>OX439440.1:2488396-4988396 GCA_949320045.1 Scotopteryx bipunctaria
GGAATTCATTACGTTTCAAAATAAGGTTTATAAATTAGGTAGGTACCTACTTATGACATTTGCAGCATATCCTCAGTTGCGATAACGATGGCCATAAGGAGTTCGCTTCGAGATATAATGTTGTCTATTAGAAAAGATTTTTGTAGAATATTTCATTGATACAGAATTTACCTTATAAATTGGTATTTGTTTTGATTTTTCACTATCGCCCAGCTTTTAAACTTTAGCTATCCAAGAAAGAGCTCTTCACAATTGCCTAACTACGAATAGTGAGTGCGTCGATGACGATGTAAGTTAAGTACCTACCTACAGGTAATTGTCATAGGTAGGTAGGGAGCATTTCGAAACTCTTGCTCTGATGGAATTTTTGAAGTGGGGACACTTGCCAACAGAGATAAGCCTTGGAATCCGATAAATCAATACCAACATTAAACATGATTATTTCTACCTTACGTCAATTCAAGGTGAATGAACTCTTGTATCAGAAGTCCGAGCTGAAATCCTGGGCTGTTTTCAAAATGAATATAATGTACTACCAGCTACAGATCAGGGGCCACATAATGTCCTTTTCAGAACACTTCTGCCCAAAATATAAACACAAAACTAAATTGTAAAGTGAGTACGAAATATACCAGACTGCTTCTTTCTACCTATCTCATACACATAAGGTGATAAATCTCAGTCAAAAGTCTTCGCCTGTTACTCCATTCCGTGACAAGCAAACTTCTAACTACACTGACGGGACACTAGAGCCAGGACGTTTGCCCATCACCTTAGCATCCTCTCAGTTTACAGGAAGGACTTGGTCAACACGGAGTTGACTAATCCGCGAGTCTCCCCACGATATTTTCCTTCATCGTTTTGTGGAATCAAAGAACTTAGATTTAACTCCGTGGATAAGGTTTCTGCAGGTACTCAGGGAGCCCTCACCGTAACCGCTCAGCGAAAGTGCATTGCGAGTGCTGTTTTTTAATTAAATGGCGATTGTTCGAACGTGAAATTGCGTTGTTAATACTTGTTGTATTACTTACTCATCATCTTCCTGCCCTTATCCCACTCTATGTGGGGTCGGCACAGCATGATCCTCAGATCATGCTGTAAGAGTTTTGGCTAAGGTGTTTTATGACCGGCCGCCTGCCTGTCGTCAACCCTCCTTGGGAATACTTGCTTACTGTAAGTATCTCATCATGTTGGAGGATACTATCCCTTAGTCGACTTTTACGACATGCTCGTGGAGAGAAGCAGCTGGACACATTCTATGTTTTTTCTATACTCCCAGTCCAGCAGATGTTTAATTTGTTGTATTACTTACCAAAACAATTAATTGTAAGTAAAATAGAACTGTAGCTGAGTTACACACTAAACTTAGAAAACCATTCCCACTTACATTTAAGAAGCATTTAAGGTTTTTCATTAAGTTTAAATAATGTAGCCAGTAAAGTTGCTAGATCAACCTTGGTGGCCACTCATGCGTGACTTGTCTGATTTCTCCAGTTTTCTGGTGTCCGTCCACTACCCGGTACGTCACCATCACGTCATAAATGATTTAAGAAAAAAGTCAAGGAAACTTTTGCCGGGTTGGTGACGGCACGACTTAGTGAGTGGAGACCCTTAGGCATGGTTTCCACTACTTGTAATTCATGTGTGATAATATAAACCTTGCCTTGAGAAGTTTTTAACACATTCATAGCTTACTAGCTGTGACCCGCAACGTTGTATGCGCTACAAAAATATTATATAGCACCAGCTAGAGATCCACAGCCCTGCAAGAAAAAGAGAGTAGCTGACGATTCGATTGATATGAATGACATTGTCAATTGTCAAATTAACTGTCTTGTCATAAATTAAGAATAAGAATAATCTTAATTGTAAACTGTTGAAAGTATAAAGTCATCTAGGTACACGCGCTTGTCACATACTATAACACTTACCTAAGTATTTTATCTAGGTAAATAAAAGATATTCTTAAAAGATTTTTTATTTATTTCTGGCATAGATGGCCTAGATGACGCTAGGTTGGACCTACACCCTATTGACAGATATAGTAATATTAACTTGATCATTAAAGTTTTCAAAGTTATTATAGTTTGTCTTTGTAAATTCAATAAAATGTAATAAGTACTTGATCAATATCTATCTAGTCGTGTCACAAGTTCTTTCGAACCAGTGTGGTAAAATGATTAAAGTGCGCCTCAAAGGCTCCTCATCATCCACAGCCGACCCTACCCATTTCTGGGCATAGGTCTCGTTCTACTTTTGTGCCATCCATCATGGTCTTCTGCCATTATTAGCTAAGTAGTCCAAAATTTATATTGTAGGTAGTGAGGAACTGACTTCTCGTATGCCAATGAATCATTGATTCATGAGCTATCTCTTAAGTAAGATATTATCAGTATGGTAGCTTCCTCATAAACTGTATGATGGACATAGTCGTCAGCGTCAGTCAATAAATAGTCTGAATCAACTGGCTCCTCTGTTTCGATGGAAACTAATGATAACTGATTTTTTACCGAATCACTCTGACCTTTGATAGACAGGACTTGCTGAGCCTAGGTAACCTCTAAAATATCCTTACTCATATTATTATATATAATATGTTTGTTGGTTTGTCGTCGTTTTGTATTTCTTTATTTTCTTTCTTGTTTTATTGTGAACAGTAGGTATTGATTAAGATCATAACTGTTGGGAGGGGGCGCTGGAAACTGCGATACAGTTTTTAAGCAGTTTTCAATGTGTTCCAATTGTTTCTTTGTAATGTTGTATTATTTTTATCAAATAAATTATGTTTATGTTTGTCTAAGTTGATTTGCTGTTCTGAGGTTTGTCACGCAGTAACGGAGCAACATGCGAGCGAAGCCGCTGGTGGAAGCTAGTTCTCTATGACATCAATTCATCATGTCTCTGCTCTTTTCCCCCTTTATATGGGGTCCACACAACATGTATTTCTTGTTCCATTTCCCTCTGTCAGAGGTCATCTCAACACTTGCTTGTTTCTTATTCATGTTAAGCTGCTTCACTACGCTTTGCTACCCATAGGTACCTAACCTACCTACCTGCATAGAATTGTTTGTTTTACAAGAGAATCTTGTATTTCGCATACAGTCATGGAAATCGCAGAATGCTAAATTATCACTTCTTATTAGGTGAGTCTACGGTGTCAAAATAACAAGTGTGGGCAGGTAAGCAGGTAAATGCGAAAGTTTGTGAGGATGTTTGGATGTTTGTGCCTCAGTCACGCCTAAACGGCTGAACGGATTTGAATGAAACTTGGAATAGGTATACATAGTACATGTACTGGATTAACATATAGGCTATTTTTTGTTTTTTATCCGGGTACCACGCGAGCGAAGCCGTGGGCGGCAGCTAGTATAAAATAAATGTTTACGATGTTACGGAACCCTTCGTATGCGTGGCTAGTGTGCTAGTTCACAAGCCTTGTACTTACTGAGCTAGTGTGCCCTTGATCTTGCATCGCTCTGTTGGCATGCGCCCCCGGAGCGCTGTCGTAACTCTCTTCGTAGATAAATTTTTCTTACCTTCAGTAGCGGATCCAGGATTTTGATCCACATCAAGTTTTAACTTAAGATTTGTCACGGGAGGACTTAGAGCTTTTTTGGGGGCTTCGGCTTTTAAATATGGCTTCGATTTTTCACTTATTTTTCTGTTGGACTGAGAGTAAAGAAAAAACGTTATTACCTGTCAAAAAGAGACATACATTTTTTGACAAAAAAGATCAAAGCAAAAAAGCAACTTCGTTCATTAGTAAATTGGAAACGGACATTTCCATTGGAGGCTTGTCCAAAAACTTTTTCAGCTTTCAATCGGTATGAATTCTTGTTTATTGTTAGTTATTCTCTGCTAGACTGGGAGTAAATAAAAAACATAGAATGCGTCCAGCTGCTTCTCTCTCCGAGCATGTCGTAAAAGTCGACTAATTAGTACTTAGTATCCTCTCCAATTTGATGGACCTGTATGGGCGATGGGCTGATCACCTGTCACCATGGTTCACCATATCCATCTTGGGAGTCTTGGATCAGAAGTGGCTGCAAGTTTTCTTATGATTACTTGTGGTTCTGCCCACTCCGTTAGGGATACGGGCGTGATAATATGTATGTTAGTTATTCTTGTGGAGTTTCCAGCTTTTCTGTATGACCTTGATCTTTAGTTCTGGCATGCGCCGGCGCCGCCGCCGTCTTCGCTGTCTGTCACACAGCACACAAGCGATTCTCCTTCAAACGACCACTCATATGACACTCTTGCGTATTTCACACGAAAATACGGAATTGGCAGGGAACCATTCGTAGTCTATAAACATTATCTTTTTGATGTGACCTTCCGTTCCAAATTAAAGTGTTTTTGTGAGTGACTTAGCTCTGCGCAGCTGTAATCTAGCTTATTTTGATTATTTAAAACGTTCTCAGTAGGTAGGAATTAAATGTCAATTTACCTGCTAATAGGTGTAACCTCTAGCTAGCAAGCAATGTAGTAAAATATGTTTGTTGCAATCACGTACGTAGTGCAACTTGTCTTCCTAGCCGATGAAGGAAAATGTAAAGGAAAATGTGATATAAAATTTACCTTATGTGGGAGGACAATCAAGGATTCTGTGGTTGCTAAGTACCTAGATCTACCTGTATGACTGAGACAGGTCAGTTTGTTTACCTGTGAGATTGCTAGCTTCCGCCCGCGACTTTGGTCGCGTTATCAGCACTTTGTTTATTAAGTAGGTATGTATTTGGCATAGATTTTTTTCTAGAGTAACTTTTACTTCACTTTTACCTTGGTTTATAATAGGTCTCGTACCTTTTGCCCTTTTGGCTTCAGTGTTAATTTTTATTTTGAAAAGACTCAAAAGAATAAGATTTTGGGTGCGTCCGAGTTTGCAACGCAGAAAGGCTGCAAGGCATGGATCGCATCAGCATTTCGATCAAAAACTAAGGTAACTTTGATTTGCTTGTAGCACATACTACCAGGTATAGAATGTATAATGTTATATGTATAAAAAATTCCATCACTAGAGTTGGCCACTAGCTCTTACGAACATACTTACATACATACATACATACCTTTGTATGTATAAAACGGTATTATTATTACGGTCGAGACACCCACGTTGCTGGTGGACACAGCTCTCCGCACTGGAGAGATAAGTCCAACCCCGATTCATCAAATTGAGTTTCGGCGTTTGACTGTTCAAATTAGTCTCACCTATGATTGACTAAACATTCAAAAGTCTAAGCTAGAATTGAACAGATAAGTAGTAGAACACGCTATTGGTTTGACCAAGCCTTTTAGTCAGACCTGAGGTTTGACTAAGTCATTTTTAGTCAGACCTGTGGTTTGACTAAAAGGTGTTTAACTAAAAGGCAAACCTAGGCGCGTCAGAGCTTCGTGGTTTGACTATAACATATACATAGATTTGAAACAGCCTGCACCAATAATAACTTGTCTCTCAAGTCTAATAGATTTATTTATTGCAATTGGCTATATCAAGGTCCATCCTGATCGAATAAATCTGTTTGTTTAATTAAACGGTCGGCTAGATTTATTGCACTTAGTGAAGTGCAATAAATGTTGTTAGTTTTCAAAATGATGTATAATAGTTTTGTTGTTTTAAAACTGTTAGTTTTGACTGTTAATGCCGGATCCCAATATTTAACTAACTGGCAACAGTTCGTTCATCACCACAGCAAAGTTGTTTTTCTGTCAAAATGCGTAGGTATTTCGAAAGATAACGACGTTGCTATGGTAATGAACAATCTGTCATCCATTACCTAGTAGAATATTGAAACTGGGCTTAAATATGAAACCTTCGATGAGATTTTTAAAGTGAACGGAAATAAACCATCATAACGATAATAAACCAGGTTGTGGCCTTGTAAATTTGTCTACGAGAATAAATAAATTGCACATCTCACGACAGATGTATGAATGTGTACACTGTGATTTCGTTACATTAATTAAAAAGATAATAAGAAAACACTTTTTTTAAACGCTCTAACTCTGCATCCAGCTTAAAAAAACATGACAAACCCTAACCGAGTCAAAATTAAATCTTCGTAAACTTTTGGAATCACACAGGTTACAAATACTACAAAACTCGAAAGTTTGTGCGACGATATTACGAGTAGCTTAACGCAGCATAACGGTTGAACGGATTCGAATGACACTGGGAATAAACATGTTCGAAACTTTTATCCAGGTACCACACAAAGCCGCGGCAGGCAGCTAGTTTAATTATATAATGAAGTCGCTTTTTTGTTTACCGACCTATGAAAGGTACTATAGAAGTCCACCTTCAATGAGTCCAAGAGAGTATTGATCATGCCAAGGCTAACCTCCTTCCTACACAGCCATCGACACTAGCAATGAAGCCACAAAAGCTGCGATTGGTGGTCTCTATATACGAGCTCCAGCAAATAAAAAAATGTGTAACCTATACTCATTTCACAGTGGATCTCAGCCCGTTTGCACCCTTGGCTTTAAATAATAACATTTACTTTATTTAATCTCGTTCGTCCCAATGCCGGGCAAAGGTGCCCCATGGAGTTCCAGACATCCCTGTCCAGAACTTTCCCAAAAATTTTAGTTTTTGCAAACTTTAGAGAACATAAATAGGCAATTAAAGTAAGATTTCAAGAGTATTTTCACCATACGAGTAAATTGACAGCACAATGGAACAGACGGGAAAAATTATCACTATTATCCTTGTGGTCTATTATGTTGATTTGTGGTGAGGTATTATTGTCGCGTGCCGGTTTTCTTGCAATTATCATGCGCAAACGCCAACGCGGCCTTCTCAACAACTTGCCTTAGACGGTCTCAATCACCAGTCTAGGATCTATTGCCCAACCGCTAGTGTCAACCAATCCCAAAAACTGAACGAGACCATCGAAAGCTTTATACTTATTAAATTAACATTTTTTACTGTCGTCATAACTATAAATCATGTAAATCCTGATTCGATTTGTATCGTTAAATTAAACATAAAAGTAAAGACCAGTTTTTAAGAAGACATTAAAAAAGTTCGTTTGGTTCGCTATCATTTTCTCTTTATTTTAATTTTCCAAAGAACTTTACGCAAATGCATAACAGAATAAGTAATACAATGAAGTCGTACATTAACCGACAACATTATGTAACTATTGTAAGCTAACGTGAAGAAATCGAATAGGCTTTCGACATAGGTAGTGCATCACCTCCTTTGAGAAACCACTGCATTACAGATGATTAAATACAAATATGGACAGCTATTATTCAGTATTGTCGCTAAAATTATGAAATATGTATCCATAAACATGATTTCAGAAGGTTAAACACCTTATTTGTAAGCCGGCGTCCTTCAAGGTACAACTTTAATTCCCAATTGTTTGATTTTACTAATTCACGTAATTCTTCGCGACGAAGGCAATCAATGGTTTATCGATCTCGAAATATTAATATGAGTTATAAAAAAATAAAGTCAACAAGATCGTTTCAGAATGATTAGTACTGTTTGTTCAAACAATTAATTACGACAAAGGCACTTTGATCAATCAAGAGTGCAACTGATTACTCTCGTCTCGTCTTCACTCCACCGACGAACCAGTTCTGACTGGATTTTGTGACTAAAGCACTGTAAGCTTTAGTACCTACATAGCGGACTTGATTGAGTGGCCTGGGGTCCGCAATTACGCCGCAAATTGCCTTTCAATGCAGACTGGCAATCGCGGTTTGCGCTCTGAGATTGTCGAGTCGTCCCGCGAAGAAAAAACTGGCTTAGCATACACGTTCCAATATTGTAATTTTTGGTAAGGACCTGAAATCATGTTAAATAACCAACTCTAAATAGTTTCATGTCATATCTGAGTTTTGCCAAAAGTAAAAAAAAACTCTCATTGTTTTAACGCAGTTTACTTATTTTGTTTTCAAGTTAATCTTAAGTCTAATTCAGGCTTGTTCCAAATAACACCAAGAAACCATTGTTTTCTATTCAAAAATCTCATACATCAATTCCCACCGAATCGAAATAATAATACCTACTACTTAATAGGTAAATTACGCGTTTATGGTTTAACATATTTTGGTTGGAACTATTAAAAGTTTTAATATTTTTTTATAATAAGTATAATACAATTTAATAAGTTTTAATTTAAAACCATGAGGGATCTAGCAGAGTATATTGTCAATAATTTAAGTAGTAGGTACCTAATTAGTTAGAAGTAGTAGGTAGATACTTACCTAAGTTATCAACAGTACCTACCTAGGTAGGTACAGGTTCATTTTGTAGGTTAACCTGTTCTCAACTTGTTTAATTAAGTTTTACAGTGTTTTACTAACTGCCGCCCGTGGCTTCGCTCGCGTTGTATCCGAATAAACAGTAGCCTATATGTTATTCCAGCACAAGTATTATGTATATTCCAAGTTTCATTCAAATCCGTTTAGCTGTGTAGGCGTGATTGAGGCACAAACATCCAAATATCCTCACAAACTTTCGCATTTATAATATAAGTAGGATTATAAAGTTAAATGCTCGATGGATTATAACAACGATCTATCTTTGCAGTTGCGAATGCTTGCGAATTTACTTATTAATATCATATTATTTGGATCTACTTGTCATTTAAATGTTTTTTTTGTAAGTAAATTTATTGTATAGTCATGACGAAGTCACAAGAAACCAAGGTTAGTCAACTTTAACTTTAATGTCCTCGGTGTCGCCTGAGGCTAACGTTCATTCAGGTAAACAATTTTTTAATAGTTCATTAGTTACAGCCATTTTTTGGCATTTTAGAAACGAATTTTGTTTTCATTGATGTTCAATACTATTTTAATTAATATCGACTCGTATAGGTATTATGTATTATTATGCTACTTATACTTACTTACCTACACTTATGTAATACCTAGGTACCTATACCTAATTAATTACCGTTGTGTTATGAACCTCAGACCAAATAAAAAGAAAAGACGGCGCGCCGCGAACAACAAAAGTGAAGCTACATAAAACCGTGCTCCTGCAAGTAAATATACACGCTCACGCACACACCTACTCTAAAACAATGCTCATCGCTCTCGAGTCATCTCCTAGCAAACTTAAAATTTAAAAATAAACTTATGCCTTCCTGTGTAGTGAAAATTTGTAAAAACAGCAGCAAATCACACAAAAAATCTCACGGAATCACTTTTCACTTGTAAGTACTTCAAATGACATCGTTTCTTAATTATTATACAATGAATTTTAGCTTACTTGGAACACAAAACCTCAAAACCTTCGACACACGCACGTAGATAAAAAGGTGGCTTCACTTTTGTAGTTCGCGACGCGCCGTCTTTTCTCTTTATTTGGTCTGAGTTATGAACGTAATAAAAAAGCTTTGCGTCACGTTGCCTGCGCTAGATTTAGTGTTGATCTGGTTTTATCACAAGTAATACTTTTTAAGATTCACATTCAAATTGGTGAAAAACAACCAATAAAATTCTGCATAAGTTGGCCACTTATGGATTTGGTTGCCTAGATATAGTTTTAACCACACGACGTAGGTACATTTTTTATATTGAAAAGATTGTCCGTCCACCTTCCTTATACAAAATTCAAATTATTGCTACATACTAATTTGTGTCAGTTTTTTACCAATTGTTTGAGTTTAAAATTTTCCCTTCGAAAACACTGTTTAAAGTCTTCGTCAAAGAGTCCATATTCCATTGAAACTTGCCAGTGAGCCTTGTAAGGTGTGATTACTGAGGCAGTGTTTTCCAGAGAGAGATGGATGACCGCAGCTGCAGACCGGTCGGCGGCAGACCCGCCTCTAGGGAATTTCCACCGCTTTCCATATTCCACGTCCAACAACTTGAGGAACTTAACTTAAAATCGTAAGCATATTTACGTTCACCTTGCCAAAATATTTATCAGTTTTGTAGAATAAAAAAAAACTTACCTTTAAGCAAGTACTTGAAACTTTACCATGTTGCTTTCTACCTTGTGGTTCTCAGGTGGTTTAATTTTCTAAGGTTGGTGCAGCTATTATATAGGTATTATATTATACTAGCAGCCCGCTCCGGCTTCGCACGGGTATTTAACAAAAACTTCAATAATTATGAATTATAACATACTTGGACGAATAAATAAACACACATTCAATAGCATCAATTGGATGACATCAAAATAGATACTTAAATAATATCCAAATGGAAAAGAGTCAACAGCTTAAATAATTTATAAAGGTTAATATCACAACGATGACGCACACCGTAAAAATACCATGACTTTTTCTGGAAGTGAAAAAATGCTGTAGGTGGAATCGTTGGCAGCTTCGTGACGGCAAATTTAGAATAGCTAGTTGTTTGGCGGGAACTTGAATGGGCAAACGGTCTCGTGACGCGTGCCAAGCGGCGCCTGCGCAGTTTTTCGTCACAACACAACATTACCAAAACCAAATACTTAGAGATGTGACTTTTTCGGTTTCTATTCGCACGAAGGCTTGTCAGTGTATGATGTACGACATCTGTCATTTCAATTCATAATTGTAGTTGCAAAATTATTGCCAACATTTTGTTGGTTCTAGAAGTATATTTAGGTTCGACTTTTATTCCGAAATACTTTATTAGTTTCAGTTAGTAAAAAGCTTCCTTTCTACACAACATTTCTGAAGCTTGACTTGACTATGGCATGGACGGCGCGGTAGATACGAACGCAGACAGAGCCACTCCAGCAGCTGCGTTTGTTTATTTCGCTGTTTGCTTGCATAGCAAAGATACTGCCACTAAAGTTTTTATGCTAATTTAATTTCTTCTTGATTAGAGATTATAGATAGAGCTTGGTTCCAATCCAATATACAAACGGACGAGGGATCGTTAATTACGAATGCAACGTTGTTATCTGTTGAAAACTGTCGTACAATTTTCATACTCTTTCCAGCTAGCTCTAGTTGTTTAGGTACTAGGTAGGTAATACAGGATACAGGAGCGACAACGTCCGATTCCCACTGCACTGGAAGTATTTAATCTGATCTGAATGCAACAATTGCCGCTAGTTACGACCAATCTTCCATTTACCTAGAGGGAATGGCAAGTGCAAGATCTGTCACTCTTGCTTATGAGCGGGCGCAGTACATCCTGCATGCAGTCTTGCCATCTGGCGCAGCTTCCAGACAATACGTTTATTTGCAACAACAGTACACAACAATAAATGAAAACAACTTACCTAATAAACAGTTAAATACAAAATATTACCTATGTATGTATATACATAATAAGGATAGACATTACTTCTCTGCTGTACTGGGAGTAAAGAAATAAAAAGTAAGTTCAAAAGCTAAAACCCGACTACTGTAAAATCACGCTCTCAATGGTCAAGAAAATATTCTCATCTGAAATAGTTATGAAGTCAGAGGATGGCCGTGGTCATAGCCACCAGCGGTAGTCATCATCGGACGATCGTGACACTTCTAACGATACCTCATTTGTCAAATTATGATAATTAATTTAGAAGTTATGTGGGAACCTCAGACCGAATAAAAAGAAAAGACGCCGCGCCCCGCGAACAACAAAAGTGAAGCCACCTTTTTATCTGTGTTTAAAGGTTTTGTGTTCCAAGTAACCTAAAATTCATAGTATAATAATTAAGAAACGATGTTATTTGAAGTACTTGGGAGATTGTATTTATTTTATTGTATTTCCTGAAGAGTATAATATGGGTGTCTTTAAATCGAGAATCAATAGGTTTCTTCTAGGTAAGCGTGCTTCATCTTAGACCACACTGTTACTTAACATCAGGTAGAGTGTGGTCAAACGCAAACCTATTTCAGAAAAAAAAAGATGTTGATGAGCCTCGGGTTTAAATTTTCACTGCTCACGCCGTCCGGTTTCCACGCTATTCCACGAAAAATTAAATGCAGTGCTTGCAATATTGTACGGTGTGTGAACCGAACATGTTCCGGGGCGCGAACGACTCGCCCTTGATGACGCAGTCGTTTCCAAGTGCGATAATTGTTCCTGTGTAACTTGTTACCCACAGTTTTATTTCTCCAATTTATTTGAGGGTTTTGTCGCTTTGCGACCACATCACCCAAATAAAAACATAATCTATACTTACTTATAATAAAACTTAACTACTTACATTAACCTAACTTAAGTAACTAAACTAAAAACTCAATTTATTTACACGAAGGGTCGGATAACACACTAATAAGTGCCCACAGATAAATCTCGCAATCACCGCAACAGGTGATCATGAAATTGTTTACATTGATAAGCTCCGTCCAAGTAGGTTGATACGTGCTTATAATAGTTTTACATTGCGCGTTCTTGTCTTTGACGCAAAAAATATTTCCAGATGCTTTCTGGTAATTCTGGTACACATGCTTCTGTACCTTCGGAACCTTCTACTTGCTGGGGAACTGGATACGTTTTGTATAATTCGTAGCTATCCCTAGAAGGTAACTAGCGGAATCTGTATTTCAAATATGCAAAGACATTCTAGCCCTAACTTTTAATATTTTGTAGATCTTTGTTAGTACAGTCTGGATGTTGTTTATAGGCAACGATAAGTCCTTATTTAACTGTCCAGAAATGATGCTGAGTTCTTCACGAAGCTGCACTGGTGTGAGTAGATAGATATTAAATTCCTTTTAGTTAGATTATGGTGTCTAACAAAGTATCTATAATATTTTTGAGGCTATTTAGTATGTTGTTAGCGATCATAGACTTGATGAACACGTTGATGGTGTCTAATTTGACAGCAGCATCATTTAGCTTGACTGCTGTCTGTTCTAATTCGTTCAAGTGCCTTTTAAATGCCTTATGACATAAGGCTTATGTTGTTCTTCCATTGATGATTCAACTCTTTTAAGTAAATTGTTTTCCGCTTCAATAACTGAGGCATGATTTTTCCACAGAAGTACCAAATGTTTTTGGTCGCGCCTGATTTTAGAAATATCATTCTCGTACGGCTCTGCAAAGCGGCTGTCTAAAACGATGTTTAAGATTGTTTTTTTGCAATGTTCCCCACGCCCCGTCTATAAGGCCTCGCCTCTTACGCGCGTGCTTATCGCTTTGTTGTATTTAGTATGCCGTTGTAGTACTCTAATTCCGAGAACCCGTAACGTAGGTAACTGCAGTAGGATGATATCACAGTGAGATTTTCTTTTTTCGAATTTTGAGCACAATTCTTCTAAATGTTTATTAAAAACGTCAGGCGAACTCCACCGTGAAATGTTTGTTTGTGAGCTTGGTCGATGAGCATCTCGGTGAAACTTCTTGAATGTGGGGGGATTATAATAATATATTTAATTTCCTCACTAATGTTTGAATTTTTCAGACGACCCCCACTCTCAACATGCCATCTTTGTCAAGATACGGATTCATATTAAACAATTTACGCAAACCTATTTCGGTTAAAAAAAAAATTGGTTTTTTTTATTAACAATCTTGTTTTTCTGTAGAGAGCAATTTAGTTGTCTAGTTGGTAGTGATAGTGACCCCGCCTTCCGATCCTAAGGTAGTGGGTTCAAATCCAGTCGTGTACCAATCGATTTTTCTATGCGAAAAATTTATGTGCGCTAAACCAGTACTCTCAAACGGTGAAGGAAAACATCGTGAGGAAACCCGCGGCTTAGTCAGCTCTGCACGTAGGTATTGACCATATCTTTCCTGTGGACAAGGCCGACTAAGCTGAGAGGATGGAATATGTGCTGGGCAAGCCTACTCCATCATAATTCGTTCCGGGCACTACAGCGTCCCGTTAGTGAAGGTAAAAGTTGCCTCCTGACGCTATCTACCATATATAGTAAAAGGCCTTTGTTTTTTTTGCTTTTCAGTAGGTCTTTGATACCGACTGGGAACTCCAATGAATGTATTTTATAATTTTGAGTTTTGCTACGCGTGTCTCGTCCGTAGTCAAATAACCTTGACCGTGACGGCTTGGATGTGTTATCGCTCGCCTTACCCATGCAAGGACGAGCGTCACTTGGTCGCTTTACGAACAGGTGTAAATGCAACGTAGATTTAAGACGTGTCCAAGTGATCCCCGTGATTTTATAGAATAAAAATTTTTGACTTTGACTTTAACTCGTGCAAAACTGCTTGCACAGTAATTGTTCGACTATACTTGTACCTACTTGTACTTGTGTATGTACTTTCAGCTTGTTTTGTGTTGACTGCTTGTTTTGTTGTTTTTGTTTTTAGTTCAGTTTCAAATGTAACAGTTTCAGTCTCCTCTGTGAATGACTTTAACTAGGTTAGTCCGGAACGGACCAGAGTGAATGATCTTGAAGCTGACTTTGCTGTTAGACCTCTGCTGGCGCAATCAGCTGGGTTGTCCTTTGATTTAACATAGCGCCAGCACAGGCATGACCTCTGTTGTCTTTTTGACCCTATTAGCGACGAATGGTTTCCATCTACTTGGTTCACCATGCAGCCATCCAAGTACTGCGGTTGTCAAAGTCAAAGTATATTTATTGCATAATTATATGTCAAAAAGATGTCACAAATAATAGAGATTCAATGTAATTTGCCCTTTATGGGCGTGCAATGATTAATTCTAATTATATTTTACAAAATTAAAATTATAATAATAGTAATACATAATGTCAAAAAAGCTAAATAAAAATAAAAGAAAATAAAAACAACAAACACAAAAAATAAAAACTAATACAAATGTCATAAATTACAAAGTCAACAATGAGAATTAAGCTGAATTAAGTATACATATTATTAGTAGATGTCAATAGCATTACATATCAGTCATAAATCCATTTTTATTATGCGATATGAAATCCCAATGATCCCTTTACAGATCATTTCCTACTCCAAATATTATTCCTTGGCATCTTTTGCGTTTGATGCCTAACATTTGTGCCGCATTTTCCGAAATCAAGGATGTTTGTGAAACTTGATCGATCAACGCTCTTAATGTTATATAGGTACCATCGGACTTGGTCACGTTCACCAACGCGGTTGCAAAAAGAATTTCCCACGCCTCTCCCAGTAAAACATGTGCATTAGGTACCCTTTTGCTGACTCTGCTGAGAACTGTTTGCTTCACATGATTGTGTTTGTAAAGAAATCCAACCTCTGCCTGTCGAAGCGTTGTGCAAGTGGATATTCATGTTACATGCCTAATGGTTTGAATATATTTTTACATCAGGAAGATACCTAGTCTGCTTTTAATGAAAACAACATAGAAAATCAACTTTTGTTATTATAATTAAAAGTGTAGTTTATTACATAATGTAGTTAAAATTAAAAATCCTCATCATTATCATCATCAGCCCATAGCAGTCCGTTGCTGGACATAGGCCTTTCCACATGAGCGCCATTGCGCCGTATCTTCGACTTGACGCATCCAGCCAGCCAAGCTCTGCCGGCAGCTTTTCGCAGATTGTTACTCCAGCTAGCCGGAGGGCGTCCTATATTACGTTTGCCGAGTCGCGGTCTCCACTCAAGAACTCCAGCGGTTGTCGGTTCTTCGGCAGACATGACCAGCCCACTGCCACTTCAATTTCCTAATTCTCTGAGCTATGTCGGTGACTTTGGTTCTCCACTGATTGAACACTTAGGTTTTCAGGCATTGTGGTATGGGTGACGTGAAAATTTGACGTAATTTTCCAAATTCTGCCCAACCGAGCTGGATTCAACCGAGCCTCCTTCTCAAAGTTTTTCTACCTAACTGCATAATCTGTCTGAGATATCCAAGTGTAAAAAAAACACCCAACAGTCACATACATAGTCCTGATCCCACACTAGGATTCCCTGTGTTGTGGGTATCAGAAACTACGAGTACCGTGGTACTACAACAGCCACATGGTGTGTTCTGAAACAACTTCAAGTATGTTTACGACGACAGACAGGTACCGGGTCAATGTAGATTTTTTGCAGCTCCTTCAGCGACTCCGCCATTAGGACTATTTCATCTGCGAATCGTAAGTGTGAGATACCACGTCACCGTTCATATTAGTACCCATGCCCTTCCGGTCCAGCGTCTTAAACATATCTTCCAAAGCGCTGGTGAACAGTTTCGGGGATATTATGACATCCCCCTGTCTCACTCCTCTGCGCAGTTGGATGGGTTTAGACTGCCTCCTGTACTTGGACGCACATGGTGGCGGCTTCATAGTGTCATCTCAACAATTCGATATAACGATAGCCCACTTGGCATCGCTGCAAGGACTACAGCCCAGGTCTCGACATAGTCAAAGGCTTTCTCATAATCTACAAAAGCTAGACACAGAGGTTGATTATACTCTTCGGACTTCTCGTAATCAGCCTCAATGTGTAGATGTATCTATACAGTGCAAACAACGTAGGAATGAAGACGTAAACAAGAGAATATAGAAAATATAGACAGAAAAAAATACGTATCGAAATGATTTTTGGTTTTTCTACAAGGTGTAAAATCTTTCAATTTTAGCGATTTGAAATAGCTCGTATTGGTAGGCAACGCAGAATACATTTTTAAAAGTAAAATCGGAAAAAGTTTGCAACATGGCAGGTATTGATTCTTAACCGTCGTTATAATGTATTTGTAAATAGTGTTTTTGTGTGAAGCTGTGAACAGCGCTGTATAATTTGTGATGATGTCATACGCATACGACATGTTTTCGCTCCGTAAATTATTTACTGTGTAAATGCAGCTTGCGCGCACGCAGTTAATCTTACCCACCCAAATGTTTTGCAAAAACCCGTTCCTCCTTGTCAGTTCACACGGTAGCGGGACCCACATTCACATGTTTTTACCTCGAAACCAAAGTTGAGGTTTCGACCTCACGATGATGCACATAAATTATAGTCCAACTTTTCAACTCCTAAGAGGGGGGGCCTCTTTGGTGATACTTTTAAGACTAACCTTTCCAAAATCATAAACTTAACTCACTTGGCATACCTAAGTGAGTAGGTAAATAAGTATTTCTGAGGAAGCGAATAGGTACGTAGGTACCTAAATAATTACAAAATTGTTAAATAAATGGGCTATTATATACACATTACCTAACGTGTGTTCAGTTAGTAGGTACCTATCTAATACAGTATACTTACTTAATGCATACTTATACCTTATGGTTGCACTGAGGCAATAGCCATAAAAGACTAGCGTAGTATATTCTCGAAAAGTTTTTCGAGAATACTTAACTAATATAGTTAACTAATATATTAGTATATGAGTGTGTATATCTACCTAAGTTCAAGTTAGTAGGTACGGTACCTAACCTAATTTGTTTTTCAGAATATTATATGGGTCATCTATTGCAGAATTGGCCTTTGTCAAACTTGAGCAAGAACTTCAACTAAAATCTCTCAACTTCTTGAATAATACTTAATAATAACACCCAAAAGTCACATAAATTGTCCTGACCCCACACTAGGATTCCCTGTGTCATGGGTATCAGAAACTACGAGTACCATGGTACCACAACACCCAGACCCGGAAAAATATTTGCCGAACATGAAACATTTCTTCCGCAGCGGGAATCGAACCCGCGCCTCTCGCGTCTCTGCCGAGCAATCGCCCGCCACGCCACCGAGGCCGTCAATGAGATCAATCAATAAGATGACCAAATACTGCTTTGTAAAAATAACTAGCTTCTGTGATTGAGGCACAAACTTCGTCTTATCCTCACAAACTTTCATATTTATAATATATGTAGGACTTATGCATTATTTGAACGTCCGGATGTTCATACATTATAATGAATTATATGAGTCGCGCCACTTAGGTATGATAAATCGCGGGAAAATTTGGAATGTGTGGTTACTATTGCGCACTAAAGATTTTTCCATGGATTTATTTAGGTATAACGTTTATTTTACGGAAAACAACAAATAAATACCTACCTAAAACAATAATCAAGCACATAAGTGAGGAAAAATTCCACGTTCAATTTTCACGCGGTTTATCTTCTGGCGCGACCTACATAAAAACAGTTTTCAAGTTTAAATAAGCTTATAAACAAAGTGGGTAACATAACAATGTATTTTTTTAAGTCATCATAAGGTAACGGGTTTTTGTAAGATATCTACCTAAGTTATTGTGATAATACCTAACGGTGTTTGAAAAGCTAATGAGTTCGTTGACCTGCCACAATAGGACGTCTGATAGGTACCAGACGGGATCGGATAGAGCAATTTATTCATCTGCGGTCTCAATGACTCACTCAACCCTGATTGGAATTACCCTTTGTAGGATCAGTCAGCTACAGAACTTCAAGAGATTTTCGTATCCCTTTTTAGTGTTCCACACCCGAAGGGTGCCGCCAACGGAAACCTATTATTAGGTAAGTACTAAGCCTCCGCTGTCCGTCTGTCCGTCCGTCCGTCCGTCTGTCAGCGGGCTTAATCTCATGAACCGTAAAAAGTAGAGGGTTGAAATTTTCACAGAGTGTGTAGGTATCTATTGCCGCTATAACAACAAATATTATTATTATTATCAACCCTTATTGCCCCACTGCTGGGCAAAGGCCTCGCGCCCCTTTTCCATTTAGATCTCTCTTGAGCTAGTATCCAGTATATATCCAGTCTAACCTGAACTTCGAAGACATCGAAACTCTAACAAAAGAGAGCTCAAGTTACAACGGTTTCTTTTAATTACTTTTTTCGTTGTATTTCAAAAACGATACATCCTTGTCACAGACCTCTGCTACCATGTTCATATTAGGTGGTTCAATTGTTAGTTCAATCTGTCTATTGCAAAAAGTAAAAAGATTTTCCATTATATTTTATTTCTATATTTTACAACTTTATCCTAAAGGGAGAACCACCTAATATTAACACAAGGATGTATCGTTTTTGAAATACAACGAAAAAAGTAATAATAATAAAAACCGTTGTAACTAAAAACCATTATAAAAACCATTCTGGAAGGTACAAACAAAGATTATGTCATCCCACTCGACACATTTGTAAAACATTTTTTTTGAGTGAATGTTTGTTACCAAATAATCTATGTAACTCTTCACGAAACGAAAAGCACGAAACTTTAGTTACCTATTACTTTTTTACTGCAGGTGTTCGTCTTTTCCGTAGATAAGAAGTAGCCTATTTTGCTTCCGTTATGCTCTCCTGCAATCTTCTGGTTGCATTTAAATTTGGCGCGGGTTGGTAGGTACTTGAGTCAAAGGCAGGAAGGATCAGTTACTCGTAGACGGCCCTCGGCCACAGACAGTGAAACAGTTAGTAAGAACGCCCGACAGGAAACTCTTTTGCTAATTTTAGATTGAGAGGATGAACGAATTAGTTTATATAAGGAACTTGACCTACTTCGCGCAGCCAGTAAAAGCCAGCCTATAAAGTCACACAGTTTATGTAAAAGAAAGGTTTTAAAAACAGCGCCTCTAGCGAACCTTTTTGGAACTTATTTATGTTAAAATCCGTAAGCTA
Source organism: Scotopteryx bipunctaria (assembly GCA_949320045.1). NCBI lineage: Eukaryota > Metazoa > Arthropoda > Insecta > Lepidoptera > Geometridae > Scotopteryx > Scotopteryx bipunctaria. The sequence continues at coordinate 2,507,744 of OX439440.1, forward strand.
GTCCTTATTTTAGGTAGGTTATCTACTATGTCCTTGGTAGGATCTCCTACTTACTGTGACAGGGCCAGGTTAGCAAATAATCGGATATTTTGCCATCATTTGAAAGCCTTTAAGATTTTTTTGACTGTACGAGCTAGAATCATCCATTAAGTGTATAAAAACGTTTGGCCCTACAAACACTTACTTATGTATACAAATATTTTGACATCAATCTAGAGACAGGTTTGCCTTCTTGGTAGGTAGGTGGAAATATACGTGCGAATTTTCGTTCTTTAAAAATTAGAATATCACGATCACACTTTACTGTTAGTTAGCGATTGCACACATAACTATTTACTTTACAAAATTACTCCATCTAAAATCGTGCCGGCACTACCAGCTGTCTCTGTAGTATTTCACCTCAATCATCTAAGTATAATATTTTGGGGTATTTCATGAGAATGCTTATTTTATAAAATACCATAACCTAAGTACCTACTTAGGGTTCCTACGTTCTAGTTACCTATAATTGCTCACATTACATAGAGTTCCAAATAGACATACCTCAAAAGAATGATAAGTTTTTGAGATCTTTATTTTCCTGAAATGGTACTTCTTCGCTGGACAGGGAGTAAAGAAAAAAACATAGAATGCGTCCAGCTGCTTCTCTCCCCGAGCATGTCGTAAGTCGACTAAGGGATAGTATCTATTCTCTCCAACATGATGAGATACAATAAGCAAGTATTCCCAAGGAGGGTTGACGTCAGGCAGGCGGCCGGTCATAAACCACCTTAGCCAAAACTCTTAAAGCAGTGCCGACCCCAAATAGAGTGGGGTAAGGGCAGGAAGATGATGATGATGATGATGATGATGATTTTCCTGAATCAGTCAGAAAATAAAAATCATTAAATATGGACATATTTATTAAATAAAGATCTTGTCTTCAGGAGGCAGAACAATGGGCGCGGCGGCAGAGCGGACCCATGGTCAACCCTTCCTTCGAGCCAGACGACTTTCTGCCACAGAGGTAAGACCTACCAATAACATATTTCATTGTCTTTCGATAACATTCCTCAATAAAAGGTTTGGAAAACTCATTCCATTTGTCCAATTCCATTCATTTTCATGGCTGCCCAGAAGATGTTAAGTAGGTACCATTGATAAAAATACTTCGCGTTTTAAACAGTTTCTGCAAATAATTTAAATAAAAGTATTTTTTCCAATTCACTGGTTTTTTCACCATTTTTCTGTCTGGTGTACATGGACCTAGCCTGCTATGAAACATCTCCTTTGAAATACTTAGTTCTGCAATGGGCTTCAAAGTTTTCGCATCACGATTTAAGATGATCGACAATTTAGTACTAGTGTCCGGACTAAGTTCAATTGATGTCTAATGAATGGAGATGACCTCGACCTAGACTGGACACTGGACAGCTGGTCACTCTCTGACCGTCCACTCGTGTAATCACCTATTGTACCATTATATAACAATGACTGGTGGAACGCCCGACTTCATCCGCGCTGAGATTTTATACACTGATTACATCTTCCCGCTGCGTCCTCCAGTTGAATTTCGGGAATTCTTTTCTTAGTGCCCCCTACACCCTATGAGGTATATACCCTCCAGCCTCCGAGTTTGATGCTTCTAAGGCTTACGGATATGGCAGTGTGTTGATTATCTATCAGTCAGTCAGTAACGTAAGTTTTATATTTATATAATAAGATATAGATGTAGACGTCACAGGTACGGCGACTATACCTATACCTAAAAGTCGTCTTGGTTATGGCAGTACACATCATTGGCGTTATGTATGAATGAATTACTACTCGTAGCTCGTGACTTCGCTCGCGTTGTACGTAAATTGCTTTCAATTTCTATATCGGTAACGCGTATAGTGAGGTACCTACCTACCTACTAAGGCCTTTTACCATAGTAGATGATTTATACAGCGTCAGGAGGCAATTTTTAATTTCACAAACGGGACGCTGTAGTGCCCGGGACAATTATTATTCTATCCTCTCAGCTGAGTCGGCCTTGTCCACAGGAAAGACATGGTCAATACGTGCGGAGCTGACTAAGCCCCGGGATTCCTCATGATGTTTTCCTTCACCGTTGAGAGTAGGTACTGGTATAGTGCATTCGTCCAAGTATAGCGTACCTACATACATTTTCACTCAGAAAAATCCCATTCGTACACGACCGGATTCGAACCCACGACTATAGGATCGGAAGGCGGGGTCACTACTATCTAGACCACCAGTGCTCATTGGTACCTACTATGTCTATTACAAATATCCAAATCTGTTCATATGTTTCAAATACACACTTTTAACACTAAAGAAACCCTTTCGAACTCTTGACTGTAAATAAAATATTTAGATTACTTTTGACCAAAATTAGGCTTTTATAATTGGCCCACACAATTAACTACTGACCTCTGATAATAAATAGTTATCTAAGTATGGGTATAGGTGCTGGGCAAACCTACTCAATCTAAAAATGGTCCCGTGCTCCAATTGCCTCCGGATGCTGTATCAATAATCTAGGTAAGACTATTCAAATCGTTAGTCAACTGTGGTTATTTATAAATGAACTATATGATCCACGCATTGAGGAGTTGGCATAAGGCCATGAAATGAAACATGCCGTATTTGAATAAAATCAAGAACAGATGGGCCATAAAAAAATACCGCAAATCAATAGTAGACTCGGTTGCCTAGCAGTTTATAAACAACCCGTAACTTGCTACCACAGTCTTTACACTGTCTCATAAAACTAGACTGTGATAATGTAGTGAGACCTACTGAAAGCTCTAGGATACAAATTAGTGTAGGTACATATTTAAACTAAGCCCATGATCACGCGAACAAAAACCTAGAAAACCATGAGTCATTTTGCTTATGGCAACAAATCAAGTTATTTTTAAAGTGTTCAAATATTCGTGCAATCATTGCGAGGTGTGAATTTACTTTTTATTTTTATAGTAGGTAATGGAAAAATTCTAAATGTTAATCATAATAACGTTTAGAATATGTATTCGCTTTAGCTTGATAACCAACAAAATCAATACACCTAAATTCTCAGAAGCACTAAAGTAAATACTTATATAAATACTCGTATTTATGGAACCCAATTCGTAGGTAAATATTTTCGGATCCAAAATCTTAAAACAAAACTACCTTTGATCAACCGACATCTAGATAGTGGAATACATAAAATTCCAAGCTGAATAGATTAACCGGGAGCTTCCAGTGTGAGGTTAAGAAGTCTTATGGGCGAACAGGCTTCTATTTCATCTTTAGTGACCATAAGGTAAGAAATAATTAAAGTTAGGCACATACACGTTAGATACAAAAACGGTTGCACGGACTGTTTCACGAACTTCGGCTGTGGGTAAATACTTTGTGTCATCATGGTCTTTGACATCTGTAAGTTCTCGTATAGGTACCTACGACGGAATTCCGTGGGAGGCTCCTAACGCTGGCGCTGTATATTGTATAAATAATTCATCACGTAGATGGTACCCAAAAAGTCTTAGTAGATTATTTTTTATAATAGAATAGAACTCATATCTATACTTTATTGACAATGGTGTACAATGACCGCATCAGCTTTAGAACGTTTCATCAATTATTGTAATAACGAATTTTGTTTAGGAAAGAAAACACCATTAATGAAGTATTTTATTTTCGCAGTTTATCACCGGTAAAGGATGAAAACAAGAGGCCGGGGGACAAGGGCATCTTCCTCGTTAACATGAAGGAGAAGAACCTCACGGAGGTCGAAGAATACGAGCCTTATGACAACCGAACAGTCGACCATCCTACCACGTAAGTAGTTAAGTACCTACAGGAGCATACCCGCATGTGACCACATTGTGTTTGCGTACATTGGTAGTTATTCTAGTGTAAACAGTAGTTGTTCTAGAACTAATTTCGAAGGCAAATCAACAGTCTGACCTTCACAATCGTTCTCCAGATATGAAGGCCATTTTCTTGATTCATTGAGATTGAATGACAATAAATTCTAAGAACAGTTCCAAACGGGTATTGCCATTGTTTACAGTTTCCGTAGTTCTGTTTTAATTCCTCCTGGCGCCAGCCCAACTATGGGCTATTTCCCCTTTCCGATCGGAAAGCAGGTAAATATACATCGACCTTGCAACCTGATTCATGGGGTTATTGTGTATTCTGTACTGTGTGCCGCTGATTCATATACTTCTGGGCAACTTCCTTGTTTCTCGGGAGTTTTGACTATCGCCGAAGAGCAAGGTCTTTTTCTAAACTTTAGAAAAAGACCTTGCCCTTCGGCGGTTCAGTACCTAAGTGTTCATTGAATTCAGACATTAGGTCATCGTCATCATCCACAGCCCGTTTTTGCCCACTGCTGGGCATAGGCCTCACTTTGCCTGTGCCATTCAACACCTTCCTATGCTAGCCCCCTACGGCCCACATTGGGTATTAAATCAATTATCATAATCTGTAATCGATTTTATGCAAAGCGTTTTACAAAATCAGTAAAGCTGACCGTAAGCCGCACAGAATCATGACCAATTCCTATAATCAACTTACGGGCTACGGATTGCAGGTAAATGTACCTATAGCGCCTAACTTTAACTTTTAACGAGATAACGTTGCTATAGTAATTTAATATCCAGCGTCCGTTAGTTGAATACAGGAACGGCTAGGCCCTTATTCCATCCTAAGTCCTGTTCTACATCGGTCGCCCACGCTTCAGCATATGGTCATCCTAAACGAGTTTTTTTTTACCCGACTGTGAAGAAGGAGGGTAATGTTCATTCCTTTGGCTGAAGCTGAAGTAGTCCAAACGGCTGGCCGGATTTTGACAATGTCGTTAGATTCGTCTGGATGACTAGAATGTCATAGGTAGACTAATATAAAGTGTCAAAAAATTCAATAAGGCCGGCTGTAAGGAGCAATTTTCAATTAATTTCTATTGAAACTCCTGGGCCGATTTTGACAAATGAGGTGTCGTTGGATTTTTCTAGATAACGAGAGTGTCATAGATACAGCTTGTGGCACAAGTGTAAAAAATCTAATATGGCGACTTTTAAGAAGCCTTTTTTCAATGTTCTAAGACTAACCCCCGAATACTCAAACGCATCTCAGAGTTGAGCACGTCTCAAGCGACGATTTTTTGACAGATTTTCATCAAAAACTGTCACAAAACCGTGACATGAGACGTGCTCAACTCTGAGTCGCGTTTGAGTATTCGGGGGTAAGACTTTTAAGTAATGAGAGAAACTAACCCCCGAATACTCAAACGCATCTCAGAGTTGAGCACGTCTCAGGTGTCGTGTTTTTGACAGACTTTCATCAAAAACTGTCAAAAAACCGTGATTTGAAACGTGCTCAACTCTGAGATGCGTTTGAGTATTCTGGGGTTAGAGATTTCAGTATGGTAAAACTCATCACCAGCATTATGTGTCAAAAATCTAAGATATACTTACTATGCTACACATACTGCGCAGCCGAGATTTTCGTTATTTTAAACAAATACTTGTTGTTAAATAGAGGTAACCTATAAAAGTAGTACTGGTTATACCTAGGTACATCCCGTCTCCTTGCATACCTAAGCTTGTCAATGTTTAAAATGCGCTAATATTATATACTTAACTGACGATTGGTTACCTCACTTTTAAATACCTACAATAAACGATATTATTAATGGAAAATAACATAAAATGTTGAAATACCTATCATCGATGTATTTGTAATGGAAAATAACATATTGATGAATAGAAACATTAATTTGATGAAAATCGGTGCAGATCTATCTGCACCGATTTTCATGCTTATCGTTCAGTAGGTACCTATTGGGAGGATAATATTAATTCAGGTAGGTTAGGTAGGATACTTACTATTCTCTCAAAGTAATGGCAATTGACAACATGTTCACAGATTTACCTACAGAAGCATGTGTGATAGCGACACGTTTGCACACTGGCTGCGATATGTAAAATAACCAGTGTTTGAAGGTCGCCGATACCGACTTGTATATTATACTTAATATAAACGCTCATGTACCGATATAAAATAATGGTACCTACGATAAGAGGAAAAACCAAAACTGTCGAGGGCAGATACTACGTTTGATGCATACATAAAGTATTTGAATTGATGTCCTAGTTCTGGTTTGCTAATATGCGTCCTCAAAACTAAAACAATTTTGCGGTCACCATTCAAAACCTTTTGAATTTCCTTCCTCCAAACGTACTGAATTAACGGTAGGTACCTACCAATAACATAGGTACTATCTGATTTTACAACTCCTTTTTAATCCAGCTTTTAATCTATTTATTCCAGCAACACGGAAACACTCCTCCACCTCCTCAAAGGCAGTCTTGGCACGGGCATCCTGGCCATGCCGAAAGCCTTCTCCAACTCCGGCTACATCGTCGGCAGTATTGGCACAATTGTGATCGGAGTTCTATGCACGTACTGCATCCATGTGCTACTGGATTCGTGCTACGTGCTGTGCAAAAGACGGAAAGTGGCTAGTTTGTCGTACACGGCGGCGGCGGAGGCGGCGCTGTCTGAGGGACCAGACTGGTGCAAAGCGTGCGCTCCTTATGCAGCGTAAGTGTCAACGGCTACTGGCTTTGCTAAATATAATAACTGTCAAATACAACAAATGCAGATGTGGTGTGGTGACGGATCTTCCTTTCGTAGTCTACACTAGAAAACTATTTAGGAAGCCACCATAAACGGAGTTGCGAAAAGTCGAAGTGAAACCAATTCTCAAACATATGGAGAAGACCCCAAATGCGTTGATGAGTGAGGCAGTAGTAGCGCTACATTAAACAATCTTGAATCGAGAACTAAGAAAGAAAATTGTTGCGCTACCACTGTTGTTGCTTGCCTACTGCTACTTAAGATTTTACATTCTTAAACTTATCTATCCTATCACATCGCTTCGCTAGATTTCAATGAAAAGCAAACTCTTCGCTACTCTTTAATGTCAAGCCTCTGACGCCAGCTCGTGAGGCTAAAGCCTCAGCTTAAGTGCCTATTAGATAAGATAAGGTGTCCTTTGAATGGACAAGAAAACAAAAACATTATTTATTCTAAATAATTGGAAAACATCACATTTATCAACAAACACTTATCGAGTCTTTGTTGCAGTGATTACCTACATGAAACTAACTTGAAAACGCTTGACAGTAATCTCTAGTCCACTCGATATTCAGGGCAAAGGTAGCTCAATATTCATTATTCTTCAGTTACCTATCGTCTGGTCCCGCTTTCAATTAAAATAAGTAGCACTACTCAGAATGCTTTAAGGAATCAACCATTCGGATCCGTCCATTTATTTACTTACAAACTTTTCTCATTTTTTCCAGGCATGTGGTGAACGCATTCCTTCTAGTCTACCAAATCGGGACATGCTGCGTTTATGTAGTATTCGTCTCCGAAAACATACAGTTCGTCTTGTCCAAACAATTCAAACTAGAAGTGAGCGTGTTCCATGTCATGCTGTGCATTCTCTTGCCACTAGTGTTGATCAACTGGGTCAAAGACTTAAAGTACCTGGCGCCTTTCTCTGCGATAGCTAACGCAGTGACCATAGTCAGCTTCGGGATCATCTGCTACTACATCTTCAGGGATACGCCCACGTTGGAAGGGAAGGTTCCGGCTGGGAAACTGGCCAACTTCCCGCTGTTCTTTGGAACGGTGCTGTTTGCGTTGGAAGCTATTGGCGTGGTGAGTGTATATTTTGCATTGTGTACCTATAATGTGCATCTGGGATGCGAACGTTTCTAAAAATACAGGTTCTTGTGTACCTATTGAAGAACGATCTTTAAGCGTGTAAAGATATTTTTGCCAAATTTCGATAAAATATTGACAGAATCACACGTAATGTGAATCACGCACGCATGGAATACATGGATAAGAGATAAATTTGAGATATTAATTAATGTTTATTCATTTCGCAGATCTAGCCTGCGGGCTTATTTAGGAATACCTAAGTACTTATTTTTTTAATATTCGCTTAATACCTATTATTGTCCCCGCCAGATTCTTCCTCTGGAGAACGAGATGAAAACGCCCAAGTCCTTCGTCGGCAAGTTCGGTGTGCTGAACCGCGCGATGATTACCATCATCATTCTGTACGTGGGCATGGGACTCTTCGGATACCTGCAGTACGGAGACAAGGCTGAGGGCAGCATCACGCTCAACCTGCCTTCCGAAACTGAAGTGTGAGTATCAATTGTACCTACCCACCTCCAATCTTCCAGGGCTGGTCGACCCCCCACATGGCGAAGCTGGTTGGCCTTTATCAGTCTATAACCTATTAGAATAGAAACCTACTAACAAGTTGCACATGTCCGCAAACTTTTTAGGTAGAACCTAATGACATACCGATTTCATGTTCTCCTTCACCGTTTAAGAATACTAATTTAGCGTAAGTGCATATTTTTTTAGAAAAAACCATTGATGCACCTCGGCCGTAGGATTGGTGGAAACTACTACCACCAGATCTCTCAATCTTATTCCACGTAAATAATGAAATTCCACGCTCTGGATGTATCCAATTTGTCCGTTTTTTTCTCTTATTAGTTCTAATTGTAAAACTTTAGATCTGAAAGTGCGGTTGTCTGTTTTTCTTCTCTTCTTAGTTCTGATCATAAAGCCTGTTACAGTCTGGCGGCCGTGGTGCAATGCCTGCTGGCCTTCGCCATCTTCATAACGCACGGGCTGGCTTGCTATGTCGCCATCGATATCTTGTGGAACGAGTACATCGGCAACAGAATGCTGAACAGCAAGCACCGGACCCTGTGGGAGTACCTACTGAGGACCCTCATTGTAGCTATCACTTGTAAGTAACAAAAATGCAAAAATAAAGAAGATAATGTTGTGTCCGCATGTAATTGGCTAATGATATTAGATTGTAACCTTTTTTTCTAAAACCAATTGTAACAGCAGATGTGTAGGCTGTTGGCGTACCTTTTTGTAGGTAATAAATAAAAGATGCTTACAGGCCATCCCAATCTCTAATTACTTGCATTTTTGACGATGTCTTACCCTTACGTTATCGGGCTTCGTCGAAGCTACATAATTTAACACGAAATAAGCAAGAATACGAAATTTATAGATGGTAACACAATGATCAACTTTAAACATGATCAAGGCAAGCAAAAAAGATCAACTTTAAACTCACCAGTAACCTCTTGTTTCAGTCGGCATAGCAGCAGCGGTGCCGGAGCTAGATCTCTTCATCTCCCTGTTCGGAGCGCTCTGTCTCTCCGCGTTGGGACTGGCATTCCCCGCCATCATCCAATCCTGCACATATTGGTACTACGTGTCTCGCACCGAACGCATCAGAATGATCGTAATGAACAGTATTGTGGTATTATTCGGTGTCCTGGGCCTCATTGTGGGCACGTGGACATCTCTAGAGGGAATCATCACCAAATTCTCAGGAAGCCATGAAGCAGTAAACGCCACTGTGGCAAATGCAACCGATAGTTTTTAAGGGAAAGTGAATGTTTAGTACCAAGTGCGCTGGTCGCAGAGAGGGACTCGCTACGTACCTACTTTCGATTACAGCGAGTAATATTTCTTCAGCAGGTGAGCGTAGGGAGTAATTTTTGCTTACGAGAAAACTTTTGGAGAAACGTAGCGAATTTTGTAAAATGAAATAGCTTATTTTCCGAGCCGCAGAGTTATTTGGCAACTTCCTGTTGAGTTGGCTTTAGGACCGTCTCGAGATGGCCCGGTAGTTCTAAAAGCAAACGAATATGTAGTTTTAAGTTGTTTATGAAACCGGTAACGTAGTATAAGTTGATAGTGAGGACTTGAGGAGGCGACGTCTGATGCGACTTGCGCCTCGTAGGCTCGTGTTGCGTCGCTACAAAACTGGCAATTTTTGGTACATTTATTATTCTTCAGCTTCTTCAGTCCTACGGTTTTCTTTTATAAAGTTTTATCGATACCCGTGATAATGTACCAAGGTTGCGTTACAGAGTATCGATAGATTTTATTATATTTAACCGAGAACTACAAAGATGGTTTTGTATCAATAATTAAATAAGCCACGAAACCGTCTTCCTTTTAAGTACTGCTATTAGATAATGATTGACCATGTGACAGCTTTTATTAGAATAGTAGGCTCGGATTGGATTGATCATAATAATTATTAAATTGATATAAATAATAAAGCATATTGAATTTATTGTTAGAACAAAAGTAGATACCTCCGTGTTTCTGTACTAACAGCGGCCGTATTCACAAACAATATTAACCACACTGAGACCTTGTGCCGATGTTTCACGAGTCTAAAACGCGGCCTAGTTTTGAATACGGCTGCATTAATAAGTATAGGCAAGCACATACCACATTTATATAAGTGCTACAGTGAGATAATGTCAGTAAAAGTATGGCATTTCAAGGCCTGGTCACACCAACGCAGCATTTTAGTCGCAAAGCAAGTTTTTCTATTGCATGTATACTCGCTTCTCGAGAAAAATACTACTTTAGTGTGAACTGGACTTTAGGTTAAGTATACGTAAGTACAACTAGATCTAGATATAATGACGTCATTATGGTGAGATATTAGAGTAAGTTGCAGCTACACAAGGTTCCTACACTAAAATGCTAAATGTCATAGAGCGATGAACGTTCTGTGGCGGTTTGTTTTCGACGGTTTGTTCTGGATTTCTGCCTAAGTATTTATAACTTGCAAAGATCAAAAGGCGGATGTTTTTAGAGTAAACTGTCGAATTTTATACTTGGCATTATTTTATCAGGGCGTAAGGATTTTTTAGTTATCAATATCGAGTCGAATTATATTTTTAATACCTGTTATTGTTGTTCAAAGTAAAACGAAATCATTGCATAAATTGTTATCGACTACGGTATTTGATAAAAGTTTGTGTATTTTATTCACGTTTTAACATCATTTTACAGATTATTATTATCATTATTCTCAGATTTTTATTTTTATTTTTATTATTACTATGTCAAATTAACTGTCTTATACTAAATTAATGTCTAAGAAGGTAATTTTACAGGATAAAAGTTAGCCTATGTCCCCGGGATGGAATCTATCTCCTTGCCAAATTTCATTAAATTCTGTTCCAGCAGTTTAGGCGTGGAAAGGTAACAGACAGAGAGGGAGGGAGGGGGTCAAGCAAAATCACACGACATCTCACCAAGGGGTGAGAGGCCGAAAAATCGCCTCACGTAGGTACCTAGTTAATGGATGCCCCCAAATGCCAATTTTAAAACTGAATGGTGATATTATGACAGCCTACAGATAAAAAAAATTGTCAAGTGTCTTGGCACTTTTTTTAGATTATTTATCTACTTCCCTGTCAGAAATTATCAATTAAAATGAATAATGTAAAGAATGTAATCTTTGATTTTTATGAAATTTATAATTTTTGAAATTAGATATTATAACATAGATATAGTTCTGAAAATTCATTTTTTCCCCCTAGTTTTTTATTCGCACAAAGAGCAAGCTTAAACTGAAACTTCTCTTTTATAGTACATAATTATAGACTCTTATATTTTTACAATAAAAACCTCTACTAACTGGTTACCGTGTAATAACAAAAAAACTACAAAATGTTCCATATTTTAGTAAAATGTGTCACTAAATCATGTACAAAGTATTTTATTAATGCACGAACTGTGTGTAACCTGCGGAAAGTCGACCAAAGTGTTGCAAAGTTGATATTCTGTCTTGGCGGAAAGCGACCTTGAGGCCTTAAGGCTGACACATAATTCCGCAGGTTGCATTAAGCGCGGGTGATCCGCAGGTGTTCGCGCGGGTGGCCACATAGGTACCTATTTCTGTCTATCAAATTCAACTGTTCTAACAGAGGGAGAAACCAAATAGTTTTTGAAGCCTACCTATCCTAACCTTTCGACTGCTTGATTCGGCGGAGAAACCGAGACAAAGGATCAGGTTAGCTATGCTCGATGGGTTAGCTGAATCAAGCGGCGACAGGCCACCCGGCGGGCACATGTATATCTGTGATGTTGTGTTAGGACGTAATGTTGTTGTGATGTCTTCGCATCGTGATATAATGCTCAGAGCGATGGGTTATACCCGAACAATAAAACAATTATTACCTAATGCAATCGTTATTTTATTTAATACTCCTTCAAAAATAACATGATTTGATAGGGAGTAGGTAATTGAAATGAAATTATTTATTATTAAATGGAGATATGTAGTAAGCTTACAGAAAAACAACCCCAGTGCTTAACTATCATAAATTAACATAACTTAAATATATAAATGGACCATGGACCATTTCAATGGTCATTGAAAATGTCGATAGGCTGGAACACGTGTAGAAGAGTATTTAATAAGTCTAACGCTCGCAATGTTGACGCGTTGTTTGCGTGGAGGGTTCGTGCTGGATGACAGGAGAACGACAAGTGCCGCAGCGCAGCGTACCTACACTACATACTTATCAGGGACGTACTGGGACGTAGTGTCATATTGCTCAGTATATTTGGACTGTTGACTTTGTAAAGCAGTAGGTATCAAACAATAATGCATGGCTAGCTGGAGTTTAGCTACGCCGCAGTTCAGAGTTCCATCCAGGATCCAGCACGTCTCCATGCCAATCATACTAGATAGATAGACAGCATTTTATTGTTTACCACACAACATTAAACTTACAAAATAGACAAACATAATGCTAAAAACAATGGGCGGCCTTATCGCTAAAAGCGATCTCTGCCAGGCAACCTGGGATGGATTGAATGGAACAAAAACATAGAAGGAGCAAATTGGTGTGGTAATATTTATTACTTAAATACTTATATTTAAATTAAATATGAAACAAAAAATAAACACAGAGTACCTACATACATACCTACCTAATATATAAAAATGTTTATATGAATATAAGAATACTAGCTGTAACCCGCGACGTTGTCTGCGTGATAGACAACGTCGACAACGTCAATAGTTCGAAATAAAAACCTACTAACCAGAGTTCAGACGTTGGACATAGTTAATACACAACACACTTAATAGTTAGTACGAAATTAAATCCAGTTTTTCGGGATTTTCAATACACCTAACGCCATCTATTAGTTTAAAACAGAAAAAGAGTACCTATACACCTTCACGACTTTACTCTCAAGTCACGGTACCTACGTAGTTATAACAACCATTACCTACAGCAAACAATGAACTTTAGGTCATGTTTATATTACGCCGATGATTCGTGGCAAATTATTGTGTCTTGTTGTTTGCAGCTCAATGTAAGTAACAAAAAATGTCACATTGCTTATCATTTAAAAGTATTGTTAAACAATGTTTTTTACTCAATGTAGCTTTAAGCCATTTCTAGATGTGTCTAGAAGTTAGCGAGCGAAGCGAGCTTCAAGCCAATGCGAGCGAAGTGAGCTTCAAACCAATGCGATCTAAGCGAGCTTCAAACCAATGCGAGCGAAGCGAGCCGAATTTTTTAACTCAATACATTGACAGCTACAGCTCTAAACCATCTCTAGAAGTCTCTATCGTATTGTTATACCTATTATTATTTTACTTACTATTTTTATTGCTTCGAACTGTAAACTCGTTAGTTCAATTCAATTCAATTTAATTCTAGTAAGTTATTACTTAGGTACATATTATCACGCCCGTATGTCTAGAGGGGTTGGGCAGAGCCACAAGTAAACAAATGAAAACTTGGAGCCACTTCTGATTTAAAGTCCTAAGATGGATTATGGTGAACCATGGTGACAGGGGATCAGCCCATCGCCCATATAGGCGGTCCATTATGTTGGAGAAGATACTATCCTTAAATCGACTTTTACGACATCTTCGGGAAGAAAATCAGCTGTACGCATTTTACGCTTTTGCTTTACTTCCAGTTCAGCAGAGAAGTTATTCAAGTACCTACCTATATCAAGATTTATTGCTACCTTTACAAGTTTGTTTCATTCGCCTATTTATTTCGTAGTACAATTAGTAAGGCATATACTATGTGAAGATCCAGCTTAGCTTGTTTTACCCGTTACAAGGGTCCTCAGAGGTCCTCTTTGTTGGCTCGGCGACCTAGATACAATAGATTACCTACATGTAAATACAATAAGAAATATTTAGAATCATAATTAAAAGGTCTTTATTAAACTTATCAACACTTTGAACGTAATAAATTAAAGCTCGATTTTAAAACGCAGGTTGACTGACATCCCCTAATAAGACTTTCAGGATTATTGGCCCGATGATTTATCTAGCCAGGCGACGACGTAGTATTCCAGTCTTAGCAGATTTTTAGCACTGCACTGAATGCTTCCAGGGTTCACAGGCTTCCAGTCTTTCAAGACTTCCAAAGAAAGTCGTTACAACATACTCTGATACAATAGATCTGAAAAAATCTGTCTTAATTCTGGGCAAATAGTAATTTTACTTCACTGCTGGACTGGGAGTAAAGAAAAACATAGAATGCGTCCAGCTGCTTCTCTCTCCGAGCATGTCGTAAAAGTCGACTATCCTCCAACATGATGAGATACAATAAGCAAGTATTCCCAAGGAGGGTTGACGTTAGGCAGGCGGCCGGTCATAAAACACCTTAGCCAAAACTCTTACAGCATGATCCTTGGATCATGCTGTAAGAGTAGACCCCGACCCCACAGAGTGGGATGAGGGCAGGAAGATGATGATGGAGTGCTACAGATATAAACACCGTATTTGTGTTGCAGAAGAGTGCTGTGTTGCAGTTCATAACCTGGGTCCTAGGGAGTGATTACGTTATAAAAAGAAATAAACATCATGACTGTTCCTTGTATTTATTTACAAAAACTTGATACCCAGTATAAAATAACATAACTTGATATATAAAGTGATAGTAAGTTTTAGAAAAATTGCGATAATCATAGTGTACTAGAAATAAGGATAAACTCGCTTTACCCATTCATATTTCATTCTAATCAAAATCAAAATTATCAACAAATATTTAATGTATAACAAAGTCCCAAGCGAGATGACAAATTTGTCAGTTAATAAAGTTTTATGAAACGAAAGCTGTAAAAAGCTTACTATAAATTATCCGATTACATAGAAAACAAATATGCTTGGGACTGAATAATGCTCAGACTAATTTTCTAAGAAAAATGCCAAGCGTATCCTGTATCTTCCACGCTTGGTCGCGTTACTAAATGCTGTATAGACAGGTGTAAATGCAACTTAAAATTTAAGACGCGTCCAAGTGATCCCCATGGTTTTATGGAATAAAATATATTGACTTTGACTTACAAGAAAACCATGTACTGCACGAGATTTTACAGACAACGTTGAACACAATGATTGAACTACAATAACTTAAAAATAATAACATTTTTTTTACTTAGCCTAAACTGTCCCACTGCTGGGCAAAGGCCTCCTCCAAATGCTTCCACTTATGTCGATCTCGATAGCTTTGACTAGGAGTGGTGGGAAACCGCAAAGGACCGGCATAAGTGGAATTTCAATAAATTAATAAATTAATAGACTAGCCCCCGAATACTCAAACGCATCTCAGAGTTGAGCACGTCTCAAGTGACGAGTTTTTGACAGATTTTCATCAAAAACTGTCAAAAAACCGGGAATTGAAACGTGCTCAACTCTGAGTCGCGTTTCTAACTAAAATCCTTGAGGGACGTTCACGTCCTTCAAGGATTCCTGTGAGGTATTCGGGGTGACGTTCACGTCCCTCAAGGTTTCCTGTGAGGTATTCGGGGTGACGTCCACGTCTCTCAAAGTTTGCTGTGAGGTTTCGCTCGTGAGGCCTCGCTGAGTGATTCTGCGTCTGAATGTTCAGACTCAGATGAACCTGAGTCTGCCACATCTGTTGAAGAAAATTGCATTACAAAATAAAATTAAAGCAAAGTTCAATGATGAGAAAAGTTCCTTGGGGTGGGGCCATCCTATTGCACATAACAGGTAGTTCACCTTTACCAACATCTGCTCCTAACCCATATTAATTAATAAAATATTTTGGTTGATTGAAACAATAGGGATATCTTGGTGCGC
Source organism: Scotopteryx bipunctaria (assembly GCA_949320045.1). Classification (NCBI taxonomy): domain Eukaryota; kingdom Metazoa; phylum Arthropoda; class Insecta; order Lepidoptera; family Geometridae; genus Scotopteryx; species Scotopteryx bipunctaria. Next base: position 2,523,732 of record OX439440.1, read on the forward strand.
AACAATATCCAAGTTAAAGTTTCCTGCTGTTTATTTTACGAGGTGCGACCTATACTGAATGTATCCGCTAGCTAGTATGAAATCCTACTATATAATAAACTAGCTGCCGCTCACGGCTTCGCTCGCGTGGTACCCAGATAAAAATAGCCTATTATGTTAATCCAGCACATGTAGGCACAATGTATATTCCAAGTTTCATTCTTATCCGTTCAGTAGTTTTTGCGTGAAAGAGTAACAAACATCATATCCAATATTAAATTATAAGTTTATGTGTGTGATTGTTTGTTACCACGTATCACCCACCGTAACTACTCAACCGATTTTGGAAAAATTTAGAATGTAAGTAGTTTAGGTTCTGGAATATCACATAGACATAGAATTTAATTTTATAAAACCAATTTCTAAGGTGTTAAGCGGGGTGGTAAAGTTTCAATGGAAAATAATATTTCTTTGGGCGATTGGCTCGAAACTTGATTAGGACACTCTTGTTAAACTCAAAATTGACACGTCGTGTTTCAGAATTTTTCCAAATAACCCCTTACAAAAGAGTTAAAATAGGGTGTAAAAATTTACAGCGCGCGAGCTCAGCCGTGCGGGTAATCTAGAGAAGTGTATAAAAGTACCACATTCGTCATTGCATTCGTCTGCGTCGCTGAGCTCGGCCGCGCCGCCCAGCTTCTCCTTCATAGTCCTCCTGTTGGCTGCACTGCCGAGACTGTTGCCTGCAATACAATATAACTTTTATAAAACCCTAGCTGTTGACCGCGACTTCGTACGCGTTGTCCAAAAACTATTTTGGGTTTTCTACCTTGTGTTACAATATTGCAATTTTCTTACAGATCCCATTTTTTTTTTAAATATATTATAGCCTATACTGTTCCCTGATAATTGTAGCTTTCTATTGGTGAAAGAATTTTTGAAATTGGTCCAGTAGTTTCGGAGTCTATTCGTTACAAACAAAAAAACAAAAAATCTTTCCTCATTATAATATTAGTGTAAGTAGATTAATATATTCGGATGAATGAAAGAAGATTAACGAAACAGGTGTATGAGGCGAGTGTGAATGGTACCGTTGGAAGGGGAAGACCTAGGCGCAAGTACCTGGACCAAATTAACGACGTTTTGGAAAAGGGCCAGGTCAAGAGTACCCTAAACAGACGAGCATGCATAAGGAATGTAATGAGAGTGAATGAAGCGAAAGTAGCATGTCGGGATCGTAGCAAATGGCGATCCGTGATCTCTGCCTACCCCTACGGGAAACAAGCGTGATTTTATGCATGTATGGGGAGTATGAAGTCTAGCTCCTCGCTGTGTGATGTTAAGAAACAAGCGTCTAGACTTACAATCATGCCAATTACTTTGCTTTAGTAATAGGCGCGGTCGCAGCCTAAAATTTAAGAGGGGGTCACTAATAATAGAATATGTCGAGTAAATCAGATTTTATTGCACACATTAAACTAATGAAAGCCTTCTATTTTTATTGGCATCGCGGCTAGGGGCATAAAATTGCTTCTTTATATTTTGTAAATTTTTAGAAGATTTTTCAATTTGACGTGTACGATTTTGGGGGGGTCATGTCCCCTGTGTTCAGTTCGAAAAATGTATGTGCGCTATCATAATAGTACTCTCAAACGGTGAAGGAAAACGGCATGTCGTAGAACTTAAAAAGTTCAAACACGTTCGAACATGTGTCGAGTGCACGAAAAGAGCCTTTGAGGCGCACATTTAATCCTTTCACCACACTGGTTCGAAAGAACTATTGAGACGACTAGATAGACAGACAATATGAAATAGCCACTGACCCGCCAACATAACCCGTGCCAGCCTGTCTTTGCTGTTCGGTAGAAAAGTGAGAGCATCGACCACCTCCATGCAGGCTTCGCGACCTATCTCGTTGTGACTAAGGTCCACGGACTGCAACAAACGGATATCAAACAGTCAAATATATCCGCACTAGGATCCCGTATGCCGCGGGTATCAGCTACCATACCACAACATCCAGACCTGGGAGAAATATTTGCAGAACATGCAAACATTTCTCCCGTAGCAGGAATCGAATCCACGCCTCTTACGTCTCAGACGAGCACTCGCCCGCTACGCCAACGAGGTTTCCCGTCGCAATATATCTGCAGTAAATGCGCATTGCCAAAGCGTAGTGAAAGCAAAGAAGCAAAGTCAAGTAAACTAAATTAAATTACTTGTGCCGTTATAAATCGCCATAGTCATATATTTAAACTATAAACAACCCCTGGCCATGAAACATCCAAATATGGAGATCTGTACCGTATCCCCATGGGAAACATGCGTAGTATAAAGTGAATGTTTTAAAAACTTTTTACCATTAGATAAATTAGTCGAGTTTGCTCTATACAGGCTGGTCATTGAGCTAATAGTGGACGTAAAAGGCTCATACCTCTATTAGCATTGAGTTTTCTTTAATAGCTCTTGCAAGGGTCTTCGCGCCCTTACTTTTCAGCAAGCAGGCGCCAAAGTCGATGTATTTGAGGTTCTTGAGTCTGAAACAACGGTATGAACCAGTTGAGCCTTGCGGTTTCACTTGCGTAGTAGAAGGTAGGTTTTTTTTGAACTGAAAAGTTTGTTAACATAATATAGAATAAAGAGCTAATCCCAAAAAAGTCTACCTAGTCTTTTTCAACTAGCATAGAGTCACAGCAAGATAATTGTAGATAATAATAAATAAATAAATAACACCCAACAGTCACATATATAGTCCTGACCCCGCACTAGGATTCCCCGTGTCGTGGGTATCAGAAACTACGAGTACCATGGTACCACAACATCCAAACCCGGAAGAAATATTTACAGATCATGCAAACATTTCTTCCGCAGCGGGAATCGAACCCGCGCCTCTTGCGTCTCTGCCGAGCAGTCGCCCGCCACGCCACCGAGGCCGTCAATAGATAGTAGAATATTATTATTATTATAATTGGAATAGTATTATTCGAATGAAGAAGGTCGTGGGTCGTGAAAACGAAATAACGTGGTCGTGGTCGTCAAACCCGGTCGTGTACCAATGAATTTTTCTGTGCGAAAAAATTATGTGCGCTATCAGTACTCTCACAACGGTGAAGGAAAACACGTGAGCAAACCCGCGGCTTAGGGTGGATTCGACCAAACTTAGATTTATACACGAGTAATAACTATACCGGGAATAATCTATTCCACCTTCTTAATCTCGAGTAAAACAAGTCGTTTTTCCATGCAATGTAAAGTATAACTACTCTTGGAATTGCTATGCGCGAATAGCTAAATGAATGATGAACGAATGTTCATCATAATTAATAATGTAAACGGTTCAATATGCTCGATGATTGCAGGTTACTGATAGTGATCGCTTGTGCCAGGAATGTGTAAGCCTTGTTATAAGGGAAGGAGCTAACAGTTCTGAGAACTATCAGCTGATGAGAAAAGTTGGACATGAATTTGTTTGCATCCGATGTGGGATATCATATCACTCATCAAACGCACTGGACTGCATCGCTACAGACTGCTTCCTAGGAGTGAAGAATGGAACTACATGGATAATCATAATTATATTTCCTCGAAAACAGCAAAAAATCATATGACGATTTTGTAGTTTGTGAAGGTAAAAGGCCTCCTGACGCTGTATAAATCATTTATTATAAATGGTAAAAGGCCTTAGTTAAGTATTATTATTTAAAGTGATTCAACCGTAATAAAGAAAATACCCGACGGTTTGTTTACCATAAATTTTTCTCCAGTTTGGCTGAAGTATGGAGGCATACATGCGGAATCTATGTCCAATCTAGTTTATGATATTTATGCTTACCCCGGCAGCGCCTGCGCAATGCTGTCGGCCCCCGTTCCGCCGATGGTGTTATCGTTAAGGTTGAGCCTGCGAAGCTCGGGGTTGTGCTTGAAGGCCTCCGCGAGCGCTGCGATGCCAACGTGGCAAATACCATTCTGAGGCATGACTATCTCTTCTAGTGTGCTCATATTCTGTAAGAATACATATTTTTTTTTTATCTACTTAGTTATACTTTCGAAGTAAGAACGAAGAAAATGTATGGAATATCATTCACCGCATCATTGAGCCCCGAATTCAAACGCGACTCAAACAAACAAATAAGGCATTTATTGTGTCCTTAACTTAAGAGCTTATACAATTGAAAGTATATATGACCAAAATAGTTGCACAAGGGACAATGGGAGTAGATTCAGCATTTGCTGCATGGCACAAAGCCATGCAGCGCTGATTTTCAATCTACCCCTCTCGGGTAGGTCTTCGCCGACATCTTCGAACTCAGAGTTGAGCACGTCTCAAGTCTCGGTTTTTTGACAGTTTTTGATGAAAATCTGTCAGAAACTCGTCACTTGAGACGTGCTCAACTCAGAGATGCGTTTGAGTATTCGGGGGTAACTGAAGCTTCTTCAAAAGCTGACGCCTCTGAACAAGACCTCGTGGCAGACCACGGTAGTTGTAGATTAAAGGCGAAGACCTATAATTGGCTCACTGTTTGTATCATAATTATTGTTGTTGTTGTTGTTGCTAGCCTGTATCATCCCACTGCTGGGCAAAGGCCTCCCCTCGAGTTTTCCAGGTTTTTCGCTCTAAAGCAATTGTCTGCCACTGATAGTCACTGAAGGTGTCAAGGCATGAAGGACGGAAAGAAGGCTGATAGATAGACAGGCTCCTAATAATAATAATAATAGTTTACTTCTGAGATATCACTGGCGGCGGTTTAGAGGTATTGGGTTTACGTTAGAGAATATTACGTGCTCTACTGCCACTCTGTCACTAGTTCTTTCGAACCAGTGATGAAAATATTAAAGTGCACCACGAAGAGGCTCTTTTCATGCACTTGATACCAGTTTTCGAACTTTTTAGGTTCTCCGATATACCGATTTCACTACGATGTTTCCTTCACTGTTTGATAGTTGGCATAGCGCATTGTTTAGCAGACTATCATAGCCCAGCAAGATGTTTACCTGGAAGACCTTGGCGAGGGCAGTGGCTCCGTCGTTCTCCAACCTGTTACACCCTGCGACAAAAATCTTCAGTTTGCGAGGGCGGGCCGATAGGGCACTCGCCAACAGCCGCCCGCCTGTTATGCCCAGTCCATTGTTGTTCAGACGTAGTTCCTAGCATAAAGAAAACAACTATGTAGGTATGTCAAATTCATACTTAGTGACGACCTCGGTGGCGTGGCGGACGAGTGCTCGGCTGAGACGCAAGAGGCGCGGGTTCGATTCCCGCTACGGGAGAAATTTTTGTATATTCTGCAAATATTTCTTCCGGATCCGGGTGTTTTAGTATTTTGTATTACGGTGTTTGCAAAAAAAGTATATAAGTATTATATCAGCCATCTGGTGTCTATAGTACAAGCTTTGCTTAGTTTGGGGCTAGATGGCGCTGTGTGAAATGTCCACAAATATTTATTTTATTTATAGTTCTGACTCCACACTAGAAATCCCTGTGCCTCTCCCGGATAATACTTTGCTGGTAAAAGTTGCCTCCTGACACTGTATAAATAAATTATTTAGCAAATATAGTGAAGGTCTTAGTATCCTAGTACAACTTTAATTTTAATTTTGTAATTTTACATTGGAATTACAGTAACAGTTGACACCAGTGCACATAGTTGCACCTACACCAAATGTGTCCTACTTAAAGATACATATACTTTTATCCGTGAACTTCAATCAAGCTAAGTACATAATTTGAACATTTTCGGTTACACAATGGTTGTTTGTTACATACATACATACATAAAATCACGCCTGTTTCCCATAGGGGTAGGCAGCGATCACGGATCGCCATTTGCTACGATCCTGACATACTTCTTTTGCTTCCTTCACTCTCATTACATTCCTCATGCATGCTCGTCGGTTTAGGGTTCATAGAATAGGTTTGTTACATAGAATAGGTCATACCACAAGCTCACTGCAAACGTCGCTTTCCAGAAGTTTAACGAATGCGTTGACTCCGATGGGACCAAAGGCATTATGACTCAGGTCCAGGATGCTGAGCCGAACTCCTGCTTTTATCATACCTTCACCCAGGGCACTCTGGAAACAAATACATACATATTTTGTTACAACTGTTTTGACTATGATAGACATTAAAAAGTATTTTATGTGGCCAGAACAGAGAAAGATACATGAATGTGGAAGATTAGGTTGGTGGATAGGTCAAATAAAAGATGGACTTGAAAGATGACATGAGTAAGAATGAAATGAGTATTGAAATTACTTCAGACTTACAATGAAGTTCTGTAATAACGTATTGTCCAATTAAAATAGACATTAAGTAGTACCAGCGCGGGAGGTATCTCAGTCTTCATCCGGCCAGTGAACATGTCTGAGAAGCAAGCAATCATGAGTTCTGGTCGCTTTTCCAAGGCAGTGGCGATGGCCCCCGCCGCCGCCACGCCCAGCGTGTTGCCGGTCAGAGTCAGGAACCGCAGGTTTAAACATCCGTTGATATCGTCCACAATCGGCTGGGCTGTGACAAATAGCAACACATAAATATGGATAGATACAATGGTAGAGAAAGAACAAAGACATTTCTGGATTGCATGATTGATGATATGAGTAAGAAAGTAGTGAATACTGAGATGACAGCTGATAGAAGGGATTAAAGAAGAAAACATGTTGTGCCGATCCCACTTAAGTGGGATAAGGACAAGGTGATGATGAGTCTTAAGTAACTTTAACTACGAATGTATAGATTTTTACTTTTGTTTCTTTACAAGAGATGGTTTAAAAAAAATGTGAATAGATAAATAAATAAACAACACCCAACAGTTCTGACCCCACACTAGGATTCCCTGTGTCGTGGGTATCAAAAACTACGAGTACCATGGTACCACAACACCCAGACCCGGAACAAATATTTACAGATCATGCAAACATTTCTTCCACAGCGGGAATCGAACCCGCGCCTCTTGCGTCTCTGCCGAGCAATTGCCCGCCACGCCACCGAGGCCGTCGAAGTCGTTTGAATAAATGGTTTTTCTTTCTCTCAGGACACTATCTCTAGGAAAGATAAATCGTGGAAAAATGTTTAGATACTAGTTTCTAGGATTTATGGTTCAGGCTGTATGTTGATATCAGTCAGTTAATCAGTCACAAAAAAATGATATACAGTTGTGGTCATATAATTAAGAACAATTAATACCGAAGTCGTTTTTATAGTTTTCAAGTTGCTGTTACTATTGTATCAACATACTCATAATAACTCTTTGAACAACATGGTTAAAAGCTATTTAATAGGCTTTTATATTATTTTATTTTTATTTTATTTTATTCGGAAAACAAACAGTATTATAAACTAAATTAGGAAACAACTTAAAAGACTAATTACCAATTAGATGTTTTCGCATATAAAAAACTATAAGAGTTTGTTGACATAAAAAACAAGTAAGACAATAACAGTTAAGAGGAGAACATATATAAGTAAATTTAACCAAACAGCTTATTACATACAAGACACGCGAAATAGTTGGACTTTCTATTAATAATTTTATTATGGTCCATTTTAACTGCTTATTCGAAACTTCTTAACTCTGAAAAAATAATTAGAAACGGTCCAAACGACTCCATTTGTTACAGTATATCAGAATTTATTTAATAAAATAAACAATTATTATAAACTAAGCTTTGCCACAGCTTACAAAATATTAATACATATTTGTTGTAAGTTGCCTTACGTGTGACGTATAATCTTGTAATAGCCAACAACATACTTTCTGGGTTTGCGAAGAAATTTTTTCTTTTAATAGTTTTTAAAACAATGCTTTTCAGATCAAATACAAACATCTTTTAACCAGTTTTGACCATGTTAAATACATGAATAGGGCCATAAATACAAAATGGCTTTGTCTTGATGTCAAACCAGATTTGTGCATAAACTTTCATGATATAAGTGGCTAGTTCCTTTAAGTTTTCAGTCGGTTTAGCTGTTCCAATATAGAGACACTACAAACATTTACATGTTGCAATATCAAACAACTTTTTGAGAGAATCTTCGTAAAATACCTGTTTTTTTTGGTTAACTACGCAATTTTTTCACGTTCTTGAACATGTTGTAATATGTAATCAACCTTTGCGACACCTTAATGGTGACTAATTGTAGGAATAGATTTCCATAGTTTTTCGATGTTATTTCACATTATTTCATTATAAGTCTTTCACTGAATGGTCTTTTCCATTATTCATCTCGAGCATATTGTTTCTTATCCACAAGTAATACTTAATTACATCACATTGGTCAGTAATACATTACTACTTAGTTTAAATGGATCACACCAAATGAAGGGCACCTAAAATCATTCAGTATTGTAGACATTTTTAAACTTAAACTTGACTTCTAATTCTAATTCTAATTAAGGTTAGGGGAACAAAGATCTGCACTGACGTCCCGCGGTGGGGTGTATTGTGCATTATCCCCCCTGCTAACCCTCCCCCAGCCAGCCCAACTCCTTGAAGTATCGGAGGAGGACCTTGGGATGTTGGCAGCAGCGTTCCAGTACCCTCGATGATGTTGAGGCTGTAGGTGGTGTTGATGAGGTCGATGGTGATGCCGTGCAATTCTCGATGACCGTCTGCAGTCCCGATTTATGTCTTATTTCATTTGTTGCAGAACAATGTAGCGTCACATGTTCCACAGTCTCTTCCTCCTGGAAGCATCCGCGACAGAGACTACTGTCCGTTACTCCTATTTTCAGTAGATGGTGATTAAGCTCACAGTGTCCTGTGATAATGCCCACCATTGTACGAAGGTCCTCGCGTCTCAATTTCAATAGTGTTGATGTGAGGCGTTTGTTGCATTCAGGGATCAGTCTTCTAGTGTGATGGCAGTCCTGCCTTTGCTCCCATTGTTTTTGATGTTCTTTTTCACACTGGATTTTCAGCCTGTTTTTGATCTCCGTTGACGTGGGTTTGCATATTTTGCTGTCCTCCGCCGTCGGAATTTTCTTTGAACCCTCCCTTGCTAGGTAGTCTGCTCTTTGGTTTCCTTTGCAGGAGCCATGGCTTTTGGTCCATCTGATTATTACTTTGTGTGTCCTACCTAGTTTTTGTAGCTCCTCGTGACATTGCGCTAGGCAGGCCGACCTTGTGTCAGATCTGTCCAGCGCATTCATGAGCGCTGCGCTATCCGTGATGAAGATAAGCTTCGTGCAAGGATTTATGACCTGATTTGTAGGTGAGTCTATTGCCCTACGTATTTCCTTTGCTGCTAGCAGAAGCCCCATGGTCTCTGCTTGTAAAGCAGTCGTTGTGTTGTTTAGTGGTTGGGCCTTCTCTAGTCCGGCTTCCGGGCAGTATAAGCCGCACCCTGCTTTGTTTCCGTGTCTTGCTCCATCTGTGTAAATGTGCAAGGCTTTGATGTTTGTTTTGGGGTCCTCTTGTCCCTCCTGTCCCTGTGGTTTGGCTATCTCATATCTTTTGTTAGTCAGATATGTTGTCGCTATTCTGTCTGACCCGTTCAGCGCTTCAGGAACAGCCTGAAGGGCTTTACTCAGTATTCTGCAGTGATTTGTCTGCTTGGCTTCTCCCTTCCATTGGCCAGTGGACTTTATGCGTAGTGCAGCTGCCATCGCCTCCTGTTGTATATGGAGGTGGAGGGGCATTAGGCCTAGGAGTATATCCAGTGCTGCTGATGGTGTTGACTTTTTGCAACCGCTGATGAGGGAGCTTGCCAGTCTTTGTACTTGTTGTAGCTTGTTTATGGTTGTGATGAGATTTGTTCTCGTCCACCAGACCACTGCCCCATATGTCAACACAGGGCGTACCATGACGGTGACTTCTTTGTATTTAATGATTTTGAAGAAAATGCCTAATAGTTAAACTATTATCAGAATTATTATGTTTCTTTTGTATTTTGTAAATTATATTTGTAATAGTTGTAAGTTTCTTTCTGTTAATAAAGTTTGTTAGAGTCGATTATCAGAATCAATTTATGATATTTCACTTAAGTATTAAAAATTCGATTACATGCGAGATATGACTACGATAAACGTTAAAATAAATCCTTTATAGCAGAAAAGTAACGAAATTACTTCAATTTGTGGGTACCATTATGAAGCAAAAATGTAAGTTTTTTGTAAACTACCTTCACAGTGCGCCACCACAAAATAATATCGCAGATTTTTAATTTTTTGTACCAATGAAGCTTTATCATAGGGTCATCGATTAATGATACAGGAGATTGAAAAAAAAACATTTTTTTTTTGCTGGTTTCACTCCACCCTATTGTACATCACCGCTTATTGGGGTAGCGAGAGGCACGTCCAAACATTAATATTGATACATCTACATAATTTATTATCTTTCACTACCTATAAGAGTTTTCAGATGTTAATAAAATTGAAACCATGAATGAAAGCTAGATTATTGATGCCTGGTGTGTTTGATAAGTCTACCGAGGACATCTTATACTGAAAATTTCAGCTTTCTAGCATCATCAGGACTGAAACTATGACGAAACGCTTCTAGGAAAAGTAGGTCTTGACTTGGCGGAGGCACTACCGCGCACTCATCTGAGTATAGGTGAAAATAAAAAAATTGGGCTATAAGTTTTCGAAATTCAAAATTGAAACCCGATTTTATTTGGGTTTTTTATTATTTGTCCAGCGGCCAGTACTTTTGAACTATGGTGCTATTTTACAATAAATTGGTTTTTATAGAAAAATGCTATTGTTTTGTGTATCTTGTAAAGTATTAAAGGCTATTAAAATAGCTATTAACATGTTTTTAAAACTTGTTTTATGTTAGTTATATAAAAGTAAAAGCAAATTGTTTATCCAAAAGTGATTTCGGTATTAGTTGTTCCTAATTATATAACACAAATGTACATAGAACAGACAGGTTTATAAGATAATTCAATATTTACCATCTTCGGCTGTGTCCAGTTTTAAGGAGTTTCCAGAGAAAAGTACACCACTGGTTGCAATCTTCTCAGGATCTTCCAGTGCCAAGCTGATGTCCTTTAAATTAAACGCTTCCATTTTCACTGTTTAGGCACAGTCACTGAAACAAAAGAATAAAACAACATGGTAACTCAGCATCACATAAGCCCAGCAATGATACACATTGTACGTATAGTTTTCAAGTGACACCTTTTGGAAGATTCCTCCTTTAAGGCATTGGTAGGAGTGTCGCTTATAGGGCACTGAGCGAAACAAACTTAAAAAAATTATATTACACAGTAAATTATAGAAGGATGTGAGAGTGTTTCTGTGAATCTTGAGCGCAGCGATTCAAAGTAGGTTACTCGAGTTTAAAACAGTGTTGCTCCTGAGGCAGACACTACTTTCACCCTCTATGAGAAAATGAGTAAGATTAGTGCAACTTATGAATATGACTACTGATATAGACTATTCATGGTGAAACTAGTTCTTTTGAATCAGTGTGGTGAAATATTTTAAGGTGCGCCTCAAAGGCTTCTTTCGTGCACTTGTCACATGCTTCCAAACTTATTAGGTTCTACGGCATGCCACTTTCCTAACAATGCTTTTCTTCACTGTTTATTGGTAAAATCTATTGGTACACGAATCGATTTGAACGTCCGTTCGAACGAATTGATACACAAACGCACCACGCTAAGATTGGAAGCCGCTGCCGCTACCACTAAGCCATCAGTAAATAAGCACGTTTATTTATTTTTAATTTCGTTCGTACAGGTTCTTTTTAGTCCAACTATAGAGCTACTTCGGTCCCTGTTTACGAGGAACCAACCAGCTCTATTTTAATAGATGTGAAAAAGAAAATAATACTAAATTTCCCCCAGATTTTACGTGTTAGACAGGTACGTCTAAGTTGCAAGTGTTCATGCCGGTTAAGTCGCTCATACGAACTTACTTACTTTTTTATGGGGTTAAGGGGTAAATATATTATTTTATTTTCATACCTGGGTATGCAACGCAATTTAAATTTATTAAATTCTGTTATATAGTTAATCAACACCTTGGTATTTTTAATAATAAAATATAACGGGCGCCAAACTTGCAGGAGTTGCAGGTAATGTCTAGAAAGAACTCTTACCGGTAGCCAGGGTTTCCAGATAAAAGCAAACTCAATTCGCCAAATTTTGCCAGCCGAGTAGCCTAAATAGCCTAATATATTTTTTCGTACAAGTAGCCTCATTCGCCTAACATTTTGAGCTAAAGAGCCTATATTTAGGCCAATTTATAAAAGACACGTGTCCAAGTGATCCCCGTGATTTTATAGCAATATTTTGAGAAGAAAAAATGCTATTATTTACTTAATGTTACTAATTAAATGTTTTATTTTATTTAATATGCATACATTATAGATATTCTAGTATACATATACAATATGTACATATACATTATAGATTCCAGCGAGGTGTGACTTATTTTATCCTGGTAGTAGAATGGGGAAAGAACCGAAGAACGGTGGACGTTCTTATTACGTTTCATTACAAGCATACAATTTTGTCAAAAAATTGATTAATAAAGGTGTAATCCTGAAGTAGCCTTAATCGCCCATACTTTTTTTTCTAGGTAGCCTATTGGATTTTTTGGTCGCCATTGCACCCCCCAATTGCCTAAATGGCGATAATTCGCCTAATCTGGCACCACTGCCGGTAGCTGGTGGTAGGTAGTGAGTGATCCGAGGAATAATATTATTCTATATGCTCTGTGGTACGTATGTATTTTTGTATTTTTGTGAAAGCAGTTCTTAATTATAGGTAGTAAATTAGTAGATAATAATGTGTTGTAATTTATATTAATATTAAGTTTTTTTTTATTGTTTTAAGTTGTTATGTTTCTTGTACATATTGTGTATTTATAGATATTTTTTTTTATTATGTGTCCGTAAATATGACTTCTTAGAAGTACTTTTCTGTAATGTTGTATTTATGTTTATAAATAAACTAGCTGTGCTCCGCGGTTTCACCCGCGTTTTTCTCGTTTCTGTGGAAATACCGAGATAAAATATTGCCTATATTATAGCCTCCCTCAATAAATGGACTATGGCCCATAACTCATTAATAGGTACCAACTCTTAACATCTTACACACGTGATAACTTTTAAACGAAATATCCGATTGAGATGAAACAAAAAGTATTTTACTTCTACATAAATTACTCTTGATAACATAATGCTTAATTTCGATAAAGATTAATATTACGATACATTATTTAACGTAGTTTTTTTTTTCTTCAGACGATTTCATAATTATTTGGAACGCAAAATCGGTTATTGTGATTAAACCATGATAGCTAGATATATGTTCTCGCGGACTTTTTTGTAGGTCGTGATGGGATCTACAAACCCGTAGTACATCATTTTGTTCTATTGTCAATAGTTTTTGCAGCGCACGCAAAAATAGGTTTTCGATTTTACACCTTGTGTTACAAAATAGCAATTTTATTACGGATCCCTAATTTTGAAAGAAAAAAAACATAGCCTATAGCCTTCCTCGATAAATGGACTACCCAACACTGAAAGAATCATTCAAATCGGACCAGTAGTTCCAGAGATTAGCGCGTTCAAACAAACAAACAAACAAACAAACAAACAAACAAACAAACAAACAAACTCTGAAGCTTTATAATATTAGTATAGATAAATAAATATCTATGCTAATATTATAAAGAGATCCTTATGGATGCGCTGACGTCAGACATACAGGATGCATCCTGGTGCATGCTGTTCGCCGACGACATTGTGCTTGTCGGAGATGATGCGCTTGAGGTCCATCCAGGGTAGATTAGAAAAATGGCAAGAGAAACTGGAGAGTGTCGAACTGAAGATCAGCAGAACAAAAACTGAGCACCTGTTCTGCGACTTCGGTGGTCCATCCAGTTTCTCATCTATTGCTTTGCCTTAAAAGCAAAGCAATATAGCTATCCCTTCCAGTCTGCTCCGACTTCCGGCTCATTAGTCCAGAACATCGAGCATATATTGCTCGATGGTCCAGAACGACGACGATAGAGACCAGGATGTGAAAAATAGAACAAATGCGGGATTGATGAAATTGCGACAGGTCACGGGGACAACTCGCGATCCCAGAATGCCCCATAAAAGTAGATACAAATCAGTCGTGAGACCTATGTTGTACAGATCTAGTGTTGGGCAACTAAAGGGACTGATGAAAGAAAATTGCATGCAACAGAAATAAGAATGTGGAGATGGATGTGTGGAGTGACGAGAATGGACAAGATACGGAATGAGCATAACAGAGGAAGTTTGAAAGTAGCACCTGTGACAGAGAAGTTGAGGAGTAATAGGTTAGCATGGTATGGGCATGTCATGAAGATTAATGAATATCATGTGACGGGAAGAGTGCTAGATTATGAATGTGGATGGACACAAGGGTTGAGGTAGACCTAAAAAGAGATGGATGGATTGCGTGAACGATCACTTGAGTAAGAAAGGAGTGAATACTGAGGTGACGTCTAATAGAGGGGAGTGGAAGAAAAACACATGTTGTGCCTACCCCACTTATGAGGCCATACACGCTAGGGTTTGCCCGATGGTTTTAACCTTGCATGCATAACCGACAGGCATAACCGAGTCACATACTACACATACACGTTAGGGATTGCATGCACAGTTTTGCCATAAACTCTCAGTTACTACGTGACGTGTGTGTAGGACACTGTACCTACCTACACCTACCACACCCGCTAAGGAGTAATAGTGTTCTGCGTACCAAACTAAAAATGGACGACGACGATGTGATAGCTTTACTTGGCTTAACACTTATTCTACAGAAAAGGACGAAAACGGACAATAAAAAACTGAGAACTGTGCATGCAAGCTCGCCCGACGCCACACACGCTCGGTTATGCATGCGCGCAAACATAACCGAGCGGCAAAAAATATCAATTTTGATATTTTCTTGGTTGCATGTACCTACATGCAGCGATAACTGACAGTTTTGTCACATACACGCTAGGGTTTGCCTGTCGGTTATGCATGCAAGGTTAAAACCATCGAGCAAACCCTAGCGTGTATGGCCTCCATTTAGGTGAGATAAGGGCAGGGAGATGATGATGATAGGTTCAGTATTAATGGTCTAAGCTAGTCTGATCATCACGCACCGCACGTCATTATTTACACAGATTATAAATTTTATTTAGGCTAAAAGTATGAACAACGCTACTTTGAAACATTTTTTGTACGCTGACATGGCATTTTATGAGGGGACTATAGAATTCTGTAGGTAGATACATAATGTTCCGATCCTTGGTTCCGATCCGAGGTACGTACCTGTACATAGATACCTACATAATCTGTCTGCGCATGCTGCGCACGCAGCGCACGGGAAAGGTCTCGCAAGCTTTCCGAATTTATTGATTCTTCCAAGCGCTCGCCGAAAGACAACGTGTTTGGTTGTGTGATTCTCGCTCGGAACAATAAATTCAACATTAATAATTAAATACGAACATAGAAGGTACAAAACGCTTCAAATTGTAAAAACTAAGTTCTGTAGAGAACAGATTGATTTTTATCTCTAAAATAATCAAAGTATCTAAACGACTGCATACGCCCACACGCCCACGCCCAGTTGGTAAGAAGATTTTTCGTAGTACTTACCCCCGCAGTAGCCCGCAGTGAAAGAAAATGGAAGACCTCTACATAGCCGTGGTCTGTTCTTCGAATATGAATCGCAGCATGGAGGCTCATGCGTTTCTTATGAAGAAAGGGATTAAAGTCCACTCGTATGGAACAGGAGACATGGTTAGATTACCAGGAACCGCTCCTGAACTTCCAAACTGCTACGAGTTTGGCGTCCCATACATTGAAATTTACAATGACCTTGTCGCGAAAGATAAATCATTTTATACCCAAAATGGTATACTGCACATGTTGAGCAGAAATATGAGAATTAAGCCTTGCCCTGAGAAGTTTCAGACATGTGATGAACTCTTTGATGTCATAGTGACATGTGAAGAAAGAGTATATGATCAAGTAATTAGTTGGTTCAGCTCACGTAGATGTATACTTAACCAACCTGTTCATATTGTGAACGTTAACATTCAAGATAACCATGAGGATGCTACGATTGGTGCATTTGTTATCACTGATATGATAATTAAAATGGCAAAGAGCAAGGACTTGGACCACGAAATTGATGATTTGTTATTAAAATTTGAAGCAGAGTGTCATAAGGGCTTGATGAACTGCGTCATGTTTTATTAAAAAACTCTTGAAAATCTTGTGATCTATCAAAAATAGATAGATCTATCACAAGATTTAGTAAGTACTATCATAGATTTGATGTGAACTATAAGCCACTAATGGAAAGAGTAGATAACAGCCAAAGATTGGAGATAAGTCAATATCCCGCCATCATACTTTTGAAAAAGCTGGACTGCGCATTACAAACGGAAACTTCATGAAAGCCAGTGTAGTTGCTTAGAAGACTATTATTTCATTAATAACTAGCAGATGCGCGTGGTTTCACTCACATAGACTACCTACCTAGATACTCTTGGGTATCTTGTGTTATTTGTACTTACAAAATTATATTAAGCTAAGTTTCAAACAAATCAAACAATCCTTTTCCCCAAAAGTTCCCATAACAACTTAAACACCCTGTTGCATTCATTCTGAAGGTTTTATGAAATATAATTGTATAGGTTTATATTTATTATTAATTATACAGTTTTAAACAAATACCTGCTTAAAAGTTCCCTATATTTAACTATGTCTACACTTTGTTTCAAGGGTACTTTACCATAGACTTTTATAAAATGTATTAAGACTGTTTATTTAATGTTTTTTATTGCTTAGTTTTAAGTTTGTTTATTAAGGAATATGCTTTTTATTACAAATATTTGTACCCATTTTCACCCCTTTTAGGGTAGAATTTCCTAGGTATGCATGCACCTTCCAAATTTCAAGCCTCTAAGACCGCAAGCAAAGTCGTCACAACAAAGGAATTTATATAGTATTGTGATTCAGATGACTTGGTTATGACCTAATATGTTTTTTACACTGTAAAAAAGATAACACATCTTTATTCCGTTGTATTGTATTCTGTTAGCCTGTTGAGCGGCCTACCAATAATGTAACAGTCATCATAACTCTGCATGTATAAATACATGCAGAGTACACATAAAAGATGTTAGATCTGCATTGTTAATTCTTACGATTTTTCTTACCTATTTAAAATCATATGATACATTATGTAGTAAATGTATGTGAGTAAATGTTGTAATAAATTGTGAACTGTGTAACCATTTTCAGCTTTGTTTCATTTATAAACCATCCTAAATTAACTTTAAACCTAAACAATGAAGACATGTCAAGTTAGTGCATGAAAGGAACTATTTGAGGTGCACTTTAATTCTTTCACCACGCAATGGTGACAAAAACAAGACCTTACCTACTGCCTACTGAAATTGATTAAGTATGTAGTTTCGTATTAGGTAATTTTATTTTCGCAAATGGTAGGTAAATATTAGGCCCTTCATACATTACGATACGGTATGACTAGATGGAACAAAAAAATAACATTTTACGCATTCCAAGTAGTCATACATAGATGTAGAACTGCGGATTTTTTTTTCTTAGTAGTCATACATGTAGAACTAACGTAACTCTAGATGGAACAAGGGGCATTCGCATGCCAATAGAATACATGTTAACTACTCGAGGTTCGTACATTATGCTACTAAAAACAAAGAAAACTCCTTTATTCAAGCAGTTTAATTTATTCTTCCTGTGAACTAGACAGGTACCTACCTACTACCTACTATCATTTTTGGTCAACATAATCTCTTTTCATTTCACTTTTTTACAGTAAGTACCTACCTAACAATAAAATTAGTTTTCGCAAATGGGAGCATTCCCAGGCCTCCCACACCACCCTCCCCGCTCCTCCACAACCTTTAGTTTTACCAATTAATTTAGGTAAGTACCTATCAAAATTAGCTTCAGACATAAAATATTATATCTATAAATTTAATTCTGCCTCTTTTTTGGGAAACAGCAGCGCTACATACTTACATACATTCAGAATCCCACCATGGTGGAGATGGTAATTTGTCAGAGGAGCTATTTTTATAGGGAAGGATAAGATTCAGCATATATTAGGTAGGTACCTAACCTACTATACTTTAAGTAAAACCTCAGAATACAGAATTTTTAATTTCAAAGCCTTTATTTAGGTAATAATCTTATAGCTAGTTTCACATTATATTATTTTTACCTACCAATTGTTTGACATCGGTATCATAATAAATTATTCAATTATTTGCTTTACAGCATAGGCCTCCACTAGACTCTTCCTAAGTACAGAATAATCTGTATTAAAACTAAGTAGGTACATACTTATCTACACAAATTGAAATAGTAGGAGTAAGGAAATATTAGGCAAAATGTTAATAGGTAGGTAAGTACCTTATACTTATTTTCAACTTGGATTTTATAATCGCTTCATTTATCATTATATTTATTTTATATTTCATTCTAGATTGAGCTCTTGGTATTTAAGTAGGTAAGTAGGCAAATAGAATCAACTTAAAAATTATAGGAAAATGATCACTAGGTAGAAGTTTTTCTATCATGTGTCAACAGCAAAGGCAGGACTGTCATCACACCAGAAGATCCCAGAACGTAATAAAAGCCTCACATCAACATTATTGAAAATGAGACGTGAAGACCTTCGTACAATGGTGGGCATCATCACAGGACACTGAGCTGAATCACCATCTACTCAAAATAGGAGTAACGGACAGTAGCCTCTGTCGCGGATGCCTCCGGGAGAAAGAGACTGTGGAACATGTAACACTACATTGCTCCGCAACAAATGAAATAACATATAACTCGGGACAGCAGACGGTCATCGAGAATTGTACGGCATCACCATCGACCTCATCAACACCACCAACAGCCTCAACATCATGGAGGATACTGGAACACTGCTGCCAACATCCCAAAGTTCTTCTCCGGTACTTCAAGGAGTTGGGCTGGCTGGGGGAGGGTTAGCAGGGAGATAATGCACAATACACCCCACCGCTGGACGTCAGTGCAGATCTTTGTTCCCCTAACTTTAATTAGAATTAGTGTCAACAGCTGTGTTTTCCATAGAACTGTAGATGCTAAACTAGGAAAAACTACTGATAAGTCCACATCACTAGCATTTTCTGAAGGTCTTGTTCTTTATGTTTGTGTTCATTCATTAAATAGGTAGGGAAGGGAGGGACACTTGATCCCCCTTTTGATTTTCTACATATCTCATAGAATATTAGATATTCTCATTTATTTTTTTCACCTTTGTATAAACAATTTATTTTTCTACCTTAGCGCATCATTGAATTTAGCGAAAAGATAATATAAATGTCATTTTAGGCATTTTTTCTGAATCATTCCAAGAACAAGTGTTCACTAATTGAGGGAGACTTGATCCTGGTATAGGGTAGACTTGATCCAGGGGGATTAAATGTACTACTGTATAAAATGAAGTAATAAAAACCATTTTATAAACATTAGCTTAGTTTTATTTAGTCTTAATTATTAGTCCGTCCAGCAGAGATTACAGATTTCCAAAGAAATAAATATTGTGTTGATTAAAACTAGTCGACTTGCTCAAATTAGTGGCTCTGGGTGTTCGTAGAGAGATAGTTGTGGGTTTCTTCTATAGAGTAACTTATTATACAGGTTTCTTCTCATAAAACCAACAAAAGTCACAAGCTGCTGTTTACTTTGTCCATTTACATATTTTTTCATTTGGCTTATCATTTGATACGGCATATTCGTATGTAAGTTTTCTCACACATTGAGATGTTAAGCCGTGGCACAATATTTCCTTGCTTTTTCTATAAAACTTACGAGTAACTCTTCTTGTTTTGTAAAAACTTTGGACTGGGTGTAATCAGGAACATAAGCAATTTCAGTGTCTAAGTATAGGTATTTTGTTGCTGCTTCTGGCAATATCTTTTCAAAGTCATAAGAGGAGCGTCAAAAGCTTTGGATGTTCCTTTTTTAGTATCTATTGCCTTTTAAGACATGCTGGACCGCTTATGACGAGTGATAGAAGCTGGAGATGGAATAGGAAAACATGTTGTGCCGACCCCACCTAGTGGCAGGAAAATGATGATTGCGACCCACTCAAAACAACACACCACTCGGCTGACCCAAACCAAAACTTAGTATGAGCCATTTCTTTTGTAGACGTTTTTTGCGTCATCGTTCCTTGATTGTTCAGCCAGGTTCAGCCACGTGTTCTGCAAAAACACCGAAGAAAGAAGAGAAAAAGACGTCCGTCAGAGCAGTCACTATAATAATAATATTATCCACTTGAACGCCACCGTAGAAAAGTGATTTTATTTAAAACTTTATTTCAGACACAGGTCCATAGAAAAACTGCTCTGACGTCTACTTGTCACTGTCAAAATTACATTGGTAATGGTTTCGGAACAATAAATCTTAGAAGAATAAAATACAGTAATGGTAGTTCCGGCTGACGACAAAGTATTACCAGGATGAAATAAAAAAACCTCTACATATAGTTTCCGAAATAATAATACCCAGGGAACAAAGTGTCCCAAGTGATCAAGTGTCCCCCCTTCCTCTAAGCATAGATTTTGCCTAGTCTGCCTTCTTGAAGTCTGTAGTAGATACTCGTTATTTTTTTTAACTTATTACATGGTCATACTAGTGTTTCCGCCTCCTTATCGGGGTAAATTCTGGTACCCAAAGGTATGAATTATTTGGTTATAACAAATTGTAACAAAGTATTATTAGTGTACCTACTAATTATTTTATTTTTTTAGATTTAGTTTCACTCCATTGTAATTTACCACTGCATGATCAACATGTGTAAGAAAACAACCAAAAAACGACTACTAAAGAAAAAAATAATTAAATGAAACCATAGAATAATATATTTTATATTCTCATTTCGATTTGAAAAAATTAGCAATATATTTCCTCAAAGCAAGATTAGGTAAAATCGGAATCGGGATATGGCAATACTATTCCCCAATGTTTACTTACATTACATTTTGACGTATTGTGAAGAATTATTATTTAGATTTTCGCGTAAAATGAATAAAACAATCAAGAGTAGTGTAGTGTGCGAGAGTTGGTATTCTATAGATAGTTTTGACACAGATTTTTTGCGGAATAAAATAAACAAGTTCTATATAACATGATAAAATAAAAGATTTTTTAATACTTAATTATGTAATATGGTACTTTTTATATTTCTTGCAACTCTCCTACTTAAATCATCAACATTCCCATAATCCCATGATACTTTTATTACATTATCATAATTACAACATCATTATCATCCTGCCCTTTTCCCACTCTATGTGGGGTCGGCACAGCATATTCCTTGGATCATAGGCTACTTTTTATAATGTAAAACAATCCAAAAATGGAAAAAGTAGAATAGTTCTCACTAACATTATTTTTAAGTTTTCTTTTTGTTACTAACTAACCAATATGGATCAGGTGTCCGAAATAAACAATTTTTATTTTATTTATTTATTATTAAAAAGAATGTAATAGGATAGGTAACCATTATAATGCTTAAAATGTGAAGTACCTACATAATCATAATCAAAGTACCTACATTAGGTATGTAAGTAACTTATAATGGTTGCCTAATGCCTCACTCAACAAACTAATTTGAAATTGGGGTGGGTTTTTATATCTATAGAGAAAAAGGTCAGTACCTACTTAGAGGAATATTTTAATCAATTTCAAAACTGTTTTGGCGTTATTTCTGGATCTGGGTCAGGATAGTACTGTAGTAAATCTGCAACAGGTGACTCTTGATCTTCGTAAAAATCACACGCTAAGAGATATTCCCTTTTTGAATAGTCATCACCCTTACAAAACATCTCACCTGGAAAATAAATTAATTTTGAAATTAGAAGATACCATAGACAGTATAAAATAATTTTGTAATCTTTCTCATACCTTCTATATCCATTATATGAACCGGCGTCTTGGATTCCAGAGCTCCCACACAGTAATGTTCTTCTGTGAGATCTGGATGCCAATACATTATAGCATCTCTGCATGAAGTTCCAGCTATGGGAAGGAGTATTCGGTCCTAAAATCATCATTAAAGTTGTAAATAATTAGTAAATTAATAAACAATCCTCGTGATTTTACTGAATAAAAATCATCATCATCATCTTCCTGCCCTTATTCCACTCCATGTGGGGTCGGCACAGCATAAATAAAAATATTAGTATTAAATCTGAAGGTCATTTGAGTCGCTAGGCTAGGTGCTTTGAATTAAAATACTTAACATGAAGCGTCAGGAGGCAACTTTTACCTTCACAAACGGAACGCTGGCTGTAGTGCCCGGGACGAATTAAGGTGGAGTAGGCTTGCCCAGCACCTATTTCATCTTCTCAGCTTAGTCGGCCTTGTCCACAGGAAAGACATGGTCAATACGTGCGGAGCTGACTAAGCAGCGGGTTTTCTCACGATGTTTTCCTTCACCGTTTGAATGTAATGGTACATCATTTAAAAAATGCATCAATTTGAGAGAAGAACAAAAAAATCAACATAAAGGAATACTAGCACCGACACCATAAGTATGGTAGGTAGTGAAAGTTAGGTATGGCAGAAGAAACATCAAAGTAGAGTAAATGCAGTAGAAATGCGTGCGTTGCGAAGTATGTGTGGTCTTTGAGAGATAGAGTGAGAAGTAGAGTGTTAAGGGAGCGTTGTGGAATGAAAGAAGATGTAGTGATGAGAATTGAGAAAGGTAGGTATGTTAAGATGGTTCGGCCATGTAGAGAGGGTGAATGAACAGGTGTACCTGGACGTTTTGGAAAAGGGCCAGGTCAAGATTAGGTACCCTAGACCGACGAGCATGCATGAGGAATGTAATGAGAGTGAATAAAGCGAAAAAAGAATGTCAGAATCGTAGCAAATGAAGATCCGTGACCTCTGCCTACCCTTAAGGGAGGATGGCGTTTTATTCATGTACTTATGTATGTAAATGATACTTCAATCAAACCTTGCATATAATTTTGTTGTTAACAATTGGTTCCTTGACTTCACTAGTGCAGAAGAATTTCCTTTTCTTTCTCATTATTACTGTGCTGATTTCTAAAACAGTCTTGATACTATTTCCTAAAAAAATCCAGCTTTTACCAAAAAAGTAGGTAAGTAGTAGGTAAAGTGTCTGATGTTAATATAATAAATTTACAAAATTAAGAAATGCACACTCTATCTTAACAATAGGTTAATTTCCTTTTGTCATCGCAGTGCTTCTGTTCAAAAGTGCATAGGTAAATTCTACTTACCTTTTTCGCCATTAATAGCTTCTAGCTCTCGCATGCCTCGGGCTTGAGTCTCCCTGCTATTTTGCTGCTTCATATAATTTGCCAATCGGTACATTGCATCGACAAACTCATCAATGGGACCTAAAAAGAAGTACTTATATAAGCCGAGAATTTCCTACAGGTAAAAGCACTTCTTGTTTGCCCACTGTCTTTATCTCCTTTTGTGAATACCTAGTTGTCCCACGAAATGAGATTTTAAAATAGCAGTTAAGTTGAAAATAAACATATTAGGTAGGTAGGTAGGTACTATGAATCACTTACCAGAATGCATGTGCATATATGAGAAATATAATGAGAGCGAATGAAGCGAAAGGAGTCGATCTGCAACTCGTACCACATGATCTCGGCCCGCGTGGGCCGAGTTATAGACGCACAAAATTTTATTATTTTCGATCACTAACTCGTACCACTTTTTTTTTGTATGGAGTTTTTATCTTAGTTTATGTGAAGTAACGTCAGCACGAAAAGTGATTTGTAATGATTCAAAGTAAAAACCTAGTTCAAATTTTTTAAAGAGCCGTCGCTGCTTATAGATTCTGTTATCAGTTTAAAACTACCCGGGGTGACATGAGCTATATCATATTTTCAAAACTAATATTATAAAGAGGAAAGATTTGATTGTTTGTTTGTTTGCATTGAATAGGGTCCGAAACTACTGGACAGATTTAAATATTCTTTCACCGTTGGGAAGAAACACTATCCCCGGGTTACATGGGCTATATTATATTTTCAAAAAAATTAGGGTTCTTTACTAAAACTCCTTACGTTCTGTTCTCTTTTTCCATGCATGGTTGTCTGGAAGAGATCGCTCTTAAGCGGTAAGACCGCCTATTGTACTCTTTTTAACGTAATTAGTTTTATATATATATTTTTTTTGCTAGTGTAAGGTGTACAATAAAGTATTTTCATTCATTCATTCATTCATCCAATAATGTAACTCGAGGATAAAAGAACATCAAATATCGTTTACAGGGACGCTTAATAAATTTAATGGCTTTTGTTTTGTAGATGTGATCTTTTTACAAATATCAGAAATAAAAATAACAAAAAATAATAATAACAAAAAAAAAATCATTAAAATAATAATATCCAAACTTTTTTTATAATTTTGTTTTTTTAACTCTACGCAAAAAGAAGGGTGTATGTGTGTGAGTGTGTGTTTATTAAAATTTATCATCATCATCATCATTTCAGCCCGTCTCCGCCCACTGCTAGGAATAGGCATACTCTTTAAAGAGGCCTTAAAATTTATAATTTTTGAAATTTTTGTTAAATACCCGTGCGAAGCCGGGGCGGGCTGCTAGTATATTAAATTTATACGAATGCTATGCTTACCTATATTAAGTATTTGAAAATTCCGTGAACCACTTTTGTCGTTAACAGTACTAAATCTTAATGAGATTAGGACGTGGTACGAGTTAGTGATCGAAAATAATAAAATTTTGTGCGTCTATAACTCGGCCCACGCGGGCCGAGATCATGTGGTACGAGTTGCAGATCGACTCAGCGAAAGAAGTATGTCAGGATCGTAGCAAATGGAGATCCGTGATCTCTGCCTACCCTTATGGGAGACAGGCGTGATTTTATGTATGTAGGTACTTACCAGTCCCGAAACTTCCACCATCAAGATAATTTAAAAATTGGTAAAATCTGAGAGCTTCGTCCGATTCGATCTCGTCCATCACTGGCCTCTAAATTGAATAAAAACAAATTGGTCCAATTAAATTTTATTCCTATCTGTAATAAAAATAATAACTGTGTCGTGGGTATCAGAAGCTACGAGTACCTAGTACCTACCATGGTTTCGCAACGCCCAATCCCAGAAGAAATATTTACAGAATTATGTTATCATTTAGCAAAGAATGCATTTTTAGTTCCGACAACAGAAACAGTTACTTAGTACTTACGACTAAGATAAACAATTAAGACTAAGATTATATAGGTACCTAACTACTCTAGGTTGTGTGCAAAACTCAGCATTAATTATGCCTTCCGTTGAAACCTATTCTGTTGAGAGTACCTACATAAAAGCTACACGATCAAAAAACAATCAAAGTAGGTAGGTAAGTTATATAAAGATAAAAAACCTGGATAAAAACAAAAGAAATTATAAATCAGACTGATTGAAAAGTTAGGTACCTACTTACCTAAAAGTACCTAGATTTACTCAAGTACCTACCCACACTAAAATGATTACTCTACTTAACCAATAAACAATATTAAGTAATACAATGGGACATTATTATTATAGACCTCGCATCTTAGTAAACTAAATAATGTTCTTACAAATTTTCCACTCCAGGCTCCAACATCGGAATAAAGAGAATTGACTCTACTTGGCATCCAGTCTAGAGAAGACCGAGCAACCAATACAGGATGCTGAAAATATTAAATTGAATTAGATAGGTAGGTACATCTTATCTGATACCCGAAAAACATTAAGTATCATTTACACTTCATATAAGAGTTACCATAGATGGCAGTTTACATAGAGCATTTTCAATTAATAAATTGAAGATAAGCAGAAACAAAGTAACGGAAAACATCACTTTATTTTAAAGCAACACTTCAATCAAGAATGCTCACAAGTTCAAAGGATTGTTAAAACTTTTTAAAGGCTGGTAAATTGGCCGCAAAAGGTGATAAGATTTCAAAATTTTATTGTAAATTGGCAATTAGGCGGTTTGACTACATAGATATAGAGTGTAGGCACAACAACTCACTGCACTCCCTGCCGTATACCTACACCTAGGGTAGGTACTCAAACCCAATGGGAGAAAAATGGCACCCTAGGTGAAAGGAAGACTTTTATAAAAAAAATTCTTAGAAAAAAATCAGAGAGACTACTCGAAATTAATAGCCACATAGGGCTTAACTTATAGGCATAAAGTATATTTTTTTAGATTCATTGTTTAAGAATAGGTATTAAAACTAACAATAATAATTATGTTGATGCTTTCAGTCGTGCTGTGCTCGCCTTTAATTGGCTTGTGTATTAGATAGTTAACCTAATGTCATGTTTTTAGTTTTAAGTTACGATACATAATACTGTTGGCGATCCTTTTTTGAATAAATGATTAAATAAATAGTAGTTAATTTAGTGGACACCTCATAATCTCTCACCAGCGGCCACACCCCGGAAAACCAAGTCGCGGCTAGTGGGTAAACCTCGCCGCGGTTGCTTCCGGCATACCTATAGTGCAATAAGTCTACCTCGCCAACTAGCAATCCACCAACGGTGGCGAGGTAGCAGGGCAATGTGGATGGATGGCCTTAAAGCGAAAATAGGTGCTTTATAACCTACCATGATGAAGCTTTTTTCTAACTTGCCAATAAATCTTCTTTTGAACAACAGATTCAAAAACTTTGCCAATAGCTGGAAAAACACTGGGCGATAGTTGGATGCGAGATTCATATCACCATTTTTGTGCAATGGAGTCAAACAAACCTTTTTCCACACTGCTGGGAAGCACCCGTCAAAGAGAGATCTATTGTACAAATGACACAAAGGACCAGATATTTCATCTTTCCACGCATCTTTTAGGGAACATAATTTGGTAGGTAGCTAGGTAGGTATATCATCAAGCCCAGCACCTTTATTCTTGTCCAACTTTTTAAGAGCCATAGTTATCTCAGACTCTTTCAAACATAAACTACCTAGGGAGGAGGAATAGTCTTCAATACTAGAGTTCGTAATTACTTGACTTGTGGAAGCATTGATTAGCATGTCATTTGTGTTGTATACTGATTAAAAGTAATCTGAGAAGAGCTCACAAACTTCTTGTCCGGCATTAGCTGTTGTATTACCCAAGATTAGTTGAATATGTAATGAGCCACTATTTCGTTTCAAATTGTTCACGAAGACTAAATATGTTTAGAGTGTGTACGCATTGTGTCAGCGGCTGATTCTTTGAACTTTTTATAATATTCTTTGAGTATATGTATTTTCATACCTTGATCTCAGAATCTCCACTACCTTTTTATCCCGAGGATTAGAGTAAAGCCTAAACCTCCTGCGATATTTAAGTTTCTCTTTAGAACATTTAATCAAGGAAGAGCTAAACCAAGCCGGATATCGCTCACTTTTGGGTGCTCGACGAGGTGTATGTTTCTCTACTATTGGCTTAAGAGTCAAATAGAAAGTTTGTACATGTACCATCTTATCTACACCCATGCATGTCATTTTCACATATGCGTTTCCATTCTAATCCTGATCCTGATAGTTCCTCATTTATCTCCTAATGGTTGGCTTTATTAAACTTTAAAACAGGGGTTCTGTCATGTTTTAGCATGCTTGGCTGTTTAGGTTGTAAGAAATTAATTTCCAGAGCAGGGTGAGGGGAAAACAAAGGTGTACGGGACATCAAAAAGATAAAAATTTTGTTTTGACACACAATTTATTTAATATTTAATTAAGAAAAACACCATCGAACCTTTACTATCAAACAATACAAATAGTTTATTTTGGAACAAATTATGTACACGGACTCGTAAATAACATAATATTAATGATGAACAATATTTTGTTAGTATAATACCGACATCAATCAAATTACTTCTTTGCTGGACTGGGAGTAAAGAAAAAACATAGAATGCGTCCAGCTGCTTCTCTCCCCGAGCATTTAGTAAAAGTCGACTAAGGGATAGTATCCTCCAACATGATGAGATACAATAAGCAAGTATTCCCAAGGAGGGTTGACGTCAGGCAGGCGGCCGGTCATAAAACACCTTAGCCAAAACTCGACGTGCCGACCCCACATAGAGTGGGATTAAGGCAGGAAGATGATGATGATGATGATGATACTGACATCAATCACGATCGCTTATGAATCTAATTTCACTAAACGTAAGCGATGTAGCCGAGTCCTTTCTGGATTTTCGCACATTACACTAACAATTGTACGTTCC
Source organism: Scotopteryx bipunctaria (assembly GCA_949320045.1). Classification (NCBI taxonomy): domain Eukaryota; kingdom Metazoa; phylum Arthropoda; class Insecta; order Lepidoptera; family Geometridae; genus Scotopteryx; species Scotopteryx bipunctaria. The sequence continues at coordinate 2,551,925 of OX439440.1, forward strand.
GCGCACTTTCACTTTCATTACACACAACACTAAGTACCATTAAAAATACCACACTTATTAATCTCACTGATACCTAATGAAAGCGTCGTACGAACCTAGGGCTACGTGTGTGACGTGTATGCTACCTAGTGGGCTACGTGCCCACCGGCGCCGGCGCCGGCGGCACGGGCGGCACGCCCGCATGGGACGTGGCCTGCACCGTGCTGTGGAGTGTGGCAGAGGCGCGCCGCGGGCGCCGGCCGGCGGCACAGGTGGCGCGCCCGCATGGGACGCGGCCTGCACCGTGCTGCGGAGTGTGGCAGAGGCGCGCCGCGGGCGCCTGCGGCACGGGCGGTACGCCCGCATGGGACGCGGCCTGCACCGTGCTGCGGAGTGTGGCAGAGGCGCGCCGCGGGCGCCTGCGGCACGGGCGGTACGCCCGCATGGGACGCGGCCTGCACCGTGCTGCGGAGTGTGGCAGAGGCGCGCCGCGGGCGCCTGCGGCACGGGCGGTACGCCCGCATGGGACGCGGCCTGCACCGTGCTGCGGAGTGTGGCAGAGGCGCGCCGCGGGCGCCTGCGGCACGGGCGGTACGCCCGCATGGGACGCGGCCTGCACCGTGCTGCGGAGTGTGGCAGAGGCGCGCCGCGGGTGCCTGCGGCACGGGCGATACGCCCGCATGGGACGCGGCCTGCACCGTGCTGCGGAGTGTGGCAGAGGCACGCCGCGGGCGCCTGCGGCACGGGCGATACGCCCGCATGGGACGCGGCCTGTACCGTGCTGCGGAGTCTGGCAGAGGCGCGCAATTTATTGTGACTGACGGGCGCGATATCTATTGTATTTGTAAGTAAGTCTGGCTCTACGAGAAAACGAGAAAACGGCCCTCTGTATCATAGAGCAATGATTCATGTAATGACAATCAAACCTACCTGCCAGCACGTTCAGAATGCTGTTGGAGATGGCCCGCAGCCTGCGCCACAGGGATGTGCACCGCTTTCGCATGGTAGTGTAGAAGCAATCTACTCGCGCCTCGGCGAACATCCCTGACGCACTACAGAACCGGGGCAGCCCCACCAGCACCCTGAACGCGTTATTATATTGAACACGAAGGGCATTGTACTGCTTTAGAGTATGGCTAGCCCACAGGCTGCTCGTGTAGAAACTGGTGCAATATGCACGCAGTGATCGAGCCAACGTCTTAATCCATTTATTTCACGTACAAAACTATAACTGTTCGAGTTCAGTCCTATTAGTTCCACATCCGCACATACTCTTGTTCCGTACAGAAAGTAATTAGTTCACCATAAAAAAGTGTATTTGGATGAGCATTAAAGTCACCGAGTATAAAGACTGACTCACTATTTTCATTACTTATTATAGCGCTCACCAGACCGAGACAATCCGTAAACTCCACCAAGTTCGACACTGAATCCGTAGGCATATAGATACTGAACACTAAGAATGACCTTTGACCGTAAACTATTTTTATTGCACATATTCGCGGGTTATCACACTGCACGACAAACACATTTTGAAAGCTCGACGCGTGGCGTCCCCCCCCAATCACAGGAATTCGTACTGCTTCTCCTTGAGAGCGACCCGCGCCACCGCGTGCAGCTTCTTGTTTGCCGGTAGGTGCTCGGCGACTAATACCGGCTGCTTGGCACCTGCTAGGCCTAGATGCCCTGAGTGCAATTTTTCTCTACTATTCGTTCTGTTGAACTTCTTCACCGCTGGCCAGTATCTCGTCGCGAACACGAGGACTAGCCAGCTTTGCGACGATGGCTCTAGACCTGGTAGATTGTTGATTCAATTTAGGCACTAGATTGAAGTCGAGAACTTCGTTATCACCTATTTCTCTTGAGACGACTTTTCCCAGCTGCTTGATCGTGGACAGTAAATTCTCCGTTTTGTTTTCCGGGACGCACTGGATCTCGATATTACATCCCCTGGACTGCAGCTCGATCTGCTGCTCGATGTTATTAAGCTGAGTATCTTTATCTCAAATTAAGAGTTTATGTATTTGATGCTTGCCTCAAATTCTCTATGTATGGCTTTATATTCCGATGTTATTTGCTTTCTCAGTTCAGCTGGCGCTTCTCTTATTTTTTTTTCGAAATAAGCTTTCAACTCGTCCACAACTGAGTCACTGGACATGGACACTTCCAGTTCAACTTCGTTTGTTTTGACTCTTTGATAAAGTTTTCCGCTGTTAATCCTAAGCACTGGTAATGGTACTGGCCAGCGTATAAGCTACAAATCTTAGTTTCCGTTGGTTTTGTAACTTTATTACAGGCCTTGTATTTCATACCGACTTATGTAAATTTAAGATTCATATGCATAAAAATGTACCTTATCAATAAGTCCGACCAAGCAGTCGTGTGGTTGCTTTGTGACTATCGCTAGGCACCGCGCTGTGTTGCAGGCGCAGAGAGTGTTGATCTAGGTCAGTTATTTCTTGACAAACGTTGTGGATCACTAGATACCCATGCACAAATTAGCGATATAGTTTGCTAATTGAATCACTTTACAGGCAGTAAAATGTATGCAAATACTTGTAATGTCCGGAGGAAACAGTTCACAGTATTGGTATGGTACCGATAGATAGTTCACGTCACGAAGCTGTTTTTAAACATTAACAATATAACATTTTTTTCGGAGCAAAAATTTTACACGTCCCCTTTTTAGTAATATAATCAAATTCTAATTAATGTTGGGGGAACAAAGATTTGCACTGACGTCCCACGGTCCACGGTCCCACGTCCCAGCCAGCCCAAATCCTTGAAATACCGGAGAAGGACTTTGGGATGTTGGCAGCAGTGTTCCAGTATCCTCGATGATATTGAGGCTGTTGGTAGTGTAGATGAGGTCGATGGTGATGCCGTATAATTCTCGATGACCGTCTGCAGTCCCGAGTTATGTCTTATTTCGTTTGTTGCGGAGCAATGTAGTGTTACATGTTCCACAGTCTCTTCCTCTTGGAAGCATCCGCGACAGAGGCTGCTGTCCGTTACTCCTATTTTGAGTAGGTGGTGATTCAGCTCACAGTGTCCTGTGATGATGCCCACCATTGTGCAAAGGTCTTCGCGTCTCATTTTCAATAATGTTGATGAGACGTTTATTGCGTTTGGGAATCAGTCTTCTGGTGTGATGACAGTCCTGCCTGTGCTGCCATTGTTTTTGATGTTCACTTTCACACTGAGTTTTTAGCCTGTTTTTGATTTCCATTGACGTGGGTTTGCATAGTTTGCTGTCCTCAGTCGTTGGAAGTTTTTTTGAACCTTCCCTCGCTAGGGAGTCTGCTCTTTAGTTTCCTTTGCAGGCCGTTTGCCACTAGGACCCATAGTAGAGGTGACAGGACCCCTCCATGTGGACGTCCTTTTGTAACAAGGCTAGTAATATATGTTGGTGATAGAAAATATTTTAGCGTGACTGCGTGTGTGTGGGCTAAAGCAGCTGCGCGTGCGCTGGCTAGCTCGGCTGCATGCACTGTGGCTCGAGCCGCTGTGTTCGCGCTGGTTGGCGCGGCTGCCTTCGCACTGGCAGGCGTGCCTGCATACGAGCCGGCTCGCGCTGATGCGTGCGCGCTGGCTGGCACGGCAGTCTTCGCACTGAAAGGTTTGCCTGTATGCGCACCGGCTCGCGCTGCTGCGTGCCCTGTGGCTGGAGCGGCTGCGGTCTCGCTGGCTGCGTGCGGATTCGCTAGAGCGGCTGCGTGCCCTTTGCCTGGAGCGGCTGTCTGCTCGCTGGCTGTGTGCTGGTTCGCTGGAGAGGGTGCGTGCCCTATGGCTAGAGCGGCTGCGTGATCTTTGGTTAGATCGGCTGTGCGCGCGCTGGTCAGTGCGGCTGCATGCGCGCCGGCCCGCGCGTCTGCGTTCGCACTCGCTGGAGCTTCTGCGTGCGCGCTGGTCATTGCGGCTGCATGCGCGCCGGCCCGCGCGACTGCGTTCACACTCGCTGGAGCTTCTGCGTGCGCGCTGGTCAGCGCGGCTGCATGCGCGTCGGCTCGTGCGCCCGCGTTCGCACTCGCTGGGGCTTCTGCGTGGGCGCTGGTCAGCGCGGCTGCATGCGCGCCGGCCCGCGCGACTGCGTTCACACTCGCTGGAGCTTCTGCGTGCGCGCTGGTCAGCGCGGCTGCATGCGCGTCGGCTCGTGCGCCCGCGTTCGCACTCGCTGGGGCTTCTGCGTGCGCGCTGGTCATTGCGGCTGCATGCGCGCCGGCCCGCGCGACTGCGTTCACACTCGCTGGAGCTTCTGCGTGCGCGCTGGTCAGCGCGGCTGCATGCGCGTCGGCTCGTGCGCCCGCGTTCGCACTCGCTGGGGCTTCTGCGTGGGCGCTGGTCAGCGCGGCTGCATGCGCGCCAAACCGCGCGCCTACGTTCGCACTGGCTGGGGCTTTTGCGTGCGCGCTGGTCAGCGCGGCTGCATGCGCGCCAAACCGCGCGCCTGCGTTCGCACTGGCTGGGGCTTTTGCGTGCGCGCTGGTCAGCGCGGCTGCATGCGCGCCGGCCCGCGCTCCTGCGTGCGCGCTGGTCAGCGTTGCGATCTTTTAATCGCCTGTAGCTCCTTGTCTTTAAAAAAAAAAACATAATAAATTTGAATTCATTCAAAAGAATTCACTGATTCAAAATTGACAAACAATTAAATTTTGAGACCTTGGACACGACCGTTCAGGAAGGAGGTAAAACCGAGACTGGATTTGAGTGGGAGCTAGGCTATTTAACTAATAGAAGGAGTACTGACATCAGCACTGTAAGCATATTTACATACATAGCTGGTATATAACTCATCGCGCTGGCTGCACTCTCGCCAGCTGGCGGGGTTGCGTTCGCGCTGGCCAGCACGGCTACGCTGATCAGTGCGGCTGCGATCGAGCTGGCTGGCTGGGCTAATCGACTGGTTTGTCGTTTGGCTTGTTTGGCTGCGAGCTCGTTCGGCTCGGTCAGCCGTCGGCATCGGCTGGCTGCTCACTAGTGCCCGATTAGTAATATTGCTGCGCGAGCTGGAGTCACGAGAACTTTCGCCAGAACCGGAACACGTTGTAGAGCCATTTAAATTTTCCATTTTCTGTGCACACAAAGGAAGAAGCCAAATAAATTGGTGTATTATAAAAAATTGGCCACTAAACTGGGCGTTACACGAATACAAAACGAAAAGAACAGAAATAAAATAAAGTTAAATACAGTGTAGGTTAGGTACGCCCTTCTAGAAGCAGGCACAACATGGGTAAAAAGTAAACGGTTACCTACATACATGCAAGAGATAAAAAACAAAAAGAAGTTATAGGTAGATTGTAAACTTAGTTGAGGATTAGCAAGCAGGGATTTTTTTACCGTGTTGACCCATGCACCGAAAATATCAAATAGATCGAGGTGTTTCGTTGTAATGTGAGCACATCAAAAAAGCCTAAGCCTAAAAAGCCTAAGTAGGTAGATACTTATTAATTTTTGAAAAAAAAAAAATTTTTTCTTAATATTTCTTTGAACGGAATATCAAAACTTCTTTGAATATCCAACCTCATTGATAAACAAATTAGTAATACTGGCTGCAACTTTAAAAAAATTGTAGGTATCTAAAAACAATAAAACCATTCTTTTGTCGAATTCAACGCCATTTCTTGCATGTGTTTGACTGAGTTATTTTTTATTTTGTAACCGCAGTAATCACGAGTTATGTTTTGCGAAAAACACCACAAGTTTTTACTGTACCTATTAATGAAAATGAAACGTCGTCATCTTACTATGGAAGAGATGCAAAGAGCTATAGGAATGCTCGAAATGGAAAACACTCAAGCCGATATCGCCCGGCATTTCAGCGTCCACAGAAGTGTAATTTGTCGACTCTGGAGGCGTTATTGTGACACAGGTGATCCGTCCGAACAGCACCCAGGCGATCGAGCATATAAGTTATATAACTGAATAGAGTGGTATTGCTATTTGTTTAATTCGAAAACGAATTTCGCCAAAACAGAAGCCCGGTCGCTGCGCTCTGATTGGCTGACACAAGGTCAAGTATTGAACTAGAGCTGTGCAATAAAGTATTCATATCGATATTGATATCAATGTTTGTTCAGTGGAATACAAATAAAGTTTATTATGTATTATGTTTATGTGTGTGTTCGTGCGCGTGTGTATGAAATATGAATAACTATAAACTTTATAATTGTAACTTCCATACTTAAAAAAATATAGGTAAGTACTTACCTAGTTAGTAATAAATTAAATAAATTCGATGATTCTAGTAAAGGCATGGAATCGTAAATACCGAAACCTATTTCAACTTGTTCCATTTCCCCTTATCGAGGTTGGATCTGCTTAATTAATCTATAAAATAACTCACTGCTACTTAAGATCGACATATTTCAACTTTGTCTTGAAATGTATTCAAATGATTACATCTAGGTACTTATTTGTTCGTATACATAAATAACCTTTTCCGGTAAATATTGATACATTATTATTGATTGTGACAGTGAGCATCACTAATAATACGCGCAATTAATAAAAAGGATGACTTAATATATGTAGGTTACACCTAGGTAAGAGCAAGACGCATAGACAAGTGTCCATTGTTTGGTTTTATTTGACCAGTTTAATTTGAGCCGTGATAAATGGATGTAAATTGAAATAAAATCATAGTTTATTGAAACTTACCGATGAAACGTGATTCAGTCTGTTTTATAATTCGATGTCTTGCTGCTAAAATATAATGGGTTATAATAATACCAAACTTTGAATATTGTCGTACCTACGTAACACACGGAATTGGAATTGGATGGCTCATATTACTACTCTATTAAAGTTATATGCTCGATGACCCAGGCTGAGGGCGTAGTACTACCCCTCGTCGTCAAGACGTGTGTCAAGTGGATGGATTGAGATGGAAGTCGATTGAACGGGTTTGTCTGTATTTTTGTGAAAGCAGTTCTTAATTATAGGTAGTAATTTAGTAGATAATAATGTGTTGTAATTTATATTAATATTAAGTTTTTTTTTTATTGTTTTAAGTTGTTTATGTTTCTTGTAAGTACATATTGTTTATTTATATATATTTTTGTAAAATTTTATTATGTGTCCGTAAATATGACTTCTTAGAAGTACTTTTCTGTAATGTTGTATTTATGTTTATAATAAATAAATTGAAATTAAATTGAAATTGAAAGACTGATAGGTACATCCAGGTAACATGTAGACGTGAACCAAAGCTGACTGCCCAAGAGATCGCATCAAGGCTACAGAATGCTGAAAGTTACGTGCAACATAACATTGTGCTGACTCCATGCGTCCATTTTCACAAACAATTTTTTAATTTTTTTTCGAGAGTTAACAGTTGCATACTTTAAGCCTACGTTTTGTTGTACATAAATAAATGTTAATAAGCAATTTATCGCATTTTGTTAACTAAAAACAATAAAGAATAATCATTTGATCAAATAGAAAATATTTTAAAACATAATCTAAAAAAAATAAAATATTCAAAAATCAATAGATGTTATAGACTTTTTTGATGTGTGTACTTGCGGGCGAAGAAATTAAGTTCCTACATAAAGGTACGAGTTGGCAGCGACGACATAAGGCAGCAGCAGACGACGTGTTGCAGCGACACTACTGGTTTCTATGTATTTATAAGAAATTCCCTCAGTAGTTAGCGACGCGAAGCTAGCGACGCGTTTCATAGAAAAACATAGAAACCAGTAGTGTCGCTGCGACACGTCGCGACGTGTCGCGTCGTCCGCTGCCAACTCGTACCTTAAGTAAGTAGACAAAAGTAACTTACCAATCTCACTTCTGATTTTATTCGCCAACCGATGAGATGAGTCTCGCCAAGCTTTACTGTGCATCAGGAAAAAATCGATTTTTCGGATCTCAGACTCTCCCTCTCAGACTAGTGTTGTTTATCGATAATCGACTATCGATAGTTCGCCAAGTATCGCCACGTGTTAATAGTATCGATAGCGCTATATGAACAATGCTAATAATAATGGCAATACTATCGATAGTTTTACGTCTAAAAGTTACGATACTATTGTGATTTCTAATAGTTTCAACCAAAAATAATCGATACTATCATTATACATTTTTATGAGAAGATTATTCATTCTATCACTTATGTATCCGTTCTTAGATTGCGCTCTAGCCAAATTGTAATGAGTGCGGTGTTGTTGAATTATGTTCATCATGTTTTATTAGTAGGTCCGTAATGCCTCATTCAGATCATCATGTTTTGTACAAAATCGCTTGAGATATAGGATAAGTAAATAGTGTAGGTATTATCCGTGTAAAGATATTGAGTTTTTAGTTTTGTTACTTAGGTTAGATTTATAGTTAAAATAAAATAAATTTAAAAAACGCTTATGTATTACTAGCTGCCGCCCGCAGCTTCGCTCGCGTGGTACCATGATAAAAAGTAGCCTATAATACCTATGTTATTCCAGCACACATACTATGTATATTCTAAGTTTAATTTAAATCTGTTACCACGGCGTGATTGAGGCACAAACATACAAGCATCCTCACAAACTTTCACATTTATAATATAGTAGGATTTATTTATTGATTCGAATAAAATTTATCGATTAGTAGTAGTCAGGAAAGTACAAAACCTAAACTAAGCTAACTAAAAATGTTGCCGTCTCTTATTTATAGACTGAAATGACAAGGACAGCTATAATTTTAGTTAGCTTTTTTAAAATAATTCAACAACAGAATTGACACCATTACTAGTTAGTTAGTTTAGTCGATTTTGGGGGACGAGCGAAATTTCACATCACTATTTACATGTAGTTTCGCGCCAATCTTCAGTAGGTATCTGAAAAAAACATGTGGCGTTATAAGTGAACAGAAGACTATAAAATAAAATAAATTAACGAAAAATTAGGCAGGCAGTAAGTAGGCCACCCGCCAGGGTATATTGTGTTCTGTGCTTACCAAAAGGAAAAATCAAATCTAACTCTTCAGTTTCTTTTTTGACGAATTTTATTTGTTAATTGTTGAGGTCGTGCGTGTGACTGGCTGTAAAATTATTTCACTGAATTTCTATGAAAAGCTTAGAAAATGCATGTGCGCGTGCGATTTTTCGGAAAGCCTGACGCTATTGTGGTTGTTGAATCCAAGTTGACGAAAATAGAGAAGTTTCGTCAGATTATTCAAGATAAGTTCGATGTGAAACCGAAACTTCAACGTCTGTTTTACGGCGGCAAATTGGTAAATACTTATGTTTTGTAGTTTCACACACCTTGCTCAATCGTGTAGGTACCTATGCCTTTTATCTGGGGCAAAGTACGTAAGCCTCAATTTTAGACAGAAATAACACAAACTAATTTTGTAGCTTTAATTCTTGATTAATTAGATCTTTTCTTTCACAACATTTGCGTCACATTTTTACTCATTCATTTTGTTTCAGCTAGAAAACGGGTACACTTTCCATGACTACAATATCAAGCTAAATGATGTCATTCAACTAATGGTCTGCATGCAAGCCAGCCCTGAGAAGGAGAAGTCTGAGACAAAACCTGACGATGATAAAAATGAACACAAAGTTGAATATAAAGGTATATATTTACACATTGTTCTTAATTTTGCTGTGTTGTTGCAGGACATAAACTGAACATTCCAAGTTTCATTGAAATCTGCTTAACTGTTGCATACAAATTCACATCCTCACAAACTTTCACATTTAGATCAGAATACAGTAGGTATACATTTATTTACTGATTTTACATAATAGTTCTTATAAGTATAATATTCACACATCAGTTGGTTACAAATCAGTGTGTCCTGCCTACATGCAGGCCTCCTCTTGTCTATTTTTAGCTGTTCTTGTCCACAGTGATCCTGCTGTCCTTTTGATGTCATGCTGTCTTCCTCCCTTCCTTTTGGTTAGGTATTGTGGGGTCCATTCTGTTGGTTTTTTGTCCATTTTTATATTGGCTCCCTTATGATGTAATGTAATATTATATGTAATGATCTCCATAAGTTGTTTGCATTTGTGTCATACATACATACATATTATCTCTAATGGGGTGGGCAGAGCCAAAAGTAAACATAAGAAAACTTGCAGCCGCTTCTGATTTAGTCCTTAGTAAGAAGGATATGGTAAACCAGGGTGACAGGTGATCAGCCCATCGCCAATATAGGTGGTCCATCATGTTAAAGAAACCCAAAGAAGTTTCCCTTAGTCGACTTTTACAACATATTTATTTTGTGCTAAAATCTTAAATTTTGTTACTTTTCTTATTTTGGTTGCTCGCTTCTTATCTCTTTGTTTCTTTCTTTTTTGTTCTTAATTTGTGGTGGAGTTTCTCTGTCATAGCCCATGTATGACATCCATAGTACAGGATTGGTAAAATGCAGGAGTCGAAAAGTTTTATTTTTATGGTATACTTAATTTTTCATGATATCTTTAAGCGACCAATATCTCTTCCATGCATGTGTTGTTCTTCTGTCTATTTCTTGAGCCATTTGGTCTTGTTAAGAGATAAGTTATCCTAGGTATATATAGGTCTTCACATATTCTATTTGCTCTCTGTCAATATGTATGGTGGGTTCTGATCTATTAGTCAGTTTTGGGTTTGGATTTGTTTATTATTAAGCCAATCTCTTGGCTTTTTGTGGCAAGATTTTAAAGCATTCTTTGTAGTGTTTCCAGGCTGTCTGTTATCAGCACCAAATCGTCTGCAAACCTAAAGTGATCAAGTTTGTGGCCACCAATATTAATTCTACAGTTCTCCTATTTCAGCAAGGATATATTCGGATTCCAAGATGGGTTATAAAGATTACTCGCAGTTAGTTTTTTTAAGTTGTCTGGTAATCTCTTGTAATATTGTCTTGGCCGGCTGATTTATTATACTTCTGTGTGCTAACAGTGTGAGCTACTTCTCTTTCTAAAATAGGGAGATAGTAACTTTGTTGTCGTCATCTAGATTTATTCGTAAAAATTAGTTGTGATGCCTAATAATGTTCTTTCGTTTTGGAATAAATTTATTTGTGTCCTGAAGTTTTTTTATTTCTCCTGTTTTAGACATAATATGATTATGATGGTTTAATACTTGCCATTATTTTTCGAACTCTGTCGTTTTTTAATGTTTTTACTTATTTCCTTGCTTATCTTGGTAATTTCTTTTAATACTTCCTTTTTTTTATTATCTTTCTGGTAGTTTGGCTAAACAATTCTGTTTTTTTTTCCTATTTTATCCTATTTTAGTTGGTTTGTACATGTCATGTATTTCATTGTTATAGGTTTATTGAATGTTGTTTTCATACGTTTTTGTTAAGGTTGTGAGGTTCAATGGTTTTTGTTGAGAGTCTGGCACTTTTGTCTGAAGTTCTTATGGCATCTCTTTTGGTCGGAGCAGTGTAATGTTGCTCAAACCATACAGGGATTAGTGTTAAAATTAAACTGATTGATTACCTTTACATTGTGGAATGATTTTGGCTGGTTGCTCAGGATATGATCTATTTCATTATTTTCATTGCAGTACATGCCATCTGGTGGAATCCAGGTCTAGTTTTTTTATTTTGATAGAAGGTCTTCTTTTTAAACAGGCAACTGTTCATTAATTTAGTTTGTGTTCAAGGGCTAAATGCATCATATGGGTCTATCTTTCCATGGCTGTATTTCTCTAATTCTCTTCATTTTGTTTTGTTTCTCTGTTCTACCATTAAAATCTCACATGATTATGATAAATTTGTAGCAAGTTTCATTTAGGTTTGCATGGAAATCATCTTTTGATTCTTCATCTGACGCCTCGGTTTGTGCGTAGACCTGTATTATTGACCAATAGGTTATCTTGAACTCAGATCAGTAGGGTAGTCTTAAAACATACATAGCTAAAATACCTCACAAATGAATTGTTCAGTTATATAAAAGTAAAAATGACAAAACATTTTATAAAGTAACAGGGCAATATGGATAAAAAGTAAAATCAATTCCAGATGCAAAAAGCATGCTGTATGCCATTGGTGACTACATTGACATCAGAGACAAAGAACAGGGTGCCTGGTTCGAAGGCAAAATTGTTAATATAGTCTATGACTCCAATGCACCTGGCTATGACTCCATCTTGCACAAGGAGGGAAATATACAAAACAAAGAGAATGACCCAGACAAACAGCAAGAAATAAAAGGAGAAAAATCTAAAAATGGTATAGCAAAGTACTTTGGCAAAAGTCCCAAGAAAAAAGTCTCAGAGATAAATGAGAATGTGGAAAAAACTGATGTGAACTTGCTTTACAAAGTTCAAATTGAGGGAGAGTAAGTTATTTTTGATCTTGGTGAGGATATAGCGAGTGAATGTCTGGCTAAGATGTACTGCCAATATTTCTTCCAGGTCTGGGTGTTGTGGTACTGGACCTTAGTCAACTTTTACAACATGTTTGGAGAGAGAAGCAGCTGGACGCATTCTATGTTTTTTTCTTAACTCTCAGTCCAGCATAAAAGTAGGATAGGAGTGTAGCTGGGCAAAGGTCCCTTTATTTTCCAATTTTTGCGCTCCAAAGCTAAAGTTTCCCATTGTGGCTTGAACATATCTTTATTGTCTCGCTATCATTTCATGGAGTATCTATCCACACTAATATTATAAAAGCGAAAGTAACAGACAGACAGACCGATAGACAGTCTGTCTGTCTGTCTGTTAACTCTTCACGCATAAATCCTTCTTATAATTAAGTACACTTATAGAGTTTTGACAATGTCACCAATCAAATATTGTAATGAAGGAAATAAACTACCAAAGTGTGGAAATTCATTCAATTTCTTAAAATAGGTATAAATGGTTTATAGCTCATGTAGTCATCCTGCAGATTAAAATGAAAATAACCTAAATTTAATTTCACCTGGATGTTTTAAAGTACATACATATTTTTATACGGAAGCCAATGTACAGTGCAAGAAGTATGCACCTTCAGTAATAAGAATCGGCAAAGGCGTTATTTCAGTGTTAAAATACTTTCACATTCATTGCATGCACCTGGCCTTTTTTCACGAATTTTTATACATTGGTACAGTGCAAGAGATTGTTTAAGGCTTAAACAATTAACTCATTGCTATGTTTGATCAATTCTATTAAGTATGCAAGGGAAGAGAAAAAGCTTGCGTTAAACTTTCTATAAAGCTATGCGTAGGTACGGGTAGAAGAACAACTGATAGACAGTTTTTTAGCATTTATTTATAATATCTTTGACCCCAAACTGGGACTCCCTGTGTCGTAGGTATAGAAACTACGAGTACTATGGTACCACAGCTCCTAGACTCGGAAAAAATAATTGCAGAACAAGGAAACATTTCTCCCGCTCTTGCGTCTCAACCAAGCACTCGCCTGCCAGGCCAGCGAGGCCGTCAATATATACATGTTTGTGAGGAAAACATTTAGTAGGTACCTACTCTTTAGATTTATGAAGTGTTGGAGAAGATGGAGAGGTAGAAACACTCACAAAATTATGATAAGTTTTTACTATGAAAATATTGTATTGATTTCAGTGAAGAAGATTCAAACTTATACTGTAAATTAAACGACATTCGTCCTCGAGCGAGGACAGTGATTGAAGTGAAAGATCTTAAAATAGGACAGAAGGTGATGGTCAATTACAACCCGGAGCAACCTCATGAGAAAGGATACTGGTACGTAAAATGCTCTGAAAATACGTACAAAATATCACGCCGGTTTCCCTTAAGGGTAGGTAGAGGGTAGTTTACTTGGATAAGAGGGACCCTATTACTAATCCTTCGCTGTCTGTCCGTTCGCCCGTCTGTAAGCGGGCTGTATTTCATGAACCGTAATAGGTAGAGATTTGAAATTTTCACAGAATGTGACTTTCTATTGCTTTACATGTACGATGGTACGGAACCCTTCGTGTGCGAATTCGACTCGCACTTCTGTTTTTAATATAAATATTTATATAAAACTTTGTTACATTAGGCTGTAAAGTGAGTAAGTTAGTATGAGCTAGTGGCCAACTCTTATGACGGAGTTTTTAGACCGCCTAAAGCCCTGGGTCATGGCTGTTTGACTCTGACAGAAGAGAAAAATTAACCTCAGTTAGGTTTATGTAAGTAATTAAGTTTTATTTAAGGATTTATTAAGGAAAGCGACAAAAGCCTAGGATAAAATAAAAAAAAAGGTATGCTCGCACTGCTGACCCCACACTAGGTTTACCTGGGTCGTGGGTTTTTTTTAAAATACATACTAATATAATACTACAACACCCAGACCCGGAAGAAATATTTGCAGAACATACAAACATTTCTCCCGTAGCGGGAATCAAACCCGCGCCTCTTGCGTCTCAGCCGAGCACTCGCCCTCCACGACATCGAGGTCGCCAAATTATGTAACTTAATTTGACGAATTAATTGTAATGTATTTTTTGTTTACAGGTATGATTTCAAAGTGAGTGAAATAGTGAAGAAACTGCGGAACACATATGAGTTGATCGGGACGGTTTATCTTGGCCCTGACGCGATTCCGCAGAATGATACCAGAGTCAGGCTGAACGATAAGATATTTGCTATAGAAGATGTTGTGCCGTTAGCAGATAGAACTGAGGAGTATACGGAGATTATAAATACTCAGCCTGAGAAAAGTAAGTCTATCTTAAAAAAACAAAGGGTCTCATTCATAAAAACCTGTAAGACATACCTAATTACTTTTTAATAGGCAATATTTCAAGTCTTTCCGATATCTTTATGAATAAAGAACCTATTTCACTATTTAAACTGCCCTTGTTCACGTCTTTTTTCATCTAATTAAAGCATGCGATCAGGCTTGAACTTATAATAATATTCTAAATGTGTTTTGCCCAACAGAAGGCCACAGCAATTCCACTATCTGTGTCCTCCTAACTACCTCTGATTAGGCATAATTATGCATATAGTGTTTGTTCATTTAAGAATTGTTATTAGTTAGTGAGGCCGAGGGCGTAAGCTGATGTAAAATAAACGTTACGGTTAAAGGGTCGTGCCCACTAAACTGCCTGACGTGTCGAGACGACGAGGACGCATTGTGCAAAGACTGCGGCTGCTATCTCTGCTCCAGCAAGGAGTTCCCTGAAAAGGTACTATTATTACTACCAGCCCATGCAGCCCCATCATTGGCCGCGTTGAGTTTTTTATCATACACACTTCAGCTGCTTCCCTATGCGCTTTCTAGTTGAATTTAGTGCTACCCTAAGCCATAAGAGGAATATACCTTCAAAATATGCTATAAAGACTTCTGGTTTGATTGTCAATTACATACATAAAGTCATGCCTGTTTCCCATAGGAGTAGGCAGAGGCCAGGGATCAGCTTTTGCTACAATCCTGACATACTTCATGCATGACGACGAGCATGCATAAGCAATGAGAGTGAATGAAGCGAAAGAATTATGTCAGGATCGTAGCAAATGGAGACCCGCGATCTCTGCCTACCCCTATTGTCAATTAATCAGTCAGTAACACAGAATGCCTTCCGATCTCTAAGGTCGTGGGTTCAATTTCAGTCGTGCACCAATGGATTTTTGTATACCAATACTCGCAAACAGTGAAGCAAAACATTGTGAGGAAACCGGCACGTCGTGGAACCTAAAAAATTTGAAAACATGTGTCAAGTGCACGAAAGGTGCTTTTGAGGCGCACTTAAATCCTTTCACCACTAAAGAAAGGACTAGTGACACAATTAGTTATAGTTGATGTATATAAATCTCTTAAAATTCAGATAGTTCTATGTGACGAATGCAACAATGGCTACCACATGGTATGTCTGGAGCCTCCCATGACGGAGTTGCCTGAAGAGGATTGGTACTGCCCTTCATGTAAGAGAGATCCCAATGACGTCATAGCACCCGGCGCCGCCAAGCAAACCAAGAAACGACAGACCAAGAGCAATCGGGACTGGGGGCGAGGCATGGCCTGTGTTGGTGAGTTGGCTTACATTGTTCAGACACAGAGATCAGTACATGAAAAAGGTTTTTATTTAATTTATTTATGGGAAAACCAACAGCTACAGTAACAAATTAAATACACTTATAAAAAAACGAAAGCCAATAATAGGTTTTCACGTCTAAAAACGTTCTAATTCTAGTTTTTGGCGCATACACGCAAGACAATAATAATTATTGCAAAGACAATAAAGACTAGTAGGTAGGTTTTTTTTGTGTGAGTTTTATAGCTATGAGCAAATGTTTTCTGGGTTTGGTGTCGGATAGAGCACTCTCCTGCTATCTCCACGGTTAACACTCTTCATTTGCAGCCATCCTTCAGTTGCATGACACCTTTTCTCTTGAGTCTCCTTGTGCATGAGGGTGTTGTTAGTTGCTGTGCCAGTGATTTGGGTGGTGTTGTAACTTATTTTGATAAGGTTGAGCAAAAGTTTTAATCTCTTCTGTAACGTAGATTCTTAACCTCTTTGTTGTTTAGACCTGGTTCCAGATTCACAAAAAATGTAGATGAGGGTCTTTTCTCGGGGACTACGCGGGCGTTTATTATTTCGCCTTTTACTTTATTTCTAGTTTTTTCGATGTCTTGCATAATCGCGCTGTGCGGGGTTAAGTGATGAAGATTTTTTATCAAAATCCTCACCCACTTTTCTTCTTTCAGGGTGAAGGTATGGCCAATGAGAGCATTAACTGTTTGTAGATTTTTGCTGTTGGACAGCATACTCTCAGTTGATCCTTGGACATAATTTTAATTGTGTAATCATTTTTGTCTAGAGTGGTTTCTATGGCTTGTTGTAGTTTGCTGATATCTTGAATCCCGTAGGTAGAGAATTAATAATTAATTAATAGAAAATTAATGGCGGTGGCTTACTAGATTTTTTAAGGTTTAAATCGTCTCCAGTGACGTCAACAGGTAGCTGGGCGAAGCTGTTGGTAAATGGAGTGTGCGGCGGTGATGGTGAGTCAGGGTTGCGTTTGCGTTTTTTGTGGCCCATACTAGGCGCCTTTTGCCACTCTGGTTGTTGATGTTTTGTCTGTGTTGTTATTTCAGGGTTGGCAGTTGGTGATCCAACAGAGTTTTTGTTAAATATGGCTGAGTGAAAGACTTGTTGGGTCAGTTTCTTTTGGTTTCCCATTCTTTGGGTGGCTTGGCTAGTGGAAGCTTGAACGGAGGTTTGGTACGATTCCCCCGACATTTTCCCATCATTTGCGGAAATTTTTCAGCACTGGTATTATTTGATGTTTAGTAGAAAATATTTTTTGAGCACTGGTAATACTTTTGTCTATGGTCACAGTGAAACTTCAAGGTCACACGGCTAAGTAAATTGTCAATTGAGTTTAATCGATAAATGATAGTATGTTTGAGATAGATTTCTAAAAAAGTAAACTGGTCTAGAATTTTGTCGTTTTACAAATTCATGTAAAATAGAAGCTTTAGGTGGAAATAACGCTTGCACAGTCACACGACACAATAAACTACACGTTTATCTCGGTTTCATATACTAAAACGTGGTTTTAACATAATTTTCTTCGAGAGCGCAAATGGAGCACTTTGTAGGTAGGTAACGAAATAAAAAAAAACAGAAGGTAAAAATACAATAATAAATAAATTAGCGACAACTAAGCAAAGCTATGGGCACCAGATATCTGATAGAATACTTAATTTAATTTTTAAAATACATATTTAAAATATTTCCGGAACATACAACCATTTCTCCCGAAGCGAAGAAGCGAGATTCCAAACCGCGCCTCTTGCATCTCAGCCGAGCACTCGCCCGCCACGCCACCGAGGTCGTCAAATATAGTTAATATGACATAAGTATTTAAAATTTTGATAATTTGCAATGTCATTCATATCAATTGGTTCGTCAGCAGCTTTTTTCTTCTTGCAGGGCTGTGAGTGAAATCGGTCCAGCTAAACGCCCTTACTCAATAGAAAGGGCGTTTAGCTGGACCGATTTCATGTTTTTTGATTTGTTGGATTTGTCTCCACCCCGAATGGTAGAATAACTACTTAATAAAACATTTGAAAATTTACATTATTAATTCTTAGGCGGTACGAAGTTCGCTAGACTCTAGATATTAATTTTATTGAATAAATATTATTTTTAATTTAATATAAATTAAATAAATATAATTAAATATATTATTTTTAATCATATATTTTTTTTTTTTCTAGGAAAGACTCGAACCTGTTCTATGCCCCCAAACCACTTTGGACCTATTCCTGGAATAGAGGTGGG
Source organism: Scotopteryx bipunctaria (assembly GCA_949320045.1). Lineage (NCBI taxonomy): Eukaryota > Metazoa > Arthropoda > Insecta > Lepidoptera > Geometridae > Scotopteryx > Scotopteryx bipunctaria. The sequence goes on from OX439440.1 coordinate 2,570,054, forward strand.
CATGTGCTGGCGATTTAGAATACAAGTAAGTAACTTATTAGTGTCTTACTATATTTATAAGGAGGCTGTCAAAAAAAAATATTATTTCAAAATTTGTATTGTATAATTCCGTCTTGAAGAAGTGTACTGCTGCGTAAGTTCCAAAAAACTTTTCAATTCGATTCAATTCATTTATTAACTCAGACACACAAGTCCATTTGGTGTTAGTATAATACTCAAGTCTTATTCTATGTTAATGTTACAATAAAAACTAGTAAGGTAATTAGCTAAAAGTATTGAGTACTTTTGAAAGTATTTTAATTTACTAGTATGGTGGTGGAGCGGTACACCACACTAGTGCGGATTTCGTAAAATCCTCAGATGTACTATATTTTGTTCAGTTTGAATACTAAATTAAATGGTAATGGACGCTAACTGATGCACCCTGTACCTGCTAGTTTAACGTCACTATAATAGGTATTTGATTATTATTTCACTTATTTATTACTTTATTTCATACTGACATTGATTATTATATAGGTTTTTGAATACTTCATCAATTTCCAATTTTATACTGACATTTTAATTAATATAATCTAGCTAGGTATTGTAGGCACACATCCATAATATAGTTTATTTGTTTTATTTCATTAATAGTTTTAATCTTACTGTTTTTGTGAGGCTAGTAAAAACGCTAGTCTCACAGGGTCTGATGGCTAGAGGAAGTGGTTTCGACAGAATAACAGTGTCTGCTGCTAGAACAGCAGACACAATGCTGAGTCGGAACCAATTTGCTGCTGTTAATAATCTTACTTATATTCTCAGACCAAATAAAAAGAAAAGACGGCGCGCCTCGAACAACAAAAGTGAAGCCACCTTTTTATCTATGTGCGTGTCGAAAATTTTGAGGTTGTGTGTTCTAAGTAACCTAAAATTCATTGTATAATAACTAAGATGTTATTTGAAGTACTTACAAGTGAAAAGTGATTCCGACTTTTTATGTGATATGCTGCTGTTTTTACAAGTTTTCACTACACAGGAAGGCATAATTCTATTTCTAAGACTCGTGATGTACCAAGAGCGATGAGCATGGTTTTAGTGTAGGTGTGCGCGTGAGCGTGTATGTTTACTTGCAGGAGCACGGTTTTGTGTGGCTTCACTTTTGTTGTTCGCGGCGCGCCGTCTTTTCTTTTTATTTGGTCTGAGCTAATATTATTAATACGAAAGTTTGTGAGGATGTTTGGTTGGATATTTGGATGTTTGTGCCTCAATCACGCCTAAACGGCTGAACGGATTCGCATGAAACTTGGAATAAACATAGTACATGGTGCTGGATTGACATATAGGTTATTTTTTATCCAGATACCACACGAGCGAAGCCACGGGCGGCAGCTAGTACGTTATAAGTAAAAAATACGCGACGCATTGTTTACAAAAATTGTATCTCTAGGTTGGCTGTATTATATAGTTGTAATGGAATAGGTTCAATGATTTTGCATTTTTCTTTTTTTCAGTTGTCTGAGTCTGGGGTACACAGACCTCCCGTGTCCGGCATCCACGGCCGCGATGTTGAAGGGGCCTACAGTATTGTGTTATCTGGTTAGTATATATTTTCTCTGCTGGACGCGATATTACGGCATTCGCTCCTCTGTCCGAAGGCATCCAGCTAACGTGCCCCACCCAGCCCAACTTGAGCTGGGCTGCTTCGGCCGAGTCCACGTCGGCAATGCTGATAGCTGAACTCAGCATCGGTCAGGCGTTTGAAATTTGAAACCGAGGACGCTGCGTTACTTCTCTGCTGGACTGGAAGTAAAGAAAAAGCATAGAATGCGTCCAGCTGCTTCTCTCCCCGAGCATGTCGTAAAAGTCGACTAAGGGGTAGTATCCTTTCCAACATGATGGACCACCTATACGGGCGATGGGCTGTTCACCTGTCACAATGATAACCTGTCACAACCATATCAATCTTAGGACTAAATCAGAAGTGGCTGCAAGTTTTCTTATGTTTACTGCGTATACATTACAGACATATAATATGTATGTATGTTTGTATGCTGCGTTCCATTGCCCTAGTTCAAATAAATCTTGTTTTGTTCTATTTTACGTATATTCGTAACAGATCTGTTGTTTGCAGGTGGCTACGAAGACGACGTGGACAATGGTTATGAGTTCACTTACACTGGCAGCGGTGGACGAGACCTTTCGGGCAACAAACGCACTGCAGAGCAATCATGCGATCAAACGCTCACAAGAGAGAACAAGTTAGTGAAATATCTTACATATCCACGTACCAACATACCATAACACCTAACCCTAGTGAAGGGACCACTAGTAAACTTTGTCTTTGTTATAATATAAACGTAACGTAATTGCTTTTCATAAAGTAGACTGTAGATGTGGCCGTTCATACAATAGCGCAAACCAAACAAGACAATTGTCTAATGGGTCAAAGAACATATTGCTGCTGTGAACAAGTGGGCAATCGCGAAACACTAGACTCATGGACGAACCATTGGATTGAGATTCGCGACACAAAGTGACAGACAATTTTAAGTTTTTATATTTTTTATTATGTTTTTTTAAATATCTAAGGTAAAAAATTAAAAAAATTAAGAAAATAAATAAATAACACCCAACAGACACATACATAGTCCTTACCCCACACTAGAATTCCCTGTGTCGTGGGTATCAGAAACTACGAGTACCATGGAACCACAACACCCAGACCCGGAAGAAATATTTGCAGAACATGCAAACATTTCATCCGCAGCGGGAATCGAACCCGCGCCTCTTGCGTCTCCGCCGAGCAATCGCCGGCCACGCCACCGAGGCAGTCAAATATATCGATATATACAAAAAAACCTAGTAAAAATGAAGAAAATAAATAAATTTGAGAATAATAATAACAATATATTGTTGTGCAGAGCGCTAGCGCGGAATTGCGCTGTTCCGCGCGTTTGCGAAGATGGCGACGACGCAGGAGAATCGTGGCGTAGCGGCAAGCCAGTGCGCGTCGTACGATCCTACAAGATGATCAAACACTTCCCCAAATACGCACCCAAGGAGGGTATCAGGTATATACGTTACCTACTGCAACACTCCTCAATGTTTGCGTTCAGTTTTTTATACAAATTTCACCTTCCCGCTGCGCCCTCAATCAGTTAAATTTCGGGAATTCCTTTCTTAGTTCACCACCTCGCCATAAGAGGAATACGCTCCAAGCTTAATGCGACTAGGATTGCTTCATTCAACACCGGTGGCGTAGCAAGTGCGAGTAATGTGTGCACAGAAATAGATTTGAGGGCTGGAGAGTGATATAAGATACTGACAGATTAACACACAGCCTAAACCTACCCTAGAAGCATGAAATTTGGGGAGAAATACTCCTAGAAAAGGAATTCCCGAAATTTAACTCTTAAGAGGATGCAGCGGGAAAATGAATTTTGTTTGAAAAAACCACCAGGCGTTCTTCGTAAAGCTGAATCTATTGAAAAGTTCGCCAACACCATATGGTTACAATTTTCCATATTCCAGATACGATGGCATCTATAAAGTGGTGAAATACTACCCGGAGAAGGGTATATCAGGCTACCGAGTGTGGAAGTACCTACTGAGACGCGACGACCCGGCGCCCGCGCCTTGGGAGGCCGGCGCCAAGCAATTCAACATCATTGTGAGTATATATAACACCCAACAGTCACATACAGCTCAGCTGACCCCACATGTTTCCCTGTGTCGTGGGTATCAGAAATACAAATACCATAGTACCACAACACCCAGAGCACTGGTTATCCCGGTGTAAATATATGTCAAGTGCACAAAAGGAGCCTTTGAGGCGCACTTTAAATCCTTTCACCGCACCGGTTCGAAAGAACTAATGACATGACTAGTAGTAGTACAACACCCAGAAAAATAATGAATTTATTTCAGTACCCAGATGGCTATTTGGAGGCTGAAGCTGAAAAAGAGGCTCTGAAAATGAGGGGCAAAGGATCCAAGCCAAAGAAGAGGGCCCTGAGAGAGAGCAACTACTCAACCGACGAAGAAACCTCGCCACCCATCAAGAAAAAAAAAAGTGGCAAACTCAAAACTCCCGACATTAAAGAATCTAAAAAGCAAGGAAAGTGTAAGTTCTATATTTTCACATGTTCTACTACTACCCCGGTGGTCTAGTTGTAGTGGCCCCACCGGCCTGTTCTAGGTTTGAATCCAGTCTTTATATTTCTGTTCAAAAAAATCACATATGTGTACATTAGTCCGAAATAGTGAAGGTGAGTTTGCTTATCAAATTACACCTAGTTTCAAAAATTTGAACGAAGTTTCGTTTAACAGCTAGTTTTTTATATATTTTTCTTTATTCTATTCCATCCTACTACTGAGCAAAGCTCTCCCCCATTCGATTCCAGAGATTTCTATCACGAGTGTCCTCCTATTTCAATCAGTAATTACACCAATGCTTTTATCTTTCAGCTACCAAAAACAAATCTCTATTGAAGAATCCGAAAACGCCCGCTAAAAACAACATAATCAGAATGTTCAACAAGTCTCCTAAGTCACAGTCATCGTCTCCCACAAGTGGGAGTGACAAGGAGTCAGGAGAGAACAGGATGTCACTGAGTAGAGAGGAGAGAAAAGCTATAAATGCGGACACTCTTAATAGCAAGTTGTGGGAAGAATGCTTGGAAGTTTGCGAGAAACGAGGAAGAATGGTTCGTGCGATGTTCGATTTTCTACTTATATTCGTACTAGCTTGCGCCCGCGGCTTCGCTCGCGTGCTAGTTTTACAAAAAGTAGCCTATATGTTTTCCAGCACATGTACTATGTATAATCCAAGTTTCATTAAAATCGTCACATCCGCATATCCTCACAAACTTTCGCATTTATAATATTAGTAAGATTCCTATATGACTAAGTAGTCTATAAATATCCCAAATGGCGAAGGAAAACATGAGAAAACCAGCGTATTGTAGAACTTAAAAAGTTCGAAGAGATTTCTGACCGTAAAACGACAAGCATGCATAAAAAATGAATTAAGCGATAGTAGTATGTCAGGAACTTAGCAAAGGAGATCCGTGGCTTCCCCTATCCCTATGGGAAAGAGGCGTGATATTATGTTGTCATTTCCAGGAGTTCGTGGATTTCGTGACCCAGGTGTTTCAGTGCATCATTTGCCAGGAGGTGGCAGCCTCGCCTGTCACCACGCCGTGTCAACACAACTTCTGCATGGTAACTACATACATTTTGTAATAATACTTATCCTACTAATCCATACCGATACTGCCGTCATAAGAAAAAAGGATGTTTCTACATAAATTTCCGAAATGTAGAAAAAAATACTGGTAGATGCGTCTTTTTTTACTGATTCCGATGATGCATTTCAATTATGAAAAAAAGTCAGATAAGTCTTTTTTCCTTATGACGGCAGAATACATCCAATATGTTACCAATGTAAAAAATCTTCTTCTTTTCTAATTTCCATTTTTTCTGCAAATAATTAAGTTTATAATTAGAGTTGGAGTATTTTTTGGAAATTCACTGATTTTTTCACCATTTTTCTGTTTGGCTTACATAGACCAGGCCTGCTATGAAACATCTCCTTTGTGTCTGTGAGATACATCCTAGCGCCATCTAGGATACAATGGGTATCTAAAAAATAATGTTCACCACGAAATTTGATGTTTGTGGTTTTCAGACATGTTTGAAGCAGGCGTGTAAGGCTACTGACAAGCAAACCTGTCCGTGCTGTCGCCAAAACCTCTCCAAGTTTGTGCCTGAAGTCAACGAGCCACTAAAGGCCGCGCTCCGAAAGATTATGGCGGGATACGACGCCGGAAAGAAATGAACTATTACACACGCCAGGAGATGTTTTTATTGATTTGATACTTTGTTTTTAATACTTTGTCCCGTCAGTTGCTTAATATTGATTAATTAATGTATGGATATTGATCCATACATTCAGTATTTTTACATTATGAATATGCGAAAGTTGTTCTATTACCTTTTCACGCCTAAACAAATGGAATAACATATAGGCTACTTTTTATCGGGGTACCACGCGAGCGAATCCGCGGGCAGCAGCTAGTTTACATATAATATTAGTATCATTTGGCAAAATTTAATGCAATTTAAATCATTGCTCTTTAAGCTTCTCAACTCTCTGTGAGCTGTTAAGTTTTTCATTACTATGTATTTAATTTTCGACAAAAAATGGCAATTCACCAAATGTCAAAATAATTAATGTAATTATATAATAATTAATAAATAAATTTAATTATTTGTCAGAGTATGGGTATAAAACAACTTTCCTGGCGGAGTCCCGCTGCCTTATGGCGATCAATAAACCCTATTATTTCCTAATATTTCTCCTGGCATGTGCTTTGAATGTAGCAACAAATTTGAAGCCACATAATTTATAACAAAACTTTATTTGGACTGAGAACAAAACTTAGTTTAATTTAAGAATGTTAGTGTAATAAACAATAAGATGTTATCTATTTATACAGGTGCGGTTCAAAATAATACAAACTATTTCAAGGACGTGTTTAGCTGGGCTCAACGATCAAAATGGAAATGATAAACCAGTCCTCTGTCCATGTAAAACCGTAACCCACTCGTACAATTTTAACGACAAAATTAGTTTTCAAACTCTCATTGCATAATACCATCCTAAGCGTATGTTCCGCTCAATTGCCTACATTAGGTACTTACATCTATATAATTTGTGTTAACTTAGTTATGTAATTGGGTAGGTAGGGGTACCTTATAGAAAATACGATGTAATTACTTGCCTACAAGGTGTGAGACTTGGTTTGTACTTAACTAGTTTTTAGAATTTTAGAGTCATATTTGAATGGTTTTATGCAATAAATTACACACATTAATAGATCACATACATTGAATAACTTTTAAGTTTAAATTTTGATAGAAATTAATGGTTTTTGGGTATATACTTTTTTTTTATGGGGACACGCCCAGAACACTCCCTCGAAATATTTTGCACTATTTTGGCCAACACCTTATATAATAGAATGTTAGTAATTAATTGTAATAACATTGTAATATTAAGTACCCATCATGTATGTTCGGCTCCAATATTGTACTTACTGGCGACGGATCGTTCATTACCATTGCAACATTATCTGTCGAAAAGCTCCATACTTTAGGTACATACTTCATCTTCCCGGCTGTGTTCTAGGAGTTAGTTTCTTATTTTCCTTTCTTAGTCTACCTCTACACCATAAGAGGAATATATACCCTACTGTGCTATACTTCTGAACTGGAGATAAAATAAAAATTATGTAAACCTGTAATGTAAGTGTCATCACTCACACCGCTCAGACACAACTGATTTGCTTGTCAAATAATAGTAATAGTAGGTAAAGGATGGAACATAGACTACCTCAGCCAGGCATTGGTCTCAATTTGATTATGCATTTAGTTAAACTGGATATAAGTAGTTTGAAGTTTTTTTTTATTAGAACTGTTTTAGGTTTAGGAAAATGCATGAGAGATTCAACAGCAATTTTAGTTATAAATTATGTCTTATGGTTGATTCCTATTTCTTACTAACGGGCGACACGGATGAAAGATTATCATAACAATGTTGTTTTTAAACAAATAATATAAACATATTTAGTGGACTTTGGCATGGATAACATTTATATGGTAATTTAGTATCAGTTGTCTGTTGGTTGAGTATAGGAATTGGGCTAAATTGCCTCTTAGCAGACCAAGAGGGTAATTTATAGTTAGACATATAAGCTAAAATTAATTTATGTGATTCAACACTTGATTGTTCTGAATAAAGAATTATAAAAAACTAAAAGCTTAATTATTTTAATTAGTAAAATTTCAGATGTCATTTATTTTTATAATAATCATCATACATACATAATATATAATTTCTGTTTCCTCTTATAACTTCAGTTTGTCATACCAGTATGACTACAAGGATATACATGTCCTCATAGTCATATATCATTTTTGCACCTCCTGTAGAAAAATAAAAGAAAACGAAAATATAGTACTAAGAAAAAGTAGCTTACGCTCGGGTGGTATCTGGATAAAAGTAGCCTATATGTTATTTCAGCACACATACTATGTATAATTCAAGTTTCATGAAGTTGTTTCATTCTAATCCGTTAGGGGCGTGATTGAGGCACATACATACATACATCCACACATCCTCTAACTTCCGCATTTATAATATTAAGTAGGATCACGCCCGTATACCTAATGGGGTGAGCAGAGCCACAAGAAAACTTGCAGCCACTCCTGATTTAAAGTCCTGGTGATATATGGTGATATCATTCATTAAAAATGCTTTGTTTTAACCTCTCATATTTTTTAATGAATGTCAACTAAAGTCCTTGGTTTTAATTGTCGGAATTATGAAGTCGTACAGTATACACTTTAATTCATTGGTATTTAGGTAAGAAACTAATTAATTTCTACTATACGCATGGGAAAAATTCCAATGTTGGTTTTGTGTGAATTTGACTTGACTTCCTGTTTTTAGCTTCTGTGGCTAGTTGTCACTATGCTGCCAGTGTCCGTTTCATGGAAGTTTCATGATCATTGATGGAGGTAAATAGAGGTAAATACAAAAAAGTAGTGTACAATTGGTTTACATGTACGATGGTACGGAACCCTTCGTGTGCGAATTCGACTCGCACTTCTGTTTTTAATATAAATCTTACTTATATTATAAATGCGAAAGTTTGTAAGTTTGGATGTTTGTGCCTCAATCACGCCTAAACGGCTGAACGGATTTGAATGAAACTTGGAATATACATAGTACATGTACTGGATTAACATATAGACTATTTTTTATCCGGATACCACGCGAGCGAAGCCGCGGGAGGCAGCTAGTATTTATATAAAACTTTGTGACATTAGGCTGTAAAGTGAGTAAGTTAGTATGAGCTAGTGGCCAACTCTTATGACGGAGTTTTTAGACCGCCTAAAGCCCTGGGTCATGGCTGTTTGACTCTGACAGAAGAGAAAAATTAACCTCAGTTAGGTTTATGTAAGTAATTAAGTTTTATTTAAGGATTTATTAAGGAAAGCGACAAAAGCCTAGGATAAAATAAAAAAAAAGGTATGCTCGCACTGCTGACCCCACACTAGGTTTACCTGTGTCGTGGGTTTTTTTTTAAATACATACTAACATAATACTACAACATCCAGACCCGGAAGAAATATTTGCAGAACATACAAACATTTCTCCCGTAGCGGGAATCGAACCCGCGCCTCTTGCGTCTCAGCCGAGCACTCGCCCTCCACGACATCGAGGTCGCCAAATTATGTAACTTAATTTGACGAATTAATTGTAATGTATTTTTTGTTTACAGATATGATTTCAAAGTGAGTGAAATAGTGAAGAAACTGCGGAACACATGAGTTGATCGGGACGGTTTATCTCGGCCCTGACGCGATTCCGCAGAATGATACCAGAGTCAGGCTGAACGATAAGATATTTGCTATAGAAGATGTGCCGTTAGCAGATAGAATTGAGGAGTATACGGAGATTATAAATAGGTACTCAGCCTGAGAAAAGTAAGTCTAAAACCTGTAAGACATACCTAATTACTTTTTAATAGGCAATATTTCAAGTCTTTCCGATATCTTTATGAATAAAGAACCTATTTCACTATTTAAACTGTCCTTGTTCACGTCTTTTTCCATCTAATTAAAGTGTAGCTGACACAGCTACTTACCCATTTACCTCACAACCTTACCATACCATACCAGTACCATGAAATACCTTTAGAATACCAGGATTACCAGGATTACAGGGAAGAAAGAAAACACAATCAAGAAACTTTAATTCACCAACGTTTGACCTTTTGTTAAGTGAAACAAGAACTGCACATCACTGCACTGCGAGCTCCATCACCACCAACTCTTCGTGACGACGTTCACCGGGCTCACATTTTCACTACAGCTCCCACTTTCACCATCGCGACGAGCACCGAGCGAGATCACGCAGAACTTTACACAGACGTCCGTTCTCCACCGCAGTCGCCGCCGAATGAGGGCGGAGCCGGGGCCGAACAAATATTTATAGCCTCGGGACTCGCCCCGCGTCTCTCACACCCCGCTCGCGCGCGGCACCGTCTTAGCAAGCGCGCGAGTTAGAATCCTGTTTTCTTATTGGTTGATTTGTCTTTGGTTTTCATATAAATATTTGTCCTTTTTGTAAATAAAATCATTCCTATTTCTACACTCCAACTGAGTCTTACTATCTCCAAACCTCCGCAGTAGATTCCCGCAAATAGTAGGTACTACTACAAAAGCATGCGATCAGGTTTGAACTTATAATAATATTCTAAATGTGTTTTTCCCAACAGAAGGCCACAGCAATTCCACTATCTGTGACCTCCTAACTACCTCTGATTAGGCATAATTATGCATATAGTGTTTGTTCATTTAAGAATTGTTATTAGTAGTGAGGCCGAGGGCGTAAGCTGATGTAAAATAAACGTTACGTTTAAAGGGTCGTGCCCACTAAACTGCCTGACGTGTCGAGACGACGACGAGGACGCATTGTGCAAAGACTGCGGCTGCTATCTCTGCTCCAGCAAGGAGTTCCCTGAAAAGGTACTATTATTACTACCAGCCCATGCAGCCCCATCATTGGCCGCGTTGAGTTTTTTATCATACACACTTCAGCTGCTTCCCTATGCGCTTTCTAGTTGAATTTAGTGCTACCCTAAGCCATAAGAGGAATATACCTTCAAAATATGCTATAAAGACTTCTGGTTTGATTGTCAATTACATACATAAAGTCATGCCTGTTTCCCATAGGAGTAGGCAGAGACCAGGGATCAGCTTTTGCTACAATCCTGACATACTTCATGCATGACGACGAGCATGCATAAGCAATGAGAGTGAATGAAGCGAAAGAATTATGTCAGGATCGTAGCAAATGGAGACCCGCGATCTCTGCCTACCCTCTGTGGCAATTGGGACGAATTGTGAAAACAATACCCGATAACGATGGAATCTCGAGAGTCGCTGACATTCAGACGTCGTCAGGTATCGTGAGACGACCATATGCAAAAATATGCCCATTGATAGAAGATTCATAAAGTTATTGTAAGCTGATGCTTTCAAGGCCGCGGGCATGTTGGAGATCCCAGGTACCGGTGATCGCGTGATAAAGGACCAACCAATCAGGACACGCCTGCATGACGTGATAGTGCGCTAATTGGCCGACTGTTCCCACACCCCTTTCCCTTGTCTTTGTATAAATACGTTACAATCACATTCGCATTGCAAAGTCAAACGATTGATTCCGCCGCTAGCCCCCGAGCTAGCAAGACGTCTCCACTTCGCTCCGCTCCTGGCCCCGCCCAGGACGCCCCGCCGCACGGCCCCCGCGCCGCGCCGCTCCCGCTGCCCGGCCCTGCGCCGCGCTGCGTTCAGTGCAGCCCGGCTTGCGAGCCGAGCCGCACGCACTTGTCGGAGCGCGCTTGTCCTTTTCAGGGCACGCCCGCGCCGGCAAGCAACCCGTCCTTCTCAGGACGACTCCAGGTCGCTCTTTTTAGAGCGATCGTGTTTCGTGGCAAAATCCACGCTTAGTGGTCTACCAGGGGATACTTAACAGTGCCAACGAACCTGGTAGGGCGTGGACCCGGAGCGCCTCGCTTTCCTCCTTCCGAGGAACGCGAGAATCCGGCTGGGTCTGGCACCACCGGCCTTGGGGGAACTCCTAGTCGACGCCAGATATCGGGTAGGACACACCCCACTTGCCCCGCAAGAGAGGCATCTGGGACACACCATTTAGGTAGGACACTTAGGCACTCACCCCCTTCCCGTCTATACCCGACGGGAAGGATCACTCACCTCCCAAGGACATCCCCCTTGGGAGACTAGGGTTCATCATGACCCCCCCCGCCCCGAAAGTCTCCCTGCAGAGACTCGACAACTGGAGCAAACCTCGGATTGCTCTTCTGATCGAGACTCTGTTGGGGATGCTCTTAAAACATCACCCGCTCGCGGAGCTGGATCGCCTGATCGCAGGCGACGGGCCGGAAGCCCCTGGGCCGGATGCCCAGCCTCAGGCCACTAGGGCCACAAACATCGCCTCCCTGGCCCTTCCGGCCCCCATGCCTGCCCCTGCGGGCAAGGCAATCCCGGCCCTTCAGGCCAAAACCAAGGCCCGAGCACTAAACTCGGCCACCAAGGCCGTCGCGGTCCCCGAGGTCGAGGCTCCTCAAGCCTCAACCTCGAAGGCAGCCAAAGTGCTGCCTCCCTCCCCGGCCCCTCCGGCCTCTCCCCCGGCCCCTCTGGCTATCTCCCCCCCTCAGGAGCCCCCTGTCCCCCAGGTCCTCCCCCCCCCATCCGAGGCAGCTTCAGCGTCCGTCATGGACACTGACCTACCCCCTCCCGATTCGGACTCCTCCTCCTCAGACTCTGACTCCGCGGACTCGGGATTCACCCTCGTCCAAGGGAAGAGAAAGAGAAGGAGCTCTCCGAAAACACGCCCTCCCGCCAAACTCACCGCTCCGAGCGTCAGCCCCCGGTCGGCCTCCCCGGCTCAGTCCCCTCGGGCTCCTTCTTCGCCCTCAGCGAAGAAGGAAAAGACCCCCCCTCCCATCTACCTTCGTCAGAAGGAGAAGTGGGACAAGGTGTCCATCGCCTGCCGATCGCGGAACATTACGTTCACCCACGCGAAAAGTACAAAGGACGGTATTAAGGTCCAAGTACAGACAGCTGCCAACCACAGGCAGCTAACATCCCTCCTCAGAAGCGAGGGCATAGGTTATCATACCTATGCCCTCGAAGACGAGCGCCGCCTCCGTGTGGTGATTCGCGGCCTTCCCGCGGAGCACAGCACGGAGGCCATAAAGGCTGACCTCGTCAGCCAAAACCTCCCAGTCCACGAAGTACACAGGATGTACAGTGGCCGAACCAAAACGGCCTTTGACCTCGTCTTGGTCGTTTTGGATCTTTCGCCTGAAGGCAAAGCCGTCTTCAAATTGAAGGCGGTGAACGGCCTTTCGGGCCTGTCTGTAGAAATCCCCTACCGCAACAGCAGCCCCGCTCAGTGCCATAGGTGCCAACTCTATGGCCACTCAGCGCGAAACTGTTTCGCCCGCCCCCGATGCGTCAAGTGCCTGGGTGACCATGGCACCGCTGACTGCACCCGCACCCCGAACTTTCCGGAGCCACCTAGCTGCGTGCTCTGTCGTGCCGTGGGCCACACCGCGAACTATCGCGGCTGCCCCATGGCACCCAGGGCCAGCAGAAAGGTGGCTCGGAGGGCCCCGGAACGGGTGCCCCCACCCTCCCCGCGATACACCAAGGACACTCCTAAAGTGTCCATGGCTCCCCCTAGGGCTCCCCTTCCCAATGCCTGGGAAAGACCCCTGCCCGGCACCAGCCTAGGCCGCCAGGCCCAGGCCTCCCCCCGCACTGCCCCCCCGAAGGTCTCTTCCAGACCCGTCGCGGCTAACCCGCCACCACCCCCACCGGCAGCTGACCTTCAGTCCGTGATGTCCTCCCTCTTCATGGAGTTCATCGCTGCCAACCAGGAGAAAATTCTCTCCATTATGACTTCAAATCTCTCCCCCCCCCACCCCAACGGTACATCATGATTGTACAAAAAGAGAGACTGAAACCCCGCTCCGTCTCATTAGCGTTTTTCAACGCTGATGGTCTCCTCAAGCAGCGCTTTCTCGTTGCCGACTTTCTGTCCCGACACAGTGTCGATGTAATGCTAGTGCAGGAGTCCTTCTTGAAGCCGGCCGATCGCAATCCCAGGATTGCGAATTACCAACTGGTCCGCAATGATAGAATCGGTGCCCCTAAAGGAGGCACACTGATCTATCACAAGAGGTCCCTGCACTGCATTCCCATCGACACCCCCCCCCTGACTAACTTAGAAGCCTCCGTCTGTAGACTAGCCATGACCGGTCACCCCTCGATCACTATAGCCTCTTGCTATCTCAGCCCAAAAAAGCCCCTACTCAGGAGTGACGTCGACGCACTCCTCAACCTGGGAAGCTCCGTCATTCTGGCGGGTGACTTCAACTGCAAGAACACCCTGTGGAATTGCCTCACCACCTCCCAAAACGGCAGGATACTTGAAAGCCTAGCCGACTCCCTTAGCTTCGATGTCATCCCCCCTATGACCCCGACCCATTACCCTTACATAACAGGACACAGACCTGACATACTCGACATGGCGTTGCTAAAGAGTGTCACCCTACGGTTGAACTCTATAGAAACGCTGCACGAACTGGACTCCGACCACCGCCCGGTGCTCATGCGCCTGGGCTCCCCCCCTGACACGTCCCCCCTCACCAAGACAGTGGTGCAGTGGCATAAACTCGGGAAAGCTCTCGGGAATATCCACTCACCCGATCTTGAGAGGATCCCTGACGACATTAGGTCCCCTGACGACGTCACTATTGCGGTCGACTCCCTGACCAGCCATGTCACCGCCGCTATCAGCGGTTCATCGAAGCAGGTTCCGGCGGTGGCTGACCACCTCCGGGCCCTGCCCGATGATGTGAGACGGTTGATCACGGAGAAGCACGCAGCGACGAGGAGATACAGCTCCTGGCCCACCGACCTTAACAGACGTAGGCTGCGCGCTCTTGAACGGCTGGTCAAGAGCCGCATTCGCGACCATAGGAACAACGACTGGGATAGCAAGCTTTCCGGGATCAAGCCAAGTCACCTAGCGTACTGGGAACTTGCTCGATCCATGAAGGCCGACACTATCTCAGTCATGCCCCCACTGACTCGACCCGACCAGTCCCTCGCATTCGACGATGACGAAAAGGCTGAATGCTTAGCTGAAAGCCTCGAGTCTCAATGCTCCCCCAGTCTCGCCCCTGTCGACCCTGCTCACCTCGATACGGTGAACAGTGAAGTCGAACGGTTAGTCTCTCTTCCCCCGATCGCCCCTCCTCTCTCCCTCGTTAGAGCCTCGGAAGTTAAGGCGATTATCAAGGATCTCCACCCTCGGAAGGCCCCTGGCGTTGATGGCATCAGCAACAGGGTCCTGAAGAGCTTCCCCGTAGCCCTTATATACCTCCTGGTCAGCATCTTCAATGCGGCCATGGAGAATTGCACATTCCCCGACGCCTGGAAGGAAGCCACCGTCATCGGCATCCCCAAACCAGGAAAAAAGGCTACGGAGCCTTCTAGCTACCGCCCCATCAGTCTTCTCAGCTCCCTGGGTAAGATATACGAGCGACTCCTTCTGAGACGACTCTGGTCTTTTGTTGACGAGCTCAAGCTCCTCCCCGACGAACAGTTTGGCTTCCGAGCTAGACACTCCTGTCCCCAGCAAGTGCTCCGCATCACGGAGCACGTGCTCTCCAAGTTCCACCATACCTACCCTGCAGGTACCGGTGCTATCTTCCTCGATGTAGCGAAAGCCTTCGATAAGGTCTGGCACAACGGCTTGATCTACAAGCTGTCCACTCTCGGAGTGCCGGATAGACTCGTGCTCATCATACGAGAATACCTGCTAAATCGAAGCTTTCGCTACCGCGTGGAGGGTACCCTCTCCAACCCTCGCCCCATCCGAGCCGGAGTCCCTCAGGGCTCTGTTCTCGCCCCTCTCCTATTCACGCTGTACACCAGCGACATCCCCCGTACCCACCAAGTGGAGGTCGCCCTGTTCGCAGACGACACGGCCCTATACACATCCGATCCGAACTCGAACCGGGTGTGTATAAGGCTGCAGAAAGCCCTCAATGCACTAGGTGCATGGTTCAGCAAGTGGCGCATCGAGGTGAACCCAACCAAGAGTACAGCAGTGTACTTTTGGAAGGGGCACCAATCCCTCCGCAGGCCCCTCAGGTCGATCACCCTCTACGACAAGCCCATTCCCTGGGCAAAGTCAGCCCGATACCTAGGTGTTTTCCTTGATAGTCGTCTTTCTTTTGGCAAACACATCGCCACTGTCCGAAACCGTGCCAAGTTCATCCTTGGCCGTCTACATCCCCTCTTATGCGAGAAGAGTAAAATGTCTCTTAGAAATAAGATGACACTTTACAAAACTTGCATAAGACCAGTCATGACGTACGCCTCCGTGGCGTTCGCCCACTCCTCTCACGTCCCAAAACTCCAGAAGGTGCAAAATAAATTTACGCGCGTCGCCACAGGCGCGCCTAGATTTATGCGCAACATCGACCTTCATCGCGACCTCGGTTTAGAGTCCCTAGCCGCACACATAAAACTCGCCTCCAGGCGTTTTTATGATGCGGCCCCCCATCACCCGAACCCTCTCGTCTCCACGATCCCCGACTATCCCACCGTCAAACCACCTGACGCCCCTAGGTCCCTCCGTAGGCCAAGACACGTTCTTGGAGACCCCGATGACGAGATCACCTCCGCTAACGCGGAGGGGAGCCCGCCATCACGCCGACGTAGGTTCAACTAGACACCATCACACCACACCGACTCCGCCGGCGGAGTCGACGTTTCTCTTCTCGCTCGCCCCCTCCGGGCGCAGCCGTTAGATTCTGCATTCAGGCAACAGCCCAAGCCGAGGTTCGTACCTAAGTGGTGCCCTTGCGCTAGTTGCCACAAAAACCTTTTTTCTCGGTGTCGCGCCCTCTGCGCTCACCAAAGCCCGGTAACGCTGCCAGCGGTCATCTGAGACCCACAGCATTATATTCCGTCCGAAAAAAAAAAAAAAAAAAAAAAAAAAAAAATCGCATTGCAAAGAAATCATTCCGCCGCTAGCCCCCGAGCTAGCAAGATGTCTCCACTTCGCTCCGCTCCTGGCCCCGCCCAGGACGCCCCGCCGCACGGCCCCCGCGCCGCGCCGCTCCCGCTGCCCGGCCCTGCGCCGCGCTGCGTTCAGTGCAGCCCGGCTTGCGAGCCGAGCCGCACGCACTTGTCGGAGCGCGCTTGCCCTTTTCAGGGCACGCCTGCGCCGACAAGCAACGAGTCCTTCTCAGGACGACTCCAGGTCGCTCTTTTTAGAGCGATCGCGTTTCGTGGCAAAATCCACGCTTAGTGGTCTACCAGGGGATACTTAACAGTGCCAACGAACCTGGTAGGGCGTGGACCCGGAGCGCCTCGCTTTCCTCCTTCCGAGGAACGCGAGAATCCGGCTGGGTCTGGCACCACCGGCCTTGGGGGAACTCCTAGTCGACGCCAGATATCGGATAGGACACACCCCACTTGCCCCGCAAGAGAGGCATCTGGGACACACCATTTAGGTAGGACACTTAGGCACTCACCCCCTTCCCGTCTATACCCGACGGGAAGGATCACTCACCTCCCAAGGACATCCCCCTTGGGAGACTAGGGTTCGTCATGACCCCCCCCGCCCCGAAAGTCTCCCTGCAGAGACTCGACAACTGGAGCAAACCACGGATTGCTCTTCTTGTCGAGACTCTGTTGGGGATGCTCCTAAAGCATCACCCGCTCGCGGAACTTGATCGCCTGATCGCAGGCGACGGGCCGGAAGCCCCTGGGCCGGATGCCCAGCCTCAGGCCACTAGGGCCACAAACACCGCCTCCCTGGCCCTTCCGGCCCCCATGCCTGCCCCTGCGGGCAAGGTAATCCCGGCCCTTCAGGCCAAAACTAAGGCCCGAGCACTAAACTCGGCCACCAAAGCCGTCGCGGTCCCCGAGGTCGAGGCTCCTCAAGCCTCAACCTCGAAGGTAGCCAAAGTGCTGCCTCCCTCCCCGGCCCCTCCGGCCTTCCCCTCGGCCCCTCTGGCTATCACCACCCCTCAGGAGCCCCCTGCCCCCCAGGTCCTCCCCCCCCCCATCCGAGGCAGCTTCAGCGTCCGTCATGGACACTGACCTACCCCCTCCCGATTCGGACTCCTCCTCAGACTCTGACTCCGCGGACTCGGGTTTCACCCTCGTCCAAGAGGAAGAGGAGGAGCTCTCCGAAAACCCGCCCTCCCGTCAAAGTAACCGCTCCGAGCGTCAGTCCCCGGTCGGCCTCCCCGGCTCAGTCCCCTCGGGTTCCTTCTTCGCCCTCAGCGAAGAAAAAAAGACCCCCCCTCCCATTTACCTTCGCCAGAAGGAGAAGTGGGACAAGGTGTCCATCGCCTGCCGCTTGCGGAACATCACGTTCACCCACGCGAGAAGTACAAAGGACGGCATTGAAGTCCTAGTCCAGACAGCTGCCAACCACAGGCAGCTAACGTCCCTCCTCAGAAGCGAGGGCATAGGTTATCACACCTATGCTCTCGAAGACGAGCGCCGCCTCCGTGTGGTGATTCGCGGCCTTCCCGCGGAGCACAGCACGGAGGCCATAAAGGCTGACCTCGTCAGCCAAAACCTCCCAGTCCACGAAGTACACAGGATGTACAGTGGCCGAACCAAAACGCCCTTTGACCTCGTCTTGGTCGTTTTGGATCTTTCGCCCGAAGGCAAAGCCGTCTTCAAATTGAAGGCGGTGAACGGCCTTTCGGGCCTGTCGGTAGAAATCCCCTACCGCAACAGCAGCCCCGCTCAGTGCCATAGGTGCCAACTTTATGGCCACTCAGCGCGAAACTGTTTCGCCCGCCCCCGATGCGTCAAGTGCCTGGGTGACCATGGCACCGCTGACTGCACCCGCACTCCGAACTTTCCGGAGCCACCTAGCTGCGTGCTCTGTCGTGCCGTGGGCCACACCGCGAACTATCGCGGCTGCCCCATGGCACCCAGGGCCAGCAGAAAGGTGGCTCGGAGGGCGCCGGAACGGGTGCCCCCACCCTCCCCGCGATACACCAAGGACACTCCTAAAGTGTCCATGGCTCCCCCTAGGGCTCCCCTTCCCAATGCCTGGGAAAGACCCCTGCCCGGCACCAGCCTAGGCCGCCAGGCCCAGGCCTCCCCCCGCACTGCCCCCCCGAAGGTCTCTTCCAGACCCGTCGCGGCTAACCCGCCACCACCCCCACCGGCAGCTGACCTTCAGTCCGTGATGTCCTCCCTCTTCATGGAGTTCATCGCTGCCAACCAGGAGAAAATTCTCTCCATTATGACTACAAATCTCTCCCCCCCCTCACCCCAACGGTACATCATGATTGTACAAAAAGAGAGACTGAAACCCCGCTCCGTCTCATTAGCGTTTTTCAACGCTGATGGTCTCTTCAAGCAGCGCTTTCTCGTTGCCGACTTTCTGTCCCGACACAGTGTCGATGTAATGCTAGTGCAGGAATCCTTCTTGAAGCCGGCCGATCGCAATCCCAGGATTGCGAATTACCAACTGGTCCGCAACGATAGAACCGGTGCCCCTAAAGGAGGCACATTGATCTATCACAAGAGGTCCCTGCACTGCATTCCCATCGACACCCCCCCCCCTGACTAACTTAGAAGCCTCCGTCTGTAGACTAGCCATGACCGGTCACCCCTCGATCACTATAGCCTCTTGCTATCTCAGCCCAAAAAAGCCCCTACTCAGGAGTGACGTCGACGCACTCCTCAACCTGGGAAGCTCCGTCATTCTGGCGGGTGACTTCAACTGCAAGAACACCCTGTGGAATTGCCTCACCACCTCCCAAAACGGCAGGATACTTGAAAGCCTAGCCGACTCCCTTAGCTTCGATGTCATCCCCCCTATGACTCCGACCCATTACCCTTACATAACAGGACACAGACCTGACATACTCGACATGGCGTTGCTAAAGAGTGTCACCCTACGGTTGAACTCTATAGAAACGCTGCACGAACTGGACTCCGACCACCGCCCGGTGCTCATGCGCCTGGGCTCCCCCCCTGACGCGTCCCCCCTCACCAAGACAGTGGTGCAGTGGCATAAACTCGGGAAAGCTCTCGGGAATATCCACTCACCCGATCTTGAGAGGATCCCTGACGACATTAGGTCCCCTGACGACGTCACTATTGCGGTCGACTCCCTGACCAGCCATGTCACCGCCGCTATCAGCGGTTCATCGAAGCAGGTTCCGGCGGTGGCTGACCACCTCCGGGCCCTGCCCGATGATGTGAGACGGTTGATCACGGAGAAGCACGCAGCGACGAGGAGATACAGCTCCTGGCCCACCGACCTTAACAGACGTAGGCTGCGCGCTCTTGAACGGCTGGTCAAGAGCCGCATTCACGACCATAGGAACAACGACTGGGATAGCAAGCTTTCCGGGATCAAGCCAAGTCACCTAGCGTACTGGGAACTTGCTCGATCCATGAAGACCGACACTATCTCAGTCATGCCCCCACTGACTCGACCCGACCAGTCCCTCGCATTCGATGATGACGAAAAGGCTGAATGCTTAGCTGAAAGCCTCGAGTCTCAATGCTCCCCCAGTCTCGCCCCTGTCGACCCTGCTCACCTCGATACGGTGAACAGTGAAGTCGAACGGTTAGTCTCTCTTCCCCCGATCGCCCCTCCTCTCTCCCTCGTTAGAGCCTCGGAAGTTAAGGCGATTATCAAGGATCTCCACCCTCGGAAGGCCCCTGGCGTTGATGGCATCAGCAACAGGGTCCTGAAGAGCTTCCCCGTAGCCCTTATATACCTCCTGGTCAGCATCTTCAATGCGGCCATGGAGAATTGCACATTCCCCGACGCCTGGAAGGAAGCCACCGTCATCGGCATCCCCAAACCAGGAAAAAAGGCTACGGAGCCTTCTAGCTACCGCCCCATCAGTCTTCTCAGCTCCCTGGGAAAGATATACGAGCGACTCCTTCTGAGACGACTCTGGTCTTTTGTTGACGAGCTCAAGCTCCTCCCCGACGAACAGTTTGGCTTCCGAGCTAGACACTCCTGTCCCCAGCAAGTGCTCCGCATCACGGAGCACGTGCTCTCCAAGTTCCACCATACCTACCCTGCAGGTACCGGTGCTATCTTCCTCGATGTAGCGAAAGCCTTCGATAAGGTCTGGCACAACGGCTTGATCTACAAGCTGTCCACTCTCGGAGTGCCGGATAGACTCGTGCTCATCATACGAGAATACCTGCTAAATCGAAGCTTTCGCTACCGCGTGGAGGGTACCCTCTCCAACCCTCGCCCCATCCGAGCCGGAGTCCCTCAGGGCTCTGTTCTCGCCCCTCTCCTATTCACGCTGTACACCAGCGACATCCCCCGTACCCACCAAGTGGAGGTCGCCCTGTTCGCAGATGACACGGCCCTATACACATCCGATCCGAACTCGAACCGGGTGTGTATAAGGCTGCAGAAAGCCCTCAATGCACTAGGTGCATGGTTCAGCAAGTGGCGCATCGAGGTGAACCCAACCAAGAGTACAGCAGTGTACTTTTGGAAGGGGCACCAATCCCTCCGCAGGCCCCTCAGGTCGATCACCCTCTACGACAAGCCCATTCCCTGGGCAAAGTCAGCCCGATACCTAGGTATTTTCCTTGATAGTCGTCTTTCTTTTGGCAAACACATCGCCACTGTCCGAAACCGTGCCAAGTTCATCCTTGGCCGTCTACATCCCCTCTTATGCGAGAAGAGTAAAATGTCTCTTAGAAATAAGATGACACTTTACAAAACTTGCATAAGACCAGTCATGACGTACGCCTCCGTGGCGTTCGCCCACTCCTCTCACGTCCCAAAACTCCAGAAGGTGCAAAATAAATTTACGCGCGTCGCCACAGGCGCGCCTAGATTTATGCGCAACATCGACCTTCATCGCGACCTCGCGAAACTCGCCTCTAGGCGCTTTTATGATGCGGCCCCCCATCACCCGAACCCTCTCGTCTCCACGATCCCCGACTATCCCATCGTCAAACCACCTGACGCCCCTAGGTCCCTCCGTAGGCCAAGACACGTTCTTGGAGACCCCGATGACGAGATCACCTCCGCTAACGCGGAGGGGAGCCCGCCATCACGCCGACGTAGGTTCAACTAGACACCATCACACCACACCGACTCCGCCGGCGGAGTCGACGTTCCTCTTCTCGCTCGCCCCCTCCGGGCGCAGCCGTTAGATTCTGCATTCAGGCAACAGCCCAAGCCGAGGTTCGTACCTAAGTGGTGCCCTTGCGCTAGTTGCCACAAAAACCTTTTTTCTCGGTGTCGCGCCCTCTGCGCTCACCAAAGCCCGGTACCTAACGCTGCCAGCGGTCATCTGAGACCCACAGCATTATATTCCGTCCGAAAAAAAAAAAAAAAACATTTGCATTGTTGCTTTAAGACTGAATTGGCTTTTTACTCAAACCTATCCCCATCTGTCCTAAGTACTAGGAAGTCAAGTAGTTTCGCAAAAACTTAAGTTGTGTAGCTGGAATACGCCGCTACACTCTTTGTTGTTTGGACCTGGTTCCAGATTCACAAAAAATGTAGATGAGGGTCTTTTCTCGGGGACTACGCGGGCGTTTATTATTTCGAATTTTACTTTATTTTTAGTTTTTTCGATGTCTTGCATAATCGCACTGTGCGGGGTTGAGTGATGAAGATTTTTTATCACGATCCTCACCCACTTTTCTTCTTTCAGGGTGAAGGTATGGCCAATGAGTTGTTTTTTTCTCACAATAGACATTAACTGTTTGTAGATTTTTGCTGTTGTACAGCATACTCTCAGTTGATCCTTGGACATAATTTTAATTGTGTAATCATTTTTGTCTAGAGTGGTTTCTATGGCTTGTTGTAGTTTGCTGATATCTTGAATCCCGTAGAGAATTAATAATGAATTAATAGCGGTGGCTTACTAGATTTTTTAAGGTTTAAATCGTCTCCAGTGACGTCAACAGGTAACTGGGCGAAGCTGTTGGTAATTGGAGTGTGCGGCGGTGATGGTGAGTCAGGGTTGCGTTTGCGTTTTTTGTGGCCCATACTAGGCGCCTTTTGCCACTCTGGTTGTTGATGTTTTGTCTGTGTTGTTATTTCAGGGTTGGCAGTTGGTGATCCAACAGAGTTTTTGTTAAATATGGCTGAGTGAAAGACTTGTTGGGTCAGTTTCTTTTGGTTTCCCATTCTTTGGGTGGCTTGGCTAGTGGAAGCTTGAACGGAGGTTTGGTACGATTCCCCCGACATTTTCCCATCATTTGCGGAAATTTTTCATCACTGGTATTATTTGATGTTTAGTAGAAAATATTTTTTGAGCACTGGTAATACTTTTGTCTATGGTCACAGTGAAACTTCAAAGTCACACGGCTAAGTAAATTGTCTATTGAGTTTTTTCATATACTAAAACGTGGTTTTATCATAATTTTCTTCGAGAGCGCAAATGGAGCACTTAGTAGGTAGGTAACGAAATAAAAAAAAAACAGAAGGTAAAAATACAAATAATAAATAAATTAGCGACAACTAAGCAAAGCTATGGGCACCAGATATCTGATAGAATACTTAATTTAATTTTTAAAATACATATTTAAAATATTTCCGGAACATACAACCATTTCTCCCGAAGCGAAGAAGCGAGATTCCAAACCGCGCCTCTTGCATCTCAGCCGAGCACTCGCCCGCCACGCCACCGGTCAAATATAGTTAATATGACAAAAGTATTTAAAATTTTGATAATTTGCAATGTCATTCATATTTTTTTATACACTGGCTAAAAGTCGTTATATAACTTTTATTTTTATTTTTTATATTTAGAAGATTTTCATTTCTATTTTCATTATTTCAATATTTATGTTAGATTTTAAATGTACCTATATACTTAGTTTATGTTTTGTGTTCCTACTTCTTGTTTTGTTTATATTCTTAATGTACCTAACTTTAGTGTTGTATTTTTCTATGGACCTGTGTCTGAAATAAAGTTTTATTATTATTATTATTATATCAATTGGTTCGTCAGCAGCTTTTTTCTTCTTGCAGAGCTGTGAGTGAAATCGGTCCAGCTAAACGCCCTTACTCAAGAGTAAGGGCGTTTAGCTGGACCGATTTCATGTTTTTTGATTTGTTGGATTTGTCTCCGTCCCGAATGGTAGAATAACTACTTAATAAAACATTTGAAAATTTACATTATTAATTCTTAGGCGGTACGAAGTTCGCAGGGTCAGCTAGACTCTAGATATTAATTTTATTGAATAAATATTATTTTTAATCATATATTTTTTTTTTCTAGGAAAGACTAGATCCTGTATTATGCCCCCAAACCACTTTGGACCTATTCCTGGAATAGAGGTGGGCATGTGCTGGCGATTTAGAATGCAAGTAAGTAACTTATTAGTGTCTTACTATATTTATAAGGAGGCTGTCAAAAAAAATATTATTTCAAAATTTGTATTGTATAATTCCGTCTTGAAGAAGTGTACTGCTGCGTAAGTTCCAAAAAACTTTTCAATTCGATTCAATTCATTTATTAACTCTTGACACACAAGTCCATTTAGTGTTAGTATAATACTCAAGTCTTATTCTATGTTAATGTTACAATAAAAACTAGTAAGGTAATTAGCTAAAAGTATTGAGTACTTTTGAAAGTATTTTAATTTACTAGTATGGTGTTGGAGCGGTACACCACACTAGTGCGGATTTCGTAAAATCCTCAGATGTACTATATTTTGTTCAGTTTGAATACTAAATTAAATGGTAATGGACGCTAACTGATGCACCCTGTACCTGCTAGTTTAACGTCACTATAATAGGTATTTGATTATTATTTCACTTATTTATTACTTTATTTCATACTGACATTGATTATTATATAGGTTTTTGAATACTTCATCAATTTCCAATTTTATACTGACATTTTAAATTAATATAATCTAGCTAGGTATTGTAGGCACACATCCATAATATAGCTTATTTGTTTTATTTCATTAATAGGTTTAATCTTACTGTTTTTGTGAGGCTAGTAAAAACGCTAGTCTCACAGGGTCTGATGGCTAGAGGAAGTGGTTTCGACAGAATAACAGTGTCTGCTGCTAGAACAGCAGACACAATGCTGAGTCGGAACCAATTTGCTGCTGTTAATAATCTTACTTATATTCTCAGACCAAATAAAAAGAAAAGACGGCGCGCCTCGAACAACAAAAGTGAAGCCACCTTTTTATCTATGTGCGTGTCGAAAATTTTGAGGTTGTGTGTTCTAAGTAACCTAAAATTCATTGTATAATAACTAAGATGTTATTTGAAGTACTTACAAGTGAAAAGTGATTCCGACTTTTTATGTGATATGCTGCTGTTTTTACAAGTTTTCACTAAACAGGAAGGCATAATTCTATTTCTAAGACTCGTGATGTACCAAGAGCGATGAGCATGGTTTTAGTGTAGGTGTGCGCGTGAGCGTGTATGTTTACTTGCAGGAGCACGGTTTTGTGTGGCTTCACTTTTGTTGTTCGCGGCGCGCCGTCTTTTCTTTTTATTTGGTCTGAGCTAATATTATTAATACGAAAGTTTGTGAGGATGTTTGGTTGGATATTTGGATGTTTGTGCCTCAATCACGCCTAAACGGCTGAACGGATTCGCATGAAACTTGGAATAAACATAGTACATGGTGCTGGATTGACATATAGGTTATTTTTTATCCAGGTACCACACGAGCGAAGCCACGGGCGGCAGCTAGTACGTTATAAGTTAAAAATACGCGACGTATTGTTTACAAAAATTGTATCTCTAGTTTGGCTGTATTATATAGTTGTAATGGAATAGGTTCAATGATTTTGCATTTTTCTTTTTTTCAGTTGTCTGAGTCTGGGGTACACAGACCTCCCGTGTCCGGCATCCACGGCCGCGATGTTGAAGGGGTCTACAGTATTGTGTTATCTGGTTAGTATATATTTTCTCTGCTGGACGCGATATTACGGCATTCGCTCCTCTGTCCGAAGGCATCCAGCTAACGTGCCCCACCCAGCCCAACTTGAGCTGGGCTGCTTCGGCCGAGTCCACGTCGGCAATGCTGATAGCTGAACTCAGCATCGGTCAGGCGTTTGAAATTTGAAACCGAGGACGCTGCGTTACTTCTCTGCTGGACTGCAAGTAAAGAAAAAGCATAGAATGCGTCCAGCTGCTTCTCTCCCCGAGCATGTCGTAAAAGTCGACTAAGGGGTAGTATCCTTTCCAACATGATGGACCACCTATACGGGCGATGGGCTGTTCACCTGTCACAATGATAACCTGTCACAACCATATCAATCTTAGGACTAAATCAGAAGTGGCTGCAAGTTTTCTTATGTTTACTGCGTATACATTACAGACATATAATATGTATGTATGTTTGTATGCTGCGTTCCATTGCCCTAGTTCAAATAAATCTTGTTTTGTTCTATTCTACGTATATTCGTAACAGATCTGTTGTTTGCAGGTGGCTACGTAGACGACGTGGACAATGGTTATGAGTTCACTTACACTGGCAGCGGTGGACGAGACCTTTCGGGCAACAAACGCACTGCAGAGCAATCATGCGATCAAACGCTCACAAGAGAGAACAAGTTAGTGAAATATCTTACATATCCACATACCAACATACCATAACACCTAACCCTAGTGAAGGGACCACTAGTAAACTCTGTCTTTGTTATAATATAAACGTAACGTAATCGCTTTTCATAAAGTAGACTGTAGATGTGGCCGTTCATACAATAGCGCAAACCAAACAAGACAAATGTCTAACGGGTCAAAGAACATATTGCTGCTGTGAACAAGTGGGCAATCGCGAAACATTAGACTCATGGACGAACCATTGGATTGAGATTCGCGATCCAAAGTGACAGACAATTTTAAGTTTTTATATTATTTAAGTTTTTTTAAATATCTAAATTAAAAAATTTAAAAAATTAAGAACATAAATAAATAACACCCAACAGTCACATACATAGTCCTGACCCCACACTAGGATTCCCTGTGTCGTGGGTATCAGAAACTACGAGTACCATGGTACCACAACACCCAGACCCGGAAGAAATATTTGCAGAACATGCAAACATTTCATCCGCAGCGGGAATCGAACCCGCGCCTCTTGCGTCTCCGCCGAGCAATCGCTGGCCACGCCACCGAGGCAGTCAAATATATCGATATATACAAAAAAACCTAGTAAAAATGAAGAAAATAAATAAATTTGAGAATAATAATAACAATATATTGTTGTGCAGAGCGCTAGCGCAGAATTGCGCTGTTCCGCGCGTTTGCGAAGATGGCGACGACGCAGGAGAATCGTGGCGTAGCGGCAAGCCAGTGCGCGTCGTACGATCCTACAAGATGATCAAACACTTCCCCAAATACGCACCCAAGGAGGGTATCAGGTATATACGTTACCTACTGCAACACTCCTCAATGTTTGCGTTCAGTTTTTTATACAAATTTCACCTTCCCGCTGCGCCCTCAATCAGTTAAATTTCGGGAATTCCTTTCTTAGTTCACCACCTCGCCATAAGAGGAATACGCTCCAAGCTTAATGCGACTAGGATTGCTTCATTCAACACCGGTGGCGTAGCAAGTGCGAGTAATGTGTGCACAGAAATAGATTTGAGGGCTGGAGAGTGATATAAGATACTGACAGATTAACACACAGCCTAAACCTACCCTAGAAGCATGAAATTTGGGGAGAAATACTCCTAGAAAAGGAATTCCCGAAATTTAACTCTTAAGAGGATGCAGCGGGAAAATGAATTTTGTTTGAAAAAACCACCAGGCGTTCTTCGTAAAGCTGAATCTATTGAAAAGTTCGCCAACACCATATGGTTACAATTTTCCATATTCCAGATACGATGGCATCTATAAAGTGGTGAAATACTACCCGGAGAAGGGTATATCAGGCTACCGAGTGTGGAAGTACCTACTGAGACGCGACGACCCGGCGCCCGCGCCTTGGGAGGCCGGCGCCAAGCAATTCAACATCATTGTGAGTATATATAACACCCAACAGTCACATACAGCTCAGCTGACCCCACATGTTTCCCTGTGTCGTGGGTATCAGAAATACAAATACCATAGTACCACAACACCCAGAGCACTGGTTATCCCGGTGTAAATATATGTCAAGTGCACAAAAGGAGCCTTTGAGGCGCACTTTAAATCCTTTCACCGCACCGGTTCGAAAGAACTAATGACATGACTAGTAGTAGTACAACACCCAGAAAAATAATGAATTTATTTCAGTACCCAGATGGCTATTTGGAGGCTGAAGCTGAAAAAGAGGCTCTGAAAATGAGGGGCAAAGGATCCAAGCCAAAGAAGAGGGCCCTGAGAGAGAGCAACTACTCAACCGACGAAGAAACCTCGCCACCCATCAAGAAAAAAAAAAGTGGCAAACTCAAAACTCCCGACATTAAAGAATCTAAAAAGCAAGGAAAGTGTAAGTTCTATATTTTCACATGTTCTACTACTACCCCGGTGGTCTAGTTGTAGTGGCCCCACCGGCCTGTTCTAGGTTTGAATCCAGTCTTTATATTTCTGTTCAAAAAAATCACATATGTGTACATTAGTCCGAAATAGTGAAGGTGAGTTTGCTTATCAAATTACACCTAGTTTCAAAAATTTGAACGAAGTTTCGTTTAACAGCTAGTTTTTTATATATTTTTCTTTATTCTATTCCATCCTACTACTGAGCAAAGCTCTCCCCCATTCGATTCCAGAGATTTCTATCACGAGTGTCCTCCTATTTCAATCAGTAATTACACCAATGCTTTTATCTTTCAGCTACCAAAAACAAATCTCTATTGAAGAATCCGAAAACGCCCGCTAAAAACAACATAATCAGAATGTTCAACAAGTCTCCTAAGTCACAGTCATCGTCTCCCACAAGTGGGAGTGACAAGGAGTCAGGAGAGAACAGGATGTCACTGAGTAGAGAGGAGAGAAAAGCTATAAATGCGGACACTCTTAATAGCAAGTTGTGGGAAGAATGCTTGGAAGTTTGCGAGAACCGAGGAAGAATGGTTCGTGCGATGTTCGATTTTCTACTTAAATTCGTACTAGCTTGCGCCAGCGGCTTCGCTCGCGTGGTAGTTTTACAAAAAGTAGCCTATATGTTTTCCAGCACATGTACTGTGTATAATCCAAGTTTCATTAAAATCGTCACATCCGCATATCCTCACAAACTTTCGCATTTATAATATTAGTAAGATTCCTATATGACTAAGTAGTCTATAAATATCCCAAATGGCGAAGGAAAACATGAGAAAACCAGCGTATCGTATAACTTAAAAAGTTCGAAGAGATTTCTGACCCTAAAACGACAAGCATGCATAAAAAATGAATTAAGCGATAGTAGTATGTCAGGAACTTAGCAAAGGAGATCCGTGGCTTCCCCTATCCCTATGGGAAAGAGGCGTGATATTATGTTGTCATTTCCAGGAGTTCGTGGATTTCGTGACCCAGGTGTTTCAGTGCATCATTTGCCTGGAGGTGGCAGCCTCGCCTGTCACCACACCCTGTCAACACAACTTCTGCATGGTAACTACATACATTTTGTAATAATATTTATCCTACTAATCCATACCGATACTGCCGTCATAAGAAAAAAGGATGTTTCTACATAAATTTCCGAAATGTAGAAAAAATTACTGGTAGATGCGTCTTTTTTTACTGATTCCGATGATGCATATAACTCAATTATGAAAAAAAGTCAGATAAGTCTTTTTTCCTTATGACGGCAGAATACATCCAATATGTTACCAATGTAAAAAATCTTCTTCTTTTCTAATTTCCAATTTTTCTGCAAATAATTAGGTTTATAATTAGAGTTGGAGTATTTTTTGGAAATTCACTGATTTTTTTCACCATTTTTCTGTCTGGCTTACATAGACCAGGCCTGCTATGAAACATCTCCTTTGTGTCTGTGAGATACATCCTAGCGCCATCTAGGGTACAATGGGTATCTAAAAAATAATGTTCACCGCGAAATTTGATGTTTGTGGTTTTCAGACATGTTTGAAGCAGGCGTGTAAGGCTACTGGCAAGAAAACCTGTCCGTGCTGTCGCCAAAACCTCTCCAAGTTTGTGCCTGAAGTCAACGAGCCACTAAAGGCCGCGCTCCGAAAGATTATGGCGGGATACGACGCCGGAAAGAAATGAACTATTACACACGCCAGGAGATGTTTTTATTGATTTGATAAATAATACTTTGTCCCGTCAGTGGCTTAATATTGATTAATTAATGTATGGATATCCATACATTCAGCATTTTTACATTATGAATATGCGAAAGTTGTTCTATTACCTTTTCACGCCTAAACAAATGGAATAACATATAGGCTACTTTTTATCGGGGTACCACGCGAGCGAATCCGCGGGCAGCAGCTAGTTTACATATAATATTAGTATCATTTGGCAAGATTTAATGCAATTTAAATCATTGCTCTTTAAGCTTCTCAACTCTCTGTGAGCTGCTAAGTTTTTCATTACTATGTATTTAATTTTCGACATAAAATGGCAATCCACCAAATGTCAAAATAATTAATGTAATTATAATTATTATATAATGTATTAATATCATTTAGCAAGATTTAATGCAATTTAAATCATTGCTCTTTAAGCTTCTCAACTCTCTGTGAGCTGTTAAGTTTTTCATTACTATGTATTTAATTTTCGACAAAAAATGGCAATTCACCTAATGTCAAAATAATTAATGTAATTATAATTATTATATAATGTAATTATATAATAATTAATAAATAAATTTAATTATTTGTCAGAGTATGGATATAAAACAATTTCCTGGCGGAGTCCCGCTGCCTTATGGCGATCAATAAACCCTATTATTTCCTAATATTTCTCCTGGCATGTGCTTTGAATGTAGCAACAAATTTGAAGCCACATAATTTATAACAAAACTTTATTTGGTCTGAGAACAAAACTTAGTTTAATTTAAGAATGTTAGTGTAATAAACAATAAGATGTTATCTATTTATACAGGTGCGGTTCAAAATAATACAAACTATTTCAAGGACGTGTTTAGCTGGGCTCAACGTTCAAAATGGAAATGATAAACCAGTCCTCTGTCCATGTAAAACCGTAACCCACTCGTACAATTTTAACGACAAAATTAGTTTTCAAACTCTCATTGCATAATACCATCCTAAGCGTATGTTCCGGTCAATTACCTACATTAGGTACTTACATCTATATAATTTGTGTTAACTTAGTTATGTAATTGGGTAGGTAGGGGTACCTCATAGAAAATACGATGTAATTACTTGCCTACATACTTAGGTGTGAGACTTGGTTTGTACTTAACTAGTTTTTAGAATTTTAGAGTCATATTTGAATGGTTTTATGCAATAATAGATCACATACATTGAATAACTTAAAGTTTAAATTTTGATAAAAATTAATGGTTTTTGGGTATATGTTTCATACATTTTTTTTTATGGGGACACGCCCTCGAAATATTTTGCACTATTTTGGCCAACACCTTATATGTATAATAGAATGTTAGTAATTAATTGTAATAACATTGTAATATTAAGTACCCATCATGTATGTTCGGCTCCAATATTGTACTTACTGGCGACGGATCGTTCATTACCATTGCAACATTATCTGTCGAAAAGCTCCATACTTTAGGTACATACTTCATCTTCCCGGCTGTGTTCTAGGAGTTAGTTTCTTATTTTCCTTTCTTAGTCTACCTCTACACCATAAGAGGAATATATACCCTACTGTGCTATACTTCTGAACTGGAGATAAAATAAAATTTATGTAAACCTGTAATGTAAGTGTCATCACTCACACCGCTCAGACACAACTGATTTGCTTGTCAAATAATAGTAATAGTAGGTTAAGGATGGAACATAGACTACCTCAGCCAGGCATTGGTCTCAATTTGATTATGCATTTAGTTAAACTGGATATAAGTAGTTTGAAGTTTTTTTTTATTAGAACTGTTTTAGGTTTAGGAAAATGCATGAGAGATTCAACAGCAATTTTAGTTATAAATTATGTCTTATGGTTGATTCCTATTTCTTACTAACGGGCGACACGGATGAAAGATTATCATAACAATGTTGTTTTTAAACAAATAATATAAACATATTTAGTGGACTTTGGCATGGATAACATTTATATGGTAATTTAGTATCAGTTGTCTGTTGGTTGAGTATAGGAATTGGGCTAAATTGCCTCTTAGCAGACCAAGAGGGTAATTTATAGTTAGACATATAAGCTAAAATTAATTTATGTGATTCAACACTTGATTGTTCTGAATAAAGAATTATAAAAAACTAAAAGCTTAATTATTTTAATTAGTAAAATTTCAGATGTCATTTATTTTTATAATAATCATCATACATACATAATATATAATTTCTGTTTCCTCTTATAACTTCAGTTTGTCATACCAGTATGACTACAAGGATATACATGTCCTCATAGTCATATATCATTTTTGCACCTCCTGTAGAAAAATAAAAGAAAACGAAAATATAGTACTAAGAAAAAGTAGCTTACGCTCGGGTGGTATCTGGATAAAAGTAGCCTATATGTTATTTCAGCACACATACTATGTATAATTCAAGTTTCATGAAGTTGTTTCATTCTAATCCGTTAGGGGCGTGATTGAGGCACATACATACATACATCCACACATCCTCTAACTTCCGCATTTATAATATTAAGTAGGATCACGCCCGTATACCTAATGGGGTGAGCAGAGCCACAAGAAAACTTGCAGCCACTCCTGATTTAAAGTCCTGAGATGGATATGGTGATATCATTCATTAAAAATGCTTTGTTTTAACCTCTCATATTTTTTAATGAATGTCAACTAAAGTCCTTGGTTTTAATTGTCGGAATTATGAAGTCGTACAGTATATACTTTAATTCATTGGTATTTAGGTAAGAAACTAATTAATTTCTACTATACGCATATAAAAATTCCAATGTTGGTTTTGTGTGAATTTGACTTGACTTCCTGTTTTTAGCTTCTGTGGCTAGTTGTCACTATGCTGCCAGTGTCCGTTTCATGGAAGTTTCATGATCATTGATGGAGGTAAATACAAAAAAGTAGTGTACTTAAATAAATATATGACCGGTGCTCAAAGAGAGAATCGAGGACAAAACCACACATCACAAAAGAAGAGATACCTATCTGTCTAGGTCTCGGAACAACTAGGTCTAACTAGGTCTATACTTATAAATAAAACTGTGACTGATTGATGTCTGTGCATTGAAAATGTTTGAGAAAAACTATTTTCAGGGGCATCTGAATGCGGTTTTCATTGATGTTTTGTGATAACGCTGGATTAACATTTAGAATTTGTTTTATCAAAATCCATTTATGAATAAAAAGATACCTATGTATATTAAACGAATCCCGTCTGTAGATACACTAAGCTGCTTTGGCTGAAACTTTTTGAAGTGGCGATTTCGGGAGGAAGGATACAGAGATCGGCGGAGTTTTGAACAATTGAAAATATATGGTCCATGCTCTATATTCTAGGGTCCATATTTCCCTCATCTAGACCGCATTCACACAATAATGGTCCCTTAACCTGATTTTGGACAAGAATATCTACTGGCGTACAAGAGTGACCCAATCTAAGGCGACTCAATGTCGAGATAATATTCTTATTAGGTACTGTACTTAGCTTGTCTGAATTTAAAAAGCCAAGGAACATTGTGAATTTCGGGTTGGATGTCAGCGTATTCTTTGTTCACCCATAAGGCCTCTGCCTCGAATCTTGCGGGCAGCCAGCAGGTGGGGCGGCCGCGCGGCCCGGCGCCGGCCGCGGCGCCGCCGGCGCCGGCGCACCGGCCGGCCGGGGCGAGGGCGGCGGCGACTTACGCCTACGCATGCCTAGTGCATTGAAACTTAAAACCGATTGAAACCAAGCGTAGTACTATTTGAGTGGAAAGGAGTGGAACTTGTGACTATGTAGAACAGTCAGTGTCGAAATATGAAAACGGTGTGTAATTTTGTAATTTGTAGAAACCGGGCCGCCCCGTAGACATTCAGGCGCCTTATTTTTACCTACTTTATTTTAAATTCTTGCTTGAGTGAATTGACTTTGCTACTTTTCATTAAAATTAATATTAGGTATGTAGTTTTTTCAACATACATAAACATTTTAAATATTCCACATATTTATCTCTTTCCATTTGAGGATAAAAGAAGTCATAGATCGTTTATTCACTTATAATCTTGCTGTTTGCGCATAGGTTAGTTAGCAACTCGTAAAGTTCAGAGCGCGTGGTGGAAAGAAATAAATACAAATTCCGAAATGCCTGAGGAAAAAGTGAAAATGCGCAAGCAACTCGGTTTGCTCGAGGGAGTAGCCATAATTCTAGGAATAATATTCGGTAGTGGAATCTTTATATCACCTAGAGATGTGTTAGAGAAAACTGGGTCAGTATGGGGTGCTTTAGTTGTGTGGGCAGCTTGCGGAGGCCTGGCTACTCTCGGCGCCTTGTCTTACGCGGAACTGGGTAAGTCGTACAGAGTAAAGTATAGTAGTACCTAAAATAGGTTCATTATTAAACTTTGATCTTAAATGCAACATTTTGCAAACTTTCTAATAATTTACATACAGTACTTACTAATGATTCTCAAACTTGTTCTACTTTCAGGAACAACATTGGCACAAAGTGGCGGGGACTATCATTACATAAACGAAGCCTTTGGTCCATTGCCAGCTTTTCTTTACTTATGGGATGCTAATTTGGTGTTTGTGTGAGTATCTATCTACCTGCTGACATTATCCTTTCGTCACATTTGTTAAGAACTGGTTTGTTAGTTAACTGGTTAATTAGTGTTTGACCGCAAAACCTGGAAAGCTTACGGGATGCCTTTGCCCAGCATTGGAATGATACAGGTTAGCAGCAACAAGATCAAACGAAGTAGGCTACATAGGGTTTTCATATGGCCATCCTACTAATTTATAAATGTGAAAGTTTGTGAGGATGTTTGTATGTTTGTGCCTCAATCACGCTGTAACGGCTGAACGGATTTGAATGAAACATGAAATATACATAAGTTACTTTTTGTTGGGGTACCACGCGAGCGAAACTATGGACGGCAGCTAGTTATCAATAAAATTAAAATACATATTAACTAGGATAGATGATAGGTTCAAAAGTGTGTGACCGGGATAATCTTCCATTAGCTTAGTAGGTATGTCTTTTATCTAAATGGGTTCTCTCATTACTAAGCTTAAAACAATGACTTATGCCTGCTTTTAATACTCTACTAACCTATCTATCATCGGATTGTTCATTACCAAAGCAATATTCTTGTCTGTCGAACAGCTTCATATATTTTTTAACAGAAAACAATATTGATATGGTATTAAACAAGCTGATAGAATATTGGAATTGAGCATGAGACTGAATAAGAATATTAAAAAGAAGATAATCTAATTCAGTATAATACTGGACTCAATCCTCTTGTACATTTTACCAAACCAACAATTTGACAGCCCTAAAATGAATTCAATCTTTGGTGATGGACATATTCTAAAGTTACTCCTCATTGGGGTTGGCACAACATGTTTCCCTCTTCCATCTTCTTCTATCACTCGTCATCTCAGTACTCACTCCTTTCACACACATGCCCTCTTTCACACAATCCATCCATCTTTTCTTAGGCCTTCCTCTGCCCATGTATCCATCCGCATTCATATTCAACACGTTCTATGACGCCGTCGTTCAGGATTAATGCTCGCTCGACTGTACATAGCTCGAATGAGCTGTATGTACTTCTCAGACACATCCTTAACTTTCATACTTACTATGACATTTTAATTCCCAGGCCGAGTACAAACGCAATCATGGCACTGACTTTTGCCAGCAACATCCTTGACCCCATATTTCCAGACTGTCCTATAGACCCACTGGGCAAGAAACTCATCGCTGCTGTCACTATTTGTAAGTAAATTCAGCAATAAATATATGCATCTTGAAACATTCTCAAATTGTGAAAGTAAATACTTATTAAATCTAAAATTGCAGGTTTCCTAACGTTCATAAACGCGTACGACATCCGATTCACGACCAGAATACAGAACGTGTTTATGTTCACTAAGATTTCTGCACTGGTCATCATCATAGTCGGGGGCATTGTGTGGCTCTCTCAAGGTAATATAACTTTCTTTTTATGTTACACTAGCTTTCGTCCGCGGCTTCGCTCGCGAGGTACCCGCACAAAAACTAGCCTATACGATTATATTATGCCAGCTCACATACTATGTATATTCCAAGTTTCATTCAAATCTGTTTAGCCGTTGAAGCACAAACATACATCGTCCGTCACATCCACACATCCTCACAAACTTTCGCATTTATAATATTAGTAGGATATCTATCAACTACTGTTTGCCAGCTACTGGACCACCTCGTCTTTAAAAACTTGAGCAGATTTTGTAAGCTATTTTGTTTATGATGAGTAAGCAGAGGGGTATCAGGTTGTATAAAACTTTATCATCAAGCATTTTGCTGAATCATTGTGAATTTCTATTTTATTAATTCTAAAGTGATCTGGATCCAAGTTGTATTGCTTACATAGCAATACTTCCCTGAGCATAATACCAAAGTTAGAAATTTATAATAATGAATGACAACGTGGTTTTAAATTACCTACTGTCTTTTGGCCGTCGGCTTCGTGGCATTTGTTATTTGTGTATTTCATATTTTTGATCCGTGGCGATCCGTGATCTCTGCCTACCCCTATGGGAAACAGGCGTGATTTTATGTATGTATATTTTTGATTGGTTCCAGGTAATGTGGAGCATTTCCAGGATGGCTGGGCTGGTACCAAGACTTCAGTTAGCGAATGGTCTGTGGCATTCTACTCGGGGATTTTCTCATATTCTGGATGGTAAGTTTGACATCTTAAACCTATTATACACCATTTCTGAAGAAATCACGAATCTTCATTTGCTACGAACCTGACATACTCTCTGGCTTCATTCACTCTACATTCTTCAAGCATGCTCGTCAGATTGGTTACTCTTGACCTTGCTATAAAATGTCCCTGATTTGGTCCAGGTCCGTACGCCTAGGATTTCCCCTTCCAACCATTCGCACCTATGGGAGACAGACGTTGTAAACCAGTAAACCAGTGTGGTGAAAGAATAATAACAATAACACCTAACAGTCACATACTAGCCCTGATCCCACACTAGGATTCCCTGTGTCGTGGGTATCAGAAACTACGAGTACCGTGGTACCACAACACCCAGAATGCTTCACGTGCTTGAAGTTTGAATTTGATATTGACTTTGGCTGAACATTTTCAGGAGCTACCTGAACTTTATGACGGAGGAGCTTCGCGATCCGTTCGTGAACCTTCCCCGAGCGATTTACGTGTCTCTGCCGATGGTCACTGCTATTTACCTGCTGGCTAATGTGTCCTACTTGGCTGTCCTGGGGCCGATCGGTGTGCGGGCAACGGAAGCCATCGCTGTGGTAAGTGTCTCCTAGCAAATGCCTGATTTTTGCGGACCGTTCGAAGTTCCTCACCCTCAGAAATGAAGAAATAACAATACGGCCGAGTGCTTCATACAAAATACTCGAAGCTGGGCTCTTACTTTCGATTCGAATGATTTTGATCCCAAAGCCGTTCTATGCAGTTTTTTTATTGAATATAAGTGGATTTAGTTAGTTTTGAGAAGCACGAAATAACTGAGCTCATTGTTGTGATCCCGACCTCATATTTAGTTGGTAAAATATGAATTTTGGACCTGGCCGAATTTGAAACCAAATTAGTCATAATAGTAAAATATAATGTTTATCGCAGGACTTTGCTGCGGTGGCATTGGGCTGGCTCCGCTGGGCGATGCCGACTCTGGTGGCGGTCGCCATAGGTGGCGGTCTGTCTGTACACATAATGGCCTCCTCGAGAATGTGCTTCGCTGGCGCCCGCAACGGACACATGCCGGAGCTGTTGGCTCACATCAACACTAAGTGCATGTCTCCTCTGCCATCTCTCACTTTCTTGGTGAGTACTACTTACCTTTAAATGAAATAAACAATCAAGTAAAAGTCAGACGAGTAAAATACGACAACGTCGCAACTGACAGCCTCGATGGCGTGGCGGGCGATTGCTCGGCAAAGACGCAGACAGGCGCGGGTTCGATTCCCGTTGCGGAAGAAATGTTTGCATGATCTGTAAATATTTCTTCCGGGTCTGGGTGTTGTGGTACCATGGTACTCGTAGTTTCTGATACCCACGACACAAGGAATCCTAGTGTGGGGTCAGGACTATGTATGTGACTGTTGGGTGTTATTTATTATTATTATTAACTCAAAAAATTGGATTTCAGGAATTCCTTTCTATGTGCACCCTAACACCATAAGAGAAATATATCCTCCAAGTTCCATTCTTTTAAGAATTATGGTTTTGGCTGTGCGTTGATTCAGTCAATGTAAGTGTTTATATTTTTAGAGTTCCGTACCCGAAGGGTGTCATTGGAACCCTAAAAATAAAAACACTGATGCTCATTTCCCGCTATAACAACAAATAATAAAAATAAAATATAAGCGGGCCCCATACAAGAAAAAAAAAATTAGTTTCGTAATCG
The DNA here is from genome assembly GCA_949320045.1 of Scotopteryx bipunctaria. Lineage (NCBI taxonomy): Eukaryota > Metazoa > Arthropoda > Insecta > Lepidoptera > Geometridae > Scotopteryx > Scotopteryx bipunctaria. The sequence continues at coordinate 2,608,304 of OX439440.1, forward strand.
ATCATTGAAGATGAGCTGCACTAAAACGCGGTCAGTAATTGAATGGGTCAAGTATCTTTTTGCACATTTTTTCTAGTATTTTTGTGTATTACATAAAAATAATAATATAAATTAAAAACTAAGGGGGTCCTCATAGAAGAAACGTGTTTCATTTAGCATTTTTTGCTTGATTTTAATAGGGAACGTGCTGCCACCTATAATAGGTGGCATACAATAAACATTTATGTACATATACGAAGGTACGGAACCCTTCGTGTGCAAATTCGATTTGCACTTGACCGGTTATTTTAAATGGATTACATTTCGCAGATGCTGATATCCCTGATAATGCTGATACCTTCGAACCTGACGTCTCTGATCACGTACTGCACAGTCGTGGAATCATTCTTCACGACCCTCAGCTGTTCCGCTGTTCTATGGCTGAGGTATAAAAGGCCGGACATCGTTAGACCTATCAAGGTATATTTTCATTAATATCAATTGTTTATCCTACAATCCTACTTATAAAATATTATAAATGCGAAAGTTTGTGAGGATGTGTGGATGTGACGATGTATGTTTGTGCCCCAATCACGCCCAAACGGCTGAACGGATTTGAATGAAACTTGGAATATACATATAGACTACTTTTTATCCGGGTACAACGCGAGCGAAGCCGCGAGCGGCAGCTAGTTATTTTTATATATCTTTCAAAATTTTAAAGGATTGACTTTTTGGAAAACTTTCTTCATGATCTCTTTCCGTCTTGTCTTCTTGTTCAAGTTTGCTCTTGTTCGGTCAGGTCAGGATCGTAGCAAATGGAGATCCGTGGTCAAATATTGTGCGCCTCGGCAATTTTTGTCTAACTTCTGAAATACGAACTAACTTGATGATGATTATGTAATATTTAATATTTTAGCATCACATGCTTACCATTAGTTTTATTTTAGTAATAAATAGATTTAGTTATTATATGTTGGTGACATAATGAAATAATGAACCAATAAATGTATTTTATTTCTTTTTATTAAAGAGATGTTACAATAATTTATGTAGATAAATACCTTTTGAAAGGGTTGGTTCAGTTATTATTTTAATTACATATTCGGACAAATTCGGTTTTCATACAAAGCAGGAAGTTAGCCGAAGCGCACAATATTTGTAATACTACTGTACGTGTAGTAACAGCGATTTCAAAGCTCGTTCGTCTATCACCCGCTTTAGACTCGTCCGACTGATCCTAGCGATTTTGAATTTTGTTTTTTTTTACAGGTGCAAACATGGATGCCAGTAATATTCGTTGGAGTGTCCATTGTCCTGTTGGTAGTGCCAGTGGTCTCGGAGCCGGGTGCTGTGTTGGCTGGCGCGGTTATGACGTTAGCCGGCGTTCCAGTGTACTTCGCAGTGGTGCGCTCAAGGCCACCCTTTCTCGACACACTCTCTGGTGAGCATCTCTATCCTTCTGTAGTCTTACTAGCGGCCGTCCGCGGCTTCGCTCGCATGGTACCCGGGCAAAAAAATAGCCTATATGTTAATCCAGTACATGTCCTATGTATATTCCAAGTTTCATTCAAATCCGTTCAGCCGTTTATTCGTGATTGAGGCACAAACATCCAAACTCACAAACTTTCGCATTTATAATATAAGTAAGATTTGTACTAGTCGTGTAGTATGTTTTAGAACTTTTTAGATTCTATGACATGTCGGTTTCCTCACTATATTTTTCTTCACCGGTTGAAGGAAGCGCTCGAGGCGTAGCATGCTTAGACGTTCTTGATTGATCGTTGAAGTTAAGCAACGTTGTGCGCGGTCACAATTTGGATAAGTTTTTTTAAGTCATTGAGCCATGACGGAGGCTTTCAGGCGGTCTAAAAATTCCGTCACAAGAGTCGGCCACTAGCTCATACGAACTTACTTCACCGGTTGAGAGTGACTGAGTGTGAGACTAGTTTAAATTTAACTAAGATTTTTCTTTTTTTGTAGTAAAATTCACCCATACCTGCCAGAAGATGCTTCTCTCAGCAGTTGAAGACAAGGAAGAATTAACCTCAACTCTTTAGGTATAAGTTTGATTTTTGTATGTCTAGCTCCCAGTCACTTTAATGTCTAATGTTTTATACCTTAAATTGAATGTTTAAAGCAGCGTTTTCTTTAAATCTTTTAAGCACACATTTTCGTACATCACTCTTTCATTCAGTTAGCATGTGTACTTGCTCTGATTATTTTTAATAAGAAAAATTTAATTGTAAGATCCAGTATCACATTTAAACTGAACGGCGTTTTGCTTTTAAACTGAGCTGAAGAGATGCTTTTGAACTCAGTTTGGACCTAAAATATGCCCTGTGTTCATAAGATTTCATCGTTTCTTTAGAATCTCACAAGTATTCCTGAGTATTATTGAGCTTGATATAGTTCGCGTAATCTTAGATTAATATTTCGAGGGAGTCTATCAACGCCTTAAAATTAAAAGTAAAATTATTTTATCAAGTTGTATGAATAACGGTACTCGCAGACGAAGTCGCGGGCGAGGCATTTATTAATGTACTTACTTGACTATTTAAATATGTAGTTTCCACTATCCTAATATTATTATAAATTAATGTTCGTTTCCAGTTGAATCACGCATAGCTTATGCGCTTGCATAAACTAGTTATGTATTGTATAAATTGTATTGTAAAACAAAACTTAGAGCAGCAAGTTCAATATCATTATTTATATCATTTTTGCCAATACTCTAGATTATCATAACTTCTTTTTTTTTCTTCTTTCGTGCTTCTGACTCACATGTCTACTTTTTTTAGTTTGCTAAATAACTATTTTCAAATTCTAATCATTTGGATTGTACCTATAAATTTATTTCACATCGAATTTGGCTGGAGTACTTTGATGTGCCATCTACATAACAAAAATGATGTTCCAGCTAGACCGATTCATTTGCTCTTTATTTTTCATGCAGGCGATCAAAACGTTGATGATAAAGTTACGGTTTCCATTGATTTTCGTTCATGATCTTGCGTCGCTGACTTATTTTTGATTTTACTAGTTTTTGCTTAGCTGTTTAGCTGACTGAATTTCATACTCGAATAAGGTGCCTTAAAACCCAAGGAAAAGAGGCTAATTTTGTAAGATCTAATCACCTAAGATAAGATAATAGATTTTTATGATTTATACTTAAAGTTATCTCTGATCTGAGTAACTGACTACATAGCTCCAATGGTAGGTATCTGTAAGATTGTAATTTTTATTTTGTTGTGTTATTTAGTTTTTGATGGACCTTTAGTTATAGCTTAAGTATAACTTTCTAAGACGATATTATTATTTTTTCTTGAACATCACAATAATAGTAGGTACTTGTAGGTAGGTATTTTGTGTTTTTTTTTATGTGTTTTTGTTACCTATAAAAATACTAGGAAATATGATCTATGTTTGAAATATGTGCCAAATATATCCAATCTTTTCGAAATGTTTTATTTAATATGGTGATTTGTAAATTGTGATTAAACTATTTGATATTAACTAAGACTATTATTAATCTCAACCCCATCTGTTAAACAGAAACTTTGGTTAAATAAATAAATAAACAATTTGAGTTATGAAGGTAAGGTAGTGTGCACAGACTAGTAGAGATGCTAACGCTCGGAACAATTTCTTCAAAGTGCTAACGCATCAGACATGGCACTCCCATAGACGAAAATTTGTCAAGGTCCATACCTTGGAACAATAAATACCAGATAGGTAGGTACCTACATATTATGTATGTAGGTATTTATTCTTTCCAAGGTCCATGCTCACATAGGTATCTCATGACAGCTTCTTTTTTTTAAATGAATAGAAGTCGGTGGGCTGTGGTGTATCTCACTACTTCTATGGAAATAGAAAAAGTGGGATTAGTGTTTTTTCCAAATTATATCCCATTATTTCTATTGCGGCAAAAAAACGCAGTTGTGTTATTTGAGAATCTGTTTCCTTACTACTATATCCAAGAGGTTATATCTAGAGGAAATAAATAAATAGGTTCTATGTGCACGCCGTCATAAGAGGTAATGCAGTGTTTTTTGCCACCGCCCCAACAGCAATGGAAACAGTGGGAGAATCAGTCCCAGTATTATGTGATCAAACGAACTTACCTGAAGTGAAGTTCGATCATAATTATCCTGGCTTCGTCGAATAGATTTAAATTAACCAAATTGTAGTAGCCTGCTACGTCACACACTCACCGCACTAAACGCAGGCTATTACAATTTAAATCTCGAGACGAAGACTGGTTAATCAATATTTTATACGACCACAATAAATAAGGTACCTACCTACTAGGTATATTACTTACGGCACGGGAGACCTGAGACTAATATTATCTAATTAAAACACATTTGTATTGTTATTTTTACTTTATAATTTCGTTTTATACCTATTTATTATAAGTAAGCTTAAAATTGCATGCTAGAATTTTATTCTGTAACCTGCATACATCCGTGCCTTTTAATATTCTATTTATTACCTACATTGCACAAGTCGATTCCATTTCGGAGTGTTTCTCTTCTACTTCGGCTTTGCAGTAAGAAGTTATAAGTAGGTACCTATGATATTCATGTTATCGCTCTATTGTTTAGGTATAACATGTTCATTATTGGCATAATCTGAAAAATAAATAGCTACCTATATTAAATCAAAGACCACAGGCACACACCTACCTATTTTGAATTAGGAAATAGTGAGAAAACATTTTATTTAAACCACAACATTCTCTCTCTCTCTCTAGTCGTTCCCTGGTGTCTGAGGATCGTGGTCAGCTTAGGGTTTATTTCTGGAACAGACGATCTGCCTCCACCAGTTGCTCTCTTACGACCGTGGAAAATTTCGGGTAGTTCCTATTTGTTCTATGGAACATGACGTCATCGAACAAAATGACACAGTTTCTTCCCAATTCTTTCCATAGAACTACATACTAGCTTTTCACCCGAGTTTCATGCTATAGAACAAAATGTGAATCAGATTTTCCCAAAATCTTCCATGAGAAGCTAAATGGCATTGAAAATGTCAATAAAATTAAATACCTATTCTATTTTAACTTGATCAAAAACAACCAAATCGGCAAATGCCTCCAGAGAAAAAAAGTACAGAGGGAGGGAACTGTCATGTGAGATAAGTGTTGCCAGAAGGTTACATTTCTTACATTTTTCGTAACTTTTGACCCCCTCGCGTAAGTAATTTTTATCTTATTTGCAATACAAGATGTTTATTGCAAAAGGTTTAGAAACACATCCAAATTGAACGTACTTAAAACTGGCGCATCCAATAAGTATTTCACACTCCTTCACATTCAGCGTTAAGAGGGTTATATTCTATACGTATCGAATATTAGTAGTTAGTTCAGTGTACAACTAACAGACAGCGCTGCGAACAAATAAAACAAGAGTGTTCTTACATAATGATTAATAAATACATCCTAAATTCTTTTTATTCTGCTATTTTTCTTGACATCAATTTGCCTCATACCGACCCCAAAATACGTAAATATAAACAAAACAGATATGTAACTTTTGCAGCATAAATGTAACATTTCAGGGAACGAAACGTAACTTACGACTTAATGGCCCTGGCAACACTGTCTGAGATATCGACGACGAATTACCAATGTCTCATATCTAAAAAAAATAATTTTACGGGAAACAAAAACTAGTTTAATTTTTTATTTTTTGAAATATCCTTGTTTTATCTATTTAAATAATCTGATTTTTGAAATAGAAATATGATGTGAAACAAGTTTTTATTCTAAAACTACTAAGTACTTATCGTCATTGGCGCTACTTTCAGGCTTCCTCATCATAACTATTCTTGTTACCCCACACATCTATCTCAACATTTTGCATTTCTGCTGCATACACTCGTAAATCTTCCCCTTTAGTTTAAGGGGCATCACCCTTGTTCTTAAAGATGGCTTATTGAAGAACAAAGTCAGACACTTCCATTCATCTATTTTCAAGAACTTCCATAATGGTTATCTCTTTCACTACACCCACATTTTTAATGTGAAATTCTATAACACTCCACTCTTATCATTCTCCTATTTCATCAACTTTTTAAAATGATTATTTTAAATAATTATTTGACATTATTTAAGAATCACTTAACTCTAAAAACAGGACAAACCACTACGCTCTTCAAATAAACAAATTCTCTGAATGCGTAAGTGAAACAAAAACGGTTAATTTTTAATTTTGTGGGTTGTAGCTGTAACACGAAAACTAGACCTGATGGAATCAAAATAAAATATGGTAATAAAATGAGGGTAGGTAGGTAATTTAAAATTAGCAAGCACCTTTCTTGTTACAAAATTTTGTTAACTAGTGTAATTTTTCCATAGTTCTTTTATATTAATATCTAACATAGATACCTATATTTTTTGTGTTTATTGGGATAAATAATCAAATATCGTGTTGGAGGTTTTGCCAGTAGGTAGGTACCTACCTACACGCGAAATAGCATTTTAGGTCGATCACCGTCCATGTGGTAGTGTGACATAGTCATCATATTTACGAAGTATTCTGTAAAATCATCGGATAAATAAAGCTGCTCGTCACAGTGTAAGTTATAGTAATAATTATAATGACTGTAATAGGAAATATAAAAAAGTTTATTAATATTATCTACCATCATTTTGGTAGGTAGGTACTAAGATGAATATATCATCGAGTTAGCACAAATATCGTGTTATTAGCATGGACAAAACGCGATGATCGTTCTTATCCAGTTAAATTGGTCACTTTGTCCATCATAGTGCGCTACTTGCGCGACCCATACGACACAATCGTCAAAATTTCCGAATCACTTACATAAGTACCTACCCAGGTTGTTTTGTTAGGCACGTAGGTAGGTACATCATTCACGCATGCGCAACATAACAACATTGATTGATTGCTCCGCGTGTGTGCCGTGCCGTGATTAAGCACGTTACTTTTAAGATTTTTATTAAATTACAGAAAGGTGATTTACATCTGTAAAGACAAATTCCTAAAGAACAATGTCACCAGGACTGACGACACAAAATCGTAACAAATTGGCTGGGGAGAATGACAAGAAATCTATCGGTCACAGTTTCAAGCACACCATTGTTGACACCGACGCTAAATTAATAGCAATGGCCCGGCTCGCGACCGGTGCCGAGTTGCTATCAGAGAAGAAAATTACGACGATGACTCGTACACGACTGGATAAAATACATTATAACCACAAAAAACTTACAGAGGACCTCCAACAATTAACCGAAGAGGGACGCAAACTCCAAGAAATGATTCAGAAAACTAGAGCGGATTTGATGGTTAACAGTTATTTTATGTCGTAAGTGGTCATTATTTTGTACTTTTTTGTATTAAATTATTTTAACCTAGGACGTGTATTTTATTGTTTATTTATAAATCTAGTTTGTTTAGGTACCTATTTACGCACCACAGCGTTTATCCGTAAGTACATATACCTAACACCACTACCGCTTGTGAGTAGGCACCGATAGGTACAATAGACAGTTGACGACCTCTGTGGCATGGTGGACGAGTGCTCGACCGAGACGCAAGATGCGCGGGTCCGATTCCCGCTGCGGAAGAAATGTTTGCATGCTCTGCAAATATTTCTTCCTGTCTGGGTGTTAGTGTTGTAATCACTACATAGTATAAAACAAAGCCGCTTCCCGCTGTCTGTCCCTATGCATGTTTTGATCTTTAAAACTACGCAACGGATTTTGATGAGGTTTTTTTAGTAGATAGAGTGATTCAAGAGGAAGGTTTATATGTATAATACATGCATAATATAGTAGAGAAACACTGATAATTTTAGAGGCTTCTAATGTGATGTCGTAAAAACACATTTTTGCGCTTAGGTACATTGTAAACGCTGGCTGAACCCCACGAGATAGATTAAAAAAATGTACTACAGTTGTACACCTTAAAAAGGTCTACAAAAAAGTCCGCAATGGAATTATGTCTATCCCCGTGCGAAGCCGGGGCGGTCGCTAGTAATATTATAAATATGTATTTACAAAAAAACAAAGTAAATAAGTATTCTGTCAGCCATCTGGTTCCCATAATAGGTACAAGCTTTGCTTGGTTTGGGGCGAGATCAAATTAAACTCCAGCATTTTATATTATTTGTACAATTTATTTTAAACGCAAGGGTATGTCCATTTTGAGTAGATTTACCTCCGTCAAACTATCCCCAGTTTGTTATAGGTAAATCAAAGTTAAAGTTACGGAGCCAAAACCCTGATGAAATTATCATAGCAAATTGTTAACGCGTCACTAATAGTTATTGAGTGCTATTAGGAAAGTATTAGTCGAAACTTGAACATTTACACATTTTGTTTACGTACAAGTCTCGATATTTCTCCGATGCAATGAAATTATCCTTATAAGTAAATGAGTCAATAAGCATAAAAAATTATGGCAATTTCGCCCAATTTTAGAGCCAACTAGCTGCTGATCGCAGCTTCGCTCGCGTGGTACCCGTATAAAAAATAGTCTATATGTTAATCCAGCACATGTACTATGTATATTCCAAGTTTCATTCAAATCCGTTCAGCCGATTAGGCGTGATTGAGGCACAAACATCCTCACAAACTTTCACATTTATAATATAGTAGGATCTCAGTAGGATATAAGATTACCGTTTTAATGTAACTTGAAAAGTCTGATTAGCGTGTGTAGAATAAAACCTTTTTTGTAATCCATAATTTTAAAATAAAACCTTTTTTGATTGAAATGTAGCATTTTTTGTTATGTATCCCTTTAATCAATAATACAACTACCCTAGAAAACCTATTAGAAACATATTTAATACTCCTTTCTCACATACTAACCTCGGTCTCAACTCTCCTCTTACTCGAATTTGTAAAGATTTTAACTTAATTTCTCAAAAAGTGGTAGATTTGGATCTGTTTGGTGACTCATTAAATATTTTCAAAAGAAAATTGTTTAAACTCTTTTTGGCGGGTCACATAAACCAGTCTGAGTCTGGTGTGTAATTTATATTACCTGTGTTTTGTTATAATTTTGCATATAGTTTGTTATTATTATTATTTTGTAGTTTCCTTTGATTGTTAAGTTAGAATTGTTTTTTTTTGTTATATTATATTATATATAGGTATATATTACTACTAGCTGTTGTCTGCCAATGCTGTGCATGCCTATAATTGGAGCACATTCTATACCTAGTACTATTTTATTGTTAACATTCATAACAGTTTTATTGTGTTCTGTTGGTGTTGCCTAATAAATAAATAAATAATACAATATCATTACTTTTAACAATCATTCTTCTTCTCTGCTGGACTGGGAGTAAAGAAATACTTCTCTGCTGAATTGGAAGTAAAGAAAAAGCATAGAATGCGTCCTGCTGCTTCTCTCCTCGAGCATGTCGACTAAGGAATAGTATCCTCTCGGGATACAATAAGCAAGTATTCCCAAGGAGGGTTGACGTCAGGCAGGCGGCCGGTCTTAAAACACCTTAGCCAACTCTTCTGTGCTGACCCCACATAGAGCGGGACAAGGGCAGGAAGATGATGATCCTTATAACAATCATTGAAACATCCGGTACAAATTAGTGTTTCATTGTTCAATAAAATTGAAGGTGTTTTATTGTGGACACATGAAACAAAACTCATTTTTTTATTTTTTAATGGATAGTGTTTACATTATTTGAAAAAACTATAAATGAAATCCTATACCTAATGAAATTACCTATTTAACTACAAAAAACTAGACTGATATTATTATCTGTGAAAGTTATGAGACTGAGGGTGTATCATTGTTGGATAGTTGACCCCACTCTATGTGAAGAGCCAGGTGTTTGCATCATCTACCATGTAAAACTACATTTTTAAATTAGCTGTAATTTTTAATTTCAAATTTAATTTTAATTTTTACATTTCAATTTGTTTTAATGTTTGTACACCGGTTGGTAGGAACTAGAGATACTTTGTGATCATAACACCATCTGTACTACCTAGTTTCACAAACAAATGAATATTTCATTTCATTTCATATGTACTTCGGCCAAACAGGTAATACAAAATTTATGTACTTAAATAGTCATTACTTAACCTAAAATTTACTTTTTCATTACATGTTTAAATTATGTGGTTTGGAAGATTTTTTTCTTCCAAGCTTCTAAATAACAAACAAAGCTTCCAAGGCTAGAGGTAGCTAAACTCCAGTCAAATTCGATGTATAATAAAGGTAAATAAAAAATCTAACCTAAAACGTTGTCAAAAACCTAATAATAAAACCGTAATCCGTAATTGTAATATAAATTACAATTTCGTGAACAGATAGCTCCTTTCTACCGATTTGTTCACAAAATTGTCATTTAAATAATCAGGAAACTTTTTGTCTACGTTTTAGATTAGATTTTTGTTTAGGTACCTTACCTCTAAACATCGAATTTGGCTAAAGAAAGAGTAGGCAAGACTAGACTAGGCAAGCAAAGAGAAGAGATATAACCACTACGTTGTGCTAAGGACGCTGACGCTAAGGACAGGACTGAGGTAAGGACGGAACCTCCATAGAGAATTAATAAATTCAATGAAGTTGATTTGCGTTGTTCTGAGGGAACCTAACGGAACTAAATAGTCTTTTTCACGAAGAAGTCTACGGCAATTTCCCGTTACCTACACGAAAACTACAACGCTCTCCTCTGCGGTTCCTCTTTCGTGAAACAGACTCCTTTTCTTCATCTTGATTTTATAGCAAGCAAACCTAAGCAAACACTGTTTGTTTCATTTTATCTGTGCCACGAATATAATCTGTGCATTCAAAACCTATCCATTCATTCTTTAAACCAGTCAGCGTAGACTCTAGACCTTGGAACAATAAATCTCTAGACGAACGAACGAATCCCCTCCAGACTCACGGCGAAAATGATCGGCAAGAAGTTTCGCCGAGACTTCTCGAAGAACAAACATATTATATACACTCTCAATTTTCTCACTCGTGATCTGTTTCTTATCCGGTATGGACGACGATATTCAAACTGCAGCCGGGTTCGACTGTAGTAATAAAATAGGCTCAGATTGAAAGAAATCGATAAATTTTAACTATAATTCATTATTCCAAGCAAAATACCAAACACTATAATGAACGTCTAGTCTCTGCCACTCACTAATCTGCACAGATACATAACGTGAGTGTAGGAGTTTTCTCGCCCGAGAAATCCTTTGTCGCGGGCAAATTAACCGACATCGAACGGAGAACAGGCAAGCGCGAGAACGAGACGGCGAGAAACCTATCACATTCACGCTTCTCGTCTCAGGCTCGGGTGTTCTCGGGCCCCGAGAACACCCGAGCCCGAGACGAGAAGCGAACCCCCGAGATTCGGGGGTTCTCGGTGTGAGTCTGGAGGCGACTTTAGACGTGACCTGCTACGACTCATTCTTTTTATCATTGGTTCATTAATTCATTCGTTCAATATTCGATATCATCCATGGCGATTATGTTCGTTGTGTTGTTCGCTTTTTGTTCGTAAATATTTTTTGTTGTATTTACAACATAGTCGTTTATCTTTTCCTTAAGTTACAAATACGTTTTACTAAATCTACTGTGAATTTTATCACAATTTGTAAGCTATCCTTACGTGCATCGCAAGCTAGTGCAGCGCCACGCCTGCTCTAAAAGATGTTTGGTCAACTTCAAAACTTTATTTCTGCAACTAGAGTGGTGATAATCATCTGCTGAAGAAAATGTTTATAAAATGTGCTAAATGAACTCGAGTGCCTTTTGTTCTTCAGTTTCTCTAATAATTTGAACATGGAACTGTTTCTAATTATATCCTTCCTTACTTACGGGCTGGCCTATGACAAGGGTAATAGCAATATTTAAATATACTAGTTTCAGACCGCGGCTTCGAACACGTTGTACCATTTATTAAAAGTAGACTATTTGTTATTTCTGGTCACAAACTGTGTATGTAACAAGTTTCATCCAAATACAGTTTAGCCAATACTTTGTTTTTAAGCTCTAAACATTCTTACAAACTTTTGAATAAATTGGATTGGAGATATTGCAATAGGAATTGCCTTCTTCTCATCAATTAATTATAAATTTATAAATATTTATGGACATTTCACACAGCGCCATCTAACCCCAGCAGAACATAGAAACATTTCTCCCGCAGCGGGAATCGAACCTGTGCCTCTTGCATCCCAGCCGAGCACACGCCCGTCACTCATATTCATTTACTCACTACTCATTGTTAGTTGGATTTTCTTACAATTTTGCAATATAATTTCTCATTTAAAACACTCAACACAGAAATCCTTTTGAAAATCCAATGTAATACTTTTGCAATACAAATTGTTCAGGGTACCCTTCTAAAAATGAATGTAATGAATTATATTTCTTTTCAGCATCATTTTATGGGGCAAGTTACATCTCCTATCCCCTTCAAGAGGCTAAAGGAGTGACTGACATAAGTTTTCGCTTCCGGACTCACCTCTCTGATGCTCTATTGCTCCTTGCTGCTGGAAAAACTGACTATTGCATGGTAAGTTTAGTTTTGGATTAAGGCCAGGTCAAGAGTACCCTAAACTATCAGATATCAGAAAAAATATTGAGAACAGAACAAACAAAAGTCAGGGTTACAAAATATAACGATGAGGCTGCAAAAGCTATAAAAACTGTGTAGCAGCCTCAGCGCCCACCTCCTTAACCTGTATTTAATGTTTGTATATAAAATTTAACCTGAAGAACAAAAATAAGACTAAAACTAAACCAATTGAAAATATAACTGAGATGTGTTTGTGTGTGTGTGTGTGTGTGTGTGTGTGCGTGCGCGCGTGTGTGTGTGTGTGTGTGTGTGTGTGTGCGTGCGCGTGTGTGTGTGTGTGTGTGTGTGTGTTAACATATGGGTACAGGGGGTTGTGTAGGTATATTATAAATTACTGATTTTGTAATTAAGACTACCTATTTGGGACTACCAAATTTTGACTACCAGATTTTGGACTACCAAAAAATATATTATTATTATTATTATTATTATTATTTGGGGATTATGAGGACATTTTCAGTTTCCTCAAGACAGAAAAAGGAGCCAAGTCAAACATTTTGATTTGCATTTGTGGACAGTGAGAGGATATATAGCGAGGACTTTATTTGCCTTATTGTACAGAGTAGGGTTTAAATAATTGTAGTGACGGCCTGCCAAGACAAGCTGACAAGCATTCATGCAGAATGTGAAGAGAGAGAATGAAGTAAGAGTAGTACAGGGCCATAGCAAATGGAGATTGTCTCTGCCTGCCCCTATGTGAAATAGGCTTGGTGTTATGAATAAGTGTAAATTTAATTTAGCTGTTTTTACAAAGCCAAAAAAATGTGGATATGATCCAGATTCTCTTCAGACCTGCTCAAGAAAAAAGGGATTAGTAATCAAGTGCAAGTTGAATTGACACACCTTTGTGTATTACTTACACGGTGCCCCATACACAGAACCATAGGGTTCTGTGTATGGGGCCCCGTGTGTATGTAAAGGCAAAACGGCAATAGAAATAACTATGAAAATGTCAACTCTACCTATTACAGTTCATTAATACAGCCCACTGACCGACAGATAGACTGATGGATGAACAGCGAAGGCTTAGTAATAGGAACCTGTTGGCACCCTTCGGTTATGGAACCCTATACAGACATTGAATACTGTACAGGACAGGGACATGCCAACTGATAGTCACTTCATCATCATCATTTTCCTGCCCTTATCCCACTTTATGTGGGGTCGGCACAGCATAATCCTGGATCATGCTGTAAGAGTTTTGGCTAAGGTGTTTTATGACCGACCGCCTGCCTGACGTCAACCCTCCTTGGGAATACTTGCTTATTGTATCTCATCATGTTGGAGAGGATACTATCCCTTAGTCGACTTTTACGACATGCTCGGGGAGAGAATCAGCTGGACGCATTCTATGTTTCAACTGATGTCACTTGTGATAACTTATTTTTTAAATTCCAGATTCGACTAGAGAAAGGAAAATTGAAGCTAAACATAAATCTTGGGGCGGGTGAGAGTGAATTATTCTCACCAAAAGGATCCCTGAATGATTCTCAATGGCATCATGTCAGCATCATTCGGAGAGAGGCCAACCTTACTATGAAGGTGAGAAACTGATGGTTTAATTATTTCATAGGAAAATCAACTTAATACCTATTAGGAAAGGTAGTTCTGAGTAATAAGTGAGTTGCTGACCTGGCAGTGGACAGCTACTACACCTGTGTACTCGCAGTACAGTAGCTCGACTCGCCTCACCTGGTCATTCAACTGCTGGCATGAAAGTAGACAGCTACTGCACGTGTGTACCGCAATATCGTATTAGTTGACGTCCGAGTCGCGTTTGAGTTTCTGTTTGTGGCGTGATGGGGGAAGGTGAGTAAAAATAGAAAACAGTAACTCGCATGTAAAGTACTGACGTACTGGCACATGACAGTAGCTTGTATAATGCGGTCACACGCTGCGAGTAGCTAACTGGCTAACTTGGATGCTCGCATTGTGTAACCAGGCCTTTAGTCATGACTGTGTTCCTCTATAAGGCAATGAACGATCTAAGTTGATGTATGAATGTACAATAGAAGATACTATGGAACAGACTTCATCATCAATCAAGGCAATGGTACATTAACTTTATTTCAACTAAATGTAATTGGGAGTCGAAATATTTCCTTGAAACACTACAATGGACATTCAATCTTAATGGAACTAAGGAATTTTTGTAATGAGGCAATTTCACGGGCCAACGACTCTGGTAACAATGAGTCATCAAATTACGCACAGAAGCTGTGTGATTCAGCTTGCTAAAGGTCGTAAATAATTTTATAATGCTTTTGTTTATGTCTTCTGTTCATTCAATTATCTCAAGATTCCGTCCGCGACTTTTCTTGCGTTGTACACGGGTAAAAGGAATCTGTGTTGTTCCAATTGAGTTAGAGTAGTAATTCATAATATTCAGTTTGTTTCTTTGTAAATAGTGATTTTGTATGTTTCTCGGGCTGTATCAGTCGAGTTATGAATAAGAAGCTAATTGTCACTTTTATGAACAAGAATAAGAATATTTATTTGCCAGAATGTAGATAGGTATACAAACATCGTTTTTAAATTCATCTTGTTGTGTCTTTAAAGCCGAAGCCTATGTAATGTATATTGATAACCCTACTAAAAAAAAAAGAAAAATCTATTCTATGATCATCACATAAATGTTTGTGGTAGGAATCGAACCTACAATCTAGAGTGCAGAAAGCTACTACCAACTAGGCCAGTCACAGACACAATGAGGTCTTCAAGCCTTCAAGTGTGTTCAAAAACTACCACAAGAGTTGTCTATCCAGTACCAGTTGTGTCACTAGTTCTTTCAAACCAGTGTGGTGAAAGGATTTGAAGTAAATCTCAATACTCTTACGCTTACACAACCCTCAAATAACACTTCCAGATAGATGACAGTGCGGTGAAGAAGCGTCTTGGAGGGCGGTTCTTTGAGCTGAATATTCACTTCGGGATATTTCTCGGTGGGCAGGGCCACTTCTCCGAGCTATTCCTCGGACACATGGAGAACTTCCGCGGATGCATGGAAGATGTAAGTTTACTGGTTTTCTGTATCTCTCTCTACAACGAATTTATTTATTTATTTAAGTACATACACATCATATACATTTTAACATTTAAAAAACACAATCATGGAAGGTACATTTCCGATGTATAGGACAATTTCCCGGCTAACTGAATGACGGTGATTTTATAGAGTTTATTTATTTCTACATTATTTCTACATCTGTGCCTTTATCCCCACAATGATAGAAATCTCTTGTCCCTTATATTGTTTTTTTTTCTACTAATTGCAACTTGATTTTGATGTGAGTTTGGATAAACCGGTTCTGTTAGTAAAAAAATATGTTTCTACGAACATAAATAACTCTTATTTCCTTAAGGCAACCTAGATGGCGCTGGGGTATATTTGATAGGCATGTCGTTTCTAAAACGGAATTATATTTTCTGTGTGTACAATCAGACGAATCAGACGATTGTTTGCTCTCTGCTGAAAACACAAACGATATATAGGAAGCGACTGGGAATTTAAGGTTGCTCATTAAAGCGTTTCTGTGCCGTAGGTGTACTATAACGGAGTGAAGATAATTGAGAAAGCTCGCAGCCGTACCGGTTCGGTACGAGTTGAGGGCGTCACTTGGAACTGCGCCCCGGAATTTGACGCCGATGTCAACGCAGACATCAGTTTTGTCGACGAAGGCGCCTACCTCATTCTGCCCAAGATCAACTCGAGAGCTGGCGGGAGGTAATATGCAGTAAAGACTGGTAGAAATTAACCTACCCATTAAATTGTTTGACATTAAAAAAAACAAAGGATCTCGGGCTCACTATCAAGTTTTATTGTTATGGCATAAAACAGCAGTGTTTACTGGAGCAGATAGAAGAACTGTCAAAAGCAATAAAAAAAATTGCTTTCCTATTTTGGATCGGGACAGTGTTATGAAACGAAATAGTTATTAATGAGTTTTTCCACTTAAAGGCTTATTATTACTACTACACAAAATAAGCTTATTATTACGTACTTTTTATTGCAACTCTGTTGCAATTATTTTTTACTAGCGTTCGCCCGCGGCTTCGCTCACGTGGTATCCGGACAAAATATTGTCTATATGTTATTCCAGCTCACATACTATGACTATTCCAAGTTTCATTCAAATCCTTTCATGGTAGCATGATCCAAGGATCATGCTGTGCCGACCCCACATAGAGTGGGATTAGGGCAGGAAGATGACGATGATTCAAATCCTTTCAGCTGTTATGGAGTCGGTTAAAGCACAAAGCAAACAAAAGTTTTTTTGTTTACAATGAAATATTGGTTTGTATGCATTAATATCTGGTGACAACACATTGAATTCCTGTTATTAATTTTGTTCAATAATAACACCAATATCAGTTACAAGTCCTACTTTTGTTGAATTTTCGTTAACATGATTGAAAAACACAAAAAGAGGACACAATACCAGATTTCAATTTTTATCGACTGCCTCAGTCTCACTAATGTCACTCAGTTGAGGCACAAACATATATCGGCGCATCCACACGTCCTTAAAAACTTTCGCATTTATAATATTAGTACGATTTACAGCAAAACCGTCATACAAAACCGGTAACGATGTTACCTTTTACAGGGTTTTTTTTTATTATTTTCTTTAATATAAAATGTTCACTGTTTCCAGATGGCACATAGAATTCAAGACGATCGCACAAAATGCCATAATACTCTACAACGCGGGCGGTGGCCGCTCAGATTTCATAGCCGTAGAAATATTAGACGGCTTCATTCGTGTTAAAATGTCTCGCGGACAGATAGTCCACTCGGCGCGGGTCAGCGACGGACAGTGGCACAAAATGCACCTTATGTTCAACCCGTCGCTTATTGAGGTAAGTTGACTAGCAGAACTCTGGGCGTTATCATAATTTGCAAGCGTTTGACTAGTCAGGGGTTCCCAAAGTGGGCGATAACGCCCCCTTGTGGGCGCTGCAGGCCTAAAGGGGGGGGCGGTAAGAGACTCAAAAAAAATGGGGGCGTTTTGTAGAGGCTTGGGGGCGATTTGTAATTTCATCTAGGAGGACTCTTAGACACCGACTGAGCTCTCGACTGTCAACTAATATTAATTAAGAGATTGCTCAAACTAACTCTATATCTATGTCTGAATACTATAAAGTTGCGTTTCAATAATCATTCTCATTGGCAGGTGTAGCCAGTAAGAGTTAACTTGAGACCTGAGCGCCGTTATGTACTACCTACTGCACTCAGGTCTCAAGTTAACTCTTGCGGGTCATAGTAAAAGTTTCGTTTAGAATGAATGTTTAATCTCCGCTAATATAGCTCACAATAATTAATTTAATTTGAAATTATAATGGTTTTTAAGTAGGTGAAAAAATAGGGGCGATAAAAAATAATTTATTCTCAAAGTGGGCAGTAGACAAAATAAGTTT
This sequence comes from Scotopteryx bipunctaria, assembly GCA_949320045.1. Classification (NCBI taxonomy): domain Eukaryota; kingdom Metazoa; phylum Arthropoda; class Insecta; order Lepidoptera; family Geometridae; genus Scotopteryx; species Scotopteryx bipunctaria. The sequence continues at coordinate 2,626,292 of OX439440.1, forward strand.
GGGAACCCCTGGACTAGATTTACCCCGGAATACGATGGCCTCGGTGGCGTGGCGGGCGATTGCTCGGCAGAGACGCAAGAGGCGCGGGTTCGATTCCCGCTGCGGAAGAAATATTTGCATGTTCTGTAAATATTTCTTCCGGGTCTGGGTGTTGTGGTACAGTCAGCGTCAAATTGATATGAGCGTCTAGAGTAGTCAAAATGATCTGAAAAACATAAAAGCAATTTGATATACGCAGTTCAAATCATCACATTGCTTTTATGTTTTTCAGATCATTTTGTCTACTCTACACGCTCATATCAATTTGACGCTGACTGTACTATGGTACTCGTAGTTTCTGATACCCACGACACAGGGAATCCTAGTGTGGGGTCAGGACTATGTATGTGACTGTTGGGTGTTACTTATTATTATTATCAATACTCAAACGCATCTCAAAGTTGAGCACGTCTCAAAAGACGATTTTTTTGACAAATTTACATCAGAAACTGTCGTTGAACAATGAGTTGAGACGTGCTCAACTCTGAGTTGCGTTTGAGTATTCGGGGGTTAGTGTATAATTTAGATTTATATACTTTAGAAATAAATTAATAGTACCCACCTGTAACCTTATTTAAGGCTATGGAAGAGCGGAATCTTCTAACAAAAGTATACATATTTTACTTAAAAGAAGGTCCCAACCTTGTTATACAAAATTGTAGACAGTTACAGTAATAAACATTTTTTTCATTTTCAAGCGTTTACGAATCGCCTTGAAGTAAAAACGCTCTCAAATCTTTAGTATAATTAATGCTCCTAGCATGTCATACACATATCTGATTGCTGTAATGTCTGATAGTCTGCAGCTGCTTTTAATTTACCGAAATAGTGGCAAACATATAGAGCCATGATAAAATTACTTCTCTGCTGGACTTGGAGTAAAGAAAAAACAGAATGCGCCCAGCTGCTTCTCTCCCCGAGCATGTCGTAAAAGTCGACTAAGGGATAGTGTCCTCTCCAACATGATGGACCATCTATTTGGGCCAAAGTCAAAATTTCTTTATTCCTTAAAATCTCGGGGATCATTTTGGACACGTCTTAAATCTTCGTTGCATTTACACGTGTTCGTGACGTCACCAAGCGATGTGCTAATCCCCTGTCACCATGGTTCACCGTATTCATCTTGAGACTTTGAATCAGGAGTGGCTGCAAGTTTTCTTATAATTACTTGTGCCTACCCCATTAAGGGTACGGGTGTGATCACATACACTCATATTGTATGTATGTGATAAAATAACAAGTATATAGCTTATGAATAACATTATTATTACTGTCTAGTAGACTGTTGGCTTATGTTTGACTCCAGTAAATACTTTTAAACTTGGATTCTGATAATAGTGCCGCAGATTAGTATATTATGGCAATCTGATATTTTGATATATGCAAGATAGAATAAATCTGTTATGATTAAATTCTCATTGGAATTCTCCTTTGGTCAAATGTTCTAGTAGATTTTAATTTGTTTATTATATTTTCGTCATGCATGTATCCCTTTATGATGGCAAATTAATATTGTGCTCCCTGATCCCATGCTTTATATAGCGGGTTCGATTCCCGCTGAGGGAGAAATGTTTGCATGCTCTGCAAATATTTTTTCCGGGTCTGGGTGTTGTAATATTATGTATTACTAACTGCCGCTCGCAGTTTCACTCGCGTGGTACCTGGATAAAAAGTAGCCTATATGTTAATATAGGCTACTTTTTATCCATTCAGCCGTTTGGCCGTGATTGAGGCACAAACATACATCGTCACATACACATCCTCACAAACTTTCGCATTTATAATATTAGTAGGATAAGTATGTATTAAAAAAAAACTTGTTGCGAACTTGTTGTTGTAAACATACACGCTCACGCACACACCTACACTAAAACCATGCTCATCGCTCTCAGTACGTCACGAGTCTTTAAAATAGAATGACGCCTTTCTGCGTAGTGAAAACTTGTAAAACAGCAGAAAATCACATATAAGTCTCACGGAATCACTTTTCACTTGTAAGTACTTCAAATAACATCGTTTCTTAATTATTATACTATGAATTTTAGGTTACTTGGAACACACAACCTCAAAACCTTCGACACACACACATAGATAAAAAGGTAGCTTCACTTTTGTTGTTCGCGGCGCGGCGTCTTTTCTTTTTATTTGGTCTGAGATGCTATAAGATAAAGCGAATCTATAGTTTGAGCGGACCAAGACATCGGCATTTTTTAAAACCTGAACAGGTCCATGGTTGTGTCCCAAAGGGCGATAAACATTCTCTCAAGTTATCAGACTCTTGAGATTATTGATTAGAGATTTTTCTGGCGATCTATATTATCTGACGTCCTCGAGTACTACCGTATTTGTTAACTTAGCACATCTTCTATGTATATTCTAATTTAAGTTTAAATCCGTTCAGACATTATGGCTTTATTGAGGCACATACATTCTCACTTTCGCTTTTACAACATTGGTAGGATATCTAACCTGACGCCGGTTGTCAAGCATAGTAACCTAACCTCGCTTCTCGTCTCATGTAAATTGATTGCGAATGGCTTTAAAATGTAATGTATGTATGTATGTTCGTATGAGCTAGTGGCCAACTCTAGTGACGGAGTTTTTAGGCCGCCTAAAAGCCTCCGTCATGACTTAAAAGCCGGGATCGACTGTTTAACTTTCCCTCCGAAGCACGGAAGCGCTCAGCTCATAATGCCACTTGCGTTCACCCATCCCAATTTGTGACCGCGCATATCGTTGCTTAACTTTAACGATCAATCATGAACGCCTAAGCAAGCTACGCCACGAGCGCTTCAAAAATGTAATAGGCTTGGCTATTTCTTTAACTACCACTACTAGTCGTGTATCCAGTTCTTTCGAACAAGTGTGGTGAAAGGATTTAAAGTGTCCTTCAAAGGCTCCTCTCCTACACTTGACACATGTTTTAGAACTTTTTAAGTTCCACGCAATGAATGGTTTCCTCACGATGTTTTCTTTTACCTTTTGAGAGTAATACATAAAATTGTTCGAATGGCAAAGCCCATTGGTGCACGACTAGATTTGAACCCACTACCTTAGGATTATAAGGCGGAGCAGCTACCCCTATACCGCGATTGGTTTAACTTACTAAAGTCCAATGCAACTGCGGAAATACTAGTTTTAAAATGATACGTCAGAATATGAACTAAAATTTGCCAGCTTGGCTTTACTCGCGTTATATCCCAATAAAAGGTAACCTACAGTTAAAGCTAAGAACGTAAAAGTACGTGGAAGTAAAGAAAAAGCATAGCATGCGTTCAGCTGCTTCTCTCCCCGAGCATGTCGTAAAAGTCGACTAAGGGATAGTATCCTCTCCAACGTGATGGACCATCTATATGGGCGATGGGCTGATCACCTGTCACGATGGTTCACCATATTTATCTTAGGATTTTAAAAAGACTTGTCTTAATAATTAATTTATTAATTATAATAAATAATTAATTTTTACGGATCATTTTTAATGTAATATGGATTTTATCTGAAATAAATAAAATAAACGACAATAATAAAAACCAGCTCATAAACTTAAATAATGTCAAGTTTCATTAAAATCTTACGCGCTTACTTCGTACTTACTACCAGTCGTGTATTTTCGTATAGTCGTGTGTTTTTTTTACTAGTTCTTTCGAACCAGTGTGGTGAATGAATTTGAAGTGCTTCTCAAAGGCTCCTTCCGTTCACTTGACACATGTTTTAGATTTTTTTATGTTCTACGACATACCAGTTTCCTCACGATGTTTTCTTTCACCGTTTTAGAGTACTGGTATAGCTAGGTATAGCAAATACCAGTATAGGTATTTTTCGTAGAGAAAAGTCCATTAGTGCAAACCGGAATCAAATCCACGATCTTATCAGAAGGCGGAGTCACTATCACTAGAGTTGGCCACTAGTTCATACGAACATACATACATACTAGACCACCAGACCTCTCAGTTATTTTGTTGGGTACATTCAATAATTATTGGGTTTCCATGGCTATTGCTATTTCAAAAGACTTGCGTTTGTTCAAGCTCTCTCCGCCAATTTTGCCATCGAAAAATATATAAAATGTATAGTGGACTAAGACCTTAAAATCGTTCTAGCATAAGAGCCTCTTAGATGGTCTGGTACTATGGTAGCTTGCAACTGTATCTTATAAATGCGATTTTTTTATCATATACTAGCTGCCGCCCGCGGCTTCGCCCACGCGTTAACCGGATAAAAAATCTTATATTATAAGAATCTTTGTCCAGACTGACTGACTGACTGACAAACAACGCACAGCCTTAACCGCTGGACGTAGAGACATGAAATTTTCAGTGTAGGTAAACCTTGGTGCATAGGAGTGTACTAAGAAGGGATTTTTCAAAATTCAACCTCGCGTACACTATATTATAATGAATAATGAGGATAGTAGGTACCTACGTGTGCTGGAATGGGACATAGGGTACTTTTTATCTGGGTACCGCGTGAGCGAAGCGGCGGGCGGCTGCTAGTAGCCTCTATGTTAATCCAGCACATGTACTATGTATTATATTCCAAGTTTCATTCAAATCCGTTTAGCCGTTTAGGCGTGATTGAGGCACAAACATCCAAACTCACAAACTTTCGCATTTATAATATACTAGCTACCGCACGCGGCTTCGCTCGCTTGGTAACCGGATAAAAAATAGCCTATATGTTAATCCAGTACATGTACTATGTACATTCCAAGTTTCATTCAAATCCGTTCTGCCGTTTAGGCGTGATTGAGGCACAAACATCCAAACATCCAAACATCCAAACTCACAAACTTTACTAGCTGCCGCTAGTGGCTTCGCTCGCTTGGTACCCGGATAAAAAATAGCCTATATGTTAATCCAGTACATGTACTGTGTATATTCCAAGTTTCATTCAAATCCGTTCAGCCGTTTAGGCGTGATTGAGGCACAAACATCCAAACATCCAAACTCACAAACTTTCGCATTTATAATATACTAGCTGCCGCCCGCGGCTTCGCTCGCGTGGTGTCCGGATAAAAAATAGCCTATATGTTAATCCAGTACATGTATTATGTATATTCCAAGTTTCATTCAAATCCGTTCAGCCGTTTAGGCGTGATTGAGGCACAAACATCCAAACATCCAAACATCCAAACATCCAAACATCCAAACATCCAAACTCACAAACTTTCGCATTTATAATATAAGTAAGAAGTAAGATTATCATATTATTATTATATATCTCTTGGCGACTTTGACAGTAAACTTAGCTAAGTAAAGTAAGTTCGTATGAGCTAGTTAGTGGCCAACTCTTGTGACGGAGCTTGTAGGCCGGCTTAAAATCCTCCGTCATGGCTTAACGACTTCAATGCCGGGACCGACAATTGAACGTGCACTCAGAAGCACGGAAGCGCTCAGCTTGTTATTTACTACTGACTAAAGCGATTACTCGCGTCACTAATTCTCTTCGAACTAGGACACGCCAAATCTATTATACACTAGCTGTTGCCCGCGACTTCGTACTCGTGTAGTACCTACATTATTTTGTTCCATAATCATTAGTTTTCGCATCGCACGCCAAAAACTATTTTGGGTTTTCTACCTTGGGTTACAATATTGCAATTTTCTTAGGGATCCCTAATTTTTTTGAAAATTTGTTATAGCCTATACTGGACCCTGATAATGTAGCTTTCTATTGGTGAAATAATTTTTGAAATCGGTCCAGTAGTTTCGGAGCCTATTCGTTACAAACAAAAAAATCTTTCCTCTTTATAATATTAGTATAGATAAGTATTATATAAGCAATGCCATGTGAAGGACAAGACCTTAACAACCTTAACGAAGACGCGAAATGAAAATAAAATGAGCTTCTATCAATCAAAAGGCTAAATAACAATAACGAATTTCTTACAAGTATCTTATAACAGCGTTTGTTGTGGATTCGCTCGAAGGTTGCGTAAAATCCTTTTCCAGGTCACGACTATGTAATGTACCTATATTTCACCCAACTTTTTAACCAAGTTTAACTCATTCAGTCATTACGTCACGTTTTAGCTTCGTATATACAAACGTCCTCCCAGAGAGAGCACTGGTGGTCTAGTTGGTAGTGACCATGTCTTCCAATCCTAAGGTCGTGGGTTCAAATCTGGTCGTGTACCAACGGATTTTTCTGTGCGAAAAATTTATGTGCGCTATACCAGTACTCTTAAACGGTGAAGGAAAACATCGTGAGAAAACCCGCGGCTTAGTCGGCTCTGCACGTATTGACCATGTCTTTCCTGTGGGCAAGGCCGACTAAGCTGAGAGGATGGAATAGGTGCTGGGCAAGCCTACTCCATCTTAATTCGTCCCGGGCACTACAGCGTCCCGTTTCTGAAAGTAAAAGTTGCCTCATGATAAATCATCTACTATAGATGGTATAAGGCCTTAGTTTAGTTTATTTACAAACATCATCCCAGACTTACTAACTACATACTTATATTTGTAGGATTTCAGACACTTGTGATCAGAACTTTTACGCAATAAACGTTTATAAAACTAAATTATTATTAAACACATTAGCCAAAACTCTTATTTATTTATTTAAGTACACACACATCATATACATTATAACATTAAAAAAAAACACAATCATAGAAGGTACATTTCCGATGTATAGGACAACTCTTACACCATGATTCAAGGATCATGCTGTGCCGACCCCACATAACATAGTTGCCTCCTGGCGCTGTATCTAGGATATAGTATTTGTATAGATGGTTATTGGCCTTAGTTTACTGTACCTTAAGTATATCCCTAGTGATGTTTACGCTAGTAAACTCTTCTACTACGAGACCACGACTAGTCGAGTAAATACGAGTTAGTCAATGTGTTGGCAGTTTTCATTATAGAAACTTACCTCTTTCAGCTGTCTGTGGACAACATCGCAATGAGTACCCGTATCGAGAGTGGCGGAACTAGATATCTGGATCTATCCGACTCTTTCTATCTCGGAGGGATTGAGAACGAGAAGCGCCAAAGAGCGTTTGCGAAAGGAATCAAGGCGGCTGACTCGAGCATTATGGTAATAATTTTAACGAGTAAACTTTAATCAACTACAAAACAAGTGTATAAGGCGAGTCTGAATGGTACCGTTGGATGGTGGAGACTTAGGGGTACGCATCTGAACCAAATCGGTTACGTTTTGGAAACAAGGCAATGCAATGTCAAGAGTACATTACCGATGAGTAGGGTAGTTCCCGTATGTTCTATGGTGCATGACGTCATCGGACAGAATAAGATACTTTTTTCTTATTTTGTACTATGAAACATGTAATACTTTTATTTCTCAAATTGTTCTATAGGACCCTTGTCCTAAATAAGACCTCTACGATTATCTTATCATACTGACTCAAGAAAATAATCATAATTTATTGTGGCACTTGTCAAAGTGATTAATTTGATTGACTTAATTGTCGCATTATGAGAAATGTCCTCTAACTTAAGATTGGCAGTAATGGTGGCTCGCTACTATACGACCGATTGCCTATGTTTTATTCATGGTTATGGTTAAAATAGAATAATTGACATTATCAGTGTCATTTAGCTTCTCATGGAAGATTTTGGAAAAATCTGATCAATGAAGCTAAAGAAGTATGAATATGTCAAGATATGGTCTGATTAATTATTTGTTGCTAGTCTTTTGGCGCGTGGTAAAGTGCTCTTTTACGATCTCTCTCAGGAAAATCCTTCATGCTTGGTCATGTTACTAACTGGCGTAAATTCAACATAGATTTAAATGTTTTAAAAACTATTTGACAGATAAATGTGGCCATGGGATTTGTCTCACTATAAATATGTAAAAATAGTTGTTGGCGACACTCATGTAACAATTGTTCCACCAGGGCTGCATAAAACCTATAGAAGTAGACGATAAGGTGTACGGTTTGCCCAACGCCGTGGTGACATACGGCGTGAGTCCCAAATGCGTGTGGTTCTACCCATGTGTGGCTAGCCCGGGCAACCCGCCTTGCGTCACCCACGCCACCTGCGATCAGCACGGAGTAGACCATTTTACTTGCAAGTGCGACCAGGATCTTTGCATCAACCCCGACTATGCCGAGAACTATAAGGTGAGATAGTATTTTCCATTAAGGACAGGTATATAAGTATTTTATAATATGCCCGCGATTCTGTACGCGTCAGATTACTTTTATAAGTACCTACGTAGTGCAGTAGGTAATTTTTTTAATGGGATGTATAACCTAAGATCGATGGTATTGGAACCGTGCATGACGGCCTCGGTGGCGTGACGGGCGATTGCTCAGCAGAGGCGCGGGTTCGATTCCCGCTGCGGAAGAAATGATTGCATGTTCTGCAAATATTTCTTCCGAGTCTGGGTGTTGTGGTACCATGGTACTCGTAGTTTCTGATACCTACGACACGGAATCCTAGTGTGGGGTCAGGACTATGTATGTGACGGTTGGGTGTTATTTATTTATTTGTATCATTATGTAACTCCAAAATATTCGACAGGTGTACTCAAAATCCAGCGAGTTAGAACTGGTCGGTCTATACCCTCTGACGGTGCAAGAAGGCGGAGTATCTGTTATCACCACACAGAACATAGACGTAGTACTGGACCACCACAAGTATGGAGTGCGACCCTCCGGAGTAGTATTCTACGTGGCGCAATCCCCGCAACATGGAAGAATAGCAATAGATTTGTCACTCAGAAGCTCACAGTACGGAAATTACGTTGAAGACGGGAAGACGAGACAGTCTTTCACGCTCTTGGATCTGTCTAGGGATAAGGTTGGTATTTCAAATACGAATATTAATAAAGACTTTACTAAAACGAAATCAACTTATTTACAAAGACAAACTACAATAACATTAAAAACTTTAAAGTAATCGGTATAAAATAAAAAATGCAAATGAGCTCAGTTTTCTATCTAAGTTCGCCTACAGATAGAAAACAGAGCTCAGATCACCGACCGCAGCTAAGTTCCCCAAAAGGCTGGCGACGTTACCTCGTTGGATAGCTATACTTATAGCCTTTGTCCGAGGTAAGAATGTTATTACATAATTTACAGTTATTTCTATAAAAATTTTCTTCTGTAGGTTTACAATCCATGACTGACTGATATAGTTAGGCCAGATATTATTTTGAAATTTCTAAAACAAGCATTCCACAGGTCCGTTACGTCCACGATGGCTCCGAGAAGCACCAAGACGCTATAGTCCTCGAGATGGAGCTGATGCCGGAAGCCAAGTTCACACTACCCAGCTACCTGCAGGGAAGGAACACTTTCGTACTCCACGTCAACATCACGCCGGTCAATGACCCGCCAGTGCTCAATCTTATGCCAGGGAAAGTACTGCGACTCACTCAGGTATATTTTTTCATTATTATACTTTACAATGATTCAGTTTGACATACATATTTTTATGTATTGTTAAAAATAGTTTTTTCTTCAAATTTAAAACTAATAACTTACTGTATTGCAATTTGTTATAATTTGCATTTATTATAAATTTTATGCTTGATTTTGTTTAACTTGATGATAAATTAATTATTTTGCAGTAGTTTAGATTAACTAGTGTATGATTAAAAGCACGTTATTTTTATAATTAAAAGTTTTTGTTTACAGAGTGTGAGCAGTACTTCGATTGTTTATTATGATTTGCTTATGTGTAGTTGCATGTTCCTAATGACACGTGATCGCGGCAGATACAGCAATCTAACCCGTAGTTGAATTTGTGAGTATACCGCTTTTGAAGTAACTTGCGTAGAAATAAAAATCTTGCTACTACTAGTCCTTTCGAACCGGTGTGGTGCTAGGATTTAAAGAGCACCTTGAAGGCTCTTTCATGCACTAAAATCTTACTCATGTTCTACCATTCTCTCGTAGAAAGGAGATAAAGGGCTGTTGTAAGGGCCACCATACGATCCCGTCTAAACCGATTTCGAATCGAATTGAAAGATAGCGCTACGCATTTGGGTCGTATAAAAGAGAGACAGAGTGAGACCGCACAAAATACTGAAATCAAATAATCGGTAATTACAAGAGGCGTTGTACATTTTTTGACAAAAAATTAATATTGTAACCTAGCATACGCTGAATAAAATATTGGAACCGGGCATAGACCTGATAAAAACAAGTCAAGTTTGGGAGTCTGAGGATCAGAAGTGGCTACAAGTTTTCTTATGATTACTTGTGGTTCTGCCTACCCCGTTAGGAATACGGGCGTGTTGATATGATGTATGTATGTAAAAAACAAGTTTGTGTAGATTTGTTTGTTTTGGGTTACAGGGAACAAGAAAAGTGATAACTTCGGATATATTGAAAGCAGAAGATCCTGACACGGCGCCTGAAGATCTCTTGTACACCATCCTTCATGGAAAGAATGAAGCTAACAGGTAAATTATTAAATTAATAACATAAATACCTACTTTGCCTTGTAATGAGAGGGTACAAACGCAAAGTTGGAAAGGGCTTTACTTGTGTATTTCGAAATGGTTTTTATTTATGTTCTAGGACGTATAGTTTTGAAATACAGCGAAATAAGTAAAACCTAAAAACCGTTGTAACATGAGCTCCGTCTTGTTAAGAGTTTTGATGTCTTCGTAGATCAGGTTAGACTGGATATTAGTAGTATTAGTATCAGCCATCTAGTTCCCACATTACAAGCTTTGCTTAGTTTGGGGCTAGATGGCGCTGTGTGAAATGTCCACAAATATTTATTTATTTATTGTTTTTTTTTTGCAGCGGTCATATAGAGATGTCTGGTCAGCCGGTGGATTCGTTCTCGCAACACGACGTAGATTCCGGCATTATATCCTACACCCACGCATCGGACGGTGACAAACAGCTCAATAAAACGTCTCTGCGACTCACTTTGCAGGTATTACTAATACTTACGTCAATCTTGCTTTACTGATTTGCTGACAAGACATTGCTGTACTATTACAGCTATAATAGTTTCGAATTTAATAGTTTTTCGATCATAGGAGTCCTCTACGAGTTGAATAGGGAATATGCACGTATTTTTATTTTATTTTTATTCTTTAGTTTACGTCGCTATATAATGGTAAAAAAAAGTTAAATATAGCCAACCTACACGGGCACTTTAAACACCTGCCACTTTAGCGCGCGTGGTGTGACGTCATGGTCTATCACTCACAGCCAAAACACCAAACAACTACACACTCGGTGACATTGACAATTTAGCCATAGACTATTATTGTCGTACTTGACGTAATAGTATGCATAATTATGCTTGCAGCAATGTTGTCGCGTTTCAAATATTTGAATATCCCACTGTTCTTTAATTATTTGCTCAAAAACAAATTATAATCAAAAATATTGATGAAGGTCTAATTCTGATGTAATAAAGTCTATAAAAAATATATTTGACTATCATTTGAATCACATGCATATTCCCTATTAAGGGATTTCCTTTTTTAGTACACCCATATATTATAAAATTTAGATGATTTTATGTTTATTCAGGTATCCGATGGTATTGAGACAAGCGGGCCGGGCATTCTCCGAATATCGATAGTGCCACTACAAGTGAGGCTCGTGAACAACACTGGATTGCAACTCGTGCATAATTCACATGCTATTCTCACCGCAGACAACCTCACGTTCACGACTAACGCGGACGAGAGCAACGTGCAAGTCAAGTGAGTGACCGTTTTATGATGAGCTATATCCGACCGAGGGCGATTGAGCGTAGTATCCTGGTGGTTAAACTAACAGACAGGATCAGAAATTCGAAGACAAAAATTGCCGATGTCAACCAGAAAGCTGAAAAGTTGATGTGGGATTGGGCAGGTCACGTGCGCCGTATGCCGAATAGTACAAGCTTTGCTTAGTTTGGGGCTAGATGGCGCTGTTTAGTAGATTTTTAGCAATTGTTTGATAGAACAAGCATACGTTTTAACTGGTGGACCGCTGAACCTCTTCTTTTGTTATGAATGATACCGTTAGTCTGTTAAATTAATGATTCGTTTATATATCTACAGGTATGACATAGTAAAGCCGCCCCAGTTCGGCGTGGTTGAACGTTTGAGAGTTATGGACGGCACGTGGCAGACTGTGGACTCGTTCACCAGCGAGATGGTAGAATTTGGAAGGGTGCGTTACATGCATCTACTGGGGAACCCTTCGCACGATGAATTCAAGGTAATACTAGCTATAGCTGTCTGGAGACAGTAGGTAGTACCACAATGATGATATGTAATATAGAGTTTTATGTGACAATAATGATGACTAGAGATGAGATACTTCACTACTATCCTCTAACATGATGAGATTCAATAAGCAAGTATTCCCAAGGAGGGTTGACGTCAGGCAGGCGGCCGGTCATAAAACTCTTACACCATGATCCAAGGATCATGCTGTGCCGACCCCACATAGAGTGGGATAAGGGCAGGAAAATGATGAATGATGTAGATACTTATTTTTTTAAAGGGTTGGTTCTGTTATTATTTTAATTATATATCTGGACAAATTCGGTTTTCATACAAAACACGAAGTTTGCCGAGGCGCACAGTATTTATGGTACTACTGTAATTTGTTGATTCATCCGGTTTTAAAGATTTTATTCCTTTATTCTTTCCAACATGATGGACCACCTATATGGGCGATGGGCTGATCACCTGTCACATGGTTCACCATATCCATCTTAGGACTAAATAAGAAGTGGTTGCAAGTTTTCTCTTGTTTACTTGTGACTCTGCCCACACCATTAGGGATATAGGCGTGATAATATGCTTGTATGTATGTATGTATATATCAAAGATCTTTACGTATATTTAGTCTTGAATTCCCAGAAATTTGGATTTGTTAGCTGAATTGAAGATCACTGCAGGTTTACACAAGCTAACAAAACAGTGTAAAATTTGGTCATCCTTGGCGCAACTTTCAATATTTTGATGTGTTTGTGTGTCTAATGTAATATTTCATCTTGTTTCAGTTCAAAGCCTCCGTCGGCACAATACGAACGAACACGCTCTACGATTTCCGACTGACATTCATAAAACTCGAGCTGTACCAGTCGGTCAACCAGGAACTAATACTGAACAACACGCGAGAAGCGTTCATATCTTCGCAACACCTCGAGTATAAAACGAAACCGCTCTCCCTGCCCACTGATAGGATCACTTATACCATTATCAGAGCGCCAAAGTACGGCATTCTCCACCTTTCTTCGGGAAAGCATCATTTACAACTCCACAGTACATTCACGCAGCAGAACGTTGACAATGACCAACTATGGTACCGCTTACACAGGCGAGCTTACTCTCACATTCAGGACGAATTCACCTTCGTGGTCGGAGCGACGGAGTGCGATAACATAACCGGAGTTGTGACGGTGAAACACACGCCAGGAGGCTACCCCTTCGATCATTCTTCCAGTCGCGTGCACACGACATTAGAACGCCTGCAAGTCATGGAAGGCTCACGGATGGTCATACCAGCCACACACTTGAATCTACGCACGGATGCGGTCACAAACCTTATCTTCAACATCACGCACCTCCCCAAACACGGCAAGATCGAAGTCATGAACGAGAACCTCAAAATCCTTCGCGATAACACAACCTACTTCAACTTGCAAGAGTTGAATTCTGATAGAGTTTACTACGCGCACGACGATTCTGAAAGCAGGCATGATTCGTTTCATTTTATGGCACTGAGTCCTGAGCCGGAGGATTTTCAGTACGTTGGTGTGTTCCACATCGATATTATACTGAAAAACGACAATAGTCCTGTGAGGGCGGATAATAACATCTTTCATATAGTCCACGGAGGAGCGAGACTGATCACCGCTCGCGACTTAAGTTACTCCGATGCGGATTTGGATACGAAACCATCGGACATAGTGTACACAGTTCAACGTTTCACGAAAGACCCGCCTAACGGCGGGATATTCAGAGCCGACAATCCATCCGAGCAAATAGCCCAGTTCACCCAGGAGGATATAAATAGGAACTTGGTTCTATTCAAGCATCAGGGAAAGGAGTACGGAAAGATGGCGTTCTGGATCTCAGATGGACTGTTCGATGTGAATGGGAATTTGGAAATTCAGGCGTCGCCACCTTTCATAAAGATGTACGCGAGCAACGGATCTATTGTCGAGAATGGAAAGGCTGTTATTATAACGGAGAAAGACATGCAGGTCAGTTGCCGAAGTTCACTTATTTATCTTACTTCTAGCGGCTGTCCCTGGCTCAACCGAGTGGTGCTTATCCAAGTAAAAGGTTCCACGCAATCGAAGCGCCCCCGCGCTTTCACATACATTCATAATCCGACTGCTTATTTTGTAGCCTTGCATTAAAAATGAGCAAAATACTATCCATGGTGATAGGTGATCGGCCTGTTAAAGAGGATACTACTCCTCAGTCTTTTACGACATGCTCGGAGAGAGAAGCAGCTGGATGCATTTTATGTTTATGGTTCACCATATTCATCTTGGGACTCTGGGATCAGGAGTGGCTGCAAGTTTTCGTATGATTACTTGTGGCTCTGCCTACCCCGTTAGGGATACGGGCGTGACGATATGTATGTACAAATGCTTTCCACCGCATTTATAAAATAGTCATTATGTGTTCTCCACGGGTCTGCACAGCCTGCACGGTCTCTGAAACATAACAAAGCAAAAAAAAAATTACAAGCAATTCTTTGACAGGACTCTGCTTTATTTAGCTGGTCGATGTACAAGACCTTAAACTTCTACTATTTCAGGTGGATACAAATATGAACTGCCTCGAAGAGGACATCCGGTATGAGGTGACGTTGGAACCGAAGCACGGCTCTATAGAAGTAGGCGAGAGGCAAGGCGCCTCCGTGTTCACACAACTCGACATCGCGGCCGACCGAGTCGCGTACAGACACCGGGAGCCTATGACACCTAGCGACCAGTTCAGGTAACAATTGCGCACTTTTGAAGTAAGCGTAAGTAACAGCTACTACAAAAATGTATTTAGCTGGATCATTAACACTGTGCCCGAGTGACTTTCCATACTTAGGCGTCACTGAGGCGGCGCGCGGCACACTGACGCTTTCTTCGAAAGTCTACCATAAGAGGCCACCGTACCATCGCGACTAGACCAATTTCGAAAGAGATAGCGCTACGGATTTCGGGTGTGTTAAAGGAAGACAGAGTGAAACTGCGCAAAATATTGAAATCAAATAATTGTTAGTTACAAGAAAACTACAAAATGATTAAAAAAACTGGTTTAAACAAGTAATTATATAGTTATTTCCTATCTAGTTCAAATTAAATCTCATCTGAAAATATGATAGGGTAACATACTCAAAACATGTATTTTCAAGAATCCAAATATGGTAGATATTTCCGATGATTTTTATTTTGATGGGTAGGTAATAACTATTTCTTTAGTTGTTGAAACCAGTTTTTTGATTCATATTGTAGTTTTCTTGTCCGTGGTCTCTGCCTACCCCTATGGGAAACTGGCGTGATATTGTGTATGTAAAACATTCTAACAGTAAGCTTTCCATAGGTTCAAAGTAATGTGCCTGGACACGTGGGGCGAAGGCGTCTACGTGATCAAGATATTTCCGTCCAGTTACTGGGAGCCTTTGCGCGTCACCAGCAGTCGTGGTCTCGTAGTAGAAGAGTCTACCAGCGTAAACATCACTAGGGATATACTTGAGGTACAGTAAACTAAGGCCAATAACCATCCACATATACAAATACTATATCCTGGATACAGCGCTAGGAGGCAACCATGTCCACGCTAACGTGATGCTGTAGTACTTCATCATCATCTTCCTGCCCTTATCCCACTCTATGTGGGGTCGGCACAGCATGTTCCTTGGATCATGCTGTAAGAGTTTTGGCTAAGTGCTTTATGACCGGCCGCCTGCCTGACGTCAACCCTCCTTGGGAATACTTGCTTATTGTATCTCATCATGTTGGAGAGGATACTATCCCTTAGTTGACTTTTACGACTTTGACGCTTTAGTACTTGGGATGATTTTTAGGGTTCCTTATCCGAAGGGTGTCAACGTAAACCCTATTAGCAGTTAGCGCCACGAGCGCTTCAATAAAAATAAGCATTTAGTACACTATGAGCGGCACCTGCATATCTTTTTGCATTGCATTTATCTGAGTAAAATTGCCTATACATTCCAGATCATAAAATACTATTATTTCAAGTTTCAGCCAAATTCGTTAAGCAGTTATGGAGATAAGGAACATACATACTCACACATTTCGCATTTTATTACCAGGTAATGCACCCACAAATCGAGCCGTCAAACATCGTGTACCGAATCACCGAAGGCCCCTACCACGGCTGGCTCGAAGTAACCAACACGCCGGGCACCTTAGAACTAGAGAACTATAACGAGGAACCTGTTCACATCAGAGTCTTCGACCAGTCCATCATCAATGAAAACAGACTGGTCTACGTACAATCTGGCGTCAACCGAACGAGGGATAGAATACGTATGGACGTGACCAACGGAATTGTATGGCTGAGGGATGTGGAACTATCTATAATCATAATCCCAGAACATTTTTACGTCTCCGCCGGGAATCTGACTGTTGTAGAAGGAGCGTCGGTCAGTCTACGACCAGACTCGTTCAAGACTGAAACCGACTATTACAGAGGAAAGGTTGTATCCTACAAAGTTGTCAAGAAACCGAAGTTCGGGAAGATCGTGATGGGCGATCAGGAGCTGGCTGTGTTGCCGGTTTTGAAGCTTAACTCTGGAAATATTCAGGTATGTATTTTTAAAGCCATGTTCGGTTTTTGTCACTTGTTATTTGGGCAGGAACGGGGGAAATCCAAATTGAAATGAATCATTCATTCATTCATTCATTTTATTTTAAGTACTAGCTGACCCGACAGACTTCGTCCTGTTCATTCGTCATTTGTATGGGAAAAAGAAAAGGGCTATTTTTAGGGTTTTTCCAGCAATAATTCTAATTTTTCTCGCCGTAAAAACGATCCTTGAACTTCAACGAACATTTTAAAAAAAGATTTGGCCAAATTGGTCCAGGCGTTGTTGAGTTATGCGCTTACCAACACATTTTGCGATTCATTTTTATATTATAGATTTGCAAGGTTTTTTTAATTATAGCCGTTGTACAGTTTCTTCGTGACAAGAATATATCGACGATTTCAGTGCGCTATTTCTTTCGAATCAGTGTATTGAAAAGATTTCAAGTGCGCCATAAGGGCTCCTTGATAATGTAAATAAATAAATATAAATATTTGTGGACATTCATACAGCGCCATCTAGTCTTCCATCTAGGCTACCATTGGACCACTAGTGGTCACTATAAGAAAATCTTCTTTCACGTATCTAAGGTAGATCCTAATTAACATTGCCTCAATTATTTTCTATCCGTAGTACGTCCACGACGGTTCAGAGGAGACATCGGATTCGTTCACGTTGATTGCATTAGCGGAAAGCAGCAAGCAGAGTTGCCTGTTCGAAGTGCGGGTCAATATAATGGCGGTGAATGACGAAACACCCATAGTCGCTGCCAACACCGGACTCTGCGTTTGGGAGGGAGGCACTTTTGCACTAACAAGAAACGAACTATGTAAGTAATAGAGTAATAGGCCAGCGTGGTAGGGGCATGTCATGAAGAGGGATGAAGCTCATGTTGCAAGGAAAGTTATGAATAGGAATGTGGATGCATTTAGAGGTAGAGTAGAGGTAGAGATAGTCCAAAGAAAAGGTGGATGGATTGTGTGAAAGAGGACATGGGTAAGAAAGGAGTGAGTACAGAGATGACGGCTGACAGAGGGGAATGGTAGAAGAGAACATGCTGTGCCGACCCCATATAGAGTGGGATAAAGACAGGAAGATGATGAACTATGTAAGTAAAAACCGGTCAAGTGCGAGTCAAATTCGCATACAAAGGGTTCTGTACCATCGTACATGTGCAGTACCACAAATATTGTGCGCCTCGGCAATGTTCGTCCAGCTTCTGAAATACGAACTAATGATGATAATGTAACATAGAGATGTTACAATAATTATGTAGATACTTATTTTTTATAGGGTGTTGCTAAAAACTAAACGCTAAAATTATAAATGTGAAAATTTATGTGTTTATCTGTTAATATTTACAGATGTGAATGACATCGACACGCCGTTAGAAAACGTGACTATTTTAGTCGTGGACATAGTGTCAGGATACATGGCGATGAAGGGAGACCTGGAGACCGTGGTACAACACTTCACGCAGGCGGATATCGACAGAGGACACGTCATATTTGTACACACCAGTAAGTAAAATTTTACCAACCCTACTGTTCGCTTACACTTTTAATTAGAAGATTTTTGGAACATTACACGCGCGTCAAAGGGAGACCATTATTACTCCTTGCGGAGATCACAGGAAGACTGGTTGCCTGCGCGCCGCGCGCCAGCCGCTTTCCTCTCACCCTGCCCTTTCCCCTCCGTTCTAGTGTTGAGCGTCGACATCCTCCGGGGGCTTGAATGCTTGCCTTACTTTCAAGTATTCATTAGGTGATGTAGTTCCCATGTTTGTAGGAAGTCCTAGCGTCTTTGCATCTTCGTTAGGAATTACGCAAAGTTTGTAGATTCGTCTTCTTAATGTGCTCTTTGTTGCTAAGGGATCGTTTATTAATCACGTGATGTTTTTTAACAGCTCTTTAACTCCCCGTTACCCCCCTTGCGCTTGGTGAGGTTTTAGACTATAAAATGTAATTATTTGCTACAAAGCATTTTAAATATTTTCAGAATATTATCTTTTAATACGGGTTTCTAGTCGTGAGAATAAATACACGTGATATCTCACTACACCCCCCTCGTGATTTTTTCCGAAACCTTTCTCCTCTTTTGAGCCTCACGTGATTTATGGACGGTCCCTTAAAAGCTAGTAATTCACTTTTCTGGAATATACTGAATATGGTTTTCTTTTCAGATGGTACAAAAGGCAAAATGATATTCAACGTCACGGACGGTTTGCACGAGTTATCAAAAATCACATTTCTCATTTCAACAAAATCTGTTTCTCTCAAAATCGTCCGCAAACACAACCTACGAGTCTTCCCACTCATGAGAGAACCTTTGAACAACTACATTCTGATGTCAAAATGTTCAGATCCCACTAGAAATATCGTCTACAAAGTGGATAGGGCCCCGACCCTCGGAAGACTAATTATGGTGAATAAAGAAAACCATCACAGATCTATAAAACAGTTCACGCAACAAGACATCAACAATACCGTGGTTTACTACGAACACACACATCCATTCTCCGATTTACACACAAACGACTCTTTCGTCTTCACTGTGGAAGCCGCTTTGGCCAAACCACTGACGGACCTAACTTTCAACATAGACATATCCGTGTCTTCTGGTGGTCTAGCCAAGTACGTCCACATACCGGAGATAAAGGTCCAAGAAGGGGATAAAGTTCCCGTTAAAGTGAACGTGACGAATGTCATAGCATATTTGGAAACCCAGGCTGGCGTTAGACAGCCGCAAATAGAAGTGCAGTGGTCTCAACCATCTCACGGTGAGTTGAAACCGTTCATGTCGTCACTCACGCAGTCGCAGCTAGAAGGAGGTGTCGTGAACTATGAGCACGATGACTCCGACACTCTGCAGGATAAAATTGAAATGGCTCTATTCCTACTCCCTGACTATGTGCTTCTATGCAATGTTACGATACCAATCCACATTATCCCAGTCAACGACCAACCGTTCAGGCTTCTTACGGACACACCGCAAATACAAGTCGTGCAAGGAGAGAACTACACCATCACCAAAATCGATCTGCTGACGGAGGACGCGGATACCGGACCTGAGGGTATCCTCTACGATATCATCAGCGGACCGACGCAGGGGAGAATGGTCATGCTAGACAAAAACCAAACGATCGATGAGGCTCAGTCGATCAACAAGTTCACCCAGGACGATATCAACAACGGCAGAGTCATCTACGAACATTCGGGAATGCTGCAAACAGCAACGTTCTACTTCAGAGTTTGGGATGGCCAGTTCAAACCGACATACACAGTATTCACCATCGACGTAGTCCCGGTCATACTGAACGTGACGTCATCACATACGATCCAACTGCAACAGGGATCGAATGTCGCCACTCTGACCACAGATCAGATTTACGTAGATACAAATGCGCAGAAGCGAAAGGTCTGGTACAATATCACCCGCCAGCCAACCTACGGCATGATTTACGTGGGTCGTAACCCAGTCACGTACTTTTCACACAACGATTTAATAGAAAAAGTTGTTATATACATGCAAAATGACATGACAGCGGCGAACGATAGCTTCGATCTGATCGCGTACGTGCATCATAGCAACGGCACTCTCCCCTTCACGATAGAAGTGACCGTGCAGCCGTTGATGGCTTTGAGCGATTTGAAGGTCGAGAGCGATAAAACTAAGATCACTCTCAGTAATATGGACGCCACCGGCCTGGCGAAGTTGACAGCTAGCGATCCGATATACACGCTGCTAAGAAAACCCAGATTCGGTACATTGAAGAAGATTATCCGTAGTTCAGGTGAGAAAACTAGCGCTAGAGAGAGGGAAGTGGCATATTTCACTCATGAAGATGTTAAAGCGGGTGTTATTTACTACGTGGCAAAGAAAAAGATCAGTGATTTGAACGGAATGGAAGATAGCTTCAGGTTTCTATTAGCCGCTACGATATTCCAGCCAGCCGCGGGGGACTTGAAGATTTTCCTTGGGAATAGGCAGAAGAAAAATCTGCCTGGACCTAACGACCCGGAGAGTCATGAAGGTGTACCTGTGAGTATTATTTAGATTTTCAGCTCACTACTTCGGTAAATAACCGGACGTTCTTTCCACCTGGTTCTGTTACACAATCACGGCCTTACTAAAACTATTGCTTAACTTAAACATTCATTAAAAATTTCCTCTGTCACTATTTAGCAAAAAAGACGATAGTACTTTCACTACAGTAATAGAAGTTCTGAAGCTAGGCTGTCAGTTTACAATCCTATTTTGCATACAGGTGGCGAACGGAGAAGCAGCCTCCTACTACATGATGATCCTAATGGCGATCTCTGGGGTGGTTCTCGCCATTGTCTTCATTCTGAGCGTGATCAAATGCCGTCTGTACCTGATGCGGGATCAGAATGCTCTGGTCAAGATCCAAGGGCAAGCGCAGGGCGTGGCGCCGATACCACTACCGCGGCCGCCTGATCATCTGATGCCCTCGCCCGCTCAGGCCACGCCGCCTATCAAACGGTAACAGTCGATCACAAGAATTTCACTCACTTCCAACCGCCCCAGCTAAAATCTAACTATAGAAACTCTAACCATATCAACCCCATATAAACAAAGTACATTCTTATTCACATTCATCCCCTCAAACATAAACTACATTCACATTCACTTTAACATTTTAATTCTGTCCACATTCACCCCCTCACACATAAACAACATTCACATTCTCATTCACCCTCACATTTTAACTCCATCCACATTCACCCCCTCACACATAAACAACATTCACATTCTTATTCACCCTCACATTTGAACTCCATCCACATTCACCCCCTCGCACTTAAACAACATTCACATTCTCATTCACCCTCACATTTTAATTCCAGCCACATTCACCCCCTCACACATATACATCATTCACATTCACACACATAATTCGGACCATCCTAGTGTGGGGTCAGGACTATGTATGTGACCGTTGGGCGTTATTTATTATCTTATATTATAAGAATCTTTGTCCTGACTGACTGACTGACAGATAACGCACAGCCTAAACCGCTGGACGTAGAGACTTGAAATTTTCAGTGTAGGTAAACCTTGGTACGCAGGGGTGTACTAAGAAGGGATTTTTCAAAATTCAACTTCTAAAGGGGTGAAAAGGGATGAAAACTTGGAATCAATTTTTGGCCTAAAACTGCACATAACCTACTTATATCAAATTAAAGAGCCGATTTTTCTTATTTAGTTGATGTCATAATTACCTGTAAATTCTTTATTTTTGGCATGTTTTTCATGAAAAATAGAATACTTTCATTTTGACATATGACAGCGATGATACCACAGATTAGTAATAGATGATACAATACACAAAACATATGGAAAAGGAGCTGTCAATGTCAAATTACACTACATTCATTAGCGTCTAAAAAAAATTGTTGCGATAATATTTTGGACTTTTAACAGTGCAGGTGGGTTACTATGTGGTCTTAGAGCAGGGCAGTAGTTGAACTGCTCGACTTTTTTGTGCTTATTTGTTCTGCATAAGGTTCAAAATGGCACAAAAAAGTCGGGCAGTTCAAATACTGCTCTACTCTAAGAATTCATAGTAACCCCCCAGTATAAAACATAATAAATATAATAAACGAAGTTGATTTGCTATTCTGAGGTAACTTCCACCGTAATATATTTTTTCGTCGAGTCCGTTGCGTGTTGTCAAATTCACAACTAGATGGCGCTGCTAAAATGTGACCGATTCTAGAACGCGCTATCGAAGCGTTTTAAGAATTTGGTTGTAGTTTTTCTTGTGACAACATACGTTACAGACGGACGGGCGGACCTAAGTGACGTTTCACGGTGTGATTCGATCACGATAGAAGGGTTCCGTACCATGAGATATATAATTTTTGAATAGCTCCACAAAAGGAGCTTTATGTGCTGTGTAGTCGTATCTATATTATTAGTTCTTATGAGACTAATTCTCGCTTCATTTGATACTTACGTGTGTGATATTATATTATATCGCAACTTATATCTACTATTATTATATCGATCCCGTGCCAAAAAGCGTATTCTCAATCTCAAGCATCTTACTTATATTATAAATGCGAAAGTTTGTGAGGATGTTCGAATGTTTGTGCCTCAATCACGCCTAAACGGCTGAACAGATTTGAATGAAACTTGCAATATAGATAGTACATGTACTGGATTAACATATAGGCTATTTTTTATCCGGGTACCACGCGAGCGAAGCCGCGGGCGGCAGCTAGTTATTTATATTCCATGTATTATATTTCCAGCTATGTATCATCAGAGCAGTCAGTACACACTGGGACAAGCACTCCACTACCGTCTGGCGGTAGCGTGGCGTGCAAAGTGACGCCACTAGCCGACGCCCTGCCTGACCTTAACAGCCGGTATCCGTACGGCACTGAGGACCATACTGACGTGAGTATCACACCAATCGTCTTAAGAGTGTGCCATAACGGATTTTCTCACCAAAATCCATGTAGAACTGTGTTCAGCTAACGGAAATGAAATTTTAATTTTTTTTCTGTTTCCCCAAAGTGAAACCACGATTCTAATTCAAAATCTTGAAAATATATACTGAAATATATACTATCCAATCCATATCCATATACAGTCCATGTAAATGAAAAAAAAAAAAAAAAATGAGAATTTTGATTGCTTTAACTTAAAATAAAACATAACAGGGCTTGGAAACTTCTTTTAAGTAATAATTGTGCTTGTGTTAGGAGAAACTGCTCTTAAATAACAGGTTTTATATTTGTTCCAGAGTGTACCTCTATTATATAAACATTTTTGAGTTTTCTGATGCGCCAGCCTCATAAATAAATAAATAAATATTAATAACACCCAACAGTCACATACAATAGTTCTGACCCCACACTAGGATTCCCTGTGTCGTGGGTATCAGAAACTACGAGTACCATGGTACCACGACACCCCGACCCGGAAGAAATATTTGCAGAATATGCAAATATTCCCTCCGCAGCGGGAATCGAGCCCGCGCCTCATGCGTCTTAGCCGAGCAATCGCCCGAGACGCCACCGAGGCCGTCTAAGATAGTCCATAATTATTTACTATCGTTACAGGCGGAAGATTGGAGTAGTTACGAGGCTAGCGAGACAGCGTACCCAGTGCGTCAGCCGGCCGCGGCCAATCCTATGCTGCGGCGGAACCAGTACTGGGTCTGACCCAAGCCCACCTCCACCCTGCCGAGGGTGAAGCCAGGTGAGACAACTATATACAAATACGCGGCCATGTAGTAACTTACAGATTATTTATTTAATCACCTTTACTGCTAAGGGCGTCCACTGAGGGCTAAGGGCGGTCGCGCACTGCAACCGATCCGAATCTGTGTAAATACGTTCCGAAGTAGTCATATTTGTATGGTTGTTTACGCACTAAATCCGATTTTCGTCATCCGTGAGTCTCTAATTCGGAACAGAATATTGACGGACCGACGTAGCCGTAGTACTGTTTGTATGAACGCTTGCGCACTGTGTCCGATTCGAAACCGAGAAATGCCCGAGCAGCGCGGGATTGTTTGGATTTGGATCAGAGATCGGATATAGTGCGAAAAGCAATATCTGAATTCGGTCAGAGTTTTTTAAATTCATATTTTCACGGATTCGGATCGGATGCAGTGCGTAACCGCCCTAAGTGTTTGTGAGGACTAAGCCACGGGTTTCCTCAAGAGTTTTTCCTTCAGAAGTAAGTCGGGTCTCAACATACATACATAAAATCACACCTTTTTCCCATAGGGGTAGGCACAGACCACAGATCTCCGTGTGCTACGGTCCTGACTTCTTTCGTTTCATTAATAATAAATAAATAATAATAAATAACACCCAACAGTCACATACATAGTCCTGATCCCACACTAGGATTCCCTGTGTCGTGGGTATCAGAAACTACGAGTACCATGGTACCACAACACCCAGACCCGGAAGAAATATTTACAGATCATGCAAACATTTCTTCCGCAGCGGGAATCGAACCCGCGCCTCTTGCGTCTCTGCCGAGCAATCGCCCGCCACGCCACCGAGGCTGTCCTATTATTCATTACCTCACATCATTTTTTATTTTTTATTTTATTTTATTTTATTGAGGTAAAACAACAGCGTTACAGAACACATGAAACAACAAATATACTTAAATGATAAGGCCAAATGAGTTTTACACAAATAGTTAGATAATAAAATTTTGGAAACGGATACAAAGGTGCTAGTTTAACTGAAGAATATAAAGAGAGAAAAAAAATTATAATGAGAAGGAATACATTTACAAACTAATAAAAGTAACAAAATCAAAGTAAGGAGTATTATTACTTAATTACTTTTCCTAACACATTGCATGGTGAGCTTGAGCGAAAGTGTGGGGCTGTGTGTGTGTGTGTGTGTGTGTGTGTGTGTGTGTGTGTGTGTGTGTGTGTGTGTGTGTGTGTGTGTGTGTGTGTGTGTATGTGTGTGTGTGTGTATGTGTGTGTGGGTTAACCTGATTCTCCCAGTCTCATAAGAGTCTGGTTATCACAGGATAACCTAAAGTGTATGTAATGAGTGTGTGTAAGAGAGTATCATATCATATTCTTCAATATGAATTTATAACTATTATTTATGAAAATATTGGTAATTTAAGCTATTTTTTCCAGTACCCCTCGCAGCGGAAGTGCCTCGTTGCGCGACGATGCACAGGCCGAGACGGCGGCTTGCACTAGTTCCTACCCCCTTCCTACTGAGCAACTACACCGCTAAACGCAAGTACGAAACCTGCGAGATCACTGTCTGAACACATTGTGTCGAGCTTATGAGAGCGGTTGTACCTATATGGATATACTACGAGTATATTCTTACCTTCTGTCATCTCTTCATAAAAACAAAAAGAAATGAAAGTCGTCAAAAAAATTACGATGTATGAATGTAAGTTATGGTAAAATGGACGAGATGGACATGACATAACGAGTGATTGGAATAACCTCTTGTGCCAACCCACATTAGTGGGATAAAGCATGGAGATAATATTATAATACTAACGTAGATATTTAGTTCAATCTTCAATATAAATCGAAGTCTCATAAGCTCGATTTGTAGGTACACATCCCTCCCCAACGGCTAATAGTTGGCGTAAGTAGTATGTTAAGCGTTTTTAAAAATGCGGCTGTATATAACATTGTATTGGGGTTATAAAGGTATTGATTACGCTGTAATGGAATTGTTTTACTGTTATGCTTCAAATGTTTGTTGGTAAAATGTATAATATTGACAACCGGTCTCTGCCTACAATGGCTAACTGATAAAAACAGCTAAAATAAAATACAAGCAACTTTAACTAGGTAAGAGACGGTTTGTTGCAGAAAAAAATAGTGGTAATAAGACCCATATAAGTGCTAGCATACCAGTTCAAATAGTTGTATTGTTGTTGAATTTTAGTAAAAATTGCCTGTGTCTACATAAAGATTATGTAATAATCCCTGTACAAGTTTAAATCATTACAGGGCTAGTGGACTTGCAGCAAAGCAGATAATTTATACCATGTTTAAATTGTATAATAGTATACTTACGCCTTATTTACGAGGGGAGGTGCAAAAGTCCGCGAAATGGAGGTGTAGTATATTTTTTTTTCCTTTTCCAGCGAACCTATTTTTCCTTTTCAAGCTAAATACCTTTTTCGGATCTAGAAATTAGCCTTAATGAGTACCTGTTTAGCGACGTACCAAACAAGTGTAGCCACCTCCATCCCCTTCCCCCCATTCCGAGGACTTTAAGACCTCCCCTCGTAAATTTATCTAAAATTTAAAGTGTAAAGTGTAAATTGCTTATAGATTGACAAATATTCCGTCATAGTTTTCTGTGTATATGTTCTTTCGCTAAAGGTAGCAAAGCGAGCATCAGTGCACCACACAGCTTGGTAGTTTGTATCCATGCATATTTGTAGTAGCTCGATCGCGGCTTCACTGATGCTTGCTTGTCTACCTTAAAAGTCTAACAGTCGGACCGTCATAGCCCCGGTATAATGACTGCTTGTCCTATTGCGGTGGAGACACTAAATTGGCCTAACAAATACTTCTTCATTATGTGCCAAAGTTATTATTTTCAGGAGTGCATGTAATTGTAAGTGCAAACCGTTTTTAGCCATATCCTAAACACGGTGCGCAGCTTTTATTAGTATTAATACAGACGTAAGATTTGTAAGTAGATTTTAACAGTAACGCGATTAGAGTAGTGTTTTTACAATGAAGGAAAGAGATGTCACTAAGCTTATTAAATTAAAGTACAAATGCTCGGAAATTAACTCACAATTCTCTTTGCACATCATCGGTTCAACCGATTTATACCCAATTAGACTTCCCCAGGTTCATTGATACTGCGAAAATCAATGGAACGTCATTCAAGTGCAGTGTCAATGATGCCGCGAATTATAATTATACACTTGTCTTTTTCGTAGTACTGATTTTTTCTTCGAAAGTCTACTGGTGATCGTATGGGCCTATAGGGCTAATACAATAGTAGAATATTGTTGATTTTGCTCCCAGTTCTTCCTAAAACTTCCTGTTCTGTGTCAATTCTCTCTAAATATCACTCTTAAAATATTGCTAAATTGATAAAATTACATGGAAAAGACGCTCAAGAAATCAAGTGACGCTCTCAAATAATAAGGTAGATATAAGCTTAGGTATATTCATAATCCTATATGTTAATACCTCAATCACACGTAATGGGACTGCTTTATATACTACCATTTACAATGAATGACCTTGTTAGAAACATACAGATATTATATCACTTGCGGTTTTTATACATAAGTATTAAAAAAAAGTAACGTATGTTTTTTATAACCATGTTTGGTTTAGTTAACATTATGTACAATTTGAACCAAGGGCCTTTCCCTGCAGCTACATTATCGCGATACTTCGAAGATTCGCGTTTTGCTTATCTATAATGTGACAAATCTGGAACCGATCCGTAGTCACATTAAGTTGTTACATATGTGTGACTAGGGAGAATCTATTTTACCATTAGTTTATCAAGAGTAATACCAAATTGCCACATTACTCGTGCGACTTCATTTATGGCTGCCTGCCACTAACCCGATAATGTAGCTGCAGGGTAAATCAGTGCCTTACTGTTGATAACGCTGGATAAACCTGGAAACAAACCGAATTCACAAACGCAAATATGCAACGCATTATGGACGACATCTGGACTTAAATTGGCGTAAAATCAGATGACCTAGAAGGCGAGAAGAGTTAGGTAATGAATGTGTATGGATATGAGGGTAGAGGTAGACTGAAGAAGAGAGATTCCATGAAAAATGACATGAGTCAGAAAAGAGTGAATACTGATAGAGGGGAGTGGAAGAAATACACATGATCCGACCCCACATAAGTGGGATAAGTGGACGTACGTTGTGTTGCGTATGATAAGTGTTTCTAAGTCATCTATTTTCATGCAAATTTAATTAAGATATCATAATGCGTTGCGTTGCGTACGTGGTCTCAATTTGTTTCTAGCTTTACAGTACTTTAGAATTTTGCTTGGTATACTATGTACCTGTACGAACAGACGAAAACCTTGTATTTGACTGTTCTAGAGTTTAGGAAATAGTTTGAAGTTTTTTTACTTCTTGAATAAGAATATACCTGATACCTAGTGCCATATAACATTTGATAAAACGCGACAAAAAAGTGCATTAGTGTAATGAATTTAAACAAATCACATTATATTATTGTTAAGAGTTTAATTTAGTATAAATGACTAATCGATTATTTTAGTCGTAAATTATGTTATACTATTAATTGATAAATGAAATCTAACTGATGTTATATGGAAAATGAGTAGTTCAATTTATATTTAAGATTAGCAAGTTTGTGCCAATGTATAACTTAAACATAAGTACTTATTGAAATGTATTTAAGCCTTAGACCAAAGTCGTGTTAGTTACTGCGTTAGATATCCGTAATTTTTATAGAATGCTGTATGTAATAGACTGTAGTTCTTTTTATGTTAGTTCTGACGCGGTGATTATGAATTTCACAAATCGAAACGATTCTTTTGTTTGCCAGGCCTTGAGTCAAAAGTGTGTTTAAAGTTTTCCACTACTCCGGTCTGGAACCGTATGACCATAATTTCACTGCCCTCTTTTATTTTATGTGGGGAAGGTACAACATGATTTCTTCTCCAATTTTCCTCTATCAGAAGTCGTTTCAACACTCAAATTGTTACTCATGTCATCTTTCACACAGTCCAATCATCTTCTTTTTGGCTATCTCTACCCATATATCCTTCCACTATCTAACACTTTTCTCTCTGTTGACACACATGACGTTCCATTCTCATGGCATGTCTCAACTTATCCGTCACTGGCGCTTCTTCAAACTAACCGCATCATAATCGTCCTGGCGTAAAATATTTAAGAAGCCAATTTCTAACATGTGACATGTGTTCTTTGCTATGCTTTTTTGTGCTGTTTACGGACGGTTATGAAAATTGTTAGTGGACGGGTCGCTCAGTGTCGCGACACATCTTCGCCTTCCACTTGATGTACCTGTAATATGATGACTTCCCATGATTTTATTCTTATTCCAGTGCAAAACTTTATATTCTCGTACATTATGTATTTTATAACGAATGAATCATCCTATTTTTTAATTTACGTTATACTTTGTTAGAATAAAAATTTTAAATGCAAACATGCTAATGAAACTCAAATATCAGAATTTATAGATTTCTAAAATGTCGATGATGTTGGTAACTACCTGTGATGATCATTCAGAACTTAAAGTATAATTACCGTCGAAAATTGCCATACATTATTTGACAAACAACGTATCATGTGGTCCTTGTTCGTTGTCAGAATTCTTGGCAGAGCTAATAACCATTGCAAAGTTATTCTTTAAAAAAATGTATGTTGCTTTTCGACAAATAACAATTGCTATGTAATGAACTATCCGTTGTCCGTTAGTTGAATATAGGAATAGGGAATATGGATGTGATTCAAATGAGGGTCGATTTTTGTTTTTAATAAACTTTATTATATCAGAATAAAATTATAGCTCCAATGATTATAATTACTTGTGAGCAAGAAATTAGTTTATAAAATGTGCAAAAAGATGTCGGAAATTTAAATATTTGAAATTGCGGCGCCATTGGTCCGAGTGTATAAGCAAACTAATACGTCACTATTACGTCTATGACAGCAAAATTGTCAATACCACCGAGTGTGTAGTTGTTTGGTGTTTTGGCTGTGAGTGATAGACAATGACGTCACACCACGTGCGCCAAAATGGCAGGCGTTTGAAGTGCTCGTGTCGGTTGGCTATTTTTAAATTGTTTTCTAATCCCCGAATACTCAAACGCAACTCAAAGTTGAGCACGTCTCAAATGGCGATTTGTTTTTGACAGATTTTCATCAGAAACTGTTAAAAAAACCGTGAGTTGAAACGTGCTCAACTCTGAGTCGCGTTTGAGTTTTCGGGGGTAAATATCTTAAATTACTTTTTTTGGCTTGAATATTTTTTTACTATTATGTAGCGATGTACTATCGAATGCATATTATGTAAGTCGCGAATATCGATATATGGAATACTATTGAATAAAAAAATACATGCCTATCGGGAATAGACCGGCATAATTCATCGTATTTAAGCATTTTTCATTTACTTAAAACGTGGGTATACATTTTTTGTCTTTGATCATGTTGTTCCTCGGACTTTTGACAATATTTGAAACATTTTGCCAATCATTTGTGCCATTATTAAACTATTCCATATGAAATTGTATTTTGTACCATGCTATTTCAATACGCGGTAACGATTCATTTGTAACATTTAGGTAGGTAATGGATTTTTAATAAATGATTTAATAATCTAATATTTTTTTATTAAACCCCTTAATAATAAAACGACTACATTTTTTCAACGTATTTTATTATTTAAAAATATAAAAAACTAGGTAGCTAAGTCTAATCTAAATTCAGTTCCTTTGTTCAAGAATCTATTTAAAAAAACGAGTAACAAAAAATTAAAACAAAGGTATCATCATTTGCTTATTAGGAATATGAAACTAAGTTTACAATAATAGTACCTATGGTCGGAATTTACTTGTAAAGTTACAATGTAATCGGAAAGTATCACAGATAATATTAATCTTTAAAAGTTCTGCCCATTTATTTTTAAAACTGTTGACCGAAGTCGGGGAAACTTGAGTTAGACCTTAGAAGCAAGCGTCAGTAAAGACCGCGAAAGAGCTACTGCGGAAATGATAGTATTTAAACGAGCTAAAATAAATTCAAATCGCTTAGATCGAAATTTAATATAAACGTCATTCGTGTGAAGTGTCAATGACAATGTGTCACTGACAGTTGCTTCGGAAGTCTACTTTAAAGTCACCCCGATTACGATCAACAGTTATCCACAAGGCCTGGACGCCTCATACTTTATACTAAGAATACTGTCTATTGTATTAGTCTCCATTCTAAATTCTAAGGTATCTTGGAGGAATGTTAAATTAAGTTTAGGAATCAAGACAGAGTGTTTCTTTGATACAAACAGTTTCTATCTAAGAAGAGATGGATGGATTGCGTGAAAGATGACATGAGTAAAGAAGTAGTGTATACTGAAATGACGGCTAATAGAAGGGTGTGGAAGAAAAACACATGCTGTGCTGACCCCACATAAGTGGGATAAGGGCAGGCAAATGATGATGAGTTTCTATCTGTTTCTATCAGTCGGTTGTCAAATATGACGGCTTTGAAAATGGTCGCCATAATTGACGGTATCAAATAGAAACTGTTCGCATCAGAGTCAGTTCCCGTTGTTCCCAAAATGTTTATCCTACAAGTTTACAACGTGAAGTCTACACTACAAAGTCTAATCGACCTCGAGTTTCCTGAAGTTGCCTGTGAGTCCTCTCATAGCGTCTCCCACAGCGTCTGGACCCGCGCACCCCCCCGCTCGCAGCGCAGACACGGCCCCCTCTCGCGCCGCCTCACTGTACATCTCTAGACGAACGGACATCTTATCATTGAGGAGCAGAATGTCGCGACGGCTGGTCAGCTCCACCTTCCATAGATCTGGAACACAAGTATCAGATGATAGGTACGGTAGATTTTAAACAGAACGCAATGGGAGTAGGAGAGAAGTCTCTCGTGGTCCCATGAATGCGAAAAATCTTGGACCCCGAGAAAACTGACAAAATCAAGCACTGGAACTTGATATTAATTTATATTGACGATGATGATGATGATGATTGTATCTAGTCTTTGGTGTAAGGGCTACACACTAAAGCTGTCGGCCCGGCCGGCGACACAATGTTGAAGGTATTTAAATAAAGCCGTTGGCTTACTATAATTATGTGTCGAAGGTCTGGCCAGCTTTGGTGG
Organism: Scotopteryx bipunctaria; assembly: GCA_949320045.1. NCBI lineage: Eukaryota > Metazoa > Arthropoda > Insecta > Lepidoptera > Geometridae > Scotopteryx > Scotopteryx bipunctaria. The sequence goes on from OX439440.1 coordinate 2,658,435, forward strand.
GAAGAAAGTCATAATAAATACCCTTGGGCAGGCTATCTGACCCAAAACAAACGAAAACAATTAAAATCATGTTCGTAAGAAATCTACAAAACCAACCCAGAACTTCTAAGAAAACGAATGTCAAAGATGTGATACAGAATGGTGCTAGCCAGTTCCATTTGCACCTACATAAGAATCAGTGACAAAATTCAATGTTAAATGGCGCTATTATATAGGCATTTCTGAACAGTGACGCAGTGAAACGGTTTTGAGGGGTGAGCCGTTTCATCAGACCCATCACATCCATGTTCAGTCAGTGTGCTTCTTACAATAGCTGCTGCATCCGTGTTGGGTTAATCTTGTGATTCCATGGCCGGCGCTTGTATTGGTGACCCGAGGCCGTTGGTTATGAATGTTTTTTGTAGTTGGCAAGGTGATGTGTTGCGTTAATATGAATGGCGTAAGCCGTAATATACCTTAATGGTCATAATTGCGAAAAATGGCTTGAAAAGACTTGACAGAGTGGTGGCCGAGGAGCCGTTGGGACAGCACGTTGGGTCGACGACATAGAAAAAGTCACGAGCAAAATCTGGATAAGACACGCACAGGACCAAGGAGGCTGGCAAAACCAAGGAGGCTTATATTCAGCAGTGGGTGATACCAGGCTGAAATTATGATGTTCAGATAGGTAGGTACTGACCGATCATCTCCTTCATCGGCATGGTGCCTCCATACTCCTTAGGCAGCAGGCTCTTGTCGATCTCGCAGTCGGCCACGGCGCTGTGGAGGCGCACTCGTTTGCGGATTTTCTCAGAAATGAGTGCCATGCCAAAGTCGAGTGCGAACTTCACCGTGGGGTGGACGTTGATACCGTATATCTCCTTGTGGCGGAGAGGCAGGGTTCTCTGAGAATCGAAAACATTACTTATCAACGAGATCTGTATTTTCTGCGTGCAAACCCACAAAGCATGGAGAACTTGCTCTCATGCCCTCTCTGCCTGACTACCTGCACACGAAGGGGCTTAAACCAGGCAACGGAAGGGGCGTAGGAATTGCCGAATAGAGGGCTAAAAAGAATGAGGTCAAGCCGTTGAAGAAGAGGTATTTTCTTACTAGTCGTGGAAGCGTTTCCGCCTTCCAATCTAAGGTTGTAGATTAGAATCGACGTTACGAAAAACATCGGCGTTTTGCTTCCAGAGTTAGAGTGGTCATAGTACTCAGCTTTTAAACTCAGTTTGAAGCTAAATGCAGTTAAAATGGTCAAACAGGCACTTAGCGAAATTAATTATTGATCCGAATTTCATGGACTTACCTCGCCGTTCTTCACGATCCTGACCGCCTCTTTGGGGGTGAACAGAGTGAGATGGGGGAAGCTGACCCCTTGTCCGTCTGCGAAGTGAACCAAGCCCCGCACCTGTGTCTCTTCATCTTCCAACAGGGTCTCATAGCATATACCCATGACACGGCACATGTCCTGATTCGTGTATTTGTACGGGTCGAAAACACCTGGTGAAGAGAGTCAGTTAATCTTAGCGCTTCCGTTGGCTAGCTCATGTAATTCCGGGTCGGCATAAAAGAGCAAAGCAAAACACCAAACTTATGCTTTGCATTTATTGGGTTCCGTACCCGAAGGGTGCTAACGGGACCCTATTACTAAGCCTCCGCTGCTGTCTGTCCGTCCGTCCGCCATAAACCGTGAATGCCATGAATTTTCACAGAGTGTATATTTTTATAACAACAAATAATAAAAGGGGCCCCAATACAAGAAACATTTTTTAATCTACGTTGGTACGGAACCCTTCGTGTGCGAATTCGAATCTCACTCGGCCGGTAATTGTGCATGGGCTGTAACAATCCAGTCTTAAACAACGTAACAGTTACGGGTGGTGAGCGGAAATCAGTTCTCTGATTAAAACTAGGATACTTCGCTAGCATGAGGAGACGTACACAGGATGAGGAACCTAGTTGATATATTATAATGTTATGTACATCGTACCATTACTTACTCGTGATAGTAAAATTGTGTGCAAAATTGATATAGGTGCTTAAGCACTCAGGTATTATTGAACCATGATTGGTATTTATTTGCCCTACAGTGGGATCCAGTAGGCTCCCACTGCAGGGCAAATATTTTCCTCCTTTTCTTCTTAAAGATTAAATAAATATACATACGTACATAATATCACGCCCGTATCCCTAATGGGGTGGGTAGAACCACAAGTAATCATAAGAAAACCTGCAGCCACTCCTGATTCCCAAGCATAGTCCCAAGATGGATATGGTGAACCATGGTGATAGGTGATCAGCCCATCACCCATATTCCTATGTAGATGGTCCATCATGTTGGAGTGGATACTTTAATCAACTTTTACGACATGCTCGGGGAGAGAAGCAGCTGGACGCATTCTACGAAATAACTAGTGACACGACTAGTACCTAGTAATATTGTAAAACATGAAAGCTATATAATTTAAAAACAGCTTTAATGTAAGATGTGTAGGTAAGTGCTAAATGAAATATGTGCGATGTTCAAGAAATATAAGCAATCGCCGAAACCAGTCTCGGGTTAGCGAATAAAGTAAATATTGCATAAAATAAATATAAAATATATAGGTACTACTTTTATGTCTGATGGTAGTGGTAAAGAGGTGTATCTACCGGGCCTGTATACGACGACACGACGACCTCCCTTGTCTTTGAAGGGGCTTACAAAAATGTACCTGTAAAAATAGAAAAATCATCAATCCTCAAAAATAAATGAAGGCCCCATACCTACAAGAAACATATAAGTACGACGGAACCTTTCGTGTGCGAATTCGACTCGCACTTGACCGGTTTTTTAAGATACTACGCGAGTGAACCCGCATGCGGAAGTTAGTATCTACACATAAAGTCTCTCTTATATGATTGTGTTATAAATATCAATTCAATAAAATGGACCAACGCACTTCTTAGCGCAATGTCGCAAGAGTTAAAGACGTTAAGTGTGTTTCACATACTTACGAGTAGTTATTACAGTACATAATGCTCAGAGATAGGCATACAACACGACCTTGTGCTGCCAGTCACCGCACCTCGCTTTGTTTCCATGTCGGTTCATCACACACACGTTAATAAGTGGGTTCACCTATGCCCATGTATGAAAGTTATTGCCATAAAACTTTACGTAATGTAACATTGAAGCCCGTGGCCTTGAAAACGGGAATATAATCGGGCCATGGCAACCAACTCAAAATAATAACAATTCCAACATATTTCTTCGTCATTGTCTTTTTGACCTGTGCCTGTTACTAACTTACCAGACAATACTTATCAACTGGTTTTACAGTTATTGGTCTGACTAGAGGTCTAAAGGCTTAGTGGCCAGGGTAGTACCGTACCATAACTGGATCGTCATCGTCCCAGTACATCAAAGCAAAGCCAGTCAAAAGTGTGCCTGTTAAAAACGCCAACAGTTCCTGTCAATGTTTGCTCGTAATTTGGTTGCTTTCTGCCTTGACGTTGATCGTTCGGGAGAAGATCTTATGTCCACTCACCCCAGATCAATAAGTTCCACCATGGTCGGCAGGGTATGGTCCAGCTGGTTGAAGGCGATGCCCCACGACTGACGCAGTAGGATGTACCGTTCTATGGCTTCCTGGGCCATGGGCACGCTGAACTTCTTTGCGCGAAGAAAACGGAGCAGATATGATGAATCTGGGGGAACAGGTTATTTAGTTCAAAGATTGCATCAAAGCAAATTGAGATCCGTGATCTCCGCCTATGGGAAACATTATCGTCCACAACAATGAGGAACGTATAAAGACAATACTTACTTCAATAGTTTTTTTTCTGAAAGTATTCATTTGCCTTTGAATTGCTGCTCTAAGCTTAGATCAATAAAAGGAACTGTAATTTCTATCATTTTTATTGATAGATACCTACTTTATCCCTCAGAGCTGTAGGCTATAAGTTTATTCTATCGCGAGTGCACTGACGGACGTTGTGACGTTTTGGAGGAACGCCCGCCGGGCCTAAAGCATCCGAAAGCAACGAGCATGCATGAAAAATGTGATAGAGAAAATGAAGAGAGAGATGTCAATATCAAGATCATAGCAAATGGAGATCCGTTGTTACAGGTTGTTACCTATAGGCTTTGACGGCCTCGGTGGCGTGGCGGGCGATTGCTCGGCAGAGACGTAAGAGACGCGAGTTCGATTCTCGCTGCGGAAGAAATGTTTACATGTTCTGCAAATATTTCTGTCCGGGTCTGGATGTTGTGGTACCATGGTACTCGTAGTTTCTGATACCCACGACACAGAATCCTAGTGTGGGCTCAGGACTATGTATTTGACTGTTGGGTGTTATTTTTTTATTTATTTATAAGATGGTAACGTTTCACACCCATTCGCACAGCCATCAACTTCGGATTCTGCTCCATCCAGCTCCGCAGCGCCGTCAGAGCCTGGCTCCTGGAGCTCTTCGTTTCTCTCAGTTCTTCTTCCGCTATCTTCTGCGTCTCCTCTGAGAGTCCACACTCGTACTCCTCAGCGTCGGTCAGGTAGCGCTTGTTCAGTCTTTGGGCCATTGCTTCCTGGGGATTAAAATGAGAATATATCAAGACTTGTTCAAATGTAATAATTATAGATAGTCGACTAAGGAGTAGGTAGGTACCTAGTATCCTCTCCAACTTGATGGACCTGTATGAGCGATGAGCTGATCACCTGTCATCAAGGTTCACCATATCTATCTTGGGAGTCTTGGATCAGAAGTGGCTGCAAGTTTTCTTATGATTACTTGTGTCTCTGCCCACCCCATTACGGATACGGGCGTGATAATATGTATGTATTATTCAAATATTTTGTTATACGAAATAGTTATTCTAGTACATACATACATATTAACATGCCCGTATCTATAATGGGGTGGGCAGAACTACAAGTAACTATCTGAAAACATGCAGTCACTTCTGAATTCTGATTCAAAGTCCCAAGATGAATATGGTGAGCCACGGTGACAGGTGATCAGCCATCATATTGGAGAGGAATTATTACTTTGAGGGGCACAATATTTGTGGTAGGTACTAAGTACTGTACCTTCTTAATATATAAAAGCTTTGCAATATGAAAGTAATCATTGATTATAATAATAATAATGTCGCATAGCAGTTGATTTTCCGATATCTGGGTATAAACACTTTACTTTAGTTATGGATTTTTCTGTTAGAAAAATGTATGTGCACCTTAGCACATATAATATAATATGACATATAATGTGAGAAAAAATATCTCACTAGATCCATAATGGATTGGTACGTAATAGGTAGTGAAGGAAAATGTCGTCGTGAGGAGACCATCATGTCGTAGAACTTCAAAAGGTCGAAAACATGTCTCACGTGCACGAAACAAGCCTTTGAGGTGCACTTAAGTCTTTTGACCACACTGGTTCGAAAGAACTAGTGACACGAACACCTAGTATCAATCACAGGTGGTATCTATCAAAATACTATATTATACAATATACTATAGCGTAGTAAATATTTTTTAGGCGTGGCCTATATTCCAAGTCTCATTCAAATCTATTCAGCCGTTGCACCGTGCGTTATACACAAACGTACCTACAATCATCACAAACTTTCGGATTTATAATAAAGGTTAGGGTACCTACTAAAGTACCTAAGTAAGTTCGTATGAGCTAGTGGCCAATTCTTGGGACAGAATTTATAGGCCGCCCAAAGGCCTCCGTCATGGCTTAACGACTTAATAGCCGACGATTTAACGTGCCCTCCGAAGCACGGAAGTGCTCAGCTCGCAATACCACTTACGGTCACCTATCCAAATTGTGACCGCGCACAACGTTGCTTAACTTCAACGATTAATCTAGAACGTCTAAGCAAGCTACGCCACGAGCAATACAAAAAGGATTTAAAGTGCGCCGCAAAGGCTCCTTTCATGCACTTGACACATGTTTTCGAACCCACGAACTTAGGATCGCAGGTGGGGCCGGTACTACTAGGCCACCAGTGCTCTCGAGTACAAACCAATACAATAGTGTAGGTTATTACCTAAGTTATTTATTACCCATTCTTATATTCAAAAGCATAAGAATTCACAATATTTGTCAACACATCTGCCTACTTAAAAAAGTTTGCAACATCCATTACTTGGAATGGAACATTTATTTCATAATAACATTTACCGTTCATAAAATTATCTATAATCCGTACCAGCGAATACTATCTAGAGAAAAACGTTGAGCGTCCGTCATACACCACAGCTCTTTCGCAACGCACTTGCAAAATGTTTGAGCCTACATGGATGTCGAAATGTATTCAATCAATGAGCCTGTCGCAGCCAGGACTGTAGCAAGAAGAGTTTCAACAGAAGAAAACTCAGATAAATATTATAAATCTGGAAAACTTTTGTACATGTCAGTGTCAGTTAAAAAAATTAAAACGAATAAATAGAAAATTGTTTAAAAAATCTTTTAACAAAATACTATCATATAGATAGATTGATTATGTAGAAGACATAATTTAAACGCTTGGCACTGAATATTGCTCCAACTCATTTTACAAACAAGATTGTAGAGATCATCTTTTTAAAAATAGCCAAGCGTGGTTTCTTGCCGGTATCTTCCACATTTTGTACGTTAAAATATAATCAATGACTAAACAAATAAATTCCAAAACGATGTTCCCACTACCTTGCCTACACCTATTAATACAAACTTGTAGGTACTTATTTAGCTAGGTATGTCAACATGCTGAGGTCTCTGTAAATAATGAAAATAAATTTCCACGGGGTGATTCACTACGGCCCTGCTTTCAGCATTGTGCCATAGATTACTTGTTGTTCATTGTGGCTCGTGGGCATGGTTGGGCAACATCTGGATCCGCTTGGCCAACGTCATTTGGTAATGACTGATGTAACAACACAGATCTTATCGCTATCTTGTTCAGCATGGGTTTAATGGAGATACAACTCAAGGGGTGTTTTATGGGCGTTTTTAACCAGTTTATTTTATGTACTTACGTTCAATAAAGTTGCAGATCTTATTCTCACTTTCCGATTAAATCTTTAAGACAGCTGTTTTTTTTATAATTAGTGTACAAAAAAAATTGTACCTACTCTAATACTATTACAATCTAGCTAAGTAGGCCACAGATGTGATAAAAACCAAATAAATCACATTTCTATGAAATGTTTTAATAAACTTGAAAAGTTAAAAGTTTACAACTTTTCATACAAATTTTACTTTAAAATTGAATTATTGAAGTAGATTGAAGAATTGAAGTAGATTTGTGAATTATTGTCAAAAATGAGATTATTTTGTTTTTAATCACATCTGTTCAAAAAGAGCTGGTTGGTTCTTCGTAAACAGGGACCAAAGTAGGTACCTCTTCAATCCCTAGGGACTAAAAGTGATATCAATTTGGAATGTGGTTGTACATACCTAAATGTTCCAATCACCAAAGAGATCGATCACGAACATTATACGAACAAATAACTGGCTGTATGATAAAACTAGCTGTTGCCCGCGACTTCGTACGCGTGTAGTACATTATTTTGTTCTATCTTTATTATACTATATATAGCTGCAAACCCACTCACTGACTGACATCATTGTTCTCCCAGAAGGAGTAGAGATGGGTCAAAATGATGTATGGGGGAAGTGTTCATGGAGTCAATTCCAATTTGGGAAAAATCCGAAATCTTCGAAAACTGCTCCTCATCAGGGACCTCACCTACTGCCAGACGAAACTAGAAGACCGACACCCACCCTGCTTGCGGAATGTGGACATGCACCCTGGTCGAATTCGATGTGCGGTGAAAAAAATTCAAAATGGCGGAAAACAAGATGGCCGCCATACAAACTTTGACCGACGATATCTCGAAAACTATAATCGATAGGTATGGAGTGCTCGAACAAATGTCGTAGAGGATGGTACGATGCAAATGCCAATGGTGACAGTTTTTTTTTTTTTTTTTTTTTTTCAACAGCAGCGATTACGTCCCTCGCGAGCTGCGCGCAGCTCGCGCCCGCAAGCGGGAATACTAGTTATTATACTATATAAAGCTCGATTACCACTGACTGACTCACTCACTCATTGACATCATTGTTCTCCCAGAAGGAGACGAGATGGACGATGATGATGTATGGGGGAAATGTTCGGAGAGTCCCGGTGAGTGGGGGAAAAATCCGAAAACCCCCATTTTCCTCCCCCCTCGCCCCCCCCACGTTCGGTGTCCCGATTCTTCCCGACGAGGGCATGTTTTTTTTACAGATTCGGATAGAGGGTGCTCGAAGGAATACAAATTTTTTTGGATCCCCCCTTTCGACCCCCCTTCGACCCCCCCTTCTATCGGATCTCCGAAATGACTCGTGATATGGGATTTTTTCAAGTGGATTCGTATAGAGAATAGGATGGCGAGTAAAGTTGAATAAAAATTTGACCCCCCTCCCCCCCAATTTTCACTCCCTCTTGCTTGTATCTCCGAAACGGTTTGAGTTTGAGGGTCTCCTCTAAGAAACAACATCCTCGCGGGCTGCTTGCAGCCCGCGCCCGCAAGCGAAAATACTAGTTTTTTATACTATATAAAGCTCGATTACCACTCACTGACTGACTCACTGACAGAATTGTTCTCCTAGAAGGAGTCGAGATGGGTGAAGATGATGTATGGGGGAAGTGTTCAGGATGTCTCAGTGAGTATGGGAAAAATCCGAAAACCCCCCTTTTTCTCCCCCCTCGCCCCCCCCACGTTCGGTGTCCCGATTCTTCCCGACGAGGGCGTGTTTTTTTTGTAGATTCGGATAGAGGGTGCTCGATAGAATACAATTTTTTTACTCCCCCCCCCTTTGACCCCCCCTTCTATCGGTTCTCCATTATGACTCGTGAAATGGGATTTTTTCAAGTGGATTCGTATAGAGAATAGGATGGCGAGTAAAGTTAAATAAAAATTTTCCCCCCTCCCTCCCAATTTTCACCCCCCCCTTGCTTGTATCTCCGAAATTACCCACGATTCGAGATCGCGTTTGCTCGATTCGTATAGAGAATGGGATGGCGAGTAAAATTTCATAAAAAATTCCCCCCCTCCCCCCCAATTTTCACCCCCTCTTGCTTGTATCTCCGAAACGGTTTGTCCGATTGGGCTGAAATTTTGGTTCCAAGGGTTTTGAGGGTCACTGATGCCGTGACCTCTAAGAAACGATATCCTCGCGGGCTGCTTGCAGCCCGCGCCCTCACGCGGTCTCCAAGAAACGACCGCCTCGCGGGCTGCTTGCAGCCCGCGCCCCCACGCGACCTCAAAGAAACAACCTCCTCGCGGGCTGCTTGCAGCCCGCGCCCGCAAGCGAAAATACTAGTTATACTATATAAAGCTCGATTACCACTCACTGACTGACTCATTGACATCATTGTTCTCCCAGAAAGAGTCGAAACCGGTGATGATGATGTATGGGGGAAATGTTCGGGGAGTCCCAGTGAGTGGGGGAAAAATCCGAAAACCCCCATTTTCCTCCCCCCTCGCCCCCCCCACGATCGGTGTCCCGATTCTTCCCGACGAGGGCATGTTTTTTTTACAGATTCGGATAGAGGGTGCTCGAAGGAATACATTTTTTTTTTCTCCCCCCCCCCTTTGGACCCCCTTTGACCCCCCCCTTCTATCGGTTCACCGAAATGACTCGTGAAATGGGATTTTTTCAAGTGGATTCGTATAGGGAATAGGATGTCGAGTAAAGTTAAATAAAAATTCCCCCCCCCTCCCTCCCAATTTTCACCCCCTCTTTTACGCATCTCCGAAATTACCCACGATTCGAGATCGCTTTTGGTCGATTCGTATAGAGAATGGGATGGCGAGTAAAATTTCATAAAAAAATCCCCCCTTCCCCCCCAATTTTCACCCCCTCTTGCTTGTATCTCCGAAACGGTTCGTCCGATTGGGCTGAAATTTTGGTTCCAAATCGCGGGCTGCTTGCAGCCCGCGCCCGCAAGCGAAAATACTAGTCTTATATATAAAAATGAATCGCAAAATGTGTGTAAGCGCATAACTCAACAACGCCTGGACCAATTTGGCCAAATCTTTTTTTAAAATGTTCGTTGAAGTTCAATGATGGTTTTTACGGCGAGAAAAATTAGAATTATTGCTGGAAAAACCCTAAAAATAGCCCTTTTCTTTTTCCCATACAAATGACGAATGAACAGGACGAAGTCTGTCGGGTCAGCTAGTAATCAATAGTTTTCGCAGCGCACGCCAAAAACTATTTTGGGTTTTCTACCTTGGGTTACAATATGGCAATTTTCTTACGGATCATTATTTTTTTTGAAAATATATTATAGCCTATACTGGTCCCTGATAATGTAGCTTTCTATTGGTGAAAGAATTTTTGAAATCGGTCCAGTAGTTTCGGAGCCTATTCGTTACAAACAAGCAAGAAAAATAATCTTTCCTCTTTATATAATAGTATGACTAGCTTTCGTCCGTGGCTACGCTCGCGTTGTACCAGAGTAAAAAGTAGAATATATGTTATTCCAGAGCGCATGCTATGTATGTTCCAAGTTTCATTCAAATCCGTTCTGCCGTTATGGTGTTAACTTTCGCATTTTTACGTGATAACTTTTAAACGAAATATCCGATTGAGATGAAACAAAAAGTATTTTACTTCTACATAAATACTCTTGATAACATACTGATTAATTTCGATAAAGATTAATATTACGATACATATTTAACGTAGTTTTTTTTTCTTCAGACGATTTAATAATTATTTTGAACACAAAATCGGTTATTGTTATTAACCATGATAGCTAGATATATGTTCTCGCGGACTTTTTTGTAGGTCTTAATGGGATCTACAAACCCGTAGTAAGTACATCATTTTGTTCTATTGTCAATAGTTTTTGCAGCGCACGCAAAAATAGGTTTTCGATTTTACACCTTGTGTTACAAAATAGCAATTTTATTACGGATCCCTAATTTTGAAAAAAATAAAACATAGCCTATAGCCTTCCTCGATAAATGGACTACTCAACACTGAAAGAATCATTCAAATCGGACCAGTAGTTCCAGAGATTAGCGCGTTCAAACAAACAAACTCTGCAGCTTTATAATATTATATATATAGTATAGATTAGTATAGATGATAAACCGCGCGCTAACGAAATATTAATCAATTACTTAATTATTTTTTTATATTGTTGCATCTTTTTCTCATAGAGGGTAATAAAAAGAGTGTCCACCTCGGGAGCGACACTACTTTAAACTCAAGTGACGTACCTACTTTGAAATTTTTAAGAGTGTGTGTAAATAATGTGTTATAATGTTTTATGGATTTATATCACCTGAAATAAATGAATAATAATAAAAAAAATGTGATTAAAATGGCAATATTCGTATCATGTACTACGCGAAATCTTACCGTTACAACATTGTTAAGTTTTTACGCACTTGTGTATGAACTTATGAAAGTAGGCCTGTAGGCCTATGACGATATCTGTGGAGGTTTATAATGGTGCTCGGAATCGTGGTTTCATGTTATGAAATAAGGCATTACACTTTGATTAGAACATGACAAGCGGATAAATTACGAAATGGTTACTTAAAACATAATTGGAGCAAAGTTATGGTGTACATAGAAATTGCAAAAGTTATAAGTATCTATCATCATCATCATCTCCCTGCCTTTATCCCACTTAGTGGGGTCGGCACCACATGTCATGCACATTGACGGCTTCAGTGGCATGGGTTCGATTCCCGCTGCGGAAGAAATGTTTGCATGTTCTGCAAATATTTCTTCCGGGTATGAATCCTAGTGTGGGGTCAGGACTATGTATGTGGCTGTTGGGTCTTATTTATTTACCTACGTTTTTTCTTTCATGCCCCTCTATCATCTCAGTATTCACTCCTTTCTTACTCTTATCATCATTCACGCAATCCATCATCTCTTCTTTCTATAAGTACGTAGTATGATAAGCTTTTGAGGTATAAAAAGAGATGTATGACAGAAAATAAACAGGTCAAGTGCAAATCATATTCGCACACGAAGGCTTCCGTACATGTACTTTTTAAATAGGTAGGTAGCTTCGATGATCGATTACAAAAGTTAAAAAAAGTTTCTAATATGGGCCCCCTTTTTTTAATATTTGTATATTAAACACCTAGTGTGTAGGTATTTCAATAAATACACACTGAAAATTTCAACTCTCTACCTACTTATAACGGTTCATGCTATTATACAGCCCGCTGACACTCTTCGTATACGGAACCCTAAAAATAGGCCCGTCGCATAGAAACATTTTGGTCAAAACTGCTATTATTAGTTTCACTAGTTCTTTTGAACCAGTGTGGTGAAAGGATTTCAAGACGCCTCCAAGGCTTCTTTCGTGCACTTGATATATTTTTTCGAACTTTTTTTGTTCAACGACATGCCGGTTTCCTCTCGAAGTTTTCCTTTATCATTTCACTCAATGGAAATTCAGGTATTGTGTTAATATATCACACCACGTCTTCATCACCCTCCCTGGTCTATGTTAGTTGGTGTTCTATTTTTCACCTTCAGATCCAGGACTGAACAAACCACCAAAATTAAAATACCTAGTAAGTACTTAGGTGGTATGTTCGCACTCGCATACTAGCTTAAATTATCAAACATTACCTAGGTATGTTTATTATAATAAGTGTGTCACCGGTTCTCTGAACTACCTTGATTTGGGCCGATGACCAGGATGAGCGGTAAAGGACAAGTTGGAGAAAAATCTTGTGTGGGTTAAAACGAAATTCGCAAAAGCATTTTTCAAGAGAATTACTAAAAGTTTCAAGACAAAGAGTAGAAATGACAATGAAATAAAAATTAAAGTTTCCTTCTTCATCATCATTTTCATCCAGACTTTGTCTTCTGTTGGGTATATAGGCCTTCTTTAGATTACCTATAGGTACTCATTAAATATTTATTTACAAAAAAGAGTACAATCGAATTGAGAACCTTTTTTTTCTCTGTATAAATATTCTATTAGTAGTGGTCGGCCGAGAAAGCGTTGGCGGGACGATCTCGACTCCTTCGAGAGAATGGTGGGAGACTTCAAAGGACCGAGATGGTTGGCGGAGTTTGGGGGAGATCTTTACCCAGTTGTGGGACGATACAGGTTAACAAAAAAATAAATAAAAAATATTCTATTAGTTGATCACAAATCGTTAATTACCATAGCTACGCTTTTACCTGTCATAAAGCGCTATACATTTTAGTCAGAAAAAACATTGCTATGACAATGAACGATCCGTCGTCTGTTATTAAAATGTTGGAACCGGGCATTAATGGACTTAAAAAAAAAGGTTATTTTAAAGAAAAAAATACAACCGAATATCCGATATTCGGTTGTATTTTTTTCTTATTTCCATCAAACTTTTCTTTGATTAATACTATAACTCACTTGTCAAATTTTCCGCGAAAATCCGATAATGTGCGTTGCGTTTGGTACCGACACTGCACGTGCACTGCGAGACGAGAGCCGGTTGCCACTGGCTGAGGAGATGCAGCGCTCGAGGTTTTGCTCTCTAGGAATTGAGACCTGCACTGATTCGCTTTGTACTTAGATGTTTAACGGTTTCAGAAATTGTTACAGATGTCGCCAACAGTTTTACATCACCGGAAAAGTTGAGAACGTTATGAAAACTATGGCTTTAAATAATCAAGGCGAAATAAAGTGATACTACTACTAATCGTAACGCTAGTTCATTCGAACTAGTTTAGTAAAAAGATTTATGGTTCGTACATATATAAAATCACGCCTGTTTTCCATAGGCGTAGGCAGAGACCACGGATCTCCATTTGCTATGAATCTGACATACTTCTTTTTCTTCAAAATATCTAATATTTTCTTTCAAAATAATTAAGTAATGGAGCAATAAGGCCGGGTAGATGATGTTATTGAAAAATATTAAACAACATGAATTATTATAGATGTTTCAAATTTCTCGAGTGTATACACACTCTACAAACAAGTAAAACCGAGTCTACACATATTACCTAGGGTTAACTGAACAGAGTCTAGTCTTGCCCAGTAAATAGGCGCGTATCCTCCCAGGCCCCTTATTCACTATGACCCCAAACAAAACGTGCCGCTCGTAACTTGTTTATAACGCGCCTCGTCGTGTTTTTGTAAAACAAAATTGACATATAGAATACTATAACAAGATGATTCCACAAACGTGCTCGCATTTGCCCACGTTACGTTTTTGTTGGTCATAGTGAATAAGGCCCCAGCTTAGTCAGCCTTTTCTACACTATTATCTTTTATAAAAACATAGGCAATATGTGCTCGTCTTCCCTCGGTTTCAAAAGAATAAAAATGTTGCGAACTCCTGGCCTACGCATAAAAAACTGCGTTATTATATAACACCATCTATCGCACGAAAATTGCAGCGCAGATGAATAAGGTCAACATGAAAATGTAACATTTTTGCGGTACTGCTTGCACCATTTCATGTAAGAAGTTGAACACTGTTTCATAAGATTTAATATGTTATTTTTGCCATAGGCCTACTTACTACCTATTAGTGTCACTAGTTCTTCCGAACCAGTGTGGTGAAAACATTTAAAGTGCGTCTCAAATACATAATATCTTATCTTAATCTTTAATATATTGTAAATGCAAAAAATTGTGAGTTTGGATGTTTGTATGTTTGTGCCTTAATCACGCCTAGACGGCTGAAGGAATTTGAATGAAACTTGGAATATACATATTACATGTACTGGATTAACATATAGGCTATTTTTTATCCGGTTACAAAGCGAGTGAAGCCGCGGGCGGCAGCTAGCACATACATAAAGTCACGCCTGTTTCCCATAGGGGTAGGCAAAGATCACGGATCTCCATTTGCTACGATCCTGACATAGGTACCTACTTCTTTCGCTTCATTAATTCTCATTACATTTCTCATGCATGCTCCTTTCGTGTAGTCCTAAAACAAGGTATGGTATGGAAAGTTTGAGTTACGATAAGGTTGTCATTTTCCGTTTGAACCTTATTTTGTAACCATTGGATTCTCAATCGAAAGATTCCGATTCCGACATCCTATAGTTTTAAAAAACTTCACTGATGTTACAAACCTAGGGCCTATCGGAATAAATCTGACCGCCACAGGTATAAATAAAAAAAACAAAACAAATTCAAAAGCTTGTGGCAAAATTTTACTATGTCTTTTAGTGTCGACTGTCAGACTTTAGAGTAGGTACTATTATAGTTTCGTTAGCTGATTAGGTAACTTCATAGGTTCGTATTGAATTCATTGATCTAATAAGCTGAATGTAAATTGAATATATGTAGAAATTGCACTTACACTTTACCTACAATTAAATACTGGATTGTTACATAAAACTGTAAAAAGTATAAATATCTAGCAAAGTAGGTTCATTAGGTACTCGTAGTTGGCAACAAAGAGCATATATAAAATAAAGTATCAATGTCAACAACCTGGCTATTACCTCACACTTCAGACAGACAGGTACTTGGTTTTATGAGGTTTTATGCCTTAAAACCAGACAGATTATAAAGCAACATCAAATGGTAAAACGTATGAGAGGTGAGTATGCAAGAAAAAAATATCTTAAAATATACATACGGCAATACAAGGCAAAATATGCATCTAAAGTATAAAATAGGACGAAAAATTGTAAGCCTACATTTTGTTCTACGAATTATCAATTTTTTTAAAAGCTGCTAAATGTTGATTGAGTACTGTATAATATTTTTGTAATACCATTTATAGTTTAACGAACGATTTAAAGTTTGAATTCAAAGCCGAGATGCGATTGTTTTACAAAAAAAATCAAAACTTTCATATTTTATTGGGAATTTTACATTGAACTTCAAAAAGCCCTTCTTAAAATTGTCAATTCAATTTATGAAGGATAAAATTGTAATATCCTAAATGAATAGCACGCTCATCTCGATATTTGTCGGTATCAGAGTTAGGAACCTGCACATCTTACAAGCCTTTGAGGTACCCTTACCTATTTTAATTTGTTAAATTGCTGCTGACAAAGAACCAAGGTCATTAGCAAAATAAAGTGAGAGTAAACACATAGGTCATATCTGCCAAAGATACGACACACGCTGGGGTAAACGAGTTCTTGAGTGAAGACCGCGACTCGGCAAACGTAACGTAAGGACGCCCTCCGGCTAGGTTGAGTGACGATTTGCGAAAGATAGGCGCTCATTGGGGAACTGCTATAGGCTGATGATGATGATGATGATGCAATTGCATAAAATCCGTTTTCTACAATCAAATTGTGAATTTACAAAAAGTACTAACCAACCTTACCTGTTTTTATAGAGATTTGATATAATTTTGAAAAAGAATGGTGTTTCGACGCAAAAATAAAAAATTGTTCCAACTTTGAAGAAGGTAATAACTCTGGTATTTAATACGAGTTCATGTGTTGATTAGATAAAATTATAGTTGACTAATGTTGTCATTTTCTTCTTTCTTTTACCAGCACGACAGCTCCCTGGACATCACTTATCAGAACAGCCCCGTCTGTTTAGTACGCTGAAATATAAGCCGCGAGGTCTCATTGAAACCTGGTCATCGTGGTCATCTATGGCTATTGCAAGTCTGCAAGTTTCATAGTCACCAAGCCCTTCTTGGCCAATTGTGTCTGCTGGACAACTATTCATGTGCATAGGTGGTGGAATTGAATCCGCACTTTCGCTTATTCGGCGATGCGTAAAGATACTTTCAGTTATAATTCTTATATCTAAGCCTATATAAACGAAATAAGTCATTTGCACTTCAAGTTTACGTACAGGCAACTCTGTTACAAGATAGGACTCGTATTATGGAAAATACTGACAGCGTGAAAAAGCTAAACATAACCAGAAGTCAGAAAAGATATGTCTTATGAAGTCTAGTAGGTACTGACAGTACTTTGATGACTTCGTTTGCGTGGCGGGCGTGTGCCCGGCTGAGTCGCGTGAGATAACGCAGGTTCGTGTTCCGCTACGGAAGAAATGTATTCGGATTCTGGAAATATGTCATCCGGGTCTGGGTGTTGTGGTACCGCGGTACTCGTTATTTTTGATACCCACGGTACATGGTAACCTTGTATGAGATAGAAGTATATGTAACTGTTAGGTGTTGTTAGGTTAAAATCTTCCGCCATTCCCCTTCAATCAATAATAACTAAGTTAAGTCTTGATCGATAAGTTAAACAGTCAAACCAACGTGACTTTGTTAGACCAAAAGAGAAAGTCTCATAGTTCCTTCTCTTTAAAAATACATTCGGTCCGTGACCTCTTCCTTTTGTGGCAGTAAATTTTCATAATATCTATTTATCTTAAGACTCATTTCTTGATCGTGAGAACTGGTGGTCTAGTTGGTAGCGGCCCCGCCTTCTGACCCTAAGGTCGGGGGTTCAATTGATGTTGGAAAAGAAAAGCAGGCCAATATTTTTAGGACTATCAAATTAAAGTAAGTTTCTGAAAATCCCCAACAGAATCGATACCACACTGAAAATTTCAACTCTACCTACATATTCATGAGATACAGCCATACAGCCCGCTGACAGACGGACTGATGGACAGTGGAGGCTTAGTAATAGGGTCCCGTTGGCACCCTTCGGGTACGGAACCCTAAAAAACGATTTTGTTACATACCCGCGTTTTAGTCAGCGGCGTAACAGCGAGATGAAAGTCACTGGACGCAGGCCAAGGTCACAAGGAAAGGGCTTCGTCACAAACTGCGCACTCAGTAGGTCAGCGTAAAGTTTTTCTAAATCGAATTATGTTTTCGACGACAATCACATCGCGCTGTTTGCTTTATCTACACTAATATTATAAAGAGGAAAACTTTGTTTGTTTGTTTGTACTGAATAGGCTCAAAAACTACTGGACCGATTTTAAAAATTCTTTCACCATTCGAAAGCTACATTATCCACGAGTAACATAGGCTATATTTTATTTTGGAAAAAAATAGGGTTCCGTAAGATATTTGGGTTTTTCGGACACAAGGTGTAAAAAATCAACCAGAAAAGTTACTTATTTTGCGTACGCTGCCTAAACTATAAAAGATAGAACCATAAAATGTTCTAATTAATTGTAGATCTTATAAATATCTACAAAAAAGTCCGCGACACACTATACCCATCTATGTCGAGTGAGGCACAGCAACCATTTTTTTATTTAAAAATCTTGAATTTTTTTTGGACTACATTTAAACGCGTTTATTTTACTCATGCTATTAATCCTTATCAAAATAAATGATTTCATCACTAAGAACAGTTTATGGAGATAATATTTGGTCTTTGAATGATTAAAATTGGACGTTTGGTTTTGAAGTTATGGCGAAATTAAAATATTACGATTTCTGCTGCACGACCGCTGCGTAGGGAGCCGACCTCGCGACTGACCGTGTCTTTCCTGGGTAGGCTTTTTGCAGCGGTAACCGAAATCCACGCGGGCGGAGCCGCGGGCGACCGCTAGTAATATAATATAATAATAACAGCTTTTATTTTCCACTTACTATTTACATATTTACATTATCTATACCTAAATTATACTATGTATTTATCTATTTTTAAACATATCTATATTTATTTTTATGTGTAAGAACCGCGTCTAGCGGTAAAGCCTCCTCCAATTGCTTCCATTTTTCCCTATCTCGAGCTGCTCTATGCCAGATCTTGCCTGCCAATTTGGTGAAATCGTCACTCCATCTTTTTTGTGGTCTACCTTGTCTGCGTTTCTTGTCCAGTGGGTACCAATTTGTTATTGTATTAGACCACCCCTCGTCCGCCACACTTTGTACGTGCCCAGCCCATTTCCACTTTAATTTGAATACTCTTGTAACTGCATCCTTAGCTTTCGTCTTATTTCTTTTTGATGTTTGCTTTAGTGATCATAAAATAGAAAAGTGTAGGTACTTAGTTGTTATATTTGAAGGCCTGGGTGGCGTGGCTGGCGATTGCTCGGCAGAGACGCAAGAGGCGCGGGTTCCATTCCCGCTGCGGAAGAAATGTTTGTATGCTCTGCAAATATTTCTTCCGGGTCTGGGTGGTACCATGGTATGTAGTTTCCGATACCCACAACTAATAAAATAGGTACTTGAAACTTTGATAATAAAACATAGGCGTTCGTAGGTTTCGTCATAGAATCTCTTTTACTAGGTACTTTTTGTATAAAATAAATATTTCATTCTTATTTTCTATGTCGCTATCACTATTGGATCATCCTATTTGTATATTTTCGACGTAATAAATGCAAATGTTTATTATTAAAACTTTTATTGCATGTCAAATTATGCTAATGCACTTACAAACCCAGTACAATGTATGGGTAAAGTTATTATTTAATACAATGATAACACTATTGCATTGAATCACCTACCTTTGTGTACAGGGAGTAGGTACGTAGCATGGGCACTAGACATGGGTACGTAGATTGGACACAGTTTGATGGCTGAATCAGCTGGTCTGTTGTCTGTTCTGCCAAAGAGGAGCTCGACATTGAAGTCATATTTGCTGCTGAAAACAAAATAAATCAATAAATAACACGCAACAGTCATATACATAGTTCTGACCCCACACTTCTTCTTCTTCTCTCTTTAGATAACATCCAGACCCGGAAGAAATATTTGCAGAACATGCTAACATTTCTTCCGCGGCGGGAATCGAACCTGCCGTCTCTGCCGAGCAATCGCCCGCGAGGCCACCGAGGCCGTCTTCTTCATATTGAGAGCAGGGCATTGAAGAGTGATGCAACCCTTGAGACATATTTTTTTAGTTGTAGGTGTTTTGTTGTAAGGCTATAAGGTGTGGTTGATGTGACTCTGAGAAACTGATTTTATGGCTTTGTTAGATGAACCGAGCCAGTGGGTCTGCGATAAGTTTTCCCAAACTGTACCTACTCACTAGCGGCTGCAGTAAAACATTTTATACTAGCTGCCGCCCGCGGCTTCGCTCGCGTGGTACCCGGATTAAAAAATAGCCCATATGTTAATCCAGCACATGTACTATGTATATTCCAAGTATAATTCAAATCCGTTCAGCCGTTCAGGCGTGATTGAGGCATAACTTTTACATTTATTATTATAGTAAGATTAAAATTTGTGATGAGGGAATGAAGCGAGAGTAGTTTGTCAAGGTCAGAACAGATGGAAATCCGTAGTTTCTGCCTACACCAATGGGAAGCAGGCGTTATATTATGCATGTATGTATGAAAATTTGGCTTTCATCATGTTGGAGAGGATACTATCCCTTAGTCGACTCTTACGACATGCTCGGGGTGAGAAGCAGCTGGACGCATTCTATGTTTATTCTTTACTCCCAGTCCAGCAGAGAAGTAGCGTTACTAACGTAACAGAAATAAAAACTCACGTTCAATTCATCTGCATGAGCCGCGTCTACTGCCGCGCCGGCCATACATCATCTTCCAGGCCTGCGAGACCAGCACCACAAGCAGCGCCAGCGCTACCAACACGCAGGCGACGTCGCACACGCGCCCCGCGGATATCTTGGAGCAGAAGTACGAGTCGCAGCAGCCACCTCGCTGGTCCACGGCGCCGCCGCCGCCGCCCGCTGCTCCGTCCGCACCGACATTTCCGTATCCGGGGCAAGTTTTACTGGGAACAAAACATCAATCTCAACCCATCGCAGCGAGGTACTTTTTAAGATAAATAATAATATACTTGTGGACTTTTCACACAGCACCATCTAGGTCCAAAATAAGCAAAGCTTGTACTGGTCACTGGGCACCAGATGGCTGATAGAATACTTATACACTTTTTTTTTGTAAATACATACTTATAATACGTAATACAACACCCAGACCCCGAAGAAATATTTGCAGAACATACAGACATTTATCCCGTAGCGGGAATCGAACCCGCGCCTCTTGCGTCTCAGCCGAGCACTCGCCCGCCTCGCCACCGACGTGGTCGATTCATCACAATGGTTCTTTTTACACTAATATTATAAGGAGGAAAGATTTTTTTGTTTGTAACGAATAGGCTCCGAAACTACTGAACCGATTTAAAAAACCTTTCACCAGTAGATAGTTACATTATTACGGAATAACATAGGCTATAATTTATTTTCAAAAAATTAGGGATCTTTACTAAAACTCCAATAATGTAACACGAAGTGAAAAAAATTGACCTAAAAAATCCTAATTTGTTAAATACCCGTGCGAAGCCGGGGCGTAAGTTATCGATTTACTGACATACAAGTGGCATTACGAGCTGAGTGCTTCCGTGCTTCGGAGGGCACGTTAAATAGTCGGTCCCGGTTTTTAAGTCGTAATTTCGTAAAGCCATGAAATTTGGAGGGTATCTTTCTCTTATGGTGTTAGTCTAGTGTATGAAAATAATTCCTGAAATGTATCTCCTAGACGCAGCGGTAACGTAAAGTTTGTATGAAAAAATGACTCGCTCGGGGTGTTCTATTATACCGTACGATTGCATGGGGATGGATAAGTCGTGATGTGTCATGAGTCTTTCTTATATATTAATGAATAGCGTCACATAACAGTTAACCATACAGTACTAAATAAAATTCACAATCATAATTATATTCCCTCCCTCATAATTATATTTCGTAGATGATCGTAGTATAAGTTTTCATTCATGGTTATTATGTTTTACTACAGTAACGAGTTATACTTTGGGAGATTCATGTTGGAACCATGCTGTGCTGTGGTGGATGTGGTCATCTACATTTAGCAGTATTATACAGGTGTGATAAATAAATAGTAAAACTAGTAATTTCGGCTTACAGATTACAAAAAACTAAAAAAAGCTTTGTAGGTAACGCAGTGCGATTTTATAACAAAATTCCTCAAAGTATTACACAATTAAGTGAAGGCAAATTTAAGAAATGTATCAAAAATAACTTGACATGTACTTACTGGTAAAGCATATTATTGTATAAATTACTACCTGACTAGTAGAAATGCATGGAAAATTGACAAAGCCCATCCCGTACCTACAGCTGCATCCAATTGATATGTTTTAGCTACTTTTAGCTATTAGGTAAGAATTTTCGCTTTTGACAAGACCACTTTACAGCCGCTTTAATTTAATTTAACGATATGATAATCTTTTATGTTAAACAAATTGACGTAACTAAGTGTTCTATAATAAGTCCCTATGATTTGAAATAAATAATTTGAATTGAATTCAATAAAAAAATTAAAAATTGTTTATTTATGACAAGTAAAAGACATGATCTATATGGGTTAGTAGTTGCCTAGCAATGAACCCTGGTGGTCTAGTAATAGTTTACTCTACCGATCCTAGGTCACGGATTCGAAGGCAAATTCGATGCAAATCCACTCAGAAGGAAAGCATCGTGAGGAAACTGGCATGTCGTAGAACAAAATAAAGCCGGTCAAGTGCAAATGTCGAATTCGCACATGAAGGGTTCCGTACCGATACGGAATAATACCTATGACTTTTCAATACTGAATAGATACAGGTATACTTTAAAAAGAAAAGTTTCTTATATGGATCCCCTTCTATTGATTTAATACTTGTTGTTATAATAATAAGGCCTTTACCATCTATATTAAATGATTTATACAGCGTCAGGAGGCAACTTTTACTAACGGAACGCTGTAGTTAGTGCCCGGGACGAATTAAGGTGGAGTAGACTTGCCCAGCGTCTATTCCATCCTCTCAGCTTAGTCGGCCTTGTCCACAGGAAAGACATGGTCAATACGTGCCGAGCTGACTAAGCCGCGGGTTTCCTCACGATGTTTTCCTTCACCGTTGTGAGAGTACTGGTATGGCACATCAATTTTTCGCACAGAAAAATCCATTGGTGCACGACCGGGTTTGAACCCATGACCTTAGGATCGGAAGGCGGGGTCACTACCAACTAGACCACCAGTGCCCTCAGTAGTAGTAGCTGGCTAGTAAATACATAAATAAATATTTGTGGACATTTCACACAGCGCCATCTAGCCCCAAAATAAGCAAAGCTTGTATTATGGGAACAAGATGACTGATAGAATACTTTATATACTTTTTTTGAAAATATGTACCTACTTATACATACTTAATACATATTACAATATCCAGACCCGGAAGATATATTTGCAGTACCTAAGTACATAAGTACAAACATTTCTCCTGCAGCGGGAATTGAACCCGCGCTTCTTCTTTATCTTAGTTATTTAAAATATTCTGAAAATATTTATTTAGGGTAATATGCTTTGCACCTAGGAAATACACGGGGTAGTGGGTAGTGGTTGGTAGGGTAGTCTAAAACCTCATCAAGTATCGCCAGGGCGAGAGGGAATTAAAAAGTACCTTTCACGTCCCTGCGATGAAAGCTTGAGGTGATTGCCAGCGTGCTCCACGCTGATAAGTTTGCACGATCTGCAATATTTGTTCTCGGTCTAGAAGTGGTCTAGGTCCAGAACTGAACTTGCGACATTTAGATCATAAGCACAGAACGGAAAGTACAAAAAAAAATCCTTAGGGTATTTGGATCTTATGTACCTACGGAACGGAAAATACAAAAAAAATCCTTAGGGTACCTATTTGGATCATGAGCACAGAACGGAAAGTACTAAAAAAAATCATAGGGTAGGTAGGTACCCGTTAACGAGTAGGTAATCATACTAAGTTCTAGAGATTTTTGGTATGGCCAAGAGCGTGTCGGACCACGCTCAGGCTTCAAGTCAGTACCTACTACTATTACATGCCACTAGTTGGTATAAATTGGTACCTATATAAAATTAGTATTTTAAATTCGCGGGCAAAAGCTAGTGCTTTTGCCCGCGACTTCGTACGCGTTAGATTAGGTACTCTTATAAGTATCGCACCGTTCGCCCTCATCCTCATCTTCAACATGTCCATTTGTTTTGCATAAACCAAGTTTCAAGCCAATCGCACCGCCTGTTAAAAAGTTCCCATACAAAGTTTGACACCCCATTTTATCCCTTCTAAAGGATTGTTTCGAAAAATCCTGAAACACGTACCTATTCATTTATCTTGCGTTTATAGTGTCCAAGCCGGGTTTTAAGCTAATCAAGGCCAGTCAAGCCAGCAAACGAGATCAGGTTTCGGAACGTCGGCGGCGGCTAACGCGCGCGCGTCTTATGTCAGTGTCACCGCGGGGTCATCAAAAACAGCTGACCTGTGCCGGTCTCTGTGTTGTGTTGTGATCGGGATCATGATGTTTTGCAAGTATAAAAACTACGTTTGTCAAGTGTGTAATCAACCGGGATATCTGAAAAGAATGTGCCCGAGACAGAAAACAAGTGCAAAAGTACAATAGCGAGGTTCGCAATCTAGACACGGACTATAGCAATGACGAGGTAATTAAATTTGTATAATTTTGTTGGTTCAGATAGTAGGTGTGGGCCTGTATAAAAAGATGTGGAGATAGAGAGGGTCGCACTACCAGGATGGAGGCAGATACCGGGTGTCTTATTTCTTGTATTAGCTTGGAACTGTATGACAAATTCTATTGTTTTCTAACTTACCTTTAGGTAAACATAACCTAGTTATGAGCTATACAGGAGAAACAGTGAGACCAGTGGGGAAAATATCATCTTTAGTTAGATTTAGGCAAAAAGTAAGTAATAATAATAATGTTTGTGGACATTTCACACAGCGCCATCTAGCCCCAAACTAAGCAAAGCTTGTACTATGGGAACCAGATGGCTGATAGAATACTTATTATATTTTTTTTTGTAAATACATGCTTATACTTATAATACATAGTATTGAAACCCCAGACCCGGAAGAAATATTTGCAGAACATGCAAACATTTCTCCCGCAGCAGGAATCGAATCCGCGCCTCTTGCATCTCAGTCGAGCACTCGTCCGCCAAGCCACCGAGGTTGTCTGTTGTCAGAAGTAAACCTGGGCGTTTTTTCGTGGTCCCATTATTGTCCCATTAATGGGACTACGAGAAACAGTTCTCCCTCGTGGTCCCATTAATGGGACAATTGGGAGGGAGAACTGTTTCTCGTAGTCCCATTAGTAAGTGCGGTTGTGGAAATTTTCACTCTGTACCTATATATTTCCTGCATCTAAAGGTTTACATCTTTATGTAATCGATAATGGTAGGAAACCCTTAATGGGGAGGCGATGGCTATACGAATTTGGAATAGCTTTATCAGAGATTAATTGCAATGATATGAAATGTACTTTACCATTTAGCATTGAATTCTCTCAGTTTCAGATACAGTGATGTATTTGCGGAGAGACTTGGACAGTAGACGGTGGGGAAGTGAGCCTGCATGTGCGGGCGGCCGGTGTACATGTGTGCGCGGCCGCTGGCGTACCTACGTGCTGTGCGAGCCGGTGGAGCGCGCGCTTGACAAGCTGGTGGCCGACAGGGTCATCACGCCGGTCGAGACGTCGGACTGGGCGATGGTGTGTATCAGTTGTAAAAAGCGATGGTACCATTCGGGTACGTGGTGATATTAAATTAGCCTTAAATAAATGCCTTGAGGTGGACTGTTTTCCTTTACTTAAAGTGGAGGATTTGTTAGCTAATTTAGGCGGAGGGGAGAGATTTACTAAAATTGATTTGTCGCAGGCTTATGCTCAATTTGTTCTGGATAAAGAGTCTCAAAAATATACAGTGATAAATACTCATTGGGGACACACACTATTTAGGTATGAGCATTTGATTTATGGTTTGTCGCAAGCTAGAGCAAATGTTTGCCGATATTCCGAGAGTGTATTTCAGTTCTGGATGATGTGATAATCAGTGGTAGAACATTTAGAAACTTTGCATAAAGTTTTGCAAAGATTACAACATTATGGCTTAAAAATTAAAAAGGAAAAATGTTCATTTTTTGCAGACTCGGTAGCTTACTTAGGATATGTTATTGAAAGGGAGTGACACCATACTAGCCCAAATAAATTGAGAGCTATAAAGGAAGTGAGCTCACATTTTAATGACAGATGCTAGTGCTCCGTGATATCACATGTGATGGAGAATGTGTCAAGGGTTTTAAACACAGCTGAACGGGGATACTCACAGATAGACAGATAGGCTTTAGCTAGGGGTTATTTATGGCGTAAAAAAGTTTCACCAATATCTATATGGGCGTAAGTTTATTTTAAAAACTAAACCTTTGGTATCAATATTTGAACCCAAAACGGGTATACCCACGATGGCATCATCCAGATTGCAGAGATGGGCAGTAATACTTTCGGGTTATGATTATGATATTAGACATGTAGAAACAGATAAAAATGGGGCAGATGCTCTTTCTCGTCTTCCGTTAGGGAAGGGGGAACATAAAAATAAGCTAGAACATAAAGAAGTCACTTACATGAATTTTGTCAATTACTTTTTTACCTATTACACAACATCAGCTGATACATGAATTTAAAAATGATCCCCTTTCGTGTAAAGTAGTCATTTTAAACAATTTTATTGATTGTACCTAGTGTTTTTAAGTTGTAAAACGTAGAATAACTTAACATTGTGGATTTAGTTTTAATTATCAAAGAATATATAGCTTTAGTTAAGTAGGAGGGTGTAATGTATATGTTTAGGGTAGTTTTAGTCGTTACTTTATTATTTTACTATTGTGGGTAGGCATTCCCCAAGATGGCCATTCCGCTAATAAATGTGTTCACTTATGCTTCATGTAGAGTTTATTTTAAGGAATCCCGTACCTAATCCAATTATATTTCACAAACTTTGCACCCCATTTCACCCTTTTTTAATGGTTGTTTTAAAAAATCCTGAAACACGTACCCATTTATTTTGCATTTACAGTATCCGAATTGAATTTCAAGCAATTTCTTGCGTCTGCCGAGCAATCGCCCGCCACGCCACCGAGGCAGTCATATGTTCCATACATTTTCGTGGTAACTTTGTCTCACTGACGTTTGTTTCACCTACCTCTAGGGCACTTTAACGGAATCTGGAATTCTAAAGGCATATTTATATTATAGGCATATTCAAGTATATTATAAGTAGATAGTGTTTATTTATTTTATATTTTTAACTTTTGTACACCGCCGTCTTTCTGCTCTGTTTTTATCCTCTCCATCCAAAGGTTGCCTGGAAGAGATCGTTCTTAGCGATAAGGCCGCCCATTGTACAGTTTTTGTTTGTTTTTATTTACTTTTTTGTGTTTTTTTCATTGTTTGTGTGCAATAAAGTGTCTATCTATCTATCTATCTATCTAAAGGCAGTTTGATAAACAGACAGTTCATAAAGGTCCTTTTCGTGTACCACGAGTCTGTTTTGCAAGCTGCAGAGTAAGGGCAGCGGACCGTCTCGTGACGTCATCACTCAGCGTTACCTTACATAATTACTACAGGTACTTACTTAGTAATATCAGTTTGAAAAATCGACGTTGCGTTAGATGCGGTTGCCAAACGACCAGCCTGTTGTTTCTCAACTGTAGGAAATTGTCGTTATAGCACATTACGAAGCAGACTCTTTTTCCGACCCGACTCGACTGTCCGTGTCGGATGGTGTCAAGATTCATTGAAACGAAGCTAATGCAATAATCTACTTCGTCAGTTGAGCATTATAGTCATAGTCAGTTGATTAGGGACACGAATAAGTACCTACAAAAATTTCTATAAAATTAATGTCGGTAGTGTTGTGAAGTAAAGAGAAGGGAAAATGTCGTTAAATCTAAAAGTCATCAGAAGGGCACAACTGTGTGTGCGCTGCGTAGTGATTGCGTGGCGTAAGATTAATTTGGTGCATGCGGTGATACGCTTCTGGCGACCACTAGCATGAGTTAGAACGCCTTTTGATGTTCAGCGAGTTGATATATTTATACGAAAAACGAAAGCGGGATGTTTTTGATATTATCCTCTGGATCATCTGGATTCAGACAACCATGTTATATATTTTCAAACAAACAATCAGAGAGATCAGAATGTCTTTAAATGATACGAAGTCCTCTTGACAGAATATATTTTCATTATAAGTAGAGGCATATTTGTAATTATATTCTTGCATGACATGACCTTTGATCAACTTGCCAGCACACGATCTTGTGCTAAGTAGCCGCACATTACGCCTGCCATCCATCAGCTATACGTATATGTTTTGTAGGTGCGTTTGAGAAACAACTAAGCTGAGAGGATGGAATAGTTGCTGGGCAAGCCTACTCCATCTTAATTCGTCCCGGGCACTACAGCGTTCCGTTTGTGAAGGTAAAAGTTGCCTCCTGACGCTGTATAAATCATCTACTATACCTAGATGGTAAAAGGCCTTAGTTTTTGAGAAACAATGTAAGTTGCGATATATTTAATGTGTTTCTAACCTTTTAGTTCATAATAGGGCTTGTTTCGTAAATTCTCTGTTTCGAAAGTGACCAAACTTCAAAAACACTGCACCACATTGTGGATAAGGTCACGCGATCGTCTTATGTTGTAAGTTTGTCGCTGTCGATAATCTTTAGCCTATGATATTTAAAATCAAAATAATAAAGTTGATTATTTTTTATTATGGACATGGAACTTTGTTCCATCACCATTCCTGGTGGCGGCAGCTGAAACAACCAATTGAATGCAATAAGAAGTATACATACGGACAGCTTTTAGCCATATCACATAGTGATGTTGAACCCCGTGGCCGCGATGCGGCAGGCCTGAGTCAGCAAGATGAGTATGAATGTGAACGCCACACATATGAACACGATCTCCACCAGGTCAAAGTGGCTGCAGATTTGAGATTTTGGTGGGAACTCTTTGTTGGCCATTTTTGGTTGCCGTCTCTGCGAACAATATAATCAAATTCAGCTTAGGTCCAAGCTGAGTGAAACCGGAAATTTGTCATCCATCATTCTTGTAGGTTCAGTAGGTCATGAGTCTTTCATATATTGCTAAGTATAGAAAACTAGCTGCCTCCCGCGGCTTCGCTCGCGTTATACCCGGATAAAAAGTAGCTTAAACGAGTATGTCATTCCAGCACACATATCCTACTAATATTATAAATGTGAATGTTTGTAAGGATGTGTGGATGTGACGATGAATGTTTGTGGCTCAATCACGCCCAAACGGCTGAACGAATTAAGATAAAATTTGCTACAGAGGTAGATTATACACTGAAATAACATACAGGCTTTTTATCCTTGAAATAGACTCCAAAAATGAAATAAGTTGAGAAGGTATAATCAGGATAACGCATAAAACCTTCATTGATTTAAGTTTTAT
Organism: Scotopteryx bipunctaria; assembly: GCA_949320045.1. NCBI lineage: Eukaryota > Metazoa > Arthropoda > Insecta > Lepidoptera > Geometridae > Scotopteryx > Scotopteryx bipunctaria. The sequence continues at coordinate 2,687,544 of OX439440.1, forward strand.
GACATGACATTTAATCTGACTTATGATAAATTTTGACAAACACCTTAGCCAAAATTCTTACAGCATGATCCAAGGATCATGTTGCACGACCCCACATAGAGTGGGATATGGGCAGGAAGATGATGATGATGAGGATGATAAATTTTGACAAAGTCAGTATCCTACTATTTTATAATATACAATATTTATTTGTTTAGGCTCTTTTTTTATCCGGGTACCACGCGAGCGAAGTCGCAGGCGGCAGCTAGTTTATGTATAAATTATTCGATTGAATTACACATTAATTCCTTAAATAATATGAAAATGGCTTGCAGTCGAAAGGGCCATCCCACAAATCAAATACAAGCACTACCAACCTAAATATTATAGTGTATAGGTACTCAGAATTGAAACTGTTTTTTTATTTTTATTGTATGATAATGTTTTAATATGACTTTCTTTAGAAACCTTAAGGGCTGGAAGCGTAGGAACCAGTCATGATAAGGGCAGGAAAACGACGATGACGTGTTATGTATATCCCAAGTTTTATTCAAATCCGTTCAGCTGTTACAGCTTCATTGAGGCACAAACATCCAAACATCGGGACAAACTTTCGCATTTAACATTTAAGTAGGATTATACTTATTATTGATTTATGTGCAAGTAAACGCAACTATTTGTTGAGCATAAAATGAAATAAATAAGATAAATTGAAAAAGAAGAACATTATAATTTTTTCTATGAAATTTGATGAATTTTTACATTTTGTTGAGGTACGAGACACCAAAGTTCAGTCCAGTGAACTTTACTGCTTTTATGATCATGGTTTACAACGCCGTGCTTTCACAAGGCTTCAAAAAACTGATTTATTTGTCTATGTTCAAAATTAACCATACCATTTTCCCAGCCACAACTCGTTCATACGTTAAAACGCAACGATAGCGCGTTCTAGAAAAGGTACAAATTTACTAGCGCCATCTAGTTTGAAAATGGGGAATCGGTAAATCCACGACTGTCTTCTTTGATGACTTCAATTCAAAAATTTCTTTATTTATTCTAACGAAATTATTCAAGTAATTAAACAATGTATTAATTAGTAGTAATTAAACAATGTATGTATTAATTAATTAATGTTGTTAGGTACTTTATATTATTTTGCAAACACGTATGGGTGTTGTAGTATTATCATATTAATTTTGTTTTTTTTTGTAACGAATAGGCTCCGAAACTACTCGACCGATTTCCAAAATTCTTTCACCAATAGAAAGCTACATTATCAGGGACCAGTATAGGCTATAATATATTTTCAAAAAATTAGGGATCCGTAAGAAAATTGCAATATTGTAACCCAAGGTAGAAAACCCAAAATAGTTTGTGGCATGCGCTGTGAAAACTATTGATTATAGAATTAAATAATGTACTACACGCATACGAAGTTGCGGGCAACAGCTAGTGTATAATATTGTTGTAACCAATGACGTTGTCGGCGTGATAGAAGATTTTTTGGAATGATTTTGTTTTAAACTATAAAAAAGAAATGTATAACTCTTGATACTACTTGAATGTCACCATGGTGATGTACATACATACTATCACACCCATATCCCTAATGGGTGGGCAGAGCCACAAGTTAACATAAGAAAACTTGCAGCCACTTCTGATTTAAAATCCTAAGATGGAAATGGTGAACAATGGTGACAGGTGATCAGCCCATCGCCCATATAGGTGGTCCATCATTTTGGAGAGGATACTATCTCTTAGTCGACTTTTACATGGTCATGTTTGTGCCTCAATCACTCCCAAACTGCTGAACAGATTCAAATGAATCTTTAAACATACTTAGTACTCTAACATAGTTACATATTATACAATACATACCTATTAAACATACTATAGCTGAACGACGCAGCATTTCATAGGCTTAGCCGATTTTTAGCATTGCACCGAATGTTTCCAGGGTTCCCAGGCTTCCAGCCCTTAAGGTTTCAAAAGAAAGTCGTTAAAACATTCTCATACAATAAAAAAAATGATTCAATTCTGGGTAGGTAATAGGTACTTAACACTACTTTTGGTTGGTAGTGCTTGTGTTTCACTTGTGGGATGACCTCTTCGGCTACATACCATTTTGTTATTTTAAGAATTTAATGTTGGTAATTTTGGTTCGCAGCGCTAAGAAACTAGCTGACTAGCGGTGTCGCGGGAAAACATTAGTATTTTATATTTGTAGTTAGTGCTCTTATTATGACGTTGCTATGACAACGCGGGATATTAGGAGGTTGCCATGACAACGCGGGACAGATGGCACATTTCGATTTTTGAGTTAGAAATAAAATTTAGTTTGATTGGGCTCTTTAAGTTTAATTGTTAATATTAGTGTGTAATTCAATCGAATCGAATAATTTATACGCAAATACGATGATTTTCTTCCTGCATTGCAAACTTTTGATTGATTTTGTTTTGTCAAAATTTGTCATAAGTCGGGTTAAATGTCATGTCATTAAATTTAAGTCAATAAAGGTTTTATGCGTTATCCTGATTATCCCTTTGCCTATTTCATTTTTGGAGTCAATTTCAAGGATAAAAAGTAGACTATGTTATTCCAGTGAATAATCTACCTTTGTAGCAAATTTTATCCTAATCCGTTCAGCCGTTTGGTCGTAGGTAATTGAGGCACAAACATATATCGTCTACACATCCTCACAAACTAAAACACAAAAATTAAACCGGATAAGTGCGAGTCGAATTCACACACGAAGGGTTCCGTACCATCGTAGGTACATGTACTTTTTATGTATAGCGGCGGAATGAAAAGGTTAGTCAGTTTTTAATGATTTGATTCGTTTGACGTGTCGCGAGACATGTTACCTTTTGAATCTAAGGCACAGAACAAACTGTTGCATAGAAAATTATGTTTAACTGCTCGACAACAAAGTTAAAAATGACGCGTATCAAAGCTGTTTGACAATTTATCGTGTCATACAGGATAGCAGGTATGTTTTACTGAATTAAAACCATAATACAAGCATTAAAACCATAGTGCAAGCGAATAGCGACCTCAAGGTGACGAACCTTTTCATTCCGTGACTGTACTTTGGCCACAAAATGTTTCTTGTATGGGGCGCTCCGCTGACAGACGGACGGACAGACATACGGACGAACAGCGGAGGCTTAGTAAAAGGGTCCCGCTCGCACCCTTCGGGTACGGAACCATACAAATGATCATAGACCAACCACTTCTAGAAACTGACCTATAAATGGATGTTTTGAGGGTCACTCTCAGATACGACGAATTACCTAAATTGACTAATACTTTTGATGGTAAGTTCAGTATTTAGTTGATAATTTTCCTGATGTACTTGTACGCTTTTTGCATCAGTAGTATAGGAGGCGGCAAGGTCAACGCACAGATTTCTGAAAAAGTAAAAAAAAACCTTTTTAGTTCTGCTTCGGACATGCTTGAAGGAGCTCGAATAACAACGCTGCTATGGATTTTAGCTATGCGATGACGTCGCAAATCTGCATCCATCGTTATGAATGTGTAAAACGAACCACATGGATTCTTCTCATTTATTTCATTCATCTTGGTTTAGGTATGCATGTTGAATGTATTTTTCTATGTTCTTAGGAATAAACATAATAATTTGGACTTTCACATAGTTACGAACATAAATTTATTTTGATTTGATAATCCGTCAATTTTGTATTCTTAAGTAATGTCAAAACTGTCATATTTTTGTACCTAGGAGTACTATAGAGAACTGTAAAGAACTAAAAAGTTTTTTGTCAAAAACAACGCCATCTAGTTATCTTCGAACGAACCAAAACGATCACTATTTACTCCACCAAGCATCAACTCGCGAGTACTACGCTTGACACTAGCTAAGACACTACCTGATTTGGACTGTTGCCGATAGATGGCATGACAGTGATAGGTAATATGTGTGTTAGGTTAGGGAAGTGAGATTAAGTTATTGAATAATTAGGCGTAACTCTTACTTCTCTTACTTTACTTTACCAAAGATAAAAAAACCATTATACGTAAATAATAAGTGCAAATAACATTATTTGCAGTATCCTTTAGAGCGTTATTATTCTGTCATGGGCAGGTGGGCTCGGCTCAGCAGTACAAAGTGAACCGCAGCCGCCAACGGTCGTCGGCCCCGATCAGCTGCTCGCGCTAACGTACGCTTTATTCAAAAACATCAATGAACGTACGAAAACCATGCGTAGTGTAGACGATGCTGGCTCCAGAAATGCTAAATCTAGAAGAGTTTAGTCGCCCGGTGGAGTCCATTATGCGGTGTGAGGACTTCAAGAGTAACTTTGCCAGGAAGCTCTCCAACCGCTACATCTCCAGACCAGCCGTGGTCAAACAAGATACTGCGTTGAAGCTACCAAAGGATGAACAGATTTCTCAAAACGTAAGTGCATACACTTTAAAAACGAAGATCTCTGCTGTTTGCACCTTATTCATATTCTGCTCCTAAGTCTTATCTTACTTCTTACTTTCTTACTAATATTATAAACGCGAAAGTTTGTAGGTATGTATGTACGTTTGTTACTCTTTCACGCCTAAACGGCTGAACGGATTTGAATGAAACTTGGAATATTCATTGTACATGTACTGGATTAATATATAGGCTATTTTTTATCCGGATACCTCGCGAGCGAAGCCGCGGGCGGCAGCTAGTAATATACTGTAGTTAATTACGTCTTTATTATAGAAATCTCTTGTTGGTCAACTGTTGTTTATTTGATACTAGTTGCCGCACGCAGCTTCGCTCGCGAGGTACTCGGATAAAAATATATAATGTTGTTCCAGCACATATACTATGTATAATCAAAGGTTCATTCAATTCCGATCAGCCGTTACGGCCTGGTTTAGGCACAAACATACAGACATCGTCAAATCTTTACAAACTTTCGAATTTGTAGTATAAGTAAGATTATGATAAATTAAACTTACAACTAGAACATTTAAAACTGTCGTAAAAGCTGTCAGGCTATCTAAAGACTGCTGAAATTGGTCTATAGAATAGTTCCCCAGATTCAGATTCAGCAAGTTAAATTTCATTTGAGTGTTGTGATATTGGTTGGGTTGATCAACCCCATCAGTATATGTTACTAGCAGCCGCCCGCGGCTTCGCTCACGCGGTACCCAGATAAAAAGTACCCTATGTCCCATTCCAGCACACGTAGGTACCTACTATCCTCATTATTCATTATAATATAGTGTACGCTAAACGATGACTAAAGTATTGCCATCTCTTACCATTTCATAATGACAAACAGTGACAGGGCTAACTTTAAGCAATGGCTAACTTTAGCGAACGAATATGAATAATGGTATGTAAGTATATTCCGTAGTTTTTGCGTGAAAGAGTAACAAACATACCTAAATCTAAAAATTAAGAAATTTCGGCGAATTTAGTAAAAATTTTGAGAGTTAAGGTCATGGGCGCCGGCAGAAATAATTTCCAGGTGGTGCAGATTTTAGTTTTCTTACAATCTTTGCCGTATATGATTGTTAATAAAAAGATGAAATTTTAGTCTGAATGTTTGAGACATTTACAAATTTCTGACTATTCATTATGAATTTATTATATAGGTACCCAGTCGTCACGGCTCACACCTATTTGTTCACGACGATCGAAATTTAAAAATTCTAAATTGGTGGGCCAGGAGTACCGGGATCCATATTAATCGATTTCCATTACTTCTCTGAACGCACCCTTTAAAGTACCGCTACTCTACACCAGATGGCACCAGCATAAATGGGATGAACTTAGCAGAGAAAGCGCAATACAGTTTCAATAATTCCTGTTGACCCCAGATTCCCAAGGGGTGCAAGTGCACCCTCTGGCACCCCCTTGCCGGCGCCCATGGTTAAGGTAAACTTTTCAAAACGCAACGATGGCGCGTCAAAATTTGATCAGAATTAGCAGCGACATCTAGTTTTCAGACGTAGAATTACGTCAGAACTCCATGAATAATCAAGATTGGAAACTTATTAGACCAGAAATAATTTATGCTTCCTTTCACAGGTAATTTGACATTGACAGTTCCTTTTACATATGTTTTGTATCATCTATTACTAATCTTTGGTACCTATCATCGCTGTCATATGTCCAAATAAAAGTATTCTATTTTTCATGAAAAACATGCCAAAAATAAAGAATTTACAGGTAATTATGACATCAACGAAATGAGAAAAATCGGCTCTTTAATTTGATATAGGTTATGTGCAGTTTTAGACCAAAAATTGATTCCAGGTTTTCATCCCTTTTCACCCCTTTAGAGGTTGAATTTTGAAAAATCCCTTCTTAGTACACCCCTACGTACCAAGGTTTACCTACACTGAAAATTTCAAGTCTCTACGTTCAGCGGTTTAGGCTGTGCGTTGTCTGTCAGTCAGTCAGTCAGTCAGTCAGTCAGTCAGTCAGGACAAAGATTCTTATAATATAAGATAAGGTACTCATCCCGACATCAGTTGGATAAAGTGCAATCATAACAAGCAGATGATGAGGGGGTACTAGCTCGCTTCTAACTAAGACTTTTTATTATCTATAGTACCTAGATGATTTTTACAGCGTCAGGAGGCTACTTTTACCTTCACTAACGGGACGCTGTAGTGCCCGGGACGAATTAAGATGGAATAGGCTTGCCCAGCACCTATTCCATCCTCTCAGCTTAGTCGGCCTTGTCCACAGGAAAGACATGGTCAATACGTGCGGAGCTGACCAAGCTGCGGGTTTCCTCACGGTGTTTTCCTTCACCGTTTGATAGTACTGGTATAGCGCACATAAATTTTTCGCACAGAAAAATCCATTGGTACACGACCGGGTTTGAACCCACGACCTTAGGATCGGAAGGCGGGGTCACTACCAACTAGACCACCAGTGCTCTCTCTCACTCGCTTCACTATTCAAGTAATTGCGTACTTTAGTAGATTCAATCCTTTTTATCAGCAAATAATTTGAAACCGTTACATTGGAACTGCTGAGCTAGAAATGCTCTTTTTACTGAAACGAAGCGAAAATAGTTAGCTGTTATTCCAATTAATTGTAGAGATCATTTTCAACCATGGATGGTTGAATTCGATACCTTCCGCGACAATAATGTTTTATTTTAGTACAATTTATTATTTTTTGATATAAGAAGTGAAAGTGCTAGGCGTAACGACACCAATTTGTTTATTCATGCACATAATAGCTTATACATATTCATACTTCCTTCGGGAAATGACTGCAATGATTGTTTTCTTGGTATTTTTATGACTTTGTTACACCGTGGTCAGTCTCACGAGCGAGCCTCACGAACGGCTTGCATGGAGAATATTAATTTGGGAGGATATAAATTATGGAACAAAGGGCATTACCACATATAGTACCTACCATCCGTTACACAATTCAACAGCTGACACGATTACTTTAGATAGAAGCGTAAAATTATTTTTAGTTTTTATGGTTCTGTAAAGGGTGACAACGGGACCCTATTACTAAGCTTCCGTTGTCCGTCCGTCCGTCCGTCCGTCTGTCAGCGGGTTAGAGTTGGATTTTTCACAGAGTGTATTTCTATTGCCGTTATAACAAGAAACAATAAAAATAAAGTCAAAAGCTGCCCAATACAAGAAACTTTTTTTTTTAGTATATAGAGTTAAATTCATATTTAAAAGTACATATATGATGGTACGGAACTTTTCGGGTGTGAATTTGACTTGCACTTGAACGGTTTTTTAAAGTCGGAAGCTTGATGTCTTCGAAAAAAATAGAAAGAAGTCGAAAACGCTACCAGATCTTCCATCACTATACTAATTGTGTCGCTATCTTCTTTCGAACCAGTGTGGTGAAAGGATTTCAAGATAGATTAGGCAAAATCGATACTAGGAATGTCGCTAGGATCGCGCAGAAAGAAACGAACAGATACAGAGGAGAACGCAGTTGGTTATTTACAGATAATATACATACAAACTATCGCATGCATAATAAGAATGTGATTCACAGTAATTTTATTCTTACGTAATTAAACTCGAAATGCAAAGAAAATGCAACACAGTGTTATTTATGCAAACAACAAATCATATTGTTTTCAGTTATGAAACCGATTCTGATGAATTTTATGATGTAAAGTTAAGGTCTGAAAACCAGCGCCGCTTCTCACGAATGTGTGGAGCTGCAATTTGCTGAGACAGGACATGTTTGGCCCATACGACACAGAGGGGACTAATTAGCACGAATTTAAACCAATTTTATTATTTCATGTTTTCCATCTTTGTTCTTCTGCCTTACCCTATTGTTATATTATTTTTGTGTGTCTAGTGTTTTGTGTTCTCTGTGTATTTTGTGTCAAATAAACAATTTCTATTTCTATTCTATTTCTATAAAGTTCGAAAACATGTGTCAACAAGTGCACGAAAAGAGCCTATAAGACGCACTTTAAATCCTTTCACCACGCTGGTGAAGCGCTCGTGGCGTAACTTGCTTAGGCGTTCTTGATTGATCGTTGGAGTTAAGCAAAGGTATGCGCGGTCACAAATTGTGATGGGTGACCGCAAGTTGCATTACGAGCTAAGCGCTTCCGTGCTTCGAAGGGCACGTCAGTCCCGGCTTTTAAGTCGTTAAGCCACGACGGAGGCTTTTAGGCGGCTTAACAACTCTGTCACAAGAGTTGGCCACTAGCTCATACGAACATACATACATACATACCACGCTGGTTTAAAATAATTAGTGACACGACTAGTAGTTGTAGTACATTTAGTTGTAGTACTATGCGAGCGAAGCCATAGCCAAAGCTAGTGAAAAATATAAAGCGACTCATAGACAGATATAGGTATTCCTAAAATCAGGAAGGCAGTATAAAACTTGTATATACAAAAGACTTGAACGCGCTATCGTATCATTTTGTAAATGATCCTAGAAACGAATTTACATAATAATAATAAAATAATCAAAAGACGGAAATATGCATCTATAGGTGATGGATACATATTTCTGTATTTTGCAGTGAAACCTTAGGACCCTGGGGTCAGGTGGCTTCAGAAGCTGATGAATGTGACCAATGGCGCTTACTTCAGACTGAGGATAAGTAGAGCTATCCAACGAGGTAACGTTGATAGCCTTTTGGGGACCTTACCTGCGGTCGGTGATTTGAGATCTGTTTTCTATCTGTAGGCGAACATAGATAGAAAACTGAATTCATTATTATTTCTTATTGTTTTACCGAGTAGCTAAAAGTATTAAATATTTTAAATAATTGTTTAGAGGTAAATTTGTTAGTCGCCAGTGGAAGCTTATAGAAAGATTATGGTCAAAACGTGTGGATCTGTGAGCAACAGTTTTCCTCACGATGTTTTCCTTCAAAGTTTGAGGTTACTGGTATCACTGTTATCATCATTTCAGGCTGGTATCACACACTGCTGGATACAGGCCTCGAATCCTTTCGATTTTGCCAGGCTCTTCGGTCCTGTGCGTCTATTATCCAGGTTACTGGTGACCAGTGACTTGGATAAGAGACATCGACCTCAGAACAGCAAATCAACTTTAGGTATAGCGCACATATATTTTTTTGTAGAGTATTTTTTTTGTATTGTAGTAGCTGGCGAAGTTTTATTTCTCTGGGCAGTCAAAAACATAGAATGTGTCCAGCTGTTTCTCTCCCTGAGCATGTCGTAAAGTCGACTAAGGAATACATCCTCTCCAACATGATGGACCGTCTATATAGGTGATGGGCTGATCACCTGTCACCATTGTTCACCTTATCCATCTTGGGACTATTAGATCAAGAGTGGCTGCAAGTTTTCTGATGAATATTTGTGGCTCTGCCCACTCCGTTAGGGATATGGGCGTGATAATATGTGTGTATGTATGTATGTTTGTAGTAGTTGGCGAAGATATGATGTAGGTACAGTCGGTGTGCTTGCGGAAGTAGCTCATCGAGCTATTGTGAATCGTTCTCGCGATATGAAAGGTTGATAGCGCACCACCATTGTTCCGAGACCTCTATCTCCTTGATACTGGGATGTGGGAAACGTATTTATCATTGAAATGAACGCACTGAAGCGTATCAGTAGTGGGTCTGGCAATATGAGAGACTAGTTGCTACTTGGCTTCGCTCGCATAAAAATGTAACCCATGTTATTCCCGATCTATCTATCTAGTTGTGTCACTAATTCTTTCGAACCAGCGTGGTGCGCCACAAAGGCTCCTTTCATGCGCTTGACGCATATTTATGAACGTTTTAGGTTCTACGTTACATGTCGGTTCCGTCACGATGATTTAATTCAAAGTTTAACAGCTGTGTCTTAGGCATTTCACACTAAATTTTAGATTTATTTTAGTGGGATGAACATTGAGGAAGCTCTTTATGATTACTGAGCTGTTTTAGCTGATCGATTATGAAGTCCATACATTAGTATGCATATAACAGAGTGTGTGTTTATGTCTCAATTTGAACTGACTGGAATAAACATAGTTTTTGACCTGGAATAGCACTTAATACTTTTAATTCGGGTATAACTCGAACAATTTTGGTCAGGAGCCACTATAACACAATTGGGCTTCATTTCAGTGAGCAGATTATTATGCACATGCAAAACCAAAGAAAGCTGACCAGACTAGAACCAAACGATTTAACAATCATAATCATACTATACACATATAAAAGAGTTTGTCGTGACTGACCGTATTGACAGACAACGCAGAGCCTACACCGCTGGTCCTAAAGGCTTGAAATGCAGGCAAATGCATTCCTTATAGCACGTAGACGTACACTAAGAAATGATTTTGGAAAACAATACCCCTAAGGGGATGAAAAGGGGGTAAAAACGTTTGTATGAAAAATCGTATTCCTTGAACTTTTAAACTTAAAACTTGGCATTAAATACTTTTTAATAATAGTCTATGGTAAAATATTTTCAAAACTACTCCCGACACAGGGTGCGGGGGTTCTTAAAGATATGAGAAGTTTTTAACGGGTGTTTGAAACTTGATTTCGGTTCTTACGGGTGCTTGAAACTTGATTCTTTCAATACAAAATGATAACGAATTTAGAGGAACAAAGAACAGCGACGGGGTGTCAAGGCTGTTCAAACATGAGATGTAGGTACCTACCTAAAATATTTCGATGTTTCGACGACCTCGATGGCGTGGCGGGCGAGTGCTCGGCTGAGACGCAAGAGGCGCGGGTTCGATTCCCGAATGTATTATTAGTATGGTATCTATTTACAAAAAAAGTATTATAAGTATTCTATCGGCATTTTGGTTCCCATAATACAAGCTTTGCTAGTACAAGTATTCCCAAGGAGGGTTGACGTCAGGTAGGCGGCCGGTCATAAAACACCTTAGCCAAAACTTTTATCAAACATGATCATGAGACATGATCCAAGGATCATGCTGTGCCGACCCCACATAGAGTGGGATAAGGGCAGGAAGATGATGATGAATACAAGCTTTGCTTAGTTCGGTTCAAATACATAAAAAAAGAAATACTAAGCGAGTGAAACCGGGGCGTTCCACTAGTATACCTATATACCTGTATACCAATGTACGTGTTCATGACATAATTGTACAATGTTGTTTATGTCTCGCCCACTCGCATGACCACAGTGGGCAAGCTGCATGGAACAGTGCGTAATTCCTCGTTCTAATCTGGTTTGTAGGTGGAGTGGATTTGTTTATGCACAAATCTCAGAACAAATAAAAAGAAAAGACCCCGCGCCGCGAACAACAAAAGTGAAGCAACCTTTTTATCTAGGTGTCTGTCAAAGGTTTTAAGGTTGTGTGTTCCAAGTAACCTAAATTCATAGTATAATAATTAAGAAACGATACTATTTGAATTACTTGCAAGTGAAAAGTGATTCCGTGAGACTTTTTATGTGATTTGCTGCTGTTTTTACAAGTTTTCACTACACAGGAAGACATAATTCTATTTTTAAGACTCGTGACGTACTAAGAGCGATGAGCATGGTTTTAGTGTAGGTGTGTGCGTGAGTGTGTATGTTCACTTGCAGGAGCACGGTTTTGTGTGGCTTCACTTTTGTTGTTCGCGGCGCGGCGTCTTCTCTTTTTATTTGGTCTGAGGCACAGATACATTTCTCTATTGCAAATTAAATACTTCAGTAAATGGTTTACAACTACGTTGTTTAAACCTCTATGATAAGCTTCCTGCCACGCGTATGGTACCATTAAAAAACCCCTATTGTTATTCCACTTATACTATGTTTATTCAACGTATATTTCAGACGTTTTAAAATTATCCTTGTGATTCCATTAAGTAAAACCGGTTAAGTGCGAGTCGAATTTGACACGAAGGGATCCGTAAAAATAAAATGTATCTTGTATGGAGCTGTTTGTTTTTTGTTGTTCTTTGTTATAGCGGCAATAAAAATACACACGCTAAAAATTGGAACTCTACCTATTACGGTTCATGACATACAGCCCGTTAACAGATGGACGGACTGAGGAGGCTTAATAATAGGGCCCTTTGGCATCCTTCGGTACGGAACCCTAAAATGATTTTTAGTTAATTTTAATACACAGTTTATTTCAAATCCGTTCAGCCGTTACGGCGTGGTTGAGGCACAAACATTTTTGCGTGTTCACAAACTCTCAAATTTATGATGTTACTAGCTGCCGCCCGCGGCTTCGCTCGCGTGGTATCCGGATAAAAAATAGCCTATATGTTAATCCAGTACATATACTATGTATATTCCAAGTTTCATTCAAATCCGTTCAGCCGTTTAGACGTGATTGAGGCACAAACATCCAAACATCCAAACATCCAAACTCACAAACTTTCGCATTAATAATATAAGTAAGATAGTCGGGTCAAAATAAGAGGTTATTTTGTTTACCGTGATAATGAACGTTTACACAAGAAATCGAAAAATCAACCACATAATGACAAATTATTATTAAGTAATCCATACACTATGACACTGAGTACAATTTATAAGGACCAAGTTACGCTTTAAACTGTACAAATTACTCTCACAAACAGTAGTTAATCCTTGATCAATATTTCGACACGACGTTGTTCAAATGTTGTGTCCACGAGTTCGCTGCTGCAGTGACAGGTAAAAAAGACTAGTGTTGCGACTAAGGTTGCAACCGTTTTTAATCACTTTGGAACCAAATGAAATCGATTGTGACGAAAAATCGAAACTGTTAGGAGACTTTAGATTAGATTTATTTATAAAGGAACGGAATCCTACTAATATTATAAACGCGAAAGTTTGAATGGATGTTTGTTACTCTTTCACGCCTAAACGGCAGAACGGATTTGAATGAAACTTGGAATACTTATACATAGTACATGTACTGGATTAAAATATAGGCAATTTTTATTCGGGTACCACGCTAGCGAAGCCACGGGCGGCAGCAGTGCGTAGTCTTTTTAATATGATAGGATTATTTAGTTTCGGAGTATTGGACTAATTGGTTTCACAGATAATACATTCATTCTTTAGTTCAGACTGACGCGCTGAGTAAACGAGGAAAAAACAACTAACGTTTACGCCCAGTCACATACATTTTTTTTTATTTCATTCTCTTAATAGTTTTATTGTAATCGTCATTATACCTTGTGCTAGTCAATTTAACAAATTTAACAAATTGTTCACCCATTGTACATTTCTAGAACAAGAATTAAGTTTGTTACATAAAATATATAATATATATTTTATATATAATGACATTATATATAATTAAATATATATAATGTCTGTGTTCTGTGGTTTTTATTTAACCAAAGTCAAACTAAACGATTATGAACTCTATGTCCAATTATTATAATTGAAATGTCTCAAGAATAGTTTTGTTTAGCGATCGATTCTTTGGTTCCCATCCCTTCTCAGAGTATTTTGTTAAACGTCAAATCGGACCTCTTATTTTGACTCAAATGTGCCTATAAAGCCTCCTTTCACAAGATTGATACATGTTTTTGAACTTAGTAGAAGTTTTCCTTCACCGTTTGAGAGCACATAAATTTTTTGAACAGATAAGTTTTCAAATTTTGAACCCATGACCTTAGGATCGAAAGGCGGGGTCACACTAATGTTCATATACTTACCTAACTGTGATATTGTTATCACATTATGTGAGTACCTACATACTTTATAATCTACAATCTGAGTGAGAATATAAGGGACTAAGTCCTACGCCTATTGCGTTTCTAATTGTTAAGTTTATTTTCCCCAAATCTCTTGCTCTAATGTTTATGCTTCTGGGTCACTAACTGCGTTTAGTTAAGACGTTTAGCTGCTTACGTAATGTTCTGTGAACTCTTGAATGGTTTGCGATTTGGGTTATTATAATTAAACTGTTGACGAAACTTCAAAGGCTAATTAGTTACCAACGAAACCCATAGATCCACGGAAGTGTGTATAGAAAATGTAGCATAGCGGGGAATAAAGAAATTTTATAAGAATGTGGAGTAGCTATTTTTAAACCGTTCTGTCAGTTTTATCTGCGTGTTGTCTCACAACACAATCAATGTACAATAGATTCCTCTTATGGTATAGATGTTGCAATAAGAAAGTATTTCCCGTAATTCTTTGAGGACGCAGCGGACTAATCTGTGTAAATAAAAAGATAATATAAAAAGCAATATAGAAAATAAACAAGCGAAGAGGGCTATGGTCGTCTTACAAAAAAAAAATTAATTATTCAGCATCAATTACAACACCATAACAGAAATTCCAAAGCGATGTTATAATAACACAAAAAAGAACTTAAAATTAATTAATTAGCCTACTACTTTCGGTTTAAGTATTAGCGCTTAACGCTATTTAAGAATTAGTAGCGTTTTTGCTATTTAGTACCGATTTACTAGCTGTAGTTTGGTAGATTTTTACCCGACTAGTTATCTTTTCAGGAATGCTAGATATGTGATTGTGCTGATATCGATAAAATCTGACACTAAAGTTGAAAGCAATGACAAAATGATAAGAGCACCGGGTGCGAATTTTTAAACTGATTACACAATATTTCTTCTCATCTTAGGTGGGGTTTGGGGTTTGTACACAAGAGGCGTCGTGACGGCTGGCGTGTTATGACCATTTTCCATACAAGTACATACCGTCTTTGTAATTTCCTGCTATACATCGCCTATAATTAATTTACTTCATAAAAGAATTAGACACGCTTCCGCAACTCAAAACAGAAAATTAACTTGTATATATTTATCTATGGTCTGCACCATGCTTGTGCCACGTCGTCTTCGCCACACGCCACTCGTGTATAAACATCACTTTAGATTTATGAGCAATGGATGACAAACCACTGCATTGCTAATTACTGTTGATCCAATTTACCTATGTACATAAAAATTATAAAAACTGAGCTAACATGAAAATTATTGGAGGAGTCGTGTAACTAGTAAATGGATATTTTTTTCTTCATAATTTTAATTCGCTTTCTACTAACTATGCCACTTACGACCTGTCTGCCAGGTAATATTTTATATTCTATGTTTTCTAGAAACTGAAGAAAATAGTAAACTAAAGACGAAGGCCATTGATACTTATATTATGTTAATTTGTACGGAAAACTCAGCTCATTTTCATTTCTTTTTACTATACCGATTACCTTAAAGTTTTAAATGGAATTATAGTTTCTCTTTGTAACTGTTTTAATAATCGTCAACAAAATTAAAATAAATTTGTCAGTATGACTTTAAGAGCTTTAGGTTAGAAAAATGCACATACAATCAATACCTACCATTGTATGTAGTTAAATTGTCGGTCCCGGCTTTTAAGTCGCTAAGCCGGCAACAAGAGTTGGCCATACGAACTTACTTATTGAACGTAGAGATCAAGATAGGTACCTTACCTACCGAAGGCAAAGCTCATGCGTGCAAAACAAAAACTTATGCCGGCGTCAACGTCTAGATAAATAGTTCTAATAAACCGGCTGTGAAATTAAAAATGGTACTTTTCACACGAGCTTTGAAATACTAGCACTTAGCAGGCAACAAAACTAAGTAGTTTTGTTTGCTATGTGAAATCATTATAATGATGTACGGAATCTTTTAATAATGTAACTTTGACAAACAAATGTCGGAATCATTTTTTGTAGATATGCTCCGAGAATGAAATCAAAAGTGTGCGTGTGAACGTGAAGCAAAATAGTGAAATAGTTTATTCAGAGGTGATTCGGTCACCAGACAAATGCCTAGCCATGCATACGTGGTCTAGACTCGGCCACCACCAACCTCTAATTATTATTTTGGTACAGCCAACTTCAAGTAAAAAAATAAATTAAAGCCTTTCTTTACCGGATTTTAAGCAACATTGTGCGCGATCACAATTTGGATGGGTGACCGCAAGTGGCATTACGAGCTGAGCGCTTCCGTGCTTCGGAGGGCACGCTAAATTGACGGTCCTGGCTTTTAAGTCGTTAAGCTACAACAGAGGCCTTTAGGCCGCCTAAAAACTCCGTCACAAGAGTTGGCCATTAGCTGTTACGAACTTACTTTACTTTACTTTTAAAGAGAATTTTGGAGACTAGATTCCATCTACAGCTTTGCTTGCGTGCTTCCTAAATCGTAGGAAAAGATTATCTAAAGACATAAATCATATATTTTATTTACTTCTCTGTTGGACTGGGAGTAAAGAAAAAACATAGAATGCGTCCAGCTACTTCTCTCCCCGAGCATGTCGTAAAAGTCGACTAAGGGATAGTATCCTCCAACATGATGAGATACGATAAGCAAGTATTCCCAAGGAGGGTTGACGACTTAGCCAAAACTCTTATAGCATGATTCAAGGATCATGCTGTGCCGACCCCACATAGAGTGGGATAAGGGCAGGAAGATGATGATGATGATAAATCATATATTTTCCAACTTTCAGCCAAATCCGTTCAACCGCTGCGCCCTGATTGAGGCACAAACTTTCAGATACAATAATAATATCAATAAGACTGCGTACTTGTATACCATTAGTTTTGCGCGGCGCAGTCGTGGAGTATTAGATACTTACTGGACTCTCGGCGTGTCACAAAAAATGAGGTCTGTCGGATACCTTTGGGCGCCATTGAATGTTTTTTGTTGCTATTTGTTACGACTGCACTTCGGTATTTGGAAATTACAACCGAGTGGAGATATCATCGAAATTATTATTTATCTAAATATTTGACCTAAAATATGTAGCAAAGCGTTTGACTTCGATTAAAATCAAGTTCATCGAGTCTGCATCACTTGTACATATTATGATATGGCTGACGGATACTTTTAAAACACAAAAATATAATATGAAGAAGACTGATCACTATACATAACCAGACTCTACCAGTCACTGGGAATATGATCATGGGAATACGAGAGCTCTGGTGATCTAGTGGTGACCTCGCTTTCCAATCCTAAGGGTTCGAATCCATACCAATGGATTTTTCGGTTTGAAAAATTTGTTTGCGCTATACTCTACAGGTTTATACAGTAGGTACTGTCAAACGGTGAAGGAAAACTGTCAGTAAACCGGCATGACGTTGTCAATTATCCCACTATATGTGGGGTCGGCACATTGTCTTTTTCCATTCCCTTCCGTCAGTCGTCATCTTTTGCACAATCCATCAATATCTGTGCAACTGGCGTCCAGTTTTTTATTTATTTGGAAACCAATAGCTTTATTACTACAGTTGAAAATCATCTGTAGCAATAATGTCAACCTGTTGACCAATTACAGGTCAATATTGTTGGCATGTGATTCAAAAGGAATCTTCTACTTTCGTTTGGAGATTACATCATCCTTTACTTTAAACTGATATAGCTGTTCTCTGGGGTAAACGACTTAAAACACACGCTCTGCTGGTTCTGTAATTTCCTTTTACAAAACGCAAGTTTTGCATAAAAGCACATATGCCCTGAACTATACCAAGTACCAGAGATACATAGTAAGTGGTTACAGCTGGCTGGGCACTGGGCTCGGAATACAAGGATCCGGGGTGAGTCAGGCCACCTGTCTTAATGATAAACGCTGTTTCTTTTCTACGTGGATTGTGCAAGTCGTCGTCGAAGCGTGACGTGCGTACGCGCAGGATCGTTGGTTCACTAATAGTTTCTTCGTGTAATGATATTGTGATGTCACACCAAAGACAAAAGCCTTCGCTGTGTGAGTAGTTTGCTATGGGCTTCCAGGCGTCATAAATACATTGTCATTAAAATTTTCTCTCACCATCTGATCTGTAGCCAGAACAAGAAGCTAAGCAAATTATCAAAATTCCGTAAAAGTACGGCACGCGAAATTCAGGTCTTCTAAGGAAGTGGCTATGGAACAGGACTGTAGGAGGAGCCCCTTAGCAGGCGCGGTCCGAAGGGGGGGGGGGGGGGTGTCATAGGGGACATGACCTCCCCTAAAATCGTACACGTCAAATTGAAAAATATAAAAAAGCAATTTTCTGCCCCTAGCCGCGATGTCAATTAAAATAGAAGTATTCCATTTGTTTTATAATATGTGCAATAAAGTTGTGTATTGTGCAATAAAATCTGATTTACTCGACATATTCTATTATTAGTGACCCCCTCCAAAATTTGAGGCTGTACGACCGCGCCTGCCCCTCAGAGGTTGATAGTACGGTTAATACAGTTACGTTATGCAAAAAATACTACAAAAAATTATAATTAATCAGATAAGTAATCTAAACACAGATTACATGGTCGACGAAAATATATTCCTCATTGTTTTGTATTTCGTATACAGCAATCTTTCAGACTATTACTGCTGACAATTATGTATGTAACTATTTAATTTCATACCTATTATTGGAGTGAGCTTTTTCTCATGGGAATTGTAACTGTAATACGAAACTTTACAGTCCGCGACTGTAACTGCGGCACACTTGCTGTCACACTTGCCTGTGTATGTGCAAATGTTACATATAATGTAGATTTGATAGTTACATTCTGATGGTTTGTCATTGTTTAAAGACCAAAAAGTGCTGCCAGAATACCTTTTACAAGACCGATAGATGCAGGTTGATGTTTTCGTTTACTCTGATGCTGCTACATTATATAAATCCAAAAGTTTGTGAGGATGTAACGTTTTATTGTTTGTCTCTCACGGAAACGCCTTAGAATGTTATAACGTACAAAATACAAAAGAAATAATAATAATAATAAAATCTTTATTTATTTTCTCTCACATAGGTTTGTTTATGCAGTAGTAGGATTTAAGTTAATGGTAACAGAAGTTTATGCAAAACCTGTTTTGTGAGAGACTGGTGCCTGTGGTAGGTTTGACACCTGTGTTACAGGTCACCAGTGCCCCACTCCGCGGATAGTGCAAAACAGTCAAAGAAACAGTAGGTAGTAGTAATTTGGAAGATTCATCCGTCGCCTAACATTTGCGCTTTTTTATACGGGTACTGAATCGAAGACCAGCGCCAATGTAATACTGTATCTTGTAGATATGCCACAGAACTAGTCGAGAACTATAATACACGATGAGTGATCATTACTTGGTACAATTTAGAAACAAGAGCCTTATTACCGAGCAAAGCTTGCAATTACTGAGGATAAATCACAGTTATGAGGAAAAGTCAGTTGATTTGACGACCTTGGTGGCGTGGCGGGCGAGCGCTCGATTGAGACGCAAGAGGGGTTCGATTCCTGCTGCAGGAGAAATGTTTGCATGTTCTGCAAATATTTCTTCCGGGTCTGGGTGTTTAAATATTATGTGTTATATTGAAATTATGTATTTACAAAAAATGTATTTCTAGTATTCTATCAGCCATCTGGTCTCCATAGTACAAGCTTTGCTTTGTTTGGGACTAGATGACTTTGTGTAAAATGTCCACAAATACTAATTATTATTTATTTTGAGATTTAAACGCTATTTCTTGCGCCTAATACATCATTCCTATATTCAACTAATCCTTCCTCGCAACGTTTTTTTTCTCTGTCAAATGATGTAGGGTACCGATAATCTTCCTTTCGTCACCTTTTCTTTCCGTTTCTAATATCCTACTAACGGATGACGGATTGTTCAGTACCATTCCAATGTTGTTTTTTCTTTTGAATGTCAGGCTTTTTGTCAGATAACAATGTTGCTATGTTAAGTTTCATCCATTAGTTTGATACAGGAATCGGGCCTAAAACCGATTCCTGTATGAAACCCGTATAGATCCTCACCGTTTGAGTGCTGGTAGAGCGCATATAAATTTTTTGAGCAGATAAATCCATTGGTTCTCGTGCGGATTTAAACCCATGATCTTAGGATCAGAAGGAACTAGTCTACCAGTGCTCTCGAGAAGACTGGTAAAAGTATTTAAGAGGAAGCTTGAAAGTAGCGCCATTGAAGAATGTCATGTGACAAGAAGAGTGTTAGATATTGATGTGGAAGGATATGCGGGTAGAGGTGTAGGTCAAAGAAAAAAATGACGGACTGTATGAAAATAAATGAGTAAGAAAAGAGTGAGTATTGAGATGACTTCTGATAGAGGGAAATGTAAGAAGAGTACTGTGCCGACCCCACACAAAGTGTGAAAAGGGCAGGGTAAATACATTCTGATTGACCTCTTACAAACAGACCGAAGTATAACAATAAGGTATGATCAAACATTATTGACACCTACTCAATAACAACGGTTGTTTGTTGATGATAACTGCAATACACATTCGAAATAACAGGCATGTTTTCAATGATAAAGGACAAATAAATATCATCATCATCACCTTATTTTTGCCCTTATCCTACTCTGTATGGGAATAGAATGCGTCCAGCTGCTTCTCTCCCCGAGCATGTCGTAAAAGTCGACTAAGGGATAGTATCATCTCCAACGTGATGAGATAGGTACAATAAGCAAGTATTCCCAAGAAGGGTTGAATCAGGCAGACGGCCGGTTATAAAACACCTTAGCCAAAACTCTTACAGCATAATCCAAGGAACATGCTGTGCCGACCTCGCATAGAGTGGGATAAGGGCAGGAAGATAATGATGATGATGATTCTACTCTGTATGGGGGTCAGCATGTTCTCTACTTCCATTACCTTGTGTCGGCCGTCATTTTTGTAACTCCTTTCTTAACCATGTCCTCTTTCAGACAATCCATTCTTTTCTTTGGCCTGCTTCAAAGGAATCGCCAAGGGGGTGCAGGGTGGGGTAGCTGCTTCTAGAAAGTCAAGTGTAAATCGTGTGCCCTTAACTGTAGGTACTATTTATGTATGTATGTTCGTATGAGCTAGTGGCCAACTCTAGTGACGGAGTTTTTGGGCCGCGTAAAGGCCTCCGTCATGGCTTAACGACTTAAAAGCCGGGACCGACTGTTTAACGTGCCCTCCGAAGCACGGAAGCGAAGGAACTTAACTGTACGTTTCTTACAATTCATACTTTTCTAATCTTATATTATAAGAATCTTTGTCCTGACTGACTGACTGACTGGCAGACAACTGTAGAGACTTGAAATTTTCAAATTTTCAGTGAAAAGGGATCAAAACCTGGAATCAATTTTTGGTCTAAAACTGCACATAACCTATATCAAATTAAAGAGCCGATTTTTCTCATTTAGTTGATGTTATAATTACCTGTTAATTCTTTATTTTTGGCATGTTTTTCATGAAAAATAGAATACTTTTATTTTGACATATGACAGCGATGATACCACAGATTAGTAATAGATGATACAAAACATATGGAAAAGGAACTGTCAATGTTAAATTACACTACATTCATTAGCGTCTAAAAAAAAATTTTTGCTATAATATTTTGGACTGTTAACACTGCAGGTGGATTACTATGTGGTCTTAGAGCAGGGCAGTAGTTGAACTGCTCGACTTTTTTGTGCATAGTAGGTACCTACGTGTGCTGGAACTGGAAAGAGACATAGGGTACTTTTTATCTGGGTACCGCGTGAGCGAAGCCGCGGGCGGCTGCTAGTCGTCTATATTAAACTAATCCACAATCGTATGCTAAAGGACAAATCAAGAGGCCTAATCAAATCGGTTATTACTAAACTCGCATAAGTACTAGAGACCAATTGAATACGCAATGCCGGATCTACTGAACTTGGACAACGCATTGGGCGAAGCCGGCGGACGTGACAGAAATGCATGTTGGAACCACCATGTTCAAATATAAATAAGTAGTCGAACGCCTAGCGGGTTTGTCCGCGTTGAGATTTTTTCACAAACTTCATTTTCTTACTGCGGCTTATTTAAATATTGCAAATTCCTTTCTTAGTGCATCCTTATACCATAAAAGGAATATTTCTTTCTATTCGTTTAGGCTGTCAGTAAATTTTCAGTCAGTCAGTTACGTAAGAATTTATACTAGCTTTCCCCCGCGGCTTTGTTCGCGTGGTATCCAAACAAAAAGTAGCCTATATGTTATTCCAGCACACATACTATGTGTATTCCAAGTTTCATTCAAATCCGTTCAGCCGTTACGGCGTGATTCAGGCACAACATACATCGTCACATCCACACATCCACACATCCTCACAAACTTTCGCATTTATAATATTAGTAGGAAGTAGGATAGGGTTTCAACTACAGCGCTGCTTATCAACCACCAAATCAACAGTGTTACAGCCCGTACCTAGCTTATATCTGTCTAACTAAGAAATATAATTTATGAAGAAAATTATATGCTGATCCAATTTCATAAATTCCTTTTAAAACAATGTAAATTGTGTCACAACGAAATAGCCTCACATTTTATAGAACTTCTCATTTTTGTTGTGTAAGTGTAAGGCATAAAAACCTTTCAAAGGGTAATTAAAAATAACGATAATGCCCGTATTTGTCACAGTCACCCTACATTACGTGGATGTCAAGGATGCTGGCTTTGGCTTTGGTAACGATTGGTCTTCAGTGACTGTTGGTGAATCAGATAACAAGTAGAATTTAGGTAGGATTGTAGGTCTGCTGACATATTGTTTTTGTGACATGGGAATATGATGATGGTGATCAATTTGTACCATTTTAGTCTACATTTTTGGTTTTGTACAATCTTTATTAATTGAAAATGGCTCTTTAACGCCGCCATATCGGATGATTTACACTCTAGTGTCAAAAAAGTGGTTTGTGATACTTTTTTGACTTAAAAGTGTAAAACTTTCGTTATCTAGACTAATCCAACGACATTTCATTTGTCA
Source organism: Scotopteryx bipunctaria (assembly GCA_949320045.1). Classification (NCBI taxonomy): domain Eukaryota; kingdom Metazoa; phylum Arthropoda; class Insecta; order Lepidoptera; family Geometridae; genus Scotopteryx; species Scotopteryx bipunctaria. Next base: position 2,710,610 of record OX439440.1, read on the forward strand.
AAATATGTCCTGCCGTTTGAATTACAGTTTTAGCGAAAACATACTCTAAACTCATTCGCATTCCCTCTTTCTTTGCAGTCGGGTAAAAATACGCCTTACTTCTAATGAAGACAACCACGATACTCTTATTTTATGTTACCCACGAAACTGGGAACCCTAATGTGGGCCGGAACTATGTATGTGGTTGTTTGGTGTTATTATTTATGATTATCTTGAGAGGGCTTATGCACACGATGCGTTGCGGCGCCGCATCGCAAATATTTAGTCGCATTGGCGGGCACACGGGGCATTGCGGCGTAACGTTGTTGTGTTGGGACATACAGTTGTGCAGTGCACTGTATGTCCCAACTGAGCGGTGCTGCTCCAGCGGCGTCGCAACGCTTACACTCCTGCCAGTCTCACCCTGTGGCATGCCTTGGATATTTGTATGTAAAAGGCCGCGTGGGCGCCGTAGTGACGGCACCACTGCGGCTTCACAACGCATCGTGTGCATCGGCCCTAATAGTGGAGTTTTAGAGACTGTCGACAAGCTCGTCAATGTCACGTAGTCACGCCACCAATATGCAATGGAGACTGTCGTGACGACCGTTCGGTTTCTTGTAATTAGGAAATTCTGGATAGGTAATTTATGTTTAATTACCTATATATTACTTATATGTCAAACCATTTGTTACACCAGTAAATAATGAAAATCCAACACAAATATGCTAAATATAGAGTTTCACTCCGCTCGCACAGCGCAAAAAAGAAACGCAAATGGTCAAAGGTCCGCAATAGAATCCATTCGCGTTGATATGTATTATTTTTGTCAAAAATACCATTATAACAAACATTGTATTATAAACTACTAGCTGTCGCCCGCGGCGTCGCTCGCGTGGTACCCGAATAAAAAATAGCCTATAATGTTAATCCAGTACATGTACTATGTATATTCCAAGTTTCATTCAAATCCGTTCAGCCGTTTAGGCGTGATTGAGGCACAAACATCCAAACTCACAAACTTTCGCATTTATAATATACTAGCTGCCTCCCGCGGCTTCGCTCGCGTAGTACCCGGATAAAAAATAGCCTATATGTTAATCCAGTACATGTACTATGTATATTCCAAGTTTCATTCAAATCCATTCAGCCGTTTAGGCGTGATTGAGGCACAAACATCCAAACATCCAAACTCACAAACTTTCGCATTTATAATATAAGTAAGAAGTAAGATAAAAAAAATAGTCACGCTTGTGTTATAACTACTTACTTTAGATACCTTGATGAATACCCAAGTTTTACTCAAAAGATGTTTGAAGAATAAAGTCTAAAATAATGAATATTTTTTTTTTATTTCGACAAATTAGGTGTTGTTGATTTCGTCTAGATAACGAGGCCTATTACACTTTTTTGACACTAAAGTGTAAAAAATCCAATATGCATTCCAAAATTGGAAATAGCTTTAAGGAAACATTTCCAATTAACTTAAGATGGTACAAAACTAAAAACGTAGACTAAAATGGTACAAATTCATCATCATGTGTCACAAAATCAAATATGTCAGGCCTACTATGCTACCCAAATTCTACGCAGTCTGGTTTTGTTCTTTTAAATAATGGCAAATGTTAAAGACCAATTCTGGAATAAACAGGCGCTTGCGTGGTGTGGCAATGGTCATGGTCCGACGGAGCATGTCGGCTGCTTCCGGCGGCCCTCCCTGCCGGCTCCACTTCCAGGGCACAAGGTCTGGGGTGCTACATTGTAGGGGAATCAATTTGGAAGAAGCACTTGTACACTAATAAAATACGTTATAAAATAAGATCGATAGCATGCGTCAAGTGCACTAAAAAGGACTTGAGAAGCACTTTAAATCCTTTCAGTTAGTTCAAAAGAACTAGCGACACGATTTGCAGAAAACACTTTGCAGTAGTAAAACTATAATAACGTTAAAAGCTTTTGATTAGGGATTAAAGAAAACGTAAATGAACGCAGTATTCTATCTAAGTTCGCCTAGAAATAGAAAACAGAGTTCAGATCACCGATCTCAGGGAAGTTTCCGAAAGCCTGAGGAAGTTACCTCGTTGGATAGCTATACCTATCTTCCCGAGGTAAGCTATCAGCTATTGTCTATATAGGTACATATTTGGCTCAGTGTTACTATAGAGATTTACAGCTACACGGCCAGCTAGACATGCTTCTTTCTGACAAAGATCTGAATCAGTTTCTACTCATTATAAATGGTACCGTTCCAAGTTACTTATTTTAGTTGCATGTTTGATATTTATCTATAAACACACAAAGAATCTTCTGCATCATTGGACGTTCACACACAATCTGACAGTCATTTTAGTAAAATTAAATACTTACTGGAATGCTAACTGAGCACAAGTGGTAGTGACTCTGCCTTCCGACCCTGGTCGTAGGTTCAAATCCGATCGTTCACAAATGGATTTTTCTGTTCAAAAAATGTATGTGTGCTGTACCAGTAAGTACTCACAAAGTGAAGGAATTACTTGTAAGAATCATTTAATTGTATCGGTAGAAAAAAAGGACAAATTTAATAGAACATGAAGATTTAGTACCTACATTGAATTATTCTATTGTATGAAACAAAATTTGATTAACTTTGAACAACTTCTGCTGTTCAGATATATTTCTTCCGATTCAATCAAATGATTCTTATAAGTAACTGAGTCGATTGGTATTAAAAAAATACTTTCAAGTAGAGTCAAAGAATCAATATTTTTTATGGGCAACTCACGCTTGACCAAAAAATACTATACCAAAAAAATGTTTACATAAAGAGAATTAATGGTTCCTTAGACAGTTTTCCTTTATTCCCTATGGTCTCGGATTTCCCATACTGTTAAAGTACAAAAACATTTTATTAAATTTGACCAACTTCTGATGTCCCGATTATTTTCATCCGATACAATGCAATGATTCTTACAAGTAACTGAGTCGATTAGCATCGAAATTTTTTTTGGCAATATCACCCATTTACATGGCCAACTCGCGCTTGGCCAAAAAATTATTACCAACGTCGTTTTCACGAAAAAAAGGGCAAATTTTTTCTAAGACACTTTTCCTGTATATCTTCTGATTTTGGGTTTGGAAACACTGTACTTATTTAGATGAATTACCTTACCTACCTGTCATTATTGTATGTGGTCATGGGACTAGATTTCAGTTTTCTTGTACCTAACGGCAAAAAACGTCATGAGTCATGTGCTTGACCTGGATAATCTTTAGATTTAATTACTTAAGTACTTTAGAAATGTGCGTATAACTACCTACTTATCTACTCATTTCACGTTTTTATAAACATCGTCAACATGATTTTTTTAGATAGGTTTTTAGATTTTTATATAGATTTTTTTACGCACAGCGGCATCTAGCCCAAATCTAAGTAAAGCTTGTATGGGAACTAGATGGCTAAAAGAATAATTTAATTACCTATAACATTTTTACGAATAAGTTTTTTAAAGGGAAAGTTTGTGTTGTTTTGTCTCAATTACGCTGACGACTCAACCAATTTGGATAAACATACGTAATTCATGATCTCGAAAAGCATAAATATAGGATACTTTTCAAAAGGACAGGCGAACAAAGCTACTCTCTCGCTAAATTGTTCTCTCATGATATATACATTACCTTTAAAATAGCTAGTATAAATTGCACTTCTTTGTTGGACTGGGAGCAAGAAAAAAACATAGAATGCGTCCGGCTGCTTATCCTCCCTAGCACAACGTAAAAGTTGACTAAGGGATAGTAGGGCAATAGACTGATCACCTACGGTTCACCATATCCATATTGGGACTTTAAGCATTTATAGGTTCTGCCCACCCCGTTAGGGATATCGTCGTGATATTATTATGTATAACCACATTAAGTTTGTAAATTGTACTATTTCTCTTATAATATGTGCATATAAATTGTACCAATTTGTAAGTTACAACACTCCGTAACCATAAAGATACTAATTTCAAAGAGGAAGATTGGTGACAGTTCCTTACCTTCAAACAAGACGAAAATATATTTTATGCTTATTTTATGAGTCATGAAATGCATTTCCCGCGTCGAAGGGATTTCTTATTAACAGCTAGCATTGCTTCGACTTTGCTGGTTCAATTTTTTTTTATTAATACATGGACATAATTAGTTTTTTTAGTAAAGTAAATTTATTGTGTTGATAAGCAACAAAACTTTAAAAACTTTTAGCTACTCGGTATAATAATAAGAAATTAAAATGAACTCAGTTTTCTATCTAAGTTCGCCTTCAGATAGCATCGAGCTTATAAAACGCAGGTAAGGTCTCCAAAAATCTGGCGACGTTACCTTGTTGGATGTTAGCTATACTTATCCTCTGTCCGAGGTAATTTATTACTATACCTATTGTTACTTCATACACGGACTGAACAAATGCTTTGCTGAGTGGCAAATTGCTTTAAGTACTTACATTAGCAAATTACTTATTCTGAGACGGACGGCAGATTTCCAAATCCAATCAAATCCATTTTTTTTTTTAATTTCAATCAGGTTTTAGTTTTTTAAATTACTTTTTATTTTAATTATTGGGAGGCAGTCTAGTGGTAGCGGCTCCTTCCCATCCTAAGATCGTGGGTTCAAATCCAGGCGTGCACCAATGGTTTTTTATGTTCGTAAAATTGATGAGACCTATTTACCAATTTATAACTACGTCTATACCTAGTGACACTACTAGATAGGTAGACTGGTACGAAAGAACTACTGACACAAATAGTAGATACGTAGTAGAAGTAGGACAATAATTTGTTAGTTCTTTAACCAATATCACAAAGAAAATGAAACACCTAAGCTTATTGCGATGGAAGATTGTAAATTGAGAGTAGCCTACTGGCCTTGATAGCACTTGGTTCCGAGCCAGCGGGTCGACACATGAGATGAACCAGCCAGCGTCCGCAACCCGGCACCGTAACTTGACTCCTTGGTTGCACCCCTACCGGAGCTACTTCTTTCAATATTAATATCATTATTCGGGATAGCAGAAAAAAAATTCAAAATTATTTTATTCTTTCATATCATTAGGCTCATTTAAACACGTCTTAAATCTACGTTGAATTTACGCAATACGTAACGCGACGAAGCGTGGAAGATGCAAAGGCTAGATGCTAAGTTGCAGTGGCGATAAAACAAACATTTTGTACTGAAAAATAACCTAAATTCCTATGTAACTAAAGTCCAACCCACACTTATAACCTAAAATCATCATTGTGGATTTGCTCCCGATGAAAAGCTATAAGAGATTGGGCAGGATTCTTCAATAAATAAATGCTTTTGATATAAATTGTTAGCTAATATTTCAGACGGCATTTTTGATGATTTCAATCGTATTAGTTACTAATGTTAAATTATTTCATGTTGGTTGGAAGTTAATAATCATGAAACTTGGAAGGTATTTTATTCTTCTAGTGTATAGGAAGATTCTATAAAACAACGGTTGGGTTCTTAGCGGAAAGTGAGTTTATTTATGGAAGTGACAAGTGACATATAATACTACGTACCTACCCAATAGGTGGCGCTGATCTATATTTTGTTAATAGAACTAACACCTCCACTTAACAAAATAACAGCTATATAGTTTAAGGGAAAAATACCAAGCTTTTTCTTTAAATAATTATGCTTAGCAGATCCTAAGCTTTTGGTTAACATATCTGCTGGCATTTCAGCTGTTTCTAAATAAGTTTGTAATTTTGTTATATACTTTCAATATGTAAGCGTCTAAGTTATTAAGTTGACGTGTTGGCAATGTGTTTGCACTTAATATTTCTTTTTTATAAGTTGTTTTCTAATCGTGAAAACCTTTAATTGGCTTTCTGTTTTTACTGTGTTGTCTATTAGTTATCTTCCGCTGTTTGTTTTCCTATAAATAAATAAATAAATAAGCTATCCTAATAAAATCATTAGTAACAGCCTCTCTTACAAAATGATAGCTTATCTATAATATGTTTCGGTCTAATATGAAAAATTGAATTCAGAACAAGTTTTTGCGCACGTTGACTATCATGATACAAGACTAGGTTTTGATTTTTTAGAATTTAACATAGTATTTTTTTTTAAATACTATTCAATACAATTAAATACTATTTAATTAAAACTAGTAAAAAGTATTCCCTAAACTCAGATCCTACAGGACGCAACGGGAAGTTAGTGAATTAAAATAACTCAACACGAACCAAGTCGCGGGGCGTTCAAAACATAGTAAAATATATTCGATTACAGATACAATACCTACCTACATAAAATGAGTTGCATCAAAGCACCTCACCGGTACGGTAAAATACATGACCCCGCCGTTCCCAGCTGTTTAATTTAGCACACGCCAACAATGACCATTGTGCGTATGGTAATAGAATTCAATGAAACACTGACTGCAATGGCTATAAAGGTTTAGCAATACCTAGTAACGCCACCCACTAGAGATGTATCTGCAGCTCGCCTTAGACTTCTAAGCACGTCACGGCAAGTTGTGATTTCAAGAGATTTCGAAATCTATTTTTATTGTTATATTGTTCCTCCTTTCGCTGGACTGGGAGTAAAGAAGAAACATAGAACGCGTCCAGGTGCTTCTCTCCCCGAGCATGTCGCAAAAGTCGACTAAGGGATAGGAACCTCCAATATGATGAGATACAATAAGCAAGTATTCCCAAGGAGGGTTGACGTCAGGCAGGCGGCCGGTCATAAAACACCTTAGCCAAAACTCTTACAGCATGATCCTTGGATCATGCTGTGCCGACTCTACATAGAGTGGGATAGGGGCAGGAAGATGATAAAGATGATGATTGTTCCTCCTTTCGGAAAGCCGATGGTGATAAAGATCACCTTTTTTCAAGTCGTTTAAAAACATCTTTGAACTTAAATTAATAGCCGTAACAAGACGGCTATTGCATTGTAATATTATCATGTTAATACTTGACGACCTCGGTGGCGTGGCGGGCGAGTGCTCAGCTGAGACGCAAGAGGCACGGGTTCGATTAAAGCTTCGGGAGAAATGTTTGTATTTTCTGCAAATATTTCTTTTGGGTCTGGGTGTTTTATTATTATATAATTATTATAAGTATGTATTTAAAAAAAAGTATATAGGATGCTATCAGTCATCTGGTGCCCATAGTACAAGCTTTGCTTAGTTTGGGGCTGTGTGAAATGTCCACAAATATTTTATTCATACATTTATTTATATAGTAACCTCAACTAGAACTTGCTTTGCATACATCGGGGTCACCGAGTAGAATCGAAGCAAAAGCGTGGGATGTGCAACTGTAATTGCGTCTGCAGTTTTTGTCGATTTGAAACGATACGAGCCTCTAATGAAGGGACCGTTCGATGTGATAGTAAACAGTTACTAACTCCATTGTTTAGAAAGAAGTTCCTCTCCCAGACAGCTGGAGTGTTCAATGCTCTGTTTCAATGGGAGACAATTGAACTGTTTTTTGCCCGGCTGACAGGTCAGCGGGGCTATGTGTGTATGTGGTAAAACTATTTACCCTGTAGCACCCAAACGGCTGGATCGATTTCGATTAATGATCTGTTTCGATCTAGAGAGTGCTTTAGATTATTACTAGTTGCTGCCCGCGGCTACACTCACGTGGTCTATGTGTTAATCCAGCACATGTACTATGTATATTCCAAGTTTCATACAAATCCGTTCTGCCGTTTAGGCGTGATTGAGGCACAAACATCCGAACATCCTCACAAACTTTCGCATTTATAATATAAGTAAGAATAAGATAACAAATTTTGTAATATCAGTTATAGTTGTCACAGGATGAGACTTGCAAATCATCATCTTGCTATGTATGTGTAACAAAAAACTACATTGAAATCGATAAGCCTAAGTTCAGCCAGTTTCGTTTTTCTTGTTGTAGGGTTAAATATAGTTAAAAGTTACTTGTGCTTAGAGACTTCTTGCTGACGAAGAGAACAGTGGATCTAAATCTCTCATGTAACTCATAATTTCAGTAAATTCTCGCTATTAACTACCCATTTGCCTACGTCATTTCTGGTGGGAAGGAACGCTCATTGAGGATCCAAAGTTAGAGTGAAATTATTCGTTGTACGTGATTCAACTTCCGCTTCCATTTGACTCTAATGAACGACACAGTTTCTTTTATTGCATGTTATACCAACTGTTGCTTTTTTGTTGCAGGCTCCAGTAAGAATTGAGTGTGCTCAACTTTCGAAAAGTGTTTGTGAGCAAAACGGTGAAGCGATCAAGCCTTCCGATAAGGCGAACTCCGATATGAGGAGCACTGAAGTCAACGCACTGAACATGGAAGTGGAGACTCTGAGGTGGCAGCTATCTCAGGTAAGGTCCTGACCACATGCACTTGTCAAGTGCTTTAGCTAGGTTTTCCGAATGAGTTCTTTCATCCAAACAATCGTGTTACCTATTAGCCCATTTTGGAATTGTGTTTTTGCTCAGGTTTAGGTATGGCATTATTCTTTTAGTAGATACTTATTTTGTGAAATGTAAAAAGGTATCTAGTTACAGAGTTGATGCATCAATCAATACAGTAGGTAGGTACATTTCACATTGCGAAACTATGTTGTAATGCCTCGCGAATTGAATGCAAACTGCGATTGTTGACGATGCGCTGACTTTTTATGTTTTTTAAAAACAAAGCTATGAATGTGTTGTTTTACAGTGTCTTGTGTCTTAAATGTACTTAGATATGAAAATGAAGTAATTTCAACATTTTACACTTTCAGACTGAAGCGAACAGGCAGATGCACATAGCATTACTAAAGCAGGTAGTCAGTTTTCTGAGCAGAGTGAAGGAGCATATCGAATGCCAGAAACCGGATCCTGGGTCACGTAAGGAGTCCTTTTCCACCAGTCCCTCACCTCGGTCTTTCAACGCTGACTTGCCTCGATCCATATCAGTGGTACATGTCAACAAAAACATGGAATTTTCCCTAAATCCCATCAAAAAGATGAGCGCGAGGAAGATGAGCAAGTCTATCAACAATGTTAACGGATACAAGGACATTAACAATGGATGGTGAGTGAACATTTTACATGTCTTTTTCCTTTTGTTTAAACCATATAACTGCACACTAACACTAGCGTTTTATATTTCAGGATGCCTTCTAAGCTGTTTCCTACTCCAGAAGAAGAATCCACGCAGAAAATATCAGAGGAAATGACTAGATTGATAACTCTTGCCAACACCGTGCTCAGCACGAATCTCCCCGATCTCGCATGTACTTACAATGAACCGGATTATGCTTCTATTAGTGAGACAGTCGATGATAAGAGTCAAAAAGACACTTCAGTTTCTTCTCTTAACCTCATGGATGAAGATATTACTAACTCGTTTATTTTGAACACAACATGCGATGGGGAAGATACATTCAACGAAACAACAGATTACATTGAAACCAAAAACGGAACGATTAATGATTTCATAATGTCACCCTCGCCATTGCTTATTAACGGCTTAGAAAATGACTTCGCCGAGGCTAAAATAGTTGGTAAGAACTCTGTAAAAACAACGGATGCGTCGACTAAAACGCAAAGATTTGTTGAGAAGAGAAATGAATATAATCACGCAGCCAATTTTATTGAAGACGAAAGTGGATTCTCCTCAATGAGTTCATTCCAAGAAATAGGAATTCCGATCATAAGTATTATACCGCCGTCGCCGTGCAAGGAAGTCAGTTACATCGATGACATCACGGACATATTGGAGGATACTAAATGGAAGAGCGACCCTGTGGTCGATAAACAATCTGTTAAAGTATTCTGGGTCTGAATGTTTGATTATGCTAATGTACAAATTTCGTGTGCTTGGTGTGTAATGTACCTATTTTAAGACTCCCCCACATAGTGCGTTTTTATCGATCGATAATTACGCATGCGGCGCAGCTCTGGAAAGGACTCTTAGTGTATTGTCATTGTTACAAAAGGCTTGCGTTTTTATCAGTCGGTAAAAACGCACTAGTGTCTAGAGCTTTTATTTGTGTCAATAATTTAGATATAACGCACAGAGTTACTTTCATATTGTGGTATGTACCTTACATAGAAGATAAATATGTTGGTAGCTATTTATATCATTTGTATTGCCTTTGCTAAGATAGATTAGACAGACACTAATTAGAGACAGTTTTTTTAATAATTTATATGAATAAAACGTTTTTAAATATTTGGTTATTTAAATTAAAAGACCTCGACAGACAAATTAGTTCAAACTTCAGACGTGCTATGGTTATTAGAAAATGGACTGAGCAATTTTTCAGTTTTGTTTTAATAGCCCGAAACTGTTGGGATTTTTAAACCTGTATCTACAAGTAGCAAATTCCAACATTCAGAACTAAAAAAGTAAGCTTAGCACAGTTCATGTAATCAATACAATGCTTACACTAAAAATTAGAATTTTTAGAATATCTCTTAGTAAAGTAGCGATAAAACTATTTTTATCGCATCAAATCTCTTTACACGGCAAACGTAATTTTCGTTAATCACACTTGGCATCAATCAAACCCTTCAATCAAAGCATAAAACAAAAACCATGACTTTTTAGATTTATATTTTTTTATTAAAATAATTAAAATTCTTGTTTAAAAACCGACTAAATAACGCAAATCTATTCGGCAAAAAATTAGGTGATCTAAATTTCAAGTATGGCAGACGAAGAAGAAAAAGCAAGCGGTGATGTAGGTTCCGAAAAGCCTGAGGAAGTCCCAGAACCAGAACCACCGAAGATCCCTGACGTGGAACTGATTGTAGATGGTTTCGGCTTCATGTCCAAGTCTATGCAGAGCGGTAAGAGCCGAACATCTAACGTGTTTGAAAGGTCCAGGAAGTCCATAAAAGAGATGGCTGTGACTGAAGAACAAGAGAAGAGCCCCTGCGCTTCGAGCACGAACATCGATATTGTGAGGAGATATACTTGGAAGACGAAGAATAGGATGACAGTTCAGGTAACAAAATAGGAGCTAACCTCTGTCACATTTCCAACAGCATCCAGCTAGTATCTATACATAGTAAAGACCATCCTCTATTCCCTCCAAGATAAACAGTGACGAACTCTATAAAATTTGAAAAATAATGGGTCAGTAAAGCACAAGATAAGAACCACACAGTTTTTGTTTATGTTTGTTATATTCTATCAGCCATCTGGTGCCCATAATACAAGTTTTGCTTAGTTTGGGGCTAGATGGCGCTGTGTGAAATGTACAAAAATATTTATTATTTTTTGTGGAACATTTCAGTTGATATCATACGGAGCTACAATAACATCCGTATCGGTGCCGGATAGAAAGGGCGTGCCTGACGACGTGGTGGCCGGCTTCGATACATTGGAAGGTAAACACACCTGGAGACTAAACCTCTATTACCTTAGTCATTCTCAACTAGCGATTGGTTGCAGATTGTTGGTCAGATCTGTGAAGTCACTGGTACCTATTCGTTCCAGGATGAGTCTTCTTCAGAATTTTGAACACACAGTTAACTGTTTACATACTTAATTATCAGGCCCATATCCCTAATGGGGTGTCAAAGCCATAAGTAAACTTAAGAAAACTTACAGCCACTTCTGATTAAAACATATTTTTACTACATATAACATCATCATCATCATCTTCCTGCCCTTATCCCTCTCTATGTGGGGTCGGCAAGAGTTTTGGCTTCCTTGGGAATACTTGCTTATTGTATCTCATCATGTTGGAGGATACTATCCCTTAGTCGACTTTTACGACATGCTCGGGGAGAGAAGCAGCTGGACGCACTAAGTATAACATATTATAACACTTATGTATAAAATTGTTTTAGAATACTTCCAGCCCCGGAACCCATACTTCGGTTCTACTATAGGCAGGTACGCGAACTACATTCGCGATGGAACAGTCATCGTGCGCCCGTCAGGCAGAATGTACATGCTCTCCAACAATAAGGGACATCATCATTATAACGGAGGATACATTGGATTTGATAAGGTACTAATGAAAAACCCCGTGATTAAGTCAGCGTTTTTGTTTTTCAAACAAACTTCATCTTACCGACGGGCAGACTGACGGAAAGTGGAGGCTTAGGGTCCCATTGGCACCTTTCGGGTACGAAACCCCAAACGAAAGACTACTGAGACTACAGACTATATTGTACATACATACATATTATCACGCCCGTATTTCTAATGGGGTGGCTCTGCCACAAGCAAACATAAGAAAACTTGCAGCCACTTCTGATTTAATCCTAAGATGGATTATGGTGAACCATGGTGACAGGTGATCAGCCCATCGCCATGTAGATGGTCCATCATTTTAGAGAGGTCTATCCCTTAGTCGACTTTTACAAAAAAAATATCTTTTAGTTTGTACAAACTCTACAAAGCTGAAGGAAAGTAATGGTGTTCTTACAAATTTCAGGTGAATTGGCGCTCATACGTAAACGGCCACAAGGTGGTCATGAGTCACGTGTCGGAGCGATTTAATGAGGGCTACCCGGGCACGCTCATGGCGCAGATCACATTCGAGGTCACCTGTGATAATACTATCAAGATTGACATGAAGTGCACCACCAGTGAACCCACTGTCATCAACCTCAGCAATACGCCCTACTTCAATCTGGCGGGACATGTGAGTCTATATTCAATTTCATCATCATCTTGCCAGCCCTCCTGCCCTCATCCCACTCTGTGGGGTCGGCACAGTCTTAAGTAAGAGTTTTAGAGTTTTGGCTAACGTGTTTTAAGACCAGCCGCCTGCCTGACGTCAACCCTCCTTGGGAATACTTTTTGCTTAGTGTATCTCATCAGGTTGGTGAGGATACTATCCCTTAGTCGACTTTTACGACATGCTCGGGGAGAGAAGCAGCTGGACGTATTCTATATTTTTTCTTTACTCCCCGCCCAGCGAAGAAGTATGTAAGTAGTCTATGTTGAATTTATTTTCCCAAAATTGGAGTCGTGGGTTCAAATCCGGCTGTGCGTTTATTGATTTTCCGTTTGTCAGAAAATTATGCGCTACCAGTATTCTCAAACGGTGAAGGGGGGCATCGTGAGGACGCCGGCATGTCGTGGAACCTAAAAAGTTTGAAGACATGTACAAATGCACGAAAGGAGCCTTTGAGGCGCACTTTAAATTAATTTACCACACTTGTTCGAACGCATTAGTGACACGACTAGTAGTAGCCTCTAATATAAGAAACTATAAATAAAAAACTTAGAAATAAGCGAAGTTGCTATAAAATCATTTATTCGCATTCATTTCAGCACTCGGGCTGTGAAATGGCTTACGACCACATCTTTACGATAAATGCTGACAAATATACTGCTAGTGATGAAGAGGGAATCGTGACTGGTATGTGGTTGTGCTTACCTTCCTCTCAATCACTTTTATCCTACATTATTTGGAACTACAATTAATTTATTATTCTAATATCCCTACGTTTATTTTCAACCCATGCTCTTGATGTTACAGTATGTCATTCTACTCTTCTCATCACACTCATGTATATTCGTACGAGTTAGTGGCCTACTCTAGTGACGGAGTTTTTAGGCCGCCTAAAGGCCAATAATAATAATAATAAAAATTAATAAATATTTGTGGACATTTCACATAGCGCCATCTAGCCCCAAACTAAGCAAAACTTGTACTATGGGAACCAGATGGCTGATAGAATACTTATAAATAAATAAATAAATAAATAATAAATAACACCCAACAGTCACATACATAGTCCTGACCCCACACTAGGATTCTCTGTGTCGTGGGTATCAGAAACTACGAGTACCATGCGTACCACAACACCCAGACCCGGAAGAAATATTTACAGATCATGCAAACATTTCTTCCGCAGCGGGAATCGAACCCGCGCCTCTTGCGTCTCTGCAGAGCAATCGCCCGCCACGCCACCGAGGCCGTCATTATATACTTTTTGTAAATACATACTTATAATATATAGTATTTAAACACCCGGACCCGGAAGAAATATTTGCAGAACATACAAACATTTCTCAATCAAGAACGCCTAAATAAGCTACGCCACCAGTACTTGTAGAAAACCACTTTTGTTTGACGATCTCTGTGGCGTAGCGGGCGAGTGCTCGGCTGAGACGCAAGAGGCGCGGGTTCGATTCCCTGCGGGAGAAATGTTTGCATGCTCTGAACTACTACTTACTTTTTAGCTTCGCTTAGTTGGGGGGCTAGATGGTGCTGTGTGATTATTTCCTCAAATAATTATTATTTATAACAGTACATAATTTTGCCCTCGTAATAGCAAATACAGTACTTGCAAAATGGCGGTTTCGAGAAAAACGCGGTAATCATATTTTTAGATTCTCTGCAGTATGTTCATGTTATATACGTAAAGTAAAAAATATAATGAAAATTATTTTTTATGTAGGTAGGTATATACCCTTGGAATACCATTTCTGCAAAAAAGTGAAAAACCCAAAAATTACGATTACTGTATGTGCAATTAATAGGGCAGAATTATGTAAGCTGTTGGAGAAACTTTTTGTAGTGTATAAATATTTATATTTAGCTTACGCTTACACCTGTCTCATCTCATCTTTCAGGTGAGAAGAAGGTCGTTGGTGGAACAGCCTTCGACTTCAGGGTGCCGCGAGTACTGCGGGTCATGCTGCCTCGGATCCCAATGGGCGGATACGACGTAAACTACTGCATCACCCAGGGCACAGAACAGGAGTTAACCTTCCAAGCCAGGTTAGTGGCAGTTTTGGTTCCTTGGCCTCTTTGAGTACTTTTTGTTTGAATTCGACCTTCGAGTAACGGTTAAGATGTGGCTAATAGAGCTCGTAGTTTGTTTTTTGGTATATATATTGTATGTACCTATGTAATAGCATAGAATGCGTCCAGCTGCTTCTGAATCCTAGTGGTCAAAACTATGTAATGTGACTATACAGTGTTATTTACTTATATTTTTAGAGCACTTCACCCTGGAACTGGCAGAGTCCTGGAGGTTTACAGCAACCAACCAGGTCTGCAGTTCTACACCGGGAACTTACTACCGGATCCTGACAAAATTGTCGAGGTAAATTGTCGCTGTTATTTATAAGCTGAAAGCTCCAGAAGTGGACAGTAGTATAAGTAAGTTAGGTTTTGGGCACGTGATACAGTCTAGACCAGGGGTTCCCAAAATGGGCGATAACGCCCCCTTGTGGGCGCTGCAGGCCTAAAGGGGGGCGGTAAGAGACCCAGAAAAAAAATGGGGGCGTTGTGTAGAGGCTTGGAGGACGATTTCTAATTTCGTCTATGAGGACTCTTAGACACCGATGGAGCTCTCGACTCTCAACTTGCGAACATCAACTAATATTAATTAAGAGATTGCTCAAACTAACTCGGTTCGATATTTCTCTCCGCGTAGTTCATATATCCGTCCTGTTTTATTGAATAAATAGAATAAAAATCATGTCAATCGGTCGCTCCATTTCGAAATGAAAGTAGACGCAAACAAACATAAAAAAGTGGTTTTTAAGTAGGTGAAAAAATGAGGGCGCTAAAAAATAATTTATTCAAAGTGGGCAGTAGACAAAATAAGTTTGGGAACCCCTGGTCTAGACCATGAGCCGTGGATGGACGAGACTAGCACGTGATGTAGACCGTGATGGATGACACAAATATAAGGAGGCCCAGCAGTGGATAAAGTCAGGCTGTGGATGAAGTAGATGATGTTAGGTTTTAAGATAGGTCTCTGCATTTGTGAGGTTTTTCCTTTGCCGTAAGGGCGTATTTCAACGTTCAAACAGAACGGCGTTTAGATCTAAAGTGCCTGACACACACACTCTAGTATAATAAGGCGTTTCACACTAAGTACGCAAACTTTGTGAACAAAGCGAAAAAAGTCGTCGAGACAAAATGACGCACTCGTCTGCTTATCAGTCACTTCTCAGTTCAAGAGCTGTCAGAGATTTAGCCGCGCGAGGCAAATGCTCGCTTACTCAGGGCGAGCCGTGTCCGCAGTCTGCACGTTTTTCTTGGGCTAGGCAAGTCCTTACTAAGTGAGCATTTGCCTCGCGAGGCTGCTCTATCAGTTAGTACCCAAAAAGTGACAGCTCTTAAACTCAGTTTAGAAACTAAACGCTGTTCAATTTGAATGGTCAAATCGGCTCTTACTGAACCGCTTGTAGGGAATAAAAAAGTTTTAAACCATTGTTTTTTTATGTAGGCTACTAGTGAAGAGCAAGAAGGGGAGGGAGAGAACAAGTCTGGGGAAGAGAGCGAGACGGAGAGTGAAGCTTCGAGTTTGAAAGGCGAAGAGGCAGAAGAAGAGAGCCAGGTGATTATGAACCTTGTGTACAACAACGGAAGGGTTATGTTTGAGTGGCCTGCTGGGTGTGAGCAAAATGGAAGTCTTTAGGGTTCGGTACATGAAGGGTGCCACAGAACTCTATTACTAAGCCTCCGCTGTCCGTTGCAGCAAGAAATTACCAAAAATATAGCCCGTTTACAGGCACCTTAAAACCATGCTCATCGCTCTTCTTAGTACGTCACGAGTCGTCGTCTAGTGAACTTAAAATTTAAAAATAGAATTATGCCTTCTTGTGTAGTGAAAACTTGTAAATACTTCAAATAACATCGTTTCTTAATTATAATATGAATTTTAAAACCTTGTGAGAGAAAATAAAAAATATATAATTTTTTACTTGGAACACAAAACCTCTAAACCGACACACAGATAAAAAGGTGGCTTCACTTTTGTTGTTCGCGGCACGCCGTCTTTTCTTTTTTTTTGGTCTGAGATGAAACCATACAAAAGAATACAAATCAATACAGGTAGTTTATTGATATATAAATATATGTGGATATTTCACACAGCACCATCTAGCCCCAAATTAAGCAAAGCTTGTATTATGGTCACCAGATGGCGGATAGAATACATAAATACTATTTTTTTGTATACTTATAATACATAATACTACAACTACCCAGACCCGGAAGAAATATTTGCAGAACATACAAACATTTCTGAATCGAACCCGCGCCTCTTGCGTCTCCGAGCACTCGCCCGCCACGCCGGCGCCGGCCGCCACCGAGTCCAATATAAGTAACAAAGAGTAGGTAGGTGTACCCGGAAGTTATTTTTAAGATTGATTTCTCGGAGCTCGGTTATTACGTGTGTCAAACTTGATGTTAGATTGTTACGTTATTACGTGTGCACACTACGCGTACTCACCACTTAACTTAGTGAATGGTAAGTAAGTAGCTAACCCCCGAATACTCAAACGCATTTCAAAGTTGAGCACGTCTCAAATGACGATTTTTTGACAGATTTTCATCAGAAACTCTCAAAAAACCGTGACTTGAGACGTGCTCGACACTGAGTCGCGTTTGAGTATTCGAGGGTAAGTATGCGTGTTTGCAAGATAATATAAAGTACCTAACAACTAAATAAAAAGGTGTAAGGCTTGCTTAATCACTTGGATAATTTCGTATGGAATAAATTTAATAATTTTTAAGCGGCGGATGGACTGATTCCCCGTTTCTAAACTAGATGGCGCTGGCAAAATTGTACCGTTTCTAGAACGCGCTATCGTTGCGTTTTGTCTTATTTACGAGATCCCATAACAGCCAGAGCTAAAGTCATATTGAGTAAGGTGTTAGAAAAATCTTAGGTGGTATTTTTGTAAGCCCTGATTTAAATAAATCACGGCAATAATATCTTTAAAGCAGGAAAGTTCATTGGACTGGACCTGGATGTTTCTTATCAATTTTCATTCATAAGAAAAAGTCATATTGTTCTTCTTTTTTAATTAATTCATTTTATTCTTAAATAATTGCGTTTATTTATTTATTTATTGAGGCACACAAAACAGAATACAATCAGATACACTCACAATAGTAATAAAAACATGCATAATTTTATAAACTAGACTGTATCCTATAAACATGTACAATTTGCACAGGAAGGGTTTCGTACCCTCGTACATGTACATAAATGTTTCTTGTAGGATAGGTGGCAACAAGTTCTCTATTAAAATCAAGTAAATTATGCTAAATCTTTTCTAAGAGGACCCCCTTAATTTTTATTTCTATTATTATTTTTGTGAGAGCACTGGTGGTCTAGTTGGTAGTGACCCCGCCTTCCGATCCTAAGGTCGTGGATTCAAATCCGGTCATGTACCAATGGTTTTTTTTTGGTCTGAGCAGAGTAGGTATGTATTTCTATTGCAGCTATAAAAACAAATATCATCATCTCCCTGCCCTTTAGACAATAAAAATTGTTATATTTATCTTATTTTAAAAAAGTTGTCATATTTGATAGTTCCAAATAAAAACTGCTTGAAACAAAAACAATCCCCCGGGGTCAAAAGTTATACAGATCAGCAAGTTTTTTCAGCACTAAATATTTCTGCTTTCATCCGTTTCAGGGCAAGGTGTCTTACGGATACGTCCCACTGATGGGCAAGCAAGGCACTCACTACAAGAAACACGGGCTTTTCTGTCTAATGCCGCAAAACTATCCTGATGCAGCTAACCATGTATGTATCACCATATTATGGTACTCGTAGTTTCTGATAGCTACTACACGGGGATTTCCACGTCCGGCACACCTTCACACTTCTTTGTCACACTGGTGTAACGGTTAGGAAGAAAATGTCATCTACGTAACTTTAGTATTAAATATAGGAAAACTAGCCTCCCGATCTTAAATTCGTGGCTCGCGCGCCAATAGATTTTTCTATTTAAAAAATATATGTAAAAACTAGCTGCCGCCCGCGGCTTCGCTCGCGTTGTACCCGGATAAAAAGTAGCCTTTATGTTATTCCAGCACAGTATAAATGTATATTCCAAGTTTCATTCAAATCCGTTCAGCCGTTTAGGCGTGATTAAGGCACAAACATACATTCTCACAAACTTTCACATTTCTAATATTTACATAAATTTTTAGTCTACTCAGTGAAAAGTAGGCAGTATATTATTTTAGGTCTCTAACCCCCGAATACTCAAACGCGACTCAGAGTTGAGCACGTCTCAACTTACCGTTTTTTGATAAAAATCTGTCAAAAAATCGTCATTTGAAACGTGCTCAACTTTGAGATGCGTTTGAGTATTCGGGGGTAACTCTGTATATTCCTAGTTTTATGAAAATCTGTTTATACGTTTCACATTTTTTTTATTGTGCCCACTAAGCAACTCAATATTAATCGTTATAATAAAAATCCACTTTTTGTTTCAGAAAAACTTCCCAAATTCAGTTTTGAACCCCGGTGAAGTATACAACCACAAGATACAATATAAGTTTGGAATATTGCTTGGGAAGTATGTGTAGTTTTGTGTGATGTAACAAGGCATTTGTAAAAGTAAATAAACATAGTAAATTGTGCTGTAGATGTATGCTTTATTCTTCATTAAAGAAAAGTTAGGTACGTCAAATACCTAACTTTACGCAACGTCCCAATATTTGTCCATTGTCCATAGATGATCTAGAATAGTAATGTTAGACGAGAAAGACACTTCCGAGCCATGATATAACCGCTATGTTTATAAATAATAAATAATCAGAATACCATTTTTTCTGCAATTTAACAGTATGACCCGTGGCTCAACTGAAGGATTATTGTCCAACTGGTTTATGTTACAACTGCTATGTTAAACTGGTTGTAACTGGGGACGTGAGTGGTCTACAGTCTACCCATGATCCAACTGAAGAAATACATTGTTGAATTTGAAAAATGCTGAATTAGTGCCTTCTTGTCAAAGTTTGCAAGATGTTGCATTACCCCGGACTAGATGATACCCGTACCAGACGTAGACGTCTTAGACGTCGTCTCTTCAGCTCAACGGCGCCCGCGTGTTTGTCAAAAGGATAATGTAAAAATGTTGACAACATACATATTATGTACATTAACGGGGTGGGCAGATCAACAAGAAATTTCAAGAAAACTTGCGGCCATTTCTGATCCAAGACTCCAAAGATGAATATGGTGAACCATGGTGACAGGTGATCAGCCCATCGCCCTTAAAGGTCCATCAATTTGGAGAGGATACTAGGTACTCCTTAGTCGACTTAGTCTCTGCTGGACTGGGAGTAAAGAAAAAACATAATGCGTCCAGCTGCTTCTCTCTTCGAGCATGTCGTAATGTTGACAAAACACTTCCAAATACGTAATATATCCCCATAATCCATTATAGAAAAGTCTGCTTATTCTCCTCAATCGACTGACATAAGGAGTTCCGCATACTGCGTTTTTTACAAATTTACAAATAAAATTACTCGTGAACCTTAAATGTTTAATACTGTACTTCTCTGCTGGACTGGGAGTAAAGAAAAAGCATAGCATGTCGTAAAAGTCGACTAAGGGATAGTATCCTCTCCAAAATGATGGACCACCTATATGGGCAATGGGCTGATCACCTGTCACCATTGTTCACCATTTCCATCTTAATATTTTTAATCAGAAGTTACCAAGTTTTCTTATGTTTACTTATGGCTCTGCCTACCCCATTAGGGATATGGGCGTTATAATATGTATGTATGTATTAGATGTTTAAACTCTCAGGTTCGAGTATAGTTATGAAGAGCTAATCTGCATTTATTTGTCAAGTTAGGGCAAAAGAATCAAACATTTTGTTTGGGACAGCGCCATCTATTCAAGCGTAGAGGAACTACAAGCGACAGTTCACGCGCCAGTGCAAGCTGTGAAACGTCAATCAACTCATGATGACAGGTGACACAGGACAACGACTGACAGCTCCAGTGTCTACGCCGAGGTCTACGCAGAAAAAAGTAAAAGTGCATTGTAATCGTAGAGAGACTCTCGTCACGAACATAACTGTACAACGGCTAATATTCGAAAACCTTGTAACTACTTTATAATTAAAATCATCTCTAACGTTAAATAAAAGGCAACATTTTTTCAATCCTGGACTTCCCCCGTTCCTGCCCAAACACGTTCTAAAGCGGGTTTTGACATTGCCTTGTATATCTCGGTAACTTTATGTACAAGTATTATCAATGAACCTACAATTATTTTAGCTATTGCTGGTTAAAATCTAAAGCTGAGGCGGTGTTGGGAAGGATCACAATAAATAAAGGAGAGTAGGTAGGTTTCGACTGTTAATGACAGCGTTTTACCTACCAATAAAACGCTTATTATTCGGAGTACCTTATTCGAAGCATAACAAAAATATATTTGGGAGATGGCAACCTTGTTTCTGTCTCGTGTCGCTTTACTGGTTCTGTATTTGACTTTAATGCACCCGCCTTTTGGTTTCCCATTCTACCACCAGGTGGCGCACCAGTCAATTTTCTGTGCTGTGCGACTTTTATCCTCATTGGATCTCAAAATAAATTAATGATTAATATGTGTAGGAGGGACACTTTTTATGTCGTCATTTTAATAATAATTATCCAGTAATACTAGAAAAATGTCTTAACTCCTCCGTAGTTAACGACTTTCTACCAAAACCTATTTGTACAGCTATTCTTATTTGGCATCTTAGTTTTAATAAAAAATGTGTACATTCCTACTTTCGAAATTTATTGACTAGGCAGGAATAGAAGTTTATGCTTCGAATAAGGTATTCCGCTTAATAAGCGTTTTATTTGTAGGAAAACGCTGTCATTAAGCTCCAGTACCGTTATTCGAAGCATAACAAAAATATATTTGAGATCTGTCTGTTATCGCCTGGTGGTAGAACGCCAATGTGATAGAATGATAATTATAAAGAAGTAAGTATCTAGTGCAAGAGTGTCTCCCAAGTAGGTAATGGAAAAGATATTGTTAGGTAGGTAATTAGGTATTGTAATCTCCTTATGAAGCGTCGCGAATAAATACAGTCTAAAAAATATCTCACTGAGCGTTTTGTAAGCCGATTGGAGATATAATCATAACCAGCGTGGCTGGAAAAAAATATGAATAGGTAGTTAAAATTAAAGCTTAGTTAGCTAGGTGTTAAAGGGTTAAACTTTTCATTTATCCAATGTATTTTGTTAGGTTGCGCAATAAATAATAATTATTGAAGGCCGCTATTTTAAACATCTGCAATTTTTTACAAGCTGAGAGCAATGAGAGTGGTGGTTCATCCAATACGTTTAGATTAGATAGTACATTGTGATACACTTTGCTTAGGCCCGTGCACTTTACTCTATTGATAAAAACAAAAACAAAATGAATGGTAGTTCCCATTTGTTCTATAGAACATGGCATCATCGAACAAAATGACACATTTTCTTCTCTATTTTTTTCATAGAACTACATACCTACTAGCTTTTCACCCAAAGCGTTTCATGCCATACAACAAAATGGGAATCAGATTACCCAAAATCATTAATGAGAAGCTAAATGACACTGATAATGACAATTATTCTGTCATACCATTAATCAAAAATCTGCCGGGGTAAAATAATCCTAAAAATAGAAAGAATGGATATTCGTAGCAAGAATGATAAGATAATCGTAAGGTCTTATTTACCTTGTCCTATAGAACAATTTGAGAAATAAAAGTATTACATGTTCCATAAAACAAAATAAGAAAAAAAATCTTATTCTGTCCTATGACGTCATGTTTCATAGAACATTATGGGAACTACCCAAATAATAAAGCTTGGCTACGAGATGAATCAAAGCTAAAAAGCAGAGCAATACCTTTGATGGGACTTTGCTTTGCTATTTTTTGCTGGGATTTTGATAATCTGGTAGTATAAAGGTATTGAATGACCGGCACATTCATCGTAATACTCTTGACAGAAAAGTTTCCTGGAAAAAATAGAAAAGCAAAGTCCCATCAAAAGTATTACTCTGCTTTTTAAAAAATTGCCAAATTGCCATTGCTATTTTTTGCTGTGATGTTGATAATCTGGTAGTACCTACCTGTATAGATGGCAACTGACCGGCGCATTTCATTTCACGCCATATCTGCATCAGATAAGACCCCATTATAGTGTAGCTGACACAGCTACTTACCTGTTTACCTCACAACCTTACCATACCATACCAGTACCAAGAAATATCTTTTAGAATACCAGGATTACCAGGATTACAGGGAAGAAAGAAAACACAATCAAGAAACTTTAATTCACCAACGTTTGACCTTTTGTTAAGTGAAACAAGAACTGCACATCACTGCACTGCGAGCTCCATCACCACCAACTCTTCGTGACGACGTTCACCGGGCTCACATCTTCACTTCAGCTCCCACTTTCACCATCGCGACGAGCACCGAGCGAGATCACGCAGCACTTTACACAGACGTCCGTTCTCCACCGCAGTCGCAGCCGAATGAGGGCGGAGCCGGGGCCGAACAAATATTTATAGCCTCGGGACTCGCCCCGCGTCTCTCACACCCCGCTCGCGCGCGGCACCGTCTTAGCAAGCGCGCGAATTAGAATCTGGTTCTTATTGGTTAATGTGTGTTCTAGTTTCATATAAATATTTGTCCTTTTTGTAAATAAATTCATTCCTATTTCTACACTCCAACTGAGTCTTACTATCTCCAAACCTCTGCAGTAGATTCCCGCAAATAGTAGGCACTACTACAATAGCAAAGCCATATAGTGTGACTTTGTCTGTCCGTTCCGTTTGTCACGGTTGATTATTTTAGCAACTGGACTTATTACTTTTTAATTATACTTTATTTATCAAACACGGAGGTGGTCAAGTTGTAAAAGTTACTAAGTAGGTTGGTGTACCAATTAAAGGGTTTGATCTGTTCTTAAATAGTTTTCCATTTTCATTTATGGTGCGCAGTTAACATGATTTTAATTATGGCGCACAGTTGAATTGCATTTAAAGGCCTATTTATTTTAGGTATTGTAAGATTTAGTCATTTGATAAGAGACTAACCCCTGAATACTCAAACGCGACTCAGAGTTGAGCACGTCTCAAGTCACGGTTTTTTGACAGTTTTTGATGAAAATCTATCAAAAATTCGTCACTTGAGACGTGTTCAACTCTGAAATGCGTTTGAGTATTCGGGGGTAGATTTCAAGGCATGCAATAATTAGTGCTTATAGCCGCTGTCCGCTCGACTTTACCAGAATGACAGACCTACCTATAGAGAGCGCGTCGAACGTCGAACTGACACTTTATTGGCAACATCTAACATCACAGGAATTAGGATTAGGAGTGTGCAGTACTGCCCTCCTAGTGAAGAACGCAGTAACTATGTCAAACTTGTTTTGATACGTGAGTGAAAACAGAATGTTGTATTTTGTTAGGCGATTCCGAATATGTATCTAACAATAATATTTAAACTTTACTGACAGAAAGAAACTTACAACTATTACAAATATAGTTTACAAAATACAAAAGAAACAGTCGGGCTATCTAAAGGCCGTTGCAAACGGTCTATAGATAGCTCACCTGATCCAGCTCATCAGACGGTGGAAGCGTGCCCAAGACGCTGGCCGCATTGCCACGCTGAATGGCGATACTGATCCGTTGAGCCAAATAAGAACCAGCTCTTGGATCGCGCATCGTTTCGACCAGAGACGCCCTGAAAGAATTTTGAAATTTTGTATCTAACTAATTATTGTCAAAAATGCTAGTTACTGCGTTCTTCACTAGGAGGGCAGAGTAGCGGATTTGTTCAACAAAATCGATGTACAGCGGCGGAATGAAAAGGTTCGTCAGTTTTCAAATTGATTCATTTAAACTGTCACGAGATATGTTACCTTTTGAATCTCAGGCACAGAACAAACTGTTGCATGGAAAATTATGTTTAACTGCTCGACAATAAAGTTCAAATTGACGCACATCAAAGTTGTTTGACAATTTATCGTTTCATACAGGATAGTATGTTTTACTGAATTAAAAATAATTGATTCTTACACACTGAGCGAAAATCTGACAAAAATATATTAATTATTACTAAAATATTACTTAATCCCGAACCAACACATGCCCTGTCAAAACTACAAATCGATTTTTGTAAATGTGTTTTGTAATTATTGTAAGAATCCTGTTTGTTCTTTCAAGTAATTATTTAGTAATATCCAAACGATGATGGGCACTTTTTATTGGCCTTTGTTTACCTTTTCTTGGGTGGACAATGAGCATGGTACACGACATTTTTCTTGGGTGGATTTTGATCATGTCCCTTAGGCTACCTACTAGGTTTTAGGTACGATAGGTACTTGAACTAGCTTACCTATATAAACTTAATTTACAAAAAGACGATGCGATGCGATAAGCATTGGTCAATGTTTACATCATTCATGAAAATGTCAATAAGTTATCATCATTGGCCGTAAGTAGGCAGTTTTTTTGTTTTTGTTAATTACTAAAATAGATTAACGATTTTAGGATTCCGTACCAAGATAAAAATAAAAATAACATTACCAATTTGTTGTCCTGGCTCTGTTTGTCTGTGCGACCACACTAGTTTGACGGCTTTAGTGTATCTAGGGTTGCCAGGTGAGTCGCGAAAAAATACCGGACAACCCCAAACAGGGGGGGGTATGCTACTAATATTTTTTATTTATTAATCAACATCACATAAATCAACTAAATTAGTAATAAAATGTAATGCAGTCGTAAAATTGTGGTCGCCAAGACTATGCTAACGTTGACAAAGTCTTTATTAAACAATGGTATGAATATTATAATCTACTACTTACTTAACATGGTGAAGTGAGAGCCCGCAGACGCAGATACAGACAGTGAGCGAGGAGCGCGCGCGAGGTTTGCATTTGAGGGATTTCATAATGCCTACTTTTGTAGGCGCTTGTGACCAGTAATACCGACTTTCCTCAAAATACCGGACATTGTTCTGTCCGGTATGACCATTTATTTTTTATCGAACAGGCCTCGAAGATACCGGACTGTACGCTTAAATACCGGACATCTGGCAACCCTAAGTGTATCGGATGAATTGGTTGAGACGCAAGAAACGCGAGTTTTATTCCCGCAGTAGGATATTATTTGCATGTCTGGGTGTTGTGGTACCAGGGTACTCGTAGTTTCTGATACCCACGACACAGGGAATCCTAGTGTGGGGATGCATATATGTATGTGACTATTGTATGTTATTTATTATTATATATGTATATGTCATGCGGAGGGATGATTGTCATGTGACGAGAAGAATGTGAGATATGAAAGTGGATGGATACAAGGGTAGAGGTAGACCAAAGAAGAGATGGATGGATTGCGTGAATGATGATATGAGTAAGAAAGGAGTGAATACTGAAATGACGGCTGATAGAGGGGGATGGAAGAGGAAAACATGTTGTGCCGACCCCACTTAAGTGGGATAAGGGCAGGGAGATGATAATGATGATGATATTTATATTAAGACATTTTTCCCAGGAATCTCGCTTTTGAGTAATTTGACGAATTACTGACTAACATTTGCTGTAAGTGGTGCCGTCCATAGACGTACGGTATTGGAGAGTCTAAGAGAACAAACAAAGTAGGTACATAAAGTTTGTAATATTTAAATTATTTTTTGATAAGTGTTATAATTTTGTTTATAATGTCTAGTTTATTTTATTATTACAGGGCGTAACATTTAGATCGGTCAGTATGGGCAAGTCTATAACTATAAGACATACAAAGATCTGTTCTTAGGAGCTATGTCATCGATTTTAGTGACAAGAAAAACTGCATACGTACAAAAAAAACTTATACTCAGTTCGGGAATCGAACCCGGTCGTATTGAAAAATAAAACATACATTATTTCTATTTGGATATCGATTGTGTAGATCATAAGCAGTAAATGATACTATGAAACTAAGACCTTTTACCATCATTATGGTTAAAGACCTTAGTTTTTTATGACTCTAAATGACAATATCTACAGACAACCTGTCGACAAACAGCAACAGCATCGCTTCGAAGCGATTCCATTACGAGTACAGCGACTCAGTACAGGTCAGTACCTACGCAGTTGTGGACGATTGTAGGTCAACTGCTGCTTACTGCCCTGTACTGAGTCCCTATTGTATGTATGTTCGTATGAGCTAGTGGCCAACTCTAGTGACGGAGTTTTTAGGCCGCCTAAAGGCCTCCGTCATGGCTAAACGACTCAAAACCCGGGACCGACTGTTTACTAACTAAAGCCTACTATCCTACTAATAATTATAAATGCAAAAGTTCTATCGGCTTCATTCACCCTAACGGCTGAACGGATTTGAATGAAACTTGGAACACACATAGTCCTACTTCTTACTTATATTATAAATGCGAAAGTTTGTGAGTTTGGATGTTTGTGCCTCAATCACGACTAAGGGTCAGCGCAGACAGAGAGGGCGCAGCGGAGAGGATTTTATTAAGGCACTCGAAAATCAACTTTAAAACAGTTGAAATAAAGTGCATTATAATATGCTTGAACCTGACAAAAAATGCTCGAGCCTGCTCGCTCTTTATTTCAATTACCTATTTTAATCCTAAACGGCTGAACGGATTTTAATGAAATTTAGAATATACATAGTACATGTACTGGATTAACATATAGGCTATTGTTTATCCGGATACCCCGCGAGCGAAGCCGCGGGCGGCAGTTAGTATGTAATAAAATATAGACCACTTGTTATCCTGGTACCATGCGAGAGAGCAGTAGGTACAGGTTGTTGACGATGTGGGTCAACAGCAGCTTACTGCCCTGTACTGAGTCACGGAATACTACTACTAAGGCCTTTTACAATTTATAGTAGATGATTTATACAGCGTCAGGAGGCAACTTTTACCTTCACAGACGAGACGCTGTAGTGCCCGGGACGAATTAAGATGGAGTAGGCTTGCCCAGCACCTATTCCATCCTCTCAGCTTAGTCGGCCTTGTCCACAGGAAAGACATGGTCAATACGTGTGGAGCTGACTAAGCCGCGGGTTTCCTCACGATGTTTTCCTTCACCGTTTGAGAGTCAGTACTCTCAAAGGTGAAGGAAAACATCAGTGTATATAGCGTACATAAATTTTTCACACAGAAAAATCCATTGGTACACGACTGGATTTGAACCCACGACCTTAGGATCGGAAGGCGAGGTCACTACCAACTATCATATAGTGTCAAGCTATATTGGCGACGGCCTCGGTGGCGTGGCGGGCGATTGCTCGGC
Source organism: Scotopteryx bipunctaria (assembly GCA_949320045.1). Classification (NCBI taxonomy): domain Eukaryota; kingdom Metazoa; phylum Arthropoda; class Insecta; order Lepidoptera; family Geometridae; genus Scotopteryx; species Scotopteryx bipunctaria. The sequence goes on from OX439440.1 coordinate 2,738,595, forward strand.
AGAGACGCAAAAGGCGCGATTTCGATTCCCGTAGCGGAAGAATGGTACGCATGGTACTCGTAGTTTCTGATACCCACGACACAGGGAATCCTAGTGTGGGGTCAGGACTATGCATGTGACTGTTGGGTGTTATTTATTTATTTATATTAACGAAAATACAAAGTTGCTATAGTAAGACGACCTCGCTGGCATGGCGGGCGAGTGCTCGGCTGAGACGCAAAAGGTGCGGGTTCGATTCCCACTACGGCAAAAATGTTTTTATGTTCTGCAAATATTTCTTCCTGGTCTGAGTGTTGTAGTATTATAAGTATGTATTTACAAAAAAAGTATATGAAGTATTCTATCAGCCATCCGGTGTTTTGCTTAGTATAAGGCTAGATGGCGCTGTGTGAAATGCTTACAAATATTTATCTATTAATGAACGATCCGTCCTCCGTTGGTAGAATATTGGAAACGGGCGATAGATGTCTACTTATATCTAGATTTAAGTATGTTAGTAAGTAATTAAGTAGGTACGGATTCATTTGGGTCACAGCTTTTATCAATCTTGTTAAAGATAACGCATTGACGTTCTACAATTTGGTCCGACATTTAGTCCTTTATTGACTTTAATTGTATCTGCCATTATATTCTGTATCTACATGGATACATACCTATATACATAAAATTACGCTTGTTTCCCATAGGGGTACAGAGATAATGAATCTCTATTTGCTACGATCCTGTATTTTCCATATAAAAAAAGTACCATAATATAATAATAATGTATAATAGATGGCGCTGATTTAACGAGGGCCCTTGAAGAATGATTATTTCGGTGTTTGTATGTCATAATTAAAAAAAGTAATGTCATTACGTAATGTTCCGACAGGTTCCGACTTATTGAGAAAAACAACTCAAATATTAGTTGAGGATGTGATTTCCCTTCATTTCCTTTGCTTTCTTTTGACGACTATCATGATAGCACCCTTGATGACACTTTTCAGAGGAGCGCCTAGCGTTCAAAATTAATTTATTAATTTATTGAATTTGTTGAAATTGGGTGTCCCAATAAAGAAATCACATTAAAATTATTTTGTCAAATTAGTTGAACGAAAAGTTGTGAACTCAAATATGTTTTCATTAAAATTTGCCCACACAGTAACCATTGTATCGCACTCGCACTGAATAAAAGGATTTGAAACAAAACAACTGGTAGGTAAGCAGGGCTTCGCTCGCTGTCCTCTGGTGAATGAATGGTCGGCGATTGTGTGGGCTCACGCGCACAACTACACGCGAATTCCCTTTGATACGTGCCCGAAAAGCCGATTATACTCGTAGGTCACCGATCGCCATGATCACTATAATGATTACAGACGACTAGCTGGTGCCCGCGACTTCGACTGCGCAGAATCATTAGGTACTTCGAGTACCTAGCTTATTTTCTTCTCTTAGGTCCTATCTATCTTTGAGAAAATGAGTAATAGGCTAGCGTGGTATGGACATGTTATGCGGAGAGAAGTAAGTCATGTTACAAGGCGAGTGATGAATATGAATGTGGATGGATATACTGCTAGAGGAAGGCCAAGGAAAAGATGGATAGATTGTGTGAAAGAGGATATGCGTGTGAAAGGAGTAAGTGCGGAGATGACGAGTGATAGGCGAAAATGGAAGAGGGAAACATGGTGTGCCGACCCCACCTAGTGGGATAAGGGCAGGAAAATTATGAGGTCCTATCTATCTTTATACCAAAATTCAACAAAATTGTTCTACGGTTTAGTCGTGAAAGCGTAACAGATAGACAGACAGAGTTACTTTGAGAGACCCTTGTTTTATATTGTGTAATGAATGTATTTAAATTGAAACTAATTATCAATTGTTATTGAATTTATAGTTCACGGAAAGCACTGTGGTCTAGTTGGTAGTGACCCCGCCTTCCGATCCTAAGGACGTGGGTTCAAATCCGATCGTGTACCAAATGATTTTTTCTGTGTGAAAAATTTATGTGCGCTATACCAGTACTCTCAAACGGTGAAGGAAAACATCGTGAGAAAACCCGCGGCTTAATCATCTCCGCACGTATTGACCATGTCTTTCCTGTGGACAAGGCCGACTAAGCTGAGAGGATGATAGGTATAGGTGCTGGGCAAGCCTAAGCTGGGCAAGCATCTTAATTCGTCCCAGGCACTACAGCGTCCTGTTTGTGAAGGTAAAAAGTTGCCTCCTGACGCTGTATAAATCATCTACTACGGTTAAAGGCCTTAGTAGTAGTAGTATGGTTCACTATTTTGGCGATAATGTTAGATAAAAGTTAGATAAATGTTGTCGCGGGCTTTTTTTTGTAGGTCTATTTTAAGATAAACATTTCCATTTTACATTATATACGTGTAACTCAAACGGTTTTTGTAGCGCACGCCAGAATAGCTCGCAGATGGCAGAATTCACACAATATCTTTATAAATTATGGCCTATGTGTTATTCTGATACATAAGCTATATTATTGTGGAGTTTCATTCAAATCTATTTAGTAGTTTTTGCGTGAAAGAGTAACAAACATCCATACATCCAAACTTTCGCGTTTATAATATTAGTAGGATGATCGGCGACTACAAGCGAGTAAGCCCTCCACACGATCGTGCTCGCGTGTACCTAATCGTCTATAATCGCCGATTGTGAAGAGGTGCCATGAAGTGTAAATAAAAGTATCTAAGCACACTATGCCAAAGATACGCGGCTGATTTTACGTTCCGACGCATTCGGCAGATTGACCTCGGAACAGCAAATCAACTTCGTTTAATTTCCATAAGCGCGGAAATTACGCGACAGAAATTTGGTTGCGCAACACACAATGTAGTATAGATCAAATTGCCTGTAAATTTGACTTCCGCAAAATAACACTTGAATCATTTAAATATTCAATCAAGTTTTCTTCGCTAGTTTGACACCATTCTGCCCCTTATCAACTATGATCAAATTGTTTATCTTTGAACTTCCGTATGATGGTGCTGTATAGAATACCTACGTAGTATATTATCGTAGAGTTAAAATAAACTTTTGTCAAGAGGTAAAAGTGCCAACACCTTATAGCAGGTGACTGTACCACCCTATTAGTAAGTCTGAGTGTAACGTCTTTGACTCTGGACGAACGGACAGAGAAAGATGCCGAAACTTGTGTGTGAATCTCAGACCAAATAAAAAGAAAAGACGCCGCGGCGCGAACAACAAAAGTGAAGCCACCAAATGTGAAAAAAATAACACCCGAATTTTACTACCTATACCGATCGATATTTTTTTCTTATAAATAACATAGCGTCTCAATTAAAAGGTCATGAAGTTTAACTGTGGATTTTAAATTTTGTTTAGGAAAATGGTTCTGACTTCAGACAGGCGATTATTTAAAATCTTTGAATGTAGTTCGAATTGTTTCTTAAATCAAAATTAAGTCTTCTTTTACTAAAATTTTCTATTCACGGTAATTAAGATACTTTCCCTCTACTATAACCTTGGTATACCCGGTATAAGCTTCTATGCTGGACTGGGAGTAAAAAAACATAGAATGCGTCCAGCTGCTTCTCTCCCCCAGCATGTCGTAAAAGTCGACTAAGGGATAGTATCCTCCCCAACATGATGGTCCATCTATATAGGCGATGGGCTGATCACCTATCACCATAGTTCGCCATATGCATCATGGGACTTGGAATCAGGAGTGGCTGCAAGTTTTCTTATGACTACTTGTTGCTCTGCTCACCCCATTAGGGCGTGATAATATCTTACTTATATTATAAATGCGAAAGTTTGTGAGTTTGGATGTTTGTGCCTCAACCACGCCTAAACGGCTGAACGGATTTGAATGAAACTTGGAATATACATAGTACATGTACTGGATTAACATATAGGCTATTTTTCATCCGGGCACCACGCGAGCGAAGCCACGGGCAGCAGCTAGTACTTACATACATACCGGGTATAAGCAGATTCTCATTGTCTCTCCGAGGTTCCAGACATAATCCTAAAATTTGCTGCCAGCAGGATGAGATCCTGAGATAGGCAAACTCTGGAAGGTAGAAGACCCATAAATCTCAATAAACGTTATTTCCGCTAACCTTCAGGAACAGTAGCCATTGTGCCTAGGTAAGCACTAAGTCCAAGGCATGCAGGAATTGGCGCGCCGAGTAAATAGCGATATCGTTTACTGAATCACACCTTCATTCACACATCATTTGACAACCTTATTTTGTATAGCATAAGGGATATAATGATCCAGCAATGCTACCACTGCCTTTTATCACGACCATAATACTATATAAAATACTTTGTCGTGCCTGACTGATCTATGATTGACAACGCAGAGCCTAAACCGCTGGTCCTAGAGGCTTGAAAGGATAGACGTACAGTAAGAAAGAATTTTTGAAAATTGTGCCCTTAAGGGGCGAAATGGAATAAAATAGTTTGTATGAAAAATCGTTTTCTTTGAACTTTCAAACTTGAAACTTAGCATAAATACGCTTCAATACATTTAATAAATGGCTATAGTAAAATATTTTCAAAACTACCCCCGAAACGGGGTGCAGGAGTTGTTAAGATTGCATGGGAACTTTTTAACGGGTGGTTTTGCTTGAAATTTGATTTAGATAGGTACTTTCAATACAAAATAATAACGAATTTAGAGATTTGCCAAAGAAGTGCAACGGGATGTCAAGGCTGTTCAAAGACGAAGAATCTATTCTACGCGAGTGAAACCGCGAGCGTTCCACTAGTTTAATAAAATTATAACATACCGACATACTACGCCAAAGTGATAAGCGCAAGAGAGGGGTCAAAAAACTTTGCAGGGCTTGAGTGAGCTGGCCGGTCGCAGTTTGAGATAGGTACAGTAGTACCATACAAAATATTGTCCGCCTCGGCAAACTTTGTGCTTTATATGAAAACCGAATTTGTTCAAATACATAAGTAATTAAAATGATAACTGAACTAACCCTTTCAAAAAAATAAGTATCTACATAGTGTAGTCATGTGACAAATGACCAAAGGGCTGGCGTTTACCTACCTCGGACAAAGGATAAGTATAGCTATCCAACGAGGTAACGTCGCCAGCCTTTTGGGGATCTTACCTGCGGTCGGTGATCTGAGCTCGTTTTCTATCTTTATGCGAACTTAGATAGAAAACTGAGCTCACTTTCATTTCTTATTATTATACCGATTACCTTAAAGTTTTTAATATTATCATAGTTTGTCTTTTTAAATAAAAATTAATAGATTAGTCTACATAATTATTGTAACATCTCTATATTACATATCATTATCGCGTTAGTTTGTACTTCAGAAGCTAGACGAAAATTCTTATTGGATTTTAGTATAACAGTTCTTTATTAACAGAAAGTAACTTACAACTAATACAAATATAATTTAAAAAATACAAATGAAACAGTCGGGCTATCTAGAGGCCGTCGCAAACGGTCCATAGATAGCTCACCTGATCCAGCTCATCAGACGGTGGAAGCGTGCCCAAGACGCTGGCCGCATTGCCACGCTGAATGGCAATGCTGATCCGTTGAGCCAAATAAGAACCAGCTCTTGGATCGCGCATCGTTTCGACCAGACACCCAGAAAGAATTTTAAAAACGCGGTGGGCACCCGTGCCCCACGGACCTAGGGTCTCGACCCCAAAAGGCACAAATATATAAGCCCCGTCGAGGCTTGATTATTTGCGCCTTTTGAGATCCTCGGCCGAATCTGCCGCCGCGCCGTCCCCAACTATTTTAGTTACAATTCGTATATTTATGGTTTAATACCCGAAGGGTGCTAACGGGACCCTATTTACTAAGCCTTCGTCCGTCCGTTCGTCAGCGGAATGTAATAGGTAGGTATAGAGAGTTGAAATTTTCACAAAGTGTGTATTTCTATATTGCCGTTATAACAACAAAAATTAAAAATAAGAGGAGGCCCCCATACAAGAAACTTTTTAATGTACGATGGTAGGGAACTTTTCGTGTGCGTATTCGACTCGCACTTGACCGGTTTTATTTACACGCAGGTTATAGGTACCTAGCTTTATTACCTAGGAAGACATTTCGACGGTCTCGCTGGCGTGACGAGCGATTGCTCGACTAAGACACAAGAGGCGCGGGTTCGATTGCCGCTGCGGAAGAAATGTTTGCATGTTCTGTAAATATTTCTTCCTGTGGTACTAAAGTAAGTTCGTATGAGCTAGTGACCAGCTCTTGTGACGGAGTTTGTAGGCCGGCTAAAGGCCTCCGTCATGGCTTAACGACTTAAAAGCCGGGACCGGCAATTTAACGTGCCCTCCGAAGCACGGAAGCGCTCAGATCGTAATGCCACTTGCGGTCACCCGCATCTCCCTATCTTCCTTGGAGGATAGGCAAGTAGACTTTGAACTGGATACAGTCCTGATCTGGGAAATATTGCATCGTATCGAACATTCCCATCCTAAAGTAGACAAACCTAATATTGAAATCTTAATGTTCAAAAAACTTGCAGAAATCTGCATTCTCTCTTTTATGATGGATCTTCGTGGGATGCACAAAAAGCATAGGTAAGTATGTACCTACGCGTAGGCCGTTGCAACTTTCAATGCGTTTACCGATGGTCGGTGCCTGGGACAGTGGACTGGCGGGATGATGGTGGGTTGGCGCTTGCGGACCAGCGCTCGACCACAGCTTAGCACATAGTACATATCCCGCTGCCGCCTCCGCCGCCGCCGCCGCGCCAGCCGCCCGGCGCTCATTCGCGGTCGGACAGCGGTGCAGCGCGAACGCCGCTGCGCGCAGTCAAATCTCGGAAACTTTCCAACATACGTTTTTAACCGGACACCATGAGGACTGGAGCGGCCTGCATCGCGGCCCTCCTGTTCCTCGCGACCCTGGTACTCCAGGTAAGTTTTGTGCATTTTTAAACTTTCGCGGTTCAGGTCTCATTGTTAATGTTAAGAAAAAGGGTCCTTTGAGCCTGCCTAGGGTCGTCTGACAAGGAACTGCCTATGACCGGCTTATAATTTACAAAACATTGCCGGTGTCTCAGCGCCTTGAACAGGTTTTACTGAATATTCTGATAATGCTAATTTTTTTAAAACATTCAAAACATGTGTCTAAAAAAAACTTATTACTTATTTATATTAAAAATCGGTATTTGCTAGAAATATTTTATTATGTTGATTAAATATCCTTCTTAGGAAGACTAACTTATTTTTTTTATGAAATTATTGTTACTACCTGAAACAATCTTATGCAAAACGAATGTTTTAACTTGACCTGGGCTTACTTTTGTCCCCGATTTTTGTCTAAGCTTCTTCTATCTTTTATATCTTGGACCTAAAGACAAAACTCGAAGTTATTATCAGTGGGTCGGAAAGGTACTAATTTACTTACCTACTTAATGACTGTATAAAATCGTTTACAAATCCACGACTTTTGAAATTTTGACGACGGATTTGAAACATTAGCACATTTTTGACGCGTCGGCATTAGGGGAAATATTATTGAATATTACCCATCAAAATTATCTAGCCACTGTCAGTTTTATCGTACTTTCAATCTAAACAACTGATAAAGTATTCGGCACCTACTTGACCTAGCTAAGTATCATCCTATTAACACTAGATTAAAAATTAGCTTTCGCATAATTTTTCAAATAAAATCAAAACGAAAATCAAAATACTCGTAAGTTTATTTAATAATTTAAATACACAAACAGACTTTTTGACAGAAGTAGCTGCAAGTTTTTTATGATTACTTGTGGCTATGCTCATTGTACGGACACGATAATATGCGTGTAGGTAATAACTGAACAAGGCTTAATATTTACATTATGTTGATAATAATACGCTGAAAAATAAGCTGAAAGTTCTTGGTGCCATCCTACTCGTATATAAACTAATAGGTAGATAATGTCAAGATCTCAGTAGCCATTGACACACTTTCGAATAAAAAACAATGTAATATCAAATTTCTAGAGGAACGCCCCGTGACTTTGTTCATATTGTGTTTATTTTTCAAACTTCATCTTTCGGTTGCGTTCTCTAGGAGTTGAATTCCGGGAATTCCTTTCCTAGTGCATCACTACATCAGGAGAGGAATATACCATCGAAGTTTCATGCTTTGAGGATTGTAATGTTAAGTGTCTATGACTTACGTCATTACAATAATAAATTGAGTAAGAAAATAAGTACCTAGGTAAGTTGTCATTTCAAAATTTAATTTCACGACTTTTAAATATTACTTGAAAAGTATAAATTCCTCCGACATCAAATTTATTTTGGGCCACCTCGGAACCATTCTCTGTGAAAGAATAATAAAAAACGGGTTGATAATAAAAAATTGGCGGAGATATCAGTGAACATACATAATGAAACATACATACAGTCGAACATAGAACCTTCTCCATCTTTTGAAGTAGGTTAATAATAAGCATAAAACAATCTGAAGACGATACTCTAGTTAGACTTAAGTGGGTATTAGTATAACGTTACGAAATTATAACAAGAAAAACATCTGAAAAGAAAAATTAAATACATTAGAAAAATACTTTTTGTATTTGTAACATATTGTTGGTAGAATATAGATTTCAGTGGCGCGTCTAAATACACAGTAACTTGCACAGTGCGTTTGCAGCAAGCTAAAATCTGTAGGTTTTCCAATTTGTCTTACGATAGCTGCAAGTTCTCTCTCTAGGCTTTGGTATTTCTAAAAGACTAAAACTCACGAGCATAAAAAACCTTTTTTTAGCTTTACATCCAAAATTCAGCTCCTGTCCTTCAACTCGACGGCTTCGGTGGCGTGGCGGGCGATTGCTCGGCTGAGACGCAAGAGGCGCGGGTTCGATTCCCGCTGTGGAAGAAATGTTTGCATGATCTGTAAATATTTCTTCCGGGTCTACGGTACTACGAGTACCATGATACCACAACACCCATGTTGTGGTATCATGGTACTCGTAGTTTCTGATACCCACGACACAAGGAATCCCAGTGTGGGGTCAGGACTATGTATATGACTGTTGGGTGTTATTTATTTATTTGTTTATAACTGGTTTTACCTATGATTCAGAAGAACCTCTTCTGAATCTGGAGATATTCTCGTAATCAGGTTGTAATAGTGGTCGAGTTTGGCCAAAGAGCATGGACTATAAAAAATAAGTATTTTGTTGAAATGCCCCTAGGATGAGCGTGTTAGGGTCTTTAATATATTTTATTGCTGTTTTTAAAACCTTAATGTATCTATCTATCCATCTTACCAGAATTAAAGCTGAAATATGAAAACGACCTTACAAAATGTTTTATATGAAAAACTAGACATCTACGAAGGGTTTGCTGTGTCATCATCATCATCATCTTCCTGCCCTTATCCCATTCTATGTGGGGTCGGCACAGCATGATCCTTGGATCATGGTATAAGAGTTTAAGGGTTTGCTGTGTATAAAATAATAAATCATTTTCTGACTGAACTAAAATGAAAACCGGACAGTTGCCAGTAGGACACGCGCTCTGAGGGTTCCGCACAAACTAAATTTGTCTGAAAACGATCCATGGTATCAACCCTAACAAAATCAAATCTGAAAAATCGCATTGAATTACAAACTTGACTTTCTGGTTGAAAAGTTACCACTATCTAAAGCCTGTCTTTGCCCAGTGCTGGGCACTTTGATTAAAGGCTGGGCATAGACCTCTCCTGGTTTGTGCCTTCCAACACTCTCGCATACATCGGTTCCAATAATACAGTCGTTTCTCCAACTGCAATTTTTTCCCTAATTGTTTTATTTATGACATAGAACAAAAGAGACAAATTATATAAGAATTATTAGAGCCGCAATAGTTATAAACACTGTGAAACGCCTTCTCTTTGTTTAAATATTGGTTTTCTTAGTAATATTTCTCTGTTCTTAAACTAATCTTAAAGCTAATCTAAACTGAGCTATGTCTAAAGAACAAAATACTTATTGAGTAAAAAATCTTGGGTCGAACGGGAAAGCACTCAAAATGGGAGAACTTGTACGCTTATTTGTGTGTGTGTGTGTGTGTGTTCGGGGATGTGTTGGAGTATGTGTGCATATTGTATATTGGAATCTTTTAATAAAAAATTATACTCACATACATATTATCACGCCCGTATCCCTAATAGGGTGGGCAGAACCACAAGTTATTATAAGAAAGCTTGTAGCCGCTCCTGATTCAAAGTCCCAAGATGGATATGGTGGACTATGGTGACAGGTGATCAGCCCATCGCCAATATAGATGGTCCATCATATTGGAGAGGATACTATCCCTTTGTTGACTTTTACGTCATGTTCGAGGAGAGAAGCAGCTGGACGTATTCTATATTTTTCTTTACAAGTTAATAATCTCAAAAAACGCACAGATAAACAGATCACAGACACACAAGGTACAAGGAAATAAATAGTGTTTTTTTTCTTTGGGATAAGTAATAACCCTAATAAAAATTGTAACCATAAACAGAACACACATAAGGACAAAAAAATTTACTTACAAACTCAGCTAAAACATTGTAAAGAATTAGTCATGTCACTAGTTCTTTCGAACCAGTGTGGTGAAAGGATTTAAAGTGCGCCTCAAAGGCTCCTTTCGTAATTGGTCGGATATTCTTTACTAACTTCATTTTCAGAACGTTTGTATTTTACGAACGTTGTTTTTCTTCGCTTTCATAGGTAATCTTCTTAAATACGAGTATAAACCACAAAACAACAAATATTATAAACGCGAAAGTTTGTGTGGATGTGAGGATATGATGATGTTTGTGCCTTAATTACGCCGTAACGGCTGAACGGATTTGAATGAAACTTGAAAGATACGTAGTATGTGTCCTGGAATATCATATAGGCTAGTTTTCATCCGGGTACCACGCGAGCGAAGCCGCAGGCGGTGGCTAGTATATAAGTATATAAAACACTAAGCATTTCTCTGCAATCAACGCACAGGCCAAACTACTGAGCTAGGAAGCTGAAATTTTGAAAATAGCTTTCTTTTATAGCAAAACTAGTTGCTGCCCGCGGCTTCGCTCTCTTGGTATCCGGATAAAAAATAACGTATATGTTAATCCAGTACATGTACCTACTATATATATTCCAAGTTTCATTCAAATTCGTTTAGCCGTGTAGGCGTGATTGAGGCACAAATATCCAAACTCACAAACTTTTGCATTTATATTGTAAGTAACATACCCACTGAGGCGGGATTTTTCAAAAGGATGAAAATGTTTGTATGGAACTGTTTAAGACAACTGCAGCCTGTGTTTTACGGTAGTTAGGTACTGTTTTTAGGTACCTTGTGTTTTAAGATTTTTCAAAACAACCCTCAAAAAGGGGTTGGGGTGTTAAAATTTACACCAGGTAAGCGAGAGGCCGCGCATGTTAACTAGTAATATAATAATATAATCGTCTGAATACTTTGCCTACACACTTACGATTTTTTTTGTTTTAAAAAAGGTGTATGGAGGATACACCTTTTCACCCATTAAAGGTCACTGAAGACGTTTTTGAGAATGTTTGCTTAGTTATTGCATGAACCAGGGGAATGGCAAGTTTTCAACTTAACTGAAGCTTATTTCTACCTGGTTTCTGTATAGGTATAATGTATTTTAGCCTCGACTTAAACCGACTGTGTCCAGACAGTAATGTCCGATCAATCGGACTACGTGAATTTTTTTCTAGCTGGCGTGATCAGTCGGACTACTTTTTCGAGGACTGGTTGTCGTTCTTCCACTATATTATGAAGCGCTCGTGGCGTAGCTTGCTTAGGCGTTCTTGATTGATCGTTAAAGTAAAGCAACGATATGCGCGGTCACAAATTGGGATGGGTGACCGCAAGTGGCATTACGAGCTGAGCGCTTCCGTACTTCGGAGGGCGCGTTAAACAGTCGGTCCCGGCTTTTAAGTCGTTAAGCCATGACGGAGGCCTTTAGGCGGCCCAAAAACTCCGTCACTAGAGTTGGCCACTAGCTCATACGAACATACATACATACATTATTATGAGGAGCCTGTAGTGTCCCACTGCAGGGCAAGTGCTTTCCTTCCTTCTTTTCAATCATCCCTGTTCTGGGCCAATTCCTTATATTTAATTACCAAATTAAATATAAAAGTTAATGTGTTACTATTGGACCCGCGGCTTTGTCAGCTTCGCACGTATTGACCATGTCTTTCCTGTGGACAAAGCCGACTAAGCTGAGAGGATGGAATAGGTGCTGGGCAAGGCTACTCTATCTTAATTCGTCCCGGGCACTACAGCGTCCCGTTTGTGAAGGTAAAAGTTGCCTCCCGATGCATCATCTACTATAGATGGTAAAAAGCCTTAGATTGGACCCGCACTAGGGTTAGTCTGTACGTACACTTTGACTGAAGAATTTTGTCGAACAGTTTGACGAAAGAGGTTCCAACTAACCGAATCAGCGGCCACTTTGCATGATGTGTGTGCCACAAGAAACTTAATTTGCTCTCTCACCTCTCAGCAGGCTAAAAGCGTATTTACGCTATTTCTTAATACATACTTCCTTACCCAGGGTTCCCATGAGCTTTATGGTGATCAACACAACTAGGCATCAGTGGCGTGATACGCAAGAGAGGCGGGTTCGACTCCCGCTGCGGTGAAAGGTGGTGCATGTTCTGCTAATATTTCTTCCGTGATTGGGTAAGGTAATATTATGTATTTGTTTTTACAAAAAAAAAGTAAATATGTATTCTATCAGCCATCTGGTTTCCATAGTACGAGTACAAGCTAAGCTTAGTTTGGGGCTAAATGGCGTGTGTAATGTCCACAAATATTAATTAATTATTTATTGAAGGATTTCCAACATCCAACTTTTGTAATTAACGTTGATTAATAAGTATGGTATCAGTTTTCAAATTCATTTTGTACATTTTATCAGAAGCTGTACCAATGATTTCCGGCTTAATATTTGCAATCAAACTATGACATAATACAATAGTAATGGACGTTATCGCTAACCTGTCGTCAATCGCCTTAGTCCTGTGGTTGACTGTGTATGCCTGAATGCTCGCTCAGGTAGCTTATCGCTTGATCAAGCAACGTGATTTGAGTATGATGTTTGGACAGATCAGATGACCGGTCAAAGTCTGAAATTGGTAAACTCAATATTGCTCGGAATACCTATATTCATCTCTCTGAAATGTAAGGGTACGATATATCATACAAAGCTTGTACTATATATATATATATATACTCCCAAGCGGTCACCCATCCAAGTACAGACCGCGCTCCATGTTGCTTGACATTTTGGTTCCCCATACAAACTTTCGTCTCTTATTTCACCCTCTTTAGGGTTATTTTAGAGATAAAAGGTAGCCTCAGTTCTTCCCCAGAATGCAACCTATCTCCATGTCAAATTCACTCGAAATCCGATCAGCGGTTTAGGCGTGAAAAGGTAACAAACAGTCAGACAGAGTTACTTTCGCATTTATAATATTAGTATAGGTTATACAGAAAAAAAAACGTTCATTTTAGACCGAAATTGGTCTTCTTGTTGAGGTATATTTGATTTTTTCACCACACTGGTTCAAAACAACTAGTGACACGACAAGATAGACTAACAGAAGACGGGTCGTTTGTTACAATAGCAACGTTGATATCTGTCAAAAAGCGCCATAATTTTTTGTCATAAAAACAATGTTGCTATGTTGATAGAAAAACGATCCGTTGTCCGTCAGTAGAATATTGGAAACAGGAATTTATCGTAATGAACCTTCTAGAGAGTACTTTCTGAATAGAAGTAATAAATAAAGAAGCATAACAATAAAATATAGGTCACTTCCCGTTTCCAAGAAGTCACAATCGAGTAAAATATCAAAGGTCAGAAATGCATATAAATATTGTTACATAACAACGATAATAAAATAAGGTTCATGATCTCATACATAAAAAATAATGAGGTAAAATTAACTCGTACTTTATATTATGTACTTACATAAATATTTCAAAGCATTTGAAAATTGTTTCAGGCAAATTATCTTGTTGATTAAAAAATCCTTTAGGAACGATTTTCCTAAGCAGCTTTCATGATAATGAACGTATACGTACGTAACTATCGTGGGAGAGGTTATATATACTAAAAATATAAACTACTAGCAGTCCGCCCCGGCTTCGCACGGGTATTTAATAAATTAGGATTTTTTAGGTCAATTTTTTACACCTCGGGTTACGTTATTGGAGTTTTAGTAAACATCTCTAATTTTGTTAAAAATAAATTATAGCCTATTTTATTTCTTGATAATGTAGCTATCTACTGGTGAAAGAATTTTTTAAATCGGTTCAGTAGTCTCGGAGCATATTCGTTACAAAAAAATCTTTCCTCTTTATAATATAAAGTTTATGAGGATGTGTGTATGTTTGTGCCTCAATCCCGCCTAAACGGCTGTACGGATTTGAATGAAACTTGGAATATACATAGTACGTGTGCTGGATTAACATATAGGCTATTTTTCAACCGTGTGCCACGCGAGCGAAGCCGGAAGCGGCAGCTAGTAAATCTGTATATAAGTAAGATTACGAACTGCCTATCTTGTTAATATCTTGCATAATCTTATTTCCAGATAATCTTGAGTTTAAAATCCTTTGACGCCAATAAACTCTGTTCGCAACACGTTCATTGTTCAGGCGATAAAAACAAGGGGCTTTCACTAGCTTAGCTCCTGTTCGGGCTTGTTGGTATTATGGCATGTGTGGGATGGATCCTAGATGCTCAGCCAGGCGGGAATTAAAACGCAGACCATCGTAGAACATATTAAAATGGTTACATTTATTAAACTCTCTATGAAATCAAAAGTTAAAGTAGCCCCATCACTTTCTATTAGATAGTGACAGACAGTGTAACATCAACATTGCAAAACCCAAACTGACCTAAGCTAATACATAGGGCATTTATTTACGAGCAATGAATTATTTATTTTCATATCTGTCCACTTTTAATTTGACTTAGTATAATTTTCTGAGAATGCCACGCTAAGGCTTAACCGACTCATTGAAGTACCTAAATATATGTTGTTGGTACCTGAATGTCATGAGAATGGATGAAAGTTATGTTGCGAGTTAAATTTGAATGGATTTAGAGATAGAGGTAGGCCAAAGAGAAGGTGGATGGATTGTGTGAAAGATTACGTGGTTAAGAGAGGCGTGAGTACAGAGATAACGACAGAAGGCAATGGAAGAGAACATGCTGTGTAATCACATAGAGTGAGAGATAAGGGCAAGAACATGGTGCCGAGTGCAAGGAAGGAGAAAAAGGAGTACCTTTGAGGCGCTCTTACAATGCTTTCACCACACTGATTTGAAAAAACTAGTGACACGACTAAGTAAGGGCAAGAAGATTGTTATATTAAGTAAGTAAGTTCGTATGAGTGGCCAGCTCTTGTGACGAAGTTTTTAGGCCGCCTAAATGCCTCCGTCACGGCTTAACGACTAAAAATCCGGGACCGACAATTTCACGTGCCCTCCGAACGGAAGCGCTCAGCTCGTAATGCCACTTACGGTCACCCATCCAAATTGTGACCGCGCACAACGTTGCTTAACTTCAACGATCAATTAAGAACGTCTAAGCAAGCTACCCCACGAGCGCTTCGGTAATGTTGATATCTGGAATAACTAGAAGTAGTTACTATATCTATATTTGGGTAATTGTAGTTGTGCCAGAAGATAGCTCTGAATAATTTTAGAATGCAAGTATCGCTCACAAGGCAAGTTGATTCGCTAACAAGCTGTAAACTGACCGCTCTATTATCGAGGTTATCCAGGATGTTATCGTTCCAACATTTTATTCTCAGCCCCTATTTCTGTGGCGACGTCTGCGATAATTCCACGAAAAATATTAACATTATTGTGATTTTTTCATTCGTCGCCGGTTATCTGTTTAGTTTATCATTCGCTGACCCTAGGCTGTCGCCTTGCACAATACTTAAATATTTGATAACGATGCCAATTTGCTCGATTTGGATTGAGAACATTTTGTTATATTTAAAAAGCTGTATCTGTGTAGATAAGCTAGTTTGTACCTACTGCTAAAGTGCAGATTTCCGCACCATCGCGTGGCTCGTTCACTCTCTGTACCTACAGATCTTTTGACATCACGGAAGTCGGAATTTCTTTGCCATTATAAACGTACTAGCTGTTGCTTGCGATTTCGTGCGCGTTAGATTACTTTTATAAGTAACGCACCGCCCGCTTTTTAAAAAGATCCAATACAAAATTTGATAGGTACCTTCATTCATATTTCACCTCTTTTTAAGAGTAATATTGAAAAATCCTGAAACACGTGTCCATTTATTTTTCATTTACAGTATCCGAACCGAGTTTCAATCAAATCGCACCACGCGTTAAAAAGTTCCGTACCGTTTATACCCCCCTTTCACCCCTTTAGGGGTTGAATTTCAAAAAATGCCGCCTTTGTGGGGTGGTTTTGCTATAAAAGGAAACCTTCTAAATTTCAGCTTTCTAGTTTCAGCGGTTTCGGCTCGGCGATGATAAAGCAGTCTGTCAGTCAGTTAGGTTTAGCTCTTTTATAGGTATATATTATATACTATTACAACACCCAGACCCGGAAGAAATATTTGCAGGGCACTAAAACATTTCTCCCGCAGCGGGAATCGAACCCTCTTACTTCGCAGCCAAGCACGCCGCCGAGGTCGTCAAAATGATACTTTCATGTATTATTTGGACCATTATGCTAGTATTTGATAGGATTGTACCCTTTGAAAAAGTTTCATCCAACATAATGTACATACAAATAGAATTCTATAAATGGACGTATCTTGTTTATTTGTGAATGGATTTTGGTATAACAAACTCTGTAAACAGTTACAGTAATAAACATTTTTCATTTTCATTTTTCAACTCTAAATATGAATCTAGGTTTATAACAAAACATCAGTGAAAACTGTATTCAAATCATCATCGAGGATATTGATATTGAAACACTGCTGCCAACATCTCAAAGTCCTTCTCCGGTACTTCAAGGAGTTGAGCTGGCTGGGGGAGGGTTAGCAGGGGGGATAGTGCACAATACACCCCACCGCGGGATGTCAGTGCAGATCTTTGTTCCCCTAACATCAATTGGAATTAGAATTAGGCCAAGTCCAGCTACACTTGCTGTGACTAAAGAGTGATGGCAAGTGTAGCGCCGGGGTCACGATAGGATCACGCCCATTTTAAGAACTTGGAATAAAAAGGGATAAGTTTACATACATACATAATATCAACCATATCACGCCTGTTTCCCATAGCAGATGGAGAGCAAATGGAGATCTGTGGTTGATGCCTACCGCATCCACAACAGATCTCCATTTGCTAGGGTCCTAATTATTTTACTCTCGCTTCAGTCACTCTCATCATATTATTAATCAAAGGTGTAATTCACTAATTAACATTTATCTTGTCATAAATATATTTAAAACAATTACCTATAGATATGAAATTCAGTATAAAGCTGTTTGGAGCAGTAAGCATCCGTTGCATCCAGATTAGGCAACGTTTAAAAGAGAATGTGGGTCATGTTATCGCGCTTATCAGAATTTCTCGCGAAGCACGCTTTTCCTTGTTGCTTTCATTTAAACATGATATAATATAGTATTATACATACATAAATAGTATATATAACCCTAAACTAGGATTCACTGTGTAGTGGTTATCAGAAACTACGAGTATTATTGTTCCAGAACAGCCATATCACGAAATTGACTTGCTGTTCTGAGACAACACTCAGACCCAAACTAAATATTTTCAGATCATGCAAATATTTTAGCGGGAAGCGAAACCGCGCCTCTTGAGTCTTGTGTCAGCCGAGCACTCGCTCACCACGCCACTGAGGCCGTCAAATACATAAAATCATGCCTGTTTTCCATATGGGTAGGCAGAGACCACGGACTTCCTTGCCTCAGGTTCCATTGGATAATGTTTAGGGCTGAAGATCTGGTGTCAGATTTGTAGACGGATTTGTGTTACTTCGAATAGTTAGGAAGCAAAATAAAAATTCTGTTTTATAGATTAAAATGCCATAGAACATGGTCGCTTTGTGAATTATCACAAAGTACATCAGTATGTTTGTATTAGTCTCGGCGTAACGGCTGAACGGATTTTAATGAAACTTCTAATATACATAGTTCTTGATCTGGAATTAAGTATAGGCTACTTTTTAATTAGGATTCAACGAGTGAAGGACAAATCAAGAGACAAGTAAGGATGAGTTTCACATTGTTCAAACAAAATTCATGCAAAAACGCAAAACAATAAAAGTCATCAATGCTAAAGTTTTTGCTTGTTTACGTAGAAACATTAATGAGGCAATTTTAGAAAAATTTACATATATTACGATAGAAAACTACTATAAGCTATAAAGTTAAGGAGCTGAAATAACAAAATACGTTGGATTTATAATTACCCACGTCCCACATAAAAATACCGGTGCGGTAACTCAAAGCATAGAATAATACAATAATATTCACTAGTATTGCACTCCTTGCATAATTAAACTGAGGCAAATATAATGAGCAACTTCGTTTAAAACATCAGAAAAAGCAGAGAATAAAACCGGTCATGTGCGAGTCGAATTTGCTCACGAAGGGTTCCGTACCATCGTAGATACATGCACTTTTTAAATAATAAATGTAGCTTCGATGATCGATTACCTACTTACGTTAAAAAAATGCTTCTTGCATGGGGCCCCCTTTGTTTTATTTTTATTATTTGTCGTTATTACGGCAATGAACTAAAATGGAACTCTCTGCCGGGGTATGTATTTCCTGAAGAGTATAATATGGGTGTCTTTAAATCGAGAATCAATAGGTTTCTTCTAGGTAAGCGTGTTTCATCTTAGACCACACTGTTACTTAACATCAGGTAGAGTGTGGTCAAACGCAAAATTATTTCGTTTAAAAAAAATGAAAATACACACTCTGTGAAAGTTTCAACTCTCTAACTATTACGGTTTGTGAGATACAGCTCACTGACAGACGGACGGACGGACGGACGGACGGACAGCGATGGCTTCATAATAGGGTCTCGTTGGCGCCCTTTGGGCACGGATTTTAGACACGCCTAAAATCCATTGGACACGTCTGGATTGGGGTTCACGACCTTAGAATTGGCTGGTGGACTTACAACTAATAGATAACTATTCTCTTACTTTTGCCCAGTTCCAAAAATCTACTAGCACCATACGTTGTTATGGTAACGAACGATCCTCTGCCCTTTAGTAGAATATTTGAACCTGGCATTACCGATAACTATACTTTACATCAACTTACAAGGTAAGGTTGGTTATATACTTATGCGCTAGCAAATTTAAAACATCAAGAAACGTTGCTTTCATAGATCTGACACTGACGTAAGATTTTTTTATGGATCATGCGATTAAGTAGAGTTAGCAGTGACCTTGGGTGACCAGTCGCATATCGTGTGCTTGTAATAATTTAAGTAAATTTGACTTTTATAGCACAGTTTACACAGAAATCTCATCATGTTTATGTGTGAGTGACATCATAGCTTCGAATTGTTTAATCTTGATACATACATTTATAGTATCCCTTAATTAATTATAAGAAAACCTGCAGCCACTCCTGATTCAAAGTTCCAAGATGCATATGGTGAACCATTACAGTGAAAAAAAAAAAAATAGCCAAGCGTGGTTTCTTGCCTGTATGTTATTTTTTATCTTGCCCCGCTTGGTCGCATTACGAACAGGTGTAAATGCAACGTAGATTTAAGACGTGTCCAAGTGATCCCCGTGATTTTTTTGGAAGAAACGTTTTTTTACTTTGACTTTGACTTTGAAATGGTGATAGGTGATCAGCCCATCGCCAATATGGAGGTTTTTGGCAAAATTGTGGCAAACACAGCTGCAGAGGCCAAAAAATAAAAGAAGAAGAAGAAGAAGCCAATATGGAGGGTCCATCATGTTGGAGAGGATACTATCGCGGATACTATACGCGACGGCGACGGTGACGGAGAAGGTGAAGGTGCGCCTCAAAGGCTCCTTTTGTGCACTTAACATATGTTTTGGAACTTTTCTACGACATGCCAGGTTTCTTTGTTAGTCCTTGGTTTATTGTCACATTTAAACCAGGACTATCTTAATTATATTTGTTACGGCCTCCACGGCAAACCTCTTTCGGGTGGACTCGAGAGAGACATTAAAGAAAAAGAACTAGAAGTTGTCAAATAAAAGTCAAAGGAAAACCAATGTGAAAAATGTAAAAAGTGAAAATAATTATATTTCCCTACTGTGTTTCGTGATCCCTGGTACCAGTGGAAGAACTCGGAGTCCCCTGAGTCAAGGTAAGCTGTGAGACGTGTATATTTACCTTCTTTGAGGACTTCTCGATTTCACGCAGTGGAAATTTATTTAACCCTAACACAAACCAGAGAGCCCCAGTCCGGTGTCCAACCAATATTTATAATAAGGTCGTTTAATTTCGCTTGATTTGTTATGACAATGTGTAAGAAGATTTTACGTTTTGTTATAAGAACACATTATTAAACCCTAGCTAACTTAGATTGTTGTAATTTTTTTGTAATAAGGCCGTTAAAGTTTAAAAGCACTTGTGAAGTCCAAAGGGACGATAATTCATTTCAGTAATTCATTTCATCATACTGGTCCGAAATAACTAGTGACACGACTAGTAAATGAACTACCTACGCCCAACAATAGAAATAGAAATAGAAATTGTTTATTTGAAACACAATACACAGAGAACACAAAATACTAAATATAACTAAAATAACAATGAAGATAGGGTCAAACAGAATATCAGAAATAGAAAACATGAGATAATTTTTGCTAATTAATCCGCTCTGTGTCGTTTGGGCAAAACAGGTCAGGTTTCGGTAATTACAGCTCCACACGTGGGAGGCAGCGCTGATTTTCAGACTGGGTCTAAAACAGACGACCCCACAAACGCAAAACAATCCCTGTAAGATAAACAATATAACAAAACGAATAAGAAAAATGAGCAAACAATATTTAACAAATAAATTATGTTAAGTGCATACTAATTATATCTGAAACTATATTACAAGTTTAAATCAGAAGTGGCTGCAAGTTTTCTTATGTTTACTTGTGGCTCTGCCCACACAATTAGGGATGCGGGCGTGATAATATGTAGGTATGTATGTACTATACTACAATAAAATATTGAAATACTAACTAAGGCCTTTTGCCATCTATAGTAGATGATTTATAAAGCGTCATGAGGCAACTTTTACCATCACAAACGGGACGCTGTAGTGCCTGGAACGAATTAAGATAGAGTAGACTTGCTCAGCACCTATTTCATCCACTCAGCTTAGACGGCCTTGTCCACAGGAAAGACATGGTCAATACGTGCGGAGCTGACTAAGCCGCGGGTTTCATCACGATGTTTTCCTTCGTCGTTTGAGAGAACTGGTATAGCGCACATAAATTTTTCCAACATAAAAATCCATTGGTACATGACCGGCTTTGAACCCACGTCCTTAGCATCGGAAGGCGGGCTCACTACCAACTAGACCACCAGTGCTCTCAAAATATTGAAATATATAATTACTATTTAGGTACCTATTTATATTTAGAGAAGAAAATTATTTAATGTTATAATGAACAGAAGGATACAGATGACTAAGTTATTATATGCGTTGCATTTAAACGGAAAACACTGCTAGGATAGTCAATAACACTGAGACAGTACGGTAGATCAATAAGGAAATAAATAAATTAATTATGAGGTTTTTTTGGAAAGATAATTCTTTTTTTAGTGTCTTCTTAAAAGTGTTGTGTTTTTTTGGATTTGAATGGGCGGCGAAAGGTTTTCTATCAATCAACAATTTCAAAGTATTTTCTATTTCCTACAACTATTGAGTTGAAAATAACTCTCATCACCCTACAAGTCCTGCCTATGTACAATTGTACAAGCCACCATAATAACGATGGTCCCTATTAACAATGTCGGATATACTTTTTACCGGCGCCGGCGGCGCGCCAGTTCCTTCAGTACCCACATTGTTGCGGGGACAAAGTTACAACTACCGACAATATTAACAAAAAACTGGCGAAATAATATTGTATACCATAGAATTTTTTAGATCCTATTTATGTAAGTGAATATTGGTAAAAATGCATATCCGACATTTTTAATAGGGACCATCGAAACATCATTCGTCGAGCGTTTACCTGTGTCAACTTCTCAGCCATTCTTGAACCGAGTGGTCTGCTTTGTGATAACGGTAAAAGGTTTGACGGCAACAAAGTCTAAGTACAAACTAGTAGTAACAAACTAGAGTCGTCTAGTTCCTTGGGAGAAGGGAAGGCCTTTGTTGTGGGACGCTACTTGCGTTGATAACCTTGCGTGTTCTAATTTGCCGGAGGCTTCAGTTAGGGCCGGCGCGGCGGCAGATTTGGCTGAGGATCTCAAAAGGCGCAACTATGCAAACCTCGATGGGGATTTCAATTTCAAAAATTCTTTATTGTGATAGATAACTTATATACTAGTACATTTCTAGTGTAGATTATAACCTAGGATATTCAACTCGCACTGTTAGGAACGTTTTTTAAGCTAGGGCGCTTCTTAAAACTTTTAAAAATAAACATACAATTAGTTGGTTGGCAGTATGTGACTCTCGTCAGGTTTTACTCTGGATAGGTTTTATAAAGTTATGCAAGCTTTAGTTGAGCGAATAATACAATGGTTTTGATAACTGATGGCTATGAATGGGGATTAGGTCCGTTAAACGCGGGTACCCTACCTATCGCGTTTTCAAAATTCTTTCAGTGTGTCAAGAGCTGGCTCCTATTTGGCTCAAAGGATCGGTATAGCTGTCCAGCGTGGCAATGCGGCTAGCGTCTTGAGTACGCTTCCACCGTCTGATGATCTGAATCAGGTGGGCTATCTATGGACCGTTTGCAGCAGTATAGATAGCCCGACTTCTTCTTTTAAATTTGTTAATTATGTTTGTACTAGCTGCCGCCCGCGGCTTCGCTAGCGTGGTACCCGGATAAAAAATAGCCTATATGTTAATCCAGTACATGTACTATGTGTACTCGCAAGTTTCATTCAAATCCGTTCAGCCGTTTAGGCGTGATTGAGGCACAAACATCCAAATTCACAAACTTTCGCATTTATAATATAAGTTTGCAAGATTAGTTGCAAGTTTCTTTCAGTCGACATATAAAATCTCAATATTTTATATATTTCTATAAGAGTTGTAATGGATATGTTGCGTGGTTATAACTTCGCGGAAAATATTTAGAAATCTTTGCTGCAAACAGGTACTGTGTTTTATTTGAATTTAAATCAATAGGTAGGTATTTAAAAAGTAATCACTTCATTGTTTCATAAATATCCTATTTCATATATGTATATACTAAGACGTTCTTGATTGATCGTTGAAGTTAAGCAACGTTGTGCACGGTCACAATTTGGATGGGTGACCGTAAGCGGCATTACGAGCTGAACGCCTCTGTTCGGAGGGCACGTTAAATTGTCGGTCCCGGCTTTTAAGTCGTTAAACCATGACGGAGGCCTTTAGGAGGCCTAAAAACTCCGTCACAAGACTTGGCCTAGCTCATACGAACTTATTTCATAAATATTTACTTGATCACTCTGTGGTTCGTTTATGAGTGTGTCAATGAGAAGAAGTGAGAGCTTCCATCTTACAGCATCTTACATCTTGACTTCCTGCGGGGTCAATCGCTGTGGTAGTTGACGGCTATTAATCCGATCAAATTGCAATTAATACCGGTGTTTCCAGTTACCCTAGTTCTGATTTTGATCCCATATCATAATAGCAAATAGGTTTAAATAAGACTTATTACGTTCTTTTCAAGTACTTCTCAGTTTGCTTTAGAACATAAAATATTTTATATGAGTTTAAATCTTAAACTCCACATCCTCGGGACGATCCAGTTACAAAAGCAACAAGTACAAAACTTCAATATTCCGCCAAAACCGGTTCCATCCATTCGCATTCGCATGTGGTATTATTGAATCGGTGATATTCATCGCTGGTTTTCCTCTTAGATTTTTTGTAACTTGGAACATAATCGGCAATGTGAGCAACGTAAAACGGAGGGCTCGCACTTTTAAAAAGAGTTGTGACTCAGAGTCAAATGCTTTTATTTTTGTTAAAATGGTGTAATAAATTTTGATTATTTAACATATTATACAAAACTGTTTTTAATTAAATATGTAGGTATATACCTAAGAATAAAACCGAGGAGTTTATTTGCGTAAAATCTTTGGTTCTAATGTGTTTCATTGTTAAACACCTACAGAAATAACACTATGGTGGTTTAATACTATTGATAAGTTGCATCAAACTGTACTCTTGCATATTCAAATAATAATTGGACTAAGTACTAAGCACCTGGTACCTCAATCATTGATGCAAACGGACAGTAATTAATTGAATTCGAAAAACCAATAAGTTATAACTTATAATTTTCATAACAATTTTATGGCTGTGTATTATTTACATATTTTAACAAATAAAAGGTATGTCATGAGGGCCACAGTGTCACAGAACCACATTGTCACATAAAAATAACAGAAAGTTACGGTAAAAAGCAATATGGAGAACCGGCTAAAGTCCTTTTTTTCTCCAGCGGTCATTGATACGATACGCCAGGACCGAGTCTGATTGAGTACCTATATCAAAATATGCACCTATCTAAAATATTTTGCCGGAAATATTGTTTTCTCGAAAGCTTGGCCTCTATCGAGTACAAGACTAATCTATTAACCTAAGCAATTCACTAAAAGCTTTAACATTTAAGCTTCTGTAAGACCATGCATCCACTTCGACAACATTTGGTACATAAACTAATACGAACAGCAGTATAAAGCTAGTCGTAGGTTCACTCTAAAAGGTTCATAGGTTCCTGTTTTCCAGTAAATATAGGATTACTCAAACTTTAGGTAAGCTCTTTATCTTGGCTGATGCATTGTAGTATATGTATGTGAGAGCACTGGTGGTCCAGTATAAGTGCATCAGTGGATTTTTCTGTTCTTTTCTTTCTATCTTCCTTTCTATATTTGCCGCCCGCGGCTTCGCTCGCGTTGTACCCGGATAAAAAGTAGCCAATATGTTATTCCAGCACACGTTATTATGGATTTAGATTCCAAGTTCCATTCAAACTCGTTCAGCCGTTTAGGCGTGATTTAGGTACAAACATCCAAACATCCTCATAAACTTTCACATTTATAATATTTTATTTTATTTTCAGAGTTTTTGGGGAACTTACAGCTAGGTACAAATAGTAGAGAAAAGTTAAATCATAACCAATTGAGGTAACTCTACATGGTTGCTTAAGGCTATTTAAAAGTTTCCACATATAGCAACAAAAAAGAAAAATAGGTACAAAGAACAATACAGTAGACGACAAAAAAAATGGTTTAAAGATTTATATAAAAGGTTAAAGTTCACTAAAAAGGAAAATTTAAGAAGGAGAATTTACCAAGAAGTGTGTAATAATCATTATTGAAGAACTTATCACATAATAATCGCTTCAACGTTGATATTGAGGTATTTAAAATATCAATATCCATACCTGGCTTTACCAAGGCATCTAAATCAATTACCTCTGATACCTATCCGCTGTAGTTTACGTAAGATAATTAGATGGTCAATTCGATCGTAGCATTTACTACAGTAAATGCTTCGTGTATAATACGTCTACTTGAGGCGGCTCTGCCATATGATCCGAAAGCAGTTCGGATCATAGAATAAGATTAGTAGTAGTGGATCTACCCCTTAGAAAACCGTGTTGTTCAGGCGTGAGATCATGCTTCAGTGCAGAATATAGTTGATATAAGTAGGATATAATCAAAAAATATCGAAACATGTGTCAAGATCACGAAAGGAACGTTTGAGGTTCACTTTAATCCTAACACCATACTGATTCGAAAGAAGTGGCACGGCTAGTTTTAGCAAATACAAATATTTTATTTCACAAAAACCTATGTAAAAACCTATAAATAAATAAATATTAATAAATAACAGCCAACAGTCACTTACATAGTCCTGACCCCACACTAGGATTCCCTGTGTCGTGGGTATCAGAAACTACGAGTACCATGGTACCAAAACACCCAGACCCGGAAGAAATATTTACAGATCATGCAAACATTTCTTCCGCAGCGGGAATCGAACCCGCGCCTCTTGCGTCTCTGCCGAGCAATCGCCCGCCACGCCACCGAGGTCGTGCCAGTCGAAATGTAGGATTACTTAAAACTTTAGGTATGTATTCTGGCTGATGCATCACAGTAATGTTTGTGAACATCCTCGGATGTCGTCATCGTCTGGGTGGCGACGCCGCCAGCAGTGTTGACGTGACACATTTTTGTTGACATTGAGTTACAGCAGAGCCTATTGGCTGGCTGAATCATACTTATATGGAAAAACAATGTTAAGGTAGTTAGCAAGTTTAATAAATCTGCGCTAAAGAAAAACTTTGTTTCTAACACAAAAATAAAACACTTATTGACAAGACGAGCACGTTAAACCATATGATAAGAAGAAAAGTTCATTAATAAAAACTGACCTACTAAGGCTTTTTTATACAACGTCAGGAGACAACTTTTACCTTCACAAACGGGACGCTGTAGGGGCCGGGACGAGTTAAGATTGAGTAAGCTTGCCCAGCACCTATTCCATCCTCTCAGCTTAGTCGGCCTTGTCCACAGGAAAGACATGGTCAATAAATGCGGAGCTGACTAAGCCGCGGGTTTCCTCACGATGTGAGAAAACCTACATTATAGGTGACCTACATTCATACAGTTTTTAAGCATCTGCCAAAATGAAAACATAAGAAATAGTTCCATTAAATAGTGCCATTAGGACATAGTTTTTTATATTCTAAACTCATCCCAGAAAGTTGGGAAAAAACTAGCCAGTCAATGGTTGCCCGATTACAGTCGGAGATGACGCACTAGACCCAGAAAAAGATGTTGAGACGATCTGAATACAATCGAACCACAATGGGAAACACTAGCTTTGGAGTGCAAGTATTGAAAAATGAAGACCTTTGTCCAGCAGTGGAAATTAATTTACTATTAAAAAACATATCAAAAATGTTCCTCAGATTACACATGAAACCACAATTCGCTTTACCGAGGCCATGCGCTATCAAATGCGCTACCGAGTACTCAACGTCACATCAAGTTATGGGATTACTTGCGTTTCACTCCGCTCACATCACATCACTCACTCATGAAATCCGCTTAATTAATTATAAAATCACAAGGAGCATTTGAGGCCCATTTTAAATCATCGAAAAAAACTAGTGACATGACTAGTATTAGTAATAAAAATACAGTGGCTTTAAGTCGTCCTCTAAATAGGTACCTACCGATTTAGTGGTTTTGTAAGATAAATAAATATTTGTGAACATTTCACACAGCGCCATCTAGCCCCAAACTAAGCAAAGCTTGTACTTTGGACACACCAGATGGCTGATAGAACAATTATATACTTTTTTATATACACATTTATAAAACATAAAGTATTATGTATCTAGTAACAACACCCAGAACCGGAAGAAATATAAATAAATTAGCATACAAAAATTTCTCCCGTAGCAGGACACGAACCCGCGCCTCTTGCGATTCAGCCGAGCACTCGCCACGCCACCGAGGTTGTCGAACAAAATAGCGATGTGTTTGAAATGATGAGATGAGACACACTTATCGATAAGATAAGTCAATTTAAAGGAAAAAGCTTGTCAGTTTTATTTTGAAGTTGATCGTCACTGAGTTACCTTATAAATCTATCGATTTGAAATGGTCACGGTCATATCAATAGCGAAAATGGGATGTTGTCTTTGTGGCCTGCTAACATTTGGTCCACATTCTTGGTGACGCTGCGACCCAATTTAGAAACGGGTAGATAGCATGGCTCGTATTTTCGTACCTACTTTTACTTAAAGCGCGCAAGTAAGAGTTATGAAAAAAAAAATACATTTAAATAGGTTCGATTTAAAATATAGACAATAGGTATTAGAATTTTACAATATTAAAATGTTAGACTCTCTTTCTTTGTTCATTCTGGTCCAATTATGTGGTTCACAATGTCAATGAAAATAAGAAAAAATGGGCCGATATGTCAGCGGGTCACTAAATTTTGTCCACTAAGACAACTCCCTAAAAATATGGTACGTTTTACTCGTATGATATACACTGGGTACGTATTTACTCTGTCGAACTATCACGGTATGCTCACGTTCACACGGTACTTTAAATTATAGTTTGTTATATGCAGCTCAAGTAGTTAAAAGTTTAAAACTGTAGTTTGTAGAATTTTTTATATCTCTCACTGTGGTTACTTCTAGTATTATTTTTCATACTAATCTACTACTGGGTGGTATAGAAGTGTATTTAGTTGGTTACAGCAGATTAAAAGTTCAAATATTTAAATTGAAACAATGTCAATTTCAAACATAACAAATCATTTAAATTGCGAGTCAAAGCATGTCGTCTGGCAATCTGAAACGATTGGCCGGATTGTGCTCTTCGTGTGGATGAGTAATGGTGTCTCAAGTGTAAGCGCCAGCGGATTTATCATTTTAAACTACATAGCTACAACAAAATATGTACTTCAATAATGTCCTTTTTCTGTTTCTAAGTTTTCCACAAATTTTGCTATTTTTGATGCCCATAATAATTTTGTTTGCAACGGCCTGATAGCCCGACTGTTTCTTTTGTATATTGTAAATTATATTTGTAAGTTTCTTTCTGTTAATAAAGTTATGCCGGTTCATTCCCAGATTTAATATTCTACTAAAGGGTGGTGGCTCGTTCATTACCAAAGCATCGTTGTATTTCTGTCTGAAAAATATATTGCGATTTGCGCTCTTTGACAGATAATACTCGTAAAGCTGTGAACGTTCCTCGAAACAAGGAACGACCCGTCGCTTTTTACACATTTTAATAGAAATATTTTTTTAATTGGTTATCGTATCAGACTGGCTCACTGCGGCAAAGGACAGAAAAACCTGGGAAAAAAAGGAAGGTTAAATACCACACGTGCTAAAGAAAAATAAAATTGTAAGTGATCTGTTTTATCATAACCTCCAAACATCTAAACTTGCAGTTTCTAATTTAGTTTAGTTTACATTTTAATTAGTTTTTCTCTTATAAATTGGACCATTGATGTATTGTATCATAAAGTGTCAGAACACACACTTCACGCTTTCCATTGAACTAATTTATAAGTACTCCAAAATCATCTTCGTCAATTCATACAACTCAAGCAATTTAGAGTTATAAATCGCGAATTAAAGCGGCAATACCTACATAAATGACTCAGTATTCATGAAGAGAGAACAAGACACAAGAGCAAATCATGAAGGTACCAATCTGGTAAATCATGGAACATGTAGGTAGAGATAGGTACATAGTAAGTACCTACACGTTGTCAAAAAGTATGTTGTCTTTGTCTATAAGTGCTTCCGTCAAATAGTGGCTTAAGGAAATTCCTAATAGATATCGGTATAAATCGGTTAATCGTATATTATATACCGTTAATATCGGTCGGAATAAATCCATTATAACTCGGTTTCTATTTAGGTACCTACTCCCGAACTTAAGCGAGGGTTTTTAAGATTTATTTCGGAACCGGTTAGCTGTAAAGTTGTAAATACAGAAATCAAGTAGACTTTCATTTGCAGGTTTTGATTTTAAATTGGGGGTCAGCTGATATTTGACTGGCAAACTACAGAGTCAACTAAAAACTGTAATTGGTATCTATTTTCAGTACATTCGTAGATTAATTTGCGCCTGAAACCATTTCTTGTATTTACAGTGTACATTCTTATATTTGAATTGTACATGCATACATACGAGTACATACGAACATATTATGTGGGCAGTATTATGTAGCAGGCCACAATTAAGCATAAGAAAACTTGCAGCCACTCCTGATCCAAAAGTCCCAAAACGGATATGGTGAGCCATGGTGACAGGTGATCAGCCCATCGCCCTTATAGATGGTCCATCATGTTGAAGAGGATAATATGCCATAATCGACTTTTACGACATGCTCGGGGATAGAAGCAACTGGTATAAAAAGCTCTTGGCGTGTAAAAAGACGACTACCGAAAACGAAAGGACCCCAAAACCCGTCCCAAAATAATTTGGTGCCCGAAAAAAAATTATAGACGAAGAAATCAAAGTTTCAAGATTTTTATTTATTTCGGCAGCCAGCAATGTAGGCATTGACAAAATTAAAAGAAAACAACAAAACAAAAACTCTTTCGCGAAAGGTAATCCATTTTGTATGCACTGCTGCGCAAGTATGAGTAATTGAACATCAACTAAAAAATAAATCAAAACATTAGAGAAATTGGGTAAGTAATTCCAAAAATGAGCTGCAAAAGATACCGCGAATCTCAATAGGAGCGCCGGCCGGGGCGCCGGCCGTCCGCTCCGTCATTTGTCTTATAAGTATTCTAATGTAATGATCATAAGGTTCAGATTTCTATTTCGCTACATTTACTTTTGACTAAAAGCCGCACAGGTGATGCATGCATAGTTTTTATTTTGTGTTATTGCGTCTCTATCGATCAAATCTTTGTTTCAATGTTGAGCTCTGTGCTCTGTGGTTGCGGGTTTGATTTCCATTACGGGATAAATGCTTGTATGAACTTCAGACAAGTAGGGCTTAGACGCAAGAGGTTGTGGGTTCGATTCCCGCTGTGGGACAAATATGTAAAAATACTTACGTAAATCCATAAGTGACGGCCTTGGGGCTGCCAGCGTCATAGTTGGTAAGATGGGTTAGGTTATACTCAGGTTTGAATGTTTCAAGCATTTAGTAGATACCTATGAATTCATTACATGGCTGCAAATTAAAATATTTTTATCATAGACAAGTGCCAAGGTAGGTACTTTTGACTTGCTATTGTTAGTAGTTTTAATCTTACCTACTAATTATTATTGAACGTTGGAAGGTAGGTATCTTAAAGGCTTCTTTTGTGCAATTAACACACATATTTTCGAACTTTTTCAATAAAATTTGAAACAGAACCACAGCAGTTTAATAGTTGGCTTCTTATTTCACAGACGTAGTAAATATAGGTAGGTATTGTTCGCGCTATACTAGGGTTGCCATTGCAGCCTAAGTACTGACCAGGCTATTAGCAATAACTTGAAAATATCCAAGTAAGCAAAACCTGGATTCAGTTAGTGATATAATAAAAACACCATAATTTAATTGGAAAAAATAATACAACATTACAATGAAACAGTTGGAACACGTTGAAAACTGCCTTTTAACTTAAAAACTGTATCCCAGTTTTCAGCGCCCTCCTCCTATTTACCAACGATTAAGATCTTAATCAATACTTACAATTAATACATAAAAAAATTACAAATTTGACACACGAAAGAACGCATAATGACATTGTAACATAATGTACCTGATATTAACAATGCGTTCGTCAACGCTCTATTAGTAAATTTTAATATGGAAATTAAAACAATAAGTATTTCTAACAATTTTAACTTACTTTCACTTTCACAAATCAACTTAAAATGATTATTTAACAAATTAGGTTCATGAAACTTAGCATTTTTTTGTACTAATGTTAGTATATTATTTCTTTACCTGTTTTAGCAGGTTCGGTTTACACAATTACGGTTGTAATTTTATTGAAAAGTATACTGAGACATTTTGTAGATTATCGGGAGAACCGTGACAGAAGTTTCAAACCGGATATGTATAGACAGATGACAACCCTACACTACTCGTTTGACTGCGATGACACATATTTATAAGGACTCAGCATTGAATTAAATTCTCGACGTTTCAAGGCTTCATTGAAGCCTATTTTGGGGAGCGTGAATACAATTCAACGATTTATGTAACGACTTACTGAAACGTGGCGTATTATGTTTAAAGCCTCATGTTAAAATGAGGAGTACGCTAATGATGCAATATTAACAAGTGGACGGACATTTGTAGGAAGCAGTGTCGCTATGAATGAAGAATGAGAATTGCCCTTTGTGAAATGTTTACATACCAACCTACACCACCTTGCTTTATCTAGTCACTAGTTCACACGAACCAGTGAACCAAGTATTAATGGCAAGCATCTCAAAGGCCCCTTTCGTGCACTTGATACATATTTTCGAACTCGGAGGTTCTAAGACATGCTGCATTTACGTTTTTAAGAGTACTTGGTATAGCGTAAATTTTTCGAACAGAAAAATTCATAGATGCACGACTGGATTTGTACCCACGACCTTAGGATCGGAAGGTGGGGTCACTAGCCAAGGAAACCACTATCACCACTTTGCTGCTATTACTCGTGGCAATTGTTCTTTCGAATTATGATTCCTTCCGACATCCGAAGTAGGCCAACTGTATTAATTTATTATTAATTGAATGCCATAAAATTAATAATTTGCGCAAGCACTCTTCTAGGCCTCGCTGCAACCGCTAAGACGATGTGTGTCAATTACAATGCTGAACTGGCTTTTGAGTACACCTAGTCTTGTTGCGATATGAACATATTTTCTGTATCATGTTACAAGGCGAATGATGAATAAGATTGTGGATTGATACACTGCTAGATTTCTAAAGTTCTTATAATTCTGACAACCTCCACTGTGGCACTGTTCAAACCATATTTAAGCAATGCATTTGAGGGGACTGTCTCTACTAAGTGGTGCCCTTGCGCTAGTTGCCACAAAAACCTTTTTCCCCGGTGTCGCGCCCTCTGCGCTCAAAGCAAGGTAACGCTGCCAGAGGTCATCTGCCACAGCATATACAGGTGTAACATTTAGATCGGTCAGTATGGGCAAGTCTGTAACTATAAGACATACAAAGATCTGTTCTTAGGAACCATATCATCGATTTTAGTCACAAGAAAAACTGCATACATAAATTAAAAAAAAATCTATTCAGTTCGGGAATCGAACCTGGTCGTATTGAAAAATAAAACTTACATTATTTCTTTTTGGACATCGATTGTGTAGGTCATAAGCAGTAAATATTGCTATGAAACATGATATCTAAAATGAATAAAATGCATTGTATTTGATATCCTTTAATGTAATTATGTAAATGTTCGAAATGACAACCATTTTTTCAATGCAATATTCGCTCGATTAAGTTCATAAAATTGTCTCTATGATTGCATATAGCTCTTCACTTGTGTGCTACGACACCATTGAAGACCTAAAAGCCATAGAGTCAATTCAAACGCAAATTCACTTCCTAAAGATACAAAATGCAATAGTAAAGTCGTTACCTACACGAGTTGAATATTGCATTGAAAAAAAAATGTTTGTCATTTCTAACATCTACCTACTTAATTAAATTAAAGGATATGAAATACAATGCATTTTATTCATTTTAGATATCATGTTTCATAGTAACATTTACTGCTTATGACCTACACAATCGATATCCAAATAGAAATAATGTAAGTTTTGTTTTTCAATACGACCGGGTTCGATTCCCGAACTGAGTATAAGTTTTTTTAAATCTATGTATGCTTCTATGTATTTTTCTTGTCACTAAAATCGATGACATGGTTCCTAAGAACAGATCTTTGTATGTCTTATAGTTACAACTACTTGCCTCCAACTAGCAGGTACCTTTACGATATGAAAATGGCCTGGCCTGAAGCGCTCGTGGCGTAGCTTGCTTAGACGTTCTTGATTGATCGTTGAAGTTAAGCAACAATGTCGCAGTCAAAATTGGGATGGGTGACCGCAAGTGGCATTACGATCTGAGCGCTTCTGTGCTTCGGAGGGCACGTTAAATTGTCGGTCCCGGTTTTTCAGTCGTTAAGTCATGACGGAGGCCTTTAGGCGGTCTAAAAACTCCGTCACAAGAGCTGGCCACTAGCTCATACGAACTTACTTTTTTACTGACCTCTATACACAAGTTTTTACTTACTTTAGGAGTCAAACTACTGTTTTTGTGTTCATACACAATCAGTAATTACCTACCTAGCTTGAATTATTGCTTATTCTGTATTATAATTGTACGCTCTTTTGGTCATCATCATCATCACGCTCCTGTGCTGTCTTTTGGTCAATAATATTTAATTTTTACTTGGGAATCTTTTCTTATGCTTAATTATGGCTCTGCCCACCCCGTTAGGGCCTGATAATTAACTAACTACTAAAACTTTTAACCACACTGGTTCTAAATAACTTTTTTCACGTCGTTGTAGTACCTATTCGTGTGTTCATAGCGTCCACATTTTTTGGTAGAAAATCTTCAATTTTGCTAAGTGGCGCAAGTACTCAGGTCACACGTGTTTTATTATTGAAATAGCGAGACGTCTCGCCATTGTTAGCAACATGGCGAACGGCCTGTTTAAAAGCTATGCTAATTTTAATGTGTCTTTAATTCATATGTTATTAGTTTGTATGCAAGTCACTCACAAAATAATCATATTCTTGACTATTAAATATACTATTTCGATTGAGCTCCGGCTTTGCCAAATATTTCCAGGGTTCCGTACCCGAAGGGTGTCAATGGGACCCTATTACTAAGCCTCCATTGTCCGTCCGTCCGTCTTTTAGCCTGCTGTATGCTGTAAACCGTAATATGTAGAGAGTTGAAATTTTCAGAGTGTATTTATTTCTATTGCCGCTGTAAAATAAAAAATAAAAAGGGGCCATACTAGAAACATTTAAGTACATGTACGATGGTACGGAACCTTACCGGTTTTTATTATTTTGTCCATACATATTTTTTTGTATGGACTACTTCTCTGTTGGACTGGAAGTAAAGAAAAAGCATAGAATGCGTCCAGCTGCTTCTATCCCCGAGCATGTCGTAAAAGTTGACTAAGGGATAGTATCCTTTCCAAAATTATGGACCACCTATATGGACGATGGGCTGATCACCTGTCACCATGGTTCACCATATCCATCTTAGGACTTTAAATCAAAAATGGCTGCAAGTTTTCTTGTGTTAACTTGTGGCTCTGCCCACCCCATTAGGGATATGGGCGTGATAGTATGTATATTTTTTTGTCATCGAGCCATGGACGTAGTATACTAGGAGTCAAACTCATACACAGCGTAAGTAACAGTATATTGACTCCAAAACGCAAATCTTGGATGTTGGGCAACAAACGGGTAGGTTAAAATGGGGTCTGACACTCTAGTTCGAATGACGTTACCTCGATGTCTCTGCCTCGACGTTATGTATCGCCGATGGGTCGTTACCTCGAAGATCAGTACCTCGAAAGGTTTCTACCTCGACGGGTCTTTGCCGCGACGGTACACTTCATCGATGGGTCGTTACCTCGAAAGATCATCAAAACCAAAGTAAATTCAAATTATTGAAAGGTGTTATAGTAAGTTAATATAGTAGTATAGTTTTAAATCAGAAGTCGCTGCAAAGCGGGTAGGTTAAAATGGGATTGAGCGGGTCACGTCTGCTGTATATCGGATATATATTTTAAAGAAAGAAAGAAGAAAGAAAGAAACTATTTATTTTGGGGTGTAGTGGGGGCTTAGCAGTATAATTAACATCAAAAGCTGATGATCGACTTGCCCTAAAGCAAGTATCGCTTTTTGTGTATGCTTCTAGCTGTCCATAATCTCTCCATTAGTGGCTCCACGAAACTGCAGTGTACGCAGTGGCCACACCCTTAACTTTAAAACTTTAACTTTAAAAAACTGTTGTAACCTGAGCTCCATCTTGGAAAGTACAGAAAAAGTGGCTTAAGAACCATAGGCCCTTTTTTGTAAAATACATTTTGGCATGGTAATTTTTGGCCAAGCGTGAGTTGGCCATAAAAATGGGTAATGGGCGATGTTGCCCATTGTTTTTATGCTAATCGGCTCAGTCATTTTAAAGAATCATTTCATTGCATCGGAAAAAAAATCGTGACAGCAGAAGTTGGTACTTGTACATCCTACTTATCCCACTAATATTATCAATGCGAAAGTTTGTGAGGATGTGAGGATGTGTGGATGTGACGATGTATGTTTGTGCCTTAATCACGCTGTAACGGCTGAAAGGATTTGAATGAAACTTGGAATATACATAGTATGTGTGCTGGAATAACATATAGGCTACTTTTTTTCCGGATATCACGCGAGCGAAGCCGCGGGCGAAAGCTAGTAATACATAAACAAAGAAACCTCAGGGCGCGATTGTAAATCTTGCGGATTGTGGACAGATCACGCGCGAGATTTAAGTTCGGGGAGAACTACTAGTTAACTAGCCTATATTACTGATTGGTTACTTATCCTACTAATCCTACTAATATTATAAACGGGAAGTTTTGTGTGCATGGATGTATGGATGTTTGTTACTCTTTCACGCCTTAACGGCTCAACGGATTTGAATGTATGTACGCCCGTATCCCTAATGGGGTGGACCAAGCCACAAGTAGTTAATAAGAAAACTTGCAGCCACTGCTTCTTCAAAGTCCCGAGATGGATGTGGTGAACCATGGTGACAGGTGATCAGCCCATCGCCGTTCTAGATGGTCCATCATGTTGGGGAGGATACTATCCCTTAGTCGACATTTGACATTCTATGTTTTTTTTACTCCTAGTCCAGCAGAGAAGAACGGATTTGAATGAAACTTGGAGTATACATAGTGCATGTACTGGATTAACATATAGGCTATTTTTATCCGGGTACAACGCCAGCGAAGCCGCGGGCGGAAGCTAGTTACTTCATAATGCAGCATCGCGATAGTTCGAGGCAAGCTAGATAAAAATAATGTGTCGATATAATCACGCTACCTATCGAGGGACATTTAGGCTACTTTTCAACTTTTTTCAAATCGCGTTCATTATATCAGCCAAGTTCCGAGACGGCCAGCTTTGCACGAGATGTACTTCATCGACATTTTCGAGAAACGGTTAAAAGGAGATCGCTCGTGACTCCATCCTAGACATTATTAGAGCACAAAATATAACTAGCAAGTTCCGTGTCCCATGAATAACATAATATGATACAAATAATAATTTTTGTACCATGTTTTATACGTCCGTGAATCGTATAAGAGCAAAAGCAGAAGCAATTTCAGACTCATTTTACTTTAGGACGTGGCGTCGTGAATGAGATTTTTAGTACTGGGACGTATGGGGAATATTGTCTAAGCATAGAATAAAAAAAATATGTTTAATTTTTCACAAGCAAGCCGTGGCAAAAAAAATATTCATGTAATTATATTTTTACAGGTTAAATTGAGATGTATTTAGGGATATAATCAGTACAAATAATTAATCTTTTATGTGCTTAATAAGACAATTTTCGTATATAATATACTTCAAAAATTTAAAATCCAAATAACAAAAATCGCGAGACGTAGGCTATGCTATACCATCTTTTGTATAGAGACAGAACTGCTAGAGCTGTAATACTTCTCGGTGTCTCGCTCTCTGCGCTCATCAAAGCCCGGTAAAGTTGCCAACGGCCATCTGCGAACCTCGACATTTACGAGTATGTCCGAAAAAAATAGAACTGTAATATGTTTAGTATTGAGATATTTCCATCGAGTGAAGCTAATATAAACTAATAGATATGGAAAATCGCTGTAACTTAATTGAGCTTCCTATTTTCATTCATAAACATGTCTGGTCCCGATATTCTACTAACAGACTTCGTTCATTACCATAGCAAACTTTTGACAAGACGAAGAGCAGAGCTACATACATTTTTGTGTCAGAAAACCATCATCGTCGCTATGGTAAAGAACGATCTAGGTAATGTTACAGAAAAATTAACCGATAACAAGACAAAACTTACATCAGAACTTATCGCAGCTTTTTGAAAAATTATGACGTTAATTTTGTATGCGGGGTGTCACAATCCGGATCGGGGGTTAATTGGAGAAGGAACAGTCGGCTCCTTAGTATTCAGTTCAGCGGTCGGGCTCCACCATCAATCTCAATATGAGGCTCTGACGGAAAACTGCGGCACGGACAAGGAACCCCTCTTAGCGAGGCCGAGACGTTTTGTTAACATCGAAGGATGACCGCGACACTATGATCGATTCCCGTCTCACCGATAGCTTTCAAGAAAAATATACTTCATGTGACTTTGGGAATTAAAACTATTTACTACTGAGTTGATTATCAACTTCAAATTTCATTTTTTAACACATTCATCGCCAAACGCGACACTGCTAAGGAGGCTCCATTAATTTGGCAGGGGCCAATTTGGGGTCGATTTTGCGGATTTTTCCATCCACCCGCCCTTTGGTGAGAAGTAGTGAGATTTGATTTAAAATGCGTATTTTTAATGTATATTAGTTATGTTGTGCTTAATTGCGTTGGATTCATTTAAAACGAAAACATAATTTGCTTAATTTTTAGTAGACTACTTATTTAACCTAGTTTTTTCATAATTTAACACTGTTTCTTGAGGAAATAACAAATTGCGTGATATTTAACCAGACCCCACCTCTCCCCCACGTGAGATTGGACCTAAGCAAGGCCTTTTACCATCTATAGTATATGATTTATACAGCGTCAGAAGGCAACTTTTACCTTCACAAATGGGACGCTGTAGTACCCGGGACGAATTATAAGATGGAGTAGGGTAGGACCTAAACGCCTCACGTAATTAATGGACGCGCTCTAATCATTGGGACTGATAGTATAAAGTTTTTTTCAAACCTAGCCTAGTTATCTTGCGGCTACCACTCGAGTGTAGTCGTCAGATAACTAGGCTAGGATAAGGAGAGCTTATATTGGATTAATTCCAGCACACACTATATAATATATATTCCAAGTTACAATTAAATCCATTAGGCCGTTACGGCATGATTGACATAAACATCTCACATCTTCCCGAACATTTCGGTTTTTATATATTAGTAGAATTTGAAACCCTTAATATTCCATTCGTCGAATTCGTAAGCTTTCTGCTTTTAGTTCAGCGAACTTGTGATAAGTATGCGTTCGTTCGGGATAATAATGCTTTCTGCCTGCAGTTTCTAATTATTTCAAGTTACGTGATAATACGCATGAGTACCCTGGTATTCCCATGCTTTTCACTTATAGTCATAATTGCAATTTCAAAATGAAATGTAAAATTCTGAATAATACAACAATAAAATTGCTTTTACGAATAGCTTTTTGAAAACTTTCCTTTTCATGTTAAATACTCGTTGCTGGAACATTTTTGTCGCAGTCAAGCGTTTAACTTCTACGAGTAGGAACGTTGACTGAGAATTTTAGGTACACGCATAGAATACATAACAGTAGGTATAGGGCCAAGTGTGATACATTGTTATAGTCACATGGCATCCTATTATGACCGAATTGTAAACATATGTCATAACTCGCGAGCACATTGTAACATGCATAAATATCGGAGTGCATGTGCTGTTCTGACACGTTAATCGTCACGATTCCCTGATCGTTTTTAGCTCTGAGAATGTGATGATATCAATTTGATAAAAGTTATGTGTTTAGGGTACCAACGGAGGCCTCCTCCTCCCGTCTGTCCGTCGGTCTGTATGTGTTTAGGGTGCCAACGAAAGCCTTTGCTTGTCTCTATGTTTCCGTCTGTCCATCGGTCCGTCCGTCCGCCCGTCGGTCTGTCCGTCTATCAGTGGGCTGTATCTCATGAACCGTAATAGGTAGAGAGTTGAAATTTTCACGGAGTATGTATATTTATTTGTACATATTTGCTGCTTCTCTCCCCGAGCATGTCGTAAAAGTCGTCTAAGGGATAGTATCCTCCAACATGATGAGATACAATAAGCAAGTATTCCCAAGGAAGGTTGACGTCAGGCAGGCGGCCGGTCATAAAACACCTTAGCGAAAACTGTGCTGACCCCACATAGAGTGGGATAAGGCCAAGAAGATGATGATGTATATTCATTGTCAGTAATCGGATGGGCCCCAACCACTAGATCTCCAGTGCTTTTTGAAGACTGTGTGCCATTAATGTTAGATATTATGATGGGTGATTGTACAGCAATCCTCAAAAAATCGAAAAACCTTTTCGCTGGATCTAATAGCGCGCCATACATAAATTCATGCTGTAATGCGAGGGCGATGTCGGCGATGCTGATCCCGACCATTGACACAGAAGGAACAACACAATTTTAGCTTGAAAATATCACTTCTGGCTAGAAAAGATTTTATTTTTTGCTAGTTTGTTTGGCTTGTCTCTATGTTTTTTGTTCCTATCTCTGTACTGTACACATAAGTACGAGTAAATCCACCAAGTTAAAGCCTCTCTCTTGCCTCAAAGGTTTGCTGGTCGAAAAATCTTTAAGAGTTAAGTTCGCCTGTGTACATGTACTTTTTAATGTTTTATTTGTAAGTTTGTGTATAATAAAGAATTTCAAAAGTTCAGAAAAAAAAACTAGTGTTATTTGTTATTTGAGATTTATGACACAGGCTTATAGCTAATTTTATTAATCGCTAACTGTTTTGGCGACTTCGTCCTCATTGAATTTTTGAGACAAAATCTAGCCTGTGTACGTTTAGGTTTGAAAAATTAACAGACAGTTAAAACTCTCGCATTAAAATTAATAAAATTTGTATTTTTGGATTGCTCAGGCACTTATCAGGCATTGTAATAAATTGTTAAACTGTTAATGAATGAAGAGAGAAATCTCTTTTGTCCGATGGTACCAGTTTGAAATGACCTATCTTCCCTATATTGCCTCTTGGCCATAAAAAAGTACAATTTTACTTCCACTAGGAGAGGCCAAGTAAGCCGAACAAGTCGATA
Source organism: Scotopteryx bipunctaria (assembly GCA_949320045.1). Lineage (NCBI taxonomy): Eukaryota > Metazoa > Arthropoda > Insecta > Lepidoptera > Geometridae > Scotopteryx > Scotopteryx bipunctaria. The sequence goes on from OX439440.1 coordinate 2,779,249, forward strand.
GATTTAGAATTTCCTGAAATAGTTAGCCGTGACAGACGGAAGGACGACGTCCGACCATTTACCCAATACTATATTGAAGCAAGCATAGTATCTCTCAGATTGAATCTTAAGACATCGCCGGCAAAGCTCATTTTCAAGCGCAGCTGGTTCGCAGTGACACTGGTATTATTATTATTCATCGCGCATGTCCAGGGATCTTTGACTATGTAGCAATACTTTTAGAATCTGCAGAATCCATTTTCAAATGGCCTGAAAATTGTTGTACTTTAATATTAAGGGTTGGCTCACAGACTACATTTATTAATATTGGAATATCTGGAACTCCTATGCCTGAAATAAACCTGTCTAGTGAGAGTCGAATTTGCATACGAAGAGTTTCGTACATTAAACAATGTTTCTGGTATGGGGGCACCTTTTTTATTTTGTTTTACTTTTATTATTTGTTGTTATAGTGGCAATAGAAATACACACTCTGTGAAAATATCAACTCTCTACGGTTCATGAGATACAGCCCGCTGGCAGACGGACGGACGGATGAACGGACCAGCGTAGGTTTAGTAATAAGGTCCCGTTGACACCCTTGTGTATAAAGCTCTTTTAATATTATTACATATCCGACTCCAGGCATTACATAATGTATATCATTTACACGTCACCAAGGTCATCGTGATGGTAGTGGGGGAGCAGTGAATCGCTGGCACAAGACCGTTAGGAGTGGCTTGGCGGAGAAGAGGCCTTATCCCAGCAGGGGATGTTACCGGCTGTATAGAATGACAAATAAGTAAAAAAATGAATAGCACCAGCAGTCACATACATGTAGTTCGACCCTACGCTAGGACTCCCTGTGTCGTGGGTATCAGAAATTACAAGAAATAATATTTTCAAAAGATGCTACAATTTCTTCCGCGGTGGAAATCGTATTTGCACTTCTCGCACCTCAGCCGAGCACTCGTCCGCCACGTGACAGAGGTCGTCAAGATAGGCAGACAGGATGGACTGTTTTTAATAGTCTCTCTCATTATTATATAGCGGAAATGTATTTTTCCGAACCAATTAATAGCAATCTGTCTAGCAGAAAGCTATCGAAAAATAGATCCAGCTTTGCCCGAGCAACATAATAGTTCTATAAGGTACTTATCGAGCTCGTAAACCTCGTTTAGCCGACTTGTGCTTTTGCTTATTTTTGTAAGCATCACAACGCTTATCCCACAAGCACTCGAGCTCTCTATACATTTGAACAAATTTTAATGTTTCGTCCTCATTAAAGTTTCTTAGCATCGCGAAAAATCTTAACAAAAAGAAAACGTGTAAACAAGCTACGGATATGCGCCAGTGACTGGCGCGATGAGTCTACACGGGTCCTCACACTGGCGCGGGGGCTGCGGGGCACGCGGGCGGAGGTCACTGGTTTGAAATATAGGCAGGCGTTCTATTCCTGCCAGTGCTGGTAGCCAGCGCTGGCTTGTCTTGCAAACTGTTTATACGAGGCCAATAGTAAGTCAGCACTGGCTTCGTCTAAACTTAGCATAACATCTTCAGGATGCTGTTGTGTCTGCCTCGTTTCTGCAGTGCGTCTGGTATGATTTGCAGCGATCATTCGCAAGAATCGTTTCTATAATGGGCTAAGTGAGAGGCAGTCGCAATAGCATCTTGAATATAATAGTAGACAAGTTTGACAGTCCTATACTATCACATTGGGTCAATACCGTTATAATTAAGACAAGCAGTTTAACGTTATGACAACGTTTTTTTCTGTCATAAAATGTAAACTTTTCGACAGATAACTGGTTGCGAAAGTTTGTGAGTTTGGATGTTTGGATGTTTGTGCCTCAATCACGCCTAAACGGCTGAACGGATTTGAATGAAACTTGGAATATACATAGAACATGTACTGGATTAACATATAGGCTATTTTTTATCCGGATATCATGCGAGCGAAGCCGCGGGCGGCAGCTAGTATTTAATAAAACTGGGCATAAGATTACAATACAGTCACGTATATCTTTTTTTGATCATTAATGTCTATTCAACAGCGAGTTTTTCATTTTTATTTGTAGAAAACATGCAAAAAAATTCAAAACCTAAAAACAAAATACTAACGAAACAATTGGGCTATCTAAATACCCTAGTAAACGATCTGCAGATAGCTCACCTGATCCAGCTCACAAGACGATGGAAGCATGTTCAAGTCGCTGATTGAACGCTTAGAAATTGACGAGGCTAGACAAGAATTAGACTGGTGCTAGGAGAACTGAGCGCGTCATTGGACCTATAGATAAAAAAATCATCTGTTGCCTTTTATTTATTTATTAGATTCACCAACAGTTTACACATGAATAAAATATGTATATATCACAAGCAATTGTCTTAGGCTACATGCGAAACCAATTACAGGTAAACACAACATGTGCAGAAAACAAACAATTTTCGTTCGTTTATTATTTTAGCAGTCTCGTAAAATCCTATCCTAATATATTATAAATGTGAAAGTTTGTGAGGATATTTGTATGTTTGTGCCTCAACGGCACGGCTGAACGGACTTGAATGAAACTTGGAGTACCTATACATAGCACATGTGCTGGATTAACACATTTTCACCCGGGCACCACGCGATCGAAGCCGCGGGTGGCAGCTAGTATAACTATATATAAGAGTAAGAATTTAGAAGGAGGAAAGAGAACATAAAAGGCAAATAACGTCTAAGAGCAAAACTAACAGCAAAACTGAGACAATTTAGTGCTAATAAATTAAATAGTGGTCATAACATGCGTCATGGTCATAATATGTCTGCGAAATAAACTGTCTGTCTGCCTGCCTATAACCTACCTGTCTGAATATGTGTTGAAAATATTTAGAGAGCTCAACATGAGAACTTTGAACCTCGTGTTAAGTGTCATAGAAACCGTTTCTGAATCCTTTTCATTCTTAAAGTATTGCAAAGTGTGGAAGCCAGACTGTGCTACAGTATTCAAGTAGGTATGCTTCGTACTAGAGAGTTATAAAGGGTTTTTTGGTGTTAGTATTCTTGAACACTGGCCATTTCGAATAACAAACCCAAGCATTCGTGAAGCCTTTTCAACAATGTAATTTATATGAGGAATAAATACAAATGTTAGCTTGGTGTTAATAATAACGCCTTAATCTTTTACACATGTTGCCTCTTTCACGGTTTCCTGTGCAATAGTGTAAGTAGGCCTTTGTCTAGCCTTATAATTAAAACAGGTCAATTATTATGTCAATTAATATATTAAAGCGTATTCAAATGAACAGTTCCAAATAGTGCCTCATCTGTCAATTAGTCGAGACTATTTTAAATTTAATTGGGAAAATTCCGAAATTCCGTTGAAACAGGCGTGATATTTATAAATACATTGCATTGGTAATCCTTATAAACGAAGTTAATTTGCTGTTTAGAGGATAATCCAACACAGTGCCGTACAGAGGACTAACGCCCGGTTCGAATAAACGACAACATTGTCAATAATAAAGCCAAATATTGACAAAAAAAAGACTGGGTATAAAATACTTTCTTTACTTCTCTGCTGGACTGGAAGTAAAGAAAAAACATAGAATGCGTCCAGCTGCTTCTTTTCCCGAGCATTCGTAAAAGTCGACTAAGGGATAGACCTCTCCAAAATGATGGACCATCTATATGAGCGATGGGCTGATCACTTGTCACCATGGTTTACCATATTCACCTTAGGACTTTAAATCAGAAGTGGCTGCAAGTTTTCTTATGTTAACTTGTGGCTCTGCCCACCCCATTAGGGATACGGGCGTGATAATATGTATGTATGTGTCTATAAAAGTAGACATAATGTCTTGATTACGGTTATAATCAAGATATCATGTACTCTGAAGTTTTAATGAAGACCGCCAAGTATTTATGAGTAAGAGGTAAAATGTAAGCTATATTTTTGAACGAGATCGAACTGAATTCCCTTAGAGTTTAGACTATATCCACATAAGGTTTATTAGATGCCTGTAGCCTGCAGGGAGTGCAAGTGAGAAGGCACCATGTTTTGATCACTAATACCTGGACTCAACGCTTATACATATACCTACCTAGTAGTAAAATCGATTAGGCTTAGATTCCTAAAAATCGGTTTCCGTCATTTCAGCTACTACTATACTTATCGTGCATCTAGTTATTTCGAACCAGTGTGGTGAAAGGATTTAAAGGTGTGATTCAAAAGCTCCGTATTAAACCTTTTTTAAAGTGATTATTCAATCTAGGTGGGTAATTCCCCGTGGCAAGCGTCGGTAGAGATGTCGGACGAAGTTGGGCGACATTGCATTGGGCGATTGACGTTTCCAGGCGGTCTCGCGAGCTTTATTGTTCACATTATTTTCGCGCAATGTTTGACACGTAGCACGGGGTGTTTCTCTACAAGTGAGTTTTTTAATTTAAAGTTGCAACAACGCTCCATAATCGTCACTGGAAAGGCAAAATAACGTAAGCGCCAAAATAGGCATATTGAGTTATTATCCTAAAATAGCAGTCCAAATACAATAATATGAATCGCTGGACATAGAAAATGAAAAAAGAATGAAATCTTACGTTGACGTCATCAAAATTCGATAATTAGGTAAAAAGTTATGATTAAAAAACAAAAAAAAAGAACTTTAAACGGCTTTTTCTCGATTGGCGCTTACGTAAATTTGCCTTTCCAGTGACGATTATTATGATTGTCGTTTGACTTCATAGTTTTGTAGGAAACAAAAGATTATACCAAAACGATAATGCCAGCTCAGGGGTGTCAAACTAAATTTTCTAAAGGGCGACCTACATATTTTTTACTTTTTGTCTCGCAGCGAGAACACCACCACTGCCACTCCTCCGTTCCTGGTGTATTGTAAAAAAAACCTCACATTTATTCTTTTTTGTGATGTGATGAGAGTAAAAGAAGCTAGGGTAGCGTGTCAGGTCCGTAGCAAATGGAGATCAGTGATCCATGCCCACTATGAAAGGAAGGCGTGATTTAAGTATGTATGTATTATTTTTTTTAGCCTGCGGGCCACGGTTCGCATGAGGCCATGCGGGCCATATGTTTGAGTGGGTCAGCTAGCCTAGATTTCAATTTATTTTCTCCGATAAAGGAAGCAATTAAGAGAACAGCAGGATTTTTCACGGATGTCACTAATCACATCACTAATTACTTTAGTCCTGTATTGTGTTATTACTGTAATTAATTGCTGCTCGTATGATTTTACTGAGAAACTACATTTCTATGAAAAATATGCTTATATAGATAAGCACGGGCGTCTGTGAGAACCGACCGTTAACGATACGGATACGGAGTAATTTATTTCAGTAAAAATAGTTTTTAAATAATAATAACATACAATTATTTTATAATAACAAACAACAATCGTCTAAACACATTGTTGTTTGTACTATTTGAAAATCTGACCTTATGAAAATAAAATATATAGAGTGACAAATGAACATTAACAAGTATATAACGTTGTTTAAAAACATTTCTACCTTCCATGTTAGTAAAATACTGTGTTATGGCAAGGTATTAACTCTTATACCCCAACGTATGAGTATGATGATTTAACTTAGTGGAGCGGCTGTCACTTTGAAACTCTAGTTATGCGCAGCCACGGAATGTATGCTACGAACATATAAACTCAACTCACTCTCTTGGCGCAGCCGGCAGATGGAGACAAACGGTTTACTTGAATAAAGTATGCAAGTTCATTCAACTAAAACTAAACAATGGCCAGCTATTACCGTAACTGGTCCAAAAAATGGCCAATGCTTATCTCATTGTTCATTACTTGCATTTGTGCATTCAGTACCGGCACTGGCGTATTGACACATTATGTCGATTGCACATTTTGGCATTATCGTATTCTGTCATAGGATCATTAAGGTCACGAGAACATTATGATCATGGCATATTGTACATTTTGACGATGGAGCGTATTAACCCGAGTACATTTAGACTTCTACTCATTGTAATACCGCCGCCACCGTGTCTCCTTATCCCTGGCTGCACTAAGACGAGGAGATATCTCGCTGATATTGTAACCAGCATCATGTTCGACAATAATTGCTGCTCTTTCTTCAAAGGATAAAGTTGGCATTAAAAAGGAGAAAAAAAGAATTTTCAAGAAAAATTGCAAAGATGACAAAGACTGACACAATAATGACAAGTTATTAATCAATAGTGCTGTCAATGTAATGAAGATAGATCAAACCAATAATAAGTTAATTCACTAAAACCTTGACTAAAACATACCTATATGACACGATAAATAGTCAAACAACTTTTATGCGCGTCAATTTGAACTTTGTTGTCGAGCAGTTAAACGTAATATTCATTGCAACAGTATGTTCTGTGCCTTAAATTCAAAAGGTAACATGTGTCGAAACGAATCAATTTAAAAACTGACGAACCTTTTCATTTCGCCGCTTTACCTATTGTTACGGGAGTGGGTACGGGATTTAAAGGAAAAGACTGGTTGATGCGCGTGACGTTGACGGCTCAGACGTTACACTATCAGTACTTTAAAAAAAAAAACAAAAGACTAACACGAAATAATTTTCCGATATATAAATCTTGATCTTGTAAGATATCAGCTTTTTTACTCGCACGATTATTAAGAAAAGATCCAAGAAAATGAGGATTTTCTCGAGCAATACTAGTGTTGCATGAAGATATGTTATATTGTCTTACGGTCTTTTAAAGGAACTGTTATTTCATTGTCTAGATATTAAATGTTGTAGTTGTTATATGTAGTTATCTTTATAAACTGTTGTCGGACTGTAAGTAGTTTGGTTTCGTTGTAGAGCTTCGCTTTAGGGTATCTTATTCTGACCCAACTCCATACTAACATAAACGTATGACGTTGAAATACTCGCATACAAAATACAGGATATAACAGACCAGAACACTGAGCATTGTCCTTACAAGCCTTACAAGTTGTTTGGAACACTCAAAGGGATCACGAGCGTTAACAATGGCAGTCAATGGAAGGTATCATACTTGCACTTTTGCTTTGGAGTAGCTGCCTACCCTTACATACGTTTCATGGGACATTTAATCCAACCCCAACGGTTATTTGAAATTTACAGAGATGTTAACACCGAAATTTCCAAAAAAATATAAAACTAAACAATTCCGCGAGGAAACATTTCAATCCACTTACTAATACTTGGTTACTAGTTCTTTCAAAACAGTGTGGTGAAAAGATAAAAATACGCCTCAAAGATGATCCTTTCGTCCACATATTGAGCTTCGACTGAAAACCTTTGCACAATTTATAGCTATTTTCTTAAGTATTACTTATGTGCGTTGGGTTTGAGAGCACTGGTGGTCTAGGTGGTAGAGGCCCCGCCTTTTGAACCTAAGGTCGTTCAAAGCCGGTCATCAGCCGGAAAAACCATTGGTGCGCCAATGTTTTAGAAAAATGTACGAGCACTATACTAGAAGATACTCTCAAACGGTGAGGAAACCGGCATGTCGTAGAACCTAAAAAATGCGAAAACATGCCAAGTGCATAAAAGGAGTCTTTGAGACGCACTTTAATAATTTTAAACCACACTGGTCAAAAAGTTAGGTGTGTTTGTAAGGGGACGGGTTCTAGTTCAATATATAACTTAAAAAAAGGATGTGCCTGTCATGCTTGAAGAATAGGTAGTTCGATGAGCTTTGACATACTAAAACTATTACTATCACAGTAAGAGCCGCTCATGTAATTTGCGTCTGGTATGCCGTAAACAGGAAGTGGATTTGTCTGAGTACCCACTAAAATTAGTGAATCTTTGTGAAGAATGACGTCACATTGTTATAAAATAAGTTTAAGATGTATTCCCGCAATTAGGACTACAAGGAACCTTTGAGGCGCACTTTAAATTCTTTCACCAAACTGACTCTGACTGACTGAAGTTTATACCCGGTGCCTATAGTCTACTTACCGACGAGGGATTGTTCATTGTTTTTCAGTAAAAAATGGACGGCGCTTTTTGATAGATAACATCGTTGCTATGGTGATGAACGATCCGTCGCCCGTTATTAGAATATAGGAACTGGCCGTTAGTCAGCTCCGCGCGTATTGACCATGTCTTTCCTTTGGCTGACTAACATGAGAGAATGGTGTGGTTGATGGGAAAGCTAAACTATCAAAAAAAAAAACAGGAATTCGCAAGAGAATGGTTCCTTACATTAAAATATATATATATTGTATAGGGTCCCCTTTTATTTTATTTTAAATTTATTATTAGTTTGTAGTTGACAATAGACACAGTCTGTAAAAACTCCAACTCTCCACCTATTACGATTCAGTATTTCGGTAATAGGGTCCCGTTGGCACCCTTAGTGTACGGAATCCTAAAAATCGACTTATCGATTACAGAACCCATTAATTTAGGCAAAAGTTACCTCCTGATAATAATTTAGTGTGGATGGCAAAAGTATTATAACGAAAAAAGCTGTCAATGCCAATTCAACTACGTATGATTTTTATAGATAGGTATGTCTTCTAATAGTACCCACAAAATATTTGACAGCCTCGGTGGCGCGGCGGGAAGATATTCGGCTGAGACGAAATAGGGTTCGATTCCTGTGGAGGAAATGTTTACATGTTCTGCAAATATTTCTTCCGGGTCTGGGTTTTGGACACAGGAGATCCTAGTGTGGGATCAGAACTATGTATGTGACTGATGGGTGTTATTATTATTACTATTTTTTATTGTAAAAGCAACAAAATATTGTCTTCTACTATTTATTGATTTATTTATTTTACTATGACAGTTTCATTCCGACTCCACTCCGTGACTCTTGAAGTTGGTTCGAGCCTTGGCTTGAGTGACAAATACTCAAGCACGCATTACGGATTCTCAAAGGAATTGTGCTGTTTGTTCTCATCGCCTGATCGCACGTAATGAGTGGCATAGACTGTTGGGTGTGATGGCACAATACAACAGGGAAATAGTAAAATTGCTCTTCTATATTTTTCTCTTAGGGCATTACTTAATGATCGACCGGGCGAATCTCAGTGACAACTTGGCTGATTTGGCGTTGTATGTTCATATGTTTGTGGATATGTTTGTTAAACCTTAACTTTCGAACCGTTCATCTAATCTGTATGTAACTTGGTAGGCCAATAGTTTGTACTATGAAGATTTGCTGGAAAACATAATTATGAGCTTACTCTATGAAGGGAGTAAAAATAGAGTTCTACAAATGTGTCCAGTCGCTACTCTCCCCGAGCATGTCGTAAAAATCTACTAAGGGATAGTATCCTCTAACTCTAGCAAGTATTCCCAAGGAGGGTTGACGTCAGGCAGGCGGCCGGTCATAAAACACCTTAGCCAAAACTCTTACAGCATGATCCAAGGATAATGCTGTGCCGACCGGGCGACCCCACATACAGTAGGATAAGGGCAGGAAGATGGTGATGATGATGAAATGTGTCGAGTGGGTTGCTATTGAAGGGAGTTTATTTCGAAATTCCAAAATATTTTTTCTTTTTATTCCAGTAGCAGCTTATGAAATTCATCGAAATTTTTAATACCGTTGTAACCTGAGCTCTCTTTTGTTAGTTTCAATATTTTTGTTCAGGTTAGACAGGATATTATATGGCGTTTGTTTGCTACCCACTAGACAACCAGTGCTCTCAAATCCTAAGTCACCCCGCCTTTCGATCCTAAGGTCGTGGGTTCAATCCAGTCTTATACCAATGAATTTTATGAGCGAAAAATTTATGTGCGCTACACCAGTACTCTCAAACGGTGAAGAAAAACACCGTGAGGAAACCCGCGGCTTAGTCAGCTCAGCACGTATTGACATTATCTTTCCTGTGGACAAGGCCGACTAAGCTGAGAGGATGGAATAGGTGCTGGGCAAGCCTACTCCATCTATATCGCTCCGGGCACTACAGCGTCCCGTTTGTGTAAAAGTTGCCTCCTGACGCTGTATAAATAATTTACTATTATATGGTATATTAGTTATACATAAGCTGAGCTAAAACATCTGGGAGTCAATAAGCACATTTAACACTAGAAGCATATTAGACATAAATAAAAAGTAATAAGCAGTAGATTACTCTAGTCTACTCGACAGAGGTTTTTACTGTTGATGCAGCAAGTTTATTAAGTTATATTAACTTATAAACTTTCTGCCTTACCAGTAAAATACTCTGTAAAATAGGTCAGTAGTGTAATAATAGGCTACTTTTCTTAAACAATATTTTGAATTGCAAACGTAGACAACTGTCATGTAATGTGATAAATAAAATCCAATGGTTACGAAATAAGTATATACAACGGAAGATGAAGCGCTCGTGTTGTAGCTTGCTTAGACGTTCTTGATTGATCCTTGAAGTTAAGCAACGTTGTGCGCGGTCGCAATTGGGATGGGTGACCACAAGTGACATTACGAGCTGAGCGCTTACGTGCTTCGGAGGGCACGTTAATTTATCGGTCCCGGCTTTAAGTCGTTAAGCCACGACGGGGGCCTTTAGGCTGCTTAAAAACTCCGTCACAAGAGTTGGCCACTAGTCTAGCTCATACGAACTTACTTTACGGAATCTATACTAATATTATAAGGAGGAAAGATTTTTTTTGTTTTTTTGTTTGTAATGAATAGGCTCCGAAACTACTGGACCGATTTCAGAAATTCTTTCACCAATAGAAAGTTGCATTATCAGGGTCCAGTATAGGCTACAATAAATTTAAAAAAAATTAGGAATCCGTAAGAAAATTGCAATATTGTAACTCAAGGTAGAAAACCCAAAATAGTTTTTGGCGTGCGCTGCGAAAACTATTGATTATAGAACAAAATAATGTACTACACGCGTACGAAGTCGCGGGCAACAGCTAGTATTATAATAAAAATGGCACTGTTGTATCATCACCTCTGCTCAATCGCACTCTCTGTTGGGTACAGGTCTCCTCTTTATTCCAATTCCACGCGATTCGTAAACCGTTCCGAAATGTTAAAAAAAGCAAGCCTTTTAGTCAACATGGATTTTAATCTAACTTCAATTTCAAAACGCTTTCGTAACTGACCAACTAAGGGAGTGCAACAGAAAGTATGGATAAAAAAAAACACTATGATTACTAAGTTTCGTGGCGTTTCACTACGTTCTACATATTTATTTATTCAACCAATCGAATACGCGCTAACAATAGGATTTTTCGGAGTTGGACAAACCAAAAAATCCTGTATTTTTAACTATATTGCCTTTACCATCTATAGTAGATGATTTATACAGCATCAAGTCAACTTTTTACCTTCACTGACGGGAGACTGTAGTGCCCGGGACGAATTAAGATGGAGTAGGCTTGCCCAGCAAGGCTTCCATCCTCTCAGCTTAGTCGGCCTTGTCCAAAGGAAAGACATGGTCAATACGTGCGGAGCTGACTAAGCCGCAGGTTTCCTCACAATGTTTTCCTTCACCGTTTGAGAGTAGTGGTAATAGCGTACATAAATTTTGTCGCACAGAATAATTCCTTGATACACGACCGGGTTTGAACCCACGACCTTAGGTCGGAAGGCGGGGTCACTACCAACTAAATCACCAGTACTCTCTTTTTTAACTATAGCCACTTCCTGTATTGATTGTAATACACAAATTTTTCTCTTTCTTTCCAGGTAAGTCAACCTACATGCAACACAATACATAAATAATTGGCCAAGTGCGTGCCGAACCACGCACAGCGATAACTTTCGTAAGTACGACCACGGATGATATTATGTACGAATATTAAACCGATTACTAATTCTACTACTACAATACTTCTTTGATTACACATAACTATACATAAATTCGTAAATCAGTTCAGATTCTGTTAGCAATTTTTAAAATTCTGGTCATTTATATAACAGCCAACAGTAAGATACATAGTCCTGAGCCCACACTAGGATTCCCTGTGTCACGGGTATCAGAAACTATGAGTACCATGGTACTACAATACCCAGAAAATTCTCCCCTCAGCGAGAAACGTTGAAACAGGGGGGATCGAATATTTTACGCCAACGGACTTCTTCGAAACTTTTTAATTGTGTAACAATAATTGCATCGAAAGTGCTGAAACCTCCTAATATTTTTAAAAGCTCGACTTATATATTTATTCTATTATATTATATTCTATTTTTGAAGTGTGTCAGTTTGTCTGGAGCAACCGACATCTTTACAATACTTTTAGAGGTGAGAGTCAAAACATTAAACTTACACGCGTATGTAAAAAACTACTCAAAAACAGTATACTCTATATGGCACCAAAATCACTTGCCAAGATCTTACTAGAGACAGTAACTGACAACATCTTTAAATTAACAATAAAAAAATGCTCCAAGAAAAAGTGCACTATAGCATTGACGAGTTCTTGAATGATACATTTTAAACGAATTGTGTATTTATTAATTATTATTCTGGGGTATAATCTACCTCTGTAGCGAATTTCGTTAGACTCCGTTCAGCCGTTTAGCCGTGATTGAGGCACAAACATACATCGTCACATCCTCACAAACTTTCGCATTTATAATATTAGTAGGATTATTTTCTCTGTTTTGACATGTCATTTAATTATGTGTAATATTGCTTGTTTGTTAGCCGTTAATGGAGGACCTTAATTTTATATCTACATTGTAATTTTTAACCATTTTTTTTTATTTTTAACACCCATTTGTCACATACATAGTTTTGACCCCACACTAGGATTCCCTGTGTCGTGGGTATCAGAAACTATTGAAATTGAAATATTTCCGAAAGCTCTATCGTCGCCTGGTACTGAAAAAACGTAGTACATTTCTATGTTTTTAAACGTAACTCGTAACTGCACATATTTCTATCAGACTAACCCCCAAATACTCAAACGCGACTCAGAGTTGAGCACGTCTCGAGTCACGGTTTTTTGACAGTTTTTCATGAAAATCTGTCAAAAAAACCGTTACTTGAAAAGTGCTCAACTTTGAGTCGCGTTTGAGTATTCCGGGGTAAGAGAACACTGTACAGGATCGCGATATCTAGAAGGAAGTAGGTGAGGTCTTTGCTCTGCCGTGGGACACAAATGGCTGGAAATAATAATAACTCATAACGTTGAATTAGGGCAGGCTTATTCCAGTAGTGGACTGCTATTGGCTGATGATGATGAACGTTGAAAGGCCACCAGTATTTATTACCGTTTTCAGCATGACAGTACTAAAGTCTTTGGACGGACTACGCCGGAAAAATAAAACCGTGAAAGGAGTTTTTAGGCGCACTTTCTCCATAACCAGTGACACGACTAGTAGTAGAAGTAGGTATTAATTTGTTGGAGCTCTCTGTAAGTAAGTGCATTATTTACTTACTGTCAGTGTAAATCGACACACTGTCCCACCAGTGGGTCAAATTAGTGGGACCACGAGTCGCGACCCGTGTATTTCAATGAGGACAGTTCCAATTGATATTGGCTAGATTCCATTAATCTTGTTGCCATTAGCGATGCAATCTGATCTGTCATCTTATCATATCGGCGCGTCATCGTTACCAGCATCATCATATTTTGCGCCTTTAAAAGAGTAAAAATAATTAAACTCGAAATATTCTAGAAAAATAGGTATAGGATTGTAATATTTTGAATGCGTCCAGCTGCTTCTCTCTCCGAGCATGTCGTAAAAGTCGACTAAGGATTACCACTAGGTATAATAATAGTATCTTCTCCATCAAGTTGATGGACTTGTATGGGCGACGGGCTGATGGGCTGATGTCACCATGGTTCACCATATCCATCTTAGGACTTTAAATCAGAAGTGGCTGCAAGTTTTCTTATGTTTACTTGTGGCACTGCCCACCCCATTAGGGATACGTGCATGATAATGTGTATGTATGTATAAATCAATTCGGCTCAGTTGACCGGTAAAAAAATACAAAATTTTATTTTTTGGAACAAAACCAATACAGGTACATAAAACAAATGACACGTTGACAACTGTATAAGTAAATACTGTGTAGAGTCACGCCCGCCTCCAGAACAGAACAAGAATTGTGTTCCAAAGAATTAACGTTGACCTAATTCGCGAACAAGTTCGCGCGAACTAGCGATGACGCGACGAAGTTGAAAAATGACTTGGGTTGATCGTACTAACGCCAATTAGGCCACTTGTTCGAGATCAGTGTGTTTGAAATCTAGTCGCTCGAGTAAACCATCGCGCGAACTGGCGATGATCGCGTAATCGAGTTAATAAGGTCAACGTCTAAGTCTTTCATAAGGCTTTCGTTATTTATTCTTACCTTGTCAAACCGAAGCTGAAAAACGCAATAACTTAATTTAAGTAAGGCATATGAGTAGCTATTAAGAAACGGTTCTTGAGCTTTCACGGGCTGCATTCAAAAGAGTTGCAGTCATTACTTATATCCATGTTTGTAGGGCCTTTAGAATCGGTCGCGAGGTGAGCTAACAAAGGACTCTCCCGCTGACGGCATGTCGCGACGAGCGCTCCCCTGTACACATTTATATTACACACGAGTTTCTCTCAAACGCCTAAGCTTAAGACAAGTTTCCTTTTCATTTATTAATTGTGCTATACTCTCAAAAGGACCTGGCTACAACTGGCTCAAGAGAGAGACCAATGGCATTCTTTGGAGGAGGCCTTCACCTATAAAGGGGTTCTTGAGGAACAATAAAGAAACATATAACAAGTTAGAACTATAACACAATAGAAAATAATATAATTAAAATAAAATAAAAAGCCTTTTATTTCTTGAAAATCATACACCTTGTACATTATGTACCTAGTAAAAAAAAATTGTAAGATTGAAAGTGTTAGGTTTAAGATGTATGATTTTCAAGAAATAAAAGGCTTTTTATTTTATTTTATTTATATACTCTCAAACCTAAGCCTTAAAAGAATTTAAAATCTGTACTTAGATTGCGCTCTGGCCATATACCATCTAACAAATTCGGTTTCTCAATGAAAAAGGTCACTTCGCCAAATTGCAATGAGTGTGGTGTTGTTGATGACGTTCATCATATTTTATTAGAGTGTGTTCGAAATTCCTCATCATGTTTTGTACAAAGTCGCTTGTTAGATAAAGGTTATGTAAATAGTGTATTATCCGATCCTTTATGTAATTTTGTTACTTAAGTTAGGTTTAGTAAATAGGTAGTTAAGTTTTGTTATAAGTATAGTTTAAGTTTTTCTTGGATTTTTATACATTTTTATCTTTATATGGGTGATGTGGTCGAAAAGCGACAAAGCCCATAAATAAATTAAAAAAGCCCTAAAAGAGAAGAAGCCTAAAATGTTCGAAGTGTCAGTGCACGAAAAGAGCACCTTAAAAACCTTTCACCACATTCGTTCATCAGTATTTTTTTTTTTTTTGAGTTTCTATGTTCCTCTGACATGGGAGATCAGAGCCTGTTTTTACTGGTTTTTTAATTGTTTACTTTGATTTAATTTGGGGTTTTTTGGGGATTCATCAGTATTTATGACGAAGCGCTCGTAGCGTAGCTTGCTTAGACGTTCTTGATCGTTGAAGTTAAGCAACGTTTTGCGCGGTCGCAATTGGGATGGGTGATCGCAAGTGGCATTACGAGCTGAGCGCTTCCGTGCTTCGGAGGGCACGTTAAATTGTCGGTCCCGGGTTTTAAGTCGTTAAGCCACGACGGAGGCCTTTAGGCAGCCTAGAAACTCCGTCTTAGAGTAGGCCACTACTACGAACTTAGTTTATGACGCCAGTAGCGCGTTCAATAATTACTCTTGGATTGAGGTTGGCTTATGATTGATTCGTAATTGACGGATATGAACTGGCAACCGTGGCACACAAACTTCCGTCAAAGCTATTAGGTACGTTGGCGCTTTAGTTGTGTAAATATTTCATTGAAACAAATAAATAACAATTAATAATCTTACTTATATTATAAATGCGAAAGTTTGTGCGTTTGGATGTTTGTGCCTCAATCACGCCTAAACGGATTTGAATGAAACGTGGAATATACATAGTACATGTACTAGAATAACATTCGTCACTGGAAAGCAAATTTACGTAAGCGCCAAAAGGCCATTTCGAGAAAAAGCTATTCAAAGTTTATTTTTTTCGTTTTTTAATCATAACTTTTTACCTAATTATCGAATTTTGATGACGTCGACGTAAGATTTCATTCTTTTTTCATTTTCTATGTCCAGCAATTCATATTATTGTATTTGGACTGCTATTTTAGGATAATAACTCAATATGCCTATTTTGGCGCTTACGTAATTTTGCCTTTCCAGTGACTATATTATAGGCTATTTTTTATCCGGATCTTTAAATCAGGAGTGTCTTTGAATCTTAGGATTACTTGTGGCTCTGCCTGGCTTATTAATAAAGTCGTGGTGATTATGTATTGTGTATGAAATTATAAGTAAAAACCTCCACAGCCCTTTGGAAGATACCTATAGACAAATTACCTCAAAAGTTTTTCTTTGGGTTATTTTATACACACAGAAACAACTTTTTTACTTATTTAGTAAAAAAGACGACGGCCTCTGTGGCGAGGCGTCGAGTGCTCGGCTGAGACGCAAGAGGCGCGGGTTCGATTCCCACTGCGGGAGAAATGTTTGCATGCTCTGCAAATATTTCTTCCGGGTCTGGGTATTGTAGTATGTATCATAAGTATATATTTATTAAAAAAAAGTATATATGTATTCTATCAGCCATCTGGTTCCCATAATACAAGCTTTGCTTAGTTTGAGGCTAGAGGTGCTGTGTGATATGTCATCAAATATTTATTTATTTATTATTTATTTAGTCTAATTTTCTAGTCTATCCATTACACAACTTGATAGTAGAGTTAAGGCGACTAGGCTACCCAAAACGGAGTTAGACCTAAGTTATAATTACACCAACTACGGCGATCTGGTGGCAAAGTTTCATTTGTGACAGAGAAACTCAGCTCTATCCGAGTTCCTCTGTCACTGTTCTATCTGTTCAGGGAAACATGGTCGACCCGCTCATTAAAATTATCCTAGTCCCGAGTAAAACTCGTTCTTATGATACAAATATTGTAATAACAAAGTACAAAATATTACGGTATTAAATATTTTTTGATTCCCATGCGAAATACCGAGTTATACACAACCAAAGCCGGACAAACACACAAACAACCTTTGAGGTTCCCAAACTACGAAATTGAAATGAAAACTCTCATCTCTTTGATGCGATTCGGTCTAAAACGATATGTATCTGAATTCTTTATTTTTCAACAAAATGTAAAAATGAATGGTGAGTTCATTTAGCTGCAATCGCCGCAGGCCGCAACTCGTCATGTTTGTGTAACTTCTTGTACTACAAACATTACAATATTCAAAATTGGATTTGCGACTGTTGATATCAAAATACGCATATAATATAAGCATTTATCAATAGGTCTTTTTAAGCACATTCATAAAATCACGCCTGTTTCCAAAAGGGGAAGCACATATCACGGATCTCCATTTGCTACAATCCTCACATAATACATATTTAAATAAAGAAATAAATTGCGGACTTTTCACACAGCACCATCTAGCCCCAAACTAAGAAAAGCTTGTACTATGGGCACCAGATGACTGATAGAATACTTATATACTTTTTTTTTGTTTTGGAAATACATACTTATAATACATAATACGACACCCAGACCCGGAAGAAATATTTGCAGAACACAAACATTTTTCCCGTAGTGGGAATCGAACCCGCGCCTCTTGCGTCTCAGCCGAGCACTCGCCCGCTTCGCCACCGAGGTCGCCAAATCGTCGAAAGGTCGTCTTTCGCTCCATTCACTCTCGTTACATTCATGCATGCTCGTCGGTTTAGGGTACTCTTGACCTGGCCCTTTTCCAAAACGTCGCTGATTTGGTCCAGATACGTGCGACTAGGTTTTTCCCTTCCCTCAGTACCTACCATTCACACTCTCCTCATAAACCTGTTTCGTTAATCTTCTTTCATTAGTCCTCTCTACATGACAGAACCACCTTAACATACCTTTCTCAATTCTCATCACTACGTCTTCTTTCTCTTCACATCGCTCTCTTATCACGTTATTTCTCACTATCTATCAAAGTTTTTTAATTAACTTTAGCAGTGAGTTTATTTATGAGAACTAATGCAAGTGTTAATAAAATACCTACAAAAGAAAGACGGGCCATCTAAAAGCCTTTGCAAATAGTTTTTGGACATATCACCTGATCCATATCATCAGAAGCGTTGCCAAGTCGCTGACCGCATGGCCACGCTGAATCCCTAGGTTAAATTCTACTACAAGGAAACTATTGTAAACAAAGCGACATGATTACATTTTATGGTTAGAAATTATTATTGTCCGTTGTTAAAAATATTTTTGTAACCACATTGCTATCAGTAAGGACAAAGTTTTATTCTTTATTTAGAACACAGTTACAAAACTTTAAGGTAATCGGTATAATAATAAGAAATAAAAATGAGCTCAGTTATTTATCTGAGTTCGCCTACAGATAGAAAACAGAGCTCAGATCACCGACCGCAGGTAAGGTCCCCAAAAGGCTGGCGACGTTACCTCGTTGGATAGCTATACTTATCCTTTGTCCGAGGTAAGCGCCAGCCCTTTGGTCATTTGGTTTTTGTAACTAACACACTATCGGCGGTGAGGTAGGCGACTGCCAGATTTCATTATACCAACCGATGACGGATCGTTCGTTAACATAGTAACATTATTATGTAACGAGTCGTTGTCCGTTAGTAGAGTATTGAAACGGGACATAAGACGCGAGATCGGTTATCATCATTATCATCATTTCCCTGCCCTTGTCCCACTTTATGTGGGGTCGGCACAACATGTATTTCTCTTCCATTTCCCTCTGTCAGAAGTCATCTCAACGTTCACTCCTTTCTTACTCATGTCATCTTTCACACAGTCCATCCATCTTTTCTTTGGCCTACCTCTACCCACATATCCTTCCACATTCATATCTAACACTCTTCTCGTCACATGACATTCTTCCCTTCTCATGACATGTCCATACCACGCTAACCTATTGCTCCTCAACTTATCCGTCGTTAACAACAACGCGAGATCGGTTATATTGAATGTATATCTCTCAGAGCATTCTTTCACAGACACTGCAAGATCCTCACAATAGAACACAACTGTGAGAAATTAATTAAATCAAGCTTCGTCGGGTTTGTCTCATGTTTCATAGGATACCTTAGACGCCTGGCGATTCTGAATAGCAACAATACTCGAAACATTTCCAATGCATTTAATTAAAAGTGATCCTAAAATTAAATTTAATGGCACCTGAGAAAAAAAAGCAATTTTAAATAGCAACCAATAATGGTCAAAGCATTTTATTTTGCAATGCATTTATATTAAAACTAGCTGCCGCCCGCGGCTTCGCTCGCATGATACCCGGATAAAAAATAGCCTATGTATATGTTAATCTAGTACATGTACTATGTATATTCCAAGTTTCATTCAAATCCGTTCAGCCGTTTAGGTGCGATTGAGGCACAAACATCTAAACACCCAAACTCACAAACTTTCGCATTTATCGTATTTATCGTAAGTAAGAAATTCCCAGAATTCAATTAAAATAGAGCCTGAGTAAAATAATATTTTATACTAAAGTTGAAATTAAAGCATAGTATCTTCCACAAGCGGCTTTTCTCGGTAGGTACCTACCTTTGAATACCCGTTTCGGCAGCGGGAATGAATCACAAGCATTGACACATCCTCAAAAGCTTTCGCATTCATTATTATTAATATGATTTTAGTGCACGAAAAGAGCCTTTGAGACTTAAAACATTTTACCACACAGGTTCTAATAAACTAGTGATACGCTGCAGTAATAGTATTATTTATAGACACTTGGAATAAAGAAGCAACGTTGCTTTATGAATAAAATAGGTTATGTGCGAGTTGAATTAGCACACGAAGGGTTCCGTACCGCCGTACTCGTACTTTTTAATTACGAGTATGACTATTACGCTATGTACTTAAAAAAAAGTTTCTTGTATGGGGGCACTTTTATTTTATTTTTATTATTCGTTGTTATAGCGACAATAGAAATACACATTCTGTGAAAATTTCAACTCTACGTATTACGGTTAGATACATCCACAGAAATCTAAATAATAAGGCACTAGAAATGTTATAAGTCGCTGATTCCTTACAAAACGCTTGTCGCTACCTCTCCAACACATTTCTCCCACCCATGCCGTCCATACTACATACCCATATAATTCAAACGCAGAGCCACGCAAACAAAGAAAGTACGAACACATTGTCAATTTTACATATACGCTAGTGCGTGTCAAAATTTGAAAATTGTCGATATTATCGATTTTCAACATGCGGGGCGCACGCGATCCTATTATAATAATCTATTACAGAGTAGGTTTAAGTTATTATTTTTCGGTGAATTTGTCTATATAATAATCTTATTGATATTATAATGATCTTATCGATCATTGTTGTCGAAGCAAAGCCGTGCACTCGCATTCCTAGCTTACGATGATCACCCGCGGCCGTACTATGTAAGATTTGCGAGCATGGCGATATCGTAAGTTTCACATTACATTGCTGCGTGCGCTACTATTGTTCCGAATGTTGAAGAACTAACACAGCAATGGTATGCAGATTGACAATAAAAGGATTATACTATGTTTCTCATAGAAAATAATTTATTCCGTCTATTTTATATCCATCTAAACAGCAATAATTATTAAAGAAATTACTTACCGGTGAAATGTAATCCTCTTATTGGTATAATTGCAAGTTGTGGAAGAGTTTCCGCAATTAGAAATGATGCAACACACCATTTTTATCGGTTCTTTCACGTCCGGCGTTTCAAACAATAAATACTAATAAAAATTTTGCACGCTGGTGGCTTATTAGTCACCTGTGCGGCGACAAGGACACGCGGTTATGTGACTTCCAGTGCCTTATTATTAGATTCTGTGGATACATCCCTCTGACAGAGGGACGTACGGACGGACGGACGGATTGCGGAGGCTTAGTAATTAGTAATAGGGTCCCGTTGGCACCCTTCGGGTACGGAACCCTAAAAAGCATATTTTGTATACGTTTGAAGCGCAGAGCTTTATTGCGAAGGCAGTGGACCTTGAAACTATGTGATACTACTCATACTCGTGAACTTATAGGTAATAAATAATTATAATAATAACTATAGGTAGATAATTTATATCGTTTACAGTTTTACAAATTTCCTAGGAAACTGACAAGCTCATACATTCTTATAGTATAGTTTAACTATCATCCCCCGCGGCTCCGCACTTACCCGGATAAATCACAAAGCACCAGCATACACATGTTCGAATAATGAAGACGCAAGATTTTTTTCAACTTAAAGTAAGTAAGTTCGTATGAGCTAGTGGCCCACTCTTTTCATAGAGTTTTTAAGCCACCTGAAGGCGTGTTGAGATACCTACTTAAGTTATACTTCGCGGTCCAAGAGCTGGTTGTCATTTGGCTTAACGGATCAGTATTGCCATTCAGCGTGGCAATGTGGCCAGCGTTTTGGGCACGCTTCCACCGTCTGATGAGCTGGATCAGGTGAGCTATCTATAGACCGTTTGCAACGGCCTTTAGATAGCCCGACTGTTTCTTTTGTATTTTGCAAATTATATTTGTATTAGTTGTAAGTTTCTTTCTACTAATAAAGATTTGAAAAGTTATACTTATAGTTTTACACTGATAAATTAACTTCTTTACTTAAATGGGATTGGGCGGGATACGTCAGCCGGATGGCTCCGGACAGGTGGACGACCATCACCACAGCCTGGAAACCTGAGGGGCGGCGGCGTCAGGGTCGAGAAAGCGTTGGCGGGACGAGCTCGTACCTTCGAACGAGGGTGATGGGAGATAGCTCGGGACAAGAGGAGACCTTTACACAGCAGTAGGACGCAATAGGTAAAACATCTAACTTGAAGTAATAAAAAAAAAATTTTAAACCCACACCGGTTAAAAATTTGTTATCTAAAACATAATCTAAAAACCTTATCCAAAATGAAACTAACATAATGCAAAAAAACTGCATCGAAATCGGTTCAATATTTATTTCTGTAGTAGTTTCAGAGGCTCAAAAAGTCTTTTTTTTTAGGTACCGAAATCGGTTTTCGGTAAAACTACCCCACCGAGGACGTTAATTCTAGACTACTTCGCTAGTTCGTGATTTAAAGTCAGCACTCACAGCACAAAAAAAATAACTTTGCTCACTTGTTAAACAAATGACTATTGTGAGCACAGTTTTGTATTTAACAGCTCGATGTCTAAACCGAGCGGTGGCCACGTAGTCCGCCAGCTTTGTCCGATCAAACGGACCACGGTATCTTTTTACTAGCGATGAACTCGCTCCGGTTCAAAACGAATACGGTGGTAAAGTGCATGCGTTGAAGCTGCCGCAAGTTGCGAGCTACAAGTGGCTTAGTTTAATCCTGCTGTTAGTTCTCAAGTTTACGAGCGCGAACGCCACTTAGCATCTTAATTTGCTGAGGAACCAACTTTTAATGGATAAGTGGTGTGTCTTAGATTACGCACACCGCGTTGATGCTGGCAAGTTCATCCTAATGTTTACTTGAATAAGTAAATAAATAAATATTTGTAAATATTTCACACAGCACTATCTAGACCTAAACTAACCAAAACTTGTACTATGGACACCAGATGGCTGATAGAATACTTATTACTTACCTATATTTTTTTTTAAACGCATACTTATACAACACCCAATAATGCTACAATACCCAAACCAACCCGGAAGTAATAATTAAATAACACCCAACAGTCACATACATAGTCCTGACCCCACACTAGGATTCTCTGTGTCATGGGTTTGAATTGCAGAACATTTCTCCCGTAGCGGGAATCGAACTCGCGCCTCTTCATCTCAGCCGAGCACTTGCCCGCCACGCCACAGAAGTCGTCGGTGGCGTTCATAATAACAACTTAAAAATTTGTTTATTATGAACTATACAAAAATAAAACTATATAAAAATAAAGAATCGTCACTGGAAAGGTAAATTTACGTAAGCGCCAATCGAGAAAAAGCCATTTAAAGTTCATTTTTTTCGTTTTTTAAACATAACTTTCTACCTAATTATCGAATTTTGATGACGTCAACGTAAGATTTCATTCTTTTTTAAATTTCTATGTCCAGCAATTCATATTATTGTATTTGGACTGCTATTTTTGGATAATAACTCAATATGCCTATTTTGGCGCTTACGTAATTTTGCCTTTCCAGTGACGAATAATGAGAGCAAATGAAGCGAAGGACAGGAATTTTAACAGGACCTTACCGTAGTTTAGATAGATGTAGATTCGTGATCGTTGCCTTCCCTCATGGGAAACAGGCGTGATTTTATGTTTGTACCCCCATTAAAATTAGCCTATATGTTATTACAGCACATCATCATCTTCCTGCCCTTATCCCACTCTATGTGGGGTCCGCACAGCATGATCCTTGGATCATGATGTGCAAGAGTTTTGGCTAGGGTGTTTTATGACCGGCCGCCTGCCTGACGTCAACCCTCCTTGGGAATACTTGCTTATTTATCTCATCATGTTATGCTATCCCTTAGTGTTATTCCAACACATGTATTATGTATATTCCAAGTTTCAATCAAATCCGTTTAGCCGTTTAGGCGTGATTAAGGCACGAACATCCAAACATCCTCACAAACTTTCGTATTTATAATATCCTAGCTGCCGGCCGCGGCTTCGCTCGCGTGATACCCGGATAGAAAATAGCCTATATGTTAATTCGGAACATGTAATGATAAATGACATTTATTTGCACGAACACGTGATAAAATAATAATGGTCTTAAAAATACATCAGTCCAATCTACATTATGTCCTACCAAAATCTTTGGCATGCAAATATGTTAATTGTAAATGTTAATAATCTATAATTCTATTGTTAAGTCCTAATTAAATGTAATGTTAAAATCATTTTAAGATGTTAAAATATAAATAAACATAATTTAGTGTCAAAAACTTAAATATTAACTTAAAAAATTTAAATATTCGTCGATGGAGTAAAAACATTTATCAAGAAGCCAATTTTTCAATTAAATTTTAAATCTTTAAGGTCAGTTGGCCACTTATTATAAACTTTAATGCACATGATATTGTAATAGGCTTGGCCATGTGTAAGTTTAAGATTATATTTAGGAATGCACAGTCTGCTATTGGACGTGTACCTTAGCACTCTTGCTCGGAAATCTTTTTGCGTACTGAAAAAAGACTACCTACATACCTACTATATATATTTCAAGTTTCATTAAAATCCATTCAGTAGTTTTTGTGTGAAAGAGTCACTAACATCTATACATACAATATTCCGCGATTATAATATTAGTAAGGAAGTAAGATGTACCTACTAAAATAACTCTTTCACAAATAATATCTGGTCTAGCTCTGTTCTTTTCGGGTCCTTTCAGAACTTATCAGGTTCTTGCAGTCGACAAAAACCAAACAACAACTATTTCATAAATTCTTTTTTAAACTACAGAATATTTTATCGTAACAATACGTTCCACACACACTTTTTGTACTCGTATTGTATTATTTACGGCAATATTGAAGGCATTTGTAAGTCTTCCTCCGATCTTACACTGAGTGAAATCTAAAAGCCAGTCGGTTTCCTTCAGGCTTTCATTAGTAGTGATGCACTGTGTTGTAAACCTGTGCTAACTTCGCAGGGCTGGACTCAGGGAGTTTTTGGAATCAATAAATTTAATTAAATTTTCTAGTAAAAGCGTAGGTTTTGGTAACTTTTGGGAAATTAAGACACACTATCGCATGGCATAAGAAGACCAGATTATTTTAAGAAGTCATAATGAGAACATAACAAGAATATTATTTACAAGAGAAACAGTCGAGCTATCCAAAGGCCGTTGCAAACGGTCTATAGATAGCTCACCTGATCCAGCTCATCAGACGGTGGAAGCGTGTCCAAAAAATAATAATTAAGAAGATATTAAATTTCTTCATGAACTCTATAGTATAAGTAAATATGACAACGTTGAAAAGAATATAATTTGCCTTTTTTTCTGCATACATACATTCATACATACATATTATCACGCCCGTGTCCTTAAAGAGGTGGACAGAGCCACAAGTAATCGTGCTCAACTCTAAGTCGCGTTTGAGTATTCGGGGGTTAGTCTTTCAAAATCTAAAGGCACCAAGTACTTCCTAATATAGTTCTCAGTGTTCGATATTGATTGCCTAAGTGCAACACTGTCTCCTGTTGGGATTTTGTTCAACAAGTGAATAACGACGCCCCGTTCCTCCGTTTGAAACCTATTTCGCAGGTTCTGACATGTTACGTTAAAGTACGTTACCGTCGAACGTTTTATGCCAGAAATAACTGCAGTCTGGCTTCGAAACAACGAGAGAACAAGTTAATTACATTCGTGCATATAAACAAAACAACAACTGTTCTTTTGCTTCACGTAGTCGGCTGGTTCTGAATGCTGCGACAATACTAGAAAATAAATATCTAGTTTTTAACTTATGCTGATATTAACTCATGCGCCCGTGGATGACACACGAGCGAAGCCGGGGGTGAAAGCATAAGTAGTAGTCGTAAAGGTTTCTAAATCTGTTGTACTCATGTCATGAGCCAATTTTCATCATAACTTGTAATAAGTATACATTTTAATGAATACTTATTGGGTTTTCTTTCAACTAGTGAGCACTGCTCTAGTTGGTAGTGACGGCACCTTCCGATCCTAAGGTCATGGGTTCAAATCCGGTCGTGTACCTACCATAGATTTTTTTGTGCGAAAAAATTATGTGCGCTATACCAGTACTCTCAAACGGTTTAGGAAAACATCGTGAGGAAACCCGCGGCTTAGTCAGCTCCGCACGTATCGACCATGTCTATCCTGTTGACAAGGCCAACTAAGCTGAGAGGATGGAATAGGTGCTGGGCAAGCCTACTCCATCTTAATTCGTCTCTGGCACTACAGCGTCCCGTTAGTGAAAGTAAAAGTTGCCTCCTTATACGCTGTATAAATCATCTACTATAGATGTTAAGTAAGTAAGTAACTTCGTATGAGCTAGTGACCAGCTCTTGTGACGCAGTTTTTAGGCCTTTTATTATCTATAGTAGACGATTTATACAGCGTCAGGAGGCAACTTTCACCTTCACAAACGGGACGTTCTAGTTCCCGGGAAGAATATGGAGATATGGACTAATGAATAGATGGTAAAAGGCCTTAGTTTAATAGAAATTAGTAGGATGGTGGAACAAAGTCAGCTTATCAAGCCTGTCGATATTGTCTTATTGCATTACTCAGGATGCTTTGCACGCACGCCCCGCATTACTATTTCTGACACCTGGCATTGTGTAATACCTAAGCTAGATTTTAATACAGATAAATGTAGGCTTGGATATTAGGGATGTTGGGAGAATCGTTAACTTTGCAGAACAGCATGGCATTCTTTTTATAGTGTTAACTAGGTGTTGCCCGCGACTTCGTACGCTTGTACTACATTGTTTTGTTCTATAATCAATAGTTTTCGCAGCGCACGCCAAAAACTATTTTGGGTTTTCTACCTTGGGTTATTGGTATTGCAATTTTCTTACGGATCCCTAATTTTTTTGAGAATATATTTTAGCCTATACTGGACTCTGATAATGTAGCTTTTTATTGGTGAAAGAATTAATGAAATCGGT
Source organism: Scotopteryx bipunctaria (assembly GCA_949320045.1). Taxonomy (NCBI): domain Eukaryota; kingdom Metazoa; phylum Arthropoda; class Insecta; order Lepidoptera; family Geometridae; genus Scotopteryx; species Scotopteryx bipunctaria. Next base: position 2,805,896 of record OX439440.1, read on the forward strand.
CCAGTAGTTTCGGAGCCTATTCGATACAAAAAACAAAAAAATCTTTCCTCACTATACCTAATATTAGTATGACAATTAATCGATTTAAATTTTGTTTTGTTTTCCATTTGCTACGGTCTGTCCTGACATACTGACAACTTCTGGGGCGAGGCGGGCGAGTGCTCGACTGAGGCGCAAGAGGCGCGGGTACGATTCCCGCCGCGGAATGAGCGGAGGAGCCAAACACAAGGAGGGCAGTGCAATAACCTCCTCTACAGTTTGAGGAAGCAAAATGATGGATCAGCAGGCAGCGTAATCGTGATCAATAGGATATGACAATGCATGCAACGAAGTCCTCGTACATCCATACACACATACATAAAAACACGCTTGTTTCCCATAAGGGTAGGCTGAGATCACGGATCGCCATTTGCTACGGTCTTAACTGCAATTGCGGCAAACTGAGGACTTCGTGATAACATTTTATTAAGGCGCGTTGACACGATCAGAGCCTGCTCGGACCGAGTGGACTCGGATACCTACTCGGACGCAACTCGGATTGTGGCAACCCATAATCCGAACGCACTCGGACGACGGCGTCCGATCCGTGTAGACTCGGATCGTGTTCTACTTTTCCGAGCTAACTCGTATACGAGTAGGAAAACAAAATGGCGTCTAATAACAACAAAGCGAAAAAAAGTGGTCTGAGCGTGACACAATAAAAATAATTGAAATAATGACGAAAATGATCCGAGCGAACTATGTTAGTATCAACAGCTATCCTAGTACACTCGTATGAAGCTTACTCGTACGAGTCCACTCGGTCCGAGCAGACTCTGATCGTGTCAACGCGGCTTTAGCTGCCGAAGCTGCCTTAACTTACGTCATTAACATAATAAACATTGTAATTCTATTGTTATATTATTTCTCTGAAGTACCTTCTTGTCTATTTTTGAGCCCTGACGTCCAAGAGGGGCGTTATAAGTTTGAAGTGTGTTGTGTATGTGTCTACAGTAGTACCACAAATATTGAGCGCCACGGCAATTTTCGTTAGCTTCTTCGACATAGCAATTAGCGAATGAAGAGGCAAATCGTGTAGGTATTACGTCATCGGATTCTAAGAAGTCTAATCTGTTTGACGAACAAACAAAGTTCACGGGCGTTTGATGTCTGACAGGCTATTTACCTAATGACGTGTGTCATGTGACTTTTTTTCAGGCTACGAAAATTGGTTAAATTATAATTTTTACCTAAACTGACTGATACAATACAAGGATTTTAAATTGAAAAACACATTTTGTGAAACAGAACGATTCGTTCTGTTTTGATAGTCTACCATAGTATCATAGAGTTTTCTCTATACCTGCTATTGTTACTGTCAACTAGAGATGTGCGTTTCAGATAGAGATAGAGAGTTTATTGGTAAATCCGTCTATTACTGTATTTTCTGTTTTTTTTTTTCACTAAGAATGAAAAATATTTATTTGTAACAATAACACATAGGGACAAAAACTCCAATAAAGATACACTCAACACAAAAACAAAGAAAAACAGATGTGTTAAAAAAACCCAACTTTAAGAATTGAGTGTCTCGCAATCGTCATAATGCGCTGCTACTAATTGGGTTCGACTCAGCATTATGTTGTGTTATATAGTCGGAACTTCTATGTTACGGTACTTTCAAAATAAGGGCCTGTGTCAAATTTTAAGGCTGACTGTATGTACTCGTATGCTGATGTTTAAACGTTCGTCATTTGTTTGGGAGCCATGGAATGAGTTCCTAAGTTTACCCCAAAATTAATATTGTTATTGAATTATTGTTTGACATGTAACTATGGAGTAATAAATAAATTATTTGTATTTAACCCCCCTTAAAATAAATAAATTAATCCATACTAATATTATAAATGCGATCGTAACTCTGTCTGTATGTCTGTTACCTTTTCACACCTAAAGTGCTTAGCAGATTTTGATGAAATTTAGCAGGCAAGATAGGTATCATCATCATTATCGTCATCTTCCTGCCCTTATCCCGCTCTATGTGGGGTCGGCACAGCATGATCATACTGTAGGAGTTTTGGCTTAAGTGTTTAGTGACCGGCCGCCTGCCTGACGTCAACCCTTCTTGGGAATACTTGCTTATTGTATCTCATCATGTTGGAGAGGATATTGTCCCATAGTCGACTTTTACGACATGCTCGGGGAGTGATTCAGCATGACGCTTTCTATGTTTTTTCTTTACTCCCAGTCCAGCGAAGATGTACTTATTATACATACCATATCCATCTTGGGACTTAAAATCAGAAGTGGCTTCAATTTTCTTATGTTTACTTGTGGCTCTGCCCACCTCGTTAGGGATATGGGCGGGATAATATGTATGTATGTATGTAAGATAGGTTGCAACCCGGAAAAGGCTACTTTTTTTTCAAAAATTCTCATTGAGAGGATGTTAGGGATGAAAGTTTATGAACCGAGATAACAAATAAAATATTGAGCACTGCCGGTTGCGTCAGTACTTATTTATTTAATTTAGTGTCACCAACACTATGTGCACCGATTCATCAATTAAAAAAATATATAAAAGCTTAAATCTAAACATGTCAAGTGTCATAATAATTATAGGAGACAGACAGCGTGCTATTAGGGTTAGAGCGAGTTACAGAATAGAAAAAGAAAAGTAAACAATAAAAACAAGTAAAAATTAACAAATTAACAAAGTCGGATAAATTATAAAATGTCACAAACATAAAAACTAAAAATAATTACAGAATACTAAAAGATACAAATGAATAAATAACGAATTTGACTAATATTAAATTAAAATAAATGAATTAATTGATTATTGAAATATTATATTAAACTAAAAAGCTATTTAAGATGTTTTATTTAAATTCATTTAAGGGGCCGTGAAATAGGTCTACGTCACCATTGCCCCATTGCCACAGAATTGTACTGGCGTACCATACGATTCACAGGAGCATTACGTCCGAGATTTGTGCTGCAATAAGGCCCTTAACCATCATAGTAGATGATTTATACTGCGTCAGGAGGCAACTTTTTACCTTCACAAACGGGACGCTGTATTGCCCGGGACGAATTTAGATGGAGTAGGCTTGCCCAGCACCTATACCATCCTCTCAGCTTAGTCGGCCTTGTCTACAGGAAAGACATGGTCAATACGTGCGGAGCTGACTAAGCCGCGGGTTTGTAAGTTTAAAAAGGAATATATTATCGAGCAAGTAACGTCTATCTTCTAACGTTCTCATTTTGAAATACTCGAGGCGGTCTTTGCAGCTCAGAAGGATTTACCTTTAAAGCATGAGTAAGTGAGGTGCCAAAGGAATCGTTTTTTGACGCTTTCAAGTTTATTTTTGTAGACATCGTAAAACGGGTTCCAAACGCCGCTACAGTACTCCAAACTACATCTCACTAAGGAGTCGAGTATTTTAGTTTTTGGAGACTAGAAATCCTTACAATTTCTCAAAACAAAACCAAGACATTTAAATACTTACTTTAGAAGTAAGTGGATCTATGTGAGTATTAAATTCGCAGAAAGGTCATTCAAACGCCTAGAAAACCGGATATTAAAACACTAGCCCTCGAATACTTTACTTTTTTGACAGATTTTCACCAGAAACTGACAAAAAATCGTCACTTGACACGTGCTCAACTTTGAGATGCGTTTGAGTGTTCGGGGGTAAGACTCATGCAGTTGACGTTACACCACTAGTACTTAGATGGGTGACCACACTTTTTGCACTTCTTATACTTTTTTTATCAAGTTCAAATTCTGAAAATCATATGCAATGCAAACAAAGTCGCGGGCAAGCTAGCTATAAATAAATCTACGGAAATTCTGAACACAAAAGGGGCTTGTTTTTTACATAAACCCAATGAAACGATCAATTCATTTATATAATAAAGGTGTATATATTTTTATAAAAATAAAAACCGGTTAAGTACGAGTCGAATTCACATACAAAGGGCTCCGTACCATCGTACTTGTACAAAATGTTTCTTGTATGGGCCCCTTTTAATTTTTATTATTTGTTGTTATAGCGGCAATAGAAATACCATAATACAATAATGTGAAAGTTTTAATTCTCTACATATAACGGTTCATGAAATAGCCCTCTGACCAACGGATGGATGGACGGACGGACAGCAACAGATGGCTTAGTAATAGGGTCCCGTTGGCACCCTTCGGTTACGGAACCCTAAAAATAGTAAGAACTGCTGACACGACTAGTAGTAGTAGTTGTAGAAAAAGTGTTATGTATCCCATTGGGTTATGAAAGAAAGAAAGAAAGAAAAAGCTTTTATTCATTCTACCACTTATGTAATACTACACTTACATACTAACCCCAGATTACTCAAACGCGACTCAGAGTTGAGCACGTCTCAAGTCACGGTTTTTTGACAGTTTTTGATGAAAGTCTGTCAAAAAAATCGTCATTTGAGACGTGCTCACTTTGAGATGCTTGAGTATTCGGGGGTATGACATGTTTATATCTTATGTATCACCCCATTAGGGATACGGGCGTAATAATATGTATGCATTTATGTATTTAATTTTAAGTAGGTATCTCTGTTTGTTACCAAACCTTTCACTTTTGTCACTAGAGTTGGCCACTAGCTCATACGAACATACATACATACCAAACCTTTTTCGTGTTGAGTGGTTAATAAACTATATTTTATTCTAGTTGATGTGTAAGTAACAAAGCTTTAAATGTATCGCAGAACTACAAAAGTCTTGTTTGATTTGACAGTATTCTGTAACATTTCAAAGACGCGTGTTGTTGAAAGTGGAGTTGCAATTAGTGAGTAGACATTCGCCTCCAGTAAAAATCTTACTTATATTATAAATGCGAAAGTTTGTGAGTTTGGATGTTTGGATGTTTGGATGTTTGGATGTTTGTGCCTCAATCACGCCTAAACGGCTGAACGGATTTGAATGAAACTTGGAATATACATAGTACATGTACTGGATTAACATATAGGCTATTTTTTATCCGTATACCACGCGAGCGAAGCCGCGGGCGGCAGCTAGTGGGAAATAAATTGCAACTGACGTTCGAGTCTATGACGCCCTGCTAATTAAGTTCTGTAAACAAACTCAAGTCTGGGTAGAAAATCTGCCTTTGCATAATATTTAAATTCTTTTCAAAGGAGAAATTTAAATTGAAACTACTTAAGCCTAAAAAGCAACAGCATTCTCTCACTTATCTATGCCCGGTTCCAATACTCTGACGAACAACAGAGCGTTTATTACCAAAGCAAAAATTATATGTTCGTATGAGCTAGTGTGGCCAACTCTAGTGACTATATATTTTCCGTTAGTGGAATATTGGAACCGAGCATTAGTCAAGTTTATTAACGACTAAGGGCCGATTTCACCTTTTAATCTGAATGTCGTTTAGCTCTAAACTGTTTTCAAGAGTTGTCAAATGCATGAAAAAAAAACTCAGAGCTAAGCGTCGTTTAGTTTTTTTTTTCTCGGACCTTCCCTCTTTCTTGTGTCCATCAACGAGCTGTGTAAAATCTGCCTTCCTAACTGTCGAATAATTACTTACGCAGATGACACCGCATTTTGACGACCTCAGTGGCGTGGCAGGCGAGTGCTCGGATGAGACGCAAGAGGCGCGGGTTCGATCCCCGCTACGGGAGAAATGTTTGTATGTTCTGCAAATATTTCTTCCGGGTCTGGGTGTTGTAGTATTATGTAATATGAGTATGTATTAAAAAAAATGTATATAAGTATTCTATCAGTCATCTGGTGCCCATAGTAAAAGCTTTAAATAAATAAATAAATAAATATTTGTGGACATATCACACAGCGCCATCTAGCCCCAAACTAAGCAAAGCTTGTACTATGGGAACCAGATGGCTGATAGAATACATAATATACTTTTTTTTTTTTTTATAAATACATACTTATAATACATAATACTACAACACCCAGACCCGGAAGAAATATTTGCAGATCATGCAAACATTTCTCCCGCAGCGGGAATCGAACCCGCGCCTCTTGCGTCTCAGCCGAGCATTCGCCCGCCTCGCCACAGAGGTCTTTGCTTAGGCCTTAGTTTTTTTATGTAGGTACTCTAGCTACTGTATCATCTATGTGGGGGGTCCAGGAGAGAAAGCTATCGACATGAACGCCAAGATATTTGACCGAAGTGACACGATAAAGAGTTTGACATAAACATGGGAAAGCACCTGGTGTTGGACAAGTTTGAGCGGAGAGATTAAAAGAGTGGTTGGGTGCGAGAAGTTGGGGAGAAGGTAATACATTTAGACTTGTTAACGTAAAGGGGTTAGAAGGTTAGTGGAAAGCCATTTTAGAACAGTCCTTAGGGACGCTTCAGCAAGCAATTGCACTTCCCCTCAGCTTTTTCCACCCTCGATCAATAATAAATATATACATACTTGTGGACATTTCACACAGCACCATCTAGCCCCAAACTAAGCAAAGCTTGTACTATGGGAACCAGATCGCTGATAGAATACTTATATACTTTTTTTTTGTAAATACATACTTATAATACATAATACTACAACACCCAGACCCGGAAGAAATATTTGCAGAACATACAAACATTTCTCCCGTAGCGGGGATCGAACCCGCGCCTCTTGCGTCTCAGCCGAGCTCTCGCCCGCTACGCCACAAAGGTCGTCAACTATTAGACTTTATTAATACTTTAGACAACTATTTGTCTTAGCAACCATCTTACGCAAGCACCGACACTTCTTCTTTGACACAAATAATTCGGTAAATAAACGCTTAGATCGCAAAATTCCACCACGAAAAACAGTTAATTGCTAGTCGCCACTTTTATTACTTAAGCTCTCCACTTTGTAACAGAGTTAATAAAGCTACTAATATTTATCCTCTTCCCCTACACAAATTTAAAACAATATGTTTATCTTGGATTTTATCCCGCTCATACGAAGAAACAGAAAATCTCCTCATTCCTCTCACATAAACACTAAGGTATCAATTAGTTCACTAGTTCACATTACACAACACACTCCACATTCACACATCTTTTGCTCACATTCTCATAGTCTCAATCATTCATTGCATTTTCTTATCATTATTCTTTAGTTAAGATTAAGTTCTGTTTAACTAATTATCCATATATAAACTAACTCCCATGTTCAGGTGGTGGGCGTTGAGACTGCGTCACAGTTTCACGACTTTTGCAGTCTCAACGTTTTATTTGTAATATTTTTTCAACTTGTACCCGTTCTGAATGAACAATTTTAATTTTAATAATCTAATAATAAAACAATTGAATTTGACCTATGAGTATGAAAAGTATAATCGGACCTAAGGGTATGCGCCTACTTCTCCGTTCCATAATCGGACTATAACCGTCCCGGCACAAAACAGCAAGTGGCTTTGTCAGGTCTGTTATCATTGCGGTAACGATAACCTTTGATGTAACCGTAACGGAGCGTTTATCGACCGGAGAGTGTCATAATATTCGGGTACCTCGCGAAAAAGCTTCTGGCGAAAGCTAGATGAAAATACTCCATAACTTTTGCTTTTAGTCGAGATAGAAAGGAAAATGGCTGCAGGTATTGATTGACCTTGAAAATAGACACGCGTTGACCACCAAGTAACTAACCTTAATTGGGCCTATACCTATTATGCTTTAAGCTGGTATGACTCTGTGTTCAAAGTTTGACAGGACCGTCAAGACATACCTACGTCGGGGTTAGAAAACTGTACAATAAAACTGCTATCTCACAGCGTTCTAAATGCTTGTTCCTCGCAGATAAAAAAAAACTGAGGCCTTTTACCATCTATAGTAGATGAATTATACAGTGTCAGGAGGCAACTTTTACCTTCACAGACGGGACGCTGTACTACACGACCGGATAAAAGATAATTTTTCACGCAGATAAACGCGTGCAGATAACCAGTAAAGACTTTTTCTTCCTTTTTTTTGCATTATGTTGCAAATTCTGACCTAGGCTAAATTCTATGTAGATTGAGAGACCATAAAACCTCGGTGACGTGGCAGGTGATTGCTCGGCTGAGACGCAAGAGGCGCGGGTTCGATTCGCGCTACGGGAGAAATTTTTATATGTTCTGTAAATGTTTCTTCTAGGTCAGGGTGTTGTAGTATAAGTATGTATTTACAATAAAAAAATATGTATAATTTTTGATCCCATCAAGTTCTGAAAACATATTTATCTATCAATTAATGTAACAGACCCTTTTGTTCAAATCCGCGCAGTTCAATAATTGGTAGGTACAATTAATCTATTGAAGTAAAATTCTTTGAAAGTGTAATGCAGTAAATTTTAAACATTTAAATTTTAAACCATGAAATTCAATTGCAGAGTAGAAATAAAATGCGCCTGGCCTATTTCGTTTATGTTGACAAAACAAAAATCCAATAGTTCGAAAATGGAATATTTTGTCTGTTTTCAAAAGCTTTTTATTTACAAAACTTTGTCGTCCCTTTGAAGTATTCATGTTAAAATTACTCCTCTTTTTAGTCTCTGAGTAAATAACTGGATTTTAATCCTGGATATAAAACTGGCAGAAATATTTTGAAACTTGTATTAACTGTCTGTCAGATATATATATCTCATGAACCGTAATAGGTAGAGAGTTGAAATTTTTCACAGAGTATATAATTTTTGTTGTCGCTATAATAATAAATAATAAAAATATAATAAAAGGGGGCCCATAAAAGAAAAAAATAATTGATCGTTCGTAATCAATCATCAAACTTAATCAACAAAATTGGGCACGCTTCCACCTACCGTCTGATGAGCTGGATCAGGTGAGCTATCTATAGACCGTTTGCAACGGTAGCCTTTAGATAGCTTCTTTTGCAAATTAGATTTTATTAGTCGTAAGTTTCTTTCTGTTAATAAAAGTTTTAAGGTAAATATTGGAAGTTGATAAGCTTACTAAACTTCTAATGCACTATCTTACATTGCTAGAATATATTTGCTTGAGCCCGCAAAGTGCTAATTAATAATTACTGTACGCGTACAGGATTAGGTATCTACATAGTGCATGCTTTATAGCACTTACATAGAAATTGTAGGAGCAGTGATTATGTGCACTATATCAAAAATGTGGAACTCTCTGCCGGGGTCTGTATTTCCTGAAAAGTATAATATGGGTGTCTTTAAATCGAGAGTCAATAGGTTTCTTCTAGGTAAGCGTGCTCCATCTTAGACCACACTGTTACTTAACATCAGGTAGAGTGTGGTCAAACGCAAACCTATTTCGGTTAAAAAAAAAAAAAAAAAAAAAAAAAATCAGTACTCTCAAACGGTGAAGGGAAACATCGTGAGGAAACCCGCGGCTTAGTCACCTCCGCACGTTTTGACCATGTCTTTCCTGTTTACAAGGCCGACTAAGCTGAGAGGATTGAATCAAGCCTACTTCATCTTAATTCGTCCCGGCATTACAGCGTCCCGTTTGTGAAGGTAAAAGTTGCCTACTGACGCTGTATAAATCATCTGTAGATGATAAAAGGCCTTAGTTTATAAAAGTTCCGTCGAATGTTAGTAGAATAACAGACCCGGGTCTGTCACAACGGCCGGAACTCATTACAAAGATTTACTACTAGTATGATTACATTGGGTAATTGCAATAGATGAATATCTATAAAATCACTTACAATAATCGTGATTCTGATATGATTTACCCTTGTTTTGTTAATGTTCACTTACATTACTGTAAATATAACTTCTATTCGTTAATTTTTGTTTGTTTCAGCCTTACTGGCTTAGTCAATGAGATGGTTTAAAAAAAACAGTGAGGTGAAAGGAATAACACTCATGTGTTCTAGCGATTTGCTTTTTTGTGTACGGTTCATAATCTATTTTATACTTACCTATGGGTTGGGAATTCCTTTGAATATTTTTTTTGTGAAAAAAGTGTCTTTTCTCATTTTGACGACCTCGGTGGCGTGGCGGACGAGTGGCGAAGAGGCGCAGGTTCAATTCCCGCAACGGGATAAATGTTTGTTTTGTGCTAATATTTCTTCCGAGTCTGGGTGTTGTAGTAGGTAATATGTATTATAAGTAGGTATTTACAAAAACAAATAAAAAGTATATAAAGTATTTTGTCAGCAATCTGGTGTCCATAGTACAAGTTTGCTTAGTTTCGCTTTTCCATACTTCCATACTTAATTATAAACGCGAAAGTAACTCTGTCTGTCTATCTGTTACCTTTTCACGAACCCGAACCGATTTTAATGAAATTGCCAAGATATATTCCATCCCGGAGAAGGACATAGGAAACTCTTTGTTGCAAAAATAAAACTGAAAAGGGTGAAATAGGGGATGAAAGTATGTATGGGAAACATATCAGCCTGAGAATGCCGCGTGATGTTGCCTTTTTGTGCTCCCAGATAATATCATTCCAAAACGACTAGCAGAAGACCTGATGGATGGTGAATAAAACCGGGCTGTGGATGATGATGATAAATGTGAAAGTGGGAGGTTACACCGAATCCGTTATCGGCCGAAGTATGGTCGGACGTTGTCGTACGAACACGGCCGATAAAATGTCGATGGAATTGAACGGACTGGACATTGCACTGGTGGTCTAGTGGTAGTCACCCTGCCTTTTAATCCTTACGTCATGGGTTCAAATCCGATCGTGCACCAATGGATTTTTCTGTATGAAAAAATTATGTGCGTGCGCTATACCAGTACTCTCAAACTGTGAAAGAAAACATCGTGAGGAAACCGGCATGTCGAAGAACTTAAAATGTTTGAAAATATGTATCAAGTGCACGAAAGGAGCCTTTAAGGCGCACTTTAAATACTTTCACCACATTGGTTCGAAAGAGCTAGTGACTGTATATAACAGACGATGTTGGTTGTAGTAGACTAGCGTGCGCACTATTTACTTTTAGCATACGTTTGATACGATCGGCCGAGTTCGGTCGACGACGTCCGACCATACTTCGGCCGATGACGGATTTGGTGTAATTGTAGCGTAAGTCAGAAAAGCTGCTGCAAAAGTTGAGCGGGCTTGCGATTTGCCCGGTAATCGGTACCCAGCAGGATCCCGGCTTTAGCCCGCTAATTGTTGAGACAATTAGAAGCTTCGTTATTATAGGCATATTAATGATGAAATCCCACACTTTGCCCACTTCAGAATTACGTAGTATTTTTACGTGGTTTTATACAAAAAAATACGAAAACCAATTTTTTTTGTTACCTCTAGTCAATCATCAAAGGTATCTACAAAAAAAATATTATACTAGCCTACGCCCTCGGCTTCGCGTAGTACATACTTACATATTATCACGCCCGTATCCCTAACGGGATGGGCAGAGCCACAAGTAATCATAAGAAAACTTGAAAGAAAGAAAAATACTATAACTTTACTATAAATGCGAAAGTTTGTGAGGATGTTTGTGCCTCAATCACGCCTAAACGACTTAACGGATTCGAATGAAACTTGGAATATAAATAGTACATTGTGCTGAATTAACATATACTTATGCTATTTTGTATTCAGGTACCACGCGAGCGAAGCCGCGGATGGCAGCTAGTACATAATATTTATACTTAATATTTATTTAGTAAGTACTAGTGGAATACCCGCGGTTTCATATCCATAGAGTATATTATTTTGGATGCATCTCGTGTTTGAACGGACTTGAAATGACACCCAGTTGCACTTCTTTGATAAACCTCTAACCCCCGAATACTCAAACGCTTCTCAAAGTTGAGTACGTCTCAAATGACGATTTTTTGACAGATTTTCATCAGAAACTGTCAAAAAACCGTGAGTTGAGACTTGCTCAACTCTGAGTCGCGTTTGAGTATTCTGGGGTAAATTCGTTACCATTTTGTATTGAAAGAATCCACATCAAGTTTCAAGGAAATCGGACCACCCGTTTAAAAATTCCTATACAGTCTTTAACAAGCCCCGTAGTATTACATTACATATATATAAAAGAAAGTCGTGTTAGTTACACCACTTATAACTCAAGAACGGCAGAACAGATTTGGGTGAAAATTGGTAGGGAGGTAGCTTAGAGCCAGGAGACGGACATAAGATACTTTTTATCAACAAATTTTTTATTTTTATTTTTTTTTATCTTTTTAAAAACACAATCTGCTTATTTATTGCCATTAAGGCGGAACCAAGTTCGCCGGGTCAGCTAGTATTATATAAATACATTCATTTACAGAAATAGACTTACGACTAATACAAGCACACATTTACAAAATACAAATGAAACAAGAGGCTATCTTTATAGTCAATTCTCTTATTTATTTATTTTTGGCTCGTAAAACTGAATTTTTTGTGCCTATATATTTTTAATATATTTTTATTTGTTTTGATTTGAGTAGGTATGTACCAAAATAAACACAAAGAGACGCTAATACCCATCTCTTTGTGTTTGTTTACAATAAACTTTTCTTTTGATTTTATTTCGTTACCTATGTTGTCTGATTTACAAATATGATGACACCTTATTTGTAAATATTTTTCTATGATAAGTTTTGTCATGTCAGTCCAAAGTTTTGTCAGAACCGTATCAGCAGGAAATCTAAAAAATAAATCTTAGCAAAATGCTATATTCTAGATACCTACTTTATTCAAATAAATTAATGTCTTAACATATAATTTAATAGCAACACCACGCGGCTTCGCAGATAAAAAATTAAAAATAAAGCCTGTGCCAGGTGATAAACTGTATGTATTCGAAGTTTCATCGAAATCCGTTCAGCCGTTCTGGCATGATTGAGTAACAAACATCCATCCATCCAAACTTAGTTTAGTAACATTAGTAGGATTTGAAGTGCAATTTTAATACCTACTATTACGTAAGTTTCCCATAATTTTGGGGAGTTAATCCACTTTTTATCCTGCAACAGAGTTCAATTCTACAAGCTGTCAAAATATCAAAATTATTATTCGTTTTTCTGAAAAATATAGCAAATAATTTACCGATGGAATGTGATTCCCTTTTTATTATCATGATTTCCTACCTGGTTCAACAAAGTTGGACAGCACAAACCGGCATAATATTTTTTTTTCCAGACACCCTTACATGACAGTATCAAAAAAATGACACAAAACTATTCGAAATCAATATCGACTCCTCATCAACCCCCTTTCGTGAGGCTAACTGCCAATCTAGACAGGTATTTAATCAAAAGGTTTTCTTCCTGCTTCCTGCATTGCAAACTCAGAACATTGCAAACTTTTCATTGACTTGACTTTATCAAAATTTGTCATAAGTCGGATTAGGTCGGACTCAGAACAATGAATACATTAAATATCATGTCATAAAATTTAAATCAATGAAGGTTTTATGCGCTATCCTGATATTCCTTTGCATCCTATTTCATTTTTGGGGTTGATTTCAAGAAAAATATGTAGTGTATATGTTATTATTATTACAATGTATAATCTACCTCTGTAGTCAATTTTATGTTAGTCCGTTTGGGCGTGATTGAGGCACAAACATACATCGTCACATCCACACATCTTCACAAACTTAGGATAGGTGGCGAGAATTAAAAAAAACTCAGTGTTCTGAGGGATTGCACTAAATGACAAAAAAAAAACTCGTGGTTTGATAGATCGGAAAATGCTGTTAGACCATCGTGATCACAGTCGAAAATATAAACTGAAACTACTAAGGTCTTTTACCATATATAGTATATTACTAGCTGAAGCGAATTGAATTGAAATTGAATTGAATTCAAATCCGTTCAGCCGTTTAGGCGTGATTGAGGCACAAACATCCAAACTCAGAAACTTTCGCATTTATAATATACTAGCTGCCGTCTGCGGCTTCGCTCGCTTGGTATCAGGATATAAAATAGACCATATGTTAATCCAGAACATGTACTATGTATATTCCAAGTTTCATTCAAATCCGTTCAGCCGTTTAGGCGTGATTGAGGCACAAACATCCAAACTCAGAAACTTTCGCATTTATAATATACTAGCTGCCGTCTGCGGCTTCGCTCGCTTGGTATCAGGATATAAAATAGACCATATATTAATCCAGAACATGTACTATGTATATTCCAAGTTTCATTCAAATCCGTTCAGCCGTTTAGGCGTGATTGAGGCACAAACATCCAAACTCACAAACTTTCGCATTTATAATGTACTAGCTGCCGTCTGCGGCTTCGCTCGCTTGGTATCAGGATATAAAATAGACCATATGTTAATCCAGAACATGTACTATGTATATTCCAAGTTTCATTCAAATCCGTTCAGCCGTTTAGGCGTGATTGAGGCACAAACATCCAAACTCAGAAACTTTCGCATTTATAATATACTAGCTGCCGTCTGCGGCTTCGCTCGCTTGGTATCAGGATATAAAATAGACCATATATTAATCCAGAACATGTACTATGTATATTCCAAGTTTCATTCAAATCCGTTCAGCCGTTTAGGCGTGATTGAGGCACAAACATCCAAAATTCCTCACAAACTTTTGCATTTATAATATTATATAAGTAGGAAGTAAGATGGTTCACCATAATGGATATTGTGACAGGTTTACAATAAAGATATAATTATCTTATTCTTATTCGTAGCAAAATGGTTGGGAGTCTTGGATCAGAAGTGGCTGCAAGTTTTCTTATGATTACTTGTGGTTCTGCCCACCCCGTTTGGGATACGGTTATGATAATATGTTAAATTGTTTATTGTAAACTGTTGAAACTATAAGTTGGTATAATAAATATAGTACCTACAAACAGTTTGCCCTTTTCAGACGTACAATCATTCAGAAAAAACATAAAAAACACGTCAAAGTACTTAGTTGAGTAATTGGCACCTCAAAACTTAAACTTCGGTGATTCACTAAAAAAATCTTCCATATTAGAAAACTGTTGATTCAGTTCTTCAGTTTATTACGAAAATGCATTTCCATTTAGTTTGCTTGAACGAGAGGGGTAAATGGTTATATATTTTAATGGCAGAATAGTAAGCACTTTTGTTAAACATGCAATAATTATTGACTTGTGGTAATATTTATATTTGTTACGGAAGTTTGGATTTTTTTTCATCAGAAAAATTATTCTGATTATTTTTATTTTCTAAGTATAAAGATGTATAAAGTATGGTTGGTTCGAATGTTCTACTAACGGACTACGAATCTTTAATTAACATAGCAACGTGGTTTTCTATCGAAAAGTGACCATACATTTTGTGACAGAATAAAACCGGTGAAGTGCGAGTCGATTTCGCACACAAAGGGTTCCGCACCATAGTACATAAAAAATGTTTCATGTAGGGGGGTCCCTTTTATTTTTATTGTTAAAATTTGTTGTTAAAGTGGCAATGGAAATACCAATCTGTGAAAATTTCCAGTCTTTACCTATTACGGTTCATGAGACACAGCCCAGTGACAGACGGACGGACGGACGGACAGTGGAGGCTTTGTACGGCTTTGTGCGGCTTCGGGTACGGAACCCTAAAAACAACGTTGCAATGATAATGTATGATCAGTCGTCTGTTAGTAGAATATTTGAACCGGACATTAATCAGCGCCATGAGCCAACTTTTGCCTACTACTACTAGTCGTATCACTAGTTCCTCCGAACCAGTGTGGTGAAAGGATTTAAAGTGCGCCACAAAGGCTCCTTTCGTGCAGTTGGCACACATGATTTCAAACTTTTTGGATTCTGCAACATGCTGGTTTCCTCACGATGGTTTCCTTCACCATTTGAGAGTACTGGTATAGCACACATAAATTTTACATAGATAAAACACCCGTTTCCCATAGGGGTAGGCAGAGATCACGGATCGCCATTTGCTACGATCCTGACTTACTTCTTTTGCTTCCTTCACTCTCATTACATTCCTCATGCATGCTCGTCGGTTTAGGGTTCTCTTGACTTGGCTCTTTTCCAAAACGTCGCCGATTTGGTCCAGGTACGTGCGCCGAGGTCTTCCCCTTCCAACGGTACCATTCACACTCGCCTCATACACCTGTTTCGTTAATCTTCTTTCATTCATCCTCTCTACATGACCAAACCATCTTAACATACCTTTCTCAATCCTCATGAATACATCTTCTTTCACTCTATATCACTCTCTTATCACGCTATTTTTCACTAGAATCTATTTATCTATTTATGTTCGTGTGAGCTAGTGGCCAACTCTAGTGACGTAGTTTTTAGGCCGCCTAAAGGCCTCCGTCATGGCTTAACGACTTGAAAGCCGGGACCGACTGTTTAACGCGCCCTCCGAAGCACGGAAGCGCTCAGCTAATTATAATAATATATAAAAATCCTCAGATTTAAGAGTTACTCTTTATTTCTCTTCTCCCCTCATTTTCTTCTCATATTTCCCAGCCTTGGTTTACACATTGTAATATTTTTGACTACGAATAAACAATTTATTATTATTATATTTAGATTTGATTTCATCAGAATCTGACCTTTGGTAATCAACATCCACCGACAGGTTAATTCCGGCCTAATATAATAACAAAATCTTTGTTTATATTACTGTTACTATGTAACACCGAGCACGGTACGGTATTACTAAACTGTGAGGCCGAAACACACTTTTTTACCCGACTGCTAAGAAGGAGGGTTATAGAATAGAATAGAAATTTATTTAACAACAAACGACACTTATACTCAATATACATATACTCTTAGTTTATTATAATGCATAGCGGAAAACATAGGCACCCATACTAGGTATGACCTTGTATTATGGCATGCCTATAACTTCCTCCGGACTTAGTTGAAGTACATACATAAATACTAATAAAAAAATAATACATACGAAAAGTGAGTAGAGATGAGTGTCGCTGTTGTCATCATCATCTTCCTGCCCTTATCCCACTCTATGTGGGGTCGGCACAGCACGATCCTTGGATCATGCTGTAAGAGTTTTGGCTAAGGTGTTTTATGACCGGCCGCCTGCCTGACGTCAACCCTCCTTGGGTATACTTGCTTATTGTATCTCATCATGTTGGAGGATAAACCTTAGTCGACTTTTACGACATGCTCGGGGAGAGAATCAGCTGGACGCATTCTATGCTTTTTCTTTACTCCCAGTCCAGCAGAGAAGTTGATGAGTGTCGCTGTTGTGTGATGTGATATTTAGGTTGGAAAAATAGGGAAGTTAATCATTTTAATCAAGATAGGATAATTTATAATTCTTCTGTTTCAAGTTTAAGCAGCCAATTCTTCAAGATAAACTTACATTGATTGAATATGTGTTTGGGGTGAATGTATGTGCATTCCTTTCGCTAAAGCTGTGGTCGTTGGATTTGTCTGAATAACGGGAGCGTCATAGGCTATATGTGTCAAAAAAAAATCCAACATGGCGCCTGTAAGAAGCCATTTTCAATTCATTATTTTCACTGCCTCTTTAGCAGTAGTATTAATTATTTTCATGAAATGTTTCGTCTTTTATGTCTTTACCTTTTTCTTCCGAACACTTTCTTAACTCTTAACAAGAAAGAAGGGCTGGTTTCACGATCTTGATTCATTGACCCAAATCTGATTCGCACTTACCAAATTCTTTAACTAACACTGCTTCTGCCTACCATCTATCATCACTTGCTTGTTATTACATTGTTTGCAATTCGGCCAGCAGCTGTGTAAACTTGCACGTGGGAATGTAATTTTTTGATGAACTAATTTAAGATACTTGGCCTTACCATGTCTAATTTTATATATATACTAGCTTTTGCCCGCGACTTCGTACGCGTGTAGTACATTATTTTGTTCTATAATCAATAGCTGTCGCAGCGCACGCCAAAAATTATTTTGGATTTTCTACCTTGGGTTACAATATTGCAATTTTCTTAAGGTACCCTATTTTTTTGAAAATATATTATAGCCTACACTGGACCCTGATAATGTAGCTTTCTATTGGTGAAAGAATTTTTGAAATCGGTTCGGTAGTTTCGGAGCCTATTCGTTACAAACAAAAAAACAAAAAATCTTTCCTCCTTATAATATAAGTATAACTTATACTTTATAGTTTTTATTCGTTGCCCGTGACTTTGACTATCGTTTCTAGTAACGAAAACCAGAATAGTTAATTTAAAAAATTCTATAAACATTGAGAACATGGAACACGATAAATATCATTGTTTTTGACTTTTCTGACTTTTCATACTTAACATAGAAGCAGTAAAAAGAATTAAAAGTATTCGGCTGTCTTATAACATCCAGTATATCGTTTGGACGCAGTAAAATCTAATATTATCTCATTGTTTACCAGTTATAGCACGTCACGACCCTTGTTTGTAAAATGAACCCTATACATTTTAGGGTTCCGTAGCCGAAGGGTGCCAACAGGAACCTATTTATAAGACTTCGCTGTCCGTCCGTCTGTCCGTCTGTCCGTCTGTCCGTCCGTCTATCAGCGGGCTGTATCTCATGAACTGTAACAGGCAGAGAGTTGAAATTTTCACAGAGTGTGTATTTCTATTGCTGCTATGACAACGAATAATAAAATAAAATGATATAAAAGGGATCAAAAGTGGCTGCAAGTTTTCTTATTATTACTTGTGGTTCTGCCCACCCATTTAGGGATACAGGCGTGATAATATGTATGTATGTATAAAGGGGGCAATGCAAAAAAACTTTTTTTTTAACATAATCGATCATTGTAACACATTTAAAACGTAACATAGAGTAAATGACATTAAAAAGTACATGTACGATGGTACGGAACCCTCCGTGTGCGAATTCGACTCGTACTTGACCGGTTTTTATTTTTGCTATCACTATACACTGGTGCTCTGTAAAGGTGACCTCACATTTGTCGGCATCGTGCTCGCAGCACGCGCCGCATTTAGAATTCGTCCAACCGCATTTTATAAAATACGGCGCGTACAGTGCGGGTGAAATGTGCGAGCTTTCATATGAATTCATACGACGAATTGTAAATGCGGTGCGTACCTACGTTGGCGACAAATGTGCGATCACCTTAACTGTATTTAGGATTTCCGGTAGTAATCGAGTAGGCGGATGTTTGAGTTCGTGCTATGGAAATACGTGCTTGGTCCAAAAGAGCGTACTCAAAACTGAACTGATAGGTAAATCCCCCGAATACTCAAACGCGACTCAGAGTTGGGCACGTCTCAACTCACGGTTTTTTGACAGTTTCTGATGAAATTCTGTAAAAAAAATAATCGTCATTTGAGACGTGCTCAACTTTGAGATGCGTTTGAGTATTCGGGGGATAGCTACCTTCTATCATCATCATCATTAGGCCATTTGGTTAGAGGTTATTACGCCATCCCCTCCGATCCCTCGGGAGTCTCATCTACTGATTGCCGATTGAGTATAGCTGTAAGTAGGTATGGTTATTAATTAAGTTGGCATATAATGTGAAGGGCTGCTTACTTCTTCGCTGGACTGGGAGTAACGAAAAAACATAGAATGCGTCCAGCTGCTTCTCTCCCCGAGCATGTCGTAAAGGTCGACTAAGGGATAGTACCCTCCAACATGATGAGATACCAAGCAAGTATTCCCAAGGAGGGTTGACGTCAGGTAGGCGGCCGGGTTATAACAACTTAGCCAAAACTCTTATCACCGATCCCACATAGTGGGATATGGGCAGGAAGATGATGATGATGATGATCTGTGAAGGGCTGGCAGATACTGCACGCATCAAGGCGAAGATAGGGAGGGCTATGTTTTTTCTTTTCTTTATATGGAAGAGGTCGCCTGATGGCAAGTGATTACCACCCCCACCCCCCCCCCCCCACGGACATCTACAACATCAGAGGAGCTGGTAGAAGTAGTTGGTAGGAGTTGGCTTGTTTCTTGAAGGTCCCTCGAAGCGCCCCTGGCGTAGCTTGCTTAGACGTTCTTGTTTGATCGTTAAAGTTAAGCAGCGGTTGTGCGCGGTCGCAACTGGGATGGGTGACCGCAAGTGGTATTACGAGCTGAGCGCTTCCGCGCTTCGGGGGGCACGTAAAATTGTCGGTCCCGGCTTTTAAGTCGTTTAGCCATGACGGAGGCCTTTAGGCGGCCTAAAAACTCCGTCACTAGAGTTGGCCACTACCTCTTACGAACATACATACATAATTGAATGTCCCTAAGTCATGTTGGTCCGGAAATACCGCTGACAACAGCTGATTCGACACGGCAGCTTTATGAGAGTGCTGATGATGATGATGATGATCTAGATGATGTAGTTATTTATATTCCTTCACACTGTTTCTTTAGGGGTAAATGCACATACATACCTACATATTATCACGCTCGTATCTCTAATGGGGTGGGCAGAGCCCTAGTAAACATAATAAAATTTGTAGCCACTTGTGATTTAGTCCTAACATGGATATGGTGAACCATGGTGACAGGTGATCAGCCCATCGCCTACGTAAGGGGTAGAGTAATATAAATAAATAAATATTTGTAGATATTTCACACAGCGCCCTCTAGCCCCAAACTAAGCGAAGCTTGTACTATGGGAATCAGATGGCTGATAGAATACTTATATACATTTCTTTGTAAATACATACATACTTATAATCTTATATTATAAGAATCTTTGTCCTGACTGACTGACTGACTGACTGACTGACTGACAGACAACGCACAGCTTAAACCGCTGGACGTAGAGACTTGAAATTTTGAGGCATTCCTCGTAGCGCGCCAAGATGAAGCGCGCCCAGACGAAGCGCACCTAAGTTGTTCCACATAGCGCACCCGTTTAGTGCATCTTGGCGCGCTACGAGGAATGCCTCGAAATTTTCAGTGTAGGTAAACCTTGGTACGTAGGGGTGTACTAAGAAGGGATTTTTCAAAATTCAACCTCTAAAGGGGTGAAAAGGGATGAAAACCTGGAATCAATTTTTGGTCTAAAACTGCACATAACCTATATCAAATTAAAGAGCCGATTTTTCTCATTTAGTTGATGTCATAATTACCTGTAAATTCTTTGTTTTTGGCATGTTTTTCATGAAAAATAGAATACTTTTATTTTGACATATGACAGCGATGATACCACAGATTAGTAATAGTAATAGTAATAGATGATACAAAACATATGGAAAAGGAACTGTCAATGTCAAATTACACTACATTCATTAGCGTCTAAAAAAAATTGTTGCGATAATATTTTGGACTGTTAACACTGCAGGTGGGTTACTATGTGGTCTTAGAGCAGGGCAGTAGTTGAACTGCTCGACTTTTTTGTGCTTAGTAGGTACCTACGTGTGCTGGAATGGGACATAGGGTACTTTTTATCTGGGTACCGCGTGAGCGAAGCCGCGGGCGGCTGCTGGTAATACATATTAAAACAACATCCAGACATGGAAATATTTACAGAACATGCAAACATTTTTCTCGCAGCGGGAATCGAAACCTCTCCTTTTGCGTATCAGCCGAGCACACGCCCGCCACGCCATCGAGGTTGTCATAATCTGGTTTTATGCTATGATTTATCTAAGATTTTATGAAGTTCTACGTCTACGTTATACGGCAAGCGTCAAATCTTTTATCGTTTTAATTGAAACAATTATACTATATAGTCAGACTGATAGAATTGAGTTATGACTTGAATTAACCAAGCACATGTATGTTAAAAGCCCTTACGAAAATGGGTCAGACGATTGTAAATCATTTTGTATTAACACTAATGGTGTCAAGCCCTGCTAGCCACATGGAAGGACCTTGGTAGCGTAGCGGGTGCCGGAGACGTGATAGATGCGGGTTTGATTACGGGCCCGCATGGACCTATAACACTATGCAAGGACTTGGCGTCATACATACATACATATTATCACGCCTGTATCCCTAATGGGGTGGGCAAAGCCACAAGTAAACATAAAAATAATTGCAGCTTCTGACTTAGTCCTAAGATAGATATGGTGAATCAAGGTGATGTGTGATCAGCCCATCGCCCGTATAGATGGTCCATCATGTTGGAAAGGATAACTATCCCTTGGTCCACTTTTACGACATGCTCGGGGAGAGAAGCAGCTGGAAGGTGCTTTTTCTTTACCCCTAGCAGAGAAGTAATTGACGTCATAAATTATGTGAATGTCTCCTTCGTAGAAACTCATTATAGTATTCTCCTTCGTTGATCGCGATCAAGTCCGTAGCCCGACTTGCACTTGGTCGATTTTCGGGTGGCCATGACCACCACCTTTTTGGATCCGTGCCTGTAGTAAAGTCGAAAATGATGATGATGTTCGTTCAATAGAACTGATGACATTCCATACAAAACACTATCAGTAAAGTAAGTCAAGTAGATCGACCCAGTCTTGCGCAAACATTTTCATAGTTTTAACTATTGACACCGTCAATTTGAAGAGATTGGCTTCAATAAGCAAGTCGTGAGAGAGGACGTTAGGTACACGTCTGACCTCTGTGACTGTTTTAGAAACAGTGCGGCTTGATTAAGTTTATACTCGAGCAATTGAATCATCAATTTAGGTCCATCTATAAACTATCTATAGACCGTTTGCAACGGCCTTTAGATAGCCCGACTGTTTCTTTTGTATTTTGTATGTAAATGATAATTATGGTAATCGTTTTAGGTTTCTTTCTGTTTATCTATAAACTGTATTTACCTACATACCTACAAGTCGTGTTACTAGTTCTTTCGAACCAGTGAGGTGAAAGGGTTTAAAGTGTGCCTCAAAGGCCACGATGTTTTCCTTCATCGTTTGAGAGTACTGGTATACTGGTGCACATACATTTTAGAACCGCAAAACCCACGACCTTAGGATCGGAAGCCAGGGTCGCTACCACTAGACCACCAGTGCTCTCAATACATACAAAAGCGTTTCTTTGTCAGGCGCGTGTCAAAATTGTAAATATTATGGCTTGACCTAATTACTAATTTATAACACACACAGATCAAATCAGTGGTTTAATTTATTATATATATTGCACAACATTTCACAATTGGAGGGCTTAATGCCTATGCATTTTCTACCAACCAACCAATGAGGTGGTATGTAAAGATTGGCCTGATAAAAATGAATGTTCCATTTAGTACTTTATTGAGAAACGCTCGTGACGTAGCTTGCTTAGACGTTCTTGATTTATCGTTGAAATTAAGCAACGTTGTATGCGGTCACAATTGGGATGGGTGACCGCAAGTGGCATTACGAGCTGAGCGCTTCCGCGTATCAGAGGGCACGTTAAATTGTCGGTCCCGGCTTTTAAGTCGTTAAACCATGACGGAGGCCTTTAGGCGGTCTAAAAACTCCGTCACAAGAGTTGGCCACTAGCTCATACAAACTTACTTACTTACTTTAGTACTTTATTTTCGAGAAACTATGATGTTCCGGTTCAAGATGACTTAACTTCACATTTTACAAAAATATAAGAAGTTAAATATTTTAAGAACGTACGTCTATAATGATATAGAAGTCAACTTATCTTCGGAGCTTTTACAGTGAATGACGCTAGCTCACTCAGTGTTTCGGTGTTATATCAGGCAGAGCAAATAACAATATTCGTCACAATTGAGTAAAAGGGCAGAATACCCTTTTAATTAATTAATTAGGTTTTTAATTAATTATCATCATCGTCATTTTCCTGCCCTTTTCCTACTCATTTTTCCTTCACATACATACATAATATCACGCCCGTACCCCTAATGGAATTATTAACAGAAAGAAACTTACAACTAATACAAATATAATTTACAAAATACAAAAGAAACAGTCAGGCTATCTAAAGGCCGTTGCAAACGGTCTATAGATAGCTTACCTGATTCAGCTCATCAGACGGTGGAAGTTTGCCCAAGACGCTGGCCACATTGCCACGCTGAATGGCAATACCTTCCTCTTGAATCACTCTATCTATTAAAAAACCGCATTAAAATCCGTTGCGCAGTTTTAAAGATCTTAGCATACATAGGGGCAGACAGACAGCGGAAAGCGACTTTGTTTTATACTATGTAGTGATATGTAGGTGGAGACCTCGAATTCCCATAAAACCTCTAAAACAGGTTACCAAAAGTACAGTAGGTGCCTGGCGAAGGAACACAATATCTCTATTGTCACAATATCTCTCTCGATAGAGAGTAGTGAACTAGCTCGTTGCGCTCTAAACTCTTGCCCGTCCTGGCAATAAATCTTTCCATTGTCAACGTTTAGTAAAGTGCTCGACCCGACGTACGCTACGTTTAGTGTTTGCCAAATAACCATTCAAAATTCTGCTTTATTTTGATTCATAGAGGCTGTGAAACATTCTAATAAAACCTTGTCCTACGCGCGTCACTAATATTATTGCCCGATTTCAAGATTTTACCATCTATAGTAGATGATTTATGCGGCGTCAGGAGGCAACAACCTTCACAAAAGGAACACTAGTGCACGGGACGATATTAAGATGGAGTTGGCTTGCCCAGCACCTATTCTATTCTCTCAGCTTAGTCAGCCTTATCCACAGGAAAGACGTGGTTAATACGTGCGAAGCTGACTAAGCCACGGGCTTCCTCACGATGGTTTCCTTCACCGTTTGAGAGTACTGGCATAGAGCACATAAATTTTTCGCACAGAAAAATCCATTGGTACACGACCGATTTTGAACTCTGTAAACTAAAGCAACATTGTTATCTGTCGAAAAGCTCACTGTACATAGCGACATCAGTAGGTGTTCCATCCACATCAGTCAGTCAGTTCATATGTCAATTTCTGCCTCGCGGCAGCGCGGCAGTCGTGTCGGTCCAGAACACCAGCAGTATTTCCGGACCAACACGACTTAGAGACCTTCAAGAAACGAGCCTACTCCTACCGCAAAGGCCGGCAACGCATTTGCATCTCCTATGATTTTACAGGTGTTTCTTGGGCGGCGGTAATCACTTGCCATCAGGTGAGCTGCTTGCTCGCTTGGCCCCTCTACTATAAAAATATTCCACACTTTTTTGACTGAAAAAACGTTGCTATGGTAACGATTAGTCATCCGTTATTAAGATATTGTAACTGGACATAAACGTCACCATCATCTTGTGCAGTTCTTTATCGTACTGGGCTTATACCTCTTTTCTTTAACATACCTTCTTCTTCTTCTTCTTTAGTCGCTACGCTCTTGACAGAGTGGTCGTGGTTGTCAGCTCAGGAGTAGTGGCTGGCTTCACAATTTTGCGTCATTTGTCTATACCTAATGGTGGCCTTTCTAGAGCATTCGTGTAGTGGACCACCTTTGCCTACCTACCTTTATATTTTAATTCAATGCAAATATAGTAAGTTCTTTATGGAACCTTTACATAAATAAAATTAGTCAAGTGCGAAGTACGAAGTACGAAGGGTTCCGTACCATCAAACATGTACATAAATACATTTTGTATGGGCCCTTTTTTATTTTTTGGTATAGCGACAATAGAAATATATATACTGTGAAAATTTTCAACTTCAACTCGCTGCCTATAACGGTTCAGGAGATACAGCCTGCTGACAGACGGACAGACGGGCGTCTGGACGGATGGACAGCGGTGACTTATTAATAGAGTCAGGTACGGAACCCTAAAAAAGGTTTTGATACACTCACTCCCGTTAACGTTAGTAGCGACTCCATTCTGAAGTTCCCAGCTTTGTAGAGTCAGATATGGATCATTGTGTCCGGAAGGCAGTCCCCACTGCCAGAGTTGAACTCAGGCTGAGAGAAACAGGCTATTTTTGTTAAACAATACTGAATAATAGATATATGGGCAATGTTTAAAGGGGGCGAAAGTTCAAGGGGTGAACGTTTGACCGCCGTTCTGTGCCCGAGCACGTATCTGTGGCCGCCTTGTCCCCATTAGGTTGCAAGTCTTGTAGCCCACACTCGTCTGAGGATCATGTCGGACTAACTGGAATTGCAAAGAAATCCCTCCTGTGCCGAGCTCCACCCTAATTGCGTCTTGAGTGTCAATTTATTTGCAAATCATGACCTTTGCGGGTTAATGACGAGTTTACTGTTTTACGACCCTCGTCCGGTCGGTTTGCATTTTTGGCGGTGCCATTATAAATTCAAACGTTATTTTGGGCTGAACGAAGTATTGTTTCTTCTTTTCTTTCGGCACACTCAAGTCACACTACTACTAGTCGTGACACTAGTTCTTCCGAACCAGTGTGATGAAAGAATTTTAAAATACGCTTTTTGAAGCGTATTTTAAAATTCTTTCATCACACTTGTTTGTTCACTTGACCAATGTCATGATTTCGAACTTTCTACGGTTTAACGACATGCCGATTTTCTGACGATGTTTTCCTTCATAGGAGGGTACTGGTATAGCGTACATAATTTTTTGGAACAGTAAAACCCACTGGTGCACGACTGGATTTGAGCCCACGACCTTAGGATCGGGAGGCTACCACTGCTGCTACCACTAGACCACTAGTGCTCTTACATTTTTACGAATAACTGCGTCTCAGTACCTCTACATCATCATCATCATCTTCCTGCCCTTATCCCACCCTATGAGGGGTCGGCACAGCATGATCCTTGGATCATGTACCTCTACGTACCTATAATTAAAGAAATAAAGTAGGTATTGAAGTATTTTAACAGCCATTTAGTTCCCCCAAAAGGTACTAAGCTTTGTTTATTTGGTGGTTTGCTAGATGGCGCTGTGTAAAATGTCTAGAATGAATTTCAGAATTTATTCAGAACAAACAAACAAACGTCAGGGTTACAAAATATAACGATGAGGGTGCAAAAGTTATAGAAAACTGTGCAGCAGTCGCGTATTTAATGTTCCTATATAAAATTTAACCTGAAGAACAAAAATAGGACTAAAACTAAACCAATTGAAAATATAACTGAGATGTGAGTGTGTGTGTGTGTGTGTGTGTGTGTGTGTGTGTGTGTGTGTCTGTGTGTCTGTGTGTGTGTTAACGTATGGGTACATGGGGTGTGTTGGCATATTATATAATATTAGTAGGATAATTTTGGCATAGTATTATTCTAGTCAAGCGTGAGTCACCCATAAAAAAAAAACAATATTTTTAGTGCCGATCCACTCAGTTACTAAGATGGTTCTTAGTAACTGAGTGGATCTTAAGAGCACAAGTTGCCAGAAAGTTGATAACATCTATTCTTCGGACTCTCTTAAAAATACCTAATCTTGTGCCGAAATTCTCGGGCGTGAATGACACAGCGGCCCAGCGAAATGAAGATCGTTACTGGGCGGGGCGACCTCTGCGGCTGTAAGCCACTGGCCAATCAGAAAACACCTACTTACCTATTCCAACGTAATCCCAACCCAAAAACCTTTAGGTGGCTGTAAATAAGTAATCCATCGTGAGTTATCACTTGAGTTTGCGAGTACGCTCAATTGGCTGAAAGAGTGTCTATGTAAAGAAAGTTACTTAAAGGCTTGCTTGGGGTATCTTATTGGGTACATCTCGCTCGGTTTGATCGTTTTTGTTTTACTGGCAATATAAATAACTTATGTATGTATGTATGTTCGTATGAGCTAGTGGCCAACTCTAGTGACGAAGTTTTTAGGCCGCACAAAGGCCTCCGTCATGGTTTAACGGCTTAAAAGGCGCGACCGACTGTTTAACGTGCCCTCCGAAGCTTGCGGTCACCCATCCCAATTGTGACCTAATCAATCAAGAACGAATAAGCAAGCTGCGCCACGAGTGCTTTCTACTATATTATAAATGTGAAAGTTTGTCAAGATGTTTGTATGTTTGTGACTCAATCACGCCTGAACGGCTGAACGGATTTGGATGTAACTTTGAATATATACTTAGTACATGTGCTGAATTAACAGCACATGTACTAAGTATATCGAACACAGCGCCATCTAGCCCCAAACTAAGCAAAGCTCGTACTATGGACACCAGATGGCTGATAGAATATACATTTTTTTTGTAAATGCATACTTATAATACATCTTACTACAACACGCAGACCCGGAATAAATATTTGCAGAACATACAAACATTTCTCCCGTAGCGGGAATCGAATCCGCGACTCTTGCGTCTCAGCCGAGCACTCGCCCGCCACGCCACCGAGGTCGTCAAAAATCAGTTATTGAAAAATTGATTTAGTGTTTTATAGTCAGATCCTATAGAGATATACTATGTCCTAGCGCCATATAGAATGCCTTATTTTTGTTATTTTTTATATTAAATGAGCTCTCTCTTGACCTCAATCTGAGCCGAATGAGCTCAAATGAGGTCTACGATGTAACAAGATTGCCCAAAAGCAACCTATTCTATTAACTCGAGATTTGAAAAGTTTCGGGTTATATTGCTTTGGAAACAGAAGGGAAATAGGGAAATGAATCTCTTTTCTGACCCCACATGAAGACCCCCGGTATCCTGGGTATCAGAAAGTACGGGTACCATGATATCAAAATACTTGGAACCGGAAGAAAGCAGAACATGCAACGATTCTCCTGTCCTAGCGGGAATCGAACCCGCGACTCTTGCGTCTCAGCCGAACTCTCGTCCGCCATGCCACCGAGGCCGAGGACACTACTGTCGTCTTTTATTCATTAAAGTCATTCATTCAGGAAATAGAAGTAGCATTATAACAGTATTACCAACCCGTTACATCTAGAATTAGGTACAAAAATTCATCATCATCTTCTTGCCCTCATCCCACTCTATGTGGGGTCGACACACAGTGCACACAGTGCTGTAAGAGTTTTGGCTAAGGTGTTTTATGACCAGCCGCCTGAGTGACGTCAACCCTCCTTGGGAATACTTGCTTATTGTATCTCATCATGTTGGAGGATACTATCCCTTAGTCGACTTTTACGACATGCCCGGGAGAGAAGCAGCTGGACGCATTCTATGTTTTTACTTTACTCATAAAAATTAAATAATAATAATAATTAAGTACAAAAATTGAGGATATTTATTGCACATAAAAATTATAGACAACATGTACTTACACAGGTATAGAAATCAACAACATAATTTACAATCAAATAAGTACACATCATCACTAGTGGAAAACCCTACAAAATTCTCCGCGTTGATTTTTTTTAAATTTCGTCTTTCCGCTGCCTCCTCTAGGAAACAGTTGAATTCCGGGAATTCTTTTCTTAAGCCTACACCATAAGAGGATTCTACCTTCTAAGTTTTGTGTTCCCAGGACTTATGGTTTACTAGCTCCCGCCCGCGGCTTCGCTCGCGTGGTACCGGGATAAAAAGTAGCCTATATGTTATTCTAGCACACGTATTATGCATGTTCCAAGTTTCATTCAAATCCGTAGAGCCGTTACGGCGTGATTGAGGCACAAACATCGTCACATCCTCACAAACTTTTGCATTTATAATATAGTTGCCGCCCGCGGCTTCGCTCGCATGGTACGCGGATAAAAAATAGCCTTAATGTTAATCCAGCACATGTACTATGTATATTCCAAGTTTCATTAAAATCCATTCAGCAGTTTTTTTCGTGAAAGATTAACAAACATCCATACATACATACTTTCGCATTTATAATATTAGTAGGATAAGCTATGTTAGTCACGATAACAATATTTATTCATTATTGATGTTTCTTTTTAATTCCAGGTTTCAACAGCTGAGGACATCTACTGGGAAGGCGAGAATGTAGAGGAAAGTGAATTCTTGGAGGTGAAGGATGAAGACGCTCATTCACGTATAAAACGAGGCTTCGCCGATTGGCTTAGTGAGTATCTATTGAATTCAAAATCCTTAACATTATTTCGTGAAATCTTGTGTCAATCACTCGAACACGACTTAAATGCACATTGAATTTATGCCTAGTCGTATCACTGGTTCAAAAGAACTAGCGACACGACTAGATAGATCTTATGATATTGTAAGTACAATATCATACATTATCACCTGCCGTGCTTTAGAGGGCACGTTAAATTGTCGGTCCCGGCTTTTAAGTTATTAAGCCATGACGGAGGCCTTTAGGCGGCTAAAAACTCCGTCACAAGAGTTGGTCACTAGCTCATACGAACTTGGTACAATAATAAAGAAATATACAATAATGTAGAAATTCATATTCATATTAACATCATAATTTTCAGATCCGTTCAGTTTGGCTCCGCCGACGACAACATCGCCGGCTCCTGAAAACTACGAGGCCATCACTGAAGATCAGGATGACACCGGGTAAGTTAGCCAACAAGTGCATATTTATTTAGAAGAACCAAAAAACTTGAGTGCGTAGATTTTGGTAGCATAGGAAGTACATCTGCCATATTAGAGTTTTGCCACATCATGATGATAATGATTTTGGTCTGTTTTCACTGTTACATGGACACTTTGGGTGTATCCCACTATTTCCATTAGGTATTTCTATTGATGAAAATACTGGGACTGATTCTCCCACTGTTTCCATTGCTGGCGACGGCGCCAAAAAAAACACTGCATCACTTCTTATGACGGCGTGCACATAGAAACTATTTATTTATTTCCTCTTTAGATAAAACCTTTGAACATAGTAGTAATTGAATCGTAAAAAGAGAAAAGATAGACAGCTGCCATTATCATTGTAATTCTTATTTAACAGTAATTTATCAGGCCTTCATAAATATTAAAGTGGAAACAGATTCTCAAATAACACAACTGCGTTTTTTTGCAGCAATAGAAGTAATGGGATATAATTAGGAAAAAACGCTAGTCCCACTTTTATTTTGTATTTCCATGGAAATAGTGGGATATACCCGACACTTTCGTCATCCAGACGAATCCAACGACACCTCATTTGTCAAAATCCTCAAAATCCGTCCAGCCGTCTGGACTACAGCTTCAGTCAAAGAAAAACACATACCCCCATATATACATACACCACAAACATATTGTCACCTTCGTCGTAGTCGAGTAAAAATAAGATTACACTCCTGGCTTCCAACTTGCCACAATTTATGAGCCCGTGGCTTTGCTCCTATAGTACTGTGGATAAAAGTTAACCTACATTAAGTATGTGTAAAAATTATGAACAGTATTTATTCCACGTTACATTCTAATTCATTCAGCCGCTACGCCAAATTGAGGCACAAACAGAGACCATCTGATTGAGTAACAAACGCTAGGTCCTCATAACAATAAATACAAAATAAATAAATTAATACAATAAAAATGTATTTATTGTTCCGAGGGTAAGCGCCTCATAATGGTTTTGAATAAAACCTTGTATTAATCTCAAGAGAGGATAAGAAAAATATATTTTTTAATTCCTTTTCTGTGCCTGTGCAACAAGACAAGTCAGTGTGAAAGATCGGCGGTACAGACTGGCTCATTATTTATTTGTCTTCAGTAATCTAAGTAACAGAAAGAAGTTGCCTCTAATTATTTCCCTTTTTTCCCACATTTCAGAGACAATAATGATTACGACAGCCACTCGGACGGGTCCGGGTCCGTGCCTGAGAGGATTGAACCCGATCCTGGCGAAAGTAAGTTCTCATAACTGGCAAATTAACAATTCTTACAGTATCTGGCCTAGTGGGAAGTATCCCGACTTTCGATTCAAGGTTGTGGTTTTGATTACTACGCTAACGGCCTCAGTAGCGTGGTGAGCGTGTGCCCGGCAGAGACGTTTTGCAAGTTCTGCAAATATTTCTTCCGGGTCTGGGTGTTGCGGTACCATGGTACTAGTAGTTTGTGAAACCCACAACTCAGGGAATCAGAAAGATAAATATTCTGGAGTATAAACAATTTGAAATAAATAAACTGAGAAGTCATAAAGCTTTTTTTAATGTTTTCAGAAACCCTCCGCGTATCTTTCGTGGTGATGGAGCCATTCCTGGATGAATACTCAAACCGGGATTCGGAGCTGTTCAAGACCTTTTCCCACAACCTGGCCAACGCAGTAAATGCGCTTTTCGATGAGTTGCCTGGCACCCAGAAGTCCAGTCTCGTGAGAATACAGTAAGTTCTATTTGTCTATTGAACATTATTTTTCCTTGGATTACGTTGAGTTTAATCTTTGATTATATACCTATCTTGATATAATGTTGCGCTGTAATTGTGTGTGTGCGTATTAAGCACAATAGTATGCGTAAATACTATTGTTTAACAAGCGCACGCGAACTCTATCCAGACTAATATATAAACGAAGAGTTTAATAAGCTTGATAGGATTGAAAAGAGCCTTTGACCTTTTGACTAAATATCTAAGGAATTAAGGCCTTATTAATGAACAAACTAAAGTCATCGAGACCTGCCTGGCATCAACCTCAACCTTTACACCATCGAGGATTCTGTTACACTGATGCTAACATCCCAAAGCCCTTTCTCAGGTACTTAATAAGTTGGGCTAACTAGGGGAGGGTTAGCAGAGGACAATACATCCCAACGCGGGACGTCAGTGCAAATCTTTGATTCCCCACAAATAAATAGAATTAGAATTAGAAGTATAAATATAACAAGGTGTGTTTGCTAAAAACCAATGTTATTAATTCCAGGTCTCGCTTGGCTGACAACTTCTCGTGTAAAGTAACTCTGGACATCGTGACTACCGCGGATAACACTGATCAGATCGCAGAGTTGCTCCGCGTTCACATCAGGAACACCCGCTCGCTGGGTATCTACACACTCACTGACGCAGACTTCAGCGCTAACGTTGTCAACCCAGGTCTGTACATACAGTGGCATCTCAAACATCGCTTTGGCGATTACCAGGTTCGCCAAAGTCAAAGTCAAAGTCAAAAAAAAATTATTCCATAAAATGATCACTTGGACATGTCTGAAATCTACGTTGCGTTTACACCTGCCTCCTTATTCTGGATGACCAAATAAACCGTAACGCGGTCACGTTTGTGGAATCACCGTGTTATCGTATTCTATATGACAATTTTGTATTGCAAAAACACGATACGGCGTTATACTACATATATCGGGTGATAATACTACAGAGGTTTTTTACCAGAAACAATTGTCGAATCTAATAGATAAAAATATTTATTGGTTTTTATTGCCTAGGTCAAATCGACTGTACTGTTGTTTACTCTATTTAATTAAGCAAAAGTTATTTTTTGCCCTCAAAAAAATATACTCGTCTGGTGAATTGGATGTCAGAGGCTACAAGGCTACAGATAACTAGAGAAATTGAAATTCACGTGGGTACTCTAGGATCTCCGTTTGAGACTTGTCGGAACAACGAGCTGCAGTGCAACGACGGTACCTGCGTGCTGGGCACGTCTCTCTGCGACGGCATCCGGGACTGTTCTGACGGAGCCGACGAACGCGATTGCCCTACGGATGGTATTTTCTTTTAATTTTCCTTATGTTTTATCATTAACTCATTCTAATAATTCACAAGTGATAATCTTGTATCAAAATCTGATGAAGATTGGCCTGAATGAATTAGTTTTGGTAGTCCATGAAATATTTTGTAAGCTCAACGTGAAGTTACCATGAGACTTTAGAGTCGTAAATTGTTTTTGCAAAATTCATGTATTCTAACTTCTACAGCTTTGTGGTTCAATTAAATATCTGTAATAATAAGTCACACAAGGATTTCCTTGTGTTGTGGATAGCTGAAACTACGAGTATCAAAACTCCCAGATACGAATGAGATGTTGCATAATTTGTTAACATTTCTCGATACTTACGTAAATTGAAACTTCAAAATCGATATCGCTCTATATCTTCTCTCACATTCACGCATTTTTTTCTTTTATGTTATTTTCTTTTTTTTTATTTAACCAAAAAGAAACAGAACAAAGACGGGATGATTCTGTCAACCAACTGGAGACACCGCGCGCTCGATGCGACAACCCAATTCCTTGCGCCAGTTCTGCCGTCACCATCTGCCCAGAGCAGAGATGCGATGGAACTGTCGACTGCCCGGGCGGCGAGGACGAGGATCCCAGGGTCTGCTCCACAGAATCTGCACCAGGTAATTACTCAAGGAAAATGTAATGTATATGGCTAAATGAAGATTATAAAAGTGAAGGAAAATTGGAGTCACCATCAAGGTTTACTGCAGCCTTTGCAGGAAAAACCATGGATATTGCTAAAGGCATAGAAAGACTACTTTGCCTACTCTAAAGAGTAATAACAGGGGTAAAGGAAAATTGGAGTCACCTTGAAGGTCGGTAAACCATAAAGGTATCAGCTTTGCCAAACATAGCACAGAGTTCTGAAGAATGGAATTTCTTTAGAAGTCCTGGAAAAACTGCTTTACAATGCTCAGAATTGGAAGACATCATCCAAGTGGAAATCATCCAGAGGATAAAATAGAATAAAGCAAAGAGCATTCTTGTACAATGTCTCAAAATCAAGGACGTTGGCAAGAAATACTACAAAAACAACCTCGCTTCTAATAATATTCTTCGAAAATTTATTTTATCCATTTTATTTTCTGTTTATTTTTGTTTCTTTATTTTCTTTATTTTACGTTTTGTAGAGCGTGGTGACCAACCTCTGCAAACCACCCCACCGACTGCAGACGATACTACCCGGCAAGCTATGCCGCCTCCTGAAGAAGGTATTAAGAGTATAATACTATACTAACAAATGGGGAAACTAACATAGAGTAAAACGCAATGAATCAAAAACAATATCCTAATTATAATATAATTGGGTAGGTGTCTGTAACCCAACATAAATATTACAGATTATGGTTGGAAAGTAACCAGATTGTTTTTAAGATCAGCAATGCGAATAGCCTAGCGACTATACATTTTTTGTATATACCTACTGATAAGTATAATATATTTTATGTAGGTACCTACTAACTTTTGTTTACCTAATATAAAGAAGAACAGATAGTAAGACCTAGTATGTACAAGCCGAGGCTGTGAAACCATGGAGCACCTGGATCAAACTGAGAGCAAAACCTAGCGTGTAATTCATTATCATTTCCCTGGCTTTGTCCCAATTATGTGGGGTCGGAACAACATGTTTTTTTGTTCCACACCCTTCTTCTATCAGATGTCATCTCAGTATTCACCCGTAGTATTCGAAAGTACTTCTCTGCTGGACTGGAAGTAAAGAAAAAGCATATAATGGGTTCAGCTACTTCTCTCCCCGAGCTTGTCGTAAAAGTCGACTAAGGGATAGTATCCTCTGCGACATGATGGACCACTTTACGTTACGACCACAGGTTACGTTTTAGTTGATATAGTAGAGCCACAACGCTTTACTATAGACTAGCTGCCACTCGCGGCTTCGCTCGCGTAGTACTCAAAAAATAGACTATATGTTAATCTAGCACATCATCATCTTCCTGCCCTTATCCCACTCTATGTTGAGTCGGCACAGCATGATCCAAGAATTGTATTGTATCTCATCATGTTAATCCAGCACATGTACTGTGTATATTCCAAGTTTCATTCAAATACGTTCAGCCGTTTAGGCGTGACTGAGGCAAAAACATGCAAACATCCTCACAAACTCTCACTTTTACAATTATAGTAGGATTATTTGCACAAGACCTACATAGGTTACGAACTGATTGATTTATTGATCGAATTAAAAATTATCTCAATGATTTAATGCATCTAGCGTAGGAGGCTCCTGCTTATTGTAAGCCGAAAATACTCAACTTGCCTTACGTGATTGTTGTTTGACGACACAAATTGACAAATCACCATTTATCTAAGACTGGAAGCTAGCTCAATTTTCCGCTATTTTATCCCAAAGAATACATTTAATATTGTCTATTTCGGTTTTGAAAACTTAATTATCCTGAGCTAATTCACCTAGGTGTATTAAATATACTTTTAGTAAACTTTAAGCCCCGGGGTGCGGGGTGCGGTTCTTGTGTCGTAGAATTACGCATGAAATAAAAGTTACAATGGCAAAATATTTTAAGAGATCCAAGAGTTTTAGTGGTCCGGTTCTACCATGACTTTTACACTCGCCAGTGAGAAAGTACAGTATAAAAAGTATACAGCAGAAATTACAGTAATAAAGAACAGTATATATTCCCATCCACGATTTCGTAGGTTGCGCAGACGTTTGGAGGACAACTTATATACATATTTTGAAAAATCATGGGAGACCGACCTTTTAACAAAGTACTTCTTATATACCTTACTAGTCGTGTGTTTAATTTCGATTTAAATATAAAATAGTTCAAATTGGCACTATTGATAACGCTGACTTGACGAAGACCTCAATGGTTTTTGAAAAAACTTATAACTTCTGCCCAATATTTGTGTTTGTGAATCCTACTATATTATAAATGTGAATGTTTGTAAGGATGCTTGTATGTTTGTGCCTCAATCACACCTAAACGGCTGAACGGATTTTATTGAAACTTGAAACATACATAGTACTTGTGCTGGATTAACTTAAAGGGTACCACGTAAGCGAAGCAGCTAGTATTATTATATGTAAGACACAAAATCAAATGTAGTTAGATACGCCATGGCCAAAACCCACCATGCTAAACCACACAAATACAGGATGAAATTGAATTGAGTCTACAAACTTCGACGGAGTTTTCTATGGTTACTTAATGTTATTAATGGCATGAAGTCAATTAAAATAAATGGACCATGTGAGAATTATTTAAACAACAGAAAAAATATCAAATTAACAAGGTATTTGTTAAGTTTCAATCAACTTTGATGCTTTGCCAAACTTACGGTAAATAATTCACCTACGATTTGTGTTCTTTAACTAAGTTGACTTAAGTTAAAGAAAGTTTAAAAGTAAGTTTAAGTTTAAGTTTCTTTCTGTTAAATAAATTTGTTTAAAAGCTAACTTGATACTTTGTATATTTTATATGAATGTTTATTTTTTCAGATTTAGGCATCAAAATTAATTGGTAATTTGAATTTATCTGAATATTATTAATGTTGTCTGTGTCGTGTAACGATTAAATCAATAATTGTGGTTTTTATTTCAATTTCAATGATTACTATATAAAATAAACCTGTAACGAATCGGTATCAGTATGAAACTGACACTCCATATCGATTTGTCGACAGTTTTCAATTTCATCTAGTGTATTTGAATGACGTTGATATTTCTTTGACTTTCTTTTGACGGCAGCTACTTGGACGATTCTTTTCACAGCAGCGCCATATGTTTAAAACCTACTGCATCATTGTGAGTCAGTGACTCAGCTTGGTGGCGGTTACTATAATACACCTAAAATGGGAAGCCTAGCTCAGCAGAAGTATTTCCATTCAGTGCAAAGAGATACCAATTTTTTAATCAAGTCAACTTTTCTGCTGGACTGGGAGTAAAGAAAAAACATAGAATGCGTAGCAGTTGAGCTGCTTCTCACCCCGAGCATGTCGTAAAAGTCGACTAAGGGATAGTATCCTCCAACATGATGACAATAAGCAAGCATTCCCAAGGAGGGTTGACGTCAGGCAGGCGGCCGGTCATAAAACACCTTAGCCAAAACTCTGCCAAAACAGCATGATCCAAGGATCATGCTGTGCCGACCCCACATAGAGTGGCATAAAGGCAGGAAGATGATGATGATGCAAAGAGATACCAATTGGAGCTTTGTCCGCAGCCTGTCCCGCTGGCGAGTTCCGTTGTGACGAGACGCGATGCATCCCACGGTACAAGATCTGCGACCATGAAGCTGATTGCTCAGACGGCGCTGATGAAGTGAACTGCAAGACAGGTAAGTCCCTTGCATGAATTCGAAGACTTGCAGGAGCTCAGGCAACTGCCTCACGAGAAGTTTTGAAAATGGCAAAAGTTGTTTATACATCAAGGCATAAAGTAGGTAAGTGGGCTTCACCTTATGTTGCCGTTGTGACCAAAAATATGACCTTTTAACACTTCTATAGGTACCTATTATAGTTTGGAAGATTAAGTCTTACCGTGGAAAACTCAGCTTTCGGAGTCTTTTGCCTGTCGCCACAAAGCTGGTTTTAAAATAAGATTGTATTCCTATACATAAATCAATTATGTTCATTTAGTCTTCGCACTCTATTCTGTTCAATTACTAGACCGTCTCAGTTTCAGCACAAAGAAACAAAATAAGATTCTGTCAACAGCCTGACTGTCGAATTTTTGCTGGCGATCTTCTTGTTTGCGTGTCAATGACCCGTCGAATTTTATAGGTATGATCGGCCGAAAATGTGATCTACCACCTTAAAGCAAGGAACAAACAACGACGTTGATTGTTCCTTGCAATAATATTCTAACAGTTACGTATTTTCTTAGCGCTATTTTGGTTACACAGGAAGTTTTTTCAAAACTTGTAGACCACTTACTTGACCCACAGTACTTTGACAAAAAAATGGGAACCTCAAAGGCTATATCGGTCGCCTTGTTAAGGATTCCTCTTCTGAGGACGGGATTGTAGGTAAGGCTTAGAAACGATTTATTATTTTGAATGACTCAAACACCTTCTAGGAACGACTATAAAATGATCTTATTATTTTGCCATAGTAAACAATTCATTAGAGGCCTATAAATATACATAATATTGTACCTAAGGTCAGCCTTCTTAATAAATAATAAAATAAATAAATAAATCTTCGTAATGCTACTTTATATTACGAGTAGATAAGTGCACTCCAGTTAAACCAGAACACAGAGGATTTGTATCAAGTGTTATAGGTACTTGTATCACTAATGACCTAATTATGGTGTCATTAATAACTCTGAGAAGTGGCGGCGAGTAAGCGATAACGACTTCAAAGAGATACGGTTTTGTAAACAGACAAAATTTTCGTTAGCGTAATACGAAAACGAAAAGGAATGATTTGAGATCTAAAACTAAAATGAGTTTCGAAATTGGACACTGATTCTAATGCAAATTATTTATTGAAAGATACAAATAATAAAATTAGAGGTAAATTCTAAATATTATTAGGTATTACTTAATGCTCACGTTTTTTTATACTTAGGTGTACTATACATTATTCATATTAGGTATACATGTATATTCATCTATTATTTTTTTTACATAATTTAAATACGAATCGGGTACTTATAAAGTTATTGGCATTCCTCAATAGCAAAGAAGCCAAGAGCATAATTTTTTTCATGATTATTACCATGATATATTTTTAACATTCAGCTCTCAGACAACTATTAACAAACAAGCTCTGAACTCAGTAATGTTTAAAAATAAGCTGATAAATTAAGTCAGCGTTTATCTCGGTAGCACTGAGAACCTAATGATGTAATCACGTCCACTTGTTTGTGATGGGACCACACGTTTTACACGAACAAAATATTTTTACTGCATGTTAAAACTTATTATTGACCTTCTGATACATCATATTTTTCTCAAACATGTAAGTAGCCGTAAGTTTTCCGAAAATTAAATGAACTCTCTGGCTTTCAATGCATTTTTGTAGCGCCTAGGTACCAGAGTTAAATGTGAGGTTAATACCTCATATATAAAGTAATAAAAAGACTTTTATTGAAACTCTATTCGGTTGAAAGGAACTTTGCCAGATAAAATGATGTTCAATAAAATTTTGTTATGTATTAGGTGTTTATAGTTAGGTAAATACATACATAAATACTTATTATCGCGCTCATTTGTCTAATGGGGTAGCCACAGCCACAAGTAACCATAAGAAAACTTGCAGCCACTCCTGATCCAAAAGTCGCACCATATCTCAGATGATATTGTGAAATTATAGCTTAATTATAATAATAGTAATAATAATAATAATAAACACTTTATTGCACACAAAACACAGAAAGTAAATAAAGAAAAAAAAACCAAAAACAGTACAATGGGCGGCCTTATCGCTTTAATTTAATTATGTTTTCTTGCTGTTTTATGTGACTTATATTTACAGATTAAAGATTTTAAGAATGAAGTTTATTGTATTATTCACGAAGTTATTTTCATAAATTACATTAGTGGTCTGATATTAGTGTGACCATAATACATCATGGGTTATGGTCACCCTATTCTGGAGCATAAACGTCGGGAATGTGAAGTGCATGTAGGCGTTCCGTCGATTCACAAGTGGTATAATAATTATAAACTAATAAATACACTCAAATATCTACATACAACTCGTTCTTGTGTCAATAAACTTTGACTTAGTTATTTGCTCCTACACTATAATTATGTTTTATAATTGGGAATGTTATCAATGAGAACTCAATTTATACAGACACAGATTTATTTGAATAGCTTTTTTATACCGATGTTGCTACTTTTTTTCAAAATCCCTCGTTGGATGTGACAAGGTTGAAAATTATATGGTGGTGCCGTTTCAGAATAAGAATAATTTTAATTGTGACCTCTTCAAAATAAATGTTATTGTTAGGTTTACTTAATAATTTTATAATGTAAAGGCAGGCCGTGGATGATGGTGCATTTTTTGGAAACACTTTTGACTATAATAAAAACTGAAAATATTAAATTTTTTTAAACGCCAGGTAACAGTACTCATGTAGGTACTTACTTGAATACTTGGCACATCGAACTTAACTGACCTACTGTAATCTACTAAGATTTCAAATTGCAGAACACTTTAAATATAGATAAGCCAGTACTTCAGTTTATTACCCAAAGCATTGCCTTGTTGTAACTGTTGTCAATCGAATCACATTGTGTTTAGATCCAAGTCATATGTCTATTTTAAATGTTCTAGAACATGCCAGTTTGCATATTTAAATTAGAGGAATCAAATGACTCAACTCGACTCAGTAGCCAGGCAACAATAAAACCTATTCCAAGAAAGAGACACCATGTCCTGTTGCGATTCTCATCATAATAACAGACTGAGTTGACACGGCGACCGGACATCTTGTGATTAGATAACAACTGAAACGATGTCAAAGTACTTACCTATCTACTAACATCGATTCAAAGGCATTATTGTCTGTTTGAATTTGTAGGGAACGGGAAAATAACGTAATGGGATAAGGACAGGGAAACGATGATGATAGGTACCTACATTATTATGAGACAAACATTTGTAGTAACATAAACTGAAAGTAGGTGAAATGGTGATTGAGGACATTTAAAAACAAAAACTTAAGAAATAAGCTAAAGATTACACTGTCAAGTCAATATAACCAATGCTGTGCACAGCTATCGTTTATTTACCTGTAGGTATTCTTACACGTAATTGCATTATGGGTTTTATGTAAGTTGTAACTGTTAGGTTACCTTACACGTAAGATAAGATTATTTTTAGCCTGTTACTTGTTGATACGTTACAAAACATTACAAGAATACAAAATTAACAGTGATATCACAAACTCTGATAAACTGGGATGTACTTACATACATTCTCACTTGAACTCATCAGCTAGAAGCATAAATAGCTCGCTCGAGGCGCAAACGGAGCGCGGGTCAAATGAACCCAATGAGTTTTAACGAAAATAAATTAATAATACCTACCAAGGTTCCACGATACTGTTATGATCTAATTGCTTGTCACTTTACCGAGGCGCCTAGCGACTGTGAGTTTCAAAGAAAAGCTGTGTATACATCGTTGTTTAAAAAATAAGACTTTATAAAAGTCGACTAAGGCATAAACCTCGTAAATGATGGACCATCTATATGGGCTATGGGCTTATCACCTGTCACCATGGTTCACCATTCTTGGGACTTTAAATCAGAAGTGACTGCAAGTTTTCTTATGTTTACTTGTGGCTCTGCCCACCCTGTTAGGGATAATATGTATGTACGTAGTAGAAGATTTATACAGCGTCAGGAGGCAACTTTTACCTTCACTAACAGGGCGCTGTCGTGCCCGGGACGAATTAAGATGGAGTAGGCTTGCCCAGCACCTATTCCATCCTCTCAGCTTAGTCGGCCTTGTCCACAGGAAAGACATTGTCAATACGTGCGGAGCTAACTAAGCCGCGGGTTTCCTCACGATGTTTTCCTTCACCGTTTGAGATTACTGATACAGAGCTCATAAATTATTCGCTCAGAAATCCATTGGTACACGACCGGATTTGAACCTACGACCTTAGGATCGGAAGGCGGGGTCACTACCAACTAGACCACCAGTGCTCTCATGTTAAATTT
Organism: Scotopteryx bipunctaria; assembly: GCA_949320045.1. Taxonomy (NCBI): domain Eukaryota; kingdom Metazoa; phylum Arthropoda; class Insecta; order Lepidoptera; family Geometridae; genus Scotopteryx; species Scotopteryx bipunctaria. Next base: position 2,847,658 of record OX439440.1, read on the forward strand.
TTTGACAAAAACAACGTTGCTGGTTCTATGTAGACTCGGCTTGGCTAGAGTCCTTCTCAGAATTTAATCTGGTCAGCACATTCGTTGATCGTTGTATACATTAAGATAGATGAGTTGTTAGAAAATACAACGCACTTTGATTAACGCTGCGTTGCATTTCACTGCTATATTATTAGTATCACAGACATTCACTATTAATTTTAATTATAATTCCTTTCTCCACACTGGCTCGAAAGAACTAGTGACACGACTAGATATACCAATTCATTGAATTAAATGTATAAATTAATCAGGAATTGCATAAATTTGTCATGGCGTCAATAGAATTATCGGTAGACTTTATCGTCACTGGAAAGGCAAAATTACGTAAGCGCCAAAATAGGCATATTGAGTTATTATCCTAAAATAGCGGTCCAAATACAATAATATGAATTGCTGGACATAGAAAGTGAAAAAAGAATGAAATCTTACGTTGACGTCATCAAAATTCGATAATTAGGTAAAAAGTTATGATTAAAAAACGAAAAAAATAAATAAACTTTAAATAGCTTTTTCTCGAAATGGCCTTTTGGCGCTTACGTAAATTGACGTTATGATGCGTATCAATAATACCACGATATTGTAAAAAGAAAACGAAACGTTACTCATTACTTAATTAACTGTAAAAATCTTTTAGCATAGATCATTTTTTTTTTGCATTCAGAATAGCGCAATTGCCCCACTGCGCCATACTTGTTATCTTGTTACCTATCAAAACGTTTTTAAAACTGTTATAATATTAGGATTATTTTGGGAAAATACAACTTTTGTCACTTATCCAACTATTCCATTTTTAATTAGTGCAATGGCAGTGAACGTGGTCATTGTTTCACTGGTTCACGAGCCACTCCTATGCACTAAAGTTTAGTAGTACCTAGTAGTTTAGTGACTAAACTATATCACTTAACACTTTTAACGACGTAACATCTAGCTATTCAGAGAATTTTAATTATCTATGGTTTCTAAAATTAGCTTAATTTAATACCAAACACAAATTTTTACTATTATAAATGCGAAGGTAACTAACTGTCTGTCTGTCTGTTACCTTTTCACGCCTAAACTGCTGAACAGATTTTGATGGAATTTGGCAAGGAGATAGATTCCATCCCGGAAAAAATCAATGGGCACGTGTTTCAGAGTTTTTTAAAATAACCAACAAAAATGGGGTAAAATGGTGTATCAAAATTTACACTATGCTAGTGAGCAGCGCGGGTAAACTAGTCCTTTTATCTACTACTTCTAGTCACTTTGACCCAGTGTATTTAAAGAGCGCCTCAAAGGCTTCTTTCGTGTATCTGACGTGCGGGTTTCCTCACGATGTTTTCCTTCACCATTGTACTTATTAACACAGTGTACCTACTTACATTTTTAGAACACAAAAATCCATTGTATACTTCACAAAATGTATTTAATGTACCTAGACCGGTGGAATGAAAAAGTTCGTCAGTTTTTAAATTGATTTGCGAGACATGTTACCTTCTGAATCTAAGGCACAGAACAAACTGTTGCATATAGAAAATTATGTTTAACTCCTCGAAAAAAAGTTAAAACTGACTCGCATCAAAGTTGTTTGACAATTTATCGTCATACAGGATAGTACGTTTTACTGAATTAAAACAATAATTGTCTAACAATAGTGCAAGCGAGAACCGACTCCAAGGTCATCATCATCATCTTCCTGTCCTTATCCCACTCTATGTGGGGTCGGCACTTAGTTTTGGCTAAGGTGTTTTATGACCGGCCTGACGTCAACAGGCAATATATTGGCACTATAACAACAGTTCATAAAAAAAAATATAAAAAAGGGAGCCCCATACAATAAACATTTTAATACTAATTCGACTCGCACTTAACTGTTTTTTGATCAATTGGCGGAGATATCGCAAGACATAGGTACGCTAGACTACATAACAAAAATCTTGTTTTGGTTAAATAAAATATACCGCCGAATTGAGAAGCTCTTCTTATTATGTGAAGTCGGTTACTACTACTCATATCACTCGCTCTTCCGAACCAGTGTGATGAAAGGATTAAAGTCCCAAAGAGGGTCCTTTCGTACACTTGGCACATGTTTTCGAACTCAACAAATCGGTTAATAAACATACATCCTTGGATATTGCGTTTAGCTCCGCGATATGAGTAAGATATTAAAAACGTTACAAAGACTAGAGCAGGTGCGCAGTCGTGTTACAAATACAGTACCTAAGGGTCATGTATGTAACACTGATTAAGCAAAACTACATGCGACAACGATTTTAAAGAAAGTACGAAGTTAGTGTGAGAAGTTAAGTACAAAATTCAACAACAGATAAGAATAGGACGTAGTTTTATGCACTTGCTTGTGAGTTTTTTTTTAAGTAACGTAATTTGTTTCTCTTGAGTAGAATAACGTTTTAGTTTCTTGGGGTTCCGTACCAGAAGGGTGCTAACGGGACCCAATTACCAAGCCACCACCGTCCGCCAGTCCGTCCGTCAGCGGGCTTTATCTCGTTAACCGTAAATGGTAGAGAGTTTAAATTAGATACATTGAAATGGAAATGATCGTAGGTTACCCAGTAACAAAATGTCATACGGTAATTTAAAGATTGTGCATCCAGGAATACGTATATTCAATCTCATTACCCGTACCCAGTGAGTTACGACTGTATCCCATTCCCATTCCAATTGAATTTGTGCAGACTCGTGATGCGGACGGACGCAACAAAATATACAGTCACATTCTAAGATTGCAATTGGATCTGCGAGTAGAATTCTGTAATTATTTTCATTCCGTGGTTATACAGGTGCATTATTACCTGGGAAGCATCCAATATTACGTATTCGTAGGTCTAGTTTAAGAGTAATATAAGACCAGTGTGGAACGAGGTCAAGTAGGAACGATGTGGCCTACCTACTCTTAGCAACTACATACTCACGGCTGGAAGATTAACCCCAGAATACTCAAACGCGACTCAGAGTTGAACACGTCTCAACTCACGGTTTTTTGACAGTTTCTGATGAAAATCTGTCAAAAATCGTCATTTGAGACGTGCTCAACTTTGAGATGCGTTTGAGTATTCGGGGGCACGTTTGGATTAACTGACAGGTGAAATTTTATGACTTCAGTAATAAATTGACGTTGTTCCTTAATCAGATGACCTCGGTGGCGGGCGAGTGCTCGGCTGAGACACAAGAGGCGCGGGTTTGATTCCTGCTACGGAAATGTTTGTATGTTCTGCAAATATTTCTTTCGGGTCTGAGTGTTGTAGTATAATGTGTTATAAGTATGTATTTACAAAAAAAAAGTATATAAGTATTATATCAGCCATCTGGTTCCTATAGTACAAGCTTTGCTTAGTTTGAGGCTAGATGGACATGTGTGAAATGGCCACACATATTTATTTTATATCAAATCGTAATACTTATAAAAGAGTTTGTCGTAACTGACCTATTGAGAGACAACGCAGAGTCTAAACCGCTCGTCCTAGTGACCTGAAATTTGGAAGGCTCATTCCTTATAGCACCTAGAGAAAGGATAATAATATTTAGATAGGTAGAAAGATTATTAATTTTGCACACAAGACACTTCACAGACAGAATGACAGAAACAATAAAAGAAAAAAAAGAAGCACACAATAAGAATAAGAATGTAGGTAGATATTTGGCTACATAATCTACATTTTTGAAAACTCTACCCCTAAAAGGGCAAAAATATTTGTATTAAAAATCCTTATTTTTTATATCATACGATTTTTCATACAAACTTGAAACTTAGCATAAATACCCTTCAATACATTTAATAAAGTCTATGGTAAAATATTTTCTAAACTACCCCCCGAAGCGGGGTGGTCGGATTTGTTTAAAACTGAGAACATCGTTTATGCAATACACCGGTTCTTTACCCACTGCTAGTCGGTTTTATTACCGTGTCTCGCTCAGCTACTTCCCAGCACGATAGGTAGGTAGGTACTTTACAAAATTTACTAAGCATTCACGCACGGTTTTACAAATTCAGCGTTATTTTATCGTAGTGTCAAGTGCAATCTAAATATAAATAACTCTAATGCTGACTGACTAATATATAGCCTATCAACGTACGGCCTCAACCATCCTAAAGCTTGAAACTTGCGAGGGTATATTCCTGTAATAATAAGATGTATAGGTATGAAAGAAAGAAAATAATTTATTGACAATATACAATAATAAATACAGAAACGAAAAATTTAAAATAATAATATATATAAATAAATAAATAACACCCAACAGTCACTTACATAGTCCTGACCCCACACTAGGATTCCCTGTGTCGTGGGTATCAGAAACTACGAGTACCATGGTACCACAACACCCAGACCCAAAAGACACAGCATAGGAAAAAAGAAAAAAGTTTTTGCTATATAGGCATACATATATAGACCTAACCTTAGGGGGGTAGTACAAAAGTCATGCCCTGGTTGCTCTGTCTAAATCAGATAGATGTTGACAAAAAGTCCTAACTCAGCTTTGAGTAGGAGGCTTAGTGATAGGGTCCCGTTGGCACCCTTCAGGTGCCGAACTCCGATAAACAGAGCACTGGTGGTCTAATGTTAGGTGACCCCACCTTCCGATCCTAACATCGAGGGTTCAAATCTAGTCATGCACCAATGGATTTTTCTGTTCGAAAAAATTATGTGCGCGTAACATCGTGAGGAAATCGGTATGTCGTAGAACCTATAAACATCGAAAATATATGTTAAGTGCAGGAAAGGAGCCTTTGAAGCTACCCACTTTAATCCATTCACTACACTGGTTAGAGCCTTTGAAGCGCTCGTGGCGTAACTTGCTTAGGCGTTCTTGATTGATCGTTAAAGTTAAGCAACGATATGCGCGGTCACAAATTGGGATGGGTGACCGCAAGTGGCATTACGAGCTGAGCGCTTCCATGCTTCGGAGGGCACGTTAAACAGTCGGTCCCGGCTTTTAAGTCGTTAAGCCATGACGGAGGCCTTTAGGCGGTCTAAAAACTCCGTCATTAGAATTGGCCACTAGCTCATACGAACATGCATACACACATACTGGTTAGAGAGAACAAGTGACACGACTAGATAGATAGACCGTGATAAAACTTAACATTTAGTTGTAAGCTAGTCTAGTTGAAAAGTAGCAAAATTATGAAGCTATATTTCATAGCTCAAGAACAACGTTCCAACAGTACACGCTATTACGGATAAAGCAAAGCTTTCTTATGGTACGCAAAAGGTAAAACCATAAAACGTTGAACTTAATTTTCATAATAAGACAATTCGACCCCTGGGTGCATCGCTTAGCGAAAGGACTTAGTGAGGGGAGTAATCCGCTGACTAGTTATCGATGAAGTTCAATTAATAATTATCGATGAAGCAGAGATTTCGATAAAAGTATGGCAATTGTTTTGTAGATTTACGGCAGAGAATAAAAGTATATTGAAATTTAGCGTCTTTTTATGTCTTGTAGTTAAGCAGTAACATGATAAGTTTTCAAATAACTTATAATTGCACGTGATAGACAAAAGAAAAACAAGTCGAGGTCACGATAACGATTACAACACTATGTTATTAATAACCTTTGATTACTGCCATGTAGTTCAGAATTTTGAACTCGTCTCAGATTTCGGATAATAAAGACTTCACTACATAAGTCAAAAGGGCGCATTATCAACTAGATAATATTTTGCCTTTATCGCACCTAAATTTGTTAACCAGCAACCGATTTACGCTGTTCATTATAGTTGTATAATGTATATTCGTATGAGCTAGTGGCCAACTATTATAGTTACCGTCACTATAATAGTGACGGAGTTTTTAAGCCGCCTGAGGCCTCCGTCATGACCTAAAGACTTAAAAGTCGGGACCGACTGTTTAACGTGCCCTCCGAAGCACGGAAGCGCTCTGTTCGTAATGCCACTTGCGGTCACCCATCCCAATTGTGACCGCGCACAACGTTGCTTAATTTTAACGATCAATCACGAACGTCAAAGCAAGCTACGCCACGAGCGCTTCAATATATTTAATTATAGTTTAATTCTATGTGAATTAAACTATAATTAAATATATTGAAGCGCCACGTAACTAACGTCACGTAAGTATACTTCAACACAAAGTTAAAAGCCTGTTGCGCCCACGCGGACATCGCAGGCCCCATGACTTGCCTACGATGTCAGTTTAGTTTTGACTAGTTTTACGAACATACTTAGTTTAGTTATATATTCGGCGTAATAGCTTTTTTATTACTTACTTGTTCTGTCACTGCAGTGGTTTGACGACTAGAAGTATATAGTTCTAAGAAAACTTGTAGCCACTCCTGATCCAAGAGTCTCAATATGGATATGGTGAAGCATGGTGACAGGTGATTAGGTTAATGACCTCGGTGGCGTGGTGGGCGAGTGCTCGGCTGACACGCAAAAGGCGCGGGTTCGATTCTCGCTACGGGAGAAATGTTTGAATGTTCTGCAAATATTTCTTCCAGGTCTGGGTGTTTTAGTATTATGTGTTTTATGTATGTATTTACAAAAATAAATATATAAGTATTCTATCAGCCATCTGGTGACCATAGTACAAGCATTGCTTTGTTTGGTGCTAGATGGGGTTTTGTGAAATGTCCACAAATATTTATTCATTTTTTATTTTTTCAGCCCATCGCCCAAATAGATGACCTATCATGTTAGAGAGAATACTATACTTTAGTCGACTTTTAAGACATGCTAGAAAAATAGAGTTTAAATAAAATTTGATCGATAAGGTGTCCATCACTAGATACAGGCTTGCGTGCTGTCACCAATCAATAGTAGCTGGTTTCATTAAAATTGCATGTTTTTATTGTACTTAAAAATATTTCACTGTTTGACGGTATTGCTCGACTTTATCTAAGAGAAAATCGCATCATGGTGACATCGCGGATACCTAGGTACTTTCTTTGTTATTTGGGGGAAACAAACTTTGAAACAATAAGTTTTGTTTTTTATTGTATGTCTGTTGTTCTTTAATAGTAAACTTCAATGCTATTTTTTTAAAAGAATATAAAATTATAGTGGGTTTAGAACTTTCTGATAATAAGATACTCGTACCTATTTAAGCTTGCTTGAGTAGGACTAATGGAACTCAACGAATCGCAACGAATACTAAGCTAACAACGATAAAGAAGGATTATAAAGAATAATAGCGAATCAGATTTGACTTTTGCAAAAGGTAAAAAATTATGTTTTCACAAAAATTCGACATTCACCGCAAATCAAAATGCCTAACGGAAGACAGTCTTCTACCCCTAAAGCTCGTCGGCATATTTCATAGAGTTTAGCATAATTGTGTACAGATATGCCATCATAAACTTCCATCTTGGGACTTTGAGTCAGGAGTGTTGTATCAAGTGTGGCAGCCTCTGTCCGGCTCTTTAGTCGACTGGCCCCGCTCGAACTGGCCCCTTGAGTTCAGTTGACCTAATGCATGTTTTGAATTGGTCAACTGGCCCCGCTTACAGAATTTGTTATTAGAATAGACAAGAAGAAAAGTGTTTCAACTTTTGCCGATATTATCATGGATTCAAAATTTCAAAGAGGTTGCCTAAAACCATAGAGAGAAAAAAAGCTTGTCCACCCCCTTAGGGATAGAAGTGTAATAATTATGTACCTATGTAATTGTAGATGACTTCGGTGGCGTGGCGGGCGAATGCTCGGCTGAGACGGGGGTTCGTGAACTGCGGGGGAAATGTTTGTAGGTTCTGCCAATATTTCTTCCTGGTCTGGGTATTGTAGTAGGTATTTACAAAAAAAAATATGTAGATAAGTGTTCTATCAGCGATATTCTGGTTCCCAGAGTACGAGCTTAGCTTAGTTTGAGGCTAGATGGCGCTGTGTGAAATGTCCACAAATATTTTTTATTTATTATTATCAGGAAACAGGGATGACTGGAAAGAAGGAAGGGAGGCCTTTGCCCTGCAGTGGGACACTACAGGCTCCTAATAATAATAATAAATAATTATCAGGAAGGTGGAATACCGTTAAACCTGAAAAGTTCAAAAACAATAGACGGATAACGACGGAAGAAGCCCGTGAGGCGCACTTTAATTTTTTCACCACACTGACTAGTAGTAGTAGTATTTCAAGTCTTAAAAAGTTATCCACCGAGAAAATGGAGCATTGCAGCACCGATATCCTATACCTAATCTCAATGATCTTGAAACGCTAGCCTATCTCTATGTCTCTTTGCGTCTCAGCCGAGAACTGGCCTGCCACGCTACAGAGGTCGTCAAGATGTTTTTCTTTTGAGAGAACTTATATCTACACTAATATTATAAAGAGGAAAACTTTGTTTGTATGTTTGTTTGTTTGTACTGAATAGGCTCAAAAACTACTGGACCGATTTTAAAAATTCTTTCACCATTCGAAAGCTACATTATCCACGAGTAACATAGGCTATATTTTATTTTGGAAAAAAATAGGGTTCCGTAAGATATTTGGGTTTTTCGGACACAAGGTGTAAAAAATCAACCAGAAAAGTTACTTATTTTGCGTACGCTGCCTAAACTATAAAAGATAGAACCATAAAATGTTCTAATTAATTGTAGATCTTATAAATATCTACAAAAAAGTCCGCGACACACTATACCCATCTATGTCGAGTGAGGCACAGCAACCATTTTTTTATTTAAAAATCTTGAATTTTTTTTGGACTACATTTAAACGCGTTTATTTTACTCATGCTATTAATCCTTATCAAAATAAATGATTTCATCACTAAGAACAGTTTATGGAGATAATATTTGGTCTTTGAATGATTAAAATTGGACGTTTGGTTTTGAAGTTATGGCGAAACGGTAATGAATAATGAGGATAGTAGGTACCTACGTGTGCTGGAATGGGACATAGGGTACTTTTTATCTGGGTACCGCGTGAGCGAAGCCGCGGGCGGCTGCTAGTAAGATATAATAAGACAACAACCAAAGCTGGAACCGTGGCTGAAACAGCTGAAAACGCGAAGCGGCGGAAATATTCTGTTCTCTAAAGTGACTATATTTTTGCGCCGCGATGTTGATACACTAGGACCATAGGGTCCGTCTGTAAAGGCCCGTTTCCTGTTTTATAAAATAAAAATATATTTGCGTTCATGAGACATGGAATGAAACATCTGTTCCTCACTCATCTATCTGTCATAGTGATCAATTCTTTGCTTTCCGTGAGCAAGTACAACGTCGCTGACATAAAAATAAGTTTTTCTATGAAATTGAATACAGTGATCGCGTGCTCGCGCTCATTTTCCGTTCGGCCGATGTCTCTCTTGACTGTAATGGGTTATATTAAATTGGCAATATTGGTACGAGTAACTGACGATAAGTGTAATGATTGGGCGATTCTTGATAACCCTAGTTGGAGGCCGCGGGCCGTTGTGAAACAGATAGATAACGTATTTCTATCTCTAGTGCTTGTACAGACATGGGCAAAAGTTGATGACCTTTCCAGTTTTTTTTATATTTGTGGACATTAGACACTGCGCCATCTAGCCCCAAATCAAGCAAAGCTTGTACTATGGGAACCAGATGCCTGATTTGACATACTTTTAAGTAAATACAAACTTATAATACACTAGCAGCCGCCCGCGGCTTCGCTCACGCGGTACCCAGATAAAAAGTACCCTATGTCCCATTCCAGCACACGTAGGTACCTACTATCCTCATTATTCATTACCGTTTCGCCATAACTTCAAAACCAAACGTCCAATTTTAATCATTCAAAGACCAAATATTATCTCCATAAACTGTTCTTAGTGATGAAATCATTTATTTTGATAAGGATTAATAGCATGAGTAAAATAAACGCGTTTAAATGTAGTCCAAAAAAAATTCAAGATTTTTAAATAAAAAAATGGTTGCTGTGCCTCACTCGACATAGATGGGTATAGTGTGTCGCGGACTTTTTTGTAGATATTTATAAGATCTACAATTAATTAGAACATTTTATGGTTCTATCTTTTATAGTTTAGGCAGCGTACGCAAAATAAGTAACTTTTCTGGTTGATTTTTTACACCTTGTGTCCGAAAAACCCAAATATCTTACGGAACCCTATTTTTTTCCAAAATAAAATATAGCCTATGTTACTCGTGGATAATGTAGCTTTCGAATGGTGAAAGAATTTTTAAAATCGGTCCAGTAGTTTTTGAGCCTATTCAGTACAAACAAACAAACATACAAACAAAGTTTTCCTCTTTATAATATTAGTGTAGATAGTATTACAACATTCAGACGCGAAGAAATATTTGCAGAATATGCAATAATTTCTCTGCAGCGGGAATCGAACCCGTGCTTGTTGCGTCTCTAAACTAATTTCTAAATTGGCCGCATTGCCACGCTGAATGGAAATACTGATCCGTTAGCCTAATAACTTGGAACGCGCATTGCTTCGACCAGACGTTTATTCACAAAATGGCTTAGACACCTTTTTCTTTGACCTGATCATCATTTACTTTTGATGCTGACTGTACTTCTAATTAGGGAACACGTGATTCTCTCAGTGGACAAAATCCACATTCTGACGAATGATTTGAAAAGTCATTGATAACTGAGCTTGATTACAATATATAGGTACCTATGTAATTTACCTACTGCCAGGTTCATAGGGGCCTATTGTTTTATATTATAATTTGCTAGCTTCAACCCGCGGCCTTGCTCACTTTTTACTCGCATAAGTACTATGTATATTTCAAGTTTCAGCCAAATCCATTCAGCCGTTGCGGCGTAAAACTTCGCCACATCCCCACAAACTTTCACATTTTTAATATTAGAGGGATGGTACCTATAAATAAAACAAAGATAATCCACGGCTGTCTGTTTGTGCATTTAGAACAATAAATACACAACGGATTTTAACTTAACAATGATTTAGATCATATTTTTTTCTGAAGGTTTACATAATAATGTACACCTTCACATAATAATAAAATAAAATAAAAAGCCTATTTATTCCATAACTTAGTATCTAAGTAACCTAAGAATTGTTTTTTTACACTAAAATATTTTTTCTTACTAAATTAGGACCCCTCTCGGGTAAAGGCCTCCTCCAGCTCTTTCCACTTGTCGCGGTCTTCTGCCACCTCTGTCCAATTTGTGGTATTAGTTGTTTTTTTAATCTCGTCTGACCAACGAGCCAGCGGTCTTCCTGCTCTTCTTGTTCCTGTTGGTCCTTTCCAGTTTGTGACTCTATTGGCCCACCTTTTTTTTTCCTTCATTCGTGCTGTGTGTCTTGCCCATTGCCATTTTAGTTTTAGGGCGTGTTCTAGAGCATCAATAAAACCTGTTTTATTACGAATTTCTGTGTGTTTAATTTTTTGTGTGTCTTACCCTTAGGATGCTTCTTTCTATTGCTCTCTGGCATTTTATAATTTTATTTTTTACCTCTTTTGTGTACGTCCATGTTTAACTTCCATATGTAAGTGTAGGAAAGAGGCAACACCTTCACATACATGAACTTAAAAATATTACATAAATCACTCGGACAATACTACTACTAGTCGTGTCACTAGTTCTTTCGAACCAGTGTGGTGAAAGGATTTAAAATGCACCTCAAAGGCTGTTTTCCAACTTCTTAGGTTCTATGCCGGTTTTCTTACGATGTTTTGCTTTACCGTTTGAAAGTACTGGTATAGCGCATTATACATTTTTCAAACAGAAAAATCCGTTGGTGTACGACCGGATTTGAACCCACGACCTAGGATCGGAAAGCGGGGCCATTACCACTAAACCACCCAGTGCTCTGACACTTATGATGCTATATTAGTACATTGCACCCGTGCGAAGCCAAAGCTGGTCGTTAGTGAATAAAATAATTATTATGTTCAAAACAACAAACTTGATAAAGATACAATGAACTATGTATCCTATTAGCTGTTGACCGTGACTTCATACGCGTTTAATTATTCTAATAAGTGATGGGTACTTATCACCTCTTTTTAAGGGTTGATTTGTAAAATCCTGAAACACATGACCAATTATTTTGCATTTACAGTATACAAAACGTTTTAAGTTTCAAGCAAATCACACCACGCGATAATACGTTTCATACAAACGTTTTCACCCCTTTTGACACCTTTAGGGGTTGAATTTCGAAAAATCCCGCCTGAGTGGGTGGATTTTGCTATAAAGGGAAGTTAACTTCCAAATTTTAGCTTTCTAGCTTCGGCGGTTTCGGCTCGGCGATGATGAATCAGTCAGTCAGTCAGGTTAAGCTCTTTTATAGATATAGATGAGCACTGTTGTGGGAGTACTGGTATAGCGCACATAAATTTTTCGCACAGAAAAATCCATTGGTACACGGACCGGTTTTGAACCCACGACCTTAGGATCGGAAGGCGGGGTCACTACCAACTAGACCACCAGTGCTCTCAAAAAGTAATGAAGGAATGTAATATCACTCGGTACAAAATGTAATGTCATAATGCATTACTTTTTAAAGCACTGTTTCGCTCATGTCTAATTTTTACGTGCCGTATTTCGGCTATTGTGTCATAGGTTACTTACTATTCACACTGAACTATTCGGTCGCCGGTGCGCGTAAATCACGCGCGGAAAGGTGACTGATAACGTCGCGTACGACAGCTCGTCGGCGAGCGTCGCCGTGCGTCCGCTGACGGCCTTTATCAGACCCTGTGCACGCTCTGAATTACCACTCCAACTTACTATGTACCCACCTAATTAAAAAAAAGCAAGACACTAGAAAACTCCTCACGTATCGCTATATACTCGTAAATAGACGCGCAAACTTACCTCACAATCCACAGAAGACATGTCTACCAACCAAAAGATAGGTTCAATAAAATAAATTGTATCCAGTTACATAAGAACTAAGGCTCTTACCATCTATACTAGATGATTTATACGGCGTGGGGAGGCAACTTTTGCCTATTAACTAGACGCTGTAATGCCCGGGATGATTTTTTCTTTGAAGCATTCTATGCCATCCTCTCAGTTACATAAAAAATAATAATAATAAAGCCGTTTATTCAGACCAACAAAAAAAATCTTACTTAGGTATCTTAATAATTATGCTAGGTATTTTTGTTCTGTCATGTGTGCCCTTTGGCTGGTTTACATAAAAAACGGCCGTACAAATCAAGTGATTGCTTGAGATCACATTTGAAAATGCATTATTATGATCCGTCACTTTACCTATCCTATGCGAGGGTCATTACCATACAAAATCAAACGCTGTAAAGGCGTGGTTACTTAGCGTAAGCTAGCATACGATCTGAACTACTCGGTTACTGTGCAGTTGCTCACACTGTTGATCAGATTTTGCGATCGCACTTATTCCATCACAACTCACAGCTACTCTATCTATCGGACTCTTATCGGAACAGCAATGTGTGACCAGGGAAATGATTCTCGTTGAGTAGACATATTTACCACGAAAATAACGCAAAATTGCAAAAACATAAAAAGAAAAGACGGCGTGCCGCGAACAATAAAAGTGAAGCCACCTTTTTATCTGTGTGTGTCGGTTTTGAGGTTTTGTGTTCAAAGTAACCTAAAATTCATAGTATAATAATTAAGAAACGATGTTATTTGAAGTACTTACAAGTGAAAAGTGATTCCGTGAGACTTTTTATGTGATTTGCTGTTGTTTTTACAAGTTTTCACTACACAGGAAAGCATAATTCTATTTTTAAATTTTAAGTTTACTAGACAACGACTCGAGAGCGATGAGCGTGGTTTTAGTGTAGGTGTGCGCGTGAGCGTGTATGTTTACTTGCAGGAGCACGGTTTTGTGTGCTTCATGCCTTCACTTTTGTTGTTCGCGGCGCGGCGTATTTTCTTTTTATTTGATCCGAGGACTATTCTTAAAAAATCAGACCCAACTCTGTGTCCACACCATCGTCTGAACGAGCGAGGCGAGTCGAGTTACTGTCATAAATACAAGTACCTACACATTCTGGCAGTATGTCTACTGTCAGGTCAGCAGCTCGCAGTAACCAGAACTGCGGTAATTATAGGGTCATCAACAATCGTGTCTCGTGATAAATGTTATGTTCAATAAAATTGGAATTTCAACTTTGTCATTGAAATGCCTATGTTTAATGACTATAATTTTACTGTTGTCATCTTTGTAAAGAATGACGAAGTGGTGAGATCATCTTAAGAAGCTTAGGTAACTCTAAGAGATACAAAAAATTATATAAATCAGGTCGCACATATTCATACGTCTAATGAACGCTTTACATATCGTAGATAGGCGATCTCTTATAGTTGTGTCACTCACTCGTTCTTTCGAACCATGTGGTGAAAAGATTTAAAGTTCACCTCAAAGACTCTTTTCGTGCACTTGACACATATTTTCGAACTTTAAGGTTCTACGATATGCCATGAATGGCAATACTGATCCGTTGAGCCCAATAAGAACCAGCTATTAAACCGAAAAATCCATTGGTGATTGGATTTGAACCCACGACCTTAGGATTAGAAGACGGTGTTAATACCACTAGACCACCAGTGCTCTCCAAGCTCTAGGAGGGCGCTCTTTGAAGCGCTCGTGGCGTAGTTTGCTTAGGCGTTCTTGATTGATCGTTAAAGTTAAGCAACAATATGCGCTGTCATAAATTGGGATGGGTGACCGCAATTGGCATTAAGAGCTGAGCGTTTCCGTGCTTCGGAGGGCACGTTAAACAGTCGGTCCCGGCTTTTAAGTTGTTAAGCCATGACGGAGGCCTTTAGGCGGCCTAAAAACTCCGTCACTAGAGTTGGCCACTAGCTCATACGAAACTAAATACAATATCCAAGCCCTCTAAATTTTTTGCAAACAAAGCCATGTTGCTATGGTATTACTCCACCTGTCGTCCATTAGTTAGTTTCCCTAAAACCTACGCATTGCGTGAAATTCATGCGTAAACTAAACCAGTCGTTGCACATCAAAGTTACCAAACAAATTGCAATTGAACAAACAACGCAGGCCAAGAGTTTTGCCCAAGTTTTGCTGTTTTAGCTTTGTACTGTCTTAATTTCAGGCCTAGGACTGTTACTTCAGGACGAACCATTAGTGCAAAGTTTCTTTTTTTTGAGAGCACTTGTGATCTAGTTTGTAGTGACCCCGCCTTCCGATCCTAAGGTCGTGGGTTAAAACCCGGTCGTGTACCAATGGATTTTCCTGTGCGATAAAATCATGTTCGATGTATCGGTACTCTCAAACGGTGAAGGAAAACATCGTGAGGAAATCCGCGGCTTAGTCAGCTCCGCACGTATTGACCATGTCTTTCTTTACTATATCTTCCTACTAACTGCCGACCGTGGCTTCGCTCGCGTGGATAAAAAAACAGCCTAGGTATATGTTATCCAGTACATGTACTATGTATATTCCAAGTTTCATTCGAATCCGTTCTACCGTTTAGGCGTGTTTGAGGCAGAAACATACAAGATTAAGGCCTTTTACCATCTATAGTAGATGATTTATACAGCGTCAGGAGGCAACTTTTACCTTCACAAACGAATTAAGATGGAGTAGGCTTGGTTCAACCAATAAATACCTACCTACATACATCCTCACAAACTTTAACATTTATAATATAGTAGGGTAGGATGCTGGTAAAAGGTCTCCCTCAAATTAAATCATCTCGGCCTTTTTTACTATTATTATCGTTATTAGTAAATTAATGTTAATTTGTTTACGATACAATAATTTACAATTTGAGAACAACCCATTAAATAAGAGTTAGTTCAATCAATAATTAGAAAGATCTTACAAAATTTATGTTTGTCAAAATCTTTGCACCACACTGATTCGTAAAAACAAATGGCACGACTAAGCAGCACATTTAATTATGTTTAAACACGTCTCATTTAAAAAACGTGTATGACGCATTGATAGCATTATTAAAAAAAAACATCAGAATAGCTATGATATGCGTATGTAAAAAATAAAAAGAAGAGAAACGAAAAGGGGTCCCTATTACTAAGCCTCTTCTATCTGTCCGTCTGTCAGCGGGCTGTAACTCATGAAACGTAATAGGTAGAGAGTTACTCAGTAACAACAAATAATGAATAAAAATGGCAATGTCATTCAATGTCAACTCATTCATTTAGGTATGTATAGTGACGGAATTAAAAGGTTCGTCACCTTGAGGTCGGTATTCGCTTGCACTAGTGTATGAATCAATTATGGTTTTAAATTCAGTAAAACATACTAACCTGTATGACACATTAAATTGTCAAACAACTTTGATGCGCGTAAATTTGAACTTTGTTGTCGAGCAGTTAAACATAATTTTCTATGCAACAGTTTGTTCCGTGCTTTAGATTCAAAAGGTAACATGCCTCGCAACACGTCAAACTAATCAATTTGAAAACTGACGAACCTTTTCATTCCGCCGCTCTATATTTACAATGGTACGGAATTCCTCGTGTGCGAATTCGAATCGCACTAGACTGGATTTTTTTACCCTTGACTTTTTAATAACTTTTACCTATCTGTTGTCTCGTGTTCTAACCCTTCCCAGGCCAAAACCGGCGGCAAGCGTCGCGTGCGTTGGCCTCATTTACCATATTTTATGACACAGTTCCGACTTAGTATTTCACTTTTTGTTTAAACTATGTCTTTTAGTATACGCCAGTAATCATGTAACTAAGAAAACTCCTAAAATATCCTAATACGGTGCCTATCAATTAAAGAGTCAATCACAGAGGGACAGAGAGGGATTGGAAGCGTTTGAAATGTGGTGCTGGAGAAGGATGAAGAGGATTAGCTGGATAGAAAAAAATAACTAACGAGGAAGGTTTAAAACGAGTAGAAGAGTAAAGGATCTTAATAAAAACGATTCAAAATAGAAGAGGGAAAATGTTTGGACATCTTATACGACATGAGAGCTTCATAAAGCCGATCATAGAAGGAAAGGTAGAAGGAAAGCGGGGAAGTAGAAGACCAATAATTAGATACATCAGCCAGATAAATTATACGGGACGACGTATAAAGAAGTAAAAGAAACCTCATTGGGGGGGGAAAATGGAGGAAACTTCATCACTAAGTACACCTTACAAAGATTACACACTTTCAAGAACCAGTCAGTTTTTATTTAAATTCCTCCAACCTTTCTAGTAGGTAATCAAAATTGTTATTTTTCAATACGCATTATTCTTCAACTTACGTATGAATTTGTACTAGTTTAGTACTTACGCGGTTTCAATATGATGCTAACGAACGACGGATCGTTTATTGCCATAGCAACGTTATTTTTATGTCAAAAATTTTTGTCGCTTTTTTTAATAAGATTGGTAGATGAAACACATCTAAAACTACTGTAATTTTTTATAAATTCCTGTAACCTTTCTAGTATCCGCATTGTTATGTGACGATTTGCATTATTCTTTAACTTACCTACATAGGAATTTGACAGATGGTCTGATACAGACATTAGGTATAGTTTAGGTATTAGGTAGTCATAATTCATGACCCTACCATTTAGATAGACAGCTGATATCTGAAGCTGATAGATAACTGAAGGTTTTTTGCATTTCTTCGGAGTGTGTTGACAGCATGACATAATGTCAAAAGTGCACAGTTTAAAGCGCTCGTGACGTGACTTGCTTAGACGTTCTTGATTGATCGTTGAATTTGTGCAACTTTGTGGGCGGTCACAATTGGGATGGGTGACCGCAAGTGGCATTACGAGCTGAGCGCTACCGCGCTTCGGCGGGCACGTTAAATTGTCGGTCCCGGCTTTTAAGCCACGACGAAGGCTTTTAGGCGGCCTAAAAACTCCGTCACAAGAGCTGGCCACTAGCTCATACGAACTTACTTAACTACTTTTGATGTTTTAATGTTTAGTGAAGAATCATGGCGTGCAGATTATGACGTCACGTTCCTCATGTGTAATGTAAGTAGCGTGACAACAGAGCGCGCGCGCGCAAATAACCAGCCTACTTCATAGTGAGGGAGACAAACCACTCAAATTTAAATTGAATTAGGCGCTGGAAAATTTAATTGGAATAATGTAGCATAGTAGCAGATACAATTATAATGTTACTAGTAAAATGCCACGCGGTTTTGAGTATTTTCTTATTTATGTTTTTAGATAATTAGACTGTGCGTTGCCTATTTTAACGGCTTCAAACAGGTCCATCAAAGTGCATATTTAATACAAATAATTGATAAAGTAAGAAGTTCGTATGAGCTAGTGGCCAGCTCTTGTGATGGAGTTTTCAGGCGCCACCTAAAGGCCTCTGTCATGGCTTCCATAACCTGGTTAAGGGTTAAAAGCCGGGACCGACAATTTAACGTGCCCTACGAAGCACGGAAGCGCTCAGCTCGTAATGCCACTTGCGGTCACCCATCCCGATTGTGACCGCGCACAGGGTTGTTTAACTTCAACAATCAATCAAGACCGTCTAAGCAAGCTACGCCACGAGCGCTTCGATTAAATCAAATGAATGATGATGATTAGGGATAGTATCCTCACCAATATTGAAACATCTATGTGGGCGATGGGCTGATCACCTATCACCATGGTTCACCATATCCATCTTGAAATTTTGAATCACGAGTTGGATATTAAAATTGAATCTTATAAATACATTTTAAGTGTTTGATAAAGCATTTATCATAATAAAATAGCTTAAATGTTGTGATTGACGATGAGACAATTCCCACATATATTTGATTGTGCAATTGACATCTAAGGCCAATGCTCCAATTGATTCAAATTATTCGACAGAGAACGACAAACATAACTATTAGACGGAATAATTGATGTGTAAATATAGAAGCTGTAATTGTGTTCAAAATCAGTTCTTGGTAGCTCATTGTGCCGTAAAAAATAACTTTGAGAGGTCAGACATGTATCAGACCACACACAGCATAGATTAGTTAAGTAATCATAATTATTTCTTAACAAATCTTATCACTTTTGCTCACAATGTTTTCTCAAAACTTTACCAAAATATTTAATTAACATCATACATACAAACATACATTTTATCACACCCCTATCCCCAATAGGGTGGGCAATGACACAAGTAATCATAAGAAAACTTGCAGCAAACTCCTGATTCAAAATGACGACCTCAATGGCGAGGCGGGCGAGTGCTCGGCTAAGACCCAAGAGGTGCGGGTTCGATTTCCGCTACGGGGGAAATGTTTGTATGTTCTGCAAATATTTCTTCCGGGTCTGGGTGTTGTATCAAATGTATTATAAGTATGTATTTACAAAAAAAGTATATGAGTATTCTATCAGCCATCTGGTGCCCATAGTACATGCTTTGCTTAGTTTGGGGCTAGATGGTGCTGTGTGAAAATTCCGCAAATATTATTATTCTATTTATTATAAAATCTATATGGGCCATGATGATGGTAGCATCTATATGGGTGATGAGCTGACACCTGGCGTGATAATAATGTATGTGTATTATGTGAAATCTACATAACACCTTTTTATTTATTTTTTAATATCTAGTCTCCGTTCGGCTCTATTTGCGTGATACTGTGAAAAGTTGCCTTATGCTTTACAGCAGTTCATTTACTGCATTATAAACCACTTAAAACAAAATAATTTTGAGGGCTGGATACATGATCATCTTTATCATCATACTAGCTGCCGCCCGCGGCTTCGCTCGCGTGGTATCCGGATAAAAAATAGCCTATATGTTAATCCAGTACATGTACGATGTATATTCCAAGTTTCATTCAAATCCGTTCAGCCGTTTAGGCGTGATTGAGGCACAAACATCCAAACATCCAAACATCCAAACTCACAAACTTTCGCATTTATAATATAAGTAAGATAATTATGTATAGTCCATTATAATGTCATGTGACGAGAAGAGTGTTAGATATGAATGTGGAAGGATTGTATTTGGGTATAATTAGGCCAAAGAAAAGATGGATGGACTGTATGAAAGACAACATGAGTGAGAAAGGAGTGAGAGTTGAAATGACTTCTGACGGAGGGAAATGGAAGAAGAATACATGTTGTACCGACCCCACATAAAGGGAGACAAAGGGCAGGAAAATGATGAGGATGATGATGTTTTCGTTGCCTCACTCAGCCCTTTATTCCGAAATACAGGGAAACTCAAAAACCGTCAAATTACGGTCAATATCCCATTCTACCTAAGTGTAAAGCTACGTCAGTTGATCTGCCTTGACCACAAGAGCTGTGAAATGTTGTGGCTACTTCAACGCGATCTCCTGACCTACAAATTTCGGTTTACTACTTCCAGTAAAGTGTGTAACAAACTAGTGACCGGGATACCGCCGGATCTTCGCCTCTCAGCAAAACCACTGACGTGTGATGGAATATGTATAAATAATTTTACGAGCTACCAGTTGCTCAAACTCTGCCTACACATCACTAGCTCACTCTTTAAGTGTTCTGATATTCCGGTCAGTTTGGAACCATCGCATTGTCTTTGATTGTGACAGGTTCTATGTTTTTTCTCGACCCCACTGCCTTGTTCGTCGGATCGTCACGGACCGTTTCGGGCTACGAAGTAATTAATATTATTAGGAGCATGTAGCAAGAGCACTTGTGGTCTTGTGGTATTGACCCCGCCTTCCGATCCTAAGGTCGTGGGATCAAATCCGGTCATGCACCAATGGATTTTTCCATTCGAAAAATTTTTGTGCGCTATAGCAGTACTCTCACATTTTGAATTGAATCGAATAGAATTTTGAATTGAATTCTCTTCAGTGATCCTTATTCTGGGCCACTGTGGACCAGAAATTGATAAACCTAAGCAAAAAAAAAGAAAATTACAATGATTACGATTACTTGTACCTACTAGTTTTTTTATTTTTTACAAAACTATAAGTAAACTTTCATTGGTTCAAAAGAACTAGTGGCACGACTCGATAGTAAACATTTGACAAGACTTTGCTTTTCTTTTTTGTGCCGGGCTGGTGGTCGATTCTATTGTAAACCTATACTAATGTTATTTGTCAGATCTAAACTTATAGAACCGTTAAGGATAGGTACGGGCGTGATAATATGTACCCATGTAAAGTTATAACTCTAGTACCTCTATTGATAGTCACTGTGCAGCTGTGGCATTTGCTGACCTTTCAACGTCACTTTTGTATGGAATTTATGTGTGAATTGTATTAATATTTTGCCGGTGGCGTATCTGATTCTATTTTAAATATTATATACAAAAGCAACAGTCGGGCTATCCAAACACCGTTAATAAATAATTAAATTACCTACTTCTCTCTGATATACCCACATACTTATTTAAATCAGTATTTGGGAATACGTCGTCCGAACGTCTTTTACCAAAATGCAGGGTTCTCATTCCATTAGTGAAATATATAAAAAGATACCTACATAGGCGATAGAGGCAGCGAGCTCTCTTCAAACGTGTTTTACAAAGAGTGAATCTTCCTTCAAGACGTAATTCTTACAAACAACTTGAGGAATAAGTCGGGATCGAAAATGTTAGCTGCTACATTTTTGTTCAATAACAAATATTTTATTTTAACTTTGCGTCTTGGTCAAGAATCAAGTTCAAGTTCTAAGTCTGTTTCTAGTTTCATCAGAATCGGTTTAGCCGTGTGTTTCGAACATAAACATAGTTTCGCTAATATAGGATTTAATTTTTATACTTCTCTGCTGGACTGGGGAGTAAAGAAAAAACGTAGAATGCGTCCAGCTGCTTCTTTCCCCGAGCATGTCGTAAAAGTCGATTAAAGGATAGTATCCTTTCCAATACGATGGAGATGATACTATCTATACAGGCTATCTATATAGGAGATGGGCTGATCACCAGTCACCATGTTTCACCATAATCTATCTTGGGACATTGAATCAGGAGTAGCTGCGAGCTGAGCACTTCCGTGCTTCGGAGGACACGTTAAACTGTCGGTCCCGGCTTTTAAGTCGTCAAGCCATCACGGAGGCCTTTAGGCGGCCTAAAAACTTCGTCACTAGAGTTGGCCACTAGCTCATACGAACATACATAATAGGAGTAGCTGCAAGTTTTCTTACGATTACTTGTGGCTCTGCCCATCCCATTAGGGATACGGGCATGCTAATATGTGTATATTATGTATTTATACTCTGTGAGAAATAATAAATAAATAATAATAATAACACAGTCACATACATAGTCCTGACCCCACACTAGGATTCCCTGTGTCGTGGGTATCAGAAACTACGAGTACCATGGTATGTACCACAACACCCAGACCCGGAAGAAATATTTACAGAACATGCAAACATTTCTTCCACAGCGGGAATCAAACCCGCGCCTCATGCGTCTCTGCCGAGCAATCGCCAGCCACGCCACTGAGGCCGTCGAAAAGTTTTAATTCAAAAATAGATTTAATGATGAAAATTATCACATTATTCTGAAATTATGGAGTTTGCAAAACGAAATCAGTTGTTGAAGCCATCCAGTTCATTGCTGGCATTGTTGCATGCTCCCAAACTAAAACAGGCATATGATTTTAATCGTAAAAATCAACAGCATGGCAGCTCGACCACTTCCTAGTTTAGGCCGGAACACACACCGTTCCTTAAAAGGCACACACAGATTCAACTGACACTGACAACAACTGCCTTTTGAGTACATGGGTTGCCGTCAACAGAAAATATACTACCCTCGCTGAAGGCAAACTTCGAACGGTACAGAGAGAAATCAAAATGGTGATATCACCTAGGCGGATACCACCCTAAGAAAAATCGAACGTTTGTAGCGTTTAAGTAATACATAAAAACTAAGGCCTTTTACCATCTATAGCGTCAGGAGGCAACTTTTACCTTCACAGACGGGACGCTGTAGTGCCCGAGACGAATTAAGATAGAGTAGGCTTGCCCAGCACCTATTCCATTCTCTCAGCTTAGTCGGCCTTGTCCACAGGAAAGACATGGTCAATACGCGCGGAGCTAACAACTATCTGTCGGGAGATTACTGATATAGCGCACATAAATTTTTCGCACAGAAAAGTTCATTGGTACACGACCGGATTTGAACCCACGACCTTAGGATCGGAAGGCGGGGTCACTACCAACTAGACCACCAGTGCTCTCAAGTAATACATACGACCACACCAATTTGCCCCTTCTATGTTTTTGTCCCATCCAATCCATCCTAAGTTGCCTGGCAGAGATCGCCAGTTTAATGTTGTGTGGTAAACAATAGTGTTATGTATCTATCTATCTTACTTACTAAGTCAGATTCGTAGAAAATGTAATATTGTAAGAGATATTCAGAGATCTAGGAACAATTATGTCACAACACGTACATTCTACGCGTAACACGAGTTAGTGCTGCAAATTGGTCACTCGTTTCTAGGAAGCTATCACTGATGCCCGGTTCCTATATCCTACTATCGGACAACGGATGGTATAGCGACTTTGTTTTTCTGACAGAAAATGTATCGCGCTCTACGAAAGATCAACATTGCTATTTATCGTGTCACAAGTTCTTTCGAACCAGTGTGGTGGATTTAAAGAGCGCCTTAAAGGCTTCCTTCGTGCAATATAATAACGTACCTAATGACAACCCGTCGTCCTTAAGTTAAGTGGGTCATTCTCATCTGTTTATAATCGTTTACAGCCGTGGTTGTCACTACCGTCGATCTTAATACTCTTAATATTAAAAGAAAACGCTAATGTTATAATGAATTGGTGATGAATAAATTCATCGTAACATTATGGTTTTTTAATATTAGAAAGAGTATTTAGGAACCACGGATCCACATCACGGCTGTAACTGATCATGACTTCGGTGACGTGGCGGACGAGTGCGCTGCATTTTATTTATTTAATATAAAAAATGAGAATGACCCAAATATAGGAACCGGGCCTGAGTCGAATCTAAAGCTTAACTGGAATAGAAGAAACACAGCATAATGGTATTAACACTAAGGCATTTTAGCATCTATAACTATGTAGATGATTTATACAGCGTCAGGAGGAAACTTAATTTTTTTGCCTACACTAACGGGACGCTGTAGTTAAACTTGGGAAACATCCCACAAATTAGCCCGTATTGAGTTTTTTTTTTATAATTTTTGTTCTCTGTTGCATCCTTCAGGAGTTGAATTTTAATAATTCCTTTCTTATTGCAACCTTACACAATGAGGATTACCCTCCAAGTACCATGCTTTTCTTATGGTTTAGGACTCGAATGTCAGTCAGTTAGTCAAGCATCCAATTAGTCAGTCAGTCAGTCAGTCAGTTAGTCAGTAAATCCAGTGTTATATTCAGATAGTGGTGAAGCTGCAATGTACCAGCTGCCTCTTCACTGGTGATATAATCGAGTGCAAACTTGGATACCGCATAATTGTCCGATTGTTCGGATGCTCTAGAGCACTGACTACATTACTTATTCCTACAATTGATGGCCCGAACTCAAACCCCATTTGACTTTATTATTATTCTCCGGTTATTCTCCGGATAGTCAAAACATACTCTAAACCAACATAGTATATGATAAAACCTCCTTTTTTTGAAGCTTTCATAAAAAAATTGAAAACTAAATTGAAAATACTTAGGAAACTAACTTATTGAAAATACATACCTTACTAGGTAATTATATACTAATTAAAACAATCAACATAGTTCTGCTATAAGTGCTGTGCTAAAGCGACGAGCCGGGTATTAATACTTACCTAAAGCCAACCTAATTCAAATCACCAATTAATGAAGCAGACAAAACGTGTTTTACGTACGACGCTTTTATTTTGCCGCATCGACAAAACCGGGGTAATCCCCGCATCAAGTACCTACCACGGATCGCGACTACTCATCCTTGCGATACCTATTTGGTACATTATGCCTATTTACTTGTCTTTCTTGTGGGAAAGAAAAGGAAGTTGTCAAGCAGTAGCGGGAATCGAACCCGCGCCTCTTGCGTCTCATCCGAGCACTCGTCCGCCACGCCACAGAGGTCGTCGAGAATTTGTGCCTTCGTGTGTTGTAACAAATTAAATTTTTAGTTTTCTCGCAATTCTGTATTAAAAGGCTAGAAGGCTTTGAAGTTGTAGAAATTGAATATATTTTTAGATTAGAAACATTGCTATTGGAGCCGCTAGGAACAAATCAGCAAATCCATTTTCAAAAGTGCACTAGAGTCGAAAGTCTACAAAGAAGCTGCACTAGAGGTCATCCTTAACACAGCTACAAATAGCGCGATAGAGATGGCCACCTTCTACTCCAGAAATCATTCTAATATTATAAAGAGGAAAGATTTTTTGTTTGTTTGTAACTAATAGGCTCCGAAGCTACTGAACCGATTTCAAAAATTCTTTTACCAATAGAAAGCTACATTATCAGGGACCAGTATAGGCTATAATATATTTTCAAAAAGTTAGGGATCCGTAAGAAAATTGCAATATTGTAACCCAAGGTACAAAACCCAAAATAGTTTTTTGCGTGCGCTGCGAAAACTATTGATTATAGAGCAAAATAATGTACTACACGCGTACGAAGTCGCGGGCAACATCTAGTATTTTATAATGAATTGAATCACTGACACGGAAAAAAGAATAAGAAGTCTACAAAGCATAGTTTACTTTCAAAATGATGAAAATAAGACGTTTTGGTATCGCGAGGGAAGGATAAAAGTCCGATTAATGTTACTTAAACTGAGATCCTTGAGGTGTCTGCTTAGATGGAGTACACACTTTACTACTTAGGTGCCATGCTTCAACTTAACCAAAATATATGTATAATATATTTTTTTTAAAACCTCGGTTTAATTTAGGTCAAATGTTGGTCAAAATTAAAATTTATAAAAATCTTTTGAAATACGTCTTAGGATGCAAACATTCTCAAAACCATAATTTACCCTACTAATATTATAAATGCGAAAGTTTCTTAGGATGTGAGGATGTGACGATGTTTGTGCCTCAATCACGCCGTAACGGCTGAACGGATTTGAATGAAACATAGAACATACATAGTATGTGTGCTGGAATAACATATAGGTGTACTTTTTATCCTGGTACCACGCGAGCGAAGCCGCGTGCGGAAGCTATATATTAAAAATGCGAAACTCTGTGTCTCAGTCTTTGTTTCTATTCAATTCCGTAGCTAAACGTAAAAAGCTCGACAGATTTAAATGAAAAATGGATTGTGAATAGTCCATGTCTTGAAATAACACAAGTTTCTCTTACATGTTTTCGTTCATTTTAGGTTCTGCGACAGGCCAGTCTCCCTACTATATTTTTCCCCGAAAGATCTTCGTGTAATAGAGATTCGAAACCACGACCTGAGGGATCGGAAGTTGGGGTCAGACTAGACCACCAGCGTTCTAAAGCTGCAGACGAAGTGACAACCTTAATTGTTGGCACTGTAATTCGACTTTATTGATGTAACCACATAGGCGTGCCAACGGGCACATACCGCGTAGGTCACGTTCTAGGTGGCATCGCCAATCACGAGGCATACACCTGCGGGATAGCATTTTTCTAAGAACCATCGATAATATTCGTTTGTTTCATAGCCGCCATGCCTATGCATGGATTGGGTAAATAATCCTACTTATATTATTAATGCGAAAGTTTGTGAGGATGTTTGGATGTTTGTGCCTCAATCACGCCTAAATGGCTAAACGGATTTGAATGAAACTTGGACTATACATAATGCGTGTACTGGAATAACATATAGGCACCTTTTTATACGTGTACAATGCGAGCGAAGCCGCGGGTGGTAGCTAGTAATAAATATTTGTGGACATTTGACACAGCGCCATCAGCCAAAAGCGCTCGTGTTGCTTGCTCAGACGTTCTTGACTGATTGTTGAAGTTAAGCAACGTTGTGCGCGTTCACAATTTGGATGAGTGACCGCAAGTGGCATTACGAGGCCTTTAGGCGGCTTTAAAACTTCGTCACAAGAGTTGGTCACTAGCCCATACGAACTTACTTAGTACAATAATAAAGAAATATAATAAGTGTAGAAATTCATATTTTAAGCTGGGTGGCTAATAGTTGTGACATAATTGTTTTTTTTTAAATATTATATACTAATAGTACAACATCCAGACGCGAAAGATATATTTGCAGAACATGCAACCATTTCGCCCGCAGAGGGAATCGAACCCGCGCCTCTTGCGTCTCTAAATTAATCTCTAAATATTGCATTGCATTTGCATGCAAATATCGCCGTGTCCGTTCTATAACCGGACTGTGGCCGTCACAGATAATTATGACAGACATTTGGAACTCTGCTTTGCCTTTTATGTGTGGAATGGTAGTTCGATTATGTAATTTTGGGGTGGACAGAAACGCTAACATTTTACATGCAAATTAAATAAAGAATATAGAAGAAAATTAAAACCGGTTAAGTGCGAGTCAGATTCGCACACGATTCGGAACCATACGTACTTTTTAAAATGACTTTTACCCTATGCACTTTGGCCACAAAAAATATTTCTTATATGGGGTACCTTTTATTATTTTTGTTGTTGTAGCTGCAATAGTATCACACACTGTGAGAAAATTTCAACTCTCCATCTATTACGGTTCATGAGATACATCCCACCAGCAGACGAATGGACAGACGGACGGACAGCGGAGTCTTAGTATTAAGGTCCCATTGGCACCTACGGAACCCTAAATAAATATTATTGAAAGTATTTTTCATACATCTTATCCCGCGAAGTTAATAGATAATTTTGATACTTTCCCCTATTTTTAAGGAATTGTTCTTCATTCCTGAGTTCGAAATACAAGTTTAAAAATTTTACTAGAGCGTTTTATAGAAACCCGGACGAGATGGTGAATCCTTAGCAAACCCAGCTTGCGACTACGTAGGTGCCTGATAGTTAGCATTCGGTAAGTTCATTGCTAATCCGTTTACTTCCGATACGTGCAGTATGTGCTCAGGCGCGGTCGTAGCCTGAAATTTTGGGGGTCACGTCACTAATAATAGAATATGTCGAGTAAATCAGATTTTATTGCACAATACACAATTTTATTGCACACATGATAAAACAAATGGAAGCCTTCTATTTTTATTGGCATCGCGGCTAGGGGCAGAAAATTGCTTTTTTTATATTTTGTAATTTTTTAGAAGATTTTTCAATTTGACGTGTGCGATTTTGGGAGGAGTTATGTCCCCTGTGACCCCCTCCCTTTGGACCGTGCCTGTATGTGCTAAGCTGTGCGACTGGTTACTTACCTACAGGGTGGTTTTAAAGTTTTGTCTCTCATTACATACATACATACGGCCTCGGTGGCGTGGCGGGCGATTGCTCGGCAGAGACGCAAAAGGCGCGGGTTCGATTCCCGCTGCGGAAGATATGTTTGCATATTCTACAAATATTTCTTCCGGCTCTGGGTTTTGTGGCTCCATGGTACCTACTCGTAGTTTCTGATACCCACGACACAGGGAATCTTAGTGTAGGGCCAAGACTATGTATGTGACTGTTGGGTGTTGTTTATTTATACATAATATCATGCCTTTTTTCCCATAATGGTAGGTAGAGACCTGCATTCGCTACGATCCTGACATACTTCTTTCGCTTGATTCACTCTCTTACGTTCTTCAGACGGTGGAAGCGTGCAAAACGCTGGCCAAAAGTAAAATAAAATAATGTAAATTACATTTTATAAATAACACATTGGAGCAGAACTATAATCGTAATCAGCAGAATTCAGGCATAGAGTTGAAATGTAAATCACATCACTGATAAAGACCTCAAATTAGGATCAACGTCGACCCCTAATAAACACAATAGCGTCACTTTAACTGGAGTTGAAAGGACCTAGATTAGCGTGAAATGATTGTATCCGTCGTATCTAGGGCGTACCCACTGCAGCGGTCACCCTAGAAACGATTTAATTAACGCACAGTCTAAGCCATAAACCCTAGAATCACGAAATTTGGAGAGTATATTCCTCTTATGGCGTAGTTGTGCACTAAGGAAAAGGCCTTTTACCTTCTATAATAGATGATTTATACAGCGTCAGGAGGCAACTTTTACCTTCACAAACGGGACGGGACGAAAAAGTCCCCGGGACGAATTAAGATGGAGTAGGCTTGCCCAGCACCTATTCCATCCTCTCAGCTTAGACGGCCTTGTCCACAGGAAAGACATGGTCAATACGTGCGGAGCTGACTAAGCCGCGGGTTTCCTCACGATGTTTTCCTTCACCGTTTGATAGTACTGGTATAGCGCACATAAATTTTTCGCATAGAAAAATCCATTGGTGCACGACCGGATTTGAACCCACCACCCTAGAATTGTAAGGCACTACTAACTAGACCACCAGTACTCACACAGAAAGAGATTGCCGAATTTCAACTCCAAGCGCACGCAGCGGTAAAATGAAGTTCTTGAGGAAAAAGCTTAATATTCACAGTTTACTAACAATTTCGTTACTGTTCATCTATTCTGCATTTAACCCTTCTAGGACATGGTTTAGTCTATGTATTGATTGCTCGTAAGTAACTCAATAATGTGACATAATATATGAAATGCTATTTTCTTATGTTTACAAGTAAACATAAGAAAACTTCGCTACGGTGATTTTTATAGAAATAAATTGAACAGAACAAAGTTGCAATTGAACAAAGATTTTCGCAGAGCAAAAGCGCACCGGTGTGGGGTAGCAGTGAACCCGCCCTGTGATCTTAATGACATGGGTTTGAATCCAGTCGCGGACCAATGTATATTTCTGTTTGAAAAATGTTCGTACCCTAACCTTTATATATTTTTAAACTATGCATGAAATCTCACTGTTTTGAAAAATCAGTCAAGTAGTCGCAATCAGTTTCGTTGTAAATATGACAAGTGGTAAGAGGGAGGAAGTGGGGGGGAGAGGAGAGGAGTTAAGAAGAAATAATTAAATATTTTGAGCGGCTTCACTACTTTTAACCGATTGAGCATTATATGCAGTGAAGTATGATTACATAGTGTGTTCGAGATCCGCGGCAACTGTTGATAAGTCACACAAAGGCAAATGAATGGATAGTTGTGTGGGACAATCCTTGCCCCGGCCCCCTTGCGGTGGTGGATGCTGGTCGCTGGCGCCGTGCTGGGCCGCTAGACCTCCGCAGTCAGTCAGTCCGTGACCGGTCGTGCGCTCCGACGCACGCTCCCAAAGCACACGCGCTCTCGCAAACAACCCGTAAGTTTCGTGACAATATACCTCCAAAGAAAATTAACTCCACACAACAAAATAACAAATACTAATCAGTGAAAAAAAAAACTTTGCTCCAGTTTACCTCACATGAGTTAGATTAGCAGTTAAAAACTTAAAATTGGCAGCATCGGTTAGTGGTTCCGATCGGGAGGAAAGAAGAAAAATTGTCTGTAAACTATTTAAGGGTTCTTTAAATTACCGGAGAAGTTTACACTACCGGCAAGTTTTAAAAGTTTCACGAGTTTTCCTTTGACGAATTCCACGGGCAGTATAAAGAAGACTGTTTCAGTTGCAACAGCGGTATAATTACTCACGTTATCTTTTATCAAAAAAAAGTAGGATCATACTACGCGTAAGATATTTTTACATGTTCGCTTTTTTCAGTGTAAAGTTTTGTCTATTTTTTTTTTAGTGTAAGAAATTATTATTTTTAATCAAAGAATTTGATCATAATATTTTTCAAATTAACCGTAATACGGCTCAACTAGGAGTAAGTAGGTGTATAAAAAAGTCGAGTACGAGCCGACTCTCTTTAGTGATTATATAAAAAAAAATAACTCTCCATTGTATGTACTTTAACTTGCGCTAAAATTCTTCTGATTTCTTTTCAAGATAAGATAAGGTTATTTCGTCATCTAAATTGTACATGTCCCGGAACGCATCGTATATCATAAAGATTTGCATACAGTCAGCGGAATGAATTAAGTGTGTGTTATTCTTACTAAAAAACACGTACAAAATAGGTAATAGTCCGTTTCATTGTCTACGAGGCAGCTTACACTTGCCATAATGCAAAACATACTCACATTTCCATACTTAACAACATACTGCAAAAACTTAAGGTGCCTACAGTGTTTTGTGCGTCAGTTGTAGTCTGCATTTTTGAAGGTCTTCGTTTATCTATATTTTATTTATCTATTTTCTATTTTTTTATACCTATTTAAAAGGTTCGAAGCGTCGGGAAAATAAACGAGGTACGCGATTAAAGTTTAATAAATACTATTACAAATGTTACTAGTTCTTTGGAACCGTGTGGTGAAACGATTTAAAGTGCGCCTTATAGGCTGCTTTCCATTTGGCACATAGTTCCTTTTTTATAAAATTTCTTATTTGATTTTGTAAAGCCGTGTATGGTGTTATGTGACCAAGTCACAAACGTCTGCTTGACGAAAAAAAGTGAGCGCCACAAAATTTTTCAAATCAGTTATTTCAATGTAATATTATGATGTTCCCTAGGGATGTCGGATTTTTAGGTTTCTTTTAAGATGTTAGAGACGCAGACTTACATTACTACTTATGTAAAATTGTTGCCACTTATTGGAATATTAACCTCAAATTGTTTTCTACCTATATCCCTGCGAGTTTAAAGTAACCAACGCCCAATAAAACGTTATTTTAAATATTACATATTAGATTAGGAACAGGTTTCTGATTCAGACTTTTTCGCAAGTTCACTTAAGAAAACAGTGAAAATTGAGGAATGTGATACCTGAAAATATTGGGCTATGAATTTATTTTAAAACATAATTTTTAAGGGTTTCAAAGTCAGAAAGAGCTCTATCGTAGTTTTGTCAAGTCCATGTTTTCATCCGCCCGACCTGAATCAGAGGCGTTTTAATCGATGAGCTGCACAGTAGTAGGTACTTATTGGTGACCTGTACAAGTTTATTAAATCTTGTCTCAATTATCGCCGACTATCCCATCATCAATCCACCTGATGTTAGATCCCTCGCTAAAGCTCAGGAGTAAAACTGCTATACTAGCCTCTTTTATAATAATCTACTTTTATTCGACAAGTTCAGTAAGATGTGATTAACAATATTCTATTGAATCAAGAAACAATTTAAGGAAATTTCGTGGGAATATACAGCATTTTTGTTCTTTAGTGTTGTTAAATTTGAGCAAAGTTTACCGTCCTGACATTTTTCTTCGTAGTATCTTGTCTCGGTCTAGGACGGTATTCTGAAAATTTCAAAAATGCAGGGAGCCGAGCAAAACCCTTTATTAGAAATAGATTAAATGAGAAAGCGAGGCTAAATAGCGTAGCTAAATATCTGAGATTAACGCATTTATAACTAAACTAGCACATTATGCAAGATCGTTCGCCTCTTTGGAAATAAAATGTGTTAGATGGATCAACCTATATCTCAGAATGACCTATACTTTTAGCACATACATATTTTCCCCGTATCCCGTATCCCTAGTGGGATGGGCAGGGCCACAAGTAATCATTAGAAAACTTGCAGCCATTCTTGATCCAAGAGTCCTAGGATGGATATGGTGAGCCATGGTGACAAGTGATCAGCCCATCGCCCGTATAGATGGTCCATCATGTTGGAGAGGATCATTTAATATTTTAGAGGATTCTTATGTACCTATGTCAACTTTTTTCACAAGCAAAAAGAAAAGTTTAACATAAATTGCAATATTTAATTTAATCAATTCTTATTACTTACCATTATGATTAGCTTGAACTGTCCCAATGCTGGGAAAAAGCCGCCCCTTGTTCTTGCCAATGTTGACCTACGCCCTTTCGAAGGTTTCAAAATCGTCTCTCAATCTCTTTTTGGGTTAAAATGAATTCAGGTTTAAGAATTAATATCATCGTCATGATCATTTCCCTGGCCTTGTCCCACTTTATGTGGGATCGGCACAACATGCCTTCTTCTTATTATGAGACTTATTATTTACCTAGGTAATTGAGTGGTGCGTCTTGAGAACTCATACCGCATTTCTAGCCGATGTCGTTTTTTTTCAAAACTGAGTCGCGATTTCGTTGCCTCTTTTTCGAGATTTTTTTATAAATACCATCTCTCCCTTATAGATAAGGATCGTCAAATCTTTTTATACAAAAACTAAATGTGATTATTTCAGTTACAACAAATCGTTTATGTAAGTACATGACAACGACTATTGATATTATGTGGATGGATTGTGTGAAAGAGGACATGGTTAAGAAAAGAGTGAGTACAGAGATGACGGCTGATAGAAGGAGATTGAAGAAGAGAACATGCTCTGCCGACTCCACATAGATTGGGATAAAGACAAAAAGATGATGATGATCACAACATTACAGTATAAATCAAAGGTTTCACATTATTCCTCGAAACTGTAGGACCTCGTTATATTATTCTAATAATATGACACGTTCGAAATACAGCCTCAAGTGCTTCAGAAAAGCATAATAATACCCATTGTTAATAGATTTATTTGAAAGCCCGGCACATTGCACTGAGTGCGCGGGCGCAGCGTGATATTTCCTATACTCTTTGCAGTTATAGGTCAGGCATAAACCTTTTGCAACTGGACTACACTTTTACACTTTAACGAGCTAATACGAAGTAAATTATACCTTGAATCTCTACAACAAATGCCAAAGTCTGTTTTGCAAAGTCATCACACCCAAATCTAAAACAACCTAACCTATTTTGTAGATACAAAATAGGTTGTACGTACTTCTCTGCTGGACTGGAAGTAAAAATAAAAGCATAAAAGGCGTCCAGCTGCTTCTCTCTCAGAACATGTCATAAAAGTCTACTTAGGGATAGTATCCATTCTAAAATGATGGACCAACTATATCATATATCCATATCCATTGTAGGACTTTAAATCAGAAGTAGTTTCAAGTTTTCTCATGTTTACTTGTGGCTCTGGCCACCCCAATAGGGATAAGGGCGTGATGTATATATGTAAGAAAAGTTTACGACTTTTATAATACATTATTATTAATTGCTGTAGTTATACTTTGTTAAACATGCAATGAGCTTATTGAATTATATTTATTAAAATTTTCATCATAGTTCGTTAATGACTAATCATCTCAGCCCGATTGCACTCAATATTGGGAAGGTATATACTACGACACCCAGACCCGGACGAAATATTTGCAGACCATACAAATATTTCTCCCGTAGCGGGAATCGAACCCGCACCTCTTGCGTCTCAGCCGAGCATTCGCCCGCCACGCTACCGAGGTCGTCGAAAAGTAAGATTGTAATCCACAAATGGAATGGGTTTATTCGCGTCCATTGCTTGTATAGGCATTGTACTGTGATACTTGCGGGAGAAGAACGGGATTAAGGCTGGCTAAGGTTATCCACCCTATCCGCAGCCAGGATGCTGTTAAATTGGATTTGCATCAGCCGTCTGTTTGCACTCGGCGTATACTCGTAAGTCTTAAGTATATTAGCATTGTGAACGAATACTTTTTGCCGATGATATATTGAACTTGTGGAACGCCCCGCTACTTGTTGATATTGATAATTTTTTTATTTGATTTTGATAATTCTTCATTTCTGTATAGAGAATGGTTCCAAAGTAGTCCCATATAAATGTTATGTCTGAGGGGCTTATAATTTTCTAGTTATAGTTAAAAGTCCTGAAAGTAATTTTATTCGGAAGAGTGTCAATGGTCACTGGCATCACAACATATTTTAACACCATATTTAAAAGTCGGTTTTGTTTCAAAATTTTATAACGTATTTTGTGTCAGATAACGGGCATTATTCACTATGACTAAACAAAACGTAACGCGGACAAACGCGGCCATGTTTGTGGAATCACCGTGTTATCGTATTCTATATGACAATTTTGTATTGCAAAAACGTGACGCGGCACGTCACAAATAAGTTATTAGCCTGTCAAGTTTCGTCTGATCATAGGGAATAAGGGGCAAGTTCGTAGACCCAAATCAGGAATTTAAAAAATCAGCTTTGTTTTTAAGAGTCATAAATCACAGTGACAGCTATCGATAAAAGCCTATTATTTGTTTGTCCTTCTGAAGCATCAGACTGGTGGACAAACTCTTTATTAT
This sequence comes from Scotopteryx bipunctaria, assembly GCA_949320045.1. Lineage (NCBI taxonomy): Eukaryota > Metazoa > Arthropoda > Insecta > Lepidoptera > Geometridae > Scotopteryx > Scotopteryx bipunctaria. The sequence continues at coordinate 2,882,561 of OX439440.1, forward strand.
TACACTACTACCAACCGCATGCAGCTTCACTCGCGTAAGATCTGGATAACCTTATGATCCTTAACTGAATTGGTTCCAAGTTTCTGCCAAATCCTCACATGATTGAGCACAACATGACACACAAAATGTCGTTTTTATTTGACTGTATTTCACTAACAGTCACACTGTTTGAAGTAAAATATGCGTATCAAAATTGATTTGACTGTTAAATTGGTCAGTTTAAATTCGGGATAAATTTGTCGAAACAGTTAGATCATCGAACTTTTAGTAGGAAAGAATTGAATAGACCAACGAACTCACTCAGACAAGGAATTTCGTATTTAGGTATATAGTGAGTTTAGTTTAGTGTAACTGTCTCATGTTGTTAAAAGTTATTATGTTTTTCTTTAAACTAAGCCATTATTTTTGATGTACATACATCATGGCCGTATCTAACAGAAAATAATCATAATCTGATTGAGAGTCCTAAGATGGATATGGCGACCCATGGTGACAGGTAAGCGTGCTTCATTCTAGACCACACTGTTACTTTACATCAGGTAGAGTATGGTCAAATGCAAACCTATTTCGGTAAGAAAAAAGGTGATCAGCCCATAGCCCAGATAGATGGTCCATCATGTTGAAGAGGATAGTTAGTTCAGCAGAGAAGTAGCATTTTTGTTGTGTTGAAGCTTATTCTGAAGCCTGATCGAAGTCCTCGAATCACGAGGCAACCAGCAAACTTTTAGGAGTGAAAATATCCACTTTTAAACATTTTACTCATGTCATATCCCAAAACAAACTGACCTAACTGACTAAGTGACGGCAAATTGTATTGTCTTATTTTTGGTAAACAGACTTGTTTGTGGGTTTACCTTCAAACAACAGAATTTAAAGATTTATTCCCTTTGATCACAAAATATAAATGAATGTGTGCCAACTTGTTTTGTTACGATATTTAGAAGGTTTTTTGCTATTCGCTATACTTTGAAATCAGGACGGTAAATGGAAAAGTACATCTCAATTAGGCTTTTTTCGTGCACTTAACACCATTCCATCGAACTTTTGAGGATCATTCACCATTGGAGAATACTGATATAGCGTATGGTTCATATTTTTACCAGAAAATCCCTTTTCTATAAAACTGTTTCAACTAATCCGACCAAGGTTGCCTGGAAGATAGCTTTTACCTTTTCAGTTTATTTTAAGTATTTCTGTGTTTAAAACAATAAGTAATTAGATATGAATCAATTACAACTATTATGACTATTGTGACTATTAAAGGGTACCTACCTATCTATCTGTCTATACATATACTTTGAGAATTCAGCTTGTGGCATCGAAATTGTGTTGAAATAAAACGCTAAAACGTCGTCAAAGGAGAAGAATGTTTATCAAATACGTGGAGACATCTTCCCGAGCCCCGAGCTGTTGTTTTGTTGTAAGAAGAACCATCCAAATAAACTTTGATGTGTGGATGAGATGTTTGCTTTTAATAAACTATACGTAAGGACCTTTAACTAAATAAAGCAGCGTTCACGGTGTAAGTTTTAAGGCTCTGTTAACGTGTTCAGAACAATAATTGAAAAAAGATTTACTTTTAAAATCAAAGCAAATTAGATTGATAGAAAAAAAAGTAATTTAGTTCGTATAAGCTAGTGGCCATATCTTGTGACGGACTTTTTAGGCCGCCTTAAGGACTCCGTCATGGCTTATCGACTTAAAAGCCGGGACCGACGGGAAGTATATTGTTACAAAAACATTTTATTAATAAAATAAATGGATAGGCTGTTTAATAACTTCATTTGCTATCGACAGTCTTTGTTTTTGTGTTGTGAAGTAAGTCTGTGGCACAGTTTGATATCTGACAAGGCAGCCCTTATGGACCCTGAGATAAGTTCGTTTGCGGGTCACTGTATGTTTACAAGAGAACAGTACTAGCATGCTAGTTTAAATAAATTTATCATTGACTTGGTAAACTCTGGCTCCAGGCATTACGCGTAATCGGTCACAGAAATACGCAAGCACGCAGACGTTTAGGGTTTTTGAAACAAAACATATATTTACTAAACAGTAGATTTTCGAATACAACTTGGGCACCATTCCATCGTCTGATCTGGATCAGTTGAGTCTATAGACCGTTTGCGACGGTCCTTAGCCTGACTGTTTCTTTTGTATTATGTTAAATATATTTGAATTAGTTGTAAATTTTTTATGTAAATAAATGTTATCGTTTCATAACACTTACAATGTAGCATAAATACAACTTCTTTGAGTCGTTGGTTATTATTGAGGTGCTCGATATCAGTGATCCGAAGGCGGGGTCACTACCAACTAGACCAGACTAAACCAGACGGACCTAAGTAGTACTCTCAAACGGTGAAGGAAAACATCATGAGGAAACCCGCGGCTTAGTCAGCTACGCACGTATTGACCATGTCTTTCCTGTGGACAAGGCAGACTAAGCTGAGAGGATGGAATAGGTGGTGAGCAAGCCTACTCCATCTTAATTCGTCCCGGACACTACAGCGTCTGTGAAGGTAAAGTTGCCTCCTGACGCTGTATAAATCATCTACTATTGATGGTAAAGTTGGTGACTTTGTGTGCTCTGCTTAAATAAAGGTACGGTTACGAAGTGTTTCTCGGTATTTCATTACGGAATTGTTTTGGTTGCCCGCTGAGCCGCTGATAGGTGTAAGTTAACGCATCGACAGTACCGAGCTTTGTAGGTAGGTATATTAGATAAACTTTATACTTATAAATTCAACAAAACGGCAACAAGAGCTAGAAAATATGAAACAAGGGTAAAATAATATAAGTTTATTAACAGAAAGAAACTTACAACTAAAATATAATTTACAAAATACAATAGAAACAGTCAGGCTATCGAAAGGTCCTTGCAAACGGTCTTAAGATAGCTCACCTAATCCAGATCATCAGACTGTGGAAGCGTGCCTAAGACGCTGGCCGCATTGCCACGCTGAATGGCAATACTGATCTATTGAAAATTTAAAAGGGTAAAATGAACTATTTATGTATGTTCGTATGAGCTAGTGGCGAACTCTAGTGACGGAGTTTTTAGGCCGCCTCCGTCATGGCTTAGCGACTTAAAAGTCGGGACCGACTGTTTAACGTGCCCTCCGAAGCACGGAAGCGCTCAGCTCGTAATGCCACTTGCGTTCACCCATCCCAATTTGTGACCGCGCATACCGTTGCTTAACTCCAACGATCAATCAAGAACGCCTAAGCGAACTACGCCACGAGCGCTTCAAACTGGGCAAAGACCTCCTCCCATTTTCTCCAGCCACTACGATCCATAGGCCTTCTCCCCCAGTTTCTCTCGAAGGCATGTAGCTCGTCCCGCCATCTCATTCGTGTTCTGTCGCACTCTCGTATCTCTGTATCAGGGCTCTACGTACTTAGTGGAGATCTTGGCCACAGACCTCCTGGCATGCGGCAAACGTGGCCGGACCATACATACCTAAGGCCTTTAACCATATATAGTAGATGATTTATACAGCGCCAGGAGGCAACTTTTTATCTTCACAAACGGGACGCTGTAGTGCCCGGGACGAATTAAGATGGAGTAGGCTTGCCCAGCCCCTATACCATCCTCTCAGCTTAGTCGGCCTTGTCCGCAGGAAAGACATGGTCGATACGTGCGGAGCTGACTAAGCCACGGGTTTCCTCACGGTGTGCTTCTTCACCGTTTGAGAGTATACTATATATAGTATACTATATACTATATAGAGTATATACATTACATAATTTTGAAAAAAAAAAGACTAAACTAAACTAAAGACTGGATTTGAACCCACGTCCTTAGGATTGGAAGGCGGGGTCACTACCAACTAAACCACCAGTGCTCTCAACATACATAGGTACATACATATTATCACGCCCGTATCCCTAACTAGGTGGGCAGAGCCACAAAGTAATCATAAGAAAACTTGCAGCCACTCCTGACCTAAGAGTGCCTTTCTCCATTAGTTAAACTAACCATGGTCTTAATTTGAATTTGTTTTCGAATAAATATTTTATTTTAATATTACTATGAACTAAAAAATTAAAAGGTTAAAGGTATTTACATTCGTTTCTGGAACCAACCATTGCAGCGCAGTTTTAAGTTTTGTCCAGTTAATTAAACAAACTTGACCGAATGTCATGCCGGCAACAATTGTAACTAGTCCACATGTCTGCGTTAAATTAGGGTTCTTTTGTAACAGCTGTTGGACTGTTTTTAACTAATTTGCTAAAGCTATTTGTAAAAAAAACTTTTTTAATTTTTGAAAATTACAAAATTAGCTTTCTGATTTTACAGAGTAGGTAGGTATGCACTTATTTATACATTTATAAAATACTAGCTGACCCCGCGAACTTCGCACCGCCGTAGAATTAATAATAAAAAAATTAAATGTTTTGTTATCTTATTACTCTGCTAATCAGGGCGGCGACAAATCCAACAAATCAAGAATCATGAAATCAGTCCCTAGTCAGCTAGAGGCCCTTACAATCCCAGCAAGAAAAAGAGAGCTGCTGACGACCCGATTGATTTGAATAATTCATTTTCAATTTTGTTATCAAAATTTTATAAGTGTGGGTTGGGCAGCATTTGGAAAATTACGTCAGGTTTTCACGTCACCTATACCACAATGCCTGAAAACCAAAGTGTTCAATCAGTGCGTTATACCTGTCATGACATACGGAGCCGAACCGTTTACACTCACTCGATGGCGCTCATTAGGGAAGGCCTATGTCCAGCAGTGGACTGCTATAGGCTGATGATGATGTTTAATATATTAGCTTAATTTTGGCTCGATAATAATTCACCAAAAGATCTCAATTACTAGATCTTTTATCTAACAGTATTTTTATTGGTTTCTGATGAAAGTAATTTTCTGTTCCGCAATTCTTATCAAATACAAGTACATCAGTGAATATAAGTAAATTTTATTAGGAATTATACATTATTAAGTATTTCTGAGTATGAGCTCAATCAGTGCCTTCAAAGAGAGTGGTGGGAGGAAGCTCACAGGATTGTCAGAAATTGTAAAGAAATCTTTGTTGAGAAGTTGGTTTAACAAGTTAATTAAAGTTATACTGCTACTACTGAAGCTGTATTCCAAAAGGTTAGACGGATATGGACAAGGTGTAGCGATGCGTGATTAGTAGCCTAAATGTTATTCCAGCACACACTATGTATATTCCAGGTTTCATTCGTCGTCGTGATTGAGGCACAAACATACATCGTCACAAACTTTATAGAATATTAGTAGGATAAAGTCGTTTTAGTATTTTAAAGTTCAGTAAACTACTTCTAAAACTTAATATGTTTTTTTTTCATATTAAGAAATTACTTCAATGAAACTTTAATATATGTAATTTAAAATAGTTGCGAAATCAATTCTCTAATAATAATAAGATAGTTCAAATGCAACAAATCAGTATGTCTAGACAAGACAGGTTCCAGGTAATAATTGGCAAAGAAATTGCATCTAACAATTATAGCTACACTTATAGGGATCAAATGCGGCAAGTGAATAAATTTCTTGTTACATATGAACGACAACTTATTTTGTTTTTCAATTTATAATATTGTTTATATTGTACTAGTATCATTCGGTTTTTTCAAACCAGTGTTACTTCATAAAGCTATTCATAATAAAAAATGTATTAACAGAAATGAACTTTAAAATAATACAAATCTATCTAAAAGCCGTTGTAAATGCTCTGTAGATAGCTAACCTGATTCAGCTCATCAGACGGTGGAAGCGTACCTACCCAAGACGCTGGTCGCTTTGCCACGCTGAATGTTTTGAATTGTATTTTGTCATAAAAACTTACCACACATACTACGTAAACTTTATATATGCTAACCACGACACGCGTTTTTTTAATTTGTGCAGTGCTTTACTACGTACGGATTTCACTATCACTTAGAACATTACTGTTTTTATGTATAAAGTCATAAGCATAAGATAATTGAATTATATGATAAATCATTCTGACACTTATCACACTATATTGGTACTTGTTTTTCCTGGCCTGGTTTTTTATTCTTTTGCCCCTTTCTTATTTGGAGCTTAATTGCTTCAATTCATTTTCTTCATATTCTTATTCCCATTTTTATTCTTATTCGTCTTTATATTTTCTCTATATTGTTGCATATAAATCAAGGATAACTTGAAGTTAACGTGGGACTTCTATCTGCCTCTACGTTTTCTAAGATTTTAGCTGTCATGAATAAAACTTTGTTGTGAGAATGTGCAGCCATAAGTTGCTAGTAATTTTATAATCACCGAAGTTACTACCAAGTTTGGGAGATAAAACCTATTTCTGAGAGATTCTATAATGCCTGAATAAGAACAAAAAAGAAAAACATTGTGGAGATTTAGCGGTCTTATTGCTCTGAGAAAACCATAGATGGGTAAGTGTAACAAATCATAAAGCGTAGGTTCAAAGTAGGCGGGCGATAAATAAACCATAATTACAATCTCATCTGGGCTTAGGACAGCAACTCAGGATTGTTTTTGTATTTTTTTATGTCACAATCCTCGGCCACATTAACTACGTAACATTTGTTATGTGATTTTTTACGACGACGACTGGCGAGTGCTCGGCTGAGAAGCAAGAGGCACGGGTTCGATTCCCGCTACGGGAGAAATGTTTATAATGTTCTGCAAATATTGCTACCGGGTCTAGGTGTTTTAATAATTATTATTCTGAGTATTTACAAGAACGAAAGTATAATAGTATTATATCAGCCATCTGGTTCCCATAGTACAAGCTTTGCTTAGTTTTGGGCTAAATGGCGCTGTGTGAAATGTCCACAAATATTTGTTTATTCATTTAATTTTTTAAATAGCCCAAAACAATTTGTCATCCACCATTGTAACTTTGTCCTCGTGAATATTACCTTGAAGTTTGAAAATATATAACATACATACATACATAATATCACGCCTGTTTCCCATATGGGTAGGCAGAGATCACAGATCTCCATTTGCTACGATCCTGACATACTTCTTTCGCTTCATTCACTTTCATAACATTCTTCATACATGCTCGTCGGTTTAGAGTACTCTTGACCTGTTCCTTTTCCAAAACGTCGCCAATTTGGTCCAGGTACGTACACCTAGGTCTTCCCCTCCCAACGGTACCATTCACACTCGCCTCATACACCTGTTTCGTTAATCTTCTTTCATTATAAGAAATGAAAATATATAAGTCAAATTCAAAACCAATCAACGGTAACAAAAATATACATATCTATATATTATGTCAGAAAAGCTCTAGCAGAATTTAAGTAGTTCCTTGCTTAATTTCCTTCATGCTTCCTGGCGAACAAACGCAAAGTAAATATTTAAAGTTAAACAGACTATGATTTAACCGTGTTGGTCCCGAACAATGAGGGAACCGAAGTGAAGAAACTAAAACTTCCTTAGTGTCGGCTCAAATGACTAAACAAAAGCACTCGAAGAGAGTCGGGCTCAGGTGAAGTTTGTATAATGCGGTCTTTGCCCATCACTTTAACTTAGATTGGAAACGACGCCTACCAGACTACTTATAAGTCACACTTCTCCGATTTCAATCACTTTCAAATCTTAAAATGTTTAACCAAAAACAAAGCGGGAACGCAGCTAGTTCTTTTGGAACCATGCCGAAAAAATAAATAAATTAATAAATATTTGTGAACATTTCACACAGCACCATCTAGTAACGAACTAAGCAAAGCTTGTACAATGGGCACCATTATGACTGATAGAATAGGTACTCATTATACTTTTTTTTTGTAAATACATACTTAAAAAAATCACTTTGTTTATGGGAGTTAATTTATTTTATTATTCAATTTGGTTCATAATCTATGTATCTGAACTAAAACATTTAACCGTATTCAGATTTCATATTTGTTTATTTGAAAGTTTATATACATTATGTGCACGATTAGAAATTAGACATTCCGTAGCGGTCCTCAATAACAAAAAACAAAACAACAATGCTTAAAAATATGCTCAATATTCCTTTATTTCGTGCTTCTCCATCGATTATGTCCTAAATTATTATCCAGCTAAACGGAATACTTAGCAAAACTAGTAATCATCGAAACTAGAGCAGAGATTTGAAAATTGATGGGTTCATCGGAGACATAACATTTGAAAGACGCTCCCCCATCGGCGATGTCGTCGTGCCTTTGCGCAGATTAGCATAAAAGCCGACTGTTTAACTATTACCGTCATATTTGTTGCAAGTGACAAGCTGAAGCGATTTTTATTTTCTTCCATTTATGCAAAAAGGCTTATCAATTCTTTTTTCACACAATTTATCCATAAAAATGGTCACCGGTGTTTTATTAAAAAATATAATTTCATAAATGACTAAGTACTTTACGTAACATCTAAGCACTGACAATGTTCTACGTCAGTTTGACTGCCATCTGCTAAAATAGGTTTGTTCCAAACCTTAGCTTATTCCATTTACTTAGACGATACGCTCCAAATAAAAATACAAAACAACTTTTTGTAGTAAATCTCAAAAATGTAACCCCAAATAATGTCTTCTCCGTTAATGTTTTGCAGCACAAGAAAGTAACGGATAGGGGCACGCAAACCGTACCCTCGTCGACCAAATTAATATCAGTTTCTAAATAAGTGTCCCGCAACGTCAGTACGTTTTTGTGAAACAAGCTTACTGCGGAACTATTGTGATTTACTTATCATTTATGTTAATAAATGAGAACGAAACTTACACCCACACAAGTATTTACAAATACCTACATCTATCTATCTAGTCGTATCACTAGTTCTTTGGAACCTGTGTGGTGAAAGGATTTAATGTGCGCCTCAAAGGCTTCTTTTGTGCACTTGACACGTATTCACGAACTTTTTAGGTTCTACGACATGCTGGTTTCCTCACGATGTTTTCTTTCGCCATTGAGAGTATGGCGCATATATTTTTTTCGAACAGAAAAATCCATTGATGCACGACCGGATTCGAACCTATGACCTCAGGATCAAAAGGCGTGGCAACCTCGCCTTTTACATACATAACATCATGCCTGTATCCCATAGGGGTAGGCAGAGACTACGGATCTCCATTTCCTAGGGTCCTGACGTAATACACCCGCATCATTCACTATCATCACATTCTCCATGCATTAGAGTACTCTTACTTGACTTTACCTTTATTAAATACAAAATGTGCGAAATCGAATCGCACTTGAACAGTTTTAGGTTGTTTTGAAAAATCCTGAAATACGTGTCCATTAACTTTACATTTATATGGTATCCAGATCGAGTATCAATCAATTCACACTACGTGTTATAAAGTGCCACTAAAACATTTTCACCACTTTAGGGAATGTATTTTGAAAAATTCCGACTTTTTAATTTTCAGCTTCAGTAGTTTGGCCTGTGCGTTCATTGTAGAAAAATGCTTATTGTTTTATATATGTATAGAGAAAAGATAGGTTGAAACCTTAACTTCTATGCAAAAATATTTTCCATATTCTCTATTTTGTAGCTTTGTACGGGTCACTAATTGTTGGGTCAGTAATAATTTTCTGATTTAAGAGAGACGGACAGAAATTATCAAAGTCAAAGTATATTTATTACTTAACTAGCTGCCTCCCACGGCTTCGCTCGCGTAGTACCCAGTTAAAAAAATAGCCTATATGTTAATCCAGTACATGTACTACGTATATTCCAAGTTTCATTCTAATCCGTTCAGCCGTTTAGGCGTGATTAAGGCACAAACATCCAAACATCCAAACTCACAAACTTTCGCATTTATAATATAAGTAAGATTATATCGAAACTGTAAGAGTTCAGACATCAGAATCCTAAAAATGCAGTGTTGCTGGACGCTTACAGACTGTGAACAGGTTGAAAGTAATCCCACTACTTCCGTCGTCATAAGAGCCCACCACTGACCGCACGTAGAATTGATACTTATCTGTTACTGGAGTACACTCACTGGAAAAAGATTTGTTCATCCGCGAAAGCCGATACATAACTCGCCCGCGACTTTAACCGTGGTGTATTTTTATACTAACTTCATTTCTTACCTCTACGTCTACTGAGAGCTAAATTTCTGGAATTCCTTTCATAGTGCACCTTTGCACTAGCCGTTACTTTGTAAATAGCTTTTAGGTCTTTGTAAAATCCTTCTGAATCCCACCTAATGATATCAATGAAAAATATTTCTCACTTTATGTTTACTTTTTTGTCATTTTTTGAACTATTGAGTCTGAAAAAATTGCAGTGGGACTAATGAGCTGTGATATAAAGAAACGAATATGTTGTGTAGGTGCACCTCGATTACAAATTTGTAATTATAATTAGTAATTTACATAGTAGGATTTCAATATGCAGTTATTGTATTGAATACTTCATACGAAAATAATTAAGTTACTTGTCATGTTTAAACATTTGACTGATATCAATAATATATCCTATCCTACTATATTATAAATGTGAAAGTTTGTTAGGATGTTTGTAAGTCTGTGCCTCAATAACGCCTGAACGGCTGAACGGATTTGAATGAAACATGGGATATACATAGTACATGTGCTTATTTTTTATCCGGCTACCGAAAGCGAAATCGAAGTCGCGGGTGGCAGCTAGTATATTTATTATTTTATTACTTCTTCACTATTCTATTCACTATTTCCGAACCAGAGTGAAAGGATTTAAAGTGCTCCTCAGTGAGGCTCCTTTCATACACTGTTTTTTACTGAATTACTAATAAATAAATACATATTTGTGGACATTTTACACAGCACCATCTAGCCCCAAACTAAGCGAAGCTTGTACTATGGGAACCAGATGGCTGATACAATACTTAAACACTTCTTTTTTTCAATACATACTTATAATGCATAATACTACGAGTACAATACCCAGAACCCTAAATAACATTTTCAGAGTATGCAAACATTTCTTCAACAGCGGGAATAGAACCCGCGCCTCTTGCGTCTCAGTTGCGTCCGCCACGCCAGAGGTCGTCTACGAAAATCATAACATTTGGTTCACTGGTAATGGCAGATCCCTGAGGAAACAAAACAGAAATGTATTTCATAAATTAAATAAAATTATTCAGATTTGTTGTGACGTAAACTGATTATGAACCTGCATTTGATTATCGTTTATTATTAAATACTACTTTTTAAGGCATGTTTTTGAAAATTCGTAAACACCATTTTCATTTAAATTATCTTGATTGAGTTTCAAGCAAATGGCACACGTAAATTCTATACAAACGTTTTCAACCCTTTAAAGGTTGAATTTTGAAGAATCCCGCCTTAGTGGGTGGTTTTGTTAAAAGGAAACAACCTTCCGAATTCAGCTTTCTAGCTTCTGCAGCCTGGCTCGTGCGTTGATTGCTAAAATATGCTTATTATATATATATATATATATATATACATCGCTTGATTAAACTAGGTGACGTTAAACAACCCATTGATCGGAATGACATGAACTTTTGCACAATAGCCTATCGTCCTGCTCACAATCGATTACTTTCAAATCAAACACGTTGATTCCAAGGAAAATAAACACAAAACAACTAGTAACTTGCCTTACGTCGTATAACTGGTTATTTCTTAGTTGACTAAAGTCTTAAGTTACAGGGATCCTGTAAGCTATATATCAGGTCACTACCACTATGTTTACAGACTCTGAGAATGTCAAAATCTTCCCTGCCTCCCTCCGCTTACTCAACCCGCGCCCCGTAAACGCGTAGGGAGAAGTCTTGTACCCTGTTCCATTATTATACTAACAAAAGACGGATCGTTCATAACAATATTTTTATGTATAGCAACGTTGTTGTCTGGCAAAAAGTGCCGTAATTTTTAGTAGTTTGCTAGTAGAATATACGAACCGGGGATTATTTAGTGCGTAATAATTCTACTAATTATACTATTCCGCCTGCCTCCTCTGCTGGACTGGAAGGAAAGAAAAAGCATAGAATGCGTCCAGCTGCTTCTCTTCCCGAGCATGTCGTAAAAGTCGACTAAGGGATAGTATCCTCTCCAAAATGATGGACCACCTATATGGGCGACGGGCTGATCACCTGTCACCATGGTCCACCATATCCATCTTAGGACTTTAAATCAGAAGTGGCTGCAAGTTTTCTTATGTTTACTTGTGGCTCTGCCCACCCCATTAGGGATACGGGCGTGATAATGTATGTATGTATGTATATATTCCGCCTGCAATCTAACGGCTTCAAATCGCATCTACGGAAATGCAATTTTGACTACGATTTCCTCTAATTGACTAAGCAAACTGAAAGACTAAGCCGATCTCAAAGGCAAAAGCCTATTAATTCTAAGTCCATGTGATGTGATGTGTTTGTAGGCTGCTGTGCAGCCGAACCTATTCGATAAATTGAGTAGGTACCCATTTGTCGTGTCGCGTTAATAAACTAAGCGTCCATGATATTCAATATTATTCTTTTTTGATTCAATTATGAGCTTTTGAACATTTGTCAAAAGTTAATGTTCACTTTAAAACCGTTTTCTTCTCATATATAGTTTTAATCCCACATTAGGATTATCTGTGCTGTGGGTATTCTCAGACCCGGAAGAAATATTTGCTGAATATGCAAATTCTCCCGCTGCGGGAATCGAACCCGCGCCTCTTGCTACTCAGCCGAGCACTCGCTCCTCACGCCACCGTTTATCATAGTTTAATGGAGTGCCTTTACATTTTGTTGGATAGTAACAAATAGTAATAGGGCGAATTTTAAACAATCTTCATGAAGTTTTTAAGTCAAACAACATTATAAAGTGAGTATTTAAGTTTATAATTGAAACGAGCTACTTAGTTTCGGCGTCTAATTACGCAGGTTTTGTGAGTGTATAGTGATTAAACCCTAGATAAATATGAAAGGTGTGTTTTCCATGTCACTGATTGCAGTGGTGCAATGTCGTCATTCCGCCATAGTTCAGACTTTCAGTAAAATAGGATGACACACTTTCTAATGTATAGAGTACCCGTGTTTTTTCGTCTTTTAAAACTGACTCCGCGTATGAAACAGCGTACGGCTAATGGCGTAATTGCTCACGATTTGATGTCAATTTTGAAATTCTTCTATTTTTTTATTTGTTGTCACGGACTTCTCAAATATGTAGGGTACAATTTTTATGTGAAATATAAAGGTTGTTCAGCATTAGTTTTTTTTTTAATTTTAATATTTTTTAGAAATATTTTTTTACAGTAAACTTATGTAGACACTTATGACCACATTTACAATTCCTTAGTTCCTACGTCGTGTTTAAATTACGGCTTATCGCATAAAAGCTTTAATTTAGTCAATGTTATTTACCCTTTTTCCATTAAATTTTATTATGATGTTATCGAAGTGTAAGCAAATATTATGTCAGTACATATAGAAACGTACCATTTTTTAATACAAATCACACACTGTTTAGTAACAGTAAACAAACATAATTATATAGATTTGATTTTCATTGAACTCAAAACTAGTTTATTTAGGAAACCCTAAAAAGTATTTGTGGTGAGCTTACGAGTACTTCGGCTTGTTGGTTTTAGGAACCAGTGTGGTGAAATGATTATACTGTCACAAAAGGGGCTCGTATATTGACACATGTTTTCGTATAATGAGCCATGTTCACACTATAAAACTTACTGTCAAAGTTTTTTTTTCTGAATCCCGTTGCAAGTTCCAATGACGTAGGTAAACATATTCGGTGCCAATGTGAAAACCAGATGTTGCTCAAGGGCTATGGATGATATAAAAATAAAAAGCGTGTTGGTTGGTACCTATTAGTGCAGATGTCTGAAATGGAGAAGCATATGAACAAGAAGCTACATTACTTTATAATTTTCCAAGATCTCCTTTAGTCCGATTTGAGGTAAAACTGAAAGGGAGAAAATGATAATGGATTAAGCTATTTTTACAGCATTGATGTTCTTACATTATGCCTTGGCCGTTTTGCATATTACCTACGAGACCTGGTTTATCGCGGACAGAACGGGGGCGGGTTTTTGCGTAATGTCATAATGTCTTCATTGTGTATGAATAATATTGCATTTAGAAACATTTCCACTTTTTTGGTTTATGTTAAACTTTATCTGAATAGAACATTGTATACTTTAAAGAATTAATAAAAATAGTTTAGTCTACCATTCACAAAATTAAATGCATTTTACTCGTATAATTATTGATTGTAAATGAAACTATAGCGAGCGAGAAATGCACTTTTCATGTTTGACGCTGATACCTTGGTACAAGGTAAAAGCACCGGCGATTTATATTTAGGTATGTACATAATGTAGGTACCTACTTATATTTCCCTTTATCCGACATAGGTTACGTTATGAAATACCTTAGGCACTTACTTTTCATATATACTGGAAGTAAAGAAAAACATAGAATGCATCCAGCTGCTTCTCTCCTGTTGTCAAAGTCGATAAAGGGGTGGTATCCTCTCCAACATGATGGACCATCTGTATAGGCGATCAGCTGCTCATCTGACACCATGGTTCACCATATGGTTCAGACTTTTAATCAGGAGTGGCTGCAATTCTTTTTGTGATTACTTGTGGCTCTTTCTAACCCGTTAGGGATACAAGCGTGATAATATTTATGTATGTTGAGAGCACTGGTGGTCTAGTTGGTAGTAACCCCGCCTTCCGATCCTAAGGTCGTGGGTTCAAACCCAGTCGTGTACCAATGGATTTTTCTGTGCGAAAAATTTATGTGCGCTATACCAGTACTCTCAAACGGTGAAGGAAAACATCGTGAGGAAACCCGCGTCTTAGTCAGCTCCGCACGTATTGACCATGTCTTTCTTGTGGACAAGGCCGACTAAGCAAAGAGGGTGGAATAGGTGCTGGGCAAGCCTACTCCATCTTAATTCACCTCAGGCACTACAGCGTCCCGTTTGTGAAGGTTAAAAGTCCTGACGTAGTTTATATCATCTACTATAGATGGTAAAAGGCCTCAGTTTATTTATGTTACCTTAGTACAATTTTTGTCGCACGATCTTTTCACGAAACTGTTTAAAGAAAGGTAACAACCCGCAGACTCGGGTGATATTCTCATATTGAATTTGAGATTTGTCGAAATGTTCTACGATAAACTATACCAGCTAGGCAGGCAGTGGTTTAGCTGTCTCGTTGAAGATAAGCGACAGCAATCGGTATTTTGAGCTTGGGAGTTCCGAATATATCATCTTCGTTCGCAACCTGAGTTCACCCTCTGTTAAATAATCCTCTCTTTGTGTAGGTATACCATTCTCCATGGTCCATTGCTAGCATCTAGGTCCGACCCGCAACGGATGCTATATCGGCCATCTCACTGACGATATAACTGAATAAAGAATACGGTTTTCGACCCTAGTGACAAAAGAACGTAACCTCTGTTTTCACTACTTTTATCTGACTAACTATTGATGATTATCTACACTAATATTATAAAGAGGAAAACTTTGTTTGTATGTTTGTTTGTTTGTACTGAATAGGCTCAAAAACTACTGGACCGATTTTAAAAATTCTTTCACCATTCGAAAGCTACATTATCCACGAGTAACATAGGCTATATTTTATTTTGGAAAAAAATAGGGTTCCGTAAGATATTTGGGTTTTTCGGACACAAGGTGTAAAAAATCAACCAGAAAAGTTACTTATTTTGCGTACGCTGCCTAAACTATAAAAGATAGAACCATAAAATGTTCTAATTAATTGTAGATCTTATAAATATCTACAAAAAAGTCCGCGACACACTATACCCATCTATGTCGAGTGAGGCACAGCAACCATTTTTTTATTTAAAAATCTTGAATTTTTTTTGGACTACATTTAAACGCGTTTATTTTACTCATGCTATTAATCCTTATCAAAATAAATGATTTCATCACTAAGAACAGTTTATGGAGATAATATTTGGTCTTTGAATGATTAAAATTGGACGTTTGGTTTTGAAGTTATGGCGAAATTATAATGAATAATGAGGATAGTAGGTACCTACGTGTGCTGGAATGGGACATAGTGTACTTTTTATCTGGGTACCGCGTGAGCGAAGCCGCGGGCGGCTGCTAGTTAATAATAAATTAATAAAAATTTGTGGAAATTTTACATGGCGCCATCTAGCTCCAAACTAAGCATAGCTGGTACTATGGGCAACAGATGGCTAATAGTTATATACTGTTTTTTTTTCTAAATACATACTTATATAATACTACAACACCCAGAACCGGAAGCGGGAATCGAGCCCGCGGATCTTGCGTCTCAGCCGAGCACTCGCCCGCCACACCACCGAGGTCGTCGGCAGTTCGAAACTTAAAGATCCATACTTGTAAAAATAAATTCGGCAGAAATAAAAGCATATTAACCAGTTACATTTTTTTGCATCTAAAATAGCGCTTGTCAATTAAACGGAGGTTGATGAGCCCGATTTAAATGCCTGTGCGATTCCCTATACTAGATACTGTATGACTATTATTAAATACCATACATTGTTTAGTTATTGTGTTATGTTGGCCCATTGTAATACTTGATAACCTATTGATGGTGTTACTGGTTTTTTTTTTTCGCAAAAACAAACATTTTAGCTTATAATTGAAGAGAACCTCGAAGATACCTTTCCTGCATAACGACACAATAATTTACCCACTAAAAGAGCCTTTAAGGCGTTTTATCCATTCTCAGTGACATGAGAAATAATAGAATCCACTCACTTTTTAAAAAAGTCCTCATTACCTAAGTTAAATAATTAAGTACTTTCCCTCCGTGTGGCATCATATAAGTTTGAAGGTTGAAACCTAACTTATTTTACTTTGAAACATTTATCATAAACTAACACACAATACATCAAAAGACGGCAAAACTGTATTTTTGGGTGTACTGAATCATAACTGTGGGAAACTAAAAGGGGTAGATTGTATCGCTTTAATTGAAGTTGTCTCAAATTCATATTATTTTTACTTAACTATTGTTATTTTACTTGAGACTCAAAATCAAAATTACGAAGAGTTAATTTGTATTAAATTCAGTGTTTGAGGATATCGGAAAAATAACACGAGCTATCGCACAGTTCACGGGTATTTAAATGGGTCTCCTACGCTTACAATTTATATCCGAGTAACGAGCAATTTAGTTTTTTTTTCGAGGAATCAGTAGTCTTTGAAGAGATCTTAATCGATAGAGTAGCTATAGAGATAGACGAGGCCATTGAAGTTTTCCTTAATTGATACTAACCCTCCCTCTTCTCCCCACACAGATTGGGAAACAGTTTGCCCGAGTATGGACTTTTTCATTTGAAAAACAAATGCGGATTAAACTCCTACTATGCTCACTACTAAGCTACTTAGAAAATATGCGGAATTCAATAAAAACTATCATCTTTTCTATGTTTTATTCAGTCGGTATGCTCAGACAAAACTCCCTATGTATGTATGTTCGTATGAGCTAGTGGCCAACTCTAGTGACGGAGTTTTAGGCCGCCTAAAGGCCTCCGTCATGGCTTGACGACTTAAAAGCCGGGACCGACTGTTTAACGTGCCCTCCGAAGCACGGAAGCGCTCAGCTCGTAATGCCACTTGCGGTCACCGATCCCGGTTTGTGACCGCGCATATCATTGCTTAACTTTAACGATCAATCAAAAACGCCTAAGCAAGCTATGCCACTAGCGCAACAATAACAATTGATGTTATAATTATAATAAACGTTTAAATTGTAGTCTCGAAAAAATGTAAAGAGATAATGTAAAGCTCCTACAGCTAAACATCCCGACATATCAATAGAATATTTTAGAATAGAAATTTCATTGTTTATTTGACACACAGAGAACACAAAAAAATAAAAACAATAGAGTCGAACAGAATAACAGAAATGGAAAACATGAGATAGTAAAATTGGTTTTAATTTGTGCTAATTAGTTCCCTTTGTATCGTGTGGGCCAAACAGATTCGATCTCAGCAAATTGCAGCTCCACACATTCGTGAGAAGCGGCGCTGGATTTCAGACTGGGCCTGAAATCAACAATAACGTGACACCTATTTAAGAGTTCGTTTCACGAAAGAAGTACCGCGAGAGGTTGCTGTAGTAGCCTTCGTATTAAAGGAATATGCCGTAGAATTTGCTTTAGCACCACCAATTTCCGCTGGACTTCTTTCATAAAAAGGGCTCTACTAATATTATTATTATTTTCTCTTTCGGGCAGGCTGATATACTGATACCTTATTGCCTTTCGCTTACGTCCAGGGCGCCGTTTTTTTTCTGACATGACACCTTTTCGGAGTTTTGTCTTATTTTTCACTGAAATCGATTTTATTTTTAGTTTTAAAACGTTATTATCTACTACAAATTAAGTTCTATAATCACTTGAGGAAGCCTTTCGCTCGGATTAATCTGAATACATAATATGTTGTCATCATAGTGGCATGTTATCATGCTGATAAGTGTTTAACCTTGACTGAGTGGAGACATTGTTATCTGATCGCAATACTACCAAGTTTTTTTTCGGTTGCTAAATACGGGTTATTTTCAATAATTTTTTGAACATACATTCATAAAATCACGCCTGTTTCCCATAGGGGAAGGCAGAGATCACGGATCGCTCTTGTTATAATCCTGACATACTTTTATTTATTTGGAAATACAACAGCTTTGATACAATAGAAAAGAAACATTTTAACAAGAAGCCAATTAAAGGTTCTCCTAGCTTATACTAGTTAGTGCACGAAAGGAAACCCTTTGAAGCGTACTTTAAGAGTGTGTCATAGCGGATTTGACAATTTACTAAACCAAATTCTTGTGTCATTGTGATAATGTTGATAATTATTATGAAAATAATAAACGTTTTGTAGATAACTGTTCATAAATACGTCAGATATTCACGATTAAAAGATGAACACACAATTTTTGAAAATGGACTTTGAAAGCGGCGATATCTTCGGTACAATGCGTGCATTGCCTTGCGGCTAAAGAAAAAATAAAAAAAATGCTTGAAATTTTTGGAATTTTTCACTATCAAATTGAATAAAATTGGTGATCGTATTTAATATTGTATTGGATTATTTTATTTTCCCGCAATCGTAATGAAAAGTAGAGTGTAAAACACGACGCTAAAATCCCATTATCCCATCCAATAAAACTACCTCGTAGTAAACGGATCATTTTAGCCCCTTGTATTTTTTAACAATCTACTATTTTTTTATTAAATCGTCGGAATTAACAAAACGTAGCAAATCCAAAATCTACGGCTGCTTCTACATGGCTGAAGCTGAAGAGGTTTTAAGGATTCCTCTTCACCGCTGTATTGGATTGCCGACAGGTCATTGATTAAAAGATCGCCGATCTGTAGTCAATATTCTGTTTGGTATAAACTGCGAACACAGACAGGCGATATTTACCACCCCAAAAACCCCCCACCTGAAACACTCAATAAGTCTTTACGAAAAACAATTTTGTTTCAACTAGCTGGAATAAATATGGAAAAAATGATGAAATATGATAAATAAGTTAATTCCACATTTTAGCATGGCAAAATTACAGTTAAATGGATTTTGCCATATGAATTAGCTTGAATATCCTTGAAATATTTTTTCTTTATCGTCTGGCCACTTTGCCACAGAACCATCTGGCCCCAAATTAAACTTTTTTATTATATGTTCGATCATTATTAGCCTTTACCCTGAGATCTATCATCTATCTTGTCGTGTCACTAGTTCTTTCGAACCAGTGTGGTGAAAAGATTAAAGTGCGCCTCAAAGTCACCTTTCGTGCGCATGACACATATTTTCTTACTTTAACCTGAGACAATACTTCCAATTTTATTATTATACCTACATATCTATATATATAAAAATGAATTGCTGTTCGTTTGTCTCGCTAAAACTCGAGAACGGCTGAGCCGATTTAGCTGATTTTGGTTTTGAAATGTTTAATGTAGTCCAGGGAAGGTTTAAACGGTGAAAAAACATAGTAAATACATGTTTGCTAGATTATCATCTATTTTTTAACCGGGTACCACACGAGCGAAGCGCGGGCGGCAGCTAGTCTTTTATACATACGAAATTCGTAACGCTATCTCTTTCTAAATCGGTCTAGACGCGATGGAACGGTAGCCTCTTAACCCTTTCACCACACTGGTTTGAAAGGGCTACTGACACGCGTAGTAGTAGTAATTCTAAGTAGGCATCATTCAAATCCTTTTAGCCGTTACGGCGTGTGTTGAGACACAAACATCCTGACGAAATTTCTTATAATAATATTAGCAGGAGCATGGTAACATGCCTGTCACCATCATCATCATCTAAATCAAAGCCTCATATCACCCATTAGCACTGCTAGTCGTGTTTGTAGTTCTTTTGAACTAGTGTGGTAAAAGAATTTAAAGTGTGCCTCAAAGTGCCCTTTCATGCACTTGACACAAGTTTTCGAGTTTTATTATAGATTCTCTGACATGCCGGTTTCCTCGCGATGTTTCCTTTCACCGTTTGAGAGTATTAATATAGTGCACATAGATTTTTCGAACACAAAAATTCATTGGCGCACGACCGGATTTGAACACACGACTTTAGGATCGGAGGGCGGGAACGCTACCACTAGACCAACAGTGCTCTACCCATTGATATCAGGCTTCTTTTTTCTTTTGCCAGCGTTGTAATAAATAAATAAGTCTTCATTCTTTTGTGTTTCCCACATAAATACTGGTATCTCTTATCTTAATTTTGCTCGCGTCATATTAAATTTCAGTCATTACATCATCAGCTTATATCATTCCACTGCTGGTCATAGGCCTCCAATAATGAGTCAGTCATATGCCCATATTATAATCACGAGAATCATCTTCCAAGATACTCAACAGTCGACAAAACGAAGACAATACTAAAATATCCAGTTACACCAAAAAAGGAAACACCCCGTAAAACGCTGAGGTGATTTATCGCTTACATGCAAATACATTCGAGATGAATAAGAGAGATAATTTAAACAAAAGTTGTAAGATAAATTTAACATTAAATACCCACCTACTTTAACGGTCGAACTAAACTATAAAAGTGCAATAATCCAAATAATATCGAATTTCTTTTAAGCGTTTTGTGTTTAACTGGACTATCGAGCACCAGCAGGTGTTCACCGCCAGTATTTATAACATCCGAGCAGCAATTCAATACGTTTCAGAATGTATTCAAATCGTGCTTGTAATGCTGCCACGGCCAGATCAAAATGACCCCCCAAACAAAGTCCATAACTTTGACGCTGGGTACTCAAAATAGCATCTTAAAATTATTGACTGACTTTCATCATTAGTTCAAACTAGGCCCGTTTCGTAATCGGACTGGGACTAAAGAAAAAGCATAGAATGCGTCCAGCTGCTTCTTTCCCCGAGTATGTCGTAATAGTCAACTAAGGAATAGTATACTCTTCAAAATGTTGGACCACCTATAGGTATGAGCACCTGTCACCATGGTTCACCATATCCACCTTAGGATTTTAAATCACAAGTGGCTGCAAAGTTTTATTATGTTTACTTGTGGCTCTGCCCACTGCATTAGGTGTATGGGCGTGAAAGTATATTATTATTATAAAGGCCTTTTACCATTCTATAGTAGATGATATATACAGCGTCAGGAGGTAACTTTTAACTTCTCAAACGGGACGCTGTAGTGCCCCGGACGAATTAAGATAGAGTAGGCTTGCACCAGCACCTACTCCATCCTCTCAGCTTAGTACGTCTTATCGACTGGAAAGACAACATGGGCAATAAGTGCGGACCCGACTAAGCCGCGGGTTTCCTCACGATGTCTTCCATCACCGTTTGAGAGTACTGGTATAGCGCATATAAATTTTTCGCACAGAAAAATCCATTGGTATACGACCAGATTTGAGCCCACCACCTTAGGATCGGAAGGCGGGGTCACTATCAGCTAGACCACCCACTGCTCTTGTATGATAATTTATATGTATATATATATATATATATATATATATATATATATATATATATATATATATATATTAAACGCAATTTTTTTTCATACAAATGTAATCTTTACGTCTTCTGAAGATGAATTTCGGAAATTCCTGCCTTAGTGCAAACTTAAACCAAATTAAAAGGAATGTACCTACCCTCCAAGTTTCATGGTGGTCGTTAATAAAAGTTTCGCATTGATTTTCAGTCTGATCATCACATGTCAGTCTGTAACGTAAAAGTTTTATATTATTTAATATGGTTCCTTCCTTTATTTCAAGTGCGGTTCGAGTTTCGTTACGCTTGCTTAGGTACGCAGCTAACTGCACACAAGTTATCGGTTCCCAAGTTATGTTTAAGTAAGTGTATCCAACATTCCGTATGTTTATAATCTGCAGATTCTGCAGACGACAAGTATGTCGAGTATTAGGTACTTACCTAATAAATGTCGTCTATATCAGCTCTTTGAATAGCACTCAAAACATGTTTGAAGCAGTCAAAGTAGTTCATCGAACAGAGACTTGGCAGAAATTAATCGTACTTGATTCGAATCATGAATGATAAAAACTATTTTGGACTGAACAATTTTTCATTATGAGTGTTACGTACTAAAACTTGTAGCTTAGCTTTTTAAGGTTTCGCATTTTAATTAATAATTTATTTCACTATTATCATTAAAGACACAAAATAAAAATCCTCAAGCACCTGCATAGAGGAGGGTGGGGAGCATTGGTATGGCTTTTTAAATAAAAAAAAGTGTTGCTAGACATTTCACAACGCGCCATTTAGCCTCAAACTAAACAAAGCGTGTACTATTGGAACCATAGGGTTGATAGAATATAGATTATACTTTTTATATTAATTACACAATTAACAGTAAGTAAAACTGGCGTTCTCATAATTATTATTTTCCTTCCAACTGCTTTTAGTTACGTTTATACTCGCACGCCAGATCCGTTACCATGTCTCCAAACCACAAAACTTTATCAACTAAAATACTTTTACAAGCGTAAAGATTCAAATAACGATGCTTAAAACCAGTCTACTAATTTTATAGGTTTACCGTAACAGTCTGCCCCTTATTTTGTTACTTAAATGAATATCATTTGAACACCAGTACAATCTTTTATTTTTCGCACTGATTGTCAAAATAAGGGGGCTGGTTAGGAACTTACTTCATAAGATTATATAAAATTGTGATAGGTATATAATATTCGCCAAAAAACCGCTCTTCCCCTGAATGTTTGACAATACTTGGAATCCTGAACTTGAACAAAACCACGTTTACTCTTTAGTGCCTTTGAACAGACGAATATTTTGGAACCTTTTGTAACGCGATAGTACCTCTACGCTATAAAATATTTAACCATTTTTTTTTTGCGTGCCGCACTGTCAACGTTGCCAATTTTGACCTGTAAAAAGCCTTTCAATATGCCGTTGTGTGGAGTTTTTACAATTGCTAACGAATGGAGGAATATTGTCAGGTAACGCCTTTGTGCAGAGACCTTTGGGGAAGGCGCAGTTATAGCAACCTGGGATAAATGTAAGCGTATCGCCTGTCGATATGATGTGCCACAGAGGGGCATGGTTGCCCCTTCTAATTACAGCAGCAGTGTGTTTTTTGGAGGTCCACGGTCAATGGGTTAGCCGTAAGTACAAAACGATTTATTCAACTACGCATACAAACTTTGATATTCCGTTATAACCCCTTAATTTCCGAAGTTCCTTTCTATGTACACCCTTACACGTAGTATTTATACTGTTCTGTGCCTAAACCATAAAGAAAGATGTTCTCCATATGTTTTTTTCAGAGTTAAGGCCATTTATTGAAAGTTAGTCAGTCAGTTTCAAGTTAGCCAAGTTTCCGAAAAAAATGATTACTCAAGTTTTTATTGGTTCTCAACTTTTCACGACTCTAGTCTTTCAAAACGAAGACATCGTAGACCGCCTGAAATACGGTTGCAATTGGCTTGCATATCAGAATGATAGCGAATATTTTAGTTTATTCAATAAGAAAGAAGATTTATTTTAGCGTCAGTAGGGACCTTAAGAATCTAGTCTCTAATCTTCAGCAGTAGGATGGTCCAGTCAGCAGCGGAACTTGATAAGCTCATCCTTCCATCTGGTTCGTGGTCTGCCGTGACGGCACCACTCGATTTGGCCCACTGGTCCCCTGACATGCGGCAAACATGATCAGATAAACAGGTCATGTTATTGTTTATGAGAATTACCAATAAAATGTTGAAAATAGTTAACGGAGCGGGTCACGCTTTGATTTATAGTTGTTCTATAATCTGGGCAAGATGAATCATGAGTCTGTTGAATCACCTTCTTGTTTAATTGACTGGCCGATTCTATATTTAGCGAGAAATTGAGACGGCACCAAAATACTAATACCCATGGGACAAGAATAGATTTATCTAATCGAATCTAACGTGTAGCCCACTGCTGGACCGAAGGCCCATCCTTTCCCATTCACCAAACTAAGGCCTGGTCAGTGTATAGAGTGGGTCGTTGACCACGAGGCCGCTTGATGCCTTGTGGAATCCACATAGTGATAATAATCATCCACAAATCCACCGGTGTACTGCATACGTGACTCGCCCGGTCCTAGTTCAGTTGGGCAACTTTCTGGTTGTCATCTGGTTGAGCATACATACGTACTACGTATGGAGTTACAGGTTCGTTGCATTAGTTCAACTCCCAAGATTTGATCATCGAATAGTTGTCAATTGACGGTCTTTACAGCGCAAGTAGTTCGCCCAAAAATTAAAAGTGTCAGTGATTATTGACTAGTAACGTAATAAACTATTTTTGTAATTGATCGAGCGATTGAAACGAGTGAAGATCTCCATGGCAACTTGGGCGATTTCGCGTTGCATGTTTGGATTATGTTTGTAAGAGTATAGCTATCGAACCGTTAATCTAATCTGTATGAAACTTGGTAGGTCAATAGATTGTGCTATGAAGATTTGCTGGGAAGCATTATGAGCTTAATCGGTGATGGGGTTGTAAAGATAAATGGGTTCCCAAAGTGGTAAAAAAGTGAAGAAAAGTGGCAGGAAAGTACAGGAAAAGTGGCTTAGGAGCCATTTGCTCTTTTTTTGTAAAATCAATTGTGGCATAGTATACTTTTGTGGCCAAGCGTGAATTGGCCATGAAATGGGAGATGTTGCCAAAATATTTTTTCCATACTAATCGACTCAGTTACTTCTAAGGATCATTTCATTGGAAACAAACGAGACTACAGAAGATGTTACCTACTTGTACATAAACAAAGTGTGTAAGTACAAGAAACCTTAGGCCGCGAATGCAAAATTATTATTATATTACTAGCTGCCGCCCGCGGCTTCGCTCACGTGGTACCCGGATAAAAAATAGCATATATGTTAATCCAGTACATGTACTATGTATATTCCAAGCTTCATTCCAATCCGTTCAGCCGTGTAGGCGTGATTGAGGCACAAACATCCAAACATTCAAACATCCAAACATCCTCACAAACTTTCGCATTTATAATATAAATAAGAAATAAGATGTAAGAGTAAGATTGTCTCATACGCTGTGGGCACAAACGTAAGAACATCCTCAAATCCTTCCAAACTTTCGGTTTTATAATATAACTTAAATCCTACAGCTTGTTTCGAGTAAGCATTAATTGTTTTGTTACTGCGACAAATGCTCGCGATTCTGGTTTTGCATTTAGCATTTAACGTTTAGTGGGCGTGTTTAATCATATTTTAGTGTTGTACCGACCCCGCCGTCGTAGAATTCGGCTCTCACTGGAAAAGACCATCGGAAATAATCTGTAACTCCCGATTTTTAACCCCCGACGAAAATGAGGGGTTTTATAAATTTGTAGTTTGATATGACTGTGTATCTATCAATAGCATCGTGCGGTTTTTTTTCTGTTTGAAAGCTAATGTGATCGAGATGGTTCTTAGTTTATAAAGATCTGTTGAGGCATTTTGAAGACCATCAGATCATTTTCTTGCTTGAAAAAACGATCTTCATACTTTCACAAGTCCGATTGATTTGGTTTGTTCTGTTCGGGGGTCTCGTGTTATTTATTTTTTTAATTTAATAGCTTGTTGTAATACTGGTTTCGAAAGTGTCTGTAAACTTTTTTCTAAAGCACTCTCATCATTAAGAAACATTTTACAGGATATCTTGATATAAGTTCTTGATTGATTGACTGATGTAGGTTATTTTGTCTTGTTTTATGTAAGTCATTGTTATGTTTATTTCTTTTTAGCACACATGTCCCATATATTAAATGTCGTGGTTTCGACACTGTCCGTCCCCGTTGGGAAGCTGCTCATAGATAGTACTAGTTAATCTGTGCCTGTACTGACACCGTTACAATCGATCTAAAATTAACCCAACATCTTCATTACTTCGGATCTAATTTAAAACATGTGTTTGATAAATGCAGAAAAATAAATAATGTACCTATTTCCATTGGTCAAACATTGTTCTCATAATTTATGTTAGCATAGTTCTTTGCTGATTTGTGCCACCCGGATAAAAAAGTTCCTATTCTGTGTTTTAGGTCATAAACTAAGGCCTTTTACCATCTATAGTAGATGATTTGTACAGCGTCAGGAGGCAACTTTTACCTTCACAAACGGAATGCTGTAGTGCCCGGGACGAATTAAGATGAAGTAGGCTTGCCCAGCACCTATTCCATCCTCCCAGCTTAGTCGGCCTTGTCCACAGGAAAGACATGGTCAATACGTGCGGAGCTGACTAAGCCGCGGGTTTCCTCACGATGTTTAGGTTATAAACTATGTGTATTTTAGATTTCTGCCATGTACACACTCACCTCCTACTACTACTAGTCGTGGCTCTAGTTATTTTGACCCAATGTGGTGAAATGTTTTAAAATGCACCCGAGGGCTTTTATGCACATGTTTTCGAACATTTTATATTCTACTAGCTGCCGCCCGCGGCTTCGTTCGCGTGGTACCCGGATAAAAAATAGCCTATACGTTAATCCAGTACATGTACTATGTATATTCCAAGTCTCATTCAAATCCGTTCAGCCGTTTAGGCGTGATTGAGGCACAAACATCCAAACATGCCCATAACTTTCGCATTTATAGTATAAGTAAGAAGTAAGATGATTGGTTGCCTCACGATGTTTTCATCACCGCTTAGGAATCCCTTAATTAGTTAGTTCGTATGAGCTAGTGGCCAACTCGAAGTTGAACACAACTTGTGGCGAAGTTTTTAGGCCTCTGTCATGGCTCAACGACTTAAAAGTCGGAATCGACAAATTAACGTGCCCTCCGATGCACGGAAACACCTGATAACTGACACGCAATTATTTGCATATATTAAATTACTGTGGCTAATAACAGTGTGTAGTAGATGTGAATTTGGGCGCTTCCATTTGACACATACAAGCGTGATCCACGAATGTCACTGCGCTGGGCGGGACACAATCAGGCTTCGACCCGAGCGCAGTATCGCAAAACATAACGCCTTATTATAACCAGTGATGCCAGGCCATCCTGGGATCTTGTCTACTTATTTGCTTTTACGTAGATAAACTAAAAAAATCTAGTCGCAATAACGAAATTTTCTGTGGAATTCTGTATCTTGCTCTTAATAGTCAGTGAGATTAAGATCAGTAATCATAGATCAGTGAGTTCAGCGTCCAGAGTGTTTGAACTGAGTGACAAGTTTATGGAAATAAGCCATGAGAATACTCCCATCAAAGTAGCCACAGTAGACTGCACTCGGTTCCCTGCTTTTGCAACACAATACAAAATTCGTGGCCACCCTACAATACTCTTGTAAGTAAACATTAGGGTACCATTATTTCTGAAAACTTATCCTCAAATACTTCTTCGCTGGACTGGGAGTAAAGAAAAAACATAGAATGCGTCCAGCTGCTTCTCTCCCCGAGCATGTCGTAAAAGTCGACTAAGTTATAGTATCCTCTAACATGATGAGATAAGCAAGTATTCCAAAGGAGGGTTGACGTCAGGCAGGCGGCCGGTCATAAAACACCTTAGCCAAAACTGCCGACCCCACATAGAGGCAGGATGATGATGATGATGATATATCATGCCATGAATAACTCCAGATGGCTCAAGATCCCTGGCCACAAACATACTGTTGTTATTGTTAGTAAATACCTAACAGAGAACTATAGGTACCTAGGTAATGTACAACTTTACCGTTGTATAGGCATGTGAAAGTGTGGGCTTCGGTCAAGTTGCATTGATGATAAGCGTAACGGGCTAATGGAATTTAATTTCATCATATTAATAAAGAAAATAAACAATAAATATACTTTATTATATTAACACGCCCGTAACTCTAATCGGGTCAGAACCACAAGTAATTATAAGAAAACTAACTAATCATAAGAAGCTAATCCTGATTCAAAGACCTAAGATGGATATCGTGAACCATGGTCACAGGTTATCAGGTGACAAGCCCATCGCCCATGTAGATGGTCCATCATGTTGGAGAGGATACTATCCCTTAGTCGACTTAAGAGTTACTGTAAAAAACCGGTCAAGTGCGAGTCTAGTTCGCACATGAAGTGATCTGTACCATCGTACATGTACATAAATATTTCTTATAATGGGGCACCCTTTGTTTGTTATTTTACTTTTATTGTGTAATGTTATAGCGACAATAGAAATGCACTGAGAAAATTTCAACTCTACCTATTATGGTTCATGAGATACAGCCCGCTGACAGACGGACGGAGGGACGGACGGACGGACGGAAAGACAGACGGACGGACAGCTTATTATAGGGTCCCGTTGGCACCTATCTGGTACGGAACCCTAAATACAAACTGATAAGCATGAATGCAAAATTTGATGAATGAATATAAACAAATGAAATAGGTTTATCAGGATCATAGCAAATGGAGATACGTGATCTCTGCCTAGCCCTATGTGGTAATTTATTGTTTTTTATTGTAAAGCCAAGGCTCTTGGATCGTAGCTCTGCCGTTACTTACAAATAAGGTCAAACCTTTAGCGGGCAAATTGTCGAGTTTCGAAAACTTAATTCAAGTGCTTACAAGTAAGTGGGAAGCGAACGCGGGAATAAATCATAAGAGATGTGCCTTTTCAATATTCATGAGCTATCTGAAAACCAGCCACAAAGAGAAATTAACCTAATCTAGGAAGTATCTACCTACTAGCAAAAGGTAGGCTAGATTTTTCATAAAACAGTTGTCATGCTGGCAGTGAGAGTAGGTTACAGATTTGTTTCTATAAATAAAGATTTTTTTATGGTACAAAATTACTATTTACATATTTTTTTCTTGATGATGTTTGAGTTATTTCGTTAAATAGACATAGACATAACATTCATTTACTTAAATAGCACACATAACATAGAATTTAAGAAAATAATTAAACAACAGTTAGGCAATTGAAAAAAAAATACGATAAATATTAAATGCAGCTCATTTTGGAGATGTTGAGAGATCCCTTAGTCGACTTTTACGACATGTTTGGGAATAAAATTAATTTCTTTAGAAATTTCTTATTAAACTGTAGTAAACCATTTATACCACTTGAATCAGCGTGCGGTTACCTAAATGCTTGCACTAAAATTTTGTTCAACAACGAACTTGATTCACGGTTAGATTCTAATTTACTCAGATGATATTTTCTAATAGCGGTAGGAACAGCAAATAAGTAAACGAATTCATTTTAATAAATTATGAGGCTGTCAAAGTTGGGTCTAAAAATCCAGACGTCGCATATTTGTATATCGTTAGCCACAACAATGGCGATTGATGAAATATGCAAAGAGTCTTTCTTTAAACTCGCAAGAGAACGTAGTAGGAGAGTTTTGTCGGATTATTTGCTACAACATAAGTTTTCAATATGATTGTACGAATTTATTTATGGAGATGAGCGGAAAAGTGTCCCCCTAGTAGCGAAATGTGGAAAAAAACCAAAATTCCTCACCAGTAGAGATCCAGGGGATATGTGGAACAGGAGGGTTTTCAATGCTGACTCTAACATGACTCTAACTAAATCAATAAATATAAATATAGCCCTAAATTAAGCATAATACAATATAAATTTATTTCAGCAAACACACAACAATTGTACTTACTCAATACAGAGGAATCAGAACAAATATAAAAGCTGACAGGTATTTTTTGTGGTTAAGAGTTTACAATGGACCTAACACTAGGCCAAGCCAGTATCGTACCAAATTTCAAATCAATCGGACCTGTGAAAGTTGGTAAGATCCTTTTGTCAAGTAGGAAATGAGCTGATGATCTTCAAACGGCTAAACAGATTATCATAAATTTCGGCCAAGAACCATTTTGAAAACATCAGCTATCGAACAGAAAAAAACGCATCAAAATCAGTCCTTTCGTTTGGGAGCTACGATGCCACAGACAGACATACCTACACACTACAAACATAAAACATCCCTCTTATTCGTCGGGGGTTAAAAATGTTTTATACCTAACTTTGTTCTGTTTTTTTGTGCTTGTCGGTGACGGTGTAATTATTATCCGGGATAGTGTGCTGAGACCATTATACAGCTTTTTTTTTGTACATACATAAACTCACGCCTGTTTCCCATAGGGGTAGGCAGAGATCACGGATCGCCATTTGCTACGATCCTGACATACTTCTTTTGCTTCCTTTACTCTCATTACATTCCTCATGCATGCTCGTCGGTTTAGGGTACTCTTGACCTGGCCCTTTTCCAAAACTTCGCTGATTTTTTTTTGTATGTTATGATAAAGATCGCGGAACAGTAAATCAACTTCGTTTATAATAAAGATTGGATTGGTTTTACGTTGATGCTAAAATAAGGACAGAACGCCCCGCCAGAAATAAAACAAAACTTATAAGCAAGGTGACCGGACCCTATGAGGTGTGACGTCATCTCATCCATATTAGTAGTTAAATAGGCAGTCCACTATAGCGTCCTATTAGCGTAGGCAAAAAGTTGCCTCCTTACGTTGCTTAAATCATCCAGTATAGATGATAAACGCCTTAGTTTTTTTATTTAACAAAAAATACCGCACATACCTCGGCAATTTTCGTCTAACGCGATGATTATTATGTAACGATGTTACAATAATTATGTAGATACTTATTTTTTAAAGGGTTGGTTCAGTTATTATTTTAATTATATATTCGGATAAATTCGGTTTTCACACAAAGCACGAAGTTTGCCGAGGCTCACAACATTTTGTGGTACTACTGTACTTACTTATTCACTACTTCTAATATTGATGACGTCATTGACGTGGTCAACAGCGAACCTTCTTAGCTCCGGACATCTGAGCGAATGTGGCTTACAAAGCCGACACAATTAGTACAGCAGTGTGATGAAATAAAATTTACTACTGTTACTTGTGTATCAAATGGAGATCCGTGATCTCTGCCTACCCCTATGGAAGAGAGGCGTAATTTTATGTATGTGTGTTACTTGTAACTTTAGTTCTTTCGAACAAATGTGGTAAAAAGTATGTAAGTTATGACGGAGTTTTTAGGATGCCTAAACGACTTTAAATCCAAGACCGACAATTTTATTTAATGTGCCCTCCGAAGCACGGAAGCGTTCAGCTCGTAATGCCGCTTGCAGTCACCCATCCGAATTGTGACCGCGCACAACGTTGCTTAAATTCAACGATCAAACAAGAACGTCACGTCACGAGCGCTTCGTCAATGTGGTGAAAGTTTGCCTAAAAGAGGCACTTTTCGACTTATTCAGTTTCGTGTTCCCGTGGTACGGTCCCACCCCTCTGTCATGGTAATCCACAAGTAATATCAACTACGCCGTGGTTAATCTTCCGTAAACCCGACCGAGTCATTTAGTAAAATTAGGATAGATAAAAATGCACTCCGATTACCATCATAATAACAGCATTAGCTTTGCTATATTTACTTGTGTGTGTGCTTTGAATATAATGTTGGTAGACATTCTATGTTGGAGACAAACAAATCAAACTTCTAAACAAGATGAACAGTAATTCATAACGGATAGAAGTTGCGTTGAGACGTGCATGTGCAGAGATTATAATTTCAAATACACAACTCACAAAACAGACGCTAAAAATTGGGGCGGGCGATTACTCGGCAGAGACGCAAGAGGCGCGGGTACGATTCCCGCCGCGGAAAAAAATGTTTGCATGTTCTGCAATTTTTTATCCGGGTCTGGGTGTTGTGGTACCATGGTACTCGTAGTTTCTGATACCCACGACACAAGGGATCCTAGTGTGGGGTCAGGACTAAGTATGTGCATGTTGGGTGTTATTTAAAAAAAAAAACAAACTATAAACTAAGAGTGACAAGTATCAACTTGTCCACTTATCTGCTGGACTGGGAGTAAAAAATATAGAAAATACAGAAACTTGAGACCCAAGAGTAGGTAAAGTCAGGCTAAGGGTGATCATGTTGAGCATGTAAGGCTATTTGCAAATGTTAAAACTTTAATAGGTATGAGTACGAACTAAGGAAATAACTTCGTATTTTTATTATTTTAAAATTACATGCGTATATGTTTTACATGTAAAAGTTGAAATATGGCAAATACATTATACAATGGATCAATTAGTGGTTGTAAATTTTCTTGTGAATATATTTGTTTCTGCCTACGGGCGTGATAATTATGTATTATTATGTATTATTATGTATTATCATTTTCCTACCATTATTTCACTAGATGGGATGAGCAGTACTTAGTACCCTCTTCTATTATCTCCTGTCAAATTACATTTATTACTAAAGATAGACCGAAGTTAAAAACTATTCTCTCTGGCGCAATTCCAAAACGCTTGTTGGATTAGTAATTGGTTTACAAAGGGGGACTACTTACGTACTACTTACAGGGTCAGTGACATTGTGTTGACATAGCGATGCATAGTCTTTACTACCTTAGCAAAATAAGTAATACGCAGGATTTTTTTTAAATACATAAAATCACGTCATTTCCCATAGGGGCAGGCAGAAGTCAAAGTCAAAAAAAATTATTACATTAAATCACGGGGATCACTTGGACTTGAATCTACGTTGCATTTACACCTGTTCGTAACGCGACCAAGCGTGGAAGATACAGGCAAGGAACAGAAGAGATCGGTGATCTCTTATTGCTATGATCCTGACATACTTATTTCTCATAATTCATTCTCCTAACATTCATTACGCTCATCGGTTTAGGGTACTCTTGACCTGGGCCTTTTTCAAAACGTCGCCGAATAGGTCCAGGTACGTACGCCTAGGTCTTCCCCTTCCATTGGAATTCGTTTCCGCTTTAACGTCACTTTACAATACGCTGCACAAATACTAATGTGAGTCATAGTTTTCCAATATTTTGCGATATCGAACGTAAATCATAAAGGATCACAAATATCGCTTGGCACAGACGACGTCATACGGACGTGGAATATGGGAGGGATCGAAAAACTATTGGTCAAAACGTCGTTGAAATCGTAATAAATATTATATTTTAGAAAGGTTTAGACAATGATAAATGTTAATAAAAACGCAACAACTTCTAAAAAGGACATTTGTTGTCAAACGTTTGTTTTAGAGTAAATAAACAAATAACAGCCAACAGTCACATAATAATAACAACATAGTGCTGACTCTACACTAGGATTTCCGTTGTCGTGAGTATCAAAAACTACGTAGGTATGTACTATTGTACCATTAGGTATGTCCAGACTTGGAAGAATTAGCAGAACACGCAAACTTTTCTCCTGCAGTGGAACTGAAGCCTGCACCGTTCGTGTCTAAGCCGAGCAATCGCTACGTCACCGAGGTCGCCCAGTTGAGGGAAGAGACGAAATTCTATACTGTTAAGCATAGACCTCAGACCTAATAAAAAGAGAAGACGCCGCGCCGCGAACAACTAAAGTGAAGCCACACAAAACCGTGCTCCTGCAAGTAAACATACACGCTCACGCACACACCTACACTAAAACCACGCTCATCGCTCTCGAGTCGTTGTCTAGTAAACTTAAAATTTAAAAATAGAGTTATGCCTTCCTGTGTAGTGAAAACTTGTAAAAACAACAGCAGATCACATAAAAAGTCTCACGGAATCACTTTTCACTTGTAAGTACTTCAAATAGCATCGTTTCTTAATTATTATACTATGAATTTAGGTTACTTGGAACACACAACCTTAAAACCTAAACACTTAGATAAAAAGGTGGCTTCATTTTTGTTGTTCGCGGCGCGGGGTCTTTTCTTTTTATTTGGTCTGAGGCATAGACCAAAAAGAGAGTTTAAGTAATAATCAAAAGATCAAAAGCATGTACCATGTATCAACCCAAACCCCAATCGAAACATCAACGAGGAATAGAAACGAGGAATGCTCGAAAGTTTCGTGCCACCATCAATCTGGTCGAACTCAGTTGTTTTAGTTGTAAAGCCCTTTCATAATCATATTATCAGGCTTGGAATGAGTGGCACGAGCTAACCTACTTCAGAGGCAATTTAGGGCCAGTCTGTACCTGGCTCAACCAACTACAGGGTATGTTTCTGTTGTGGAGTCCAAAGAATATATAACTGAACTTAGACATTACTAGTTGCCCCCGCGGCTTCGCTCGCGTGCTACCCGGATAAAAAGTAGCATATGTTATTTCAGCACATGTACTATGTATATTCCAAGTTTCATTCAAATCCATTCAGTCGGCACAAACATATATAGTCAGTCACATCCACACATCCTCACAAACTTTCGCATTTATAATATTAGTATGAATTATGTAAGTCTATCTGATCTTAAAGATCTGAATGATCTGATCTAAGAATTATTCGGTTCGTAGCAAGAGTACGACTGCGAAGTACGTAATTTTGATATTATTATAATTTCAGATTGTCAAGGTTGTTTCCTATCAAAACTATTTTACAATACTCAACAAATACAATTGCGCACAAACTTAGTGCTTTTGAAAGCTTTCCTAACCTTGCTTTGATGTTGACCAACTTCTTTGCGTAATTATAATTATTTACTGTGCTTTGTATGATGTGTGTGACCTTTACCTTTTTGTCAACTTTTACGAGTACATAGGTATTTTAGAAAAATCAGTAAATGACATGACTGTACATGTACGATGGTACGGAACCCCTCGTGTGCGAATTCGACTCGCACTTGACCGGTTTTTTCATATAATTATCATATTAGGTCTATGTCTAGCAATTATTATATTATTAATTTATTTTTCACTCTACCCCTCTTATTCTAGTTGTGTCACTAGTTGTTATGAACCAGTGTGGTGAAAGGATTTAAAGTGCGCATCAGATGCTCCTTTCGTGCATTGTCACATATTTTCAAACACATGTTTAAAAACATTGTAAATAAACCATTCAAAATCAGTAAAGATAATAAGACCATTAAGCGACCTAAAAACTCCGTCACAAGAGTTGGCCACTACCTCACACGAACTTACTTACTTATTAATGATAATTGATGAATGCGCCGAGCTGTAAATAAAATGCACGTCTGTAAAACTTCACAGACAATTTTGTACGATTTTGAACTTCACAGACGAAGCCCGACCAAGGCAAACAAAAGAAGCTTCCTTTCCTTGTATAAACATATTCTGTATTACCTTAGCGTATTAAAATTCCGCGGTTGCCTCTGACGGGCCTAGTAGGAGTACGTGATAAACTTATCACTGTATACTAAATAGCTGTTATGGGCAAGTTTAGAGTTCGCGCATACTGAACGTCGCACGAACCCGCACCTTGTATATAGCGGCAACGTGTTGGTTTTTAAAAGTCCCTTTGACTCCGCCGAACAACTTTTAAGATCACACTCTGATTTTTGCCGAGAATAACAAGAGGGGGTGAATATAAAAATGCAGAATACTTACATAATCTAATCTACTTACATTATTTAGTTTTCTGATTTAGAAATGAGATGAGGCGCTCGTGGCGTAGCTTCCTTAGACGTTCTTGATTGATCGTTGAAGTCAAGCTACGTTGTGCGCGGTCATGATTGGGAAGGGTGACCAAAAGTGGCATTACGAGCTGAGCGCTTCCGTGCTTCGGAGGGCACGTTAAATTGTCGGTCCCGGCTTGTAAGTCGTTAAGCCATGACGGAGGCCTTAAGGCGGCCTAAAAACTCTGTCACAAGAGTTGGCCACTAGCTCATACGAACTTACTTATTTAGAAATATACATAAAAAGGCCTTTTACCATCCACTGTAAATTGATTTATTTAAGACAACTTTTGCCTACACTAACGGGACGCTGTAATAAGTATTTACATAAAGACTTGGAATTTTGGGTTGTTTATTGGAAGAGATCGCTTTTTAACCGACTTCAAAAAAGGAGGAGCTTCTATGTTCGAATGTATGTAGGTTATATTTATTTTTAACGATAAGGTTTGTGCGGATTTTATTAAGTACCTGCATGTTTAGTTCTAAGTGCCTGTTTTTTTTCTATGTTTGTTTGTGTTTTACAATAAAGATATATACATAATTAAATATGTACATATGTAATTGTATTGTTATATTGTGACTAAAAACTTTAAAGAGGCCAGTTCAAGAGTACCCTAAACCGACGAGCATGCATGAGGAATGTAATGAGAGTGAAGGAAGCAAAAGAAGTATGTCAGGATCGTAGCAAATGGCGATCCGTGATCTCTGTCTACCCCTATGGGAAACAGGCGTGATTTTATGTATGTATGTAAAAACTTTAATTTGTGTCAAGCTACAAAACACAAATAAATACTTAAAATAAATTGATGTTCTGTCTGCTGCATGCACGAAACACCAATGCATCATAAGTTTTAACCATTGGTTTGACAACACCATCAATTTCCAACATTGGAATCAAGGCCGATAATAAAGCGATAATATTGATGCATTTTGTGATTCAGGTGACGTAACTCCTCGAAACCCACAACAATTTAGGCCACGCATATTTCTAAGTATGCATTTTAACGAGCTAAGATTTATTGAATATGATTTGAATAGAACAAAGCAATGTTTGGAACCGTAGGTAATTAATTATGCAGTTTCTCCGTATCCCCGTGTTAACATTATTATCTACAGTTTTATTTACGACAGATTTATGCCCGGTACCTACCCATACTCTTTCGGACATCGGATCGCTCATAGCCATAGCAGCGTTGTTATCCGTTGAAAAGCGCCCTACGTTTTTTGACAGAAAATAACGCTACTATGATAATCAACGATATTTTGTTCTTTATTATAATACTAGCTGTTGCCCGCGACTTCGTACGCGTGTAGTACATTATTTTGTTCTATGATCAATAGTTTTTGCAGCGCACGCCAAAAACTATTTTGGGTTTTCTACCTTGGGTTACAATATTGCAATTTTCTTACGGATCCCTAATTTTTTTGAAAATATATTATAGACTATACTGGTCCCTGATAATGTAGCTTTTTATTGGTGAAAGAAATTTTGAAATCTGTCCAGTAGTTTCGGAGATTATTTGTTACAAACAAAAAAGAAAAAAATCTTTCCTCTTTATAATATTAGTATGATTGTAAAAAGGTATACCTTTTAACTAAGCCTTTGGAATGAGTCATGTCATCAGTCATATTATCACGCCCGTATCCCTAATGGGGTAAGCAGTGCTACAAGTATTAAAAACTTGCAGCCACTCTTGATTCAAAGTCCCAAGGTGGTTGTGAACCATGGTGACAGGTGATCCCATCGCCCATATATTGGAGAGGATACTATACGTTAGTCGACTTTTACGACATGCTCAGGGAGAGAAGCAGCTGAACACATTCGGTTTTTCTTTACTCCTAGTCCAGCAGAGAAGTACTTAGTTGGAATGAGTACATACCTAAAGACAAGACTAGGCGAAAGTTATAAAAAAATTACATAAGGGAGGTACAGACCTAAAATACCATAAGAAAACAGTTCTCAAACTTACTTATCAACTGAAACATTCCACTTAAAGGTAAGCGTAGGTACCAATATAGGTCCATAATTCGATTTTCATGACGTCATGTAGGGGTAACAATATTTTATTAAAAGCTTTTTGACGTACGAAGATTGCTTGGTGGCACAAAACGTAATTTACCTAGGTACATGTGTTTTGAGATATTAGGTTAATAACAAGTACCTATCTAGGTAACATAATAGGAGAGAAAGAATTATTCAAAATTCTGTGATAACGGATTTCTTTAGGTTTTTACCCTAGGACCCAGCCCAGAGATGACTATTTATTATCTGTAAAAAGTGTAAAAAAATAAAGAAATTATTACCCACACAACATCAACATTGGAATTTACACATCTATTACAGATTTATTATCCACACAACATCAACATTGGAATTTACACATCTATTACAGATTTATTATCCACACAGTAGTTTGCATTACACGTCTCAAATACTTTCAGTACTATTCAGTTGCGTTTGAATAATTTGAAACTGTAACTTGGTGTCGCTATTTGCTTTTCATTTGGGTGTTTGAGTGCGCTATCTACCGGTTTCATAAAGAACTACAAGGCTGAAACTCGCGCTCACTCCGTCTGAACAAACCGAGAAACGAACCCGAACAAAGTTGCTCTTGTTTTAGTTCCTACTTTTGCCGTCAGGTGGCGTTATTATGCAGCATTTTAAGTTACCAAAGACCAATGTTTCTATAGCCAAATTCAATAAGGATAATATACTTAAAAACTTTAGATCGTACCTACCACACTGGTTCAAAAGAACTAGTTACATGACTTTGAGTACCTAGTAATAGTACTAAAGGATACCACACTATGGAAGGCAACCATTTACAGTGCCAGCAGATTTGTTCACGTCATTGTTATTTAAATAATTAGGATATTATCGTGATAAGGTGTTAATATAGGATTCTGAACAAACCAACTTTTATTTAAGTTTTAGTTTATATTTGCCTTTGGATGAAACAAAGGTAAAGACACTTGCAATATGTTTTCCTACAAGGCCCCATTATGCTCGGTTATTTTTACCTTTAGACGTTCTGAAGCAAAATAATAAAGGAGACGGATTTTTTTACAACTTGAAAAAAAAATGAGATTGAGAACACTTTTAACAATCTGTTATCTCTTTGTCCACAGAATCATGCGGGCGCGACGACTTCGTCTGCAGAAATAACAAATGCATTGAAAGCAGCAAAAGATGCGACCGAATCTTCGACTGCCCTGACAGAGAGGACGAGTTCGATTGTGGTGAGTTTTTTTTACCTTAATTCATAGGAAAGGTCGATCAATAAAGAAAAAAAAAAGAAACCAAAGTGACACTTACCCAAACATTTAAAATGGATTAAGTTGTTGATAAGGGCGATGGGGTAACATAGATTAATGAAACAGATGGCATGAGCATGGGATGGTAGTGGAAATATAGAATAGGACTATTAAAGATTAGCTGGAAACCAGGAGGGATAGGTCCCAGAAGACACCAGCAACCTATAAGTAAATAACAATATTTATGCAGAGTGTACGTCAGACGAATTCCGCTGCCTCATCGACGGCTCTTGCATTGAAAGCAGGAAACGCTGCGATGGAACTTCCAACTGCCCGGACGGCTCTGACGAACATGACTGTAATAGTAAGTATATTAAAAAGACAAGCCTAATAGAAAAACATCGATCCAGATGAACTCACTGTAAACCTTTATGCTCATGCTTCGTCTTGGATTAAAATGGTAAGTCACTCGAAAAGTAGATTGGAAAGGGAAGCACGCCTGCAAAGATACTGGCAAGTTCCGATGTGGTGATGGTACATGTATTTCTATACTGCTGAGATGCGATGGATTTAGAGACTGTCGCCATGATGGCAGTGATGAATTCAATTGCCGTAAGTATCGATGCATCACTAATAAGATTCTTGTTTTAGTTTCATAAGTTTGACTGAAACTAAAACAATAATCTGGGTAGCTGGATTTTAATAAATTATACCTATAATACTAACATTCATGGATTTAAAGCATGCGCCCCAGACCAGTGGCAATGCGATCAAGGAAATTGTATCAAGAGGAATAAACGTTGCAATGGTCGCGTCGACTGTCCCTCGGATAGGTCAGATGAACGTAACTGTGTTGGTAAGAAAATCATAGTCGGTTAGTTCACAGGCATCTTCATCATTCACATTTTTCCCACATTCGATTAAGCTTCCCTAATAATTCAAAAACTTTCTATAAATCGCCGAAAGTTATTGCTATTACAGACAGTTGTTTCAATTCTCGTCATTCATAGTTTACTAATTAACTTTTTTTATTTATTATATATGTATTACACACTGGCTTTGCACGTGTTTCTAGCTCACGGATACTTTAAGTGTCAGACGGGCAAAGTAATCCCAGACAGTATGAGATGCAACCGACGATACGATTGTCCACCAGGAGACTATTCAGACGAACAGAATTGTCGTAAGTTCCATGCAATCACTCGTATTCTCCAGGATCTTGTTCTGCTTTCTATTAGATATTTAATCACACTTTTATTTTGAACCACCATTGTTGTTTATTCCTATTCTTCTTACACTCTTGTGTATATTCTTTGCTATTCATTCTTATTTCTGAATTATCTGCTGATCGGTCATTTGATTTTTTGGTTATGGTCACTTCCTTAGTAGCTTCTTTTATTTCTTCCACTTATGTTTTTCTCTTTTATTTTGAGTTATTTTGGTTTCCTTTGTTTCTGGAATTGCTGCTTGAGATGTTTATGATTCTGAATTCTAATATTTGCACATTTTACCGGACAGCATGTGGTGATGAGGACTTCAGATGCAATAACGGACACTGCATACAAGCATACAAACGTTGTGACAGAACGCATGACTGTCAGGATGGTTCTGATGAACTGCATTGCAAATATGGTTTGACCCTTTTCAAAATTATTCAAAAATAAATTATCTGTTTGATATTTTACAATTGATAACTTCATGTTTAGTGCCACTAGGTGATCATGTTGTTCCGAACACAAGTAACATATTACCTTGCTTGTATTACGAGTAGTTATAGGTAAAATATTCATAAAGTTACCTAAACTCTTTATAGTGGCATGAAAAATTTTTACTCATTATTTTTACCAAAATTGTAAACCATAATACTGCTTAAAATTTTAACTCACATAACAAATGTTTTTGCGACTTTAATTAAAATCATCGCATAGAGTTGAAACTGTTAAGATTTGGCTAATTAACTTTTATAAACCTAATATTTTGCAGTTCAATAAGTTTTCATTTTTTTTTTACACCAAATCTTAACATAACAATTTACTGACCCACCTATAAAGTAAAACCCTAAAAGGCGCTTCATATTTTTAACTGTACAAAGTATAAACACCCTTTCTAGTGTACATTACTTAAGGTTAAGGTGCATTATTATTACGGCAGGCACAGATTGCATGGCTTATGAGTATAAATGCGAGAGCGGTCAGTGTGTGCATGCGGAGTCTATTTGCAACACCACTGTTGAATGCCACGATGGCTCCGACGAGACCAACTGCCCCTGCAAACGAGGGCAGTTCCGATGCCGGGACGCAACATGTATTAATATAGTGCTCAGATGTGACGGCCACAAAGACTGCAAGTTTAACGAGGACGAATTCAACTGCGGTAAGTAAAGCAGGAGTTTTCACACCTTTTTTGTAATTAATATCCTAAAACTCTTTCTAGCTTTTGTAATAAAATGTTGTAAATATCAGAGGGTTTTAAATGACAAAGACGGTGTGATAGCTCTACTTGTTTTCATCACAAACGTATACGAATGCTGGGCTGCGTTGTATTGCAACAAAATCTCGCAGAACTTCCGAAGTTATTAATATAAATATTGCTACTTAACGCATTTTGATCTCCCAAACTGCATGGCTCGCATGTATTGCAATTATTTTCTTTCAGATCAAGATAAGTGTACAATTTTGAGCCTCGTGTCTTCGTAGTTGTATTTTTTTAGATGTCAATTTACTGTTAGATTGTTGTCTTCTGTTCTGTATAAATGTGCTAATGGAGTCAGTGTATTGTTCAGTTGAATTGTTTCGGAGCGTGGAGTGATGTGGGATGCAACTTGCAGGTGTCTGCCCCGACGACGCGTTCATCTGTCCAAGAGGGTCGCAGGTTCAGTGCGCTACTCGCTGTGACGACATTAAGGAATGTGACAACGGTGATGACGAAGAGGGCTGTGCTGAAGATGGTACATATTAAAATTTATTTTCAACCTTAGAGTGATTGGTGGATAGAGGCCGCACAAAATCTTCCCTACTGGAAGTATAACAAGGAGGTATTTGTCCAACAGTTGACTTCTATAGCCTGATGAGGATGATGAGACAACCTTGAATATCGATAGGTCTAATATAATTCGAATCATTATTTTATGATAAGACAAATATTTTTGTTTTGTTTTGTACTAGAACCCAAACAAGTATATACTAAGCTTATGAAATCATAGAGTATTTTTCATGAAAACATAATATCGATCCCGGAAGTATCAATTAACGTAAGGGACATTTTGTCGAAAATGAGTTGAATATGCAGTTCTATCTAAAAATTTCTGCTCTATCGACTGGTATACTTAAAATTTCGATATCTTAATTTCGATTACCTACATGGGCGATGGGCTGATCCAACATGATGGACCTACCTATAGGGGCGACGGGCTGATCCAACATGATAGACCTATATGGGCGATGGGCTGATCACTTGTCACCATGGTTCGCCATATCCATCCATCTTAGGACTAAATCAGAAGTGGCGACAAGTTTTCTTATGTTTACTTGTGGCTCTGCCCACCCCATTAGGGATACAGGCGTGATAATATGTATGTGTGCTTATTATCCAGCCCAAACGTCATGTCTGAATAAACGGATTAATAAATAATTAATAAGATGTTAAAATTGTTCCCACACTTATCATGGTAGGTACAAGTAGGTACTGTTCTGTAAGTCGATTACAATAAGGTTGATATTGCAAGATTCGAGTTTACTTACAACAGATTTAATATTAGTCATAGACCCTTACGTTACAATTATTATTACTTATCAGTTTCATACTTACATCTGTTCCTTACATCACCGCCGACTATTTTTAACTAAATTTTAATAAGCGTAAGGTATGGCTTTACATTGAATTTTAATGTAAGGGACAGGCTATATACGAAACCGTAAGATATATCAGAGTTTTGAATTTTTGGTACGAAAGATAGCAAAAATCTAAGACGATTTGGTCTTGGAAGCATTCAAATAGGACCACAGGAAAAAAAAATACAAACGAATTTACAAAAAAGTCTTATTTGTGCTCTCCTGTAAAACTGGGGTTTGATACTTCCAGTATCGATATCGTTGTTCATAATAAAAACTTCAATATAACAAACAATGCAGAGTAAAATAGTGAAGATTTCGAAATAGCTTGAACGAAGCAAACCAATGCGAGTCATAAAGCACTGCGAGTTACGTTGCGATTCTTATCATAATTATTATAATATATTGACAACCTCGGTGGCTTGGCGGGCGAGTGCTCGACAAGAGGCACGGGTTCGATTCCCACTGCGAGTGAAATGTTTGCATGTTCTGCAAATATTTCTTCCGGGTCTGGGTGTTGTATTAAATGTATTATAAGTATGTATTCACAAAAAAAAAGTATATAAGTATTGTATCAGCCATCTGGTTCCCATAGTACAAGATCTGCTTAGTTTGGGGCTAGATGGTGTGAAATTTTCACAAATATTTATTTATTATTTATTTATTTCGAAGTTTCGAAGAGGCTTATTGTTTTTTTTTTACTAATACAAAAAGTTTATTTTATTACAATACATAATACATTTCCAATACATACATATCAATACATTTACAAGACTATAAATATTATAATGATTACTACTTATCCCTAGATGTAGAAAATAGGAGTAAGTTTGAATTCCAAGTATTTAGATAACTGTATGTTTGTCCAAAGAATGTCACGAGTGCGACAATAGATGCCTGGACGACAGTCAGATTTGCGACGGCCACCCCGACTGCTCGGATGGATCTGACGAGGCGCGCTGTGACCAATGCGACCGGCCAGAGGACTTCAGGTAAACGCAGCTGTGATGACCTGTGCGACTTGCTATTGCGAACTTAATGGCGATTTTTTTGATTGAAGCTTGTGCCTAGGCTGATTGAAAAGCGTCTTTTTCAAATTCTAGACTAAGAAACTGGAAGGAGGTTGTTTTAAATATTTTACTTCTGCAGCTTCCAAATGCCATTGGAAATAATATTGGTTGTTATATTATCACGCCCGTATCCCTAATGGGGTGGGCAGAGCCGCAAGTAAACATAAGAAAACTTGCAGCCACTTTTGATTTAAAAGTCCTAAGATGGATATCGTGGCAGATCACGGCGAAGATGGAGGGACGAAATTGATGCCTACTTAAAGGACTGGCCCACAGTGGCCCAAAACAGAGATGACTGGAGAGAAGGAAGGGAGGCCTTTGCCCTGCAGTGGGACACTACAGGCTCCTAATAATAATAATAATAAGATGGATATGGTGAACCATGTTGACAGGTGATCAGCCCATCGCCCATATAGATATTTTAACACACCGTT
Source organism: Scotopteryx bipunctaria (assembly GCA_949320045.1). Classification (NCBI taxonomy): domain Eukaryota; kingdom Metazoa; phylum Arthropoda; class Insecta; order Lepidoptera; family Geometridae; genus Scotopteryx; species Scotopteryx bipunctaria. The sequence continues at coordinate 2,926,982 of OX439440.1, forward strand.
TATGTAACTTATTATATCTGTGTAATTATTTTCTACTCGACTGGGAGTAGAGAAAAAACATAGAATGCGACTAGCTGCTTCTCTCCCCAAGTTTGTATTAAAAGTCGACTAAGGGCTATCCCTTTGTCGATGGACCATCTACTACCATGGTTTATCATATCCATCTTGGGTCTTTGAATCAGGAGTGGCTGCAAGTTTTCTTATGTTCACTTGTGACTCTGCCCACTCCATAAGAGATACGGGCGTGATAATTTGTATGTATTTGTAATTATACGAAAGTATTTACGTCACATGAAATCGTAAAACGAACATACATATCATGCTACTTTGAGTTTAAACCCCTAGAAGTATGTTTTTAATACCTGCAAGGTTTATTTCTTTTGTAGATGTGACGATTTGGAGTGCATCAAGCTGAGTGAACGTTGCAATGGCGTTGAAGAGTGCCCCGATGGCAGCGACGAACGCAACTGCAACGTCACCATGCCAGCAACAAGAGGTTTACATACCATTTACTACCACCAAAGCCTTTTACCACCTATAGTAGATGATTTATACAGCGTCAGGAGGCAACTTTTACCTTCACAAACGGGACGCTGCAGTGCCCGGGACGAATTAGTCAGCCTTGTCCATAGGAAAGACATGATCAATACGTATGGAGCTGACTAAGCTGCGGGTTTTCTCACGATGTTTTCCTTCACTGTTTCAGAGTACTGGTATAGCGAACATAATTTTTTCGCACAGAAAAATCTATTGGTACACGACCAAAGCAATACTGAACTTATCAGAAACCGCTTCGTATGGCTTTATTTAAGTCAGCATCAATCAAGGTCAATAAAATATTTAACTTGATAACAAGTGGCGTACAACTACATTAATCAGTACGAACTATTACATTACGTAATAGTACGTACTGTGTAAATTTTGACGACATCGTATGTCTTCAGTTCATGTTCGCTATTCGGGCTCTTCAATGTTTGCATGTTCTGTAAATATTTTATCAGTGTCTGGGTGTTGTGGTGCCATGGTAGTCTTAGTTCTGATACCCACAACACAAAATATTCTAGTGTGGTCAGAACTGACTATAGGTTGTTGTTTTTTGTCAACATTATTTTTTTATTTCAGAGGATTGTCAAGAGGGCCACTTCAGATGCCGTGACGGTAACTGCCTCAACAACGACTTTCTCTGCGACGGCAGGCGTGACTGCTACGATGGCTCAGATGAAATCAACTGCCGTAAGTATATATCACGTCACGGTCTGAAACTTACTTTCACCGATTAAAGAAAATGTTATATCTGATTCAATAAGCCGTCCACTGATATTTAGGTATCTATAACAATTTAATATTCTTAATAGATTTTGCCTTTTAAATTTGGTTTATACAACCTTATAATCGGACTATCATAGACGGATGAAGCTACCAATCTTATAGAATGAGAATACTTTTTTGGACTAACAAAACGAACATTTTAACACGAGATGATAATTTGACTATCTTTACAATAGCACTAGCACACGCTTAGCTACTTTTATTAATAGGGCACAATTACTAAAAGCACCTTGAAGTTTCGAAATGCACAGCACATTAGGCATGATGACAAATTTTGAAATACCCTTTTATAATTATGTTAACATCTACTATTTACGAAAAACACATTATTTCAGCAATTAATTCGGTTTTAGCGCAATTTTTTTTAGTAAATCTGCTTTGAATTATAAACGAAAATGCTCGTCAAAACAAAAGCTCGCTCGGCGATGATCAATAATTTACTTAAGCGTGACGTCATTCATTGTGATTGATGTTTCTGCAGTGTTTAATACTTTTTTTTTTAATCTTCTAAATCTCAATGTTTATATCAAAAGTGGATATTTTTTTAGAATCCCTTCAACATACATTTTATTCTAATATCATTATTTTTTTATTCTTTAATAATTGTCATCATCCCTAATTCACAGTTTTACCTATGAAGCACATTTTGCTTGAATAGAGTTTCTTATTAGCACTGGTCTGTGTACTATTTGTTATAAGGAGGTGGAATGTCAAGTCTTTAAAAAATACAGCATATAGAAAAATCAACCAAGTGCCATTCGAATTCACGCGCGAAGGATTTTGTACCATCGTACATGTGCATAAATGTTTCACTTCATTTTTTATAAATATATTTTGTTATATTTTTATTCTGTCAAAATTTCAACTCTCACATGTTACGTTCATGACATTATGGCCATGACAGATCGATGGACGGCCAGACGGACGGACAGCGGAGGCTTAGTAATAGGGTCCCATTGACAGCCTTCAAGTACGGAACCCTAAAAATCTTTCTAAATCAGGCGCAGCAAAGTCTAAAATGCTATGTTCCCCCCTTTTTTAAAAACGAACTAATACACAGCGTGGTTCATGGTACGAGCGTCCCGGTCGCCACCTACAGTGCCCTGCCTCCGTACAGAGTTTACCTGTTACGACGGCCGCTGCATTCCTTTGGACCAGCGCTGTGACAATTTCTATGACTGCTCCGACTTCTCGGACGAACAGAAATGCCATTCCGGTACATTCGATGGTTGACGTTCAATCGCATTACCTTTCGTCCCATCTAGTAGTTAGTCACACTGTTTTGCCAGTTTATGTTTATGAATGATTAGAACGATCATTTTAGGTACGATGGTCATTTTTATTTTTTTATACGATGGTCATGTTCTGCCCATTGTTTTACCCACCAAGCGCATAAATGCAGTGTGCCTCCATTACTCATAAACGTTACTCAACTCACACTCAAATCGACAGATCTTGAGAGGCGTTTAAATGTGATTTGTGAACCCCCCTGTCGAGCTTATCCGCATTTGGTTTACTTATTTGGACCTGCTTAGGTTGTCCTAAAGTCGCATGGTGTCACTGTGCACTTACTTTTTTTATTTTAGATTAGGAATGGGGAAACTACGGCCCGCGACCATCAAACAAAATTCAAGTGATGTTTTCGTATTGTTAGAAATTTCATTCTCATTGGCAGTGCGCGGCTCGCATAAAACAATCACGTACCTATTATTCCGCGAGCGCAGGCGGTACGTCAAATACATACAATAATGTAAAATACATTATCAATATTTTTATTTCAGTAAATAATTATAGCCAAAAATGCAACAACTTGGCTCGCCATATATTTTGTAAATATTGGCTCGCGAAGGAAAAAGTTTCCCCATCCCTGGTTTAGATGCTTATTAGGTTTAGTGTTATTTTTGTTGTCATCTGCATTTTTATTTTAGCATGCCGAAGTGACGAATTCCAGTGTGACAATCGGTGTTTCCCTCTTTCGTTTAAATGCAATGGTTATCAGGATTGTGTTGATGGTAGTGATGAGTCGTCAGAATACTGCTCCGGTGTCGATCGAACAACTGAATATCAATATCCTGAGCCTAGTACTCCTAGTCCTGTTATAACCACTACTAGTAGAGGTAAGCTTTTGTGTTTTTTCATGCTTTTAATGGGTAGTTCCCATTTGTTCTATGGAACATGATCATCAAACAAAATGACACATTTTCTTCCCAATTCTTTCCATATTATCATCAGAGCCATAGAGCAAAATGAGAATCAAATTTTCCCAAAATCTTCCATGAGAAGCTAAATGACACTGATAATGTAAATTATTCTATTTTAACCATAACCATGTATATAACATAGGCAATCAGTCGTATAGTAGCAAACAACCATTACTGCCAATCTCAAGTTAGAGGACATTTCTCATAATACGACAAGTCAATCAAATTAGTCACTTTGACAAGTGCCACAATAAATTATTATTATTTTCTAGAGGTCAGTATGATAAGGTAATCGTAAAGAGATCTGATTTACCTTATCCTGTAGAACAATTTGAGAAATAAAAGTATTGCATGTTCCATAAGTACAAAATAAGAAAAATGTCTTATTCTGTCCGATGATGTCATGTTCCCTAAAACATATGGGAACTGCCCCTAATTAAGGTATGCCTGATATCTCTTCTGGATGCGTAGTGCGAGTTTCTCTACCTACGGTAATTTCCACTATTACAAATATTAATTGCTAGTTCTTAACCAGTGTGGTGTAAAAATAAACACGCGTGTCAATGAAGCCCCTTCTGTTTTTAGATAGGCAATAGATGGTGTAGTTTTTAGTCCATAAGAGTAGGGGAAAAAATCGCACTAGGCAAATTGATCTTTATTTCACGTGGAAGTAAGTAGTTATAGGCGTAACTAAAAAAATAGAACATTGGTTTTTAATTTATAATACGAGTGGGTATTTAGAACGAATAGGTATGTCACTCCACCTAAATAAATACCTATACCTATTGTTTAAATAATATAAATATCTATCTATCCACTTTTTTCGCTGTTTTTCTTTGCACGTATTGTTATTTAGCAAAGCTTTTCTCCTTATAAATATCATCTTGTTTGATCTCAGATAAAAATGGAAGAACTTGTCAAAATACGGTCAAAAGTATTTTAGTGTTTGTTTAGCTTTAATAATATATTTTTTGTAATTACAGAACCTTACGTGCCTGGCACAAGTTCAGGATTAAGACCTGGTAAGTATCCACGAATTTTCTAAATTATATTTCCATTAAGTTTGGTTTGATGTAAAATATGGCAAGTGTCTTTGAAGAATCTTTGAGGGCTTTCGTAAGAGCACAGACACCAATACTATGTCGCTGCGAAAGTCGAACTTTCATCGCTCGCGTTTAGGGCTACGCCATCAACATCATGTTTTAGGTATTCAGCTCTAGTAAATGCAGCCTATTTATATAGCTGTATAAGTCAATAGGAAAAACGAATATTTGTTGAGCATTACTTGTTACTACTTAGTAATTGTTTTTTTTTTTCTTTTTAGTATTCAATCCATTCGGTCCCCACACGGAGAGACCCCAAACCAGTAAGTAATTTCCTTATCAGATGACTTTTACTATACATGTGGATGGAGTATTCGAAGATACAAGGTTCTCATCTTAAGAAAATATAAAAAAAATCATTATATAGGAAGGATCATACAAATCTGTGGGAAAGATCTATAGGTAATTTTATTTATATTTTATCTTTTACGTATGTTTTATATTTTGTTCTTATTCGATAATAGATGACATACCGTCCAACGGTGACAGAAATGACATAGAAAACTCGGTCACGACTCAGGCACCCGATGGTATGGGACAGGGTTGTGTTTACACAAGCTTTTGTGTTTTGCTTTCGTTTGGTGTCGCATCATTGGTATCATATGTTTTTCATGTCCAGTATCATCATCATCATCATCATCTTCCTGCCTTCATCCCACTCTATGTGGGGTCGGCACAGAATGATCCTTGGATCATGTTGTAAGAGTTTTGGCTAAGGTGTTTTATGACCGGCCGCCTGCCTGACGTCAACCCTCCTTGGGAATACTAGCTTATTGGTATTATATGTTTTTCATGTCCAGTATCATCATTTTATTATTTATTATTATGATCATCACCAATAAGAACGGAGTTTATTACTGAGCGGGTTACTTTAAGAAAGAGTGAACTTCTTTTCTGTTTCAATAAACATCATAATCGTTGTTGAATTTTAATTTTCGCAAATCATATTCTTACTCTGGGGCTTTTTGCTTAATTTATTTAGTTTTTACTTTTTATTATATTTTTATTAAGTCATATTTTTTTAGGACGGTACAACTACGTCACGGATAGACCAAGAGACCCTTACGACCAAAACCAACCTGGATCAAACGACCCTTACGGTTCCAACCAACCTGGATCAAACGACCCTTACGGTTCCAACCAACCTGGATCGAATGATCCATATGGTTCCAACCAGCCTGGATCGAATGACCCTTACGGTTCCAACCAACCTGGATCAAACGATCCTTACGGTTCCAATCAACCTGGATCAAACGACCCTTACGGTTCAAACCAACCTGGATCGAATGATCCATACGGTTCTAACCAGCCTGGATCGAATGACCCTTACGGTTCCAACCAACCTGGATCAAACGACCCTTACGGTTCTAACCAACCTAGATCAAACGACCCTTATGGCTCCAATCAACCCGGATCAAACGACCCTTACGGATCCAACCAACCTGGATCAAACGACCCTTACGGATCTAACCAACCTGGATCAAACGACCCTTACGGCTCCAACCCAGCTGGATCAAATGACCCTTACGGTTACAATCAACCTGGATCAAACTATCCTTACGATTCTAACCAACCTGGATCAAATGACCCTTACGGCTATAACCAAGTTGGGTCAAGGAACCCTTACGATAACAACCAACCTGGAACAAACGACATTGACAGTTCAAACAGACCCGGCTCCGACCCGAATGAAACAGACAGTAATATTGTTTTCTTTTTTATAATTTCTATTATTTTATGGTTTTCTTAAATTAATTATTCATTTTTTTTATTTAGATCAATATGAAGGAAATCGTCAACCTTACCCTGGGTCATCTGGTAGGTTTAAGTTTGATTATTTTTGAGTTTTTATTTAATTTGAATTATCATTTATTTACTTTTACTTTTTTCTTTCATTAGGCTCATCTGATATCGGTGGCGGCAGCGGTTCTGCCAGAGGTAACGCATTATTAAAATTGTTTTTTAGTAAGTCATTCGTTAAAACGGTATTATAATGGAATGCTAATACTAGGTGCATCGGTTGCCTGCAAAAGATTTGAGTGGCGTTGCGAAAACGGTCCTTGCATAGACGCCCACCGGCGTTGCGATGGTCACATCGACTGTCCGCTTGACTTCAGTGACGAATTTGATTGTCCTGCCGGCAGTAAGAAATACTTGTCATCGAATTAACAAAGGATTTTGGCAGATTTTTTTAATGTATTCGTTTGCGGTCCTTTTTTTTGTTCATTTGATTAAAATATGTATGTATGTTCGTATGAGCGAGTGGCCAACTCTAGTGACGAAGTTTTTAGGCCGCCTAAAGGCCTCTGTCATGGCTTAACGACTTAAAAGCCGAGACCGACTGTTTAACGTGCCCTCCGAAACACGTAAGCGCTCAACTCGTAATGCCAATTGCGGTCACCCACCCTAATTTGTGACCGCGCATATCTTTGCTTAACTTTAACGATCAATCAAGAACACCTAAGCAAACTACGCCACGAGCGCTTCAATTCAAGAGCTTTTGATGAAAATGATCCTTATTCATTACCTTCATTCATATATTACGCGCTCTAATACATTGGAACAGTGTCAATTCAATTGTTTTGTATTTTTATGTAGCTGTTGTTTTGTATGTGGATGGTGAGGAGATAAAATGTATTAAATAAAATAGTAATAATTGCAGTAATTATGTACCTAGAACCTAAAAACCTAAACAAAAGCTACGATATTTTGTAATAAATAGTCACTCAAACAAAATAGCGTTGAATTGAAAAAATTGCCAACATCTATTTTTTATAATAATAATATACTTACTCTTTCTAAAAGTACTTACTTGGGGACATATTAGTACTTACTACCTAAATCTAAAAAGGCACTTGACCAGCTCCACTAATTTGTAACGTAACAAACGTAACTATTTAATAAAGCCAACATGATAGCTTGGTGGTTTGAATTCTTTTTATAATAAATAGAGACCGGATTATATGCAATTAAAAATGGACGAAATATGCATGTTAGTAAAATAGTCCTACCTACTTACTCAATAAAATCAACAAAATTATGTTTAACGTAAAATATTTACTAAATAATGTGTTTTAATAAGAAATCAACTTGCACGTCAAATCAAGGCGAATTTAATTGAATTTAATCATTTATTTTACTTATTTGCTCTAATGCACCATAAGCAGAACACGGGTAAATATGAAATATCCTGACTAAATATTATGCAATCTGTAAATATGCATTTGCATGAAATCCGGTCTCAAATAATAAAAAACTTAATCTTACTTTTTTGCTCATCTAAAAAATATCCAAATTTTAAGCAACTATAATGAAAAATTCAATAATATACCTTGTTATTAATAAATAACAATTTAAAACTAAAAACAGTCGTGTAAAAATAATAAAGTTGTGGTTTGCATGGTGATTTGCTTGAACTTCTTCCTATTAAACAAATTAACATTATTATAATTTACAGGCCCCGTCACGCTGAACGTGAAAACTTATCCGGAGGATCAGACCGTCAGATTCGGTGAGTTAAATATTTTATTGTTAGTTTTACAAGTGAGAAAAATGTAGAATATTTGGGGAAAAAATTGTGAAATACACACTGTAGAAACACAAATGATTTTATAAAACCTCCTACTTTAAACTGTGTTCCCTACGTACCTCACAAACATAACTTTTTATTTTATTAGAGTTTGATTACAAAGTAAACAAGTCTGTCAAGAATGAAAATTTGATAGAACTTTGCTCTGCTTTTTGTGTGGCGAAGTGGGTGGAGGGAAACTATTATAATTACTTTATTTTACATAATAACAAAAAGCACTGTTCATTTTAAGTTAATTTGGATAAAAAAGATACAGAAACTCAGGTTAGGTGTAGACGAGAAGTAGAAAGTAGATATATTTTAGCAAAGTTCCAGCTTTAATCTAGCATCAATATAAAGACCTTCTAGCTGCCGCCCGCGGCTTCACTCGCGTGGTACCCGGATGAAAAATAGCCTATATGTTAGTCCAGCACACGTAGGTACTATGTATATTCCGAGTTCAATTCAAATCCGTTTAGCCGTTTAGACGTAATCGAGGCACAAACATACAACTAAGGCCTTTTACCATCTATAGTAGATGACCTATACAGCGTAAGGAGGCAACTTCCACCCCCACAGATGGGACGCTGTTGACGCTGTTGTCTGCCCGGGACGAATTAAGATGGAGTAGGCTTGCCCAGCACCTATTCCATCCTCTCAGCTTAGTCGGGCTTGTCCACAGGAATGACATGGTCAATACGTGCGGAGCTGACTAAGCCGCGGGTTTCCTCACGATGTTTTCCGTCACCGTAGCGGTACAATTACACAAATCCGTCATCGGTCGTAGAATAATCGGACATCGTCGGATCGAACTTGGCCGCTCAAATGTCGATGGAATCTGTAATCGAATGGACGATGTCAGTTTAGACCAGTTTTAGACCTGTTGCGTTTTAAACGAGATGTATTTTTAGACCAGTTGCGTTTTAGGCGAGAAGCGTCTTAGACCTTCTGCCAGTTGCGTTTTAGACCAATTTGTACTAAGACCAGCTGCTTTTTTAGACGAAATGATACTAACCCGTAGTAGTGTAACCACTATCTTCTTTATGGCGGCGGTACCACAATGAGTAGAATAATTCTAAGTCTAATTGTACTTGGTTTAATACGCTCCATCGTCAAAATGTATATGCCATGGTCATAATGTTCTCGCGACCTATGATCCTATGACAGAATACGATAATGCCAAAATGTGCAATCGACATAACGTGTAATGGTCAAATTGTCTCACGGCCTAAACCACCCTATGTCAATAATACGCCAGTGCCAAAATTGAATTCACAAATGCAAGTAATGATATGCATACGTTTGATTCTATCGGCCTTGTTCAGTTAATGACGTCCAACCATACTTCGACCGATGACGGTTTCATCGTTAAAGCCGCTGGATGGAAGTGGCACAAATCTTAATGACTTATTTATCTACTAGCTTACCCACGCGGCTTTGCTTGCGTGGTGTAAATTATGATACCCCATTTTACACCTTTTTGATGATTATTTTGAAAAACTATGAAACTTGTCCATTGTTCTTTTTATTTAAAGTATCCTATGGAATATATATATTTTTAGTTTTCTAAAATTAGATTAGCCTTTATGTTATTTTTGGTAGTTATGAGATAAATGGGAACCAACATTCACCCACACAAACTTATTACGCATTTTTTTATTAGTAGGATAAACATACATACATAGATATTATTACGCCTGTCTCCCTAATTGGGTGGGCAGAGCCACAAGTAAACATAAGAAATCTTGCAGCCTCTTCTGATTTAGTCCTTAGATGGATATGGTAAACCATGGTGATAAATATACCCACGCCATGAATTTTTAGTGTAGGTATGTAGCGCCAAGAAGGAGGTTTTACTAACGTGAATAAAAACTGAAAGAACCAACCAAGTGTGCGTCGAATTCGCACACAAAGGGTTCCGTACTATCGTACATGTACATAAATGTTTCTTATATGAGGCCCCTTTTTATTGTTTTATTTTATTTTCATTATTTATTGATATTGCGGCAATTGAAATACTTACACACTTTGTAAAAAAATCAACCCTACTTATTACGGTCCATAAGATTTCAGCCCGCTAACGGACGGACGGACGGACGGACGGACAGCGTAAGCTTAGTAATAGGGTCCCGTTGGCATCCTTCGGAACCCTAAGAAGTTGAGTGTAATGGAATACTTATTGATTTTCTAGGTTATACGTTACGTAGCTGTAGGTACATAGAAGTTTATGAACAAATTATAATATGTGTTGTTTCTTTCATGGTGGTGAAACAGCAAGCTCCGGTGAGTCGGTTTTGCCTGAGTACTATCCATTGGGCAAATACATAACGGGTTTCATTTAACCTAAGAATTAGTAATATACACGGATTTATACTTAGATAAACACAATAATTCATTCAAACGTTTGGAGATCCCATTAAATATTATTCTTTAGTTTGTTACTTATTCATAATTAATCATTTTTATTTTAAATCGCCCACTAGGCATTGTATGGAGTAATGCATGAATCAGTAAACGGTAACTCAAATAATTGAGGATTTTGATTTTGTTTGATATTAATAAATAAAATGAATAAAAAATAACCATAACATACATGCATCGGTAATCACACAACACAAACATTTATTTCAGCGTCATAAACAAGGGTTTGTGCCCTGTTCCAATTCTAATAACGGACGACTGATGTTTCTTTCTTCTTTGTCCGTTAGAAGATTAGAACCGGGCATGATGTGAGGAATGCTGCATTATGAATGACAGGGGGATATTAAGAGCTTGTGCATTTTCTAAGAGTTGGCTGCTTTAGGTGGTGACGTGGTGTTCCAATGTCGTGACGAAGGTCCACTGCGCGCTCCGGTGCGCTGGGTCCGAGAGGGCGGCCGGCCCCTCAAGGCAGGCTCCACTGACAAGAACGGAAGGCTAGAGATCTATCAAGTTACTGTAAGTACTTTATGCATACATATTATCATGCCCGTACCCTTAATGGGGTGGGCAGCGCCACAAGTAATCATAAAAAAACTAGCAGCCACTCCAGATGTCCTAATGTCAAAGTCCCAAGATGAATATGGTGAACTATGGTGACAGGTGATCAGTCCATCGCCCATATAGATGGTGATCATGTTGGGGAAAATACTTTGTTTTAAAGAAAAAAATATCATAATCTACTACTATGAGTGAGATTTTCTAATTTTTGGCTATTCACTACGGCGAGTTAGCATATTTTTATCGCAAGTGGTGGTATTGACCCTAGTCCCCTAGGGCATCTATACAGTTAAGCCTGACTACTTCTAAGTAAAAAAAAATCAATTTTATTAGCTGCCCACCACGAGAGCTATAAATTGTCTGTTTTCTTGTAGATGAGCGACAGTGGAGTGTACATCTGTCAAACGCCGAAGTACTTGGGCCAACCAGGTTCTGAAGTGCGTGTGACACTCAACGTGAACAGACCCCAACGCCGTGAGTATCTCCAGGACTCTAATAAACACAAGCAAGGGTTGATGCTTTTATTGTGAAAATGACACACCTGATCCTACACTTCAACGATAAATCTTTCACAAAATCTTTGATGACCTTTGAAACATGAAGTAGATCAGGTGTTTATTTCGCGATGAACGAAATCTACTTTTATTCTGGTCAGCAACAAAAGTTCATGAACATTTTGGAGTTTTAAAATAATTTTCTACTCGTTACATTTTGAAATTTTGACATTTTTTTACAATAAGTTCCGGTCTAAGGCATTTAGTAGTGCGTTCGTTCAAAGTTTTCATTCTAAGTCAACGGGCTACGAATATAATAATATGTAAAACTAATAGAACGCTCCGTGATATTGTCCGTGTTGAGTTTTTTATACAAACTTCATCTTCCTTCTGCGTCCTCTAGGAGTTGAATATCCAAAATTTCTCGCTTAGTGCACCCTGGTTCGAAAGAACTAGTAACACGACTAGTAGTATGTACCTCTACACCATAAGAGGAATAAATACCCTCCATGTTTAATGCTTCTACTATTCAAAAACATCAAAATGTTCTTGAACTTTTGTCGTTCCACATCAGTTGTGGATAGAAGCCTTCATAAATTGTGTTGTTTCAGAAACGACAAGACCACCATTCGTACCATGCCAGTACAACGAAGCTACCTGCGGCAACGGAGAGTGCATCCCTAAGTCTGCTGTGTGTGATGGCAAGGTCGATTGCTCAGACCGATCCGATGAGGACATGTGTATTATAAGTGAGTTCAACATTTTATTATTTTACTTTTTCGAGGCAGACAAGCAGTTCGATGGTTAGACGACATTGTGAGGGCAGCAGAAGAGCAGTGGCCAGTGAGCCAGATGGCTGACATAAGACCACCCGGAGGGGAGTGATAGAAAAGAGAACATTTATTTATTTACCCAGCAGCATGTGTCATCTGCTGTATAGATGGAAAATTTTAGCTAAAGCTTTTTAAATTGCATCATCATCCTGCCAACCTCACATGGACATCGGCACAGCATATTATCTTCTTCCATTCCCTTCTGTCAATCATCATCTCTCAAATTTAAGGCTTTTTAAATAGCACGTAAATAAAAGTTAGTTTCTGCCCTAAGTGGCCAATAAATAGCTAGTAGCACGACTAATGATGAATGAATCATTGTCAGCGGAATGTTTACTCGTAAAGATGAAATAATTACTGTTTGTAATGATTTTTGGCCAAATCTAGATTTGAACAACATTAAATGGGGGAGGCCTGTACGCAGCACCGGCTGAGAATGATGATGATGGATGATGATGATTAATGATATTAAAATCATCAGAAAACATTTAGATATCTACGTTCCACAAATAGTAGCAAGCAGGCTGACAACAATAATACAATTTCAGACGGCATGTGCGAACCGAACCAGTTCAAATGCGAGAACCAGAAGTGTGTACTGAAGTCTTGGCTCTGCGACTCCGACGACGACTGTGGCGATGGCTCCGATGAAAAGAGCTGCCTAGACGTGGACACTCACTCAGCCTGTCTGGCCGTAGAGTTCTCTTGCCACTCCGAGACCCAATGCGTGCCGAAGAGCTTCCACTGCGATGGAACCAACGACTGCTTCGATGGCTCCGACGAATTTGGGTGCCGTAAGTATCCTGTTGGGCGTTTTATATCACTAATTTTCTAAATTAGGAGTGGTCCTGTATGTCTTAGAACTTCCTGTATTTAACATCACATCTGGGTTAAATGCTACTTTAATTTAAAATTTGTAATATTATTTACAGCTAGGTCTAAACGAGCCACTCTACAAATAAACGTTTTTGACGTACACTCAGAGTTTAACCGTTTAAAAATTTGCAGTTCCCGTTTACATCACCAAACCGCCTAGTCCAGTAAACGTGAGGCTGAATCCTGGAGACACGTTGTTCCTTACTTGCAAAGCCGTCGGCGTGCCCGTACCAATCATCTCTTGGCGTCTTAACTGGGGCCACGTGCCTCCCAAGTGCACCTGGACCAACCAAGGCGGCCTTGGCAACCTGACTTGCCCGGATATGCAGGTAGATAGGCCGCTCAAAAGCTGGTTACTGACTGATCGAGCAGCCTCTCGAGTCTGCCGCGCGAGGCAAGAGCTTTCTTAGTCAGAACGTGCCTCGCCCGAGACAAACACGCCAACTGCGGGCAGTCAGTATGCAGCTATTGAAGTATCCTAAGAGAGCATAGCAGTCTTGATTTGTCAGTCTTTCGGCAGGTTTTAGGAATAGCATAATTATCAGGATGCTCAGAGCAAAATTATTTGTTTTATTTACCAGGCCCGCGACAGCGGTGCATACTCATGCGAAGCCATCAACAACAAAGGCACCACTTTCGCCAACCCTGACTCCATCGTGTTCGTCAGTCAAACAGACCCTTGCCCCGATGGATATTTTAACAAGTAAGTTTCCTCAACATAAGAATACTATCATTTTATATTCCCAGGCTTAGCATAATAATGATTCATCTGATACTAAAAAAATCTCACCCAAAAGCCACATACATAATACACTGATCACACTGATTCCACATGGTACTCGTAGTTTCTGATACCTACTCTCAACACCCAGACTAGGAAGAATATATATAGAACATGCAAACATTGCACCACAGGAATCGAACCCGCACTTCTCGCGTCTCAGATGAACACTTGCTGGCCACGTCAACGAGGTTGTTATAATACACAAAAGCAAAAGTAGGGTACTTGATCTTCGCATCACACTACATCTCACTGTTCCCTACACATTTCATGGTTACTTCACATAATATTTATTGACTAAAAAGAAACATCACCTGTATTATTATAATCCATTTTCAGCGAAGCGACTTCCCAGAGCGAATGCATCCGTTGCTTCTGCTTCGGTCAATCGACGCGTTGCCGCAGCGCTGACCTGTTTACGTACAATATGCCGACGCCTCTGGGTCAAGGTGGCACCAGGCTGCTGGGCGTGGCCTTGTCGGGTGATGGCAAGGTCCGCACAGACCCATCCATTATCAACCACTACTACTATCAGGCGATGAGGAATGGTGCCACTGTGAGTATACAGACATCAAAATTCATAGAAACCTTTATGAAGCGAAGTCTTATTCCTTCGCCAAGATTAGTCAGCATCAGAAGGCTCTTTACAAAGCTACATTATCTTAACCACCAGAGAACTAGCAGCAGGAAAACTATTAGGTGTATGCAGGTCTCTATTTAACTCCATACACATTAATCCCATGCTAGTTTAAGCCATAAAAAATCTTTACAGGTTACGAAGCTGGAATCTTACGACAACAACTGGCTCGGGAACTTCCACCCGTTCCTGACACTGCCAGAGTCATACAATGGCAACCAGCTGACGTCTTACGGAGGACACATTAAGTACAGTGTCGTCGCGCACACCAATTACACGATTCAGGACGAAACACCATCTATTATTGTCAAGGTCAGTTCATCTTATATAGGTATTTTTTTTAAACTCTTACAAATTAAAATTGTTGATCGGTGTCATAAGAATCGCTTTTTTTCCAAAGTAGCATTAATTATTTCGGTCCTTCACTTAAGTTCTTTTAAACACCAACTTCTGTTTTCTAAAAACATATTATGAGGTAGCAAACGAAAAATCCGTGATCTCTGCTTACCTTCTGCTCTCTGAGAAGCAGGTTTTGACTTGTAATTTTGTGAGTTGTCTCAAAAACGGATATTGCTTTTGCTTAAATGGACGCAGCATTACGCGTACCATCTGGTTCCGGAAGATGAGTTACCCGCAGTCATCGTCAAGGTCAGTTCTCACGGTACCCCTAGTTATTTTCTGTGTCACCACATCATTTCAGTCTATAGATCTATAATTTGCAGATACTAGCCCAAAATAATGTACGAGTGAATTTTTTTTTTAATTTCGTATTGAAAACTCTTCAAATCATCCAAATGGATCATGCTGTGTGCCGACCCCGCATAGAGTGGGATAAGGGCAGGAAGATGATCGAAAAACTGCATGTTATGTAAAGCAGTACCTACACAACAGCGTGATTGTGTAACCATTATATAAATAAGTAAAATTCTTAAGCAACTTACTGACTGACAATCCTGAATCATTATGTCCTAGAAGCGGGTATCTATCTTTTTGATATGCTGTAGGGGTGCACTAAAAAGGTTTCATAAGTTCTACAGTGAAACGTTCTACCTGAAACGTTCGTTTCTACCCCTGTTTGGCTAGTAAACAATAAACAATGTTTTCTTAGGGTTTTTTGTGGCACTCAGGTAGATATTTGATCATGGGCTTACGCTAAACGAAAATTCCTTTTAGGGTAAATACGCAACTCTATTCCACGTCCCCCGGAACGAAATCAGTACGTCATATTACTCCATCGAGGCTCGCTTCGTGCCAGAGTACTGGGAGAAGTCAGGCCCCAACGGAGACTTGATCCCCGCTACTAGGGAGGACATTATGATGGCGTAAGTACCTGAACTTTATTTCATGAGCACCATTATAAAAACAAATCGTAAATATGACAAATCATATGGCTGCACCTGTCACTCCCATCTACATAGTTCACTAAAGCCCGATCATATAGTCCCAGGGTTACAAAAGCCTTTGTCTTACAGGTTGGACGCTGTGGACATGATTCTGCTCCGCGCTGACAACAATAACGCTGGTGTGAATATCACGGAATTCGTGATGGAATCAGCGCAGCACATGAACAGTGGATTAGGAGCCGCCAGCCTCGTCGAAGAGTGTACTTGTCCTGAGGGATATGATGGACTTTCTTGCCAGGTTAGATTTACTAAAACTCTCATTTACTCTTTATTGCATTCATTTTTAGTATATTATCTGATTCTGATTATTTCTGATTCTGATACTCTTACTACACATAGCTGAGACAATCCCTCTGCATCGCGATATTTACCGACCAGGATTGTTGGAGATTTGAACTTTGTACTTCCCCAATTCTAAAATAATTCTATAACTAAAACTATCCTTACTTCTCTGCGTCCAGTTACTTCTCTCTCCGACGAACTAATGGACAGTATCCTCTTCAACATGATGGACCATCTATATAGGCGATGGGCTGATCACCTATCACCATGGTTTACCATATCCTTCATGGGACTTTAAAGCATGAGTGGCTGCGAGTATTTATGTTTAATATTATCTAACAGAAATGCAAGCCTGGATACGTGCGTGAGAACAGTGGTCCCTGGCTGGGTCCATGCGTACGCAAGACCTGTCCTCCTGGCACTTACGGCGACCCAGCAATGGGCAGTGCTTGCAAACCCTGCCCTTGCCCGCTCACCAACAAAGCCAACCAGTTCGCTTCTACCTGCTCCCTCGGCTCCGATGGCACTGTGACTTGCGACTGCGCTTCTGGGTAAGTCTTGGCTATGTCTTGTGGTACGATGATATGGGTGTGTATTGGGAGTCCTATGTCCATGATGCTCGGTTTCTGAGACTCACGACATGGAATCCTTGTGTAGTGTTAGAGTTATGTATAGTTAATACTTATTCATTGGCTGATGAATGTGAGGATATTTTCTTAAATGATATTTTTACAGATACGAAGGCAAGACCTGCGAAAAGTGTTCTCCCGGCTTTGAAGGCAATCCGCTAGTAGTGGGCGACTCCTGTCGCGTTCGACCGACACACAACTGCAACCAGATCGGAACCAGACACGAACAGCTATTGGACGAGTGCATCTGCAAGGACAACGTGCAGGGACGCTACTGCGACCAATGCAAGAACGACTCCTTCTATCTCTCCAACGACTTCAGGTAACAGCTGACAGTCCTATTCATTTTAGCGCCTCACGTTTTATGCCGTTCCAAGTTACTTTTGACTTTGATCTTAGTTATGCATTGTTATTTTACATCGTTTACTTGAATTATTGTAAACCTTATCGTATATTTCAGACATGGCTGCGCTCTTTGCTTCTGCTCCGGCGAGTCCCAACAATGCATGAGCAGCAACCTTCGACGCAAAACTACTTCGATCAACTTCAACGTGCCCTCAATCGTCAACGAAGTTAAGGTGTGGAACACACTGCCACAAGGCGACGGGAACTTCAGATACACCGCGCCAGTGGAGACCAACCTTAGGCCTCTGCTCACAAGAGGAGGATTAGGACTTTCTGGCATTGATCGGTCGCGCCCTACTGTCTACTACTGGAGCATGCCGTTGAGGTAATTACTTTAATCATTATCGTTTTGAACTAGTTGAACTAGTCTCAGTTTGTGTCTTGTTTTGAAAAAATAATAGATGATTGTGATAAAAAACTGTAATGTTTTTGCAGTTTCGCGGGTAACAAGGTGACAGCCTACGGAGGCTACCTGCGCTACACTCTCGACAACGTCCCCAGCTACGTCGACCCCCGACTGAAGAATAAGGCTGCTGATGTTCAACTTATCAGCGTGAGTGTTCAGACGTTATTACCAATATAAAATACTTATTATTTCTCCTACGTTAGGCAATTTTAGTGTCTACTTAACTTCAACTCGGTTACTAATCCAGTTTTTAATGCCAAAGCAGGAAAGTGTTAGCACTAATTACAAGCATTGCACGGAAAGGGTTCAGAGGACATTCGTAATAATACTTTTCAAAAACTAAAAACAAAACCGACTTTAATGAAAAATAGCACTGGTGAGTTTGTGGTAGTGACCCACCTCGCCTTCTGATCCTCTAAGGTCGTAGGTTCAAATCCAGTTTTGCATCAATGGATTTTCTGTTCGAAAAAATTATGTGCGCTATACCAGTAAACGGCAAAGGAAAACATCGTGAAAAAAACGGCATGTCGTAATATTCGAAAACATGAGTCAAGTTCATGAAATGAGCCTTTAAGGCGCATTTTAAATCCTTCATCACATTGGCTCGAAAGAACTGGTGACACGACTAGATAGATAAAATGAAAAATAAGATAAAACTCCTTAGTGTCGCCTTATAGAAAATAACAGGTAGATAATGTCAAAATGTCAGTGGTCATCAACACTTTTCCAAATAAAAAACAAAGTAATGTCATATTTCTAGAGGAACGGTGATTTTGATACGAACTTCATCTTGACCTCCCTAGGAGTTGACCTTCGGTAATTTCTTTCTTAGTGCATCACTACAGAGGAATATACTCTCCAAGTTTTATGCTTTAAGGACTGTAATGTTGATTGTCAGTCAATCAGTCAATCAAAGTTTAATTTCACGACTTTTTTAAATAGGTATAAATTAAAAAAAAAATGCCTCTGACATAAAGTTTATACCAGTGAAAGAATCATTAAAATCGATTAAATATTGGCGAAGATACCTATCAGTGAACATACATAAAAGTACATACAATCGAACATAGAACCTCCTCCTTTTTCTGAAGTCGGTTAAAAAGAAGAAGAATACTTCTTTAAAAAGACAATATTCGGATAGAATTTTAAACATCGCTCTATTTTCCAGGACAACCACCTCACGTTCCAATACTACGGTAACTTCCAACCGTCCTACGAAGGCATCCTGAACGTCAGTGTGCAACTATTGGAGAAGGGATGGCAGAGGTAAGCCCTACATTAAATTACACGTTTATATATTATTGCCTAAACCCACTAACTAGGATAGTGTACCAGGATCTGAGTGTCTCAGCAAAACACTAGTTAGAATCCAAGTAGCAAAATTGTATTTCGGGATTTTCCAAAGATGACAAAAATATTGCAATCATATCTCCGGCTGTGGGAATCGAACCTGCACCTAGCGTCACAGTTAGATCCCCCACGCCACTTAGATCATCAGTTTGAATGGTATTTGATGTGTTTTCATAAAAACAAACTTTTTCAGATCTGACGGCAAGGAAGTTCCCCGCGAGCATTTCCTGCTGGCTCTGGCTGACGTGAAGACCATTCTGATCAAGGCTACTTACGCCACTGACTCCATCACCACGCCCCTCTACGCCAGTATTGAGACAGCCGGGTCTGACGGAGATGGACCCGCTGCGTTACACGTGGAACAATGCGTGTGCCCGCCAGGGTACATTGGCACTTCGTGCGAGGACTGCGCTACTGGATACACCAGGTATGCAATGAACTATGACGCTGGTTCACTCCAACATTGAGACAGTAATGTTTGACGGCGACGGACCAGCTGCTTTTCATGAAGAACAGTGCGTGAATTATCACCAGGCATGAATTAACCATGTCACTGGTTCAAGCCATCTTAGGCCAATATCAAGACAGTAGTGTCTGACGGCAACCGACCATACGTGGAACTATGCGTGTGCCAGCCAGGGAACATTGTAACCTAGCGTGAGTCTGGATGTCAAAACCAAAGTTAAACCACAAGGCCTTATTAAGTTTCATACGTAGCCTCACTCATTAATTCATTGATTTATAAAACGGTTCTTCTCACTAACTTATTTGCTGAACTGAGAGTAAAGAAAAAACATAAAATGCGTCCAGCTGCTTCTCTCCCCGAGCATGTCGTTAAAGTCGACTAAGGGATATTATCCTCTCCAACATGATGGACCATCTATATTGGCGATGGGCTGCTCACCTGTCACAATAGTTCACTTTATCCATCTTGGGACTTTGAATCAGGAGTGGTTGCAAGTTTTGTTATGATTACACTTGTGGCTCTGCCGACCCCATTAGTGGTATGGGCTTGATAATTATGTATGTATGTATCTTTTCACTGGTTTTGTTTGTATTGCAGAGGTATCGGCGGTCTATACCTGGCTCACTGTGAAGTTTGTCAATGTAACGGACACTCGAACAACTGTCACCCAGAAACTGGACTATGTTACGTGAGTGCATTTTATCAGAAGTTTGAATCATTTGCATCGACCACGGTAGCGTAGCGGGCGCTTCCGGCTAAAATGATTTCCGGGATCTCCGGAGCCGGAGAAATGTTTGTATGTTCTGCAATTTTTTTTTCACTCGTTTGGTTGAAGATCGTGGATATGTAGCTGCAGCTGTGAAATTTTTAAAGCAAAACATCGTAAGGAAACCGGCATGTAGTAAAAACATAAATTTTGAAAACATGTCTCAATACACACATGGGGACACTTTAAACCTTCAGCGCTGGACTTAACACGTTCCCTGCCATACGAATATATTCGTAGTAAAAAAGACTATACCTAATTATTGCCATCCATACAAAATCATCATCCTAAGTATATACGTAGCTGGCAGTAGGTACATTTTAGTTATCGGATCAAGCATTTTCCATTACAATGCCAGATAGACGCTCTAACATTCAAGGATATTATGGTAATAAAGCATTTGCTTGGTGCGCAATATATGAGTATGATAAGCAATCAATCTCAAGAAAAAAAAATCCTTAGGTATTTTCATTACTAGACCCGCTTACCACCGACTCAAAAAAAAAACAGAATTTCTCAAAACCATGCGCGTGTGTACTAAGCAAAAGAAATGTCAGTATCGGAATATTTGGTCGGAACGAAGCTTCTAGACGTGCCGATTTGGCAGAACGGCCGGCTTGTCGAATGCGCGGGCGAGCCAACCACGTCCAACCAGTATTAACAATAATTATGTCGGACTGACCACCTTTCACACGTGATCGGGTGGTCGACGCCAGCCAAATCGGAACGTCTGTTACTGTTGTTGTGTCTGTAAGTAGTTGTAATGCTTATCTGACAATCATTTATAAGGGAACGTTTATGTTATTAGGAATGTTTGGACAACACAGAAGGCCCTCGATGTGAGCTTTGCAAGGACGGCTACGAACGCGACGGCTATGACCAATGCATCGCCATCGACAGTCCTACCACTTTCACACCCTGTCGGTAAGTTTCGTCTTCTCTTTTATCTTAAACAGTTAAGCACTGGTGGTATAGTACGAATCTGGTCTTGCACTGGTTGGTCGAAAGGTCTGGTCGGTCTATCCTATCTTTCACGCAGTTGCAAAGCAGACAAAATGATGTATCAAATTATACGTCTTGGCAAATTGAATGACGTTATCTATATTACGTTAATCCTTTTTTAGTATGACTGTCAATAAATGTCATCTTCCACCAAATCAAACTTAGAAACATAAGTAACTAGCTTATACGCAGTTGGGTTTTAATTTTAATATGCATTTTCAGTTGCGACCCTCGTGGTGAAGCTGAACCTTGTGAAGCCGATGGCTCCTGTACTTGCAAGAGGAACGTGGATGGTGAGAACTGCGACCGTTGCCGCGCTGGAACCTACGGACTTGACTCTGCCAACCCCGATGGATGCACACCTTGCTTCTGCTCTGGAGCCACTTACGAGTGTCAAGAGGTAAGAGCATATAAGATATGAGCGTTGATGAAGAAAACGCTTTGCTATTTGTAGGTAAGATGCTTTTGATGACATTCATGCCAAGGTATTTAAGTACTATATAAAAAATGCTATCTTTGAAGACTAGCGTATTATTCCAGGTCATAAAATACAATGGTTCTTTTCCATAGGCAAACCACTACTACAGAGCCGCGATCCCAGCCCCGATATTCGGCGACAACTACGGCGGGTACACGCTCATGGATATAAACGCTGAAACCGTCATTAACGATCAGTTCATACCAGAACCTGACAAGAGCGAACTGATGTATGTCTTCTCCAACTCCGCTGACAATGACCTCTACTGGTCTCTACCGGTCTTCCCGGGTAAGCAAATTTTATGTTCTTACCTGCTTCTAACGCCTCATACAAAAGCGTAGGCCTAGGCACGTGTCCATGGAGAGAACTTGCAGTTTCACTAATTGACCGCAGCCATTGATATTTTTACCAATTAGGTATACTTTTTATTTTTTATTGAAACAGGCAACAGAGTCCTGTCGTACGGAGGCTATCTGTCACTGCGCCAGGAGTTCAGGGCTAACGGCAACAATCTGGTATCCCAGCCGGGCAATGATGTTATCCTGATCGGAGACGACGTCTCAGTAGCCTGGTACAACCCCAACGTGCTGCGCTCTGGAGAGTCTCTGGTCAGTGTCCACTAAATAAAATTGGAGTACCATTAAAGTATACTTAGTGATTTCAAGTCATATATTGTTTAAGCCACATCTTTCAAGTTTCGGGAAGTTTGATCCACAAAATTACTTAGACATTTAAATATGGGTCTCTGCGAACTATCTCATATTCCATACGAATCGTCACCTACTCGGTAGAAAAAAGCAAATAAAAATTTACTTATATTTGTCTTATTTTTGATTTAAAATGCGGCTTGTTTTTACACTGAAGTTATCACTTCATTTCTTACCAATCTCAATTATAATGAGATTCCATCTAAATTCCGTAGTCCAGAAGTAGGTAGAGATTTCGTAGGTAGAAATCACAAAATCAATAAATCTCTTTAATCACAGAGCTACCAAGTACCACTGCGCGAGCAAGGATGGACTCTTCTGAACACAGCGGAGCAGGCCGACCGCAGCGATTTCATGCACGCCCTCAAGAGCCTCAGACGTGTGCTCGTCAAAGCCACTCTAGCTGAGAACATCCTGTCCACATCCATCGCAGACGTCTCTATGGACACTGCCACTGAGCAGTACCAAGTCAACGCTCAAATCGCTAAGGGAGTCGAGGTTTGTATAGAAAGCGACAGAAGTTCATAAACATTAGGAGTTTTTTTAATGTGTGTAAGACAAAAGTGTGCCTCGCCAACTCCAGCGCCAATTACCGTACCTAAGTCACTTCGTATCGCTTTTGGGCATTTCACACGAAAGTATTATACAATAGGACTTAATATCCATGCCAATTGAAATTTTCAACATAATAGGTCGTGTGCCAAAGCTATGTGCCTGTTAGGTGGTTACATTTTTTCAAAGGCATCAATTATCTTAAACAGTTTGTATAACATCTGAGGGAGGTTACTACCTAGTAGGGGTCATCTTCCTGCCTTAATTCCACTTTATGTGAGTCGGCACAACATGTTCTTTTCTGTCAGTTGTCAACTCTTATAATCTTGAATCTTCTGTAAAGATCTGCATGTGCCCTCCTGGTCACCTCGGCACGAGTTGCGAGACTTGTGCTGCTGGCTACTACAAGAATGAACAGGATTACTGCACTCCTTGTCCTTGCAACGGTCATGACTGCCATATGGATACGAACCTGCAAGTCGTCTGTAACTGCCGCCCGCCCTACACCGGACGAAACTGCTCCACCATCGGTAAGAATACTAGATAATCATCCTGAGAGTTGTAAGATGTTTCGGTATTTCGGTATAACTTCTACAAATCATAATGTGTCATTGCTAATGTCCAGTAAAGGCTTTGTTTACAAGTGCGATGAAATTCGTTCATTGCATTGTTCAGTTCGTGGACGATTTTGTAAAGAATGTAAGTATTTGTGTTACTATAAACATGAAATGAAGCTAATATTGTAAAAATTTCAACAATCTTTATTGATTGCATCACAAACAAAAATAAGGCTCAGCAAGGCTGCTAGTAGCGTATTAGTTTTCGTTGTGCATCCCATTCAAATGTAAATTCGACCTAAAACCCCTAAGTACACAGAACCATGACTAGAACATGATAATCAAACTGTTAATAGGATTGCTCATAGAGCTTCACCCGACATTACATGACGACGACGGCGACCAGCCAATGTTGAAACGCGTGACTCTGACGTGCAAGTACCGTGCGCCTGAACCGCTCACGATAAAGTTTGTGGTGGAAGGCCACGACTACGGGCCCATAAAGCCGGCCAATGAGTCCACTCTACACCCAGACGGGTGGCATGGGGAACACGTCATGCAAACCCTGTGGGACACCCGGCAGGATGGCACTATATACGAATGCCACACCATCAACCACAGAGGCTCTACTCTCGGTGTTCTGTTCACCGATATGCGGCGATTCGCCCTGGAAGGTGACGGCCTGATCACGCTTTCATTGTATCTGTGGCTCAATGTTCGATGTGGATAGTTCCGACTCCATCGCTTGACAAATGTTAGGCTCGTCCAAATGTAGCTATCGTTCTTTTTCCCGTCTGTTATGTACATAAGATTGTTTTGTTCTGTCATGTTATTGTGATAAATCGTCGATCAGTTCACGTCATCATTTTTATGTCGTTCAAATTTATGTTTAGTGAACGCAATATTTGTTTTACAATGAGGTAAGATAAATCATAATAATTAACCCCGACACTAACTTTGCTACTCATGTTCGAAGCAAGCCAGCTGACTTTCCGGGTATGACATCTGTCTATGCCACGTAAGTCAGACATTTATAAGACCATGGATGACAGCAAAAAGTATTTATCTTGCCTCAGAACCTACCGTTATTCTTTACTGACAGCGTGTTGTATTACAGGTGGTGGCCAGCCACTAGTGACCACCAACCGCCCTCCGATGCCGCAGTCCACCGTCAACGTCCGCATCATCAGCCCCAAGATCACTATCCAGGAAATCGGCAGCAGTGCCAACTTTACTTGCCAGGTTATACTAACATTTTCAAGAAGTTTCTCCTATACCGCCAAAAAAAGCCAGTATAATCTACTATAGTTATATTTTTAAAAATCTTTTTGGACCTATCAAAAACTCTTGATAATACTTCCAGGCCCAAAGTTCGTTGACGCAACGCCTGATTTTGACCTGGTCGAAGGTGGATGGCGACCTGCCGCAAGGCAGAACGTTTGTTGACCAGTACTCTGGCACACTCCACATCACAAACCTGCAGATAACTGACAGCGGACAGTACATCTGTCAAACCAGCGACGGGCGTTCCACTGGACAGGATACAGTCACCCTTAAAGTACCTGGTGAGTTGCTCGTAAATAACTTTTGAACTAAGCAATTTGTGTTCTGTGTTTATTGGTGCTATGGATTTATTTTGCACCCCATAATGATTTTGACCCAATGTACTTTGTTTATGCTTACTGGAACAGTCGTACCGTTGAACGTTCTCTACGCCAAAGGTAAACCTCCCCAAGGATCTACCCTTCCTTAGATATCACCTCATACAATCTTTTAGCAGCTCAAGGAGCCCAAGAGAAGTCAGAGTTTTGGAATCCCTGGTAAAAAAATTCTACTTCATCGCTCATTCAATCATACATCATCTACAGTAGCTGCAAATACTAACTTTATTTCAATCACTTGACAATATATTTCTATTTAGCGAACCAAATGGTCCTTCCATCCGTGGAGATCCGTCCCGCCGTGAAGGAGTACTACGCGGGAGAGCGTATTGAACTGGAGTGCGTGGCGAGTGGTAGTCCCAAGCCCACCACTTCTTGGCAGCGCGCTTCACGGCGCCCTCTGCCCATGTCCTCCGAACAAATCGAAAATCGGTTCATCATCGAGAGCGCTAGGGAGGAGGACTCTGGAGAATACAGGTGCGTGCTTTCAATTGGCCGAATCTTCGTTTATTAAATTCATTTTATCAAGCTGTAAAAGACTTCCGCAATTAAGGAGATATTAATTAAGTTTCCTAGAGCAGGGTTAGCTGGGGGACAAAACACAAGTCAGCACATATTGGGACGTCAGTTCTGATTTTGTTCCTCCACCACTAATTAAAATTGGAATACTAGCTGTGGTTTACTCACGTAGGATTAAAATATATTTTCAGAAAATTGATCAAAATAAAATGACATTCTAATTTATTCTAACAGATGTATCGCAAGCAACACCGCTGGCTCAGCCGATCGCATCGCTGTCATAAAAGTGAGGCCTCGTCCCGCGCGCCCCCCGCTGGACAAACTGGTGGTATCGCCTGCATCGCAAACTGTCAACGAGGGACAGAGCACCAGGATTGTCTGCACTGGCTCCACCAACGTGCCAGCTGGAACCATCGACTGGGTCAGGTGAGTGCGGCTTTATCGAAGGGCGATTATGAACTTTCGTAAGTATTGTACCTACGCACAGCTGTGGGTGAAGACAGGCTGTGGATGATAATGCCACGCCACTGGTCAGCCACTCTATTACGCCACTCCTGGCGGTCTTGTGCCACCTTTGGCATTGTAATCGCATATTTAGACCTGAGCATAATCCTAGACCTTCTACAGGCAAGATGGCGACCGCTTCCAAGCGAACGTCCGCTCGGACAATGGAGTTCTATACATCGACGTGGCCACTATGATCAACGCAGGCGTATACGTCTGTCAGACGCACGGAGCCGACGTGGCTCCAGAGCCAGTGCTTCTAACAGTGGTGTCTACTGCGACACCCTCTCCTGGCCAGGAACCGAAAGTCAATGTTCCCGTCAAATCTCTGAGGATCCCGAGCGGAGGGAGCAATAAGGTGGACTGCTTCCCAGGAGGACAGCCCTTGCCGCTTATCAGGTGGACTAGGGTAAGTTAAACAACATTCTTTTGCCTTTCCCTAATAAACAAATAGTTTTTTTTTCATATATCTGGCCGTGGCCTGGCTACACTATTTCAAGGAGTTGAGTTAGCTGAGGTGGGGTGAACAGGGGGACAAACACCCTTGACTTTCAGATGTTTTCCCCCCGTCACTTATTAGAATTAGCTTCCTCAGTACCATATAATCTGAAATCACTGTTCCGAGTACGTCTTTGACAAACTTGCCAAAGTTTTTTAGCCACGTTCACACACCGTAAATATGGCGACCGTGTAGTTAGAGTAGGGACAGTGTCGATATTCAGTTATCGGTAATAGTACATTGTTCACCGAGGGAAGAAAGTGACAGATCATTATCGACAGTGTAATTTGAGTGCCTCAATACACACGAGTTAAGAATCGCGCTTTCTCCCGATACATACCTACTCGTAGAGATGTATACAACACCTGTGAGGAAAATATTAAAATCTTTATTAATTATTGAAATTTATAATAAAACCTAAAACTCAATGTAATTTTTAAATTAGGTAATGTTCAAAAAAAGCTAGTGGCCAGTATCAATGTAACTACTCGTACCTAAAAAGTTTTTGCCATTTGACATTACAATATTAAAATAGATAAATAGAAGTTTTACGTTTTTATTACTACCAAAGAGGTTTTAAGTCGTAATCTTATCTTACTTATATTATAAAGGCGAAAGTTTGTAAGTTTGGATGTTTGTGCCTCAATCACGCCTAAACGGCTGAACGGATTTGATTGAAACTTGGAATATACATAGTACATGTGCTGGATTAACATATAGGCTATTTTTCATCTGGGTACTACGCGAACGAAGCTGCGGGAGGCAGCTAGTATCAGTATATTACCAAAAAATAGCACGTTAACAATAGAATACCATACAGCTTTTTTGTCCGCTTAGCGCGGATTTTTATACATTTTCCCTACCGCATATTTGTATGACAGTAATTACATTATATCCTCCCCTGTTATTGAAGAAATATGAACTAACTTTCCGAGCAGGTGTAGTTTAAAAACTTTTTTCATTAACTCAGCACGAGAACGAGTTTGGGCCAGGAGTGAGCCAACGTGGAGACTCACTGATCATCAACGAAGCGCAGGAAAGTGACGCTGGGTACTACGTGTGCCAAGGAATCGACAGAGAAGACAACCATGTTATCGCAAATGTATACGTTTACGTCGAGATTGAGAGTAAGTTTACACAATATTTTAAATTTGAAAGTTTGGAAGTTTTTGAGAATGTTTGTGTGTAGGTGTTTCAATAAGGCGTCTTGAAAAACTTGAAATACTCATCATAAAAAAGGCCTGTTACCTATTATAATACTAGATGATTTATACAGTGTCAAGAGGCAACTTTTTGCTTCGCTAACGGGACACTGTAGTGCCCGGGACGAATTAAGATGGAGTAGGCTTGCTTTCAGCTTAGTCGGCCTTGTCCACAGGAAAGACATGGTCAATAAGTGCGGTGTTGACTAAGACGCGGGTTTCCTCACGATGTTTTCCTTCACTGTTTGAGAGTACTTGTATAGTGTACATACATTTTTCCCACAAAAAAATCCATTGGTACCCAACCGGATTTGAATCCATCACCTTAGCGGGGTCATTTCCAATCCTAGAAAACCAGTAGTATACACAACCATATTCAATTAGAATAATAATAGGTTCCGTTTTGTCCGACCAGTAGAAAATCTTAATAATTGTAAAATCGATAGGTAAGTATGTGTCTCTTCAAAGATCCCTAAACTATTTAACCAAAGGAAACATACCCATTACAAAATGTGTAGTTGCAAGTGTAGCCAATTAACAATTAATGGATTATGTAGGTACCAGACAGCGTTCAGAAGTTCAAAAACACTTTAATTTAAATATCTAAACAAATACAAAAGCTCATGTAGCTCAGTTTCATTTTCATTACCTACTTAATTAATAAGGAGGGACTTTTAAACAAAGTCGAATGGAGTATCATTTAATACTATTAATTCCAACAAAAACATTTTTACTAATAGTAGGTAAGACTCTGAAAAAGATTCTCTGTAAGTCTGTCTGTCTGTAACTCAGTTTACACAGAGAAAAATCTGGGATCTCATTGCAGTAACAAATCTGGCATTATAAAAGATCCTAATCTTTAATCAACATTATCACGAATGTCTTTGTACTGCAGTCAATTTTGCAGGATATGATGGCAGGATAATCGAGTATTATGAAAAAATAATAAATAGGTAGGTAAACAAATAGCTTCTGAAACGAACTAACGCGATGATAATAAATAAATATTTGAGGACATATCACACAGCGCCATCTAGCCCCAAACTAAGCAAAGCTTGTATTATGGGAACCAGATGGCTGATAGAATACTTAAATACTTTTTTGTAAATACATACTTATAATAAATAATACGACAACACCCAGACCCGGAAGAATTATTTGCAGAACATACAAACATTTCTCCCGTAGCGGGAATCGAACCCGCGCCTCTAGCGTCTCAGCCGAGCACTCGCCCGCCACACCACCGAGGTTCGTTTTGACTGTAATGCGGCCACAATTCAATTAACGTGCCTTATTTACTGGTCTTGTTATTTGAACAGAGCGTGAAAAGCCTGTGGTGGAAGTATGGCCGAAGGGGGAACAACCCGTGGTTCTTGGAGACAATCAGTTTGAGTTCCAATGCCGCGTGCTAGCTGGTATCCCAGTGCCCGATATAACTTGGAGCCGCGCCGGCGGCCGCACGCTCTCCTCACACGTCGACATCAAACCGAACAACATTCTCAAGTAAGTAACGATGTCCTTACACTTCACTGTCGTTTTTAAGGTTCCGTACCCGAAGGGTGACAACGGGACCCTATTAATAAGCCTCCGTTGTCCGTCCGTCTGTCTATCAGCGGACTGTATCTCATAAACCGTAATAGGTAGAGAGTTGAAATTTTCACATAGTACCTATTTATATTGCCGCTGTAACAACAAATAGTAAAAGTAATAATAAAAATAAGAGGGGGCCCAATACAAGAAACATTTATGTACATGTACGATGGTACGGAACCGTTCGCGTGCAAATTTGATTCGCACTTGGCCGGTTTCTTTACACTACACTAGTGGACCGCACAGCATCTTTGTCCGCGAAGAGTTTTATTTTTCATTCAAACTTCATCTTCCCGCTTCGTTCTCTAGGAATCGAATTTCGGGAATTGTTTTCTATATACACCCACAGACCATAAGAGGACCCTCTAAGTTTTGTGCTTTTAGGACTTATGGTTTAGACTTTGCGTTTATTGTCAGTCAATCACATAATCAACAACGTAAGGGTTTAATATACTTAGATTTGTTCATTTTTTACAATAAAATTTCTAGCTCAAAACTAAGCAAAGCTTGAGCTTCCATGGCAATTGATGTCTTCAAGTAAGTTTATAGTAGCAGCTAAAATTTCGAGTCTCAAATTCCATACTAAAATACCCCCTCGTACATCTATAGGAAATAGTTTAGTGGGTAGGTACGTTTGTGCTCATGAGACCTTTAACCAACAGGTTCGAGAAGATCGAGGTGAACGACGAAGGCGAGTACATCTGCACCGGATACAACGAAGTGGGCAGCGCCAGTGCCAGCGCAGTCATCAAAGTCCGATCTCCACCAGAGATTGTTATCACTCCGATGAACTACCTAGAGCTCAGCACAGGAGACCCCGTCTCTGTGGATTGCCGCGCCGAGGGTTACCCCGAGCCTTGGGTTACTATCAGAGGTAAGACCTAGTTCCCAAAGCCATAATTGACAGCTTAAATAAATGAACGCTGCCCTGAAACCTCCTCCAAACGACCTTGTGCTGTTTCCATACAAGTCTCTCTTTATGGATTCATAGAAATATTTGGACTTTTGGCTAGCCTGAGCTTTAAATCACGATCAGAGGTAACAAATCACCAAAAAGGTCCCTCCAGCTCCTCAAATATTGTCTTACTGCTGGTAAACGATCCTGTGTTGTTCTCATCCAAGTCTTTTCCTTCTATGGCCTTGACATTTCCTCGTAGCTCCTTAACTACTGGTTCTAATTTGACGAATGAATTATGTCAAGCGTATATTCATGATCTGTTAAACACATGGCTCTTCATCTGCTTTGCGCAGTCGGGTAGACATATCAAGTGTTCTGTGTCTTCTTCATCTAATTTAAGAGCTGTGCTCCTGTCGGTGAATGATGCAGCGTCTTTCCACGTATCTCTATCCAGCGCAGCCTCTTTGATCTCCTTATAAGACCCGACAGCTACCTTCTCCTTTATTTGGCTTATGTAGCTAATTCGTGGCCTTCCTCTTCCTCTCTTTCCTTCTACTTTTCCTTCTATGATTGTGTCAATAAAACTGTCGTGTCTTATAGGGTGGCCAATCATCTTTCCTCTTCTCTTTTCTATCGTTCTTAACAGGGTTCTTCCTTCTTTGACTCTATTCAGCACTTCAAGAAGTTTTGTCATGTAATTAATATTGTTCTTTATCAGCACCGGATCTGCGTGAAGTTTCGTCTCAGTCCCGCATCGCGTCACTTCGACTGTCGGCCGTGTCCATCCGCGACGACGGAGAGTACACATGTGTCGCGACCAACACCGCCGGCACTATGCAGGAGACCTTTGTACTAAGAGTAGAGTCTAGAGGTGATGGTGGATATGACTACGGTGGTAAGCTTTATTTTATGTTGCTGCTTCTTTTTATTTAGGTACCTATAAAAACGACTCTTAGAATAGAGCTAGGTCGAAGGTACCCTAAACCCTAAAACAAGCATGCATGAAGAATACAGTGAGAGTGAATGAATGAAGCTGTTCACTCTATTCTATTACCGGAACGGGCATAAAAGAGCAAAGCGATAATAAAAGATAATTTGTCAGGATTCTGTTTTGCATTTTAACTGAACTCGAAGTAGAAAAATAAGCGGTTAGCTTGGTATGTTTTATTACAACTTCTTATTTTATGTTTAGCTTCTTACAATGTAGATTTTTTGTTATTATGATCGAATAACATGGTTTCTTATCATAAAAGTTCTGCTGAAGAGCTTGATCACTACGAAAATGCTTTTATGATTTTAGGCAGCGGAGATATTGATATCGACACTACTAGACCTCCTTACCAACCTGAGCCCGAGCCTAATCCGTACCCGTATCCGGAACCGCGTCCTCAGAACCCGGGCAGACCGGCCGAACAGACCGCATTCGAAGGACAAGATCTAAACATTTAGTAAGTTACCAAATCCGGTCTAGCACCAATAAATTTTTAAAAGTAATTTCAAACGGTAAAGAAGAACATTCTGAGGAAACCGGCATTCACACATTTCCTACTCTATCACCAAGCATCTATGGTCCGTGATAGTACAATAATAAATATCTGATTGACACTGAAAAAAGACCTTCAAATGCTAATGTTCCTGGCTAGATACATAGTGCGAAAACAGACTGATGTGAAAAGTCTTTTACATTTTTTAATGTCAATTCCTAGTTGTAACGTGACCAATGGCTACAACCCGACGTGGGATCGCGGCGACAGGCAGCCACTGCAGAGGAATGCCCAACAGTTCGGCAACCAACTGATCATCCACAACGTAAGTAACGACATATTTGGTACAGAAAAATACTCAAATACAAAGCATTGAAACATACCTTTACTTATATACTAGTAAACTTCGTTAATAATCTTAGATTAAGATAACACTTTATTGTATACCAAGAAAAAACATGGAAGTTACAAAAGAATGGTATACACAATTGGCGGCCTTATAGCTAGAAGCGATCTCTGCCAGGCAACCTAGGATAGAAATTTAAATAGAAAAACGAAGTAAAATTAAACTAAACTAACATTATTTTATATACACGCTTGGACCTTTCCGTTGACAACAAAGTTGGGCGGTCAGGATTTCGGCTGACCCTCGAACTAGTGTAGAACTGTATCTCTAGGGTCAGATTCCATCCTCACCACACAGTCCTTATCGTCTCCGGAAAGGTCCCCGCGTGCAGATAAAAAGGCGGGTAGTGAAAGGCATCTGTTATTCGGCAAATTGTTGATTACCACACAGTATTACTAAAAGCATTATATCATCACAGGTATCCAAGAGCGACTCCGGTCAATACGTCTGCAGTGCTTACAACTACGAAACTCGTGAAGTTCAAGTGGCTCTTTACACCACGCTCAGGGTCGTCAGCATGCCGAAGATTACCCTAAGGCCTCCCTCCCAGACCGTGCACCCTGGCCACTCACCCACCGTTGAATGCGTGGTCCAAGGAGACGAAATACTCGATATTATCTGGAGACCGACCAACAAGCCCTTCTCTAAGTACGATACTTGCTCCCGTACTCTTTTATCTTCAAATACATACATACATACATATTATCACGCCCGTATCCCTAATGGGGTGGGCAGAGCCACAAGTAAACATACATAAGAAAACTTGCAGGCACTTCTGATTTAAAGTCCTAAGATGGATATGGTGAACCGATAACTGATTAATAAGTAAATTCTAATATTTACAAGGATTTTTAACGTGTATTGTCTTTTGACAATAGTGTAGTGACCGATTGAACTACGTTAAGAATAGACTAACTTGATATTTCGAGCGAGAGATAGTAGTAATGCAATAATAATATTGATGTTATCTTGGGACTTTCAATCAGGAGTGGCTGCAAGTTTTCTTATGATTACTTGTGGCTCTGCCCACCCCATTAGGGATACGGGCGTGATAATATGTATGCATGTGTATGATTTAAAAACAAACCATTGCCCATTGCAGCCGTGTCAAGGTCCGCAACACCACTCTGATCTTCCAACAAATCGAGGTAGAGGATGCTGGTAAATACGAATGTGTGGCAAGGAACCGGTGGACTAACGCCAGCGCTACCGCCGAGGTCATCGTCGTAGGTACGTAGATCTATAACAATATTGCATAGAATGGTTCGCTTTAAATTCACACTGAAAACATTATGTAGAAAATAATCTCTGTACAAAGTTAGGTGTTTACCTACTGACTGACTCATTCCTGATCTCTGTATCTCGGTGTTATTACGAAGGTTTTTCAGGCATTCACGTATCTCGGTGAAGGATCACCTCCATTTTGTTTTCATTTTTTCATTTGCATGACATCTACAACTTTCTAATAAACAGTTAAACTTTTCAAATAATACATTACTGTTAACTTTTTACATGTGCCAGAAACCTTCGTAGAACTATGAATGTTTAAAATTCTTGATGTTCGCACTAAGTACAGGGCCTGTTGCATTTGAGAAGCATACGGCCCTACGTCGCACTAAATGTTTAGACACCTCTTTATTTGCAGTTTTTGTAACATCGTGCCACCACTCACTGAACTGTGCTTATCATTTTACTTTTGACCCGCTTGGGTGCATGGGGGGTTATCTTTATGTTACGTTCACAATCGAATGCGAGCAATAGAGCCGACTCGCTGAAGGAGGAGTAGCTGGTGAAGTAACGTAAGGAAGGCCCCTGACCTATATATAACCCGTTGTTAGAAGAGAGCGATGTGGCGAGCAGTGAGTCACATGAACACGAGCAATGGGTGCACGCGGGTGCTGGCGTGCTGCTGAGTTGCAACGTCAGCGCTGAAGGCGCCATCGTGAGCTGGACCAAGGACGGCAACCGTCTCCCACCTTCGGTCCGCGTGAACGCTGATGGCTCTCTCTTCATCAAACTCGCGCACGCCACTCACTCCGGACAGTACGTCTGCCACATCCACGACATGCACGGCAGGCAAACCAGCAATTACATCAACCTCCACATCGAGGGTCAGTCTATCTCCAGTCGGTAGCGAGCTTCAACGTCTTTAACCCAGGCATGCTTCGAGCGATAACTAGCATTTTTATATTAACTTGAGTAGTTTGTACCGCCTTCTCCGTCTAGTGACGTTCAAGTTCCTTTAGAGCTCTTTTTTGAATAACAACGGTGAAGTCAACCTTAAACTTGCACACCTCGAAAAATGGTAAGTCTTTTGAGGCTGACTGATCTGTTATCCAATTAGAATGTTATCAAGTACTAATGCCACTCTAAAGATGGAAGTCGGTAAATTCCTTTAGTAAAAGTACAACTTTTTCGTAAAGGTATTGAATGCCTGGATACGGAGTTCCGTTGTTTTGGGGACGGCAATTGCATTGACGACGACCTGGTCTGTGATGGCTACGAGGACTGTAGTGACCGTAGCGACGAAGAGAACTGCCAGTTGAGAGATAAGCGTTACTCGCAGACGGCTGGTAAATTGGTGGGGGGGGGGGTGTGACGTAGAGCTTTTTCAGCGTGCTGTGTCGTAACTAAGCGGACCCGGTTTATTCCAGCGTTTTGGGATATGTTTTTTGCTCATTTTTACAGTAGTTTTAGTTGCAGATGTTGGATCTTTTTTATTTAAGTTACCTTCTTACCCTACTTATCTATGGATCTATCGCATTGTTTGTCCTATTTATTTTGGGAATCCTTTTAGCTTGTGCTCTTCCGTATTATTTTTAATCGTAGTTCATCTATTGTACTTTGAGTTTAATATCCTTTAATTATGGTAGTGTTCGCATGACTAGCTTTTTAAGTGCCCCTTTTACTTTTCTTCCTTCTTTGGGTACTAGATACACTTGGGTTCTAAGGTATTACCGGGTTTGGTGATTTTTTTGGAATTGGTCTACTTTGTTTTTGGAGCACCTATTTGCTTGTTACTGGATACTAATGCGTTTTGAGTTATATAGGTGCACCCGAAGAGCCATTGGTGAGAATTGAACAACCTCGCAGAGCGTTCAGGGTCGGAGAGAACGTTGAAGTGCTTTGCGTGTCGACAACTCGCGATGTGACCGTTGAGTGGATCAAACGCGACGATCGGGGCAACAGACAACACGTCGATTCCAACGTAAGTAACCCAATACTATAGTAATAGTACCTATGGTGCTCCTATTTTCAAAAGGGTCTAGTTTCTAGTATGGTGTCAGAACTGTCAGTGCGATTGTTGATTGTTATTACTCATAATATCAAATTGGTTTCTTAAAGTTTCAAACAAAATAACAACTCCTCCTTAGAACTATTTTATATCGCGGCAGTTCTGTGACAAGCGTTTATTGTACGAAATCACGCGACCAGTGGATTAGGATGACCGCACATTGGCAAATTTCTTTATTCCTTAAAATCACGGTGATCATTTGGTTTAGTCTTAAATCTACGTTGAATTTACACCTGTTCATAACGCGACCAAGCGTGGAAGATACAATTAATATAATATATGTATCATGAAGGACGGTGCGGTCGACATCTGTCGGGCATGCCATAGTCCCGGAGAATCTCTTCGATGTGTTATTTTTGGTTATTTTGGAGTGTTCGACAAGGTGTATCGCATCTTGTTAACGGCGAGTACTTTCACAGGCACTACCAAGTGGCCAGGATCATTCACCAGCAACTTGCTCTTCAATCCGGCCTTGTCGAGTCCAAAATGCCATACTCGCCAATAAGCCAGATATCGTGATAATAGATCGATCCCAACGTTGGGCAGTGATCGTTGACATCACTATCTCCCATGACGAGAATCTCGTGAAGGCCGAGAAGGACAAGCTCAGCAAGTAGCAAGTTGATTCAACGATCATTGTCCCGATAGTTGTCACAGCAATAGTTGTCTCCTCATAGCGGAGATCCTCGATCAACACCTTAAAAGGCTCTCGCTAGGCGGTTGGGTCAAGGGTCAGATTTAGAAGGCAGTGATCCTTGACACGGCCGGTATTGCCAGGAGATTCCTCACTGCAGCCCTAACCACCGGCAGCTTGAATCCTGCCCCGCTGTCGGCTGCACCCTAGTTTTTTACATTATGTATATTTTTTAAACATTTAATGTAACAAAAAAAACTAAGAAAAGGAATAAATATGTGAAATATTTAATAATAACTTTGAAAAAATATCCATAGGCACGTTTCAAAAACCCTCAAATTCAAGAAACTAGTTTCGCGTTCACAAACTATCACACATTCAAGTGGCTGTACCCGTGAGGTAGTTGATTAAACTCTGTTTCTGCAGACCTTCGGTGGCGGATCGATGCTGGTGATCATCGGCGTGACGGAGCACGACGCTGGAATCTACCAGTGCATTGGCAGGAACCGCTACGGCCAGAACTACACCGACAACTTCGATCTTGACATAGTGCCTGGTGAGCGCTTTACATCTGTTCAGAACATCGATCGCTAGCTATCGTAACGAAATAAAGGATTGTCATTCGAGCGCTGTGTCAATGACGCGGCGAATGACTTTCTTATTCAAATGAAATAAGTTAAATAAAATTATTTTACCGTGGAAACATTATATTGTCAGTAGAAACTATGTTTATGTATTGTTGAAATCAGTTTCCTTCTATTTTTTTTCCCCAAATAAAATGTAAAAGTAATAGAAAAGGTATCCAATATTATCGACATTATAAGAGAGATGAGAGCAGTAAGTAGGTATCCTTTTTTTCTAGGCACTCAAAATCATTCTCAATTTATCCCTAAAGCCAACACCAATAACCAAGTCCACTTACCAGGTTCTGAGCTAACCAATGTTCGCGAACGGAACGTACAAGTGAGAGAATATACCGCGGCACTCCGTTCGTCTGTGGACTTACCTTGCAACCACGACTTAGAAGAACCCTTTAACATCCAATGGCGTCGCGATTATGTGGCTTTGCCCTCTGACGCCAGAAGCAATCAGGTACGCTATAATACACGCACACACTACACGCTAAATGAACGGAAAAAGTTTGAGAATGGATTATTAATATTTAGTTCATAAAAGTAACTGTTGAAGGTTTTTATTATTACTTTTTTACATTAATTTCATCATTTCCCTACCCTTGTCCCACTTTATGGTGGGGTCGGCACAACATGTATTATTATTCTATTTCCCACTGTCAGAAGTCAACTCCAAACTTATTCCTTTAACATTATGTCATCTTTCACACAGTCCATCCATCTTTTCTTTGGCCTACTTCTACCCACATATCCTTCCACATTGAATACTAACATAGTCCTCGTCATTTAATTTGAATTCAATTTTGAATGATATCTAAATAAATAAATGTTAACAAAATCGTAAAAAATACAGTCTGTTATGAAAATGTTAGCAACCTATTCTCCACACTTTCTCTATTCAACTTTTTCTAGAATAACTATTTTAAGAATTTTTAAATGTCGATATTGTTGTGTACAGAAAAATGCACAACTTTGTCGACATAATTGTGTAACTGCCTATAATAAGCTAGGTGATATTTCAACAAGTATTATATTTAAAAAAACAAAATACTTGACTGTGCAGGATTGAGGTAGCATAGTACATCTACCATTAGATTTCTTTTACACATGATGATGATAGTCTAAATCAATTGAAAATGGCTTTTTAAAGCCGCCATATTAGATTGTTGTCACTTTAGACTATTCTTATGACACTCTCATTTTCCATACAAATCTAACAACACCTCATTTGTCACAATTCACAATCATAACCCAGCCTTTGGCTACAGCTACAGCCAAAGGTATAAATTGAAAATGACTTCTTACAGCCGCCATATTGTTTTTTTACAACCTATAGGCTATAACGTCATCTAGACGAATTAAACGACACCTTATTTGTCAAAATCCAACCAGCCGTTTGGACTACAGCTTCAGCCAAAGGAATGCACATACATTACAAATACATACACACCTCAGACCAAATAAAAAGAAAAGACCCCGCGCCGCGAACAACAAAAGTGAAGCCACCTTTTTATCTATGTGTGTGTCGAAGGTTTTAAGGTTGTGTGTGCGTGATCGTGTATGTTTACTTGCAGGAGCACGGTTTTGTGTAGCTTCACTTTTGTTGTTCGCGGCGCGGCGTCTTCATTTTTATTTGGTCTGAGATACACACCCATATAAATACATACACCCCATTAAAATTACCCACCTTTTTGGCAATCTGGTGAAAATAACACGAGATCTCTTATAAATCAGATGTGGCTGTTTTTATCTTGTGGATCTGCCCACCCCATTAGGGATATGGGCGTGATAATTATGTATGTATGTTATTTATGAATTGAAGTCTATACTTACCGTATTATTTTGCTGTACCGTACCGTACCGTATTTACTGAGACAGGACATGTTTGGCCCACACGACACAGAGGGGACTAATTAGCACGAATTTAAAGCAATTTTATTATTTCATGTTTTCCATCTTTGTTCTTATGTCTATTTTGTGTGTCTAGTGTTTTGTGTTCTCTGTGTATTGTATGTCAAATAAACAATTTCTATTTCTATTTTTAAATTCTTTGTTGAACGTTTTGATCACAAAACGATTACTGAAATCAAAACAGATGTGAGAATTCTAATATTTTTTTTAGAACTTAAGTACCTATCTTCTTTTGTTTTCAAAATGTTCAAGATTTCTAAATACGGTATGGTTTTCAAGATATAAGAGATTTTGTGTTATTTTTACATCGAGCATATGACTGAATAGAGTGGTATTGTTATTTGTTTTGTTCGACACGAATTCCGCCAAAACAGAAGCCCGGTCGCTGCGCTCTGATTGGCTAACTCAAGGTCAAGTATTGAACTAGAGCTGTGCAATAAAGTATTTATATTGATATCGATAGCAATGTTTGTTAAGTGGAATACAAATAAAGTTTATTATGTCTATGTGTGTGTTCGT
Organism: Scotopteryx bipunctaria; assembly: GCA_949320045.1. Taxonomy (NCBI): domain Eukaryota; kingdom Metazoa; phylum Arthropoda; class Insecta; order Lepidoptera; family Geometridae; genus Scotopteryx; species Scotopteryx bipunctaria. Next base: position 2,966,540 of record OX439440.1, read on the forward strand.
GCGCGTGTGTACAAAATAATAACTATGAACTTTATAATTGGAACTTCCATACTTAAAAAAATATACTTAGTAATAAATGAAATAAATTCGATGATACTAGTAAAGGCCCGGAATCGTAAATATCGAAACATATTTCAACTTGTTCCATTTCCCCTTAACGAGGTCGGATCTGCTAAATTAATCTATAAAATAATTCACTGCTACTTTAGATCGATATTATTTCAACTTTGTCTTGAAATGTATTCAATTTATTACATCTAGGTAACCTATAAGTTTAATATAAATAGGTTATTTACTAAATAACCTTTTCCGGTAAATATCGATACATTATTATTGATTGTGACAGTGCAGCACTAGTATTATCAGTGGCAAAAAACTGATCAGTTTCGGAATTGGATGGCTCATATTACTACTCTATTCAGTTATATGCTCAATGTATTTTTGATATATATATGCACACGTGGCGCACGTTTCTCCCTCGTGGGATCGCCCCGTCTTCGTATCGTAGAAACGTGGAACTAATTATAGCCAGTGAATATAGGTACTGAACTGGTGACCAGCTAAAATGTGTAGACTCCCATCAGCGTGCGTGGTCCACGTGTGGATTATGTACCTACTTTACTAAATAATTCATGAGAATATATAACGGAGGACGGATTGTCAATACCTACCATATTACTCACCTGTACACAGATAATAAAATGCATCAACAAAAACTTGGCATCTCGTGAATAGATTTTACTAGATGATTTTAATAGCCTGCCATTACTACCATAATAAGTTTACTTACTTTAGATGCATTTTATCTATCAAGCATAGCCTTTTCTGTCGCAGAACATAAAAAGTTCGAAAATAAAAAGTATAGGCACGAAAGGAGCTTCAGAGGCTCACTTTGTATCCTTTCGGCGCACCAGTCCATGAGATTGACACGACTAGTAGAAGAAGTATAATTCTATAATATAAAATTTATGTACATGCCGCCCACCAAGCTTGACACGTGTCGAATGAACCGAAATTACTTTATAAATTGTTACTTTTAAAACACTCGATTGGCCACAAATTGAAAATGCATTCGATAATACCATCAGCGCTTGGAGGGTTTATCCATTTCGATAATTACCAAGTTTTTAATGACGTTTTAATTCTTATGTACCGTAGGCTATTTGGAAATTACTGGTTAGAAAAGTATCGCGTCACCAGGTTAAATTGGTAACTAAATTTAATTCACCCAGCTTTTAATGTTCTTAAAAACTTTAAGCTATGCTATGAATGTAAACAGATTCCTCGGTACAGATGAACCGGCTGCCGTCAGATGCTGGATGCTTATTGTAAATAAGAGACGGCAGTTCCAGCTAACTCTACTGAGGAACCTATCCATGCTCCCTCCCTATTTCTTGGCGTCGTATTCTTCTGTCCCTGTCAGCGATGTTTTGTTTATATTTGTATCATATTCAGTGTCATGAAGTAGGTAAATCGTAGATTTAAGTGTCCTGCATGAAATAGCATTTTCCCTTGTATGATTTGAATGTTGGTGGTGGTTCCCATGTTTAGAAATAACTGGAAGTAATTTTGTATTGCTAAGTATCAACTGAGAACCGGCCACTATTGTTTATGTATAGCATTTGTGTTTATTCGAAAGTCATTTGTGTGTATCTATGTGTTTTTTAAATTATAATACCTCATAGGTGTGCGTAAACATATCAACGTTTGTTAATCTCAAACAATTTTTTGACTGGTTGTTGAAAGATTTGTCTTGTTGTCAAGTTCGTGCATGATTCGACATGACGCTGTATTTAGAGTTCATGTTGATATAATTGTAATATATGTTGTATTGCAAGTATATTTGAAAATAGTTAAATGTTTTGACATAGTTTTTTGTACCTATGTACCTCTGAAAGAGAATGTTGTACCTATTCCTAACTAGATACCTAATTATTTTCTATATAGTATTAAGACGCCACAAAACTCACTCGGATTACTTGTTGTCTCTGCTATTTTAAAGAATTGTTGAGCAGATCTCAGAGACTCTTCATCCGCGCTGTATTTATTTTGCCTAGCAGATTTATCTACAGCTTTTCCAACTGTTTTAATTTGCCGTCGCGATTTCGCTTTTATTGCTTAAGTTTGAGTCATTCCGAATCACTTCTTCAGATAACAGTTGTGGTACCTATATTGCAGCCGATCCTGCACATTCGTAGTGTAACAGAAGGCGACGCAGGAACTTACGTCTGCCGTATCAACAATCGTCGTACCGCTGCTGAAGTCAGGGCTATTCTCCGTGTTGTCGGCGTTGTGCCACGCTTCGATGGAGACAGCTGGGTCGCTTTGCCTACTCTGAAGGACGCCTACAGACAGTTTGATATCGAGATCTCTTTCAAACCAACTGGTGAGATTATAGCGGTACATTGCATATTCTTTTAGGCACAGAGTTAAAATTGCTGACTAACGTATTTTTTCAGATTCCAATGGATTGATCTTATACAACAGCCAAAACGCCGGTCGCACCACTGACTTCTTAGCGCTACAGCTGAAGAATGGAGTTCCTGTGTTCACCCTAGAGACTGGCAGTGGACCAGCCACCTTACCTGGCGACCGGCCCCTCACGCTTAACCAGTGGCACACGATCCAACTCATCAAGATTGCTACTAAAGGTACCCCTGACTTCTTAGGACTTTAACAGTGCCCGAACATCAGGTCCATATGTTGTAACAGCCATGGTTTCCTATACATACATCATAATCTTCGACTGCTGGACTGGGAGTAAAGAAAAAGCATAGAACGCATCCAGCTGCTTCTCTCCCCAAGAATGTCGTAAAAATCTACTAAGGAATAGTTGGAGAGGCCAAGATGATGAACACTCGTATATGTGTAATGGGCTGATTATCCTGTCATCATGATTCACCTGTCACCATATCCATTCATGAAGTTGAGGAGCTCTTATGTCTTCTACATTCGTCATCTTGTGTTTCGTAACTGTGCAGAAAGCTGAGATGCTTTTGTTTATTTTAGTGACAATGGACGTCGACAACTATGGTCCGTTCGTGATGGACACTCCTGACAACTGGGTGTTGGAACTGCGCCAGCCCCTGTACATCGGTGGCGTTCCAGACTACAACCAACTGCCAGCGAAAATCGATGATGCAACTGGGTAAGCCGTTGTAATAAACAATTATTATGACTCAAAGATGTCGATGGCGGGACGAACTAGACGTAATTATAACTGACTGAGATAATACAGCACTGGATCGTGACTTCTGGAAGAAATGAGGGCAGGCCTTTGCGCAGGAGTGGGACCCAAATAGCAAAATAATAATTATTATTATTGTAAACGTTGAAATATGTATTTTAAGTAACCACATACCTCAGACTACTCCTTGACAGTTTATTAGGCGCGGGTTATGATATGATGAAGGTGGAGGGCATAGACAATGACGTATTGGAACACGCACAGATAAATCTATGGAAATTATTCATAAGGGGCCTTATTCACTATAACCAATCAAAACGTAACGCAAGCAAACGCGGGCACGTTTATGAAATCACCGTGTTATCGTATTCTATGTGACAATTTTGTATTGCAAAAACGTGACGAGGCGCGGTACAAATAAGTTACGAGCTGTCAAGTTTCGTTTGGTCATAGAGAATAAGGAGCAAGTATTGGTTGGAGGGAATAAGATTGAACGCTAACAAAAATGACAAGGTACTTCAAAGGCGATAGCGAAACTTTATTTGGTCTTCGGAACCCTTATTAGTACTTTAAAGACATATTTCAGCTCAAAATGCATCCTTTTCAGCGCTCGTGGCGTATCTTGCTTAGACCTTCTTAATTGATCGTTAAAGTTAAGCAACGTTGTGCGCGATCACAATTTGGATGGGTAACCTAAGTGGCATTACGAGCTGAGCGCTTCCGTGCTTCGGAGGGCACGTTAAATTGTCGGTCCCGGCTTTTAAGTCGTTAAGCCATGACGGAGGCCTTAAGGCGGCCTGAAAACTCCGTCACAAGAGTCGGCCACTAGCTCAGACGAACTTACTTTAGCATCCCTATTTTTAAATCTGAAACTAAATGTATTTGTTCAGTTTCGCCGGCTGTGTCAGCAGTTTGATCTTGAGCCAGTCGGAGAAGAACATAATGTTCGACGCGCTGGACAAGTACCGCGTTGCGACCTGCGACACCTGCGCCGGGAACCTTTGCCAGAATGGAAGCGTCTGCCAGGTACCATCATCATCCTTTCCCATCCCTTTTCTAAATCTAGCACCTGTAGTATACCAGTACCTACTCTCAAACGGCGAAGGAAAATATCGTGAAGAAACCGGCATGTCGTAGAACCTAAAAAGTTTGAAAACATGTACAAAGTGCACGGAAGGAGCCTAGGCACACTTTTAACCCTTCCACCACACTGATTCGAAATAACTTACAATATATACAAAACTAGTGACACGACTAGTAGTATATACTTCTATTTTACAATGTTCCCCTTTTCCATTCTTCTATAACTCGTCACTCCTTTTATACGCAAGTCTTCTTTCACACAGTCCATACAATGTTTTCTTTTGCTAATCTCTACCTTTGTCTAATTTTATCACTCTTGTCACACGACTTTCTTCCATTCTCATAACATGCGTGTACCACACAAGGAATATACTATGCATCACCATCATCATCATCATTTTCCTGCCCTTATCCCATTAGGTGGGGTCGGCACAACATGTTTTCCTCTTCCATCTTCTCCTATCACTCGTCATCTCAGTACTCACTCCTTTCATACGCATGTCCTCTTTCACACAATCCATCCATCTTTTCTTAGGCCTTCCTCTGCCCGTGTATCCATCCACATTCATATTATGGAATATATGCGCCTTTCAATATTTATTAACAATTACCTTACATATCAGGAGGCCCGCAACAACCGTGGTTACGTCTGTATCTGTGACAAGGAGTACGCTGGTCCATACTGCGAGAGGCGTGGCACGGGGTGTCGCCCTGGCCTCTGCGGCACTGGCAAATGTACCGACACCAATGACGGCTACAAGTGCGCTTGCCCCGTCACTCACACCGGAAGGAAGTAAGTTCCCCACACTGGTCTTTGGAACCTAAGAGAATCTAAGGTTTCCACTCTAGTATTTGAATCATAAGAGAATCAACATTGCTTGACACTGTTGAAATCGTAGCCTTTATGATCCATCAGATCTGATAAAACTTGCAATTTGTTTGAAATTACAAACTAAGATAAAATAAAAAACTCAACCAAATAGACCTTTGGTTTCTAATAACCGGTTTACATCGATAACTAATTCAGTTACATTTTCGGACTTCTCAGAATATTTTGCATTCCTTGCTTAAGCATGTAATTAAGTATATTGCTGCACTCGATAAGTTCACTGAATCCTGAAAATACAGCCTGTGTGTGACAGTAAAATTTCTCCGCAGCTGCGAGACACGCCAACAGGTGGAATTCCCAGCCTTCACCGGCAGCGCCTGGCTCGCTCTGAAGCCACCCAACACCTTCCGCTTCCTGAAGATGTCGATGAAAGTGAAGGCCTCAGCGCCAGTTACTGACGGAATCATCATGTATTGCGCTGAGTCTCCAAGAGGACACGGTGGATTCACCTCGCTAGCTGTAAATAATGGACGCCTGGAGTTCCGCTACGACCTTGGTGAAGGTAATAAAATACCTTGGAGCTATCCTGTAGAATATTTGATGTCTCTACGTATGACTCTACGCAAGCTCACGTTACTTTGCTTAGTTGAGATAATAATAGCCTCTATCACGGGCACTTTTTGATTAGCCAATGACTCCCATTGAATAGCCAGTGACACTTTCGATTACTAACTAAAAGTAAAGTGGTTCCTAAAAACTGTGATAGGTTGTGATTCAAAGTGATGGTAACTTTTAGGGTTCCGTACCCCGAAGGGTGCCAACGGGACCCTATTACTAAGCCTCCGCTGTCCGTCCGTTCGACTGTCCGTGCGTCTGTCAGAGGGCTGTATCTCATAATAGGTAGAGAGTTGAAATTTTCACAGAATATGTGTTTTTATTGCCGCTATAACAACAAATAATAAAAATTAAATAAATAAATTAAAGGGATTAAGAGAAACTTTTTTTTTTTCTTCTAAAAGTACAAATAGTGTAAGTCATATTAAAAAGTACATGTGCGATGGTATGGAACCATTTGTGTGCGAATTCGACTCGCACTTGACCGGTTTCATTTTTTAATTTTATCTCAATCCCCAGGAATACAAGGGACCACCTAGGTTCTCTACAAACCAGCGAAAGTAACAATAAATTTCATAGCTCATCCGTCTGTATCCGTTATTTTGTTTGTAAACAAAAAAACACAACACAAACATGAAGATATAGGAAGTAGGTGATATATCTGTTAGCAAAAGCTTAAGTTTCAAGTAGGTAGTGACAATGGCTTATGTGCAGGTACTCCTGTGGTATTGGTCAGTAACACGACTCTGGCGGCCAACGACTGGACAGACGTGCAAGTAACCCGCTCCGGGCCCACTGTCTCCATGAATATCAACCTGGTACACAACTACGAGAAGCGATTGGAGTCTACGAGGGTAAGTAGTACGTTTTCGGCAGAGACCCGTTAGTATACCTGCGGCTTAGTCAGCTCCGCACGTATTAACCATGACTTTTCTGTGGATGAGGCTAAATAAGCGAGCCATCACTCCTGAGTGGACGACTACGACCAATATGCCAAGAGTGTAGCGACTAAGAAGAAGCTAAGAGGATGGTTTAGGTTCTGGGCAAGAGTACAGGCACTGTAGTGCGCTGTAGTGCCCGTGACTATTTTTAGATGAGTGTGTTAGTGTAGAACTCCTGGCGCTGTATAAATCATACAATATAGATGTTGAAGGGCTTAGTTAAGCAATTCCATGGATACTTTCATTTCATTCACGCTCATTACATTCTTTATGAATGCTCGCAGGTACTCTTGACTTAGCTACTATTCGTCTAGTAGCAGTGACGCCGTCTTTCGATCCTGACGGTTCAAACTGGTCGTGCACGAAAGTTTTTTTAATCACTATGTGCAATGCCAAGACTTTTGTGTTTTATAAATGACAATGATGTGGGATGTAATGTCCACAGAGCTTGAAACTGGAGACAGCCATGTTCATCGGTGGAGTGGATGAGAACATCGTTCTGAACAGCAACACGGGCGTTAGCAGCGGCTTCATGGGATGCATTAAGGACGTGAGTACCAGTTGAAGATGACGGTGGATAAAGATGCGGGTTCCATTCCTGCGAAAAAATGCATTTTAAAGAAAACATGTTTGTTTATGTTTGGTTTTGCAAACATTTTTTCCGGGTTTCGGTATGCCGGATAACTGTGAGCTAACCATCCAAAACTTATTATTTAGAATAGAGCGTTCACACTATAAGTACGCAGTTTGTGAGCAGAAAAAACGAATGATAGATAAAATTGTTATATCATCAACCTATAGAAAATTTCACTGCTGGACATAGGCCTCTCCAACCTCATATAGTTTCGGTATAAAGGATTTTATCCTCCATTTACCGGCTACACAACTTTCAAAATGTCCCATCGGCCCTTTAGAAGCCACAAAATGTATTGGTAAATTAAAGTGTAAATCGTAATGTGTAATCGTTCTTCCTTCAGTTGAAGACTTACGGCATAAGTGTGGACATTGTCAACGACCCCAGCGTCGAATCATCCAACGTGCAAGAGTGTAGCAACTTCCCGGACCGTGGCGACATCCCTGAGGTAAGATGGCAAATATATTAAGTATTTTTCCAAACTTCAACTTCCAAGTTTAATTCAAATCCTTTCAGCTTCACATGTAGATTTTCAATTTTTACTTTCCTAGTATTGGTCACTCTAAAATCTCCCTCTTGATTATTTGATTATATCATCTCTGCTACATTTTTCAGCGAACTTAGAGGCTTAGGTGCCTCTGACTTTTTTACCCTGCGCCTACTAGCAGCAAGGTGAAAGAGTCGGAGATCCACGTCATAAGTTGCCTCTACCTTATTATCCTCATCAGGCCGACAACAACCCATGCCGTTGCAACAATGGTGGCTCTTGCTCGTCTGATGGGACATGCGTGTGCCCGCCTGGCTTCACCGGCTACTACTGCGAGACGAGACTAGCCTCCTCCCTCCGCTACCCCGCGACCCCCGAGGACCCCTGCGCTGCGCTCCCTTGCCGCAACGGAGGCACCTGCCGCCCCAACTACTCGAACATGATGAACCATACTTGTGACTGTCCACTCGGCTTCGCGGGCGCCTCCTGCCAGATGCGTGAGTATACTGACCTTAATTTGTAAGCAATTATCATGCTCATCTCTTCTCCCCTGCTCCCCTCCCCCCTTATTTCTTATTTGCGAGTCATGTGATTAGAAAAGCCAATCAATTTTGTTTAAAACAAGGTCTATCTCAAAGCAAACTTCAAATTAAAAAAATCTTATTTCAAAACGTCACAAATCTGACTCAACGTTGAATTTAAAGTATGCCGTTTCAATAATTCGTTGCTACTTTTGATACATCCTGATTGATCTGAAAATATCGTGTCACTCAAGAAATTCTGAGAATACCAAATAATCTTCCAGATTTCTCTTCTCTACCTATAATAGTGAATTTTTTCATAACAAAGTTTCAAGCGTCGAACAAACATACTTCAGTATCATGTGGATTTCCATGGTAATGTTCGGAAATTCTCTTCTTGTACTCTTAAATGGTATAAGGACCTACTAGACTGGGGATAACCTATTCTATAATATATTAAATTTATTCTATAATATATTATTATAGTCTATTAAAGTAAACCAAATGACCAAAGAGCTGGACCTCGGACAAAGGATAAGTATGTAAGCTATCCAACGAGGTAACGTCGCCAGCCTTTTAGTTTACCTGGGGACCTTACCTGCGGTCGGTGATCTGAGCTCTGTTTTCTATTTGTAGGCGAACTTAAAAGACTTAGCTCATCTCTTATTTTTAACCGATTACCTTAAACTTTTTAATATTATTATAGTTTGCCTTTGTAAATAAAAATGAATAGTCTATTAAAGTATCTATAATTCTGACGAGTTACCAAATAAGCAAGTCTGTAGTCATGAAGACATCCCCCAAAATGAATTTCTGACAACATATTGAAACAACAATGTTAAAACATTGCGGAAAAATTACTTACCTACTTGAGTTACTTTAGTAAGTCAATAAAATTTATACACTACCGGATATCTACTTTCCATAAAGTACCTTGCGAAACTTACCTACCTCTAGATACTTTCATGTACGCTTTCGGTACACTTTTGGGGTATACGTAAACGTATGTACAATGTACTTTAGCAACCTAAGGCGGTTGGGATGGGGCAGCAAGTTAAATTCGCTCCGATGCATTGCAAACATATATTGCTACTTGGTCTACGTCAACTTTGATTAAGTAAATAAGGAAATTTGATTAGGAAACTGCAGTGTATATACGGTGTATATTCCTATTTTCATTTAATTCCGTTTAGCGGTTACGCCGATTGAGGCACAAACACCTTCACAAACCTTCCAATGTAGGTTTGGCTTTAGTACAAGTATACAACTCTACAAGGAAGCTTCTCCTCCAGGATTGGATCTCTACCAGAGCGTGGGCTTCAACGGCAACGGTTACCTGGAGCTACCAGCGAATCTTGTGAACTACGAGGACTTGAATGCAGAGCCAGCTGTGATCGCCCTGCGAGCCAACACCGTGCAAGACGGAGTACTGGTCTTCCAACGAGAGGCCTTGGCTCCCCTCGACACAGGCGACTATCTGATGATCAGGAGTAAGTATTACCCACCGTTTGACTTGTATGTTCTGTAAATATTTCTTCTGGGTCTGGGTGTGGTGATACCACGGTACGCGTAGTTTCTGATTGCAGTACACAAGACATCCTAGTGTGAGTTCAGAACTATATAGAATAGAATAGAATATAATTAATTAATACAACACGAAATCAGTAGCAACAGATAGGTAGTAGGTACTTAAAATTAAATAATAAATCAAAATAAGAAAAAAAAACGATTGGGTAGGCAGTTCAGAGCAGGTAGGTACCTACTAGAGAAACGATATTTGCATTTACCTAATAGGCACAAGTAGCATAATAGGTAGGTATAGGGTACCTACCTTACCATCACACGCCAGCCTACCCAAGAAGGAACTAAATATGTATTGGGTGTTAAAGAAAGGTCGCGTTACCACTGTCGTAGCCTACCTACAGTGCGTAGAGCGGGCTTTTGCAAGTCCGTCTGCAAGATTACTAGATATGGGAAGCGAACTTAATGCGTCTAGTAACAGATCATAAAAAATCTCATTCATGTTTGCCAGGGATGACTTGGAAAAACAATTCATATTATGGCGTGAATATTCATCATCATCATCATCATCTTCCTGCCCTTGTCCCTTGTAATAAATATTTTGATATTACACAGCCTCTAAAGGTTTTAATTAAAACTTAAAGTAGACAGACATAATGTTCTAATTCTCGAAACATGAAGTCTACTAAATGAATAAGAGCTTAAATCTTCACCTTGAATAGTATCCATGTTAAATAATTTTAAAGAGCATATATCTATATTTTTTCTGAAAATACATTTTACTCTGAGAGGTGATTCGTTTGCTGTTTCTAACATCGTAAAATTATGCAAATTCATTATTAAAAGCCTCGGGCGGTAAAGGCAAAAGCAAATACGTCTGATTGACACGGTAGATACATGCTTCTGGCAGTTTATTGGAAAATGTTCATAATGCATTAATATATTATCGGAGATCTCTCAAACTATTTTTAGAAATATGCTTTGTGTGTTGTGTTCCTCTCATCTTACCATTAGGTAAACATAAAAACATATATTATTATATTGACATACCTTTGTTCTGACCTTTTTTTCATTTGATAAACTCCACTACATAGAATACTTCGTCTTTTTTTAATAAAAAATGATTTATATAGAAACAAGCTATTATATCAAAAAATGTAATAAACCCCGACCCCAAAACATAACACCACAAATCAATCAGATCTGTGAAAGATGGAAAGATCCTTTTGTTAAGCAGGAAATTAGCAGATGACCTTCAAACGCCTCAACAAATCTTCATAAACTATAGCTAAGAACCATCTCGATCACATTTGCTTTCAAACAGATAAAACCGCACCAAAATCGGTCCATTCGTTTGGGAGCTACAAAACTAAAGAATATAAAAGAAACTAAAGCACTACACACTTTTTGAAACAAAATTAATACCCCTAAAATTATACGCAAAACAAATCCCGTATCGCATCCTGTATTTGCCGATCCGTGTATCTCTAAACTATCCGCTCAGTGATACACCGGTTTGCACTGTAAAAAGTGAACATTAGAATTCTATTCTAAACGAAGTTCATTTTGGTGTTCAGAGGGAAAGATATTATCAAAAGTATGGAGCTGACTTAGCTGCGGAGCTCAGGATTTTTACCTTCACAGTTATTTATTTTATTCGTAGAGTACCTAAGTAAAGATTAATAGATTAGATTCATAAGAAAAACTAGGTTATCAGATCTAAATAGAAAGTAGCGGAAAAAAGGAAGGGAGGCGTAACAGTGGCATAAAACGGTCTCTTAATAATATGTACTTGGCTTAGGCCGGTGCACAACAGTTAATCCGGTTTCCATCTACTGAACCGAGTATGAAAACTATAAATAACAAAAATAATAGTGCCTAAGTAGTAACTAATGGCTTTCTTTCAGTTGAACATGGGCACGTAGTTGTGGAATGGGACATGGGATCGGGAATCTCCACTCTCTCTCTCAATTCCGTCGACGGCAAGAGTGGCTTCGTCACAGATGGAGACATGCACAGAGTAAGTATTTATAGGAAATATCTACTAACTGTCAATAATATAAAAACTACAGTTTCTTACTATAATCCTGTTTCCTGCTATAATACATCTTTTTAAGCTACATTCGTCTGCGAGCATCTTGTAAAAAGACTAAATTTCCAGAATACAAAACCTACTACTTTTGCCGGTTTCTTGTCTATATCTTCCGTTACAAACTGGAGTAAATTTAAGTAACTTCAAAGTGAGCCAGGTGCTTTCAATGAATACAATCCTTTGAATCTTTTGATTTAATCAAATTCAAAGAAAATTTGTAAACTGAATTCAAAGAATTTTTTTATAGTGGGATAGTAGCATTCGTCGTTACCGCACACATACATAATCTCATGCTTGATTCCCACAGGGTAGGCAGAGGTCAAGGATCTTCATTTGGTGCGGTCCTCACACACTTCTTTCGCTTCTCATCACATTCTTCATTCTTGTAGGTTTAGGGTACTCTTGACCTGGTCTGTGAATGAAGCGAAGAAGTATGTCAGGATCGTGACAAATGGAGATCCATGATCTCTGCCTACCCCTAAGATGGGAAATAGGCGTGAAAATATGTATTTACTAGCTGCCGCACGCGGCTTCGCTGGCGTGGTACCCGGATACAAATAGCCTATATGTTAATCCAGTACATGTACTATGTATATTCCAAGTTTCATTCAAATCCGTTCAGTCGTTTGGGCGTCAAAGAGTAACAAACATCCATACATCCATACAAACTTTCGTGTTTATAATATTTATTTAACATTTAAAAACATAATCATGCATACAAGGTACATTTCCGATATTAGGGCAATTACAGTGTACATAACTTATGCTCGTGAAAGTTACATGAAAAATAAGGCTAACAAAAAGTAAAATAACTAAAATTAAAAGATTATACATAAGTAAAGCAACAATAATATAGAGAGAATGGAAACAACACATAATATAAGTAGTAACATTAGTAGGATGTTATTAAATATTTTGTTTTTTTTTACAGATTGTTGTGAAACTGCTTCCTGAAGGTCGCGTGGAGCTCTCTGTGGACGGAGTCGCGGATCAGGCCTTCACTAACGGACTGTCCTACCGCTTCAACGCAGACTCGAATATCTATATCGGTAAGCACAATCACTGATCGTCACTCTACATACGATCTACGATGACGTATCGTACATTACCATCATCATCATCATCTTCCTGCCCTTATCCTACTCTATGTGGGGTCGGCACAGCATGTTCCTTGGATCATGCTGTACGAGTTTTGGCTAAGGTGTTTTATGACCGGCCGCCTGCCTGACGTCTTGGGAATGCTTGCTTATTGTATCTCATCATGTTGGAGAATATTATCCCTTAGTTGACTTTTACGACATGCTCGGGGAGAGAAGCAGCTGGACGCATTCTATGTGTTTTCTTTACTCCCAGTCCAGCAGAGAAGTATCGTACATTACCATAGCAAGGATATATTATCACGCCCGTATCCCTAACGGGGTGGTCACTCCCGATTCAGATTCCTAAGATGGATATGGTGGGACTATGGTGTGTGCCAAGTGCACGAAAGGAAACTTTGAGGCGCATTTTAAATCCTTTCACCGCACTGGTTCGTAAGAACTAATAGCGCGACTGGTAGTATACCATTAGTGAAATATACAGTCCAAGCTTTATGCTTGTAGAATACATAGTTGCTTATTTAATTTTTATTTAGAGATAAAAAGAAAATGAATGTGTCTTCAAGGCCAGGCAATTGTAATGCAGTGTCTTCTACAGGTGGTATGCCCGAGAGGTTGAACATGAACGGCTACTCCGGCCTGATCGGTTGCATCGACCAGGTGGAGTTTATGGACACCGGTCGCGGCGTCAACCTTGGCACCACGGCTGTTACCGGCCGCAACACGCAGCCTTGCAAGAAGTGAGTACAAATACGCTCGCAAGTGTTGATCGTCATCGTTATCATCAACATCATTATCATCACCGTCGTCATTATCATCACCGTCGCCATTATCATCACCGTCTTCATCATCATTACCGTCATTATCTTTTGATGACCTCTGTGGCGTGGCGCTCGGCTGAGACGCGGGTTCGATTCCCGCTATTTACAAAAAAAAAACGTAAATAAGTATTCAGGTGTCTATAGTACAAGCTTTGCTTATTTTGGGGCTAGATGGCGCTGTGTGAAATTTCCACATAATATTTATTTATTATCTTTATCAAAATATCATCGTCATCTTTCTGCCTGTAACCATAACTATATAGGGGCGTCACAGCATGTTTTCTTCTTCCATTCCCTTTTATCAGCAGTCATCTCTATAATCACACCTGTCTTCTTTCATACAATATAGTAAACCATTATATTCAACTGATATCCATAAATAACGATAATATTATTAGTTATGAATATTATTAAACGTGACAAGTCTAACACACGCAGAATACACATGGGGGTGTGTGACACCAAATACTAATAAGCCCAGTATGATATGAATACAATACCAGAACAGTACAATATAAAGAGATATACTGAAAACAATTACTTTAAAAGATATAGTAATTCATATAGTGATAAAAATGTGCCGCTCACCACATTTTAAATGTGGTGAGCGGCATTAAATGTCACATTTTAAACTTGACATTTAATGCTAATAAGTAATACTAGTATGGTTTAAAATATTATTGGTATTATTGGTATAGACGGCCTCGATGGCGTGGCGGGCGATTGCTCGGCAGAGACGCAAGAGACGCGGGTTCGATTCCCTCTACGGAAGAAATGTTTGCATGATCTGTAAATATTTCTTCCGGGTCTGGGTGTTGTGGTACCATGGTACTCGTAGTTTCTGATACCCACGACACAGGGAATCCTAGTGTGGGGTCAGAACTATGTATGTGACTGTTGGGTGTTATTTATTTTATTTATTTATTTATTTATTATTAAATTATAGTAATTGTCATTATCAGTATAAAGCTAATTGAAATTATCAATCTAATAACATCTTAGCTATTAGTAATTTAATTAATCCGCACCACTTACTCTCAAGTGTCAATAGAACAAGTAGACAAAACAAATCAGACTTACCGAGTTCCAATTGCTTCTATGTAACTTGATATTGACTGAAGGCCAGTATGATGATGAATCTCAAAAGTGTTAGACGAAGGTTTAGACGAAGCCAAAAACGCAAGCGAAAAAAAAATGTTAAGAAAAAAAAATCTTGAGGAGTAAGTCAAAAGTCAAAATTTTATTTGGACAGTAAGTGCCAAATGACCCCCGTGTCGGTAGCTCGTCAAAATCTATAAAAATACAAATTACTCTATATTCCCCTCGGCATACAGAACAGACTACGAGTAGTCTGTGTTCTGAGATATTCCCAGACTTTCCAAATAACTGGATTGCTTTACAATTAGCTCGGCTATTCCGAGCAAACCACGTCGACATCACTGGTACAATATTGATTTTCACACTGCACAGGTAACTCCTGAATTCGTTATAAGTTATCCTGATGATTAAATTCAATAATTCTGGGGACTGATTTTACAATATCCCCTCAGGCGTCAGTTGTGTGTGTATACTACGGAAGGTTGTGGTTTTTCACCAATATTCACATTATTTTGAGTCTGATAAATTGACTGTAAGTACGACAAACCTGTTGTCTCCTACAGCAATTATCAGACACCAGTTGTAGGAAAAGAAATATCAGAATTTAGGAAAGAACAACATCACCCTCCTTTTTGTAGTCGGATAAAAATAACACCAATTGGGTTGCAATAGGGTGCAACGTACGTACACGTCACAGTGTATTAAAGTATGTAGCCCATCAATCTATTCCTTTGATACCGATGAAACCTCAGAGGGGAATTGAACTTTAGCAAAGTGATATGTATCCAATGGGATTTCCAAAATAATTGGAAACTCCAACTAGTACCACGATACACAGCATGTCTAACGATTATTTTACTTCGCAAAGGATGTCCGAATCCTGATTTCACCGAATGCCGTCAGAATGTGGTATAACTGCCAATACATAGGTACCTACTTTACCCGAATGCATTGAGTGATTGACAGTTTTCAATGAACAAAACATATAGTAAAAAGAAAAAATATGTCTGATTTGTGTAAAATATTGGTTGTAAACAAAATAGAATCTATTTGGGTCGGCAAAAATTTGACGGATAAAATGTTTTGATCAAATCTAAATCCAGCTGTTAACTAGTAGGTACATAGTTGGGGTTGGTTCCACTCAATGCCAAATTTCTTCCCAGAGAATGCCACGGAATATTTAAATAAAATTAATGTACCTAAATTAGTTCCAACCAATGCCATGACAAGCAAGTACAGTCAACGGCAGCAGTATAGTAAGATCGAAGAAGAAATGCTAGAGCGAGATAAACTAAGTAGGTACTCCTAGGTAAATGCTTGAGCGAAACAGACTATTGTTTTACAAAAATGTGTCTCGTCCGTCGGGAATAGAACCTCTTACTCTTATCAGTTAACCTTGGTCCCTTGCAATGTGCGCAATGTCTGTGTGCAATGTGCTGTGAATAAAATAGTGCAAAATGGATGACAACCAAGATGGCGGAGATGAATTGAGCTCCAGTCATACACTCACATTCATAAACTGTCATATACAACTGTCACATTCATATGCAATACCTACCTACTTACTATTTAGCCTTTATTTAGCCTATATTTTATGTGATGCTTCTAATTGAATCGTCTGATGATATTATTTTAGTAGAGAACTTTATATTGTGTGTTTTACTAGTATTTAAGTAAGGTATTGTTTAATAAAATGTGATCAATTGAGTCTCATATACAGAAAATATAACTTGGTTGACAAGTTAGCTGTCTGGGTAGGTCAATGAAAAATGTTGTCTTCGGCTTTTTGCGTTAACTGTAGGTACCTGCCGAAAACTCGTAGCATTCACAGGGAAGGAAATACTTAAATATAAAAAGAATCGCATTGTTTGGGAGTCGATGTATGAAGTTTAAAATTCAGAGAACAATAGATTTCGCATTGCTGGGACCAACCCCAAAGTTGTATATCGATGAATAGCATTTGAACTTTGAAGTCTAGAACAGTTCAAGTAACTTTACAACATCGTTGGCCTGGTAGTATTTTGTATGTCATGTAAAAAGTTTATTGCTTAATCCAACTAAAAAGTTCAATTTTATTGCTTCTTAACTATATTTTTTTAAACAAATTGTACTCGCCCGCAGCTCCACTTACAAAGTACCTACCCGGGTGAAAGTGGCCTTACGATACTTTATGGATATGAGTAGGAACAGGCATATGCACACCCCCACATACCTTCTCAGACACAGACACACACACATGCATGTATTGTATAACGTTTCTGTGATTGCGACGCGTCGATCCCGCACTCAGGCGGAATTGTCTGAAGTGCAAACGGGACAGCATATAAGCCGACTGTTAGGCGCTTCAGGGTGTTTTGCAGTTTACACTATCAACATTGCTTTGAAATTCCATTGAAAATCGGAATCCTCACGCTCTGCTAAGTGTTCAAATTCCAAGGTGCTCATCAACCTGTAGCAAAAGCTATATTTGATCCATAAAACAACAAGTTAATTAATTAATTTAAAACTTTTGTGCATTTTTTCCAATGTTTTAATAGCACTATAGCTTATAGGATTATTAAATGTATATGGAACTCAATTAATCTCGTACAGAAATATTTGCTTCGTATTCCGATTTGAATAATATTTATTTTGTTATTTTGTTATTTTGTTTACTATGACGAGGGCGAGCGCCCGGCTGAGACGCGCCAAGTGCGGGTTCTTTTCTCACGAGTGAGACTCCAGAATAGTCTCTATGTTCTGAATTTCTTTCGGGTCTAGGTTAGGTTAGAATATCAGAAACTATGATTACCATGGTATTGTACCATACCTTCGAAAAATGTTTTTGAACTATTTTGAAGACTTTTTTTAGTGTGAGATCAGAACTAACACAGTCACACTGAGGGGTGTTATTTATAACATTATATATAACTTACAAAGATATCTGATGAGTTGCATGACATTTACCTTAAATACATACTTGTAGTATGCTAATTATACTAACATGTTTTTTAACCTGACCTTCACCCGCACGCTGCCCGGATCCAGTAATAAGTTCATTGATGTATATCCTTTCCTGGATGAATTTGACGTCTTCAAGTCCCCTCCTCCAGATTTCTACCAAAAAGGCCACGCAACCTGTTCCCAACCGGCCTATTCCTTCATCCTCCTACAGATTTTCCTGTACCTGATACTAAACAACGCATATTAATGAACTGAACGGCGACCTGATTGAGCCTGGTAAGTTTTCTAAGGTCATAAGTTGCTCGGAACCTATTTTTTTAATTATGGAATCTTATAATCCTCCGAGAAGGTTGTATTCCAATGTATTGCAAATAATGATTGTATAGTGATTTAAAGTATCATTCTTCTAAAACCAGAATGCATTAAGATTATGCCATTTTATGCCATTTTCAAAGTAGTAAAACCTTTCAAGGTTTTTCGTAGTTGATTTTATGTACACAACTAATATTTTTGTTCTTTTCACAGATTTTGAAGAAGACCACGAAATCTCCATTAGATAATTAAATGTTTAAAATAAGATTTTGTCAATTTAAAAATAATCACGTTGTTGTCAGTTTTTGTCTCTATCTCTACATAACTCATACACACTGCAGCTCCTGCGCTGCAGTTCCCGTTCTAGTATTAAGTAAAATTTCTATGGACAATACTGTTAGATTAGCATATTAATAAAAGCGTTAGTCCGTTTTATTATATTTTACAAAAAAGTGCCATAATGTAAAAAGTGTAGGTAGGAAACTAATTAATGTTTTTTTCGGCTTGTTAGCTAAGCTTATGAGTTCCATTATCGTCCTTTTGGAGACTCTGACGGCTTCGCCCGCGAGGCCGCTGCGACGACCAGTGACCAGCAATGGCACTACTGTGCCAAACGCTTCATTTATATTCACACTGCCAATAAGTTGCTCTTATTATATTTTGTAGGTTTTATTTCATGAGCTCCGAGCTTGCAAATTCCTTTCTAACCTATAACGGAGGCATTTATTCTATTATTTCCTATTATCAAGTATGTATGTAGACTCATTAAGCATTCAAAATGTGTTAAGATTACCTAGCTAATCTAAGAATGTGACGTTATAAATAAGTTACTTATAAAAACTACATTTCTATAATATATTATACTTACTAAGAGACTTCTAATATATATTTATGAACTGACTTAATTACATATTATTAGGTACTTCTTATATAAGTATCTATCGATCGTATTGATGATAACAACCTTACACGATTATTGCTATGGATAATGTTATACCTGCATATAAATAATAAAGAAATGCAACTAACAGTAAGAATAAAGTTATTTAAAAATTAAACCTACTATTTTATTTCATTTCCCTGTCTGAATACAAATCGACGCCCGTTTTTCAAAGAGGTTTTTATTCCAATCTGATATGAGTAGAAACTCCTCTCGGAGCAAAACTGTTGTAAGAATGAAATTGAATTGAGTAGGTAGGTACTACGAGTACATACAAAATATTATAGCATCTATTCATTATGGGTCTGGATGTACATAAAATCCAGACTCAATGATTTAGGTAGCAGTTTGCAATATACAAATTTCTGAATGTATTATAATTTAGTAAAATATCTCAACAAAAACAACCAAACATAAGAATTAACAAACTATATGTTTGTAAAAAAAAAACTGCCGGACTGGGAGTAAAGAAAAAACAGAATGCGTCCAGCTGCTTCTCCCTCCGAGCATGTCGTAAAAGTCGACTAAGGAGTACCTAGTATCCTCTCCAACTTAATGGACCTATATGGGCGATGGGCTGATCACCTGTCACCATGGTTCACCATATCCATCTTGGGAGCCCTGGATCAGAAATGGCTGCAAGTTTTCTTATGATTAGGTACTTGTGGTTCTGCCCACCCCGTTCGGGATACGAGCGTGATAATATGTATGTATGTAAAAATAGTATAGATGGAAACCTTATAGTATATTTAGTTAAGGATTCAACATCAGTTTTGGTGGCTCTCTATAACCTACGGGAAGCTTGAAGTTTTTGCTAGCCATTTCTAAAATTGAGGCAGACTTTGCATCACAGCCGTCTGCCCAGTTCGCACATTTCTTCTCAACAGCGTAGTAAATATCGTTTGGCAAGTAATCGTCCGGACTCGACGAGGTCTTCTGAGTCGTGTTCTTTGCCTTTTCCGTACTGGTAGATGGCTTTTGTCCCTTTTCATTATTTGCTTTTGATATACGATAACTTTGGATGTGCTTGGGGGTAACAAAATACCAAAGGGATTTCAACGTCTTCCTAGAATCTTTTGGTATATCTGCGCTTAGGATATTAGCATAAGATCGTATTTTGTACAAGATATCTTGTTTTGTTTCGTCACTGATAGACAAGTTGGTGGCGTTGTTGAAGACGGGGACGACTTTGATGTTGGCTTTGGGATATATTTGTGTTTGTATATCAGTTTTTATGATGTCCTCAGCAGTTTTGGGCAGGGGTCCACTGATTGGGTAGTAATTTCCTGCCGCATCTGTGCCGTACAAGGCAGTAGCTAGGAGATATACATCATCATCATCAGAAGCCGCAGTCAAGGCTACAAATATGGAAATCTTAAGCAATAATGTTACTGTTTCACTGCACATTATATCATGCGTTGTATATTTCTCATTCAGGGAGCTCATTCAATAGCTGCAATAAGACGTACGTATTAAACCGATTAAGACTAGTAGTTCGCCCCAAACTGAGATCTTGCACGCTTATTATCTACGTGAATATTCAGTCCAACCTGAACCACGAAGACAAACTAACAAAAAGAAGCAACAGGTTACAACAGTTTTAAAATAATACTTTTTACTGTAAAGTAAAATATTACTAATGTATAGTTTTTGAAATAAACCGTAAAAAGTAATATTTTAAAATTGTTGTAACCTGTTGCTTCCTTTTGTTAGTTTGTCTTCGTGGTTCAGGACATCCTATAATAAAAATAAAAACTATTTTGAAACGTACAAATTAAGCCCTTTCACATGGTATCTTACTCGGCACAATTGTAATTTTTATTTTATTTTTGTGCCCTCTTCTTATTTTTGTAACCCAATATCTCTGCAATTCCTTCACCGATTAAGCTGAGATATATATATAAGTTTTACCGATAAATCTTTACAGCCAACCTATTACTGACCTACCAAGTTTCATACAGATTGGATCAACAATTCAAAAGTTATGCTCTAACAAAAATATCACAAACATTCAACGCCAATTACCCCATGTTGCCACTGAGAGCTTCGCTCGCTCGATTAAAAATTCTATTTATATAAATAGACTTACAAAAAGAATAAAAGATCGACTGACTGAAACAAAACTTGTGTGAGTATCTGGAAAATGCCACAACTTGAAATTTTAAACAAACAAAAATTGTTTACCCACTTTGAGCCTTCTGAATACCTAGTACTTACATAAGTAGGTAATTATTTTTAACGTTATTTGTTCATCACATTAAAAATTAATTAAAAGGTTTTTGTGTAAGTATACCTATTGTGATTTTTTATCGTTGAATACCACGTTAAATGCTTTTAGTTTTGTAATGGTTTTGTTTTTTTTTTTAAGGAATACCTAATACGTATAAAAAAATCGAGTAACTATTGGCGGAGATATCGGTGAACATACATACAGTTGAATAAAGAATCTCCGCTTTTTTTTAAGTCGGTTAAAAAGTAGATACGTGCCGACACCACAAAGACTGAAAATCTGTGCTTGTGCAATCTATTTATAAAAGAGTTTAACCTGACTGACTAATTATTCATCATCGCCGAGCCGAAACCGATGAAAAGCCAAAAAAGCTTAAAAGCTGAAAGTTGGAAAGTAGCTTCCTTTTATAGCAAAACTACCCTCTAAGGTGGGAGTTTTCGAAATTCAACCTCTAAAGAGGTGAAAAGGGGTGAAAATGTCTGTATGGAACTTTTTAAAGTGTGTGGTGCGATTTGCTTGAGACTCAGTTTGGGTACTGTAAATGCAAAATAAATGGACACGTGTTTCAGGGTTTTTTTGAATAATCCTTAAAAAGGGGTGAAACGGGGTTCAAAATTTGTATTGAAACTACTTAATAGGCGGTGTGATTGGTTTTAAACTCAGTTTGGATACCTTAATTGCAATAGACGCGTGTTTCAGGATTTTTCAAAACAAACCTTAAAAAGGTGAAATGAGGTACTAAAGTAATTTAACGCGTACGAAGTCTCGAGCAACAGCTAGTAAATCCTATCCTACTTAATTATAAATGTGAAAGTTTGTGAGGATGTTTGTATGTTTGTGCCTCAATCACGCCTAAACGGCAGAACGGGTTTGAATGAAACTTGGAATATACATTGTACAATAGGTTTTTTTTTTATCCGGGTACCTACCACGCGACCGAAGCCGCGGGCGGCAGCTAGTAGCCAACAGTCACATACATAGTCCTGACGCTAGACTAGGATACCCTGTGTCGTAGGTATCTAACTACTAGTACCGTGGCAATAACACCCAGACCCGGAAGAAATATTTGTACAAAGTGCAATCATTTGTTCCGCAACGGGAATCGAACACGCGCCTCTTACATCTCAGTCGTGTTTCTGTTATTATGTAAAGATAGACGTAACTTATAATAAATAAATAAATTAGTTGGGATTACTACACGTGTCACTATTAGTGATGGGCCTAATGTGGTTTGAACCGAATACGAAATTTGGCCGAACATTCGGTTAAAATAAAAAATTCGGCTGAACTTCAGTCGAACTTCGGTTTAATTTCGCCTCGCTTTTTCGAGAGTGCACGTCATGACTTGTTTACGCACTTACATGAAAATGCGTAAACAAGTCATGACGTAAACAAATAAAAGAATAGAATTTCAGACCTTTGATTGAAACAAAACACTTTTTCACAATTCTAAATTTATAATGTATACTTTGTAAATAAAAAAGTGATTTCAAACATAATTAAGAAAACTAAGGCTGTTTACCATCTATAGTAGATGATTTATACAGCGTCAGGAGGCAACTTTTACCTTCACTAACGGGACGCTGTAGTGCCCGGGACGAATTAAGATGGAGTAGGCTTGCCCAGCACCTATTCCATCCTCTCATCTTAGTCGGCCTTGTCCACAGGAAAGACATGGTCAATACGTGCGGCGCCGACTAAGCCGCGGGTTTCCTCACGATGTTTTCCTTCACCGTTGTGAGAGTACTGGTATAGCGCACATAAATTTTTCACACAGAAAAATCCATTGATACACGACCGGGTCTGAACCCACGACCTAAGGATCGGAAGGCGGGGTCACTATCTACTAGACCACCAGTGCTCTCGACCCATCGAACCGAACCATAACTAAAGTTGTAGGAAATTGCCGATGTTTATTAGAAGTGTTTTTTTATTAATATTACGCATTATAGTTACACTTTTCTATTACTGATGTTTGTTAGAAGAATACTAGGTTTATTTCATTTTTGTTTTAATTTTATTAGACAAAGGTAGATTTATTCATTATAGTTATTTAATTTATACAAGACTTTTCAAACAAAGAAGATTATTTTATTTAATTAAATTTTTATCACACCGCGAGTTAAGATTTACATGTTCCTACCTAAAATAAATGTTTATGAGTTTATAAAGGTCTAATTTTATTTTATGGTTAACGATGATATGATTTCTATTAATATCAGTTACTAGCTGTTGCCCGCAACATCGTCCGCGTTAGATGAAATCTAACGCGTACCGAGTTTCAATCCATTCGCACCGCCCGTTAAAAAGTTCCCATACACACTTTGAAACCACATTAGACCCCTTTTTAAGGATTGTTTTAAAAATCCTGAAACACGTGTCCATTTATTTACCTCGGTAACACATATTCTCAAAACTAACTATTATCTATTCTGTGGCCGTTCGAGACATCCCGAGGTATTGCAGAGAACGCTCGAACTATTAGCCGTGATAACTTCTAAACTAAATGTCGGATTCGAATGAATTAAAATGGAATTTGCTTAAAAATAAATAGTCCTGGTGATGAAATAATTTATTTTGATAAGGGTTCATACCATGACGCGAATGGAACCAACCTTTGTTCCTACCTGCATTGTGATTACATTTTTGAACACAAAAGCTGTTATTATTGTGGTTATTGTGACTTAACCATAATAGATGGATATCTTGTTTTGCGGACTTTTTTGTAGACATTAATAAGACTTATAAACCTGTAGGACATTATTTTGTTCCATAATCAATAGTTTTCGCAGCGCACGCCAAAAACTATTTTCTGTTTTCTACCTTGGGTTACAATATTGCAGTTATCTTACGGATCCCTAATTTTTTTGAAAATTTATTATAGCCTATACCGGACCCTGATAGCTTTCTATCGATGAAAGTTAGTAGACCAGTAGTTTCGGAGCCTATTCGTTACAAACAATGTTCGGCATTTAAACCGAATTTCCACCGAATGCCGAAGTTCGGCTCAAGCTGCCGAAATTCGGTCAAATCGAATATAAAACGAATTAAAGCCCATCACTAGTCACTAGTTCTTTCGGCTTTTAAGTCGTTAAGCCATGACAGAGGCCTTCAGGCGGCCACTAGCTCATACGAACTTACTTACTTTTACTAGTTCTTTAGAAAGGAATAAAGAAAGAAAGAAAATACCTTTAATAAATTAATAATA
The DNA here is from genome assembly GCA_949320045.1 of Scotopteryx bipunctaria. Classification (NCBI taxonomy): domain Eukaryota; kingdom Metazoa; phylum Arthropoda; class Insecta; order Lepidoptera; family Geometridae; genus Scotopteryx; species Scotopteryx bipunctaria. Next base: position 2,991,099 of record OX439440.1, read on the forward strand.
TAAAATACATTTAATGGTTCAAATAACTTTCAATAATTAAACAAAAACTAAGAGAAGGTAAACAAATGAATGTGACGAACCATAAGACCCTGCCTCAGCATTATGTTGCTCAAGCAGCAAGAAGCTGATGCAACGCTGGTTTTCTGGCAGGACCTTTGGTTCGTTTGAACCTTTGTTTGGACCTTTGTCGAACCAGTGTGCTGAAAGGATTTAAAGTGCGCCTCAAAGACTTCTTTCGTGCAATTGATACGTCATGTTTTCGAACTTTCTACGGTTCTCGACATGCCGGTTTCCGCACGGTGTTTTCCTTCACCGTTTGAGAGTACTGGTATAGCGTTCATGAATTTTTCGAACAGAAACATCCGACGACTGGAATTGAACTTACGACCTTAGGATAGGAAGGCGGGGCCGCCACCGATAGACCACCAGTGCTTGCAATTAATTGGTAAAATGAATAGTTAAGTTTGAAGACAATGCACCTCTGAAAAGCGACCGTTCATTCGGCCTTTGTTTCCACTTGCATTCAAAACTTCACTATTATTATATTCCACGAAAAGCTATCAAGATATCAGATTATTTTCAATGTTTGAAGGTTATTGGAGACGGAACAAAAATAATTGAGCTGAGACTTAATCAATGTAACTTAAAAATATCGTTTATTTTAGTGGATAAGGTTTATTTTACTTGTAGTACGTCTGTATACATAGCACCCCTATGTGAGATTGAGCTGATGATGAGGGTGATTAGGTCAGGTGCATCTGAGTAAGCAATAGAGAAAAAGCCTGCATTCGTGGAAATAAAACTACACTTAGGTAGTTAGTTACAAATTTTGTAAGACCAAAACATAATTATAATACGAACAAAACGCTTTTGTAATAATTTTTAAGGTGATTTTACTCCTCGCAGCAGGCGTGCTCTGATGCCTTTGAGGCTGCAATCGTCGAGCCAATTCACGCATTTTTTCTCGATGTTGTAATATATAGCATTGGGTACGACGGTCACGAAGGGATCGGAAACCTCCGGGTTCATCACGAGGAAGTCTGTCTGGCCCAGCCTTTCGACGTAGGGTCGATCGAGCAAAGCGGACTTCTTCTGGGTGAGCGCAGAACCCAGTTCCTTCTCTACCAGCGCCGCCTGACTTTGAGGCACCGCCATATCTTGGACCTCTGTTTCCATTCTCAACCATTTCTTGATTTGAGACTTGGGCATGTTTTTAGTAATCTTCTTGTACATCTCTCTAGCCCTTGCTAGACTGTCGGAGTTCAGCCTCCGCCCGTCCTTGTGTGCTCTCTGGATAATGTTCACCAGGCTACGGAGGGCTAAGTCCAGGCTTTCACTGGTTTCACTTGTTTTTTGCAATGGTCTGAGTGACGTCACCGAAAAAATTAAGAATATAACTATCAAACCATGTACCTGAAACAAAAGCGAGGTCGTTGTTATTTTTATATGACGATGGCGCAGCGGGCGAGTGCTCTGAGACGCAAAAGGCGCGGATTCGATTCCTGCCGCGGGAGAAATGTTTACATGTTCTGGAAATATTTCTTCCAGGTCTGGGTGTTGTGATATCTTACTTAAATTTTAAATGCGAAAGTTTGTGAGTTTGGACGTTTGTGCCTCAATCACGCCTAAACGGCTGAACGGATTTGAATGAAACTTGGAATATAGACAGTACATGTACTGGATTAACATATAGGCTATTTTTTATCCGGATACCACGCGAGCGAAGCCGCGGGCGGCAGCTAGTAATATATATTTACAAAAGTAGGTATTTACAAAAAAATATGTATATATGTATTCTATCAGCCATCTCGTTCCCATAATTATTATAAGCTTTGCTCAGTTTAGGGCTAGATGGTGCTGTGTGAAAACTCCACAAATATGTATTATTTACTAGCTGCCGCCCGCGGCTTCGCTCGCGTGGTACTCGGATAAAAAATGTATATGATAATCCAGCACATGCGCTATGTTTTTTCACCGTTTTAACCTTCCCTGGACTACAACAAATATTTCAAAACCAAAATCAGCTAAATCTTCTACTTTGTTCTCGAGTTTTAGCGAGACAAACGAATATATATAGATCTATATATGTACCTATGTAGGTACTTAAGGTACCCCATAAACTACATGATTTTTAAGATACATTAGAAAATGCCACAAGTAGTATCCTTTTCATGTTGATGGTTTCATATGGGCGATGGTCTGATCACCTGTCACCTGGGTTTAACATATCCATTTTGGGCCTCTTGGATCGGGGGTGGCTGCAAGTTTTCTTATGATTACTTATGGCTCTGCCCACCCAGCCAGGGATACGGGCAGTTAAGTATATATGTATAGAAAATGTCAAAGGTGGATTGGTCAGAAAAAGCTCATAACATCTACAAACAATGGGGTATCTATAGTCCAAAGACCTGATGGTACGTGTTTGGTTGGATTGTGAAATTAAAAAAATATGAGCCGAGTGAGAGAGAGACTATTAATAGAAATAAACCGGGTAGTTCCCATTTGTTCTATGGAACATGACGTCATCGAAAAAAGTGACACATTTTCTTCCCAATTTTTTCCATAGTAGCTTTTCACCCGAGTTACATGCCATAGAACAAAATTTCTCAAAAACAGATTTTCTCAAAATCTTCCAAGAGAAGCTAAATAACACTGATAATGATAATTATTCTATCATACCATTGATCAAACATCTGCCTGGGTAAAATAATCCCACAAAAGATTCTTAAAAATCGAAATGGATATTCGTAGCAAGAATGATAAGATACTCGTAAAGAGGTCTTATTTACCTTGTTCTATAGAAAAAAAATTGAGAAATAAAAGTATTACATGTTCCATGGTACAAAATAAGAAAAAATATTTTATTCTGTCCGGTGGCGACATGTTCCATAGAACATAAGGGAACTACCCAATAAAGCTGGTCGTAGAGAGCGTTTTCTTTGCTAGCTGAAGTGGCATGCTACTGACAAAATATCACATTGTTATTGTGAAAGAGACGATGATCCAACTTAACATGTATTTCTTGATTGTACGAAGCCGAACTACTAGAGAAGAAGTTGCCTACATACACTTATCATCTTGGCTGACCGTTTCTTTTTCAGTATAACATGGTTCTCTTATACATCCTTCAAAGCACTTTAATTTATTCAATTTTTACACAATTCCTACGTCCAGGCGCACTCAAACGTAAAATCAATCTGACCAATTTTCCATAAACTTAAATTGACTTTGAAATTAGTGAAAAGAATAAAATGAATTAATTATAAGGTTGCTTCAACCATGTCAATAATACTTAAGCTGACTTTTTATCTTTTGCCTACTAACCCTTACTCTTACTATACGGTAATATTTAATTTACCCCCGAATACTCAAGCGCGACTCAGAGTTGAGCACGTCTCAAGCCAAGGTTTTTTGATGAAAATCTGTCAAAAACTCGTCACTTGAGACGTGCCCAACTCTGAGATACGTTTGAGTATTTGGGGGTTAATGAAATACATACTAAATTAGAACATAAGAAATTTTACCGCATATACATTCAAGTCTGGCTTCTAATAAATTAATAGAAGAAAAGCAGCAAAGTAAGTAAATAGTTTGAAAACAAGCAAATTAGGTGTTCCTAAATTTCAAGGTCACATCAACCTGTCACCATGAAGATGATGATGATGCTGATGATCAACCTGTCACCATGTCTATATACATCTTAGGACATTAAATCAAAAGTGGTTGCAAGTTTTCTTATGTTTGTGGCTCTGCCCACCCCATTGACTGATTACGGGGGCGTAATAATAATGTATTCGTATGTACATTTCAATGTATCATCGGTATAAATTTTACATCAGGCCTTTTTAACAGTAGATTCCATTACCTACTCGTATCAACAGATTCAATGACACGAAATACAAACAGCCCCTCTACAAATAAAGGTATCGACAGACCAAAACTGCCTATAATCCTTGCCGGTATAAATGCAAAACATTTTTTATGTACATACCTACTAGGTAACGATTTAATACTATATGTTGTGATCTTTGATTATATATTGATTGTGATATCTCTTTCAAAAATTTCTTTAAATTTCTTAGAAAAATCATTTTGTTTATATCTTGGCAGATCCTCTCTTCAAATTGCAGGCCATATTCTTTTATTTTTATTATCCACCCTCGTATCCACCAAAGTTTGACTCTTAAACAACAAGACACTGGCAGAATAGAATTATGACTTAAAATATGTCACAGTAGCCAAAAAAAAAGATCTGAACTGAACTGAAGATCGACTGTCATATCACACCCAGCCTTGGAAGAATAAATTGTTCCGAGTTACCAGCATACACTTAACCTCACTTAACCCTATTTGCATTGTTGTCACGCATCACATGACTGTCGCGATAATTCTATAGTTCTTTTGACGACTGTGCTGAAAGAAATCCAAAGTGCGTCAAAGGCTGCTTCCGTTCACATGTTTTTAACTTTTTAGGTTCTGTTTTCCTGGTTTTCCTTTCAGAGGAAATCCGCGGCTTAGTCAGCTCCGCACGTATTGACCATGTCTTTCATATGGACAAGGCCGATTAAGCTGAGAGGATGGGCAAATCTACTCCATCTTAATTCGTTCCGGGCACTAGAGAGTCCCGTTAGTGAAGGTAAAAGTTGCCTCCTGACGCTGTATAAATCATCTACTATAGATGGTAAAAGGCCTTATTAATATTATTTCCTTTGAGAGTACAGGTATTCGCGCATATTATTCGAACGGAAAAATCCATTGCGCGTCCGGATTTATCCATGCCCTTAGGACCGGAAAGCCCCGCTTCCGGTCACTACCAGTAAATAAGTTTAAAGTTTATTTATTTTTTCCACAATAAATTATATATAACAATTTTTAACATAATATTGTCTTATGAACAGTCTACCTACTCTACAATGAAAATGATTAGATTATGATGAGATGGTAATGAAAAAAATAACTAACATTACTTACCAAAAAAAAACTTACAACTAATCTTACTTCTTACTTATATTATAAATGCGAAAGTTTGTGAGTTCGGATGTTTGTGCCTCAATCACGCCTAAACGGCAGAACGGATTTGATTGAAACTTGGAATATACATAGTACATGTGCTGGATTAACATATAGGCTAAATTTTCATCTGGGTACCACACGAGCTAAGCCGCGGGAGGCAGTTAGTATAAATATAATTTACAAAATACAAAATAAACATGTCGTTTGTTTATTGAACAAAGATGTTAATCTAACAAATGTTGGAGAGGATACTATCATTTAGTCGACTTTTACGACATGCTCGGGGAGAGAAGCAGCTGGACGCATTCTATGTTTTTTCTTTACTCCCAGTCCAGCGAAAAAGTAGGTTTAATAAACGGTAAGTTTTCCATGTCATTGTTGTTCTGAGATAGCCACGTTTATTGCGAAGTTTGTGCAGCTACGTCTGGTTAAAGTGAGCAGATTATAGCCAGTACTCTTCCCGTCAGACTGGCTTTAGTGTGTAGGTGTCCTAAATCCCCTTCATACCGAATGAGGGTGATAAAGTGAATTTATTCCATTGGGTCGTCGAGTAGATAACTGACTTATCGTCCACGGCGCGGCCGTCGCGTCTAATCAAATTACCTGAGCAGTTTAAACATTTGATCTTATAATACAAAATTTGATTTTAGTCTTGGAAATAGATTATAGACATAAAAAACACAGAATCCACAAAATAGGTTTTGACTTAAAAAATCTGGAGTTAGATATCAAGAACCATAATGTTTATGCCTTGGAATTAATGAATGAAACTTGGAATATAGGTGTATACATATACTTGGCTTGTGCCACTTGCTCTATCTTCTTTATTTGCAAATCGTGTACCTACTTCAGTGTACGAAAGTAATATGATTACTTGTTGCTCTGCCCAACCTATTAGGGATACTGACGTGATAATAATGTATGTATGTCTAGTTAGCTTAGCCAGACTAAGCTAACTACACAATTATCACAGAACATTTTTTTTTTCATTTAATTAATCATGATAAAAAAATAACAACAAACCACAACCTGATAAAAACTCAGGGTTTCCGTAGGTATATCAAACAATTCCATTGTCGTACTTACTTATTTGAACTAGTAAAAAACGGTGTCACGACATCCAGCGCTCAAAACCCCAGGACTATGAATATTTATAACAAACACACTAACTAAGGCCTTTTACCATCTATAGTACATGAATTATACAGCGTCAGGAGGCAACTTTTTACCTTCACAAGCGGGACGCTGTAGTGCCCGGGACGAATTAAGATGGAGTAGGCTTGCCCAGCACCTATTCCATCCTCTCAGCTTAGACGGCCTTGTCAACAGGAAAGACATGGTCAATACGTGCGGAGCTGACTAAGCTGCGGGTTTCCTCACGATGTTTTCCTTCCCCGTTTAAGAGTATTTGTATAGCGCACATAAATTTTTCACACATAAAAATCCATTGGTACACGACCGGATTTGAATCCACGACTGGATCGGAAGGCGGGTCACTACCAACTAGACCACAATCATACAAAAAATACAATAATTACTTCTTTAAAAAAAAACGGACTGTAATAGTACAATATTCGACAGTTTCCATTTTGCTGACCATTATTACGGCTCAACGCGTCACCTCACACATCTACAAGATACAATTCATATAGCCAACGGTCTCGGGTTACCACACCAAGAGCCGTGGAATCAATGAATTAACCGGACACGGATGCAGCAGCGGCTATTGTAATTTGTAACAAGCCACTGACCGAACGTAGAAGTGTCTCGTAGCCGTAGCTCACCCCTCAGAACTGCTTCACTGCGTAGACACAGACTATATTTTACATTATCATCATCATCTTCCTGCCCTTATCCCACTCTATGTGGGGTCGGCACAGCATGTTCCTTGGATCATGCTGTAAGAGTTTTAGCTAAGGTGTTTTATGACCGGCCGCCTGCCTGACGTCGACCCTTCTTGGGAATACTTGCTTATTGTATCGCATCATGTTGGAGGATACTATCCCTTAGTCGACTTTTACGACATGCTCGAGGAGAGAAGCAGCTGGACGCATTCTGTGTATTAAATTATATTCTATTATATTTTACATTATATCACCTTTAAAAAAAATTCATTTTGATTCCCCGCTAGATATCTAGCGGGGTATCAAAATGAAGGTTACCTACCTACCTACACATACCTACGAGTATGTATGGAAGTTTTTTTAATACGTTGTAAAGACGAATCGAACGACATTATCATTCATCAAAATCGATTCAACCTTTTAGTAGTTACCTCCTTTTTGGGCTTCACCGCAGTCGGTTAAAAATATAAGTTACCATTTGCATAAAAATTAAATGACAACAAAAGGTCAGTAACAGTGTTCCACACTTTCTGTTTGAGAGTCCGCGAGTGAAAGATTATCCCAACTCTCGGAACTCGAATGCAATCACTGTGCAAATAATGAGCTGTAATGTGACAGACGGCTAATGGACAAATTAGTGAGGTCGCGCCGAATCCGTAGGAATCCGTTTACAGGCGAAGTACGAGTATGTTCGGGTATCATCGGCTGATTACTCCGATCGTACAAATAAAATAGTGCGTACACTTGCGTACACCCTCGTACACCACTAAAACCGACATCATCCATTCGATTCCATCGACATTTGATCGGCCGAGTTCGGCCGATGACGGATTTCATGCTATCGTAATGTAAGAGTTTCGTTATTGTTTTGCGAAAGGAAAGTTGAGTACATCTGTAAAATAAATGTTTTAGTTTTATACATTTTAATATTTTATAATCTCAGTAGCGTGGCGGGCAAGTGCTCGGCTGAAACGCAAGAGGTGCGGGTTCGATTCCCGCTACGGGAGAAATGTTTGTATGTTCTGCAAATATTTCTTCCGGGTCTGGGTGTGTATTATGTATTATTAAGTGTGTATTTACAAAAAAAAGTATATAAGTATTTTATTAGCCATCTGGTTCCCAAAGTACAAGCTTTGCTTAGTTTTGGGCTAAATAGCGCTGTGTGAAATGTCGACAAATATTTGTTGTTTGTTTGTTTGTATAGAAGTCTAAAGCAAAATTAAACCGGCCAAGTGCGAGTCGAATTCGTACACGAAGGGTTCCGCTCTATCGTACATGAAACAAGTCTTTTCTATGAGGATCCCCTTAGTTTTTAATTTTAATATTATTTTTGTATAAATCAGTAAATTTTAAATTGTTCGAAAAAGAAAACTAAGGCTATCTAGGTATAGTAAATGATTTATACAGCGTCAGGAGGCAACTTTTTACCTTCACAAGCGGGACGCTGTAGTTCCCGGGACGAATTAAGATGGAGAAGGCTTGCCCAGCACCTATGCCATCCTCTCAGCTTAGTCGACCTTGTGCACAGGAAAGACATGGTCAATACGCGTGGAACTGACTAAGCCGCGAAGGAAAACATCGTGAGGAAACCCGCGGCTTGAAAAAGAACTACACAATAAAATATACCTACTACAAAAAAAATACAATGTGCAAAAAGTCATTCCACCCATCCAATTACTACAGCCCGCTTACAGACGGATGGACGGAAGGACAGACGGACGGACGAACGGACAGCGGAGGCTTATTAATAGGGTCCCGTTGGCACCCTTCGGGTACGGAACCCAGAGATCTGGGTAATAGACACAAAGGACAATCAGGATGGCAAAATCAAAAGGAGACTTATACCCAGCAATAGGTGATACCAGAACGAAATGATGAAGTTTAAATAAAAAATAATGTAAGAAAATATATAATATTTATTTAGAACACAGTTACAAAGACAAACTATAATAACATTAAAAACTTTAAAGTAATCGGTATAATAATAAGAAATAAAAATGAGCTGAGTTTAATTAAAAATTAAACAAATAATGAAAACTGAATGTACTGTACGGTCCTCAGTTGAGTTGGTAATCCGACCCTAAAATGTAGTTCCAATCACGGCAGGAGCGACGGTATTATGTCGACATCAGTTGTTACACAATATCGACAACTTTAACAGACGCGCATATGGCTTATTTTGTATTGAATTTAACACACGGAAAGGTACACTTTCCTCCCTGAAATCCGCCACCCCTGCATGTCGACTCCCCCTCGTCTGAGGTAGGATTTACATGATTTACTTATACATATTGGACAATTCACCTAATTACTTTTCGGCTTTTACCAAAAAAAATACATACATATTGTCACGCCCATATCCCTAATGGGGTGGGCAGAGCCACAAGTAAACAAAAGAAAACTTGCAGCCACTTCTGATTTCAAGTTCCAAGATAGATATGGTGAACCATGGTGACAGGTGATCAGCCCAACGCCCATATAGATGGTCCATCATTTTGGAGAGGTCTATCCCTTAGTCGACTTTTACGACATGCTCGGGAAGAGAAGCTGCTGGACGCATTCTATGCTTTTTCTTTACTTCCAGTCCAGCAGAGAAGTAAAAGCCAAAAAAAAAATATAAATATTTTACACCGATTTTTTTATATCAAGTTATGTATCAGGTATTTTTCATTAAATCCAAAGGTAGATTTAACCACGGCAGATTTTCTTGTAAAAAAGTAAAACATCATAGCCGGAGGCCTCTACGCCGTAGCTCGTAGGTCTACGCCGTAGAAGCGACTACTGAAGACAAAGGCATACATAAATAATTACACGTCCCTAATCGGGTGAACAGAGGGCGATGGGCTCTTCACCTGTCACCATGGTTCACCATATCCATCTTGGGACTTTAAATCCGGAGTGGCTGCAAGTTTTATTATGATTACTTGTGGCTCTGCCTACCCTATTAGGGAAAAAGGGCGTAATAATTATGTATATGTAGATATGAATGTTGACTGTACTTAGGGTCTCTACCCACTAGCGCGTCCCATAACTGCGCGACAGTATCTTGGTATAAAAAGCAAAAGGTCAAATCCGTCAAAGCACAACAAAGCGACGTGCAGGTTCAATTGCGCTCCGGTCAAGGAACGTTGGTAAACGTGGGTGTATAGTACATTGTTGACCTAGTGGAGAAAGTGGCCGATCGAGGGCGTGGGAGCCGAAGGCGTCAATACACTCGAGTTAATAATATAATCGCACTATCATAGTGCTTTATACTACACCTGTGAGGAAAATAAAAATAAGTTTTATTACAACAAAATACCGTATAACTTTATTGTAAAAACACTAGTGAAACATAAAATAAACTAAACAAAATAAGCACTTAACATTGTCATGCGTATTATAATGGGCAGCCTTATCGCTAAGAGCGATCTCTTCCAGGCAATCTTTAGATGGACAGACCATAACTTTGAAAGACAAGGATTTATTAACAGGTTCACAGTTCACAGCACATATAAGTTCACGGCCCGCATATGGGCCATCCGCCTACTGAAGTTAAACGGGTCGTATTTTATTGGACTCAGGTGGAATGTCTTTAGATATCTTATATTAAGTGTACCTATGTATTTAATTATTGAAGTTACATATTAATAATAAAATAGGTTACCGACCGACGAAGTTTTAAGTTTCTTTACTACCAAGGGCATTTTAAGTAGTTATACCCAAATTAAAAAAAATAACACCTTAACAATAAATTTCCATACAACTTTTCTGCCCGCTTAGCGCGTTAGAAATGGATTTTCATACATTTTTCCCTCCGGTATAATATTTGTATGACAGTAATGACATATTATGTTCTCCCCTGTTATGACTTTCCGAGCAGGTGTAGTATCTTGTAGTATAATAGATTGTTAACCTAAAGAGCAAACAACTATTTTTAAGGCAAGAGTGCCTTGTCTCTACAAAGCACTCTCGCCTTAAAAATAGCTGTTTGCTAGAGACTTTTCGTCCCAAGGGTGGGACGAAAAGTCTTTTTAGTCCCTAGAATGTAGGTTTCAAAAGCTACTTTGGTCCCTGTTTACGAGGAATCAACCAGCTGTTTTTGAATACATACATACATATTATCACGCCCGTATCGATAACGGGGTGGGCAGAGCCACAAGTTATCATAACAAAACCTGCAGTCACTTCTGATCCAAGAGATCCAAGATGGATAAGGTGAACCATGGTGACAGGTGATCAGCCCATCGCTCATATATATTCATCATGTTGGAGAGGATACTATCCCTTAGTCGACTCTTACTCTTTTTGAATAGATGTTATAAAATAGTAGATTGTTTATCTAGGGAGCAAATGTTTCCTTAAATCCAGAACGGAGCGAGGGATTCTAAGTAAGTCACTCGAGTTTAAAACAGTGTTGCTCCCGAGGTGGACACTCTACTTATTATCACCCTCTATGAGAAAATGAGTAAGATTAGTGCAACTTATCAATATGACTACTAATGTAGACTATTAATGGTGTCACATCAGTGTGGTGAAAGGATTTTAAGGTGCGACTCAAAGGCTCCTATCATGCACTTGTCAAATGCTTTCGAACTTAAGATTCTACGGCATGCCGATTTCTACTATGTTTCCTTCACCGTTTAGTAGTATAATGCACATATTTTTTTCCCTCAAACAGTAAAATCCATTTTGAATGGATTTGAACACACCACCGGCTAGCGGGGCCGCTACCACTAGGCCACCAATGAATTGTAATAGTACGTTGACTTATTTTTAATTTCGTTTGCAGGCGATTTTTTATCATACAGCCAGTTACTTGTTCGTTTGTACAATGTTTGTGATCGATCTCTTTGATGATTGGAACATTTACTAATTAATCCACATTCCAAATTCAAATCACTTTTCGTCCTAGGGACGAATAGTCTCTTTCGTCCCTGGAGACTAAAATAACCAGCTCATTTGAATAAATGTGATAAAAAATCCGTTACTCGACTTAATACCTCAGAGGCGGCCCACGAAATTACTCCTCATTACTCGTGCATGAAAACATAAAGTAAGTAGGCACCCCTTAAAGTATTCATTCACATTTTTATAGATACAAAATGCCATCAAAGAGCATCCGTGGGAGGTAAATCCCTGATAAGAGATTGCCTTTACAAGTGCGCATTAACTCGCTAAATAGAACCTGAACTTGTTTATTTTTAAAAACATGTTGTATAGAATAGAAATAAGAATCTTTCAGAGAGAAAATATTCACTTCATAGCATTTTTATTTTAAAATAGTTTTAGCTTATAAGTCTATCAGAATGTTGATTCTAAGAAAATGTGATAGTAATCTGCTCAGTAGCTTTTTTCTTGTTTTAAAGTGAAATTTTTATATATAAAGTAATAAAGTATAAGAAAATTTTTGAATGCACAGGAGGGGACTTTAGCATCTTGCCACCCTAGCCAAGATCATCTGCACTTGGTGCAGCCTGCTGACAGACGAACGAGGCTATGGCGACTCAACAAGATGCACTGGCCAGCGTAGTGTTTTATGGCCAAAAACCCTCTTTATGATAGACGCCAATATACATAGGACGGCCCTCAATTCCCGGCAGTCCTGCTATCCCGAGCTCTGGCAGTAGCTCCGGTTCTGGTGGGGCAGAGGGTGCGAAGAATCTCCGGAGTTAAAATGTACGGATTCGTAGATTTAGCAATATTCAGCCTTCGAATATTATAATTACAAATTCAGAAACATACTGAAAATCGTTTAGCGTACACTGTATTATAATGAATAATAAGGATAGTAGGTACCTACGTGTGCTGGAATGGGACATAGGGTACTTTTTATCTGGGTACCGCGTGAGCGAAGCCGCGGGCGGCTGCTAGTAAATACTAAGGCCTTTTACCATCTATATTAGATGATTTCTACAGCGTCAGGAGGCAACTTTTACCTTCACAAGCGGGACGCTGTAGTGCCCGGGACGAATTAAGATGGAGTAGGCTTGCCCAGCACATATTACATCCTCTCAGCTTAGTCGGTCTTGTCCACAGGAAAGACATGGTCGATACGTGCGGAGCTGAATAAGCCGCGGGTTTCCTCATGATGTTTTCCTTCACCGTTAGAGAGTACTGGTATAGCGTACATAAACTTTTCGCACAGAAAAATCCATTGGTACACGACCGGATTTGAACCCACGACCTTAGGATCGGAAGGCGGGGTCACTACCAACCGGACCAACAGTGCTCTCTATCGTCTGTCACATCGTGTACATAGACGGAAATCAGTGGATGAGACTCGCGAGGAATCGGAGAGAATGGCGTAATAGAGGTGGCCTACAAACAGCAGTACGTGGAGACGGGCTGAATTCATGATGACGATGATGGTGAACTAAAATTTGAAAGTTAGCTTCCGTTTATAGCATAACCACCCACCCACTCTCTCCTATTCATTCTTATTCCCATCTTATTGTGGGATCTGCTTTCCTCGTCTTTTCCATTCACTTCGCTCTATCTAAACGCACCACCATGTTTTAGGATTTTTTTTAAATAACCCCTCAAAAAGGGATAAAATGGTGTATCAAAATTTAAAACATGCGAGCGAAGCCGCGCATCTCGCTGCGTATGTATGTTAGTAAGAGGTACATATCGCAATAAATACAGTACTTAGCAGTGGTTAGACAGGTTATAATTATTTTTATATTTCATACTTTCTCTATAATTATTAATTTATTTCAGTAATACTCTTTGAGAGCACTGGTGGTCTGGTGGCTTTCTGAACTAAGGTTTCGGATTCAAACCCGGTTTTATTGTATTTAATTTCTTTAGCTTTGATATATTATAAAATTGACATTGACTAACTTGACATTCAATTAATATTGTAACTTTCTAAATATTTGTACGGCCTACCGCCACAATCTAGAGGTCTAATATCTTAAACCTAACCTATTATATTTATGTTCGACAAATAAATGATTTATGATTTTTATATACTGCGCTATACCAAAACCCCTAAAACGGTGAAGGAAAACATCTTGAGAAAACCCACGGCTTAGTCAGCTCCGCATGTATTCACCAAGTCTTTCCTGAGGATAAGGCCCGACTAAGCTGAGAAGATGGCATAGGGGCTGGGCAGCTCCATCTTTATTCGTCCCAGGCACTACAGCGTCTCGTTAGTGTAGGCAAAAGTTGCCTCCTGACATTGTATAAATCATCTGTTTATAGATGGCAAAGGCTTCGTTTTTTCGTTTCAGTAATAGCATTTACAGATGGGGTTGGTAAATACAGAGATGTAACATCAAAGCCAGCCGCCCCATCATCGTCGCTGTTGCCGACCGCCCCACGGTCCGGCCGCTGTCCGATAGGGAGGGATGGAACCCCATCTCGAGCCCATCTCGCTCCGTCATCCATTCGGTTCCCGACGTCCGACCGGTTTGGACGTCCCGCGATTTTCAGCAAGTGTTGTATGGTGCTTTCCGTTCGCGTACTTTGAAGTAACTTTGGCTGCTGTGAAATTAAAGGTAAGAAAAATTAAGTAAAACAAAATGTTATTTTTGTTTAAAAAAATATATTACTAAATGTAGGGACTTAAATTCTACATTGTTGGCCGATTTTTATTAAATCCAATTATTTAACACTTAAGCACTTACATGTATTAAATTTTTTATAAATGTAAGAAATATGTGCTGTGATTTTTTATTAAGATCTAAGCACAGAGAAAAAACTTTAATATCCTTTTTACTTATTTCCAAGTTTTTATGTAATTTTAAACAAAAGTAATTTTATTAGTGGCTGCAAGTTTTCTTGAGTTTACTTGTAGCTCTGCCCACCCCATTAGGGATACGGGCGTGATAATATGTATGTATGATGTACATATTTTATCGTTATTTTCTAGATCGAACTCACGCAAGTGTACATGTTAATGTAAATAAAATAGATATTTTTTAGGGTTAAACGGTTTTATATAAAAGAGAGATAAAAATGATGTAAATAATTTATTAAAAGCTAAAAAATAATTAGGTTGTTTTAGGTACCATCAATCTAGATCATTTATCAGACTCAAAAATAAAATAGTGCTATGTGCGTAACATGCAAATATAAAAAAACATAAATGATGCCATTTAGTTACTTAGGACCAACCTGATCGGGATCATTCTTGAAACCAATTTTTCACACCAAAGCAAGAACAAAAAAATATGGTTATAGAAACTCCTAATTTTTTAACGTTCGTAAAAAATGTTTTCCAGATTTTCAGTGATTTTAATCAATGAAGCATTTTGAGTATTGAGTTAGAATTCTTGCGGACACGGACGGCTAGGTGTCGATGGCTCAAAATAATTTTATCAGTTATCATCATCATTGAAGTTAAGCCAGGACGGAGGCCTTTAGTAGCCTAAAAACTCCGTTACAAAAGTTGGCCACTAACTTATCATTCAAGTCGGTTACTTACCCCCGAAAACTCAAACGCATCTCAGAGTTGAGCACGTCTCAAGTGACGAGTTTTGACAGATTTTCATCAAAAACTGTCAAAAAACCGTGTCTTGAGACGTTCTCAACTCTGAGTCGCGTTTGAGTATTCTGGGCTACGTTCTTATAATTAATTCTCTGATAAAATAAGAACGCGATATCTACCCGTTTTCAAATATCCTTCAGTATGTTTCTGAGTATGTTTCTAAAGAGAGCACTGGTGGTCTAGTTGGTAGTGACCCCGCCTTCCGATCCTAAGGTCGTGGGTTAAAATCCGGCCGTGTACTAATGGATTTTTCTATGCGGAAAGTTTATGTGCGCTTTACCAGTACTCTCAAACGGTGAAGGAAAACATCGTGAGGAAACCCGCGGCTTAGTCAGCTCCACACGTATTGACCATGTCTTTCCTGTGGACAAGGCCGACTAAGCTGAGAGGATGGAATAGGTGCTGGGCAAGCCTACTCCATCTTAATTCGTCCCGGGCACTACAGCGTCCCGCTTGTGAAGGTAAAAGTTACCTTCTGACGCTGTATAAATCATCTACTATATGATGGTAAAAGGCCTTAGTTCTTTTTTCAGTATGTTTCTGAATTTGTAATTATAATATTCGTAGGCTGAATATTGCTAAATCTACGAATCCGTACATTTTAACTGCGAAACCATAGGTATTTCAATTGAATATGGATTCGTAGAAATCTATTATATAATTGTCACTCCCTTTGTTAAAAAGTCCGCCATTGTAGCGTAACAGAACGGGGATTATATCATGATATTTGCTGTTATTTGCCTCCAGGGGAAAAGTTCTTTTTTTATTTTTGTCCGTTACCAATGTCATGGATCAACATTATATACGACTAGCTGCCGCCCGCGGCTTCGCTCGCGTGGTATCTGGATAAAAAGTAGCCTATATGTTATTCCAGCACACATACTATGTATATTCCAAGTTTCATTCAATCCGTTTAGCCGTTTAGGCGTGATTGAGGTACAAACATCCAAACATCCAAACTCACAAACTTTCGCATTTATAATATAAGTAAGATATAGTTTTACTCACGAAAGATTTTTTGTTTTTGAAGGCTTTTTTAGACCTGTTTCAATAAACTGTTGCGTTAGTTCTTTCATATTGAAATTATTTCTATACTCGGAAATGGTACTCAGAATAGCAAATCAATTTTGTTTTGTATGTTCTGCCTACGCATTTTATTTCAATCAGGATTTTAATGATATCAACCTATTTTTATATGCTACTAACTGTTCTATGAGAGCACTGGTGGTCTAGTTGGTAGTGACCCCGCCTTCCGATCCTAAGGTCATGGGTTCAAATCCGGTCGCGTACCAATGGATTTTTCTGAAAAAATTATGTGCGCCATGCCAGTACTCTAAAACGGTGAAGGAAAACATCGTGAGGAAACCCGAGGCTTAGTCAGCTCCACACGTATTGACCACGTCTTTCCTGTGGACAAGGCCGACTAAGCTGAGAGGATGGAATATGTGCTGGGCAAGCCTACTCCATCTTAATTCGTCCCGGGCACTACAGCGTCCCGTTTGTGAAGGTTGCCTCCTGACGCCTGTATAAATCATCTAGGTACTATAGATGGTAAAAGGCCTTAGTTTTTTGACTGTTCTATAAACTGGTGCCACATGAATAATCTGTAATAGATGAAAAGACTAATGCATTCTAATAGCATTACGATCCTTTTTTATATAGATAAAGACGTAGACTATAAGATTTAAGTTGTATAAACTATAACAATGAAAACACGTAAAGTCTTATATAATAGTATAAAATTTTCAAAATTCAAATTCATTTAAATTATATTTGAATGTAATACAGAATAATTAATAATGTAAGTAATCATTGTAAAAAAAAAAAAAAGACTAATGATGATCATTACATTTTATCATAATTTTCTATGAGTGTATCGTCTGCCAAATTGCATCTTCCATCGAAACTAGTTAAATTTTAAGTAGCCTAAATATAAATCCGGCGATGTGGGTATTGATCGGTAAGCAAACCCGCGAAATCTCGATCTGAATCAACTATTGAGCAGTGGACTTATCACTACAATCCATATTTAGCCATCAATTACCTCGCGTGAACTGCTCTAATTTTATCTGGATTGCAAGTTTTTATAAAAAAACAATGTTATGATGACAATGCAATGCATTGTATAATGAAGATCTAACATATACGTAGATTTAGAATCACAAACTTCTTAAATAAACAAACAAACATTGAAAGATTTGGGAATATTTCACATGGCGCTACCTAGCCCCGAACTTAGCAAAGCTTGTACTATGGGAACCAGGTGGCTGATAGAATATTTTATATACTTTTTTTTGTAAATACATACTTATAATACAAAATACTACAATACCCAGACCGGAAGAAATATTTGCAGAACATACAAACATTTATCTCGTAGCGGGAACCGAACCCGCGCTTCTTGCGTCTCAGCCGAGCGTATAATTGAAGAAAAAGAAACACAAGTAATCATAAGAAGACTTGCACCCACTCCTGATTTTAAGTACCAAGATGGATATGGTAAAAAAAGCTGTCCAAGTTGAACTACAAGGATGTTGTTTTTGGACCGCGGTTGTTGGCTAAGACGCAAAGATTTGCAGAGAGTACAAAATGCCTTGTGCTTGCTTCTGCTTCGACGCTCCATTTAGGGGTCACCTGAGTTCATTTTTAAACGCTTATTCCAGTTCAAAAATGAAGCATCGCTAAAAGTTTCACTTAGCGTGCCTCCTATTTGGGATTATGAGGCATAATACGCCCACGTATCTGAGAAGATCAAAAGGGTATCGTCTAGTCTAAGGTCCTGCGAACCTCGCCAACGCTCGATGCGGCTTTCAACACAGCGGCAAAGAACAACTGCTTTTGAAGGCAGTTTCCGCTACGCTGCATCGAAGTGTTGGAATAATATTCCCCCGCCGATAAGGAACCTGCAGAGTAGCTTTGGTTTTAGGAAAAAGCTTAAATTTTATTTAAATGACTGGCAGAAAGCGCAAGAAAGCCTTTTGTTGGATACAAATGCTATACAGAAATAATGTTTAATTAATGTCCCTTTGTAATATTATTATTTTAATTTTCTTTTATTAAATCTTTGTAAATTTTCCATACCTTTGTTTTTTTTTCACGTTTTCATGTCCGCTCTCTAGAATCAGCCCTAATGGAAGACCAGCGCGGTTTGTTTTTACAAACTGCAAATGCTGAGTTGAGGTCCGTTTTGCAGCAACCTAGAATATAGTTTATAAATAGGTAACTACCTAATAAGTGTAAATTTATGTTGATGCAAATAAAATATTATTCTATTCTATTCAACGTAGATTTAAGACGTGTCCAAGTGATCCTCGTAATTTTATGGAATATATTTTCTTTTGACTTTGACTTTTTTTGTCTAAATAGAAAATCACATGAAAGGGTTTGCTGCAAATGAATAAATACTTAAAAACTAAAAACTTACTTTTGTTAAATAAATGGTACGATTTAATTTAAAGTTTCTTTTCTTCTTTTTAGATATTAATAAAAGCTTGGTTTTAAATACCTATTTTTAAATATTAGTGTGATAAGAAAAAAACTACTGAAATAAATTTTGAGGGCAAAGGTCTGTTGGTTATTCCGTTGTGATTTTAAATGAGGTGCCCTCTTTGTCCTGATTGGTTTCCTGGTACAGTGACATAAGAGATGAATTCTGAAGCCTTGTACTGATAAGGCAACGATTTACGCGCAACATGTTGCTTATCATGTTGAGTGACGACGTCAAACTTTTGTTTAGCAAAATTGTACTCTGGCAACGACGCGCGCGGAAAAATATGTTGAGCGTCACGTGTTGCGTCTCAATTGTAGCGTAGTGATAACATAGCTTTATGTATTTTTAACATAGTGAATGCTAATAATGTATGTAAAAGCAAATACTCTTTCACTTGAAAGATTCAATGATGGATTTGATTTCATGATTCATGCCTATGAAAAATAAGATTCCACTGCTTTTTATCTAATGAGGCCTTTACTATTTTTAGTAGATGGTTTATACGACTTCAGAAAGCTAATAACGGGACGCGTTACCCGGGACTTATTTAGGTTTGCCCAGCACCTAAACTATTTTCTCAGCTTAGTCGGCCTTATCCACGGGAAAGATATGGTCAATACGCTTATGCTTCTTATATTTATAAGAATTTTAAGATTTTAATTTTATTTTTTAAGGGATTTTCTCCAAAATTATGGACCACCTATATGGGCGATGGGCTGATCACCTGTCACCATGGTTGTCCATATCCATCTTGGGAGTTTGGATCAGAAGTGGTTGCAAGTTTTATTATGTTTACTTGTGGCTCTGCCCACCCCATTAGGGATACGGCGTGATAATATGTATGTATGTAGGATTTTTATTTATTCGATTCAATGCATAGACGGTAAAAAGGGAGTCACAGTCAGTAGCACCTGGCTCGGAAATAGCTGCGAACTTCGTACGTTAAACGTTACTACTGAATAACTACTACCTGTTAAAAGTAAAAATAAAAAACCGGGCTGCGTTTCCGTGCAAAAAATATACCGAGTTGCAACGCTCTCAATTTCCTGCATGCAAACAGACCAGACAATTTTATTGAATTGATAAAGGAATAGTTGAAAGAGGAATCTTTTACCGGTTCAGGTATTTTAATGATCTATAGGGCCAGGGCTGTAAGATAAAAGAGTAGCAACTCTTTTAACTTATAACATCAACAACAACAACATACCTAATTAGGCGACATCTGAAATATTTCCTGAGATAGTGGGCGCAAATCCTGCCGTGCAACAGCTGTAATGAAGTATGTTTGTATATGCTTTTGGTATATTTGGTTTATTTTGGTGGACGGGTATAATGATAGACGGTCTTCATGTTTGGAAGCGTGTTTACTAGTCTGAGGTGCAATGAGTTGTCCCTTACAATGTATATGGCAACTATATTATAAATTGTGTTAAGTAACAAATATGCTGAGCTAAGCGCTCACACCACATCTATATCTTTGAGGGGAAATAATTTAATTAAGACAATAATAAAATTATTTCATTATTACAATTTTCAGTTATTGTTATCTCACACCACATCTATATTTTTAGAATAAATTCGATTACATACACTAGGTTTTTTCCAAAGAAATCAAATTAATAATTTCACAACATATACACTGTAAATATGACATAATAAATACTTAGATAACTTTTTTCTTATTTCATTTATATCTTTCAAAACCCATCTTTTATAATTTTTCCTAAATTAAAATGTATTTTAATAAATATTTTTATGATAAAATTAGCAAAACGGAAACTTTATCTAGCACCTATTAAATTCTTTAATAATTTCAAGTGACAAGCCCCTGTATACAACTACGATAAAAACGTAATTTGATCTACTGACCTACCTGTTAAGACTGATTAACTATTTCAACATTTACCTTTCTTATTAAATTACTTGGTTTGATTCATCACTTCACATCACTAGAATGTTCCATCACTAGTCCAAGAGGCGACGACTGGTGCTCGTCCTGGCCTCGCTGCTCTGGCTGGCTGCTAACTCCTGGCACGCTGCTCTGGGAGGCTGCTCGGGCCGGGCTATACCCTGGACACCACTGCTACTGAGTCGGGCAATCCCTAACTCCTCCAACAAAATAAAATCTTCTTTCTTAACAACTTTCTTCCTTCTTCAGAATATTTTATTTTCACAATGTTTATAACTTATTTCGTCTTAATACACTTTTATCCTCTTTCTTCATAAAAAATAAATTCTCCATTGAATTATTTTATTTCTCTCTTCTTTATTCATTACTTCATATTTTCTTATTTCATTTTTCTTTCTTCTTTATTTTTATCTTCTTTTTCAAAGTATTTATTTTATTCTTCTTACTTCGTAATATTTCATTCTTCTTGTTTCATAAAATTATTTTTCTTTTATTTATTCTTCCATATAATCTTGAATTTCTTCGTTTCTTATGTACATTATTTTTCCCTTCTATATTTTTGGGGAAAAAAATGTTTTTTCTTACTTCTATACGTTTTTATGTTCGAAATATTTAGGCGAGCAATATCAGTAGGTACCTCAAGCGGTGAAAAAACCATGAGGAAAAAAGCATGTCATTGAACCTAAAAAACGAAAGCGTATGTCAATTACACGAAAATATATTTAGTTAAAGATGCCTCAAGGTTTTGCGAACCCAAGGTGAAAAAAACCGTTTTAGTATCATTAATGCGCATAATTGGTACCTACTCAAAAGCCTAATTAGAATATAGGTACTAGGTACTAATTTCTTAATTTAGTTATCTACTTAGATGTTGTTCATTAAAACTCATCTGTAATTTAAATTAACAAAATAATGTAACATTTTATCTGTAACAACCCTGATTGAAACTCCTCACATAGCAAAAGAATTTACACAATTTTTCAGGATCGAGAACAAGCAGCAATAAAATATTTCTTCAATAAAACAAAATAAAAATATTCATAGAAAGAAACATACAACTGATACAAATATAATATATTATATTATAAATGTGAAACTTTGTGAGGATGTTTGTATGTTTGTGCCTCAATAACGCCTAAACGGTTGAAAGGATTTGAATGAAACTTGGACATACAACAGATAGATAGACGTATTTATTTTCATATTTTTTTAACAAACATTGCTTAATAGTGTTCGTTAGCCTATATTGAGCACTGGTGGTCTGTCTGTTGGTAGTGACCCCGCCTTCCGATCCTAAGGACGTGGGTTCAAATCCAGTCGTGTACCAATGAATTTTTCTGTGCGAAAAATTTATGTGCGCTATACCAGTACTCTCAAACGGTGAAGGAAAACATCGTGAGGAAACCCGCGGCTTAGTCAGCTCCGCACGTATTGACCATGTCTTTTCTGTGGACAAGGCCGACTAAGCTGAGAGGATGGTATAGGTGCTGGGCAAGCCTACTCCATCTTAATTCGTCGTTTGTGAAGGTAAAAAGTTGCCTCCTGACGCTGTATAAATTATCTACTATAGATGGTAAAAGGCCTCAGTAAGCCTATGTTAGGTTTATTTAAACACTATTGTTCTCATTTACAATATAACAAATAAAAAGTTGAGTAGAAAACACGTCCACAAAAACGCAATAACAAGATATAATCAGGAGCGACCGCGAACAGCGGTAACAATAGGGTATCACACAATTCAAACGTACGTCATTACAAAAAATACCGGCCCGTCAGGTGAGTTGTATACAGTGATAGGGAGAATCAAGAGTACCCACGGCACAACCAGTTGAGCATAGCAGTTGAGCATAGCAGTTGAGCATAGTGGTTTTAGGTTCGGAAGGGGGATTGCACCATATAGCTATGCTTGTGCGCGTGCGCTTGTGACTACGAAACTGATAAAAGATGCACAAAGAATATTAATTTCAAAATATCTTACTACTCATTGTTTCATATATTGTTTCATTTTCATTTGTTTTATATGAGCGGTCAGGGTGTTCAAAATTATCTTAGCATACAAAGATCTCAAAGGTAGTACCTATGCAAACTCTTTTGAGTGAATACTTGAAATACTTACTGTGCGAAACGCACAAAAGAAAGAACTTTTATTTTAGGTAAAAATGGTTTATTGTGGGAACCATAATGTCGTCGTTCTCATTATTCTTAACATAACCTCCAAAGTTGTCCTGTGTTGCCATATTGCAACTTATTCTTATGTTGGTATTGAACATATATTGGGGCCCGGACTAAAATTACATACCGGATACCTTTTAACTAATAAGTCACAAACATAATGACAAACAATGTTACTAAATCTTAATTTAAAAATAAAAATTAAATTAACTTAATTATTACTGATCATCATTAGAAAATTTGTTTTTATTTTAATCTGCTAGTATGGCACAACTTGGCTACTAGTTTTAACTTACATCTAAACACAAACTTAATACTAATCATTATCAAGTGGTAAAGGACACACTTTCATGATACTTGTTGTTATAATAAAACCCTTAGCAGTCTTAACATTAAGTGCACGCACCTTACCGTCCCTGCCTGGCATGACTGAAACAATTCTACCCATAGGCCATTTCAAGGGAGATACATTGTCATCTTTGATTATAACCAATGTTCCTGTTTTTAGGTTTGGTTGGACACCTTTCCATTTGGGTCTGTTTTGCAGCATTACTAAATATTGCTTGTGCCACTGATGCCAAAAACTTTGTTGCATTTGCACACATTGTTTCCAAAAGGAAAGTTTTCCAACATTTTCACCAACCAAGTTAATCTCTGGATAAGAAGTTAAAGTAGAGCCTGTCAAGAAATGAGCAGGTGATAGGTAAGACATGTCTTCAGGATCAGCTGACATAGGCGTCAGAGGTCTGGAATTTAAGATTCCTTCTATTTGAACCAGTACTGTATTCAGTTCCTCATAGGTAAGGACAGCCTGACCAACCTTCCTGACCACGCTTTATATGGTATTTAACGCTCTTAATACCAGCTTCCCACAAGCCGCCAAATACTGGTGAATACGACGGAATGAAATTAAAAGATATTCTTTCGGTATTGCAGAAATCATGTACCGCATTTTGATGGCTTGTAGAATTCTGTAATTTATACAAATCATTTAGTATATTATTTGCTCCTTTATAATAGACTGCATTGTCACAATGTATTTTTGTTGGCTTATTTCTGCGGGAGATAAACCGTTTTAAACAAGCTAGGAATGTGTTTGTTGTCATATCAGAAGCTAATTCAATATGTATTGCTTTAGTCACAAAACATACAAATATTACAATATATGCCTTTGTAATCACTGGCTTTCTAATCCTAGATTGCTTTACATTAAATGGCCCTCCATAGTCTGTACCGACTATTTGAAATGGCCGCGAAACATTTACACGGTCTGATGGGAGGGAACCCATGAGTTGAGTTGTGGCCTTAGCTTTAAGTTTAAAACAAATGATACATTTGTGTATAACTGATTTTATCTCTCTACTGGCATTTATTATCCAATATTGCTCACTTAAGCTACTTAAAATTAACTTCTGACCTGCATGTTTTAGACGCGAATGTTCCTTTTGAATAATTAGCTTTGTGATGTTTGAACACTTAGGTAAAATAATTGGATGTCTCTGAGAATAAGAGAGACTGGCGTTCTGCAATCGCCCACCAATTCGTAGCATAGATCTAGAGTCAAGAAACGGGGTTAAATTACTCAAGTTACTTTTTAATTTAGACAATTCACCATGCTCTTTTAAATGATTTATTTCGTTTTTAAAATGTCTTTCCTGGTCGATTTTAATTATAACATGCAAAGCAGATGTCAATTCCTCAGGGCACAGTTTTCCTTCTTTTTTGGTATTATCTTTTTTACAATTATGTATGAATCTTTTCACATAGGACATTATTCTTGTTAGTTTTTCAATACTAGAATATTTATCAAACACAGAGGTAAGATCATTTATTTTATTGCATGTATTACATGCTTTAATTTCCGGTTTTAATTCGGGAATATTGTTCACATTAACTTTATCTTCACTTTTAAGATGTGTGTACATAGCACTTTTTAAATACTCAGGTCCATGAAACCACAATCTGCCTACCTCTGTCTCCAATAATTTTGGTGACAATCCACGGGACAAACAATCTGCTGGATTCTCACTCGATTTGACATAGTTCCATTGAAATTGCGCTGACAATTGGTTGATTTTCTCGACTCTATTAGCTACATATACACTTAGTCGCACAGGCGCAATGTTTAACCAACACAGCACAATTTGTGAATCCAGATATAAAAATGTTTTTACCGCATATTTTAGGGACAGTGTGTCGTGAACCTTTTTAGCCAACATGGCCAATAATAAGGCGCTGTTAAGTTCAAGTCGTGGTGTGGTTAGTTGTTTGTTTTTAGGATTTATTCGTGACCTAGAACATAATAGGTTTACCTGAGGGACATTGTTCGCATTAAATGATCTTAAGTATAGGCAACAGCCATAAGCAATGTTAGATGCATCAGCATAACCAACAAGTTCTAATGTGTTGGATGATTGGTCATTGATATTCCGTGGTATCGAAATACATGACATTTGTACCAATTCGTTAGCAAATTCAACCCACTGCATATTGAGATCCTCAGGCAAAGCATCATCCCATTTTATATTCGCGAACCACACCTGTTGCATTAAATACTTAGCTTGAACTAACAACGGACCTACAAGACCCAAAGGGTCAAAGAACTTGCTTATGAAGCTCAGCATTTGTCTTTTAGTGTAAACTTTCAACACTAGTTTTTCAGGACATTGCATTTTCAATGTGTCACACCCTACATCATAGGTGAGCCCTAATGTTTTCATAAACAGGCTATTTTTATCAAAATCTACATTTCCGAAATATTGTAAATTAGAAGGTATATCTTTTAAAATATTCCTTTCATTTGAACACCATTTGTGTAGCGAAAAACTTGCTTCTTTCATTATTGCATTTAATTCTAATTTGGTTGCTTCTAACTCATTTAAATTATTGCTTCCACATTGTACATCATCAACATAAGTTGAATATTTGAGAGCTGCCGCAGCCAGAGGATATTTTTCACCATAGATCTTAGTAAGTTCTAACAAACAGCGAGTCGCAAGGAAAGCTGAACTTTTTACCCCATATGTGACCGTTTGCAACTGTAGGCACTTCACAGAATCATGCGTGGAATCCCGCCACAAAATGTTTTGCAAACAGCAGAATTCTTGGTCTACTAAAATACCCCTGTACATAGCCTTAATGTCACAAAGTAGGACATATTTAAACGTTCGAAAAAGCGTCAATATATCAAACAGCTCACTTTGTACAACGGGACCGTTGAGCAACACGTCATTCAAGCACAAACCGTTTTTAGTTTTCATGCTCGCGTCAAACACCGCACGAACAGGTGTAGTTTTGCTATTCGGATTAAATACCGGGTGATGTGGAAGAAAATATACTTGACCACTATCACAATTATAATTCTGTATATCAAAATACTTAGCATGCCCTTGATCAATATAATCATGAATAAAATCTTTATATTTTTGAGACAGTACCTCATCCCTAGCGAAACGCTTCTCAAGGTTATAAAACCTTTGTAATGCACAGGAAAAAGAATCACCTAGCTGCACATTTTCTAGCTCAAGCTTTAAAGGCAAACCAACAGAAAACTTTTGATTGTCTAACTTGACTGAAGACTGAAAATATTCTTCAGCTAATTGTTGCTCACTAGTGCCCTCTTTATCTACAGTGGGTACCTTTTCACATTCCCATAATTTGGAAATGGTTTCCCTAATTTCGTGCAGTTCAGGGTCCTTGTCCTTCACATTGTGTGGAAAATTATTAACTTTGTTACCTTGAACGTAGAGGCATAAATTAGAAGCAAAAACCTTGCCAGCTGAGACGGGCAGGCTGCCTGCAATGACATATCCAAGTGCAGTGCTAATCAGGTACGGGCCGGCCGGCGTAACGGGCAGCGTTTCACGCTGTAAGACCTGGAAAAATATGTCACAACCCAATAGGAGATCTATTTTTCCTGATTTATTATAATTCTCATCCGCTAACTTGATGTGAGGTGGAATGTTGAATTTGGATATATCAAAGCTTTGCTGAGGCAGGTTGCAGGTTATATGCTTGACCACACAACATGAAACTTCAGTGAAATATTTTGTCACTGAAGAGTGAATGGTCAATTTTGTTTGCTTTGAAACTTTGTGAGCACCATCTAATATTCCCAGAATTTGCTGGTTAGAAGCATGGAGACTACATCCAATATTATTTGCTAAGCTTTCAGTTATGAATGAAATTTGTGACCCGCTGTCCAGCAATGCCCTAGCATTTATTATTTTACCATTTTTACCTTTAATTTGGACGATTGCTGTTGGCAACAGGACATCTTTGGCATGCGAAATGTTAGTCATATTGACCACAGCATGCTTTGCACCAGTAGCGTTGTGGGACACTGATGGGGAATCAGCATTTCCTTTATTAGATGGTGAATCGGTATGCACAAGAGTATTATGTTTCCCTTGGCACACAGCACATTTAAGGCGCAACATGCATTTGCCACGATGCTCATTTAAGCATATTTTGCATAAGTTTAGACTTTTTATAAAGCCACACCTTTCTTTTTCAGGTGCCATTTTGAATTTTTTACACTCATATAATTTATGAGAATCTGTGCAATACTTACATGTCTTGGAAGCTGTTGCTGCTACTGCGTTGAGTGGCTCTTTCTTAGGAGCCCTCGTTGAGCTTGAGTGGAATGCTTGCTCTTCTTCTCCGGAGCTCTCTAGAGCAATGGCTCTTTTTTCTAAGAAAGAAAGATAGTCAGAAAGAGTTGGAACCTCCTTTGAGTTTCTTTCAAGATGAAAGCCCCTGTTTGTGTAATTGTCAACTTTCCTTGCTAGAATATTGATAAGCAGAGTGTCCCAATGCTGCACAGGCTGTTCTAGATTTTTTAATGCTGCTAAGTGCATGCTAACATTGCTTATAATTGATCGCAGGTTTTTTGCAGTGCATTTTGTGAAAGTGGGCAAGTCAAGCATGCTATTTACATGAAAATTTACAATTTTGGAAGTGTTTGCATATCTATTATCTAATAGAATTAAGGCCTCCTCATAGCTTGCATCATTGAGAGTTAGGTTTTTTATTATATCCAAAGCCTCCCCACTAAGCAAAGAGCGCAGATAGTACAGCTTCTCACAAGCACTCAGTTTTTTATCTGAGTGAATTATTGACTTAAATAAGTTTATGAATGGGTAGTAATCCACTACATTTTTTCCATCATAACCTGAAATAGTAATTTTGGGCAATTTTTTAAACTCACCATTACATGTTTCTTTGCAATCGTCATATACGGGTTTGTCCTCGCGAAGAGCTTTTAGTCGACTATCCAATGTCGCGACACTTTTGTAATACCTGTCCTCGACCTCGGCATATTCTTCTTGGTCTCCTGGATCTTGGCTGAGAATCGACATATTCCACTGCTCATAATTTTTGAATGCAGCTGCGAGTCGACTTCGTTTCTCTTGCAGAAGTTCGTACGAGCACTGTTTAACATTATCAGACTCGCAGAACTTCGCGATACGAGAAATAGATCCCTTCACGTACCCACGATTTGCTACTAATTCTTTTAGAGACATAGTGTACTACGACCTACGCCTTTACGACCTATGTCTTGAAAATATATTTAAAAGTATTATCTTTTATGTCACACACACCGTCCCTAAAATATGCAATAAGCCTGGGTACAATGCGGAAAAAATATGGCATAAAATAAACTTATATCTAAGTATTACATTTACAACAAAGGAATATGGCGGTTCCTCAGTGTGACAATTTCACCACAGAGGAATTTTATAACCTATAAGTACGGAAACGGAAATCACTTCACTTTAAAATCACACCGACGATAAATGTCTATGTAATACGCCTTTCCGGATCGCACTAATATTCCGTTTGATGATTTAAATTTTCTTGGTTTTTCTTTCTGCGAAGTTAGGCAGGTTGTTTTCCAAGCTGAAGTACCGCATGGGTGGAATAGACGCACACCACGTAAGGGGTAATATTTGCTTCAGGATTAGGTACTTTTCCGCAGGATGATGAAATATCCACCTTCCTGGTTTAGCTTTGTTTAGGCAGGCTGTTGCAATTTTTCCAAACTGAAGTACCGCATGGGTGGAATAGTCACACGCCACGTGAGGGGTAATATTTCTTCAGGGATCACTTTTCCGCAGGATGATGAAATATCTACCTTCCTGGTTTAGCTGGCCTCTGGTCGGAGTTTTGTTTAGGCAGGCTGTTGCAATTTTTCCAAACTGAAGTACCGCATGGGTGGAATAGTCACACGCCACGTGAGGGGTAATATTTCTTCAGGGGTGCACTACCAATTACTTTATTTTAAACTCACAACCACTTTATTTATTAAACTCGAAGGACCATTTTCTTATGTGCGAAACGCACAAAAGAAAGAACTTTTATTTTAGGTAAAAATGGTTTATTGTGGGAACCATAATGTCGTCGTTCTCATTATTCTTAACATAACCTCCAAAGTTGTCCTGTGTTGCCATATTGCAACTTATTCTTATGTTGGTATTGAACACTTACCCAGCACCTATTCCACCCTCTCAGCTTAGTCGGCCTTGTCCACAGGAAGACATGGTCAATACGTGCGGAGCTGACTAAGCCGCGGGTTTCCTCACGATGTTTTCCTTCACCATTTGAGAGTACCTACTGGTATAGCGCACATAAATTTTTCACACAGAAAAATCCATTGGTACTACCGGGCTTGAACCCACGACCTTAGGGCCGGAAGACGGGGTCCCTACCAACTAGACCACCAGTGCTCTCAAAGCAATACATACCTATATAACAATAAGCATTTTTCTGCAGTCAACACACAGGCCAAACAACTAAAGCTTCCCTTTAAAGCAAAACCATCTACTAAGAATGAAAAGGGGTGAAAACATTTATATGGTACTTTTTAACGCGTAGTGTGATTTGTTTGAAACTCGGATGGGATGCTATAAATGCAAAATAAATGAAAACTTTTTCAGGATTTTCCCAAACAACCCATAGAAAAGGGTAAAATGGGTGTATCAGTTTGGGTACTTTTAAAAGGGGGGTGCGATTGGCTTGAATTTTTTTTTGGATTTAATAAATAAAATAAATGGACTGTAAATAAATCTTTAAATAAATGGACATCATTTTCCAATAATCCCAACATCCCTCAGAAAGGGGTACAGTGGAGTAGGTATCAACATTCACATCACGTGAGAAAAGCCGCGTGTAAACTAATCTTATATTATAAGAATCTTTGTCCTGACTGACTGACTGACTGACAGACAACGCACAGCCTAAACCGCTGGACGTAGAGACTTGAAATTTTCAGTGTAGGTAAACCTTGGTACGTAGAGGTGTACTAAGAAGGGATTTTTCAAAATTCAACCTCTAAAGGGGTGAAAAGGGATGAAAACCTGGAATCAATTTTCGGTCTAAAACTGCACAAAACCTATATCAAATTAAAGAGCCGATTTTTCTCATTTAGTTGATGTCATAATTACCTATAAATTCTTTATTTTTGGCATGTTTTTCATGAAAAATAGAATACTTTTATTTTGACATATTATGACAGCGATGATACCAAAGATTAGTAATAGATGATACAAAACATATGGAAAAGGAGCTGTCAATGTCAAATTACACTACATTCATTAGCGTCTAAAAAAAAATTGTTGCTATAATATTTTGGATTGTTAACACTGCAGGTGGGTTACTATATGGTCTTAGAGCAGGGCAGTAGTTGAACTGCTCGACTTTTTTGTGCTTATTTGTTCGTATGTTTGTTACCTACTCTTTCATGCCACAACTGAACGGATTTTGATGAAACTTGGTATATATACATAGTACATGTGCTGGAATAAGACAGGGCTACTTTTTATCCGGGTACTACGCAAGCGAAGTCGTGTCTTATAAAGTCTTCAATGATAAGTCAATGAAGAACACTTTTAACTGGTGGTGTTTTATAATTATGTTTTATACTGGGGGGGGGGGGTTACTATGAATTCTTAAAGTAGAGCAGTAATTGAACTGCCCGACTTTTTTGTGCCATTTTGTTCGTATGTTTTGGACCCTATTATTCATATTCGTTCGCTAAAGTTAGCCATTGCTTAAAGTTAGCCCTGTCACTGTTTGTCTTATGAAATGGTAAGAGATGGCAATACTTTAGTCATCGTTTAGCGTACACTATATTATAATGAATAATGAGGATAGTAGGTAGGTACCTACGTGTGCTGGAATGGGACATAGGGTACTTTTTATCTGGGTACCGCGTGAGCGAAGCCGCGGGCGGCTGCTAGTGGTTACATAAGAAGCCAGAGGAAAATAAGAACGGTCTGAATGCTTTAGAATCTCCGCCCGTAGTACCATAACCACCAGAGAAATTTCTATTTATACTTTAAAAAAATTCCTTCTTTAAACCTTCTTATTATACACGTGACTTGCTGTGAGTAATAAAATGTAGATACATATAATAAAACGTAAGGTGTCAACGTGCAGAGGGTGCGAAGAATCTCCGGAAGAGACCCAACTGCCCAACCACAATGACACTGGCTACGTTTAATGGAAAATGACATCGTGAACATAGCCGGGAATCATTGGATGAGACTCGCGAGGGATCGGAGAGAATGGCGTAAAGAGGAGACCTATGCCGAGCAGTGGGCGGAGACGGGCTGAAATGATGATGATGAAGGTGTCAACGAATAATGTTTGGAGCGGCGCAGGGCAACGCCACGTGTTTCCATTCACTTCTTAATTGGAGAGTGACCTGTCGTTTCAAGGGCTATATTAATTAAGATTCGAAGCTTTGTTGTTTATTTCTTGGTCCTGCGTGACTGCGTTCCATTTTCCTCAGTTAAATGGCCTCTAATGTTTTTCAGAATCTCGCAGATCTATAACCAATATTTTTATTTCCTATTTTTGAAATAAATAAGTTACCTTTATGATGAGAACTACCTTTCTTTACTCGCTTTTTATCCGGATAAAGTGTTTTGTACGTACCATCTATAATCTAAGTTACATTCTAAGCTGTACAGCCGCTAAGGCGTGATAGAGAAACAAACTTCTTCCATCCTTAATGGAAACATGCCAATACATTACCGTATCAAGTCCCAGTTTAGAACAATCGAAGTCAAATAGAAAGACGTGGATAGCGACTTTCCTACCATTAATGAATGAATGAATTAAAATTAATTATTACACAAACAAGTATAATGCACAACAGGAGATCTTATGGCTAATAAGCGATCTCTTCCGGACCACTTTTGGCTAAAAATAGAAGATTGGCCGAGGTGTACTTTTAATTAATAGGTAACGTAATTATTATTTCTAAACATGTCAAAATATACTCAGGTACATAAACGTTAAACACAAATAGATTCCTACATACAAAAATACATAGGTACATATAAAAAATATAATATGAACGAATTAAAAAGCAACTTTGGATAAACCTTCAGATAAATAAAGGCAACGTATTCCATAATCGGAAAACTTGGGCGGAAATGGAATCCGCATAGAAAGAAGTTCTATGCACAGGCGTTTTGAGAAGGAGGAATTCGAACGTTCCTTCAGATAACTGGAAGTGGAAGGACTGTCAAGGATGTTGAAAAGAAGTGATAGGATGTGAGTACTCCGGCAAAGACGAATAGCCGTTTGAGTTTTACTCTAAATTCGGTTACCTGGTCATATTTACAGAGATAAATCTAATACAAAAGTTTTGGAGCAGTCGTCATCATCATTCTCTGCCATCGTTCATCGGTATCTACCAACTGCTGGCATTCCCCCTTTTATGTAATTCAGATCTGGATTCAGCCACGTTTTTTTCAACTCCGTGACATTTGTTTATTTTAATTTTTAAAACGTGATTATAATGTCACGTAACAGTTCCACGAGCATTAAACGGCAAAGCCATACTTTTTTACCAAGGTGTAGAGTTGGTAGAGTCAGGGCTTATATGTAGAGTTATTTTTAAGGACTTGGCTCTACTAGTATCTATAACCAGCGGTCGGCAACCTTTTGGCAGGCAAGGGCCACAAGGTGGCAAAATAAACTAAAGGTGGGCCGCACTTGTGATATTAACCCTAGAAGCCCAATATATAATTTCGGTGTGATATCTGAGGTTGCATTTTGGAGGCTATATCTTGTATGTTAGCTGTCATATTTACAAAACATTCACGGGCCGCAAGTTAGACGTCCGCGGGCCACGTGTTGCCGACCGCTGAACTATAGCGATATCTCATAACTTTATAACAGTTTTATAAAGCATTATGAACTGGTGAGTCTCGGCAACCAACTTTGCTTGGAATGTTTTCATTTCTTTTTTGGCAGGTCCCATAGATTTTTTTGGGTTCTTTCCGTGCGATACAGTTTGCATAGTCGCTAATATAACACTATGGGGGTAGTCAGAGGCACGTTTTCATAGATTACTATTGATACATTCTCATAATTTAGTAAGCTCTTATCAAATCAGACTTCGGACTGCATAATGTAGAATATTGTTTTTGAACAGGTAAAAAGAACATTACTGCTTATTATAACACTAAAAAGGTAGCAAGAGGAACGACCACATATAACTATTGATATATCTATATATATATATATATCTATCAAAGTTTTCATCATCATCATCAATTAAGTTTGTGGATTATTTTTAACTACTAGCTTCCGCCTGCGGCTTCGCTCGCATGGTACCAGGATAAAAAATAGCCTACATGTTATTCCAGCACACATACTATGTTCCAAGTTACATTCAAATCCGTTCAGCCGTTACGGCGTGATTGAGGCACAAACATCGTCACATCCACATAAACTTTCGCATTTATAATATGAGTTGGATATAAGCTACCTACCCCTCTACCTGCCTAATACTATTAAACCTACACACTACTAAAGTATCAACGAATCTCTGTAAAATTAATTACCTATATATATTCACCCTACATTATAATCCTATTTAATAGGGCGCTTACATAGCAGCCTACCTTTTCTTCACAATACCAGTCCAGATCACATAGTCAGTACCAGCCTACACCAAAAAACGCCAAAGAACAAAACAAAATAATAATGTGCGTACAGCTTTTTTACGCTAACCAAAGTACAAAACAAAATAACAATTTGTGTAGGTACAGCTTTTAGCTGCAAAACTAATTACTGTTTAATACGTAAACTTTGTATAGGGGAGAACTGATATCCCAAATACAGGGAAGCCTAGTTGGGAATTGGAGCTCAACCATGTACACTGTCTACCTATGCACTTACCTAAATCAAAACAAAATGATTAGTTTTAGTTACCTACTATTACAAGGTACCTGGGTACTTAAGTAATTATGTTTGTGTGAGCCAAGTTCCGGATGATTTGGACCTTTTCATCTTACCTTCTAAACATATTTTTATTTATTCAAAGTGAATAAAGTGAATATTTAATTGCTAATAGATATGACCAATGACCAAAGGGCTGGCGCTTACCTCGGACAAAGGATAAGTATAGCTATCCAACGAGGTAACGTCGCCAGCCTTTTGGGGACCTTACCTGCGGTCGGTGATCTGAGCTCTGTTTTCTATCTGTAGGCGAACTCAGATAAAAAACTGAGCTCATTTTTATTTCTTATTATTATACTGATTACCTTAAAGTTTTTAATGTTATTATAGTTTGTCTTTGTAACTGTGTTCTTAATAAAGCTTTTGATATATTTTAATTGCTTTGTAGCTGGGTGGCTGCAGTGATCACTGACCCCTCCCGCGCACATTTACAATCTGACCTCCACTCAGTGGTGCGCGACCTGGAGAATTGGTTCAAATCGAACGGGCTCGTCCTAAACCGACAAAAAACATTTTATCCTAACACAACCAATAATTTCAATGCCAATGCCATTTCAAAAGCAATGGCCAGTAGTTCCTAGTGAAATGTGTTTAATGATTCAGAAAATCTCAGAGAAGATGTCAGGTAGATGTATTTTGACCGGTGTTTCATCATCATTAACCATACCTTCAGCCTGAATGGTAAATCATCCTAGTCGTTCACGATTGGTACCAGCGGTGCCACAATAAAAGAAGTACACAGCACAAAGCTACTAGGGTTCCAAGTAGATAGGCTCTTGTATGGAAAACGCATGTGGATGAGCTGTGCAGTAAGTTGGATCGCGCGTGCTTTGCACTGCGCCGTTTAGCAAATACCACCTTTGGCGCTGTAGTGCACTCGTGCTATTTTGCAATAAAAGCTGGCAGTGCGTGCCATCGTTGGAGCTCGAGACGATAAATCATGTCGAGACCTTTTCAAGCAGCTTAAAATCCTCCCACTACCCTGCGAACTGATCTATCAAATAGCTCTATTCACCCACACGAACTTATATATTTCAGCGCAGAGGCGTTAACTTAATGAGAGCTATGCGGAGCAATAAGCACAAAGACCGCCTTGTGGTGCCAACGCACAGGCTCCCTAAGTCTGCGAGGTCTGTGTATATCATAGGACCTATGACATAGGTCCTTCAGTCTACAACAGATTACCCGACTCAATCCGCGATGCACCTTTTCCATTGGCTCTTTCAAGAATAGGCTGAAGCAATGGTTATTGAATCACTCATTCTACGAGTTAAACGAGTTTTTATGTTTACCCCAATATAAATATAATAATTATTATTATTTTTGTGACATCTAACTATGGAGTTAACAATAAATTATTTGTATATGTAGGTATGTACGAATGTACCTACGAATCAGAGACTGCTAATTTGTGTACCAACATCGGAATCATAGATTTATGTGTTACATAGGTCATTATGTACTTAATACTGCATTGTAAGCATGGAAATAAGTTTTTTGTTTTTGTTCAAATAAATCAATTATTTAGTATGTTTATTTAGTCCATAAAGACTACTTTTGCACAAATGTATTTCTTTATATGGCAGATATGCACCCCCTATAAAAGAGGTTGGAAAGGGAAAGTTTCAGATTTCTTAATTTTTTCATTGTTTATAATGCAACACCCAGGCGCGGTCGCAGCCTGTAATTTTGGAGGGGGTCACTAACAATAGAATATGTCAAATAAATCAGATTTTATTGCACAATACACAATTTTATTGCACACATTACAAAACAAATAAAAGTCTTCTATTTTTATTGGCATCGCGACTAGGAGCAGAAAATTGCTTCTTTGTATTTTGTAAATTTTTAGAAGATTTTTCATTTTGACGTCTACGATTTTGGGGGGGTTTATGTCCCCTGTGACCCCCCCCCCCCCTTTGGACCGCGCCTGGCAACACCTAGCATACATACTAAATTTCAGCCTTCAAGAACTTCAGGAAGTACCCTAGAGGTTTTGATGATCATCAGTGAGTCAGAAAGTCAGTCACGAAATCGACGTAATAAGCATGTCAATAAATTTGAAACCATAAAGATAGATAATTAATACTTAGTGTTTTGATAAGTCTGCCAAGGACATCTTATTCTGAAAATCTCAGCTTTCTAGCATCAGTCGGAGCGAAGGTATGACGGTTCGAAAATACGATGAAACGCTTTCCGAATAGGCTGGTAGTACCCCGCTTCTTTTAGCTCGTCTTGGAGGCTGTTAAAGCATAAAGCTGTGTTTGTAGTCACTCGAAAATTGCTATAGTAGAAAATATACGAGTACTTTCATATGTCGTAATAAAATAGACTGCATTAGGGTGATCGTTTTAATGAGCTCTGTGATCTTAGGCACGGAAGCAAAAGTGCGCAAGTACAATCATAATAGAAAAGTGATATTTACCAACTAGCGACCCACCCCGGCTTCGCACCCGTGCGAAAGGTGCGAAAGGTTTTATGGTGCAAACAGACACACCTGTAGCAGCTACAGTTGCTGAAGGCTACTTTTCTCATGAAACTCATGACATCGAACACCATTTTTCGTGTTTGACGACGCAGTACGTTAAACCGCCCGCGAGGCATTATTTAACGTTTAAGAGGAACAGCTCATAACCAGGGTATACTGCACAAAATTGCAAAAACAATCAAATCAACGAAACGAACACCGAACAACCGTCAAAGACTTTGCTGCGTCATTGTACTCAAAAGCATTCATTCGACTGTGTTGCCAATTAGATTATTAATAAATTTTCTATGTACATTGTAGTTATTTTATTTTTAAACTTGGGTTAATTGCGTTAGATAAAATGCTGAATTTATTCTAACATTTTAAGTTTTTAATAATCCGTCATTGAGCATATACAATTTTTTTATATATTCTATAAATATTGAATTGAAAAATAAATTATATATAAATAGATTATGTATGTAGGTTTAGAAATTATTATCACATTATCTATTAAAAGTGCACCTCGGCCAATCTTCAACTTCTTTAAATTCCTCTCCATCCAAAGGTTGTCTGGAAGAGATCGCTTATTAGCGATAAGACCGCCCGTTGTACAATATCTTCTTTTTGTTAATTTCTAGTTGTTTAATTTGTATGATGTGCAATAAAGTGTTTTTTTCATTTTCATTCATAAATTCATGCAGAACAAAATGTGATATACAAAGTAAAAATACGCCAAAATTCTTGCTGGCAACCCTGGTTTGACAGACATATCCCCTCTCACTCCGTTCTTTTCCCTTAACGCCTTATTTACGGTACGGTAAGCAGGCGTCGAAGCCAACTTCTCAAAGCTCATAAACTAAAACTAAGGCCTTTTACCATCTATTAAAGTAGATGATTTACGTCGGAAGGCAACTTTTACCTTCACAAACGGGACACTGTAGTGCGCGGGACGAATTACGATGGAGTAAGCTTGCCCAGCACCTATTCCATCCTCTCAGCTTTGTCGGCCTTGTCCACAGGAAAGACATGGTCAATACGTGAAGAGCTGACTTAGCCGCGGGTTTCCTCACGATTTTTTCCTTCGCCGTTTAAGAGTACTGGTATACCAGTACTCTGTACGCTATAGCGTACATAAATTTTTCGCACAGAAAAATCCATTGGTACACGACAGGGTTAAATAGGTTAGAGCTCATAAAGATTTGCGCGTACTCTACGTCTGTGATAGTATTTACCACAGCAGCGTGTGCAAATGTAAACTTATGTATGAGAGTGAAAACATCTGTACCTACCTAATAACTTATTAGGGCGCAGTAGGTACTGGACAAACTGGAGATACAATTTATGTCAGCAAACTGTCGCGTTGTTTTCCTTATTATTATGAAATCACTTTAATTTTAGGCAACAAACCACACAAAAACAAACCTCGCAACATAAGATAACTTTTAAGTAGTATTAATTAGTTGAGTGACTGTATAAAAACCTTCATTTAACTATAAATACTACTTAAAAGTTAAGTATGGGCAGTTTGTTAACATGAATGTAAACTGTATCTGAAGTTTGGCTGAAGCATACCCAGAGAGTTAATTTCAGATGCCATATCGCGTTCCATTGGAGTTGAATGTTATAAACATTTAACTATTTTAATGCATCATGTAGACAATTCATGTTTTTATTTTATAATTTACGTACATTGTGTGATGACGAGTGATAGGAGAAAATGGCAGGAAAATGATGATGATGTACAATTTAGATTGAGAATACCCGAGGTCTAGTGGCAGTGACCCTGCCTACCGATCCTAAGGTCATAGGTTCTATAACCATCACTGTTTTTTTACGGTGCTCTAATAGAATTTCTTTGAAAAACATTTATGTTATACCTACCCTATAATTTATGTAGAAACGGTTAAAAAATACATCGTAAGGAAACCGTCATGTCCTTGATTATATAGTTCGAAGACATGACCAAGATCACGAGCTGCTGCCCGCGGCTTCACTAGCGTGGTACACGGATAAAAAATAGCCTATATGTTAATCCAGTACATGTATTATGTATATTCCAAGTTTCATTAAAATCCATTCAGTAGTTTTGGCGTGAAAGAGTAACAAACATCCACATACAAACCTTTGAGTTCATATTAGTAAGGATGGCTAAACTACCCAGAATTACGCGCAGGGGCATGTTTGATTCACGCTACCGAACGTAATTGTTAATACAGAGCAGTACCACCCTATATCGGCTCCGACATTTCAGTGTGGATCGCCCAAAATTGAAGCCCGTTGTTAGATAATATTCAATTATAATCTACCATCTATCACATGCAGACTTGGTCTATTGCAAGTTTATAATGCGTCACATTGTCTACGACTCCTGGTTTTAATAGGAGCACCCGATTAATACCCGGTTAAAATAATTATCATAACAAACGACGGCTTTCGTTACTATACTCGTAGTATACTTCTATACTAAGTACGAGTAGTTAGTTTCACAAGGTTGTTTTTCTGTAAAAAAGTATGGCGCTTTTCGGCAGTGGTGTTGCTATGGTAATGAATAACCGTTCGTTAGTAGAGCTGGAACCGGGAATAGGCTTGATGAAGACTACGCGATAAAAATATATTTCATGGCGTCATGTCAAAAAACATACATTATTATGCTAGCTGCATATCACTACATTGTATAAAACAAAGTCGCTTCCCGCTGTCTGTCCCCATGTATGCTTAGATATTTAAAACTACGCCACGGATTTTGATGCGGTTTTTTTAATAGATAGAGTGATTCAAGAGAAAGGTTTAGATACATAATATAGTAGAGAAACACTGATAATTTTAGAAGTTTTAATGTGATGTCGTAAAGACATTTTTTTTGCGCTTACATTGCAAACGCTGGCTGAACCCTACAAGATAGATCAAAATAATGTAGTATAGTATTGTACACCTTAAAAAGATCTACAAAAAAGTCCGCGCTGGTATATGTCTATCTCTTATTGCACCCGTGCGAAGCCGGGGCGGGTCGCTAGTTCTGTATATTTTTATGTAATTTGTACGGTTGTTATCACTACAGCCAGTTGGTATATTGTGATAACCACTTGTGTTGATATATTTAACCTAGAGGTTTTAGTTCGTCACTAAACCCGAGAGCTTCTAAAAAGTGAAAGATTTTGTAGGAGGAAAGTCTCTTATCTTATTGGGTGTGAGTGTTAATAAGTAAATAAATAAATAACACCCAACAGTCACATACGTCGTGGGTATCAGAAACTACGAGTACCATGAGAACATGCAAACATTTCTTCTGTAACGGGAATCGAACCCGCGCCTTTTGCGTCTCTACCGAGCAATCGCCCGCCACTACACCGTGGCCGAGAGATACTTTTTTTGCATTAAAAGTCCACAATCCACAAGCAGAAGGTTAACATGTCGCTTAAGCATAAGCTAAAATATAAACTGTCTATCTATCTAGTCGTGTCACTGGTTCTTTCTAACCAGTGTGGTGAAAGGATTAAAAGTAAAAATCCATTGGTCCACGGTCTAATTTGAACCCATGGCCTTAGGATCGGAAGGCGGGGTCGCTACCACTAGACCACTACTGGTGCTCTCAAAATAGAAACAATGAAAAAAAGAGCTATAAATAATTTTAACTAGAATCATGTAACTACATTAATTGCTCACTAATAATGTAGCTGTGACCTAAGAAACAGGTAATCAACGAACAACTCGAAAGACTTCTCTTAACTTAGCGAAAGTTTTGTAGGGCTGACCTGAACTCATACGTAGAAATTAAACTTGATTGAAGTTTAACCAGGTTTATTAGTGGATCGACAAACGTGAAATAGAAGATTCACATCAGTTAGCATAGCAACATCATGTCGTGGCGTCGTAAGTAATTTCGTATGAGCTAGTGGCCAACTCTTGTGACGGAATTTTGAGGCCACCTAAAGGTCTCCGTCTCTCCGTCATGGCTTAGCGACTTAAAGCCGGGACCGATAATTTAACCTGCCCTCCGAAGCACTCACAGCTCGTAATGCCACTTGCGGTCACCAGCAGCTCTCTTTTTCTTTCAGAGCTGTGAGTAAGGGCCTCTAGCTCGACCGATTTGATTTCATGATTTTTGATTTTGTTGGATTTGTCTCCGGTTCCAATAACTACATAACAAAACATTTGAAAATTTGCATTATTTATTCTAAGGCTAGTTAAACGAGTAGAGAGCACTGGTGGTCTAGTCGGTAGTGACCCCGCCTTCCGATCCTAAGGTCGTGGGTTCAAATCCGGTCGTGTACCAATGGATTTTTCTGTGTGAAAAATTTATGTGCGCTATACCAGTACTCTCAAACGGTGAAGGAAAACATCGTGAGGAAACCCGCGGTTTAGTCAGCTCCGCACGTATTGACCATGTCTTTCCTGTGGACAAGGTCGACTAAGCTGAGAGGATGGTATAGGTGCTGGGAAAGCCTACACCATCTTAATTCGTCTCAGGCACTACAGCGTCCCGTCTGTGAAGGTAAAAGTTGCCTCCTGACGCTGTATAAATCATCTACTATAGATAGTAAAAGACTTTAGTTAGTTAGTTATACGAGTACCTATATAATTTATGCTGAAACTAAACTTACATACTAAATCATATTTTCATCGGTGCTAAATCTATTTTACAACAGATTGTATAAATACAGCTTTTCGGTAATTCCATACCTAAGTATCATCAGTTCTCTGCTGGACGTAGGCCGTGGCAATACGTTTACTCCAATATTTTCAACTATTTGTACAACCAGTTGAACATATTGGATAAATTTACTCCAATTTTTTCAACTTAAAAAACTAGTTGGACTACTTATGGGTACGTTCAGGACAAACGATTTTGTAATGCCTCTACTGAGCACTGGAGGTCTAGTGGTAGCGGCCTCGCCTTCCGATCCTAAGGTCGTTGGATCAAATCTGGTCGAGCACCAATAAATTTACTGTTCGAAAAAATTATGTGCGCTCTACCAATAGGTAATCTCAAACGGTAAAGAAAAACCTCTTAAGGAAGCCGGCATGTCGGCAACAGGTGTAAAGCACAAAAGAAGAAGCCTTTTAGGAGCACTTTGAATTCGAAAAAACTAATGACACAACTGGAAGTAGTCCCACAAGCGTCTCTTATTGTTTATCAACATCATTTCTGACAGTCTTTTCTTCAACAGGTGCCAAGTCTTCGCCATCGACACCTACCAGCTCCGAAACGGGCTGATCATACATTCGCCCCGAAGAAGATGAACTACTCCCTGATATGGAGCTCTGTAGAAAGCATTACGTCAGCTTCGTCCAATCGCCAGGTAATAAAAAAAGCTGATAATAAATCTACTCGTCTCGTTCGACAAACCAAAATTAATTAATTTACAAACCGCAATCCGATAGTATACTATTCAATACCTATTCAGATGTAGGTGTTTCATGTGAAATTCAACCATATTTGATATGCAAAGTACCTTTTATGTACTTTAATAACAGGTTATGAAAGTGGGAACCGAGCTGTGGTGCAAGTTTTTGACACGAGTTCGGCCATGAGGATATTTTAGTCTTCGTAGCCAAATCAGTTAGGCGAAATAGTAAAGCCACGAGGAAAAAGCCAGTATTGCACCAGTGTTCGTCAAGGCGTTGACCAAGTTCAAAAACAATTTTGTACCATACGGCTAGTCTACGATTCCTAGTCCCGCTCCTCCTACCAATCGAAGTTTCGATCGGAGGACCGGGAATATCCCGTGTTACGTAATGGCAATCTTAACACGAGATATATAAAGCTTTGTACTGTAAGTACATAAAAACGAATGGCTGTGGTATTTCATGTTCATCCTACATTTATTGTAAACCTAGTGGATTGAAATTCAATGAATCAGTTTTGGTAATTAAGATCATCGCACTCATGGCACCCCTGAAAGATACCCCTGGGGGTGCTATGGGAACTAAGATTGTAAGTATTCATTCAATAAAAATTTCTTGGATAAGTTAAGGTCATTTTTCATTGTAAGTATCAATTTATTTGTAAATTGCCAAGATATTGTTTTGTTTTGCCAGTAGTGTATTTTTAGCTACTTATAATATGTTAATATTTTTGTTTATAAAATGATCACGATTTTGAATCCGACTATAGACCACGCCACGATGTCTTTTACGTACAAAGGACGACCGACCTCTAAAGTAAGTATACAAAAATAAAGTAAGACACTTTTGTTTAAATTATTTATTTATTGGCAAAAATCCCATCTTGCAATGTTTTTATAACTAACTTGCATTATAATTATGCGAAATTATTATATTTTTCAGCCAACCCTTTAATAAATCTTCTGTTCTATATAATAGAAATGATCATGCAAAACCATTTAAATATATTACGACACGTTTCTTACGCTTCGTATGAATCTAGATTGTGCTACACGACGACGCAAAATGAACTGATAACTATTACACGAACAAAAAAGTACGCAGAGAAAAAAAAACAGGATTTACAGATCACAAAATTACGCTTTTCCTCAACCTAAGCATAATTCCCTAACTTTAAAAAAAAAAGTCAACTTAAATCTTATCTTCTCTTAAAAAACTGTTGGTTATCCAGCTACAGCGCCAAATAAATTCACATAACTAAATACATAACTTCTATTCTTCGCAGTCGATTAAAAATAACAAAGTTTTCTCCTCTCTCGAGAGAGTAAACCGACCGTCCACTAAAGGAGAGAGAAGAGGAGTTGTGTGAAGACAAGCGGCTGAGCATACAGAGTGTACTGACCGATGCAGAGCGGAGGTGTGAGCTAGCTAAAACACTTTTCATATCTCCGCTGCATATGCGCTTAGAAAGCCCAAACAGATTCTAAAAAATCATTTTCTCCTTAGGCTTATAAGTGTCGAAGAAGTCTCGGTAC
Organism: Scotopteryx bipunctaria; assembly: GCA_949320045.1. Classification (NCBI taxonomy): domain Eukaryota; kingdom Metazoa; phylum Arthropoda; class Insecta; order Lepidoptera; family Geometridae; genus Scotopteryx; species Scotopteryx bipunctaria. Next base: position 3,034,613 of record OX439440.1, read on the forward strand.
TGAGGCACAGTGACCGTTGAGGTGCCCGGAATTCCACAGTTTGTCATGTTCAACTCTATTTGCTCCTGGTCCAGGTGTTTTAGTATGCACAGGTCTGTCAAGAACTCGTACCACTCGTCCCAGGTCAGCTCCGTCTTACTGGAGAAAAAAATTAGATGGCATTATAGAAAAAATCGTTTTCGAAATTTACTAAGTGGCTCTAAAAATATTTTCAGAAGATTATACTCGCCAGAGAACTCTCCCGCCGATTGGTCAGACTTATACTCATTATAGAATAAATTAAATAATAATAATAAATAGCACCCAACAGTCACATACATAGTCCTGACCCCACACTAGGATTCCCTGTGTCGTGGGTATCAGAAACTATGAGTACCATGGTACCACAACACCCAGACCCGGAAGAAATATTTGCAGAACATGCAAACATTTCTTCCGCAGCGGGAATCGAACCCGCGCAACTTGGGTCTCTGCCGAGCAATCACCCGCCACGCTATCGAGGCCGTCAAAATCATTATTAATTTATTAATTACAAATGAATTATTAATTATGAGCTCACATGATTTTCGAACCGAAAAACCCATTGGAGTACGACTGGACTTGAACCCACGACCTTAGCATCTGAAGGCGGGGCCGCTACCACTAGACCGCCATCGTACACATCATCATCAGCTGTAGCAGTCCACTGCTGGATAGGCCTCCCCTAATTGCCAGACCACAAAGTATAAAGCAATATCATACCAGAACTTCCACCAAAGCACGCCCGTGTCACACATAGTGACCTTGCGATCGTCTATTAGCTTGCTCTGCCGCATCCAGTAGTCGTTCCTGTAAAGGGTCATGGTGGTACCGTCCCGCTTGTTGTCCATCAGACGGGCGAACTCCCAGAACTGCCCGTCCAGAGTCGCTGGCTCGTCATCCATGCTTCAACTACTGAAACAAAATCATAAACTAAGGCCTTTTACCATCTATAGTAGATTACTTATACAGCGTCAGAAGGCAACTTTTACCTTCACAAACGGGACGCAGTAGTGCCCGGGACGAATTAAGATGGAGTAGGCTTGCCCAGCACCTATTCCATCCACTCAGCTTAGTCAGCTTTGTCCACAGGAAAGACATGGTCAATAAGTGCGGAGCTGACAAAGCCGCGGGTTTCTGAATGCAAAAGTGGTTTGCACGTTTTGTATGTTTTTTTTGCATAGAGAGAGAGGGGTTATTTAGCGGCTGGAGAATGGCATACGCTAAACTGGGTATCTACCACGTAAACGAAGCCGAGGGTGAATGCTAGTAATATCTAAGGGTAATTAAAGGGTCAAAAATTGTGCGCCCCGTTAATTTTCGTCTAGCTTTTGAAATACGAACTAACGCGATGATAATTATGTAATATGGAGATGTTAAAATAATTGTGTAAATAGTTTTTTGTGGGTTAGTTCAGTTATTATTTTAATTGCATATTCGGACAAATTACGTTTTCATACAAAGCACGAAGTTTGCAGAGGCGCAGAATCAGTTTCTTTATTATATGGAGAAATTAGAAGCACTTGAAAATACTACGTTTGGCCTTTGATTATAATACTAATCAAAGCGTTTGGCAGTTAGGACACTGCTTCGCACTCTCGCACAATGATAGACAAAGAGAATACAATACTGCGTAATAGTTTAAACCTTTTTGGCATGGGATATGTCCATTTTAAAAGTAATTAAAGGCTTCGCTCGTTTCTTAACCAGATCGTTAACATCCCGGATTCAAATTCAAATTATTTACCATTACTAATACATAACAGTAGGTATTTAAACTAGAGCGTTTTATCTACCATTTACACATAAAATAAAAAACGAAGCAAAAACGGAGTGTAGTTGGCGAATATCCTTACTGGAATGTAATGCTGCCAGTCATGTCACTAGTTCAGTTTGAATCAGTGTAGTGAAAGTATTTAAAGTGCGCCCCAAAAGCTCCTTTTGTGCACTTGACACATGCTTCTCAAACTTTTTATGTTCTAGGCCATGCCGGTTTCCTCACATGTTTTCCTTTGAGAGTACTGGTACAGCGCACTTACATTTTTCGAACAGAAAAATCCATTGGTACACGACCGGATTTGAACCCACGATCTTAGATCACGACTACCAGTGAACCCAATGCAATGCTGAAATATAAACAGGATGGTGAAAATGTTTGTATTGTAAAATCTCCAGTTTTGTGGGTACGTAATTAAATTACCTTTTCACACTTTCATACATAATCGAATACTAAAAATCTTTATTTAATAAATTAGACGAAATAATGTAGATATTCATGCAAGCTGCAGGAATGCGGGGAAATAAGAATGTGTCAATATCTGACAGTAACAACGCAGTAACAGTAGGTCGAGTAGGTACATGAGGAGAGAAAGAGACCGATTATTATCGCGTTAAAAATCGCACTATCTTTCAAGTGATACATAGTGCTTGATACCTACCTACTACACCTGTAAATAAATAAAAAATCTTTATTAATTTGAAATTTAAATTATTTATTATAAGCACATTTCATAAAAACTCAATATAATTTTTTGCTTGATACCTAATATTCAGAAAAAGCTAAGTGGCCAGTATAATTTTGCAGAGTTTTGCAGTGAAAAATTTTTGTCTTTTGACATTTTAATATTAAAATAGGTTACCGTCCAAGGAAGTTTTAAGTTTTCTTACTATCAAGGAGATTTTAAGTAGTAGGTAGTATCAGTCAGGTATTAAAAAAAACAGCACGTTAACAATTGATTTCCATACAACTTTTCTGCTCGAGAGAATTAGTTTTGTTAACAAATATAAAGATTTATCTTTGCTTGGTATATGTAATAGTATTTTGGCTTCCCCCCTTTCGGAGGAAGCAAAAGCGTGAAGTAAATTGATTAAAATTTGTATAAGTAGGAGATAAAATAGTTATTATAAGTGTACTTCGAGGGTGACATAATCACTTCTGATCAAACCCTCCTTAATAAATAAAGATTAAAAAAAACTTTTCTGCTCGCTCAGTGCAGATAATCGCTTAGACTTTTAATCGCTTAGAAATGGATTTTCATACATTTTTCCCTCCTGCATATATGAATGACAGTAATGACATAATATTCTCCCCTGTTATTGAAGAAATATGCACAGCTACAGAGGCCAAAAAATAAAAGAAGAAGAAGAAATATGAACTGACATTCCGAGCAGGTGTAGTATGAAATATTCTGAAATATAATGCTGTACTCTTTGATTATACTATGGATGTATTCAAAGGGTGGTACTGTTGTGATTAGATTTTCACTACGCAACAATAATCGATTTGGTAGATATTTAGTAAGGTATCAGTAGCTAAATTATCAAGTAGTATATTTTCAAAATAATATGTTTGATCTGCATTTAATACTAGGTACAAGCTACCGCCAGTGGCTTTGTTAAAAAAATCTATAATATTACCCCTATTCCTAGTTTAATTTCATCCGTTCAGCCGCGATTGAGGCACCAACATACAAACATCCTGTCTTTTTATAATATTAGGATTACTTTACTTGCCTGAACTAAATTTTTCGCTCGCACTATTTAATTCAATATGGTCGGGGTAAGCCATGATCTGAACTGATAAAATTTACTTCATTGTACGAAGTTAAAACGTTGGCTCAGAATCTTTGGAGATGATTTCGTGATCCTGAAGGTTTCGCGGTTCTATATATACATTAGAACATTATTTTATAATTTAGAAAAAATAATATTTATGAACTCACTGCTTAATGGTTAGCTTATCTTATTGCCAGACCTGGTTTTTCACGTTTTTCAGAAACTAGATCTAATACTGTTAGAACTGTATCTATGGCAACGTAATTCGGTACTGCCCGGTTCCAATATCCAACTAGCGGACGACGGATTGATTACCATGGCAACATTGTCTGTCAAAAACGCCATACAATAACAAAAAACATTGAGCAAAAAACAACGTTGCTATGGGAACCTACTGTCCGTATTCCGACAGTTTAATATAGGAACCGGGAATATTTCGCTAAAGATTTTTTTGCCTAATTGCATGTTTCTTGTTTACGTGAGAAATAAACATTTTTGTTTTCAATATTATAGGTTTAACTTGAATCTTTTTTTAATGAAACCATTTAATGGATTATACCTTTTATCCGAGGATTATACTGATGTTACGTTGTCATGGTAATAGATGTTTACGAATTTTACCGTAGTAGGTAGGTACCACAAATATTGTGTGCTTCGGCAAATTTCGTCTAGCTTCTGAAATACGAGCAAACGCGATGATGATATGTAATTTAAAGATAAAACAGTCCATGACTTAACGAAAATCAATTAAAAACCATAGATTTTCGTGACGCACCTAGTAGTATGTCGGTCCTCACTTTCATCATCTTCATCTTCCTGCCCTTACTCTATGTGGGGTCGGCACAGCATGATCCTTGGATCGTGCTGTAAGAGTTTTGGCTAAGGTGTTTTATGACCGGCCGCCTGCCTGACGTCAACTCTCCTTGTGAATTATGTATTGTATCTCATCATGTTGAAGGATACTATGCCTTAGGCGACTTTTACGACATACTCGGGGAGAGAAGCAGCTGGACGCATTCTATGTTTTTTCTTTACTCCCAATCCAGCAGTCGGTCCTCACTTTACCACCAACTATTAAGTTTCCCAGAACTTAATAGTTTTAATTCTCATGCAGGAATAAAATGAACGTCGTATCCGCATCGTTCACAATATAGCATTGAAGAAATTGTTAAACAAAGGACCTAGGTGAAACGTTTAAAAAGATTTTACAGTGTTGTTCCGGTCGCTGGGCGGAGATCGTAACATGTGTTTGATATCATGTCGACGCTAATTAAAAAATAGCATGTTTGCAGACAGAAAACAAATTTTAATTCTGATTTCTTGCCGACTTATGAAGAGGTTATTTTTTAAAAGCCTTGCGCTTTCATCATTTAGCAACCAAACATTATCGTTTATTTTCGCTGTGGTGTTGATTTTTAGAGTTTGCAAACTCTTTGTTGATTTCCTCCTCAATAAAAAGTACGGAATACGGTCCATTTAAGGTATTGAATATCTTTTGTAATATGCTCTTTGTATCTTTTGTTAGTCTTTGTTTATAAGCCGATTATACTTTGTATTTCCTATTACAATTTATTTTTCCTATATTTTACAATGGGGGACGAAGAACAAGCTACGCTTGATGGCCAATTTTTTGAATTTGCACGTCTTATGGACTCTAAGAGGAAAGGCACCCTTATCACTCTCTATCGTTCAGACTTCTGGATGAGGCAAGCGAATATTTTGGACGATAGACGACTCACTATGACCGAAACAGGAGATTTATTTTTCAACAAATACGAGTACGTATGCTATACCTATATACATTCAACCCTAAGAAGAAATAGGTTTGCGCGTTCACTGCTAAAAATAATTCCCTTGTCGTACTATCTCTTTGGGCCGGGGCATCCCAGTACCAGCTTCTCTCTTTTGACCGAATACAACGAAGAGCCGCTCGAATTGTCAACGACCAAGTCCTTTGCGACAAGCTTGATCCGTTCTGCGAAGAGATGTTTCATCCCTATGCATCATATACTGCATTTACAATGGGGAATTTTCTGAAGAATTGTTCAGGTTCATTCCAGCTGCTGATTTCTGCCATCTTACACAGCGACAGCAGTGCTTATAGATGGTCCATCATGTTGGAGAGGATACTATCCCTTAGTCGACTTTTACGACATGCTCGGGAAGAGAAGCAGCTGGACGCATACTGTTTTTTTTATCGCATTCTATGTTTTTTACTCCTAGTCCAACACGGAAAGAATAACTATAAAGTATACCTACTCCATAGCAATATGAGGTCCACGAAATTCGGAATCACTCTTTCACTTCTTCCCTATGTGATAAAAACTAACAAACTAGGGTTCGGACTTATAGTTATTTGTGACTAGATTCCGCTTATACGAGAGTAAAAGCTTATTGTTATTTCGGTATTCCAAGTTTCATCCCAATCTTTTCATCCAATTAATTACTTATTACTCATACATAATTTAATGGAATAATATTTAAGGCTACTTTTTTACATACAGAAAACTTCGTATTCGTATGGACAAGTCTCAGTATCAAACATTTGAAACACCAAAATAAAAAAAACAAAAAAATATTTTTTTCAGAAAAACCGAGTTAAACTTCGACGAGTGGCTTGAGTACCTCTCGGATCTATGCGAAATAAAAAGGCTAGATTTTGAGAAAACCAAAGAAAACCTGACTAATTGTGGCATTCCTGGACAAATACCAGTCATGGTGCCTGAGTTTAGAGAATACTTCCGGACCTATAAACCCAAGGAAAAAATGGCTGTTTAAATGGTCCTCACATTATGGCCTGTCAGTTTAAGCTGCTTCGTTGCCAATTTTTATATATAGGTATTACTTATCCTTTTTATTTTATAGGTACCTAGATTTATTTTGTATTATAGATTTTCGTTTTTATAGTGTCAGTTATAGTTTATTATTTTAAAATATTTGGTATTTTGGAAAATGTACAGGCACTTTGTTAAATTATTAATTGTATTTTTCTAATCTATGGCTTATATAATTTCTATTGATATTTCCTTTTTAATTATACATAAGAAAAACATTTTTAAATCTTTTTATTTTTTTCTACTTATCGAGCCAAGAACGTTTAATATTCATTATGTTCGCCGACAGGTACTAGTTATCTGCATTATAAAGCCTATGCTTACTGCCAAGGTGAAGCGTTTTTATGTGTGATCCTTCCCAGCACCGCCACAGCTTCAGATTTTAACCACGCCACGCCAAAAACCGCTTTAGAATGATCCAACCGTAAATAAATAAGTAACTAAATAATATAATAAATAAGTAAATAACCGTAAATTTTATTGGCTTTACGTAGCCCTTCATAACTATACTCGGACTACCTATACGGAATATTACTAATTTTGTTTATAAAAATATTTATTTTTTTATGAAAATCCAAAGTAATGACATTAGGTACTTCTTTTTCATAATTAATTAGGACTTTTTAAGATTTGGGTTTCGAACTTTTTCTTTTTGACTGCCGGCTGCCGGTAACCATTTTATGGCGCCGATATAGCGGTTAAATACATACGTTTACACTGCCAGTGGCCGTGTGCCGACCGCACGTCGGCTACCCAAGCCACAGAGTAAGTACCTTGTAATAAACTGACCCAAGCGAAACTTTTAATGAAATAATTTGTTTCTCGTTGACGTCTCGGTGACGGCGCTAGTGGACAAACGCTGTGAGTGGACTGTGACCCACAACAAGTATTTATTTAAAAGAACAAAACACCCGACTGCGTAGAGTTTAGGTAGCATAGTTTGTCTGACATATTTGATTTTGTGACACAATGATGATGGTGATGAATTAGTACCATTTTCTACGTTATTAGTTTTGTATCATCTAAAGCAAATTGGAAATGGCTCCTCAAAGCTGCCATATAGGCATTTTTACGCCTTAATGTCAATAGGTTAAGAAAAAAAACACGATTAATTGAAAAATCCCTGTTTCGCTTATGTTTTGTTCTAGATCTCGGGAACCGTGCCATATTTTCAGACGATTTTTATTTTCATAGGAACCAATAACTATGTTTTGTAATTACCAATTATTTTATTTGGCGGATTATTCGATTTCAATACTCTGCGCGGTTTCACTCTGTTTTCTTTTTATATACACGAAATCTGTAGCGTTATCTCTTTCAATTCGATTCGAAGTCTGCCTTGACGCGATCGTATAGTGTGCTATTAAATCTATCTAAACAGGACTAGGATTGCGATAATTATGTGCAGCATAGCCTTAACTGTATTAATTACAATCAAGTCAATTAGTAGGTACGTCTGCCTGGAGCGACGCCGCCAACCCTTACGTAATATATCACGTTACTTGCTTCGCTGATAGCCTGCAAGCTGCAGGTCTAACTTCATATTAGTTTTTGCCTTTTTGCTAGGTACAGTCGCTCGCACTACTACCTACCTACCTGATCGTGTTACTAGTTTTTTCAAATTAGTGTGGTGAAAATTTAAAATGCGCCATAAGTCGCCTGTAATTTTTTTCTAACCAGTACCCTAAACCAACTAGCATGCATGAAGAATGTAATGAGAGTGAATGAACCTAGAGTAGTATATGTCAGGACCGTTTCAGTTTATTTTAAACATAACTATCAAATTACAGAGTTATTCTAAATAATAATATTGACGGACACATTAAATCAAATATTAATAAATACAAAACATAATAACAAAAATAACTTTAAAAACAATTACTTATGTACCTACAAGAAACAAAAAAACTTAAAACAATTAAAGTTTGAAATTTAAACATAAACCGTAAATAATTGTAACAAATGGAGATCAATCTCTGCCCACCCCGTAATATTATATTACACACTGTGTAACAGGGGGGTTGGTGGGGTGGTGGCGGGGCGATAGAAGACCTCAATACCTACCGACTGAAACGTTAGTATTTCATGGTATTATTTTAAATACCTACAAAACAATACTCTGATTTGATTAGTCATAATGCTATCTAGTCATACTAAGATCTGTGCAAATAACAATCTAGTCCAATCAAGATCAGGTTCAATCGAGATTTAGTCAAATTGCAAATTGGTCGGTATCTAGTCATATCGAAACGAAGAGCAATAGATAACTAACCCGATGTTTCTACTGTAGCCACACAACTTAGTTCTCGTTACTAAATATAATAGTAAGCTTTTCGTAAGGAGATATTAAAATTTCATAGCAGGCCTAGGCATTAAATTAAGCAAAATAATCAAAAAATGCCAATGGGAAAGGTTTTACTTATATGGCATCTCAAACCGTAATTTTTAACTGTGTTCTTCATTTATTTTAATCTGCAAACATTTTGAACCATTTAAACAAACTTAGACATGACACGGCCATCCTTTAAGCACACGACCTCGTGTAGCTTACATTACTTCAATTCAATTCAATTCATTTTTTTGTCAGAAAGTAGGTTACTTATACAAGTTTAAATTAGATAATAAAAAATGCTCCAGTACGGTCTTACCTTAAGTATATAGGCATGCAAATATTTTGTCTTAATATTTAGAGTAGGTAATTGGTGAAATACCACCTGCGGCTTAGTTAGCTCCGCACGTATTGACCATGTATTTCCTGTGGACAAGGCCGACTAAGCTGAGAGGATGGAATAGGTGCTGGGCAAGCCTACTCCATCTTAATTCGTCCCGGGCACTACAACGTCCCGTTGTGAAGGTAAAAGTTGCCTCCTAACGCTGTATAAATCATCTACTAATAGATGGTAAAAGGCCTTAGTTTATACAAGTGTACACCGACTAGGTCTAGGTTCCACACATTTTGTGAAACATCTCCTTTGAAATAAAGGAAAATCTGTCGGAAAATTTAAAAACGAAATTCATCAAGTATCATCAAAGGCTTAAACTTTAAAGCTTTTTTTTCTACAACCTACTTAAAAAACTACTTCTATTCATGGAGAAATATCCCTGAAAATTTAATTTGGCTAGTACCTGGACAACATGTTGAAAAATTAACTTGTATGTATAAGTGCTAAAATGGATATTTTTTCTGTGCATCAAAGACGTTCACAATAAATGTCTACAAGTTGTAATTGCATGAGATTATGACGTATTTTAAGTTTATGAGAAAACAATATATCCTCCAGGAATACATTATATAATGAAGGCACAGAGCCGATATTGTTGTGGTCAGGATGCTGCTCTATATTCTTCTTACGATAAGGGTAGGCGTTATTTTTATCCTCACTCAATATACCTAATATTGAGTGAGGAGAATAAAGTAACATATCTTGCATTGTAATGGTTAGTTTTACAATCGTTTATCGAAATACTGCTCTGATTAAGGAAACGATAGTCTATTACAATTCAAAATGTAGACACTGCACGGAACATGTAACGTGCCTCCGCGATGAGAACCGATTGTCCTCCGTTACGATTTGTAATGTAGGAGAATGTAGACCTCCGAGCAGCCGTCGCGTATGCACGCTAACATCCGGGTTGTGTCACAAAGTCACAGTCGACGAAACGTCAACTGACATTATTGAGTTCCTTGCCACTGCCATAAAATAGTCGAGGAGCCTTCATATAGTAAATATTCGGTATAATTATCAATAAGATAACGAAAGAATCATCGAAAGCACCGGAGTGGAGATATCGTAAGTCGTACATACACAATACAAAGATCTGCTAACAAAAGCAGTATGAAAATATATAACCTTTCGTAAACCTCCTTATTTTAAACCCGATTAAAAAACTTAATAGTTGCTTGTAATCTTTTAATGCTGGCATGATTGATAAGAGATATATTTGTTTTTTAGTTATTTATAGTATTTTATTTATCCGAAATCAATTGTTCTAGTGTTAGTATCCACAATCATATTATTGTGATATCTTGAACAATCTAATAAAGAAGCAAAGCTTAAGGGTACGCTTCTTGGAATATGTTGCAGGGATCGTGTATTGCAACTCAACTTTTGACTCGTTTCTCTGCTGGCCACCCACGCCGGCAGGCGGCATTTCAACGCAGAACTGCCCTGCGGCTAGGCTAAGTGACACCACACGTAAGTATCTACACTATTTTAAACCGACTTTTATTTAGCTAAAACTGTTTTCCATTAGGCAGTTTATATGAATTTCTTAATAAATGTCACCATATCCATCTTGGGACTTTGAATCAGGAGTGGCTGCAAGTTTTCTTATTATTAATTGTAGGTAACAGGGATACTGGCGTGATAATATCTATGTATTTTATGTATGAATTTTGAATTTCTTTTACGACGCGTATTATAAGTTATGGCAGCGCAGGGATGCTAAGCAAATGACCCGATGGTCAAACGACATTGTAAATATGCAGTCGAACTTTGACTTTAGCATTTACTTTACGTGAAAATTTCAACTATCTACTATAGTATCTCATGAACCAGAGTAGTCTGGTTCATGTGATACAGCCCGCTGAAAGACGAACAGACGAACGGACAACGGAGGCTTGGTAATAGGGTCCCGTCGGCACCCTTCGGGTACGGAACCCTAAGAAATAGCTAAGCATGGTTCCTTATCTGTATATTTTATGCTCGGTCGCGTTGCGAACAGGGAGCATATTCACGATGACCAAATGAAACGTAATATGCCCGTATTACGTTATTTGTTTGTGGAATTACCGTGTAAACGTATTTTGCATGCCAATGAAACATTTCACAAACAGGACGAAGCGCAAGACAAGCGTAAATTCAAAGTAGATTTATATTTCAAAAAGACATAATAAATAGAACATTTTATAACATAAACAAATTGACTTTTCAAGTTTGAAAAAGACATTCGCTCCCTATTTCTAACATGTTGGTACCGATAGAAATATGTATTTCCTACTATATTATAAATGTGAAAGTTTGTGAGGATGTTTGTATGTTTGTGCCTCAATCACGCCGTAACGTCTGAACGGATTTGAATGAAACTTGGAATATACATAATATGTGTGCTGGAGTAACGTATAGGCTACTTTTTATCCGGGCACCACGTCGGCGAAGCTGCGGGCAGCAGCTAGTATATAAATAACTTTATGCCCAAGTATACATTACTTTTAATCGCAGTAGGTACAGTGTGTGTATGTGTTATGTTGATGATATGTCTATTTATATTGTTCACGTCAAACAGATATAAGGTAACGCTTGCGTCAGCGGCAATAGCCGGGCTGAAATTGAAATAAGTTGAGCCCAATCTTTTTAATATTGTTTATGTTTTGACTAGCACCGGTCTGTGGCTGTGCTCGCGGTACACAGACCCGAGTAAAAAGTACCCAGGTGAAAGTTATTTCCGCTCACAAGTAGGTATTCTAAATTTCATCAATATCCGTTCAGCCGTTACGGCGAAACAAAGCCACATTCACTCGCTCACACGCATATTCTCCTATTAATAATTAGGTAGATATCAGTGTGATTAGTAAATAGTATGTTTTTAAACTGGCATTTGAGCCAGCTATGACGTTCATACGCCTGAAACCATATGAAAACATATGGCATGTAAATGGCAAATAAAATTATATTTCTAAATAAGTCTAACAATGTGAATTGAAAATGATAAATATAAATGAGCATTGGCTATTTATGATTAAGTGAGTGTGTTTGTGTGAGTGTGGAGGTGTAAGTGGGTGAGTGGTTATGTGTGAGTGAGAGAGTTCGCAAAAAAATACTTAAAAAAATTTGGATAGTTTAGATTAAATCTTCTGCGTCTTTGTAGGAGAGTTTAAGAAGTCAATCCTTAACACCTCAAGTGTCGGTAATCTTTTTGCCGGTGAAATTAGAGTAGTCTCTGATATAACATACTTTGCAGACTTTGTTATAGTATTTAATAGCGAGAAACTGGGCCTGGTCTTTCTATTGTCTTTGTTCTGGAAAGTGGGATCCTGTAGGGGCGTCTATCTAATATGTCCTGATCTGATGGCTCGGGAGCACTGTTGTCTAGTTGGTAGTGACCCCGCCTTCCGATCTAAGGTCGTGGGTGGAAATCCGGTCGTGTAAATACCAATCGATTTTTCTGTACAAAGATTTTATGTTCTTATACCGGTGCTACTCTCAAACGGTGAAGGAAAACATCGTGAGGAAACCCGCGGCTTAGTGGACAAAGCCGACTAAGCTGAGAGGATGGAATAGGTGCTGGGCAAGCCTACTTCATCTTAATTCGTCCTAAGCACAGCGTCGTGAAGGTAAGTTGACGTTGTATTAAATCATCTACGTATAACTATAGATGGTAAAAGGGCTTTGACGGCACGGGATCTGATGTTTTTATGAGTTTTTAGAGTAGCGCCAAGAACAAAAAGTGAACGAACTCTCAGAACATTGAATTCCTCGTATCTGTGGGGTAACGGAAGGTTTTTTTAATGACTTTGATCAACGCCCTCTGATTTTTTTTTATAATAAAGAAAATTGTACAAGGCGACAGAAATAAGTATTTTTTGCTTCCTTATTTACTTTCTGATGTTACAAATTAGGTTCACTGTGGGTGTCATACAAATTAGCATGGAAAATTTACTAATTCATTATACGAATAGGTACTTAATATAGCAGCCTTACAGTTTCGATATTACAGCGTATTTTTAGAATACGAACCTAATCAAAAAAATCGATAGCAAAAAATTATTATGTTTACTATCCATGCTGCTTCGAAATGCTTTTACGGATTTGTCAAACCGGCTATTTTTAACACGTGTTTCTTCTTTTGTACTTAGTTGAAGAGTCAGTCGAGAGCACTGGTGGTCTAGTTGGTAGTAACCCCGCCTTCCGATCCTAAGGTCTTGGGTTCAAATCCGGTCGTGTACCAATGGATTCGATACAATTTTCTGTGCGAAAAATTTATGTGCACTATACCAGTACTCTCAAACGGTGAAGGAAAACATCGTGAGGAAACCCGCGGCTTAGTCAGCTCCGCACGTATTGACCATGTCTTTCCTGTGGACAAGGCCGACTAAGCTGAGAGGCTGAAATAGGTGCTAGGCAAGCCTACTCCATCTTAATTCGTCCCGGATACTACAGCGTCCCGTTTGTGAAGGTAAAAGTTGTCTCCTGACGCTGTATAAATCATCTACTAGGCCTTAATAGTAGTTGAAGAAAAAATTACACATTGTAAATCGTAAGACATGACGGAGGCCTTTAGGCGGCCTAAAAACTTCGTCACAAGAGGTGGCCACTAGCTCATACGAACTTACTTACCTACTTACATTGTTAATACCTATCATCATCATCGCCCAGAACCCGTCTTCACTCACTCCAGGCCTCTGTGCTATCCATCACGATATTGTGCTAGTCTCGTCCAACAACGTCTACATATTAGTCATGGGACTCGAATCACATTTGATTCGAATGATTCGAATGATGACAGTTAAAACTCAATTCGAATGAGATTTTATGTTGATTCGAATCATCGCTTGATTCGAATGGTCGAGTTGATTCGAATTCACGATCTGATTCGAATGAATTTCTTAGATTCGAATCTTTCATTGCGCGGAAAACTTACCATATACCCTTACCTATAGGTATGTGAGACAATTGGGATTCGTTCATTCGTTCAACAAGGCTTTTCTCGTATAAATATTTTTTAGAAACATAGTAATATTACACCGTCGGTAGTTTTTTAGAATGTGGTTAAATTGAGTTTTGCTGGTTAGTTTTTTAAAAGTAGGTAATTTGAACACGACTTTAAAAAGCCTTTAGTTAGTTTACATTTTTACAAAGATTTTGGACATTACCTGTTTTGATAGTGAATTTGTGGCTTTATTTTTGTTGTAAACAATTAATATATAATGACACCTGCATTATTTATTAATTGTGAGTGTGGTGTAGGCGTGTAAATAAAGTGATGTTTAGTATAGGTACACAGTGGCCCCAAGTCCCGATTCACGTTTATTATTATAATTATCTAAAGTGAACTTTTGTTTGTTGTTCAACGTTTGAGTTACGCGATATCCTTCCGTTAGAGCATAGTAAAAATTTTAAAAATATGGCACCGGCAAAAAGTGTAGTTTGGAACTCTTTCACTAAAAATGAAGGAAAATCGACGTGCAATATATGTACGAGTAAAACTATATAAACCAACTGTATAAACCATCAAACACTACTACTAACTTGGTGAACCATTTAAAAAGGAAACACCCTGTGCAATACAACGATAAAATCAATGTGTCCGAGTCTGAGCCTCAGCCGTAGTCGTCGACCAGCTCAGGAAGTGATGAAGTACCAAAAAAAGAAATCACAGACGACGTTGTTCAAGGTAACCGCAAAATTGTCAGGAGCCGAAAAACGTAAAATAGACAAAGCCTTAATGAATCTGATTGTCTGGGACCATCAACTTCTCAGCATTATTGAACAAAAAGGTTTCATATAATATACCAAAATGCTAAATTCAAACTACGAACTTCCGTAAAACAATTTGCACAAACATGCTCGATGAACATAAAGTATATCGCGCTGCAGCTCAAAAAAAAACTGATAGGTGTCGATTACTTTTCCTGTATAACTGACTTATGGTCCAATGACAGCAATCGCAGTTACATCACTAACTGTCCATTTTATCGCCGACGGCAAACCACAAGCTATTACATTCAGCACAAAAGAAGCATATTTTGATCATACTGATTGCAGTATGATCAAAATATGCTTCTTTTGCTTCTAATGCTGCATGAAAAAGGCTGTCAACGATTATTTGAATTAATATATTTTTAATCACGCTCGTATTCCTAATACTATAAGAAAACTAGCCCCTCCTGATTAAGTCTCCAGATATGGTGAACTATGGATATCGCCCATATAGATGGTCCATCATATTGGAGAAGATACTATCCCTTAGTCGATTTTTACGAAATCCTCGGGGAGAGTACTAATAGGTTACATGTTTACATGCATATAATTGGCAGTGCTTGAGCTCCCCTGTTCGTATGAACGGTGAAATTGGCCGTAAACAAAATGGTTGAATACAGAAATAGGTAGGTATAAGAAACTGCATCCTAAAAAGTCTTCTGTTTCAGGTCAAGCATTTAGAAAGTGTGGACATGACGGACTGTGGATGGGCCGTCGGCCTAATGAGAGCGATCATAAGGGTTGGACAAATTATACTCCATGTTTCCCAACTGAAGTTCAAAAGCTACTTGGGAAAGTGAACGACGATGAGAACGCTCAGGTGAGTCCAACTACCCGCTTGCTTAAATCGTTTATACTTGGCTACATTCTATCGTCAGTCCGCATTCGGAAATTGCATTATCTATGTTTCGTATATTCAGACAACGAGTACTTATACGAGAAGGTGTAAGAATATCATCATGATCATCATCATTTACTGTCTAATTTACCCATCGCTGACTTGGAGGAATAAACATCGCTGAGCATTAGTCATCGAAGACCTCGTTGGTGTGGCGGGCGAGTGCTCGTCTGAGACGCAAGTGGCGCAGGTTCGATCGAACTGTGAGGGATAGCACAAACAAATGAATAAATAAATATTTGTGGACATTTCACACAGCGCTATCTAGCCCAAACTAAGCAAAACTTGTACTATGGGAACCAGATGGCTGATAGAACACTTATAAATACTTTTTTTTGTAAATACATATATGTAATACTAAAACTACAACACCCAGATGCGCAAAAAATATTTGCAGAGCATGCAAACATTTCTCCCGCAGCGGGAATCTAACCCGCGCCTCTTGCATCTCAGCCGAGAACTCCCGCCACGCCACTGAAGTCGTCAAATTTTTGACAAAACTTTGCTTTTTTTGTACCGCAGCTGTGACGGCCTGTGGAAAAGGGTGCGAGAACCCTTACTAATTGCTGATGGCCTTTCGTTGGTATCTTATGACGCCTACCACGCTTTTGCTAACTATCCCACATCGCTAACAAACTCGCTTTTTCCTTGCTTGCATCTTCAACATAACTTTGTAGATGGATTTTATCTTGGCAGAAAAACACCATTAATAACACCATACAAACTTAAAAGTATTATGAATCCGATGGTGAATTTGGTCCAGTCAGAATTTACCGTAAACAGAATCGTTGGATGTGAAATTTGGTTTCTGTTGTTGATTTTCAAACTTTTATAAAGTTATTACAAAAAGAAGGACAACCTTCTAATTTTGGTATTAACTACTCTCATTTGTTTATAACAATGTAAAAAAAGTTGTAGATACGCGTAAATGTGCGATAAAAGCGCATTTGCGATTTTTGCCTTTTTTTGTTTCGATACTGACTAGCCTAGAGTACTAAGGTAGTACTAACAATTTTCTGTTTCATGTGTTTCATCGCTGTAAACTTTTCATAGCTGGCTTAAACGCAAAATATCATCATGACATGAAAATGGACATTGCACTCAATATAAGGTAATGTATTGCATTCAATGTTGCTAGTCAGTACTAGCAGCTGAGCTCTTCATCAAGACTTTGCATAGACAGACAAGCTTATAGATACAGTATATGTATATGTGTAGGGAACATTAAACAAAAACTTGAAATCTGAAAAGGAGATTGGTAAGTCTATGTACACACGGTAGGTAGTTTTTTTTCTTCATTTTCATCCAATAATTTTAGCATTAAGTATATTATGTATAGAGTAGGTAATTTCATTATGTATCATTAGTTAACTAGGACGACTTAATACCTTTTTTTTAATGTCACCAGTTACACCGTTTGGCGAAACTTAACTCTAAATATATATTTTTTGTATTTTCAGTATAAATTAGAAATTGCTCAACGCACTCGATATTTGGAAATAGCGGGGTTCAGTATTTCGCTGATTGCGCTTGCACTCTCCCTTTTCATCTTCACATACTTCAAGTAAGTACCAATACCCCAAGCTTAGTCGTCTTTAGGTAGACTTTCGAAGCAAGCATCAGACCCGCGACAGAAATACAAAAAACACCCCACAGTCATATACATAGTTTTGATCCTACACTGACATCCCTGTGTCGTGGGTGTCAGAAACTACTAAGATTATGATACAGATTCGGAAGAAATATTTGCAGAACATTCATACATTTCTTCTGCAGCGGGAATCGAATCCGTGCCTCTTGAGTCTCAGCCAAGCACTCGCCCGCCACGCCACACCGTGGCTGTGAATGTGTGGCACGTCATTTGCTGCGTCATTGCCATTTGGCTCATATGACGTTTCATGCGTTTAGCTCACTTTCACAGCGTCACTGACTGCTTCGAAGGTATGCCTTTAATGGATGCTTTACTGTGATGCCCAGCATTACCTTATCAAAGTTTATACCTGTTAGCGAATTCTGAGCATAAATTTTATTGAAGAACTTTCTAAAAGGAAACAGTAGTCACAAAGGGTTGAAAGGAACTTAATTAGTACGAAATTGTTTGGCGCACGAGCGTAGCGGAGCTTCGATAGTTCGAGTAATTGTATAGATTTTTCATCCGAGGTAAAATCTGTGCTTTTCATTTTGAATATAAAGAAAGTAAATAAAAACCTGAATATCATTTTATTAAAGCATAAATGAACAATATATAAAGAATTAGCACTCGAACAAGGAACAAAAAATATATTTTATTTTAAAACCCACGACGATAAAACATTATTTAAGTATCTACAACATACATATCTAAAAATCTTTATTAACAGAAAGAAACTTACAACTATTACAAATATAATTTACAAAATACAAAAGAAACAGTCGGGCTATCTAAAGGCTGTTGCAATAAATATCTAAAGGCTATCTAAAAATCTTATCTAAAATGTACCTAACATAATGCGAAAAACTGCGTCGAAATCGGTTCAGTAGTGGTAACAGACAAACACACGCATAAATAAACATTATTTGTAAAATAAACATTCAACCTCTTAGGCCAAACGCATATACCTTCTCCGTTCCATCGTGGGTAAAAAACAACTGAAGATCGAATTGCCTTTTTCCCGCATTTTTAATGTTTCATTTGCTGTGGCAATCTACCAGCTCGTATTTTTTATCATTGATGGTGGTAATTAATTAGCTCAAAGCTCAAATCAATTTTCCGCTGCAATTTAACAGAGTGGCTGTATAAAAAGTTAGGACATGGCTCGCATAGTTTTTATACTTATTGACAGCAGAGAAAATAATTTTCCAGGGAAGAAAGGATTATTTTCATCCCACCATTCAAGGTGACTTCAAGCGTACTACTTTATTTTATAAGAAAATGTACAAATAAATATATTTTATGAAGTGCATCTTAAATGGCGCTTGATATTTTCAATAGAATCTCAGACCAAATAAAAAGAAAAGACCCCGCGCCGCGAACAATAAAAGTGGAGCCACCTTTTTATCTATTTGTGTGTCGAAGGTTTTAAGGTTGTGTGTTCCAAGTAACCTAAATTCATAGTATATAATTAAGAAACGATGCTATTTGAAGTACTTCAAAGTGAAAAGTGATTCCGTGAGACTTTTTATGTGATTTGCTGCTGTTTTTACAAGTTTTCACTACACAGGAAGGCATAATTCTATTTTTAAGACTCGTGACGTACGAAGAGCGATGAGCATGCTTTTAGTGTAGGTGTGTGCGTGAGCGTGTATGTTTACTTGCGGGAGCACGGTTTTGTGTGGCTTCACTTTTGTTGTTCGCGGCGCGGCGTCTTCTCTTTTTATTTGGTCTGAGTATAGAATAAAAAACCGGTACACTAGGTACATACAGTTTATGTTATCTGTGATAGTACAATTGGACCAATTAGCTGATCGTTTGTTCTCTCGGGGTTTCCAGTAAAACGTCATCTAAAACTAAAAGCGATTGGGAATCATTTTTAGGGTTCCGTACCCGAAGGGTGCCAATGGGACCTTATTATTAAGCTTCCGCTGTTCGTTCGTTCGTCCGTCCATCTGTCAACGGGTTGCATCTCATGAACCATAATAGGAAGAGAGTTGAAATTTTAACAGTATTTATTTCTATTGCCGCTATAGTTAACAACAAATAATAAAAATAAAATAAAAGGTAGCCCCATATTACAAACATTTATGTAGGTACATGTACGATGGTACGGAATCCTTCGTGTGCGAGATCGACTCGCACTTGACCGTTTTTTTAAGACTTCATTGTTTTTAATTTAATAAACGTTAAATTTATTAAAATCATTCGCACAGGTCTCTCAAGAACAGTCGAACGAACATCCATCGGAACCTGTTTTCCGCCATGACCATCCAGGTAGTGCTTCGGCTTACCGTCTACATTGACCAGGCCATTGTCAGAGGGATTGATGAACTGGTAAGTTACACTTTTAAATTAGTTTCCAGCTTCGCTTTATCTGTTGAAGACAGGCCGCTAGGACCGGGGTTCCGGTTTCATCTTCCTGCCCTTATCCCACTCTATGTGGGGTCGGAACAGCATGATCCGTGGATCATGCTGTAAGAGTTTTGACTAAGGTGTTTTATGACCGGCCGCCTGCCTGACGTCAACCCTTCTTGGGAATACTTGCTTATTGTAGTGTTTCCTGATTTTGTTGGTATTTATTTATTCTAGCAGACGCCCGCGGTTTAACTCGCGAAGAGTATATAAATTCGTATGAGCTAGTGGCCAACTCTTGTGACGGAATATTTAGGCCGCCTAAAGGCCTCCGTCACGGCTTAACGACTTAAAAGCCGGGTCCGACAATTTAACGTGCCCTCCGAAGCACGGAAGCGCTCAGCTCGTGATGCCACTTGCGGTCACCCATCCCAATTGTGACCGCGCACAACGTTTTTCAACTCAAAGTTCAACGAGTTGAATTAATTGGATTATTTATCATGAAATATGATTTATTAGATTACAATTATTTCAACTTTGTAAACACTTTAGGAAAGTTGATAAAAAATATTGTTCAATTATAATGTGTATGTTTGTTCGCCAATAAATTTGGAATGTAGAGATACTCGCGCCATAGCATACTTTTATCCCGATGTTACCACTAAAATGGGATTATTAAAAATATTTATGATGCTCGATAAACCGAAAACCAAAATGCATACGTTCAAAATTCCTCAACTAAAAATGCAGAATTCCATAAGCTTATTTCGTTATTATTTTGTATTTAAATAAACCAAACCAAGTTTCAAGCAAATCGGAACAACAACGGCGGCTGTGCACGGTTAGTGTCAGGTACAGAATCGTGTGAGTATCAGTTAAGCATTCGCTAGCCTGCAAGTACGTGGCTAGCAAAGCGTTTAGGGCACCCATCAACGCTTGGTTACATCTATGTACGCATAGATGTGCACCTGCCTACGGGCAAGCGTGTTAGACACAGTCTAGATTCGGGTCTATACCGATATTGGCTTATCGCATCCTCCAAAGCGCTCCTCGAATGCTCACCTGGCTGGACACATTATGATAATGACTAGTGTGAATAATGTGTGTAGGTACACACCTGATTTACAAGACGTTGAAAATAGTTAATCCTATGTTTAGACCGAGTTTCAGGATGTCAAGTTAAAAATAACCGCTCACTACACCTCTTCGTTAACAGACCATCATCGTTCCGATACAAGAAGTACAAACAACTTTACAAACAATCTTTTGACATAGACAGAACTTTGTGCCGGTCCGCTTATGGAGCGAAGTACTCATACCACCCTTCTACATCCTTATGCTGGTTATGCCCACACGCGGGTTTGTCCACTACCTTAGATCAAACATCTTATGGAACTAACTTTAGAGCTTGACAAAGTTGAGGGAACCCTTCAATGCCGGAAAAGACTTTTTGCGTGCAGCCTTTTATTTTCGGAATGGTCACTTTTTATTGAAATTAGGTCAGGGACGTGATGCCATGTCAATGACTTGTACGCGACCAAGTGAAAGTCAGGCAATTACCTACTTACCTAGCGAAAGTTTGTGGAGTGTGTTTGCTCCCATTAATATCCTTAAGAGGCCACCACACTATTTCAATTAAATTGAAAGAAATACTGCTACGGATTTCGAGTGTTTATAAGAAAGAGTGAGACCGCGCAAATTACTGAAATAAATAATCCGCCTAATCAAATAATTGGTAATTACAAGAAAACTACAAAATGAATAAAAAAACTGGTATCAACTACTTAATAAATAGTTATTACCTAACTATCAAAGAAAACTCATCTGAATTTATGGTAGGGTTCCCAAGATCTAGATCAAAACATACGCGAAACATGGATCTTTTAAGATGTTTTTTAATTTACATTTTATTATCAAACATCAGAGTTCTACATCGATTTTGGTGAGCAACAACACATTCTTAGCGGTTGAACGGATTTGTCTGAAACTTGGAAAACATTATTATACATAGTATGGCCTGGACATACCTACGTTATTATTATTAATTTAAGATAATAATTAGGACGGTTTACATAACCAATTACACTAATTAAATACAATAATATAAAAATTAATGATCATATTTTATAAAAAGATTAATTAAAATGATTACATTACAAATAGCAATAAAAAGTAATAAAAAATAATATACAAGATTAAAAATAAAAAAAGCAAATAGAAAGTCAAAACATTATTAGTAGTAATAAAAATGAGGCATTCCTCGTAGCGCTGTCCAATTTGTCATATTTGATTTGTATTTAGTTGAGGCGCAGAAAGTGGCAAATTACTTACTTGGTACGATTGTACCAAGTAAGTAATCTTTTCCTACATTAATAAAATAGATAGATAGATTCACAACTTCCTATTGTCCGCCGTTGGGAATCATATTACTTGCAAACACATTACACTAGGCTAGCGACATGGGCATGTCATGAGGAGGCATCAAAGTCATGTTGCGCAGGGAGTATGGATGTTGATGGATTAATCCAATTTATGGTCGGTTTTAGCAGTCCAGCACACGCTATCCATTTTACTGAACTTAAATGCGTACATGTAGGAAGTCTCATATTCTATACTTACCTCCGAATACTCAAACACGACTCAAAACTCAAGGTTTTTTGACAGTTTTTGATGAAAATCTGTCAAAAACTCGTCACTTGAAACGTGCTCAACTCTGAGATGCGTTTGAGTATTCGGGGGGTTGTTACACTCAATCAAATGTCCAAGTTTCTACGCCCTTCAGTTGATTTATTAGTTTCAACTTACGCGATCATGATAGAGATTACTTTAGGCAAATCATTTCTTTTTAATACCTCTGAGTATAGGTGCTGGACAAGCCTACTGAATCATTTTTATTCCTTAAACTTTTTTTCACTGTCGTTTAGGCGTTCTTGATAGCTAAAGTTAAGCAACAATGTGCGCATTCACAATTGGGAAGGGTGACCGCAAGTGGCATTACGAGCTGAGCGCTTCCGTGCTTCGGAGGGCACGTTAAACAGTCGGTCCCGGGTTTAAGTCGTTAAGCCATGATGGAGGCCTTTAGGCGGCCTTAAAACTCCGTCACTAGAGTTGGCCACTAGCTCATACGAACATACATACATACCGTCGTCATTCTGTTTTTGTTTATCCTGTCCTTATAAAGGTTGTCTGGAACAGATCGCTTTTATCGATAAGGCCGTCTGTTGTACTGTTTTTGTTATTTTTTAAAATTACTTTTCTGTGTCCCGGGCACTACAGCGTACCGTTAGTGTAAGTAAAATTTTACTCATGAAGTCCTGACGCTGTATTAATCCATGCTAATATTGTAAATGTGAAAGTAACTGTCTGTCTGTTTGTTACCTTTTCACGCCTAAACTGCTGATCAGATTTTAATGAAATTTGGCAAAGAGTTAGATTTCATCCCTGGGGAAGGATATAGGCAGAGAAGATAGTGTTTTATGACCGGCAGCCTGCCTGACGTCAACCCTCCTTGGGAATACTTGCTTATTGTATCTCATCATGTTGTAGGATACTTTCCCTTAGTAAACTTTAACGACATGCTCGGGGAGAGAAGCAGCTGGACGCATTCTATGTTTTTTTTACTCCCAGTCCAGCGAAGAAGTATAGCGGCAAAGGCCTTAATACCTACAATAAAAATTATTGGCCTACCTATAGGCATATAATGGCTGGTCAATCTACAATACAAATTCACCGAAGCTTGATAATGTAGTTACTCTTTGACTACATTATCAACATTTCAGTGTTGAGAGTAAAATAGCAGCACGAGAAAACCGTATCGCATTTTGTTTTGATACAATAGACAGTACAAGAGGATAAACGACGAGAGGGTACCGTCTTATGTCCGCCGGGCATAAGTCCGGCGTACCCTCTCGTTGTTTACCATTGCATATCGCATACATACGGTAGTGTGCGGTACACTGTAGTTGAAAGTTGGGATTCAATAAACATAACTGTGAAGGTATCGATTGTAAGGGACGCAACTAGCTACTAATTTACCGACCACTACAAGTTCTATCCAAAAGCTCTTTATCGCTCTATTCTAAATACATGGCTGTTTTTGTGTAGGCATTTTAAGTTATGACCATGTGTGACTATGGTATGATATTTGAAATTAAAATGATACCTAATCCAATTAAACTTAAATGAGGTAGGTTTATAGATTCTATGACTTTAGGGTTCCGTACCCGTAAGGTGTCAACGGGGCCCTTTTATATGCCTCCGCTGTCCTTCCGTCCGTCTCTCAGCGGGCTGTTATCTTATGAACCGTAAAAGGAAGAAAGTTAAAATTTTCACAAAAAGTAATAGTTAAAAGTATTTGGACTGCCGCTATAACAACAAATAGATAATAAAAACAAATAAAAAAAAGCAAGAAAAAACAAGAAATATTTAAGTACATGTACGACGATTCGCACTTGACCGGCTTTTTATGCGTTCATTCACCGTTTGAACACAATATCTTTATAATCTTCTCAGAGGTAGGTTTGAAAGTTTGTTTCTTTACAAGGCCTAATCTCAAAAACTACTAAACTTTGATTTTATTGTAGGTACCTATATATATATATATATAATTATAATGTAGGTACCTATACCTTTATCAACAAAAAGAAACTAACACATCTAATACAAACCTCTATACATTATTCCTACTCAGTTCCGTCGCGTTAGTTATACGAATCTACGAATCATGACGACCTCGGTGGCGAGGCGGGCGTGTGCTCGGCTGAGACGCAAGGGGCGCGGGTTCGATTACCGCTTCGGGAGAAATGTTTGTATGTTCTGCAAATATTTCTTCCGGGTCTAGGTATTGTATTATGTATTTTAAGTATAAGTATGTATTTACAAAAAGTATATAACTATTCTATCAGCCATCTGGTGCCCATAGTACAAGCTCTGCTTCGTTTGGGGCTAGATGGCGCTGTGTGAAATGTCCACAAATATTTATTTATTTATCTACGTTAGCTACGAAAACTGAGTTCACTTATACTTGCAGCCCTACATTTGCGAGATGTGCTACATCCTGCTGGAATATGCGATATCGGCCATGTTTATGTGGATGTTCATTGAGGGTCTATTCCTCCACAACGTGGTGACGGCAAACGTGCTGCGGGAGCGTACCTCGCCCGTATTCTTCATGATCGTGGGCTGGGGTCTGCCTGTACTGGTCACGGCGCTGTGGGCCACCTTCACCGCTATTCACTACGACAAGGATGATGTTAAGGGGTAAGCTGGACTTTAACATTTAAGGCAGACTTTCGAAGGATACATTTTCCGCGTCAACGATGCGGCACCACTGAGGCTTGCTTCAAAAATCTACTTTAAAAGGTATCACGGGATCGTCACAGTCCCGCTGCCGTATTATCCATATTTTTTATTGCGGACTGTCATTAACTCGACGGGGAACGTCAAAATTTTCCGCGAACCATTCGTGGAAAATTTTGACGTTCCGCGATCGTTGTACGGTAGGTAGCATATTTTTAATTTCAAACTTCATAGTCAAACCTCGAAGCTCCGGCGATTTTGCCTAGTCAAACCTCAGGTCTGGCTAAAAGTGTTAATCAAAGTCCAAACCAATACCATATTTCAACCTTTGACGAACGAATTTTTGGTCAATCCTAGAAGATACTAATTTGGATAGTCACAACGCCGAAACTCAATTTTTGATGAAATCGGGGTTTGACTAGTCAGATCTAAATTAGGTATAGGAATGTGTTAGTTTGTTAGATTAGGTACATATAATCAAAGCAGAATATGTTTTTAATTTGAATACTTATGTTTTTTAGAGTACCTACTAATAAAAAACTTTATTAAAAGAAAGAAACTTACAACGAGTACAAATATAATTTACAAAATACAAAAGAGACAGTCGGGCTATCTAAAGGCCGTTGCAAGCTGATCCAATATCTAATACTTATTGTTTTAATATTATAAGAATGGATCGACAAATAATCAGAATAAGTACCATAAGGACAAAATCACAAAAAAATTAAAAAAAAACTCTTTATTTCGACATGGTTTAAAATGCCATACATTTTGAGTTGCACAATACGTTTGATCTTTTACATTTACTACGATAGCCTTAGTCACTTCTAGGATAGACTAAGCCTGAAATGGATTATTTTGCTTTCGACGTTTCACTAACAAGTTAAAGCAGTTTGACTAAAAATACGTCAGTCGAAGTTCGAAATTGGAATCTATTTCGGGGTTTGCCGAAATGGCGTTAATCGAATCCAGGATGAGCCAGTCATTCCGCGAAGAGGCTGAATATCAACCTTTGACTATAACAAATACATTATATCGCGCCTGTATACCTAACGGGGTGGGCAGAGTCACAAGTAATCGTTTGATAACTTGCAGCCACTCTTGATTTAGTCCCAAGATTGAGATGGTGAACCATGGTGATAGGTTGCAATTACACACGTGTTTATTCACCAGCATTTAAACAACACTGTCGGACAGTTTATTAGAAGCGGTAAGCATTTGGGACGTTTGCTTCATGACGATGTAGCTCGCTGGATCTTGTCGGCAAATTAGTGCTCTACATATTTTCGTGCTCAACAAATTTTCGTGCAGCGGATGTATATTGTGATTTTTGGGCAACAAGGGCTACAGCAAGGTCCGAAGCACATCTTATTTATTTATTATTAGGCAACGCCAACAGAACACATTATAATACACTGTTATGGATGTTTCACAAAAAAACAGTAGGTACTATAGAATGTGCACCAATTATAGGCATGCACAGCATTTGCAACAAATTGGCAGACAACAGCTAGTGAAAAAAAATATATATACCTATATATTATAATAATAAAACAAAAACCAATTCTAACTTAAAAATCAAAAAAAAACTACAAAATAATAACAAAACATATTATAATTACACACCAGACTCAGACTGGTTTAAGTGACTTGCAGTTTTCCAAAAAACCGATTGTCGAGGAAATACTTCATCAAAATTCGACGAAGGTTTTGCTTAATCAAATAGTCTAAAACATACTTTTTAACTTTTTTTTAGATTTTACGTTTATTTTACGTGGTGCATATATTATAACGGTTATCAACCCGTCGCCCTTGTAGATAGATGGTCGATCATGTTAGATCATTGGTGAGGATACCATTCCTTAGTCGACTTTATCGACATGCTCGGAGAGAGAAGCAGTTGGACGCATTCTATGATTTTTTCTCTACTCCCAATCCAACAGAGAAGTTATCATTATAAATGTGTGACACACCCCCGTGTCTGGTGTGTGCGTGTATGTTTATTATTCGTGTATTTTATTCCCACTAATTATTCCCCGTAACGCCTGAAGGGATCTGATCAATTTCTTTTTTTTTGGGGCGGCGGGGGCCTCTTTTCACGTATCATATTCCTTCGGTCATATTTATATTCTTGGCAACGGCTACAGCCGTGCTTGTATTTTATACAATTTCATATCTCTCCCCGATCATTGCTGCTAAAGGGATAGTATTCTCTTCGACATGATGGACCATCTGTATGAGCGATGGGCCAATCGTCTGTCACATATCTTTTGAAACATGAATCTACTAAATCTACATAAATAATTATCAGGATTTTAAATACAGCTATCATCAACTATTGGTTTAAAACCTTGGACAAATAATTTAAAACACAAAAAGTTTAATGGGACAAATTACTTTTTAATATCTAATTCGCCACTAAAATTTAAATATGGCCAGTAAAGAATTAAACAGTGGTTTTTGGCATTTTCAATACAACAAACACCATTTATTGGTGTAGAAACACATTAACAACTTTATTCTTAAAGTAACCATAGGTAACATCAAGTATCTAATCTCCTTTAAGTTACGGGAGTAATCAGATGCATATCCTACAAACATGTCCATTTTTCATGTTTCATTTTTTATTGACGGTATTGGAAACCTTCAACTGCTGCTGTAAAAGAGTACTTTCTATGAGTACCTATGTACGTATAGTGTGTGCCGCCAATTAAAAGTCTTTCGGATGCGAATCTAAAACAAAACGTAGAAAAAGAAAGCGAGCGGTGCGAGCCTTTTTTAAATCCCAGCCTTTTAACATGCGCTTAACAAATTTTTGCATTGAGATATTTGTAGGATAGGTAACAGAACTCGCTTTGTTACTGTTTGCTGCACTATTAGGCAAACGTAATTTGATTAGACTTCTTGATCTTTGAGATCGTCGTGCTTAGCAGTAATTTTGTGGTACAGCTCGGTAGGTAGCTCGGCTAGGTATTTAATGATAACTATTAAAGCTGTATTGCTAAATGGTTTATTTGTTTTCACCAATTTATCCACAGTTCGTTTGTATACAAAGTCCTGCTTACCTACCAAATTCTACCCGTTACCTCCTATATTATAAATGTGAAAGTTTGTATGGCCGTCGGGCATGATGGAGGTACAAACATACATCTACACAGGCACAAACATGATCCACACATCTACACATCCTCATATCCTCACAAACTTTAGCATTTATACACCAATATTTTATATAAACAAATAAAGTTCAAGACAGTTGCAGCAAAGTTTAAGGCTATGATGGCTCTGTCTGAATTGAACTATCACAAATTCATCGAATAATTTTATAGACATAGTACTAGAAAATCCTACTATACCATAAATATAAGATAATCATTTCTAATTGTCTTTTAACAAAAAACTATGAGGAGGCAGAAGTCCTCTTAGAAATAAACTAAAGTTAAATAAACCACACTAACACACAACATATACCTACCCATAGCACAACATATAACACAGAAGCACAATGTAAAAAAATTATGACAAGCCTTAAATTTTACCATTTTATACAGATATGTAAGAGCAAGATCATCTGACAAAAGTATTATATATACTTAAAAGAAGATCTTAAACTCTGAAGTTACGTTAAAATATAAGGTTATTGAAATAAATATATAAATTGAAATTAAAATGAAATGTGAAAGTTTGTGAAGATGTTTGTATGTTTATGCCTCAATAATGCATAAACGGCTGATTATAGATTTAAAAAAAGTACACCCAACAGTCACATACATAGTCCTGACCCCACATAGACATTCTGATACGGAGCGAACATTTCTTCCGCAGCGGAAATCAACCCGCGCTCTTGCGTCTCTGCCGAGCAATCGCCCACCACGCTACCGAGGCCGTCAAAAGAAACTTTTTAATAACATATAGGCTACTTTTTATCCGAGTACCACACGAGCGAAGCCGCAGGTGGCAGCTAGATCTACTTATGTCAATCTCGTACGCACTCCATTCATAAGACGCTTTCCTTTTGTCTCCCGTCAATAGGTAGTACAATACCTACGTCACACTACCTGTCTCACTCATTGTATTCTCTCGCTTACTAGGGTGAAGAATGCGATCAGGGGGGGAGGGGTTAGGGGGGAGCAGGGATGAGCTTCGAAGCGAGTTTGCCGGCGAGACGGAAGCCGTGACGATTTATGAATGGAAAGCAATTTATGAATGGATATAATCATAAGAATGAGAGTCGGTCTGAGTCGGCCAATAGTAGGCACGTACTGAAGGGAAAAATCATAATAATCATTTTTGATTGAAATTTATTTCATTTAAATATTATTTTAATAAACTAGCTGTCGCCCGCGGCTTCGTTCGCGTGGAATCCGGACAAAAGTAGCCTATATATTTTTCCAGCACATATACTATGTTTATTCAAATCCGTTCAGCCGTTACGGCGTGATTGAGGAATACACAAACATCCTATCCTAACAAACTTTCGCATTTGTAATATTAGTAGGATGTAAGCTAACAGTACAGATAATTATTAAGTAACTTGTTATTATCCCTTTTTGGGATAGGTATTCTACTTAATTATGGATTTTATGTTTTATCTACCTAAATGTGATCAGTAACAGACACTAATAATACGTTTTTTTTGTAATTACAAAATAGTGGTGTAATTTATATTAATAATATCAGTAGGAAGTAGTATGTCAGTAGGGCAGGGCGCATATCTAAGTCATCCAGACGTCGACTTTTCTCAGTAAACTATATTGTTTCAGTTGCTGGTACGGTTATAATTTTCTTGCGGAATATTGGGTTTTGCAAGGAACTCGCCTGGCAGTTATATTGGTAAGAGAACCTTCTAACACAATTTACATTTAAAGATATATTATGTAACAGTTATTTGGCCTTAGGAGCATTTAATTTAGAAATGGCGGAGACGTGGGGTGGATTTGCCTTGTTTTCTACACGAGTGTGTAGGTGCTTTGTAATCTCATACAAGTCTATAGAGGAGACATACGTCGCGGACACGTTTTCGCCACATCGATGTGCACCACGCTTAAACGTCTCTGTTTTAAAAAGAAGATAAATATGTGTTGATTACAGTTCACAACCAATACTATAATATTATCTCTACTCTAAGTTTTACAAGAGCATCAAAATTTCCCTGACCTTTTCCCACTGTATTTCGGCACAACATGTTCTCTTCTTCCATTTCCCTCTGTCAGAAGTCATCTCAACACTCGTTCTTTTCTTAATCATTATTTCTTTCACACAGTCCATCCATATTTTCTTTGCCCTATCTCTGCCCATTCCATCCTTCCACATTCATATCTAACACTCTTCTCGTCACATGACATTCTTCTTTTCTCGTGGCATGTCCACACCATGCTAACCTATTGCTCCTCAACTTATTCACTGGCGCTACATTCAGACTTACTCAATACTCATTTCTTTTCTCAGATTGTGTTTTTTTTATTACAGATAAATCTTATTTTTCTGCTGAATATAATGAGAGTTCTCATTATGAAACTAAACGCAACGGAAAATAACGAAATTACAAAAGTAAAGTAAGTGTTGTTACAGAAACATATTTCAGCATACCTTATGAGGTTGGTAAGTAACTTGTTCCACATTTGTGTTACATCATCATTTTCGAAAAAGATATTTGTTTTGTATTATCAAGTGACGCTTTGTAACGGTTAACGCCGTAAGGAGGCAACTATATTAACAAGGAATGCTGTGGTGGTCCAGAATTTTTAGATGTACTCGTAGTTAGGCTTGCCCACACTCTTCTCAGGTGAGTTTCTGGACAACGCTCGTATCTATATGTTAATACGAGTACGTGTGGAGATGACTGTGCGACGGATCCTGCTATATGGTTTCCTGGCGATGTTTGCCTAAACGATTAAGTTTTGGTTAAAAAATGACTAGCCCATTACCTTAAAAAAGCATTTTTTTGTCGTTCGTTGTTTAGTGTTTATTTGAAATCAAATCAAATCAATTTTTTATTGCGTAAAATGTGGTCCAATTTAGATGTCAAAGTCTTAATACTTAAATAATTATGTCTAACACATTTCGCTTTTAAAGTCAGGATGCAATAATTATATAATGTTTGTCAAAATTTATTATACTTAATACATTACCTAATAAAATCAGTCAAATAAAGATTAAATAAATGTCATACACCAATACAATGATCATAATCTTATATTATAAGAATCTTTGTCCTGACTGACTGACTGACTGACTGACTGACTGACTGACAGACAACGCACAGCCTAAACCGCTGGACGTAGAGACTTGAAATTTTCAGTGTAGGTAAACCATGGTACGTAGAGGTGTACTAAGAAGGGATTTTTCAAAATTCACCCTCTAAAGGGGTGAAAAGGGATGAAAACCTGGAATCAATTTTTGGTCTAAAACTGCACATAACCTATATCAAATTAAAGAGCCGATTTTTCTCATTTAGTTGATGTCATAATTACCTGCAAATTCTTTATTTTTGGCATGTTTTTCATGAAAAAATAGAATACTTTTATTTTGACATATGACAGCGATGATACCAAAGATTAGTAATAGATGATACAAAACATATGGAAAAGGAACTGTCAATGTCAAATTACCTGTGAAAGGAAGCATAAATTATTACTGGTCTAATAAGTTTCCAATCTTGATTATTTTTATTATGGGAGTTCTGACGTAATTCTACGTCTGAAAACTAGATGTCGCTGCTAATTCTGATCAAATTTTGACGCGCTATCGTTGCGTTTTGAAAAGTTTACCTTAACCATGGGCGCCGGCAAGGAGGTGCCAGAGGGTGCACTTGCACCCCTTGGGAATCTCGGGATCAACAGGTATTATTGAAACTGTATTGCGCTTTCTCTGTTAAGTTCATCCCATTTATGCTGGTGCCATCTGGTGTAGAGTAGCGGTACTTTAAAGGGTGCGTTCAGAGAAGTAATGGAAATCGATTAATATCGATCCCGGTACTCCTGGCCCACCAATTTAGAATTTTTAAATTTCGATCGTTGTGAACAAATAGGTGTGAGCCGTGACGACTGGGTACCTACCTATATAATAAATTCATAATGAATAGTCAGAAATTTGTAAATGTCTCGAACATTCAGACTAAAATTTCATCTTTTTATTAACAATCATATACGGCAAAGTTTTTTTTTTTTTTTTTTTTAAATAACACCCAACAGTCACATACATAGTCCTGACCCCACACTAGGATTCCCTGTGTCGTGGGTATCAGAAACTACGAGTACCATGGTATCACAACACCCAGACCCGGAAGAAATATTTGCAGAACATGCAAACATTTCTTCCGCAGCGGGAATCGAACCGGCGCCTCTTGCGTCTCCGCCGAGCAATCGCCCGCCACGCCACCGAGGCCGTCAGTATGGTACCATACGGCCGAGATTGTAAGAAAACTAAAATCTGCACCACCTGGAAATTATTTCTGCCGGCGCCCATGACCTTAACTTTCAAAATTTTTACTAAATTCACCGAAATTTCTTAATTTTTAGATTTAGGTATGTTTGTTACTCTTTCACGCAAAAACTACGGAATATACTTACATACCATTATTCATATTCGTTCGCTAAAGTTAGCCATTGCTTAAAGTTAGCCCTGTCACTGTTTGTCATTATGAAATGGTAAGAGATGGCAATACTTTAGTCATCGTTTAGCGTACACTATATTATAATGAATAATGAGGATAGTAGGTACCTACGTGTGCTGGAATGGGACATAGGGTACTTTTTATCTGGGTACCGCGTGAGCGAAGCCGCGGGCGGCTGCTAGTAATAATATAAATTTAAAAGAATTCATTTAGGTTTTAAAAGCAACCGTCAAACAAAAAGTTATAGAGTTTAGCTTGAAATTTATATTCAGGGAGTTCTGTCATTTCACGCGGGATACGAATAAACACCTTTGTTGCCATTATGATAGCTATTTCTAGTATTAAAAGCAGTTTTTGTTGGTGGCTGTATCAGGCGATTTAGATGACGTGATTTAAATTTGCTCTCTAATAAAAAAATCCCTTTTTATTAGATAAGTTTGTTGCTTTACAAATTTACAAAGATCTAAAATATAAATACTAGTTAATGTAAATAGATTGAGCTTTTTAAAAAGAGGCCTGAACGAGACTAGGGCTGACACCACATATAGCTAAATAAGTTTCTGATGTCTACTGAATTGCCCAATAGTACAATACCATAGCGTTAGGGCGAAGGAACATATCTATGATGAGCGTTTTTTGATCGACAATAGGTCTTAATTCACTAAGGGCGTAAATAAATCTTCGTTTCGTTTGTTTTCTTTTCAATTTTAGCTATTTGTGACTTCTATGACAATTGCTGATCAAATGTTATTCCCAGAAAATTGCATTGCATGATTCTTTCATGTTTTTTTCCGTTAATTCCTATTTGTAGATTTGTTTTATATTAAACTTTGTTTCTATTCAGAAATTGCAAGAATGTAGTTTTGTCTATGTTTGCACGTAAATTATTCTCATCTAATCAGTCTTTAAAATTTTTAATTGTGTCATTAATATCCATTTCATAGTCAGTATTTTTCTATATTCAATAACAATAGAGATATCATCCGTATATAGGGTGCTTGTTTTATTTTCTGCTTGTATGTTTTGTGTATTCTTTTTTACCCATTAACCCAACCAAGGGCTACCTAGATACCTTTGGGTGCACTCCGTGTTTGAATACCATTGACACATCGTTTCACTTTTTTGTCGTGCTAAACCTCTAGATCTTATATTTTTTTATTTTAAGAATACAAACCAAGTTTTAAGCAAATTAAATCTGTTAAATAGTTTCCATACCAATATGGACACCCTCTTCCAACCCCTTTGAGGGGAGTTGAGGGCGGTTTTTAGAAAAGAATTAATTAGGTTTTTTGTTCTACTATATAGTATTGTAATGACATCTATTCGACGACCTCGTTGGCGAGACGGGCGAGTGCTCGGCTGAGACGCAAGAGGCACGGGTCTGGGTGTAGTATTATTTATTATAAGTATTTATTTACAAAAAAAGTATGGGTATAAGTATCAGCCATCTGGTGCCCATAGTACAAGCTTTGCTTAGTTTGGGTCTAGATGGTGTTGTGTGAAATCTCCGCAAATATTTATATTTATTTTTATTTTACCTATGCCTTTTGTACCCAAATTCGGGCCCCTAATAGGTGCATCATTAATTTAGTGTCAGTGCTTTTTTAGAACACAACATTTTTACTCTCTTGTCCTCTGTGCCCGACAACATGCACCTGGAGTTTACAAGGTACCGATAGAGCCGTCGAGGCTCCCTCGCATGACGTCACACAGACTCCGGGAGTGAGCCGACGTTTTCTTCCGCTCGTCCCCTCTGGGCGCAGCCGTAAGATTCAGAACTCAGGCAACAGCATTAGCCGAGGTTCGTACCTAAGTGTCCTTGCGCTAGTTGCCCCTAAAACCTTTTTTCCCGGTGTCGCGCCCTCTGCGCTCACCAAAGCTCGGTAAAGCTGCCAGTGGTCATCTGCGACCCAGAGCATTAATATCCGTCTGAAATAAACTTGGAGGTTACCTTTTGGCCAATGTGCCTTTAAAAGTGGCTCTGCATTCGCACACAAAATTATTACATATATATCTTTATAACGTTGATTGGAAATTATTTGAACAATTAATGGAACCAGACTGTGCAATCATGGTGGGATCTGATTGACAAAGCAGTACGTAAGGCATTCAAATTGATTAATAGGTACATACATCGCGAATTCTGACTATGCGTACAGGTATTATAATTATCAAAACATGGACACTAATGAAATTGATGATCTAACCCAGGGATGGGGAAACTACGGGCCGCGGGCCATCTCCGGTCCGCGAAGCGTTGATATCCGGCCCGCGACCATCAAACAAAATTCAAGTGAAGTTTTCGTAGTGTCAGAAATGTCATTCTCATTGGCAGTGCGTGGCTTGCATAAAACAATCACGTACTATTTATTCCGCGAGTGAGGGCGGTATGTCAAATACATTATCAATTATGTAAAATACATATCAATATTTTTATTTCAGTAAATAATATAACCAAGAATGCAACAACTTAGCCTGCCATATATTTTGTAAGTAAATATTGGCACGCGAAGGAAAAAGTTTCCCCATCCCTGTTCTAACCTGTACAGTAGTTGTGAAATGTGGTCCAATTTAGATGTCACAGTCTTAATTACTTAAATAATTATGTCCAACACATTTCGCTTATAATAGTCAGCATGCAATAATTATATAATAAAATAAAAATAAAAATAATGTTTGTCAAAATTTTTTATACTTAATACACTACCTTACCTAATAAAATGAGTCAAATAAAGATTAAATAAATGTCATTCACCCTCGCATACACCAATACAATGATCATAATAATAACATAAATCTAAAAGAATTCATTTAGGTTATAAAAGCAACCGTCAAACAAAAAGTTATAGAGTTTAGCTTGAAATATCCATTCAGGGCTTTCATTCTCTACGACTAAAAGAAACTTGACAGCTCGTAACTTGTTTGTGACGCGCTACGTCACGTTTTAACTCGACGATTCCACAAACGTGCCCGCGTTACGTTTTGTTTGGTCATCGTGAATAAGGGGGCAGGGAGTTCTGTCATTTCTCGCGGGATACGATTAAACACTTTAATCTTAGTTTTATGTTTTTTTCCGGGAATTCCTTTTTGTAGATTTGTTTTATATTAAACTTTGTTTCTATTCAAAAATTGCATGAATGTAGTTTTGTCTATGTTTGCACGTAAATCATTCCCATATAATCAGTCTTTAACATTTTTTATTATGTCATTAATATCCATTTCATAGTCAGTATTTTTTTATATTCAATAACAATAGAGATATCATCTGCAAGTAGGGTGCTTGTTTAATTTTCTGCTTGTATATTTTGTGTATTCTTTTTTGTATGGATCTCTGTTGTGTTAAATAAAGAATTTGTTATTATTTTGTCGATATATTTATTTATTTTCTTGTTCTATTATTATTGTTACCCTAATATATATTCTTACACAGCTACCTTTCGTAATCGAAAGGTGTTTTATTGCATACTCTCAGATTAATTTTGATTTTTTTTTTCAGGAAGGCAGCAAGGGCTGCTTTAGTATTGCTTCCACTCCTCGGCATTACCAATATCTTGAACATGGTCGAGCCAGTAGACGGAGCAGTCTGGAAGTTTGCCCTATGGTGCTACGTCACTCATTTCTTACGCTCCTTTCAAGGGTTCTGCATTGCTTTGATATATTGCTTCATGAATGGCGAGGTAAGTCGGTAACGAATGAAGGAAAGCGGGTGAGACTATGAGGTAAGTGGCAAGGAATTGAGCTTTTGTCGTCAGAATAGAAAATGAGAGATGCTATGCCTTCGGCGACTTTTTGTAGCAGTCGCAACACGTCGCGATGCCGACGCGAGTTTATGCCGGCGGCCTCTTGCTTTCCCATGTCATGCGTTTGTATCGCTACCATTCCAATACCAGAATTGATTTAACTAGTTTTCTAGTACTCATGGTAAAAGCAAAGTTATGAACAAACAACAAAAGAAACCAAATTTCATTCTCAACACAACACTGTTTTACTGTAAACTTGATGTTATAAAGCTCATTAGTTGATCATTAGACGAACATAATGAAATACAATACAAACGATCACAAAATACTATTGGCTATTTCATACAAAATTTCAGTAGAAATGTGATACATGTTCGTCTAAACCTCCTTTGTAAACCATGTACAAAAAGCATTTTGTACATCGTGTGAAATATTGCCAATGTATTTAAAAAAATAAATAAAAATGAAATCAATTGCTATTTTATTTACTTATTTGGAAAACCTGAATAATGAGAAATCCCAAAGATTATCATGATTTATTCTCTCTACGCCCTGCTTTTAGACGTGGTACGTTTTTGTTAGTTGCCACAAGTTAAAGCCTGATTCTCGGAGAACAAATATTAATAAAAATATTACAAAAACTGACAGAAGCCGAAGTATACATTCGATGTACTTATAAGCAGTTTTTTGAATGTTTGATCTATTGCGATAAGTACATTGTTCCCCAAGAATCAGTCACACAGGGTGTGAATAATGTAACTAAACGAATTGCTTGCTTGTCGAATCATCATTTCATTGCCTCAAAGCGATCTAGATTTGTCTTTAGAGCGTAGTGTTTTTTAAATTAATTAATTTTTAATTTCATTTTGGTAACTCGAAAAAAGAATTGGGTCCTATGTTATGTAGGTCCTTTTTATTCCTTTCTGTATCTTACATGTTGAATACTTTTTACATGTTGTATACCTACACCTACTGTGTAGGTACTCGTAAATGCCGAAGATTTTGAAGTTAATTTCATTGTTTATTTACGAAACTGCTGATAGCAGATACCTAGTAACAATACCTATTGTGTAGTTAAAGTGATCTTGTACTTGCAATGGTCCTTTATAGAGTATGCAATAGCGGATTTGCTCACCAAAATCGATGTTGAGTTTGCTAGTTATTGAAATGTGTAAGAAGAGAAATTGAAATTTTAACATATTTTCTTTGATTTTTCAAAATGAAAACACATTAAGAGGAAAAAAACCCAAATAGAAAAATCTTGAAAAATCCATACTTTGAGCACGTTTTGATCTAGATCTCGCGAACCCTACCAACATTTTTAGACTATTTTTACTTTGATAGGTAGGTAATAACTATTTCTTTAGTTATTGAAATATTGTTTTAAATATTTTTTTGATTTTTTGCAATCAACAATTATTTGATTTGGCGGATTACAATATTTTGCGCGGTCTTACTCTATGTCTTGCTTTTATAAACCTGAAATCCGTAGCGCTACCTTTTTCGAAATCGGTTTATAGACGCGATGGTATGGTAGCCTCTTAAGCATAATCTTATAAGATATGTAGCTTGCTGTAACAAAATGCAAGTAGGTGCCTTTGTCATTATTTCTATTCTGTTGTCAGAAATATTGTCAGCCTCGTGAGATTGCACACAATAGTTGTTAAAGAGGTGCTTGGAAAACGAGAATACGTGAGATTTCAAGAAATTCATGTTATTATTTGCATAAGTTGAGGGACGCCCCGCGAGTTTGTCTGCGTGGAGTTTCTTTTAAGCACACTTCTTCCCACTTCGCCTTCTGTGAATTCCTTTCTTAGTGCAGCCCTACACGATATGGAATATAAATAATATAACCTCCATGTTTTCGTGCTTCTGGCACTTAGGCCCGTCGCCCACAGAAATGAGAGTCGAGGTGGAATCGAGGCACGGGCACATTATTACGGGAACTAACTACAGATTAAGGGAACTAACTGAGATTTGTTAGAACTTTTGGTTCCTTCGTCTCGACTCTGCCTTGACTCTCGGTCCTGTGAGCCTTAAAGCTTAAGTATTATCAGTCTGTCAGCCAGTCAGTTACACAAGCATTTTATAAATATAGATGAAAATTCAAAGTGAAAATCTTGTGAAGAGTCAATTTGGCGCGACAGTTCAACGTCGAGACGCGCGTCTTTGTCCAGTTTTTCGTAGGAAGGCTCATTTTGTACATTCTTATTTGCACACAATAGGGTCGGGTAGGTAGTTTTTATGAAGCAATATAAGCATTAGAACTAGGTTCCTAGTTCCTAGGTGTATGGTTCCCTGCAACAATAATAACTATAGCATCCGTCGGAAGTGGGGGGCGTGGAAACTTAAATTAGGGCAATCCTAAGCCTTTATAAATCCTACACATCAACATTTATTTATTTATATTATAACATGCATAACTTCCGATAATTTACATTCAGAAAAAGCGGTGATATTTGTGTCTCAGAAATATTTAGATATGCTTGACTACCCTGCAAAGTTTTGAATTCCTAAAGGTATCAGAAAATATACAATGAGTATAAAATATTTGATATTAATTTACATCTGCAGACCGCACCGGGACAATAAACGAATTTGTTGGTTGGTTGGTTTTCAGTGCCTATTTGAGTATTATTTTTTAAATAACAAATCGATACCAGTAACGTCATCTACTAGGACCCCATACCCCTAGTTTGTAACCTTCGTATGCCTTTTGTTCGGTCCTGTCGCCATTATACTTATTTAAAATACGGCTGCTTTCAAGAGTCTCAACGAGGGCCCACCCGCATCCACGAGAGTTGTCGAAAAAATACGCAAAGTATTTACTTATGTCGATACCTACTACAAGAACAACAATACGCAAGTTTTAGTGATACATGGGTTCTTAGGAGGCATACAATTTTTTTTACTGAACGAATTGGCAGGTACTTAATTAGTTTTCCTATGATGAATTCTAATCATCATCTTCCTGCCCCTATCTCACTCTATGTGGGGTCGGCACAGCATGATCCTGGGATCATGGACCTTGGAGTTTTGGCTAAGGTGTTTTATGACCGGCCGCCTGCCTGACGTCAACCCTCCTATGATGAATTCTGTGATGGTAAAATAAATCCGCTGTCTAAACTCCGTTCCACGAAAGAAGCCTCGCAATGGAGGACGCTGGTAGTCTTCATGTAGCGGGAATTTGCCGTGTAATTGATGTGTCTGAAATGTCGGTTATTAGTACCTACCGCCAATTCCCGCGAAATTTATTTCGTGAAAAGGACTCTACCTTTGATTATATAATCAAAGGACTCTACAGGTTGGTCGGGTACTCGAGCTGTTGAATCCCCTTCCATTTCGATGGAGTAACTAAATTATTATTCTGTGTATAGACAATGCAACGTTTATTTTGATATGGGGTCACTCCGTGACAATATTAAAATTTAGGTCGATACTAATGAGAAAGTTTTAGTGGAATCCATTAGGCTATTTGACAACATTGAAAATAAACCACAAATTGTGGTCATCGTATCACTTAATAGCGCTTGAAAACATATTTCACTTTATTTTGAGCTAAATTAGGTATGTTTTTTTTACATATAGATAATTTTTAAAATTTTATTTGCGACTAAAACGTCCTCTTCTTGGATGCAACTTGGTGTTTTATTCTGATCTTTGAGCTATTTCTTAAGCCTCAACCTACCAAAGATAGACGTATTTATGGATGCACTTTGAGAATAACGCTGATCACTATGCTGCGAAACCTAAAAATATAATAAGAGCAGTGTAAGTACCACGTAATATTTTTTTATTTACAAACCTATATGATCATTCATCATTCATCCCACATAAAGTTGGACAAGGGCAGGGAAATGATGATGATGATGATCATTCATAGTTTTGCAAAATTATATTTTGGGTTATGTTGATAAATACTCAACACTCAGACAAGCGATTATTTAAAAATATTTGAATACCATTCGAATTATTTAAAAATCGAAGTCTTATTTCTTAAAATTTCAGTATATCTGTTACTTTCCCTCCGTGTCGCATAGCCGTGGGACACCCTGTATAGTCGTGTCATTAGTTCTTTCGAACAAGTGGTGATAGGATTTAAGGCTTTAACAGGCAACCTAAAAAGATCAAAAACCTTCACCGTTTGGGAGTACTGGCATAGCGCACATAAATTTTTCGAACAGTAAAATCCATTGCAGGACCGGATTAACCCTTACGCGTTTACGACCTTAAGATCGGAAGGCGTTGTCACTACCACTAGGCCAACAGTTCTCTACTCGCTACTTTATATTATGTAGGTCATAATAAGATGTTATTACCCAGAGTGATCAAGTTTGAATACCTTATATGTATCTGTGTTCAAGAAAATGCCAACATGCTGTGGCTTAAGGACTTCAAAGGGTTGGAGTCATGTGGTCGAGCTTTTTAACCTTTAATGTTAAACAACTCTAAACTCACTAACTTTCTCTTCAATCTGTCCGCGAGATTTTTCTTTTGCTTTATTTGGAACTTTTATTTTGCCTCTAATTTTACTGACCTGGTTAATGTTTCCAAACGATTGTATCGGCGCTAATATCGGCCAACCTTCCACTTGTGCTGACTATGTTAAATTTGGGTTTAAGAGTGCTTTTGATTTACAATAAGTACCATTGAATTCGCGCACCTGCCGACCCTTACACAATGTTTACTTAGCACTACATTCAGTTGTTGAACCAAACTGATTCATCTTACAGAATAATTTCGATAAATGTAAACAAGCAATAAGTTTCTTTATTTATTACGATTGCGTCATCTGCATTCATTTGGTATTCTATTTCTAGTTGCTCAGTTACAGTTTACTACAGTTTGTTCGTACGGTTATCTAGGTACCATTGTAGAGAAAGTCTAGCAAATTAGTTGTAACCTACTTATCTTATGGCGCGCCCTCAACAACGAACTAGCTAACAACTTCGCTAGAGCCCTTTCGGTAACCAGGACGTTAATGACTACACTATACTTATTTTACATTATACCGGCATGCAAAGTAAGTACTTTAGTAAAGTAAAACAAGCAAAAATAATCTTTTGAAAAACCAGTTATGGGGAGCGCGATTCACATGATTACTTAGAAACAAATTAGCAACTTTCTCTTAGATACTTTCTCCCTGTTCCAAGAAACTAAGCGTTTTTAAGAAAAAAGACTTCGTCCTTGTCCCAGGAACCTGAGCCTCTTGCTAGCTAGTCTAGCTAGCTTAGTCTCTTTGCGTCTAGCGAAGTCGCTAGTATATAGCGCTACGTGCATAAATGTATAGGAATAACATAAGTAAAAAAGTAAGTTAGTTCGTATGAGCTGATACCCAACTCTTGCTATCAACTAACATAGTTGATCGTATGACTGTGGTTTGCTTAAACGGACTTTGCTGGGGCCAAGAAGAGCGAATCCAGCTAAAAATCGCTAGACGACCTTGACCCAGCCCAGGGGTCATGATCTGGATCGGACCCCGGCTATGGTCTCTATCCCTTCTAAAGATGCCAGTCATTAAAGAGATGTTCTGTTCCAGGTCAATGATGTCGTCCGCAAGTCGTACCGCGACTGGCAGGCAGAACGCCAGGACGCTCGGCGCCCGCGCAGGAACGCCACTGCTCCTACCCGGTAAGGAAACCAATCTAATCCTCTTTTCCATGTCTGGTGTTACAAGCGTAAATTCAACGTACTAGTAGATTGAAGATATTTCAAAATTATCCTAGTTGATGAACGAATTGCGATAACATTCATAGGTACCTACATAACAAAACCATGCCTGTTTCATGGTTAGGGAGAGACATAGGTACTATTATTTGAGGAGCTCAAACAAAACCCGTTAAAAGCACTTTTCTTTTTTTCAGAAAACACAGATAAGTGATTTACAAAGAAATCTTTTTGATCAACTAAAAATGATAAAATTTATTCGTAGAATGAGCTTTCGTTAACATGGTCTTAATAAAATCTAGTATCAATAGTTTTCTTAGAATATTTATTTAAAAAATGTAATTATCTGGGTTTTGTCTGAGCATCGGTATTTGTTCCTTCGCCCCTGTTTTTATCAATCAATATAGGTTTATTTTAGGTTATAGAATATACATAGAATAGAAAACAGTCTTTGTCAATTTGTATAGCTTTTATCGGTTATTGATCCGAAAAAAAAAAAAAACACTTGATTGATTTATAAATATTCATGTTTTGTTTGATTTTAAAGAATTATTTCGTACGTTTTTAACGTTATTTTATGGGATCTGAGTGCATTAGGGGGAAGTAAGAGGACGATGACTGCAGAAATAAAAAAAAGTGCAAAGCGCTTTTAACGGGTTTAGTTCCGGAACTCCTCATTTATAATCTGTGTTTGCTATGGTCCTCACATACTTCTTTTGCTTCATTCACTCTCATATTCACTGTTATAGTAGGTGATCTTTATTACTTGTCGTATGTCGCCAGAACCTTAGGCTGAAAATCAACGCAGTGAACTTGTTCACTGTACACGCTGAGCTCAGGACTTTTTGCCCAACTGTACCTACACCGCACATTGTGCATACACTTTTGCTGCTATCTAAAATTATTTTAATTATTACTTTGTACATCGTACTTCTCTACTGGGAGTAAAGGAAAAACAGAATGCGTCCAGCTGCTTTTCGCCCCGAGCATGTCGTAAGAGTCGACTAAGGGATAGTATCTTCTCCAACATGATGAATCATTTATATGGGTGATGGGCTGATCACCTGTCACCATGGTTCACCATATCCATCTTGGACTCTTGGATCAGGAGTGGCTGCAAGTGTTCTTATAATTACTTGTAGCTCTGCCCACCCCATTAGGGATACGAGCGTGAGAATATTTAAGTATGTATTATTTTGTTAATTTTTGCGTATAAGTAAAGTCATTTTTTTTGTGTACAGTTTCTGCGAATAAACGTTTATCGTCTATGTCTCACCACATTTTTCATAAATTGAGCTATTCTATATAAATAAATGTTTGTGGACATTTCACACAGCGCCATCTAGCCCCAACTTAAGCAAAGCTTGTACTATGCTCACCAGATGGCTGATATAATACTCATTTACTTTTATTTTTGTAAATACATAGGTACTTATTCATTACTACAACACCCAGACCCGGAAGAAATATTTGCAGAACATACAAACATTTCTCACGTAGCGGGAATCGAAACCGCGGCTCTTGCGTCTCAGCCGAGCACTCGCCCGCCACGCCACCGAGGTCGTCAATATACCCTTCGGCTTAGGATAGCCCTTTTTCCCACTAACAAAACAAATATATTTCAGCTGGTGGCAGACATGTCTTCTGGTGTGTATTGTGACCCCTGTTCGTAAATTATCAACGTGGATTCGTCAACACTGCACGACCAACAACGCCGTACAAGATGTTGAAATAGCCCTGGAAACCAGCGAAGAGTAAGTTTACCTGCTAAATAAACTATCTTGATCATCTTGTAATTCAGGCGTATGGTCATTGCCCGTATCAATGCATTGGTTGGTGGGTAGATTTATGTCCATTATTGAAATGGGCAATATCCTACATCTTGTAAACGATCCTAAGGACGTGGGTTGAAATCCGGTCGTGTACCGATGGATTTTTCTGTGTAAAAAAATTATGTGCGCTATACCAGTAGGTACTCTCAAACGGTGAAGGAAAACATCGTAAGGAAACCCGCGACTTAGTCAGCTCCGCACGTATTGACCATGTCTTTCCTGTGGACAAGGCCGACTAAGCTGAGAGGATGGTATAGGGGCTGGGCAAGCCTAC
This sequence comes from Scotopteryx bipunctaria, assembly GCA_949320045.1. Taxonomy (NCBI): domain Eukaryota; kingdom Metazoa; phylum Arthropoda; class Insecta; order Lepidoptera; family Geometridae; genus Scotopteryx; species Scotopteryx bipunctaria. Next base: position 3,078,809 of record OX439440.1, read on the forward strand.
TATATCTTAATTCGTCCCGGGCACTACAGCGTCCCGTCTGTGAAGGTAAAAAGTTGCCTCCTGACGCTGTATAAATCATCTACTATAGATGGTTAAAGGCCTTAGTTTAGTAGTTTTGTAAACGATGGAATTTATTGGTCACTTTCTGAAAATTTTTGGCTAACAACAGAACAACTTCCAGAATGGGTAGGTACTTTCTAATAGTAAAAATTAAAGCTAAGCGTTATTATTTAACGAAAACAGTCCATCTAAAGTAGTGCGATCTGAGCATTACAAAAAAAAAAGTTATGGCTAGCGCCAATTACTACCACTAGTCGTGTCACTAGTTCTTTCAAACCAGTGTTGTGAAAGGCTTATTTCGTGCACTTGACACATGTTTAAAATTGTTTAAGTACTACGACCTGCCGGTTTCCTTACAATGTTCACCGTTTGAGAGTACTGGCATAGGTAGTATATAATCCATTGATTGATGCACGATTGGATTTGAACTCATGACCTTAGGATTGGAAGGCGAGGCCGCTACCACTAGACCACCAGCGCCAATTGCAACGATTGCTTGCCTTCACGCGATAGTGTTAATCCTAGCCTCGTACAGTCAGCGTCAAATTGATATGAGCGTCTAGAGTAGTCAAAATGATCTGAAAAATATAAAAGCAATTTGATATACGCAGTTCGATCGAATCATCATATTGTTGTAAGCACCCAAAGTGTCCAAAATTTCTTACTACTCATTGTTTCATATATATGAGCAGTCAGGGTGTTTAAAATTATCTTAGCAAATAAAGCTCTCAATGGTAGTACGCAAACTCTTTTGAGTGAATACTTGAAATACCTTTGACACCTTTGCTTGCTAAGATTATTTGAACACCCTGGCTGCTCATGTAAATTATGAAATAATGAGTAGTTAGATATTTTGAACACCTTGGGTGCTTATAACAATATGATGATTTGAACTGCGTATATCAAATTGCTTTTATGTTTTTAAGATCATTTTGACTACTCTAGACGCTCATATCAATTTGACGCTGACTGTACCTGAATCTGTGTAATTCTCCGTTTTTACCAGAGATGCACCATGTAGCTAAGCAGTGAGCCAATTATCCACCAATAGGATTAGGTACTTTATTAAATATATGACGAAAAATTAAGTAATCCTATTGGTGGATTTTATCCTAGCTAAATATCCTACGTAGCATATCTTTGGTGGAGAAGCACCATCTCAATGTAAAATTATTTTAGTCAACTGATTGAGCGGATGTGGCGCTAGCATATGATTGCTAGACTAGCAACTTGAGCTGTGGTTCTGGACGGCTCAAGCGGTTGTCTGATTCGCCCTTGCGCTGCTCGCTAAATTTTGCATGCATTTGCCAAGCTATGATCTTACAGGCGGGTGCTTGCTTGGTCAGGACGTGCCTCGTCCGAGGCAAACGCTCTAATTCCAGTCCAGCGAGTCATGTCCTGACTGGGCGAGCACCTGCTTCGAGCGGCGTCTTCGCTAGGTTGCTCGGTCAGTCAGTAAGTACGCAGCCTTAGGCAGGGCCGTTACTAGGTTCCAGCTAACTGGTTTGACAGGGTGCATGTAAAAAGCATCTTGCAAACTATTCATATATTTTACAAATAGACGCATCATCTGGCGAATTTTCGAAGAATGACTTCTAATTGCACTGACGAAAGGGACGTTTAGTGTAACTACTAACATTGCCGACTCAGTGAAAGTCGGTCAATTACCTACATTTACTTTTTACCCGACTACGGCGAAGCAAAAAGGAGGGTTATGTTTTTTCTTTGCCAAAATAGAGGGATAACCATACATCTGGCAAACGGCAGACATGTTGGTAGTTAGGTAATCTTTTGCATTTTACAGTATAAGGAGACGCAACTATGCCGACCCTGAGTTCCAGTCCTGCATGGAAGAAATACGCCTGGAGAACAACGTTCTCATCACGTCAGTAACTATAAGATTTTTTAAGATATTTGTGCAAATACGTCCATTACGATGTATGTATGAAGTATGGGGTGACTTTAAGAGATAGAGTGAAAAATAGCGTAATAAGAGAGCGATGTAAAGGATGTAGTGATGATGATTGAAAAAGGTATGTTACTATTGTTCAGTCATGTAGAGAGGATGAATGAAAGGACAGGTATATGAGGCGAGCGTGAATAGTACCGTTAGAAGGAGAAGACCTAGACGTACGTATACGTAGGTACCTGGAACAAATCGGCGACGTTTTAGTAAAGGGCCAGGTCAAGAGTGAAACCGTAAACTGATGAGCATAACAAGAAGAATGTAATGAGAATGAATGAAGCGAAAGAAATATGTCAGGATCGTAGCAAATAGAGATATGTGACCTCTGGTTACCCCTATGGGAAACAGGCGTATTTTATGTATGCATCTTGCCAAGAAATTACGTAGAAAAGTTCCTGATTCAAACTATTTAGCCTGCGGCCTTTAAGGACGGACTGACAGACGGACATGGCGAATCTTTAGGTAGGTTTCTTTGGACTTCCAAAGCCAACATCTAATGAATATTTCTTCTTTTCAGTAGCAACGTTTGACAAACAGTTTCAGCACAGGTAACTGTGCACGCGGAAAAACTGCCGTCCAACCTCATCTTATTAAATATAAAAAACCATACCGGAACAACGATGACAATGAAATTAGTAAGGAACGGCTATGGGGAATTGAAGTTCGTGGATTATGAAGCCGAATTTTCGAAAGACAGTGACACACTTAATATAAGTCAGAGTCCCAAACAAGGAAACACTGAAGGGGACGCCGAGATGGATCAAAAAGATGACAAAGACGAATCACACTCAACCGAAATCAACGACAAGGCTACTGCAGCTGGTGAAAATGAAGTTAAGGAAAACGTGGAGGATATCAAAAACAATGAAGAAAAGCAAAAAACAGATACAAATAAAAAAAATAAGCTTAAAAAATGCTTTTCCGACAATGATATCTGTACAGAGGCTGAGTATAAAGTTTTGTGTCTAATTGAAGAGAAACTGAAAAGTGAAGCTGAAAATTCGAAGGCAACCGAAAACGAATCCACGGACAAAGACAATGATGAACCAAATGAAAACAAAGACGACGCGGCCAGGGATGCTATGATCTTCGTTACTATGCGCCAGCTGTTCGAATTCTATAATAACATTTCGGACGATGACGTTACCCCGACTAGCACCCGCGTGGTAACTCAATGCGCTTACTGGGACAGCTTTACCCAGGACGTGGTACTTCATAAATACGATGCTGACAATGCTAACGAAGCTGACAATGATAACGAAGCTGACGAGGCTGTCGAGGCTGACGAATCTGTCTAAGCATTAGTACGTATATTATGTCAATTGCGTAAGTCTGACATTGTATTCATGTACTACCCTACTAAATCAATTTCTTACTGTATTCCTTATAGACGTGACAAAATAAATGTATACCTTTAACATTATGAACTATGTGTGTATCTAAACGTACTTTTTGTTGGTACTATTTAAAAAGATGGGAAGAGGGACCCACCTATTTTCAATTTTATCCCGCCTCCGGGAACTCTATAGAGCGTAAGAAAATTACAGCTTTAAGTATTGTAGTAGTGGACAATATAATTGTGTATTTTGAATGGTTTATAATATTTATATAATGATGTAGGTATTTGGCGAACGACCTAACATTATTTATATGCTACGGCGAAACTTTCTAGCTGCATATATCAATTTTTCAAAAAAAGTTTTAGGATTTATTGTCCGAAATCGTACCATGCTTATCCTAATTCGTACTCTGAATAAATTACCACTTTTATTTATAGGTATGTAAGTATGTACCTAATTATCACATAATTTATGCGACGGTGTTGCGATCAGTTGACGAGCAAAATTTACAGCTTGAAAGTATCATATTTTCTGTTGCATTTTATGGCATATTTATAAGCTAATCTCGCCTTATCCCTTCATTAAAGCTATACTATTCCACTTCTATAATTTTTATTTAGGATTATTTCAAAGTACGATTTTGGCCAAACTAAGTTGTATGAATATAGTGCAGAAGCGACTTCAGAATCTCCTACTAGTGAACTCATTAACTAGTTCCACTCTTTCTTCAACTACCTATTAAAATATAACACGCTGTCACGCATTTCATTTCTTTCAAAAGCCATAACTTTCGTTTTACTTACATTCACTTTCATTCCAATATTTACTTATAAAGGAAAGAAAGGTGTACAAAAATAGAAGGTACCGATTGAACTCGTGGGGTAAATTGGGTTTGTCAATACTTTTTTGGGTTATCTATTATTTTATACCTACGTTTATATTTTAAGACGTTCATAGTATAAAATGGCTGAAAAGGAGGAATAGTAAACGAAACAGGAACGATTTTAATCGCATTGTTTCGTTCTATAGTAGAACTGATTTAAAGATATGAAGGTTAATTTAAAGATATTTAATTAAATTGAAATGATTAAAAAAACATAACAAAGTTACTTATATAAAATCCTCAATAAATATTTTGTTTCACAGAAAATAAAGCGATTCCTGGTTGGATAAGCATTGGTAGGTACTCAAACTAGGATAACCCTGTATTATTTTTCGATATAGGTACCTTTTTCATAAGGGAATACCATTTTTGCCATCATCATCTTCCTGCCCTTATCCCACTCTATGTGGGGTCGGCACAGCATATTCGCTTCTTTCATTCCCCTCTGTCAGCCGTCATTTTTGCCAATAGAATTAAGTTTTTAAATGTTATAATAATAAAAATATGATAATAAACTCGGTAAAAAGGTAATTTTTAATGTAAATTAAAATCGTGGAAAGTAAGACTGAAAGTTAAGTAAGTAAGTGCTGGTATATTGGTTAAGAGGAGAATTTTTGGATAAGGTGCATTTCCACGATTTAAGTATTAATACTTATACATTAATTACCTGTCGAATTATATATCGATTTTAATGAAACCTACCTACTCCTTCTTAGAAGTCGGTTAATAACTGTATTTTTCAAACTATTGCGCATATGTATGCCACGCGCACTACTGTAACTAAATAACGATATTACGTATTTATAAATGTATCCATTTTAGTAACTTAATAAATAGGTACTTTGATATCGACGCTGGAAAGGAAAAGTTAATACAATAGTGGCTGACCGAGCATCATAGCGAGGCAGCCGCGCGAGGCAAATGCTCGCTTTGCCAGGACGTGTCTCGCCCGCAATTTGCGGCTGCTCGAGCAGTCAGTACCCAACTAATGGCAATTAACCTGAAGAGACTCCTTAGGTAGAGGGGTGCGGGGGGATGTCATGTCTAGCGATGTAACAGAACTGTCGCGCTCGTCGATGAACACTGGTGAAAGATACGAGATAAATGTCTAGATATTTTCAAGTGTGCATTACCTAAATTAAAATGATAAATTGCTTATTGACAATATCAACAAATAAAAAGAGTTACTTTTTCCTGCATTGACAATGCATCGTACGCTTTATACTGAAAACACAGTCGGTAACCGAACACTATTTTATTTAAGTACATTTTAATAAGTTAAGTTCAGCTGAAATGGGATTAATCTGATCTAATGGGATCTAAACTTTCTTGACTTAAAATATTCGTGCACTTTATAAATTAATTACTTGTTTAGTTCGAGCCCCAGAACATAATCTTTGGTTGCAAATCTCGTATGCGTTTTGTTCAACATGTGTCGTGTTAATGACAGCTATATACCGACGGCGACGCTTGACTCTTTTGGTAGGTATAGTTACTCTTTGGCTTGACTGATGTCTCGCGTCAATCGACTTAACGAAATCATCCCTCCCGCACCCCTCTACTTATCTAAGGAGCCTCCTCAGTTATGCGTTACACCTATAATAATCTATATTAATTAATCTATGTAACGTAGGTATGTACTTCTACTAAAAAATACTTAATAGGAAAACATAGGTACTTTCCTACTAAAAACTTAACATGTTATTATACTTAATAGACGTAACCTTTGTATTTTATATGCACTTAGTAACTAATTTTTTGAAATCTAAATGTGAGCATGAATAAATAATTTTATCTGAAACTAACAGTACTTTTATTTTTTTACTACTAGGTAGGTACTTTAGGTTCAAGCCGTACCTATTTTGATTTTGACAAAATCAAGATAGGTACGGCACGGGAGGCGAGGAAACGAGATAATGGGAACAAATCCTGTTACTTAACAAAAATTTTCTTAATAAGATTGGTTCCCATTATCCCAGTTCCCGCTTCCTCGCCTCCCGTTAGACTGCCTGGAGCATGAACAAAATATTTCTGGCCCTCTCACTCTTGCATGAGTTACGCACAGCTCGTGGTTGAAGCACCTGGTGGAGAAGTCAACGCAGTGACGGATTTACACATTTCCACAAGTATAGGCTATTGAAATTTTGCCGCCCTTACCTCTACAATTATTGTAAATTCCTAGATTATCTTTACAATCCAACAATTCGCTTCAAATTGCAAAGGAAATAGTTTTTGAGTATATTTCTGAAAAATATAGCCGAAAAGGCATATTTGGTAAGGGCCGATTTCTGGTTGGGGCCTGGTGAACTGGGTGTTTTACCATAGAATATAGAAGTTTGCGGTACCTACCGTTGAATTTTTATTGAAAGGGAAGATGCAAAAGTCATAGGAAAGATGTCTTGTGGTCTTCTAGAGAGATTACATCAGAAAACAGATAAAAAATAAAAACAGACTGCTAAAAAAATCAGTTCTCAAATTTGCCGCCCTAGGCTCAAGCCTACTTAGCCTGCTGATAAATCCGCCACTGAGTCAACGGCCGGGGTGTGCAGCATTTGTTCCTGTAGGTATTTTGTTGATGATCAGATCGGAACAGAAAGTTGGAGGGTATGAGCGGTATCCGAGAAGTGTTCCCCGGCTCCACTTCTGTTATCCCTTCCGCTTCTAAGAAATGCCGGTTCCATTACAAAGTTTTGATCAGGACTCAGGTTTTTATAAGATAATGATAGATACGCAGACCTTTAAGTTAGAAATAACCTCAGAACAGCAAATAAATGAAAATAACTACTTAGAAATTAAAGTGGTGGCCTCATCGTGATCCGTAATGCGGGTGATAGATTGATAGGTAGGTAAGGTACCTACTCTATATTGCCTCCGTTGCGTGGTAAAACGTGCAGAGGCGTCTTTACCTATGGTGCAGGGTGTGCGGCGCACACGGGCGCCGGGTCTAAGGGGGCGCCGAGCGCTCTGCGCCCTCTAATGCGAAACCTCCAAAGATGCGTCGATGTCCTGTTTGTTATGTAACTATAATAGTTTTTCAATTAAATATTTTTGAAAGAACTAGTAAGTTGTGATTTTTTTATTATTATAACCCCTTCCTTTCAAAAACACTTTTTGCTTCCCGACATCATTTAAAATTGCACTATTTGCATCCGAATTTCCGTTTGAAAATATAACTGTTATAATAAATAATTATAAAAATAATAATTAAAATATACTGTATTCCATTTTGACCCCGCTCCTACTAGACTAGAGGGCGCCAGGGTACTGGTTGCACTCGGGCGCCACAAGGGCTAGAGACGCCTCTGAAAACGTGTTACTTAGTAATGCAGCTGTTGGTGGTAGCGGTTTGGCGGTTGGGAGCGGTAAGTACCTACCTATTTCTCACTTGCAAAGCCAAAAGCCATAGGTAAGTCAAAGAGTAAAATAAATAAGTGTATGCACACCATTTTGTAAAACTTAGGTAACTTTCGCAACAAAAAATGATTGAAGATCAGTTGAATACAGATTAATAGGTACCTACAAAGTTGGTATAGAATTAAAAATCGATTTTCAGAATCTAAAACACAGCTAGCGCCATCTGTTGGTTCAAAAATTTAAAAAACGCGTTCGTGTCTTTATTTTAGTTTAGCCATACACACAAATCCTGCTTGATTTATTATATCGATGCCGACCCCACTTCAGTGGGATAAGAGCAAGGAGATGGTGTTTACCTACATAGGGGAGTATTCAGAAATCTAAGCTTGTTTCTTGCCCATTTTTTTCATGTAGGTAGGTAACGACTTCATATTGAAATTTGAATTTGACTTCGTTGGTAGGACGAATAGAAAACCCATCTTCGAAGTTTTTCTTCACCAATTTGAGCACGTGCTGGGTTATTCACGCGTAGTCAACGGCTTTTTGTCTTTAGTTGTACCTACCTATCCAAACTTATCCATAACATTATACCTACCTATTTGGCTCAAATGCATTGTTTGGACCATGATGCTACTATTTGATAAGTCGGGATTCTTTAAATGGATATAGGTACCTATGTACCTATATCTTTTTTATTCCTGAATGGATTTTGATAACAGTAAGTTGCAACTAGCTCATACGAACTTACTAGTTGTGACTGATAAAACAAACTATACACCACAAAACATCAGTGAAAACCGTACTTATTCAAATCCATTAAACCGTTTCTGAGATTAGCGTGTAGGTAGATACAAACGCACAGACAAACAGGCAAACAGATAATCATTGATATGGGTTCTATTGCGTTAATAGATGCCTCTTCAGCTTTTATTATGGGTTCCTGCGAGGAGTGTCCAATAATTGCTAAAAATAAAATATTTTAGGTACTACCTACTTATAAAATGTTCGTTTAATTACGGTACCTACGCGTGAATTGCAGTTTGGTTAGTTATAGACTGAAGCCAACGACTTAACAGTAGTGAGCCTGCGGAGAGCTCAGAGGTAACTTGACAACTGTCCCCTTTTCTGTGCCTCTGGGTTCAGCTTTAGATACAGTAGGTACCTACTTAAATAAACAATATGAATGTAGCTACATACACGCTACACCTCAATAGTTTTCCCTCAAATACCTATCTTCCCAAAACAGACATCCATAAGTTGCAGCTTTATTTTAAGTAGGTATAGATAGGTTCCCAGTAGTTCGACTAAGGGATTGTATCCTCTCCAACATGATGAGATACAATAAGCAAGTATTCCCAAGGAGGGTTGACGTCAGGCAGGCGGCCGGTCATAAAACACCTTAGCCAAAACTCTTACAGGATGATCCAAGGATTATGCTGTGCCGACCCCACATAGAGTGGGATAAGGGCAGGAAGATGATGATAGATAGGTTCCCAGTACGCCGCTCATTCGGCTCTCATTCCCAGTAAGAACCTATTGATCTAAGGTACAGCTGGTGACACCTTCTGATGGGAGACCTGGGGCTCAAGGCAAGGCCTCTACTCTTTCAAACCTCACCCGATGCTCTTGATTAAAAATAACTTCATTTCTCAGAAGCTTATTCACAATCACATTACAATACAACAGGACCATTCGTAGTTATTGAAGGTAAAAATCTGTGTAGTAAAATTATTTAGGTACCTATTTATCGGGAACAGGTCAATGATAGAAACAGAAAAACTTGATGTATCAATTAGTTTATTTTATAAATAAAAGTCATTCTTAAACATAATACAAATATAGGTATATAAAAAATGCATAGTTTTACCAAAAATCTACGGAGTTATAAATGCTAGGGTACAATGTACGAGTCATGTTGACTGTAAAAGTCTATTAAATTAAAAGAACTAATAAAAAAAATTAAACCTAAAAACAAAACAGACTTCAATGAAAAATAAATAAAAACTCCTTGGCCATCCTATAGAAACTAACAGAAAGTTTGCGTATAGATCGACACCCTTTCGATTAAAATAAAAATAGTTGCAAGTTCTACAACATGTATAGTTGCACTAATCTGCATTATTTTGCTTTACATTGATAACAAACTTATGTTTATAATAAGAATAAATAAATCATAGTCTTAATTGTCAAATTTGCCACATCAAGAATTTCTAAATCTTACTCTAGGTACTAGATAATATAATGGTATAGTTCACGCCACTTAAACACTGGAAGAAAAGGAAAATTATTTGTGTGGGACAGTATTCACGTGCAAATAAATAAATATTGTAAATACTACGACAACCAGACCCGGAAGGAATATTTGCAGAATACAAACATTTCTCCAGTAGCGGGAATCGAACCCGCGCCACTTGCGTTTCAGCCGAGCACTCGCCCGCCACGCCACCGAGGTCGTCAAAGTTTCTAAAATATTTTCCCGCTGGTTCATTTTAATGCAGATTTTCGAGACGAGCGATACGCGTTAGTGACGCAGAGCGACTAAACAAAGTATGGAATGTTATTTACCCCGCCATTGACACTAGTTGACAACTTGACACTGCTCCCAAATGGGCGATGACATTTGCGTAGTAGCTTTATCGCGGGGTCACCGACGGTTGCTTCTAAACGTGGCGCGAACATACAATAAGTACATTTATAATTTACTTACTACGGGAATTTCCGATTTATATAAATAGATAAGAGAAAATTGCGAGAATCGCCACTTATGAACTATACTAATTAGTATTCTCTACATACCATTAGTGACACGAAAAATGGGAATCTAATTAAAAAAATTACAGCCGTAATACGCCTCTAGAATCTCTAGAAGCTCTTACTTCAGCAATTTTTCACCCGTCTTCTTAGGTTGAGGGATTTGCTTTCCTTTGCTGTAGAAAATGTCCAGAAAAAGACCTGTAAAGCAAAATGAAATACCCAAATCAGTTGTGAAAAAGAAAATTACTTTTGATATGACAGGAACAATACTTGTGAAAACTTGTGAAGGTAGCGTAAAAATCGAATGTACCAGTAGCGCCATCTAGTATAAAATTTGGAAATACCTGTAAATACGAAAATTGCACCAAGCCACTGGCGGCCAGCCAGCAGATTGCCGAATATAAGAACGGACGCCAGAACCGTGAAAAACTTTCGCGTTGTGGTCACCACGGAGCACGGCAGTGGACCAAATTCAGACACCTGGAAACAAGTGCATAGTTATTCAATGAAAAAACCGACCAACTGCGAGTTGAACTATAATAATAATAAATACTTGTGGACATTTTACACAGCACCATTTAGTCCCAAACTAACGATAGAACACATATACTTTTTATTGTAAATACATGCAGTATGCAATATTTGCAGAACATGCAAACATTTCTCCCGCAGCGGGAATCTAACCCGTGCCTCTTGCGTCTCAGCCGAACACTCGCCCGCCATGCCACCGAGGTCGTCAACTCGCACATCGGGGCCGGGAGTTCTGTACGTTCCGTATTTATCGCTTTGTAAACTTCTGAGATAAAAGGGGGAAATGGTATTTTTCGTCATAAATCGAAAACTATGCATGGTTAAAAATAAATTGTATATCTGTTTTAGCTTGTGCTGAAGCTGAATGAAGCTCTTTCATACGATACCCTACGACTTGTGCTTTTTGTTTACCTTTGAAAGTGAAAGTACTTGCTATTATACTTAATATTTACCATGTAGAAAATGAAGAGTTGTCCCAAGGCGCCAGTGAACGCCAGCGCGGTAATGTATGCAATCACTGCAGGATACATTGCAATAAATTCAAGGAATGTCTGAAACTCGCCACTCATGACCGAGCCGATACAAACTATTATAGAGGACCTGAAAAGAAAAACAATGATTTATTTTAATATTCTTAGAATCGACGAGCTTGGCGGCGATGGAGTGCCTGGATGGGACGCGAGAGATGCGGTTTCGATTCTCGCTGCTGCGTGGGAAAAAAATTGCATGTTCTGCAAATACTTCTCCCTGGTCTGGGTATTGTGGTACCGTCGTACTTGTAATTTTTGATACCCATGACACAGGGAATCTTTATCATTACATATTTTTCTTCTAAAGCGTCCTCGAGCCCAGCTCGCAGATAAAAATAACAAAATCATTCATTGATCGAAACTCTGTCTTTATCGATAAGCGTAAGACTATCAGTACTTTCCCAAAAACCTATATAATTCTATTTTCATGACATATCAGCAACTCGGCCGGATACGAGTACCCTCGCATTTTTAGAGTTTTATAAAGTTAATCAGTTGATTGTCTTTACCATCCAATTTAATCTCTTATGATGTGTTATGTCCCTAAACTATTTATTTAGTTGGAAAACTTGGAAACAAACATTCCCATTTTTAATATTAGTAGGATATTAAGATTATTTTTTGCGATTAGCCATTTCCATGCTTATAGTAAACAGTATCGCCAAAATATCGTGACAATTAATCACGCAACACATTTGAGAACTAAATTTTACAATCTATAGTAGATGATTAATACAGCGTCAGGAGGCAACTTTTACCTTCACAAGCGGGACGTTGTAATGCCCGGGACGAATTAAGATGGAGTAGGCTTGCCCAGCACCTATTCCATCCTCTCAGCTTAGTCGGCATTGTCCACAAGAAAGACATGGTCAATACTTGCGTAGCTGACTAAGCCGCGGGTTTCCTCACGCTATTTTCCTTCACCGTTTGAGAGCACTGGTATATCGCGCATAAATTTTTCGCACTGAAAAATCCGTTGATACCCGACCGGGTTTGAACCCACAACCTTAGGAACGGAAGGTGGGGTCACTACCAACTAGACCACAAGTGCTCTATTTGAGATACGCATAATACACAATCTAAATCATTAAAATACCTAGCAGATGAAAAGTATACGAAGAGATTGGTAAAACTTCAATTAAAATAAGTGTAGAAATCCACTTCATTGATTTTTTATTTCATTTTTCCCCCTGAGAGAAAATACCAAGAGCCCTAACGCAAAAAAATATAATAATTCTCCTTTTCTTATGTTTACTTGTGGCCCTGCCCACCCCATTAGGGATACGAGCGTGATGTGTATGATAATGTACGAGCGTGTAATATGTATACATGTAATTCTCTTTTTCATATAATGAAGTACTTACCAAAAATTCGTGTTCAGCATCATTGAATAAGCAGACGGTGAGTGTTCGGCTTTAATACGCTCCTGAAATTAACATCAAATACATTTTATGCTTCATATTTTCTAGTCAGAGTACATAGTTTACAGGAAAGAGTATTAAAACAGAGCTAAGCGACAGATTTCACTTGACGTTTCTCAACAATTGAGTGCATACTGACTGAGCGAGCAGCCTCACAGTTTGCTTGGTCAGTCAGTACCCAGCTATTGGCCACATTATGAACACACTAGCTGCCGCCCGCGGCTTCGCCCGCGTGGTACCCGAATAAAAAATAGCCTATATGTTAATCCAGTACATGTACTATGTATATTCCAAGTTACGTTCAGATCCGTTCAGCTGTTTAGGCGTGATTGAGGTACAAACATCCAAACATCCAAACATCGTTACAAACTTTCGTACTAGATGGCAGCACCGGTAAAATTAGTACGCGCTATCGTTGCGTTTTGAGCTTTACGCCGGTAATTTCAAGCAAACTAAGACTTTTAAAATTTATAATATAAGTAAGATTGTTTAAACATTGAAAATTTGGAAACAATCAATTTTTACAAACGAATGTTGAAGTAAAGATACACAGAAAATTGCTAGTCTTTTATTATAAATGAATTATCTCAAAAGAAATGTTTTTAATTAATTTAAAATGGGTTTAATGCTTATCTCTGTTATCAATATATAATTATAATTACAATCTCCATATAATAGTGGAATAATAGAGAGAATAATGTTCTGCTGACAAGAGAAGGATGGGGGCAGGACGATAAAATAACTTAACATCACCGTCAAAACCATTGAAAATACTTGAACACTGCTGCCAACATCAAAAAGTCTTTATCCAGTATTTCAAGGAGTTGGATGGAAGAGCTTGATGGAAGGACAATGCACAATGCACCCCAATGCATCCCTGGGACACTGTCCAGACCTTTGTTCCCCCATCAATAATTAGTATCTATATATAAAACAGTAAGCATTTTTTGCAATCAATGCACAAGTCAAACTACTGAAGCCAGAAAGCTGAAATTTGGATGCTAGCTTCCTTTTATAACAAAACAACCGACTAAGGCGGGATTTTCCGAAATTCGACCCCTAATGGGGTAAAAAGGGGTATGGAACTTTTTAACGCTTGCTATTGGCATGAAACTCAGTTTAGAAACTTGTATTTACTGGTAGCATGTGTCTTTTTACTACATACAATGTCAAGTACGAGCACAACTCTCAGCTTCAAGACTATTTGACTGTTACAGGTCACATCATATCCTTTATGATGTGGCCAATAGAAAAATGGACAAAAAACCTAACAGAATTGACCCCATGATACAACACCAAAAGGAAGAGAGGAAGGCAGCTATAAAGGTGGCTCTGATGACATAAAAACTGACTGCAGGACCGCTGTGGCCGAGTCGCTAGAAAGAGACAAGAATGGAAGAGGCTGAAGGAGGCCTATGTGTCAGCAGAACACATTGATTTGTAACCGACTGATGTGTGAATATTATACTTATAACAAACAATTATGTAAAATTAGTTAATGAAGGCTTGTATATTTTAAGGAGGATTTTGTAAGTAAATTGTATATTGTACTTCTCTGCTGGACTGGAAGTAAAGAAAAAACATAGAATACGTCCAGCTGCTTCTCTCCCCGAGCATATCGTAAAAGGCGACCAAGGGTGTATATTATTATAGTATTTTCTCCAAAATGATGGACCACAATATGGGCGATGGGCTGATCACCTGTCACCATAGTTCACCATATCCATCTTAGGAGTTTAAATCAGAAGTAGCCGCAAGTTTTCTTATGTTTACTTGTGGCTCTGCCCACCCCATTAGGGATATGGGCGTGATAATGTATAATGTATAATGTATGTCTGTATGCATATTGTCAAGGATGGCAAGACTACTATTAGTTAGGGTTATACCTGGATTGCACCCGTAAGTCCATCCATAGTGAGAGACAGAAGCAACAACAGTTCTCCCATGCCCAAGAAAATCTCGTCCTTGGCGGAATTTCCCTGATCCTTATACATGAACATGACCACTCCAACCACAATGAGGCTCACAAAGAAGTATTTTCGAAGTGGGTATGTCTTACGGCCAACCAGTACACCCAAGAACAACACCGGTATCGGCTTAGCGGCTTTACCAACCACCTGAAAAGAATAAATTACATTGATAAGGATTATATATACACAATTTCATGACTTTTTGAATTCCACACTTGAATCTTTATCATATAATTATCACTATTTATGGCTTCATATTTATAACACTTTGTCATGATAAGTATGTGCATGAAAGGAGCCTTTGAGGTGCACTTAAAATCCTTTCACCACACTGGTTAGAAAGAACTAGTGCCATGAATAGATAGATGATAATAAAAATTTTAGATTATTGTTCATGTAATTATTATATAGTCTTATTAGGTGCAAGTCTCATCCATTTTTTTCTGCGTATGACAATATTGATCCTGTGTTTTCCGGCACTTTCATCAGTTCACTTTTCATATATGTATGTATTTTATCACATCAATATCCCTAATTGTGGGCAGAGCCACAAGTAATCATAAGAAAACTTGCAGTCACTCCTGATTCAAAATCCCAAGATGGATATGGTGAACCAGTGACAGGTGATCAGCTCATCGCCCATATAGATGGTACATCATGTTGGGGAGGATAGTATCTTTTTCATAGTGCCACTTATTGATAGATACAACCTTACTGTATCATCATCTTCCTGCCCTTATCCCACTCTATGTGAGGTCGGCACAGCATGTTCCTTGGATCATGCTGTAAGAGTTTTGGCGAAGGTGTTTTATGACCGGCTGCCTGCCTGGCGTCAACCTTACTGTATATTGGTGTATAATACCTAATTTAGTTACCAAGCAGCATAATAATCATTGACAGCCCATCAAATGTTCGGCCGAGATGCAAGAGGTTCAATTCCTTCTGAGGGAGAAGTGTTTGCATGTTCTGTATATTTCATCCAGGTCTGGGTGTTGTGGTACCATGGTACTTGTAGTTTCTGATACCCACAACACAGGGAATTTTAGTGTGGGGTCAGAGCTATGTATGTGAGTTGTTTATATTGAAAACCAAGTTTCATATACCTGTGTTGGGTAGTTAATCCACTGCAGGGCCATATTTGAGCAAATCATTGCCAGCAGGTAAGTCATTGCCGATGAAAAGTAGTACAGCCTCCTTGTGTTATCCTTTTCATGTTTCCATGAGAGCTGAAAATGTTACAATTCCACTTATTAAGGTAGGTTCACCAATATTGCATTTCATGCATCCAGTATTGTACTGGTCATGATTGTAAAGTGGCTGTTATCAGGACGTATTATCAAGGAGTTCCATCATGTCCATTTGAAAATCTTCAAATGGTTTTAAACATATACACAGGAACATCGGGAAGCATACAAGTTGCTTTCACCAGAAGTCAATGTTTTCTTCGTAAAATTTGAACCTTTCTTGATTTTACAAGAGAGCAGGTTTATTTTAGAATAAAAACCCAGTAAAGCATATGTATAGATATTATTGCAGTAGTAGAACAAAGATGGATCTGAAATTCAGCAACTTTGCAAGAGGGCAATTTATAGTTTTGAAATTACGTTTTGAGACATATTTTGAAAAAGACTAGCCCTATCAACTTGCATTTGGACAATGTGTGCAGCACACATTAAGAAAATATATTTTTATTATTATTCAGCACGATGATAACAACAAGTCAGTTGAAAAAAAAATGGCGACATTTTTCGCCATTTTTTTGCAACTACCTTGACTGAGCTGTTGTTGTTTGATGACTGCAATGAAATATGTATGTAAATTAGCAGAAACTTACCATCAGCATTTGGGCGAAAACACAATTGACCACGCATTGCACCAGAACCAGTGACAGTGTGTTCGCGAACCTTTGATTATTTCCATACCGTCCTCTCGTAATCTTCTCTTGTAGCATACCAAATATAAAGTAACAAATAAATATGCCAGCAGCGTAGCAAACAAACCGAAATTCACTGTTGGTTTTCGGCATTTTATCAAATTGAAGACTATTAAGTCCTCTACAAATTATTAAGAACGCGCAATAGAATTGTAAAATCAATAAGTAGGTAATAAGGAAATTGCTTTTAAAAAAGCATGAAGAAATTGTAGATACAAGAGGACAATATATTGAACTCAATATAGGAGACTTTCCCTATGGTTGATCAATTACAAATGTTTTAAACTAAGCCACGCTTTGGTTTATTTTCTACAGGGAGCCGAACCGACACGACACGACACGTAACAATTCAGAAAAGATGAATCCAAAAATCGATTTCCTAACAAATACAAGAGTAACACGTAGGGTGGGTACTTGGTAGGTACATTCAAACAAACGATGTCAGTGTGACCAGATTTAAATTGAACATTCTACTAAATGCTCGCCTAAATTCTACTAAAGTCAATGCCAAAATTCTATTGTGTCTTTGTCTAAATGTAATGTATAAAAAAAAAAGTATTTAAAATATTTAATAATGAATAACACGTCTACGTCGAACATGTACTCTACATACAACACGATAGAAAATACATTTATTGGGAATTCCCATAAATTGTACCTATGGCTGACAGAACAGTAAGAAGAAATCGTACATTAATCATGAATGGTAGAAATTTTCAAACATTTCTAGCACCCCTACACAGAAACACAGTTAGTTTGCCAGTTCTTCTTCATCTTGCTTTTCTGCGGATATTTTATAAAATCTGCTATTTTTTCAGATCTACGACACAATATTTTCTGCGATTTTACGTATTTCGTGGCTTTGATTTAGCTTAGATCTCCAATTTAGGGTCTAGCAACTAGACCCTAAATTGGAGATCTAAGCTAAAATCACAGAACTCTGCTAAATCTGGTCACACTGAACGACGTCATCGTCGGTCGGCAAACGAGGCAGGCGATAGTTTCATAACTCTAGCGTATTTGTATTGCCAGACTGACAATGACAGTTCTAATATTGTAATTAATATTGACTTCCCTATGAACTTATGAACTACCTACATAATTCTTCAAAACACTTTCACATTATCATTAGAGTTTCTGGTCTAGTTGCCTTATTTGATTTAGGTACATGAATTCAAATTATCACAAGACCATTGCGCTAAAGATACGTCTCGCTACTCATCCATGGCAGTGTAATAATTTCATAGTATGCAAACTATCCTGTTAGAACCACACTACAATCTGTTATTTAGCTAAACATAGGGTAGTTGCTATATAAAGATATGTCTTGGAAGAATAAATTATTGATTCGAGCTTTAAATATGTAAGTAAACTAACATATGTTTCACAGATTAATAAGTTCTAGTCTACTAGACAACTCTCGATAGCTATTGTGATTTATGTAGAACATAACTCTAAGGTATAAGGCCTTTTACCATCATAGTAGATGATTTATACACTTTATAGAGCCTCAGAAGGCAACTTTTACCTTCACAAACGGGACGCTGCCGGCGCGGCGGGCGGCCGGCTGTAGTGCCCGGCGGGATGAATCAAGATGGAGTAGGCTTGCCCAGCATCTATTCCATTCCATCCTCTCAGCTTAGTCGGCTTTGTCCACAGGAAGGACATGGATTATGTGCGGAGCTAAGCCGCGGGTTTCCTCACTATGTTTTCCTTTACCGTTTGAGAGTAGGTACTGTACTGGTATAGCGCTCACAGAAAAATTCGTTGGTAGGTAGACGACTGGATTTGAACCCACGACCTTTGGATCGGAAGGCGGGGTCACTATCAACTATACCACCAGTGCTCTCTAAGTATAAAGAGGTTACATAATATCGACAAGTTCGATTAAGGAAGTACTTATACGAGGCTCATTTTTTCTATCTAAACCATTCTGTTCCTCATGGTCTTCTTTCATTGTTTATGCCCTTTTAGACGGTATTCTCTTTGTGTGGGTAGGTAGTATGCTATTATCAATGACACAATACATTATCCTATCTTTTACTTATTTTAAATTATATGCAAACTTGTATGTTTGTGCCTCAATCACGCTTACAACAGATATGAATGAAACGTGGAAAATACATATACATGTGTTGGAATAATACCTACCTATATACTTTTTAGTTTTTATTTTACGGGTACAACGCTAAGCCGCGGGCGACTGCTAATAAAATTGTAAGTGACATTATTATTTATATAATTTTGCTCTAAAACGTATGAGTATAATTAGAAAGTGTTTTTTGAAATCCGTAGGTACCTACTTACCTACTGATGTAAGTAACTTCCAAATTACAATAACACTTTTCATAGTTTTTGGTAGGTACATACCTAACCTACCTACCATCTCGTAGATCTAAGCCTACCTAGATATTACTTCTACGAGATGTAGACCTTAATTTTACTTCCGAGCGATGCAAACTTCAAGAAATCTCAGTTTTAATTTAGATCATTTACCGTTCAAACTACTTAAACAGCTCTTTGGACCTGCCTGGGTAATTATTGGTAATTATAATAAATAGATTTATTTCAGTGACCCCAGTGACAGCTCTAGCTCTTGAACCTTCTAAAACTTATAAATAAGTAATACAACCTTCGAATACAACGTAAATAATTAAGTAGAATTAGGTTCAAGTTTCAAGTCAAGAGCTGTCACTGCGTACTTTTTGCCGTTCCGTTACAACGAATTTGATTTGCTGTTCAGAGGTTTCAATAGTTTTATTTAAAATATATACATTATTTATGTACAAGAAAGTTTATATTAATTTTATCGTTGTACAACTGAATTTAATTTGATTGAATTGCTTATGTAGGTACTTCTAAACGGAACGTTATTACTGTGATGTATGTACGTTGTGTAACACTGTGTAAAACGAAACGCAAGAGTTGTGAGGCACAACTAATCCTTACACACCGAATAATCAACTCTGATAAGTTAGAATAGGTTTCACTTTGTGTTGAGAATGCATGTCCTTCGAAGTTACAAAAATGTTAGAAGTTGGATGCAGATATGAACGTATATGGCTATTTTATATTGTTACCTACTTAGCGGTTAACTCAGTTTGACGGTCGGTTTCCGTTCCAACTCTCAACATAAATGAACTAGCACTTTAGTTAGCCAAAGTCATCGCCTTGAGGGAGTGTCGACCGAGTTCCTAGCAGATTAAAGTTTGTTTGCAAATAAGTTGTGGTTCCAGCTTAGTTTATCTTTGTTTGGAATATTTGTTACCAAAGTTTGTAGAAAAAAATGTTAAGTTTTCTTGTGTTCGTGTGGTTAATACGTAGTTTATCGACTTGTTTTAGTTTCTAAACTTCTTTAAAGTATTGTATGTAGGTATACATACATAATATGACGTAATAAAAGGCGGCAAATTCAACGGTAAGATTATGTGCTATTTTGTATTATGACTCACTCTTTAACAATGGCCATGGTTATTACAAGAGCTCTGTTTGTTGAGTAATTAACTAATAATAGTGTTAAGATGGTGGAGTGGTATCATGTTGGTACATGATCCAGTCTCTTGTACAGTCGGTCCACTTAGACTCTTATTAGAATTTGACCGGTGAGTTTTTTGTTTTAATTATTGGTTACTTTGTTGATACCTACCTACTTAATTTGTTACTGTACATCTAGGTACGTAAGAAGATGCTGTCGGCTCCATAAAGATTTTTTTTTGACAAAAATACGTAGGTAACATAACACAGCCCCGGTGCCATCCAGTTACAAAGTTCAACCTTACGTCTACAGTATTCTTGGCAAGGCTCTCCCAAGTCTAAGATACCTACCCAATACCTACCAACATAGGTTGGTACCTTCTTACATACTTTTGACTTTACCTTAGAATGTCTTTACCTATCGAGCTTTTACTGAATAGAAATGCTTGTTTGGGTACTAGGTATAACATCTTCCATATTTACGACATGTGCGTGACTGACAGTTCGATTACGGTTGCTTGACCTTGACTAAGAAATATTTATTCTGCTTAGACTCATCCTACACATAATGGCTTACCTCATTGTAGGTAAGCCGTGTGTAACTTATACTTAAATAGTACCTAGGTACCTATAAATTACCCTCTTACAAGATAGGTTCTCATAATATAGGTAGGTACCTACCTAGGTAGTGATCGTTTTTACTGGCAATAGGTAGGTAGATAGGTACCTATTGATAATTGAAATCTAAATAGCCGTAAAATCTTTTTGGTTCTATCTCCGTCTTCGATCAAATAAAATAAAACTTATAAAAAACTTCTTATACCTACCTAGCAGGTACACGCTTTAGAATTTTAATAAGTTTTATGTAAGTTTAAAGAGAATTCTCTGTTTTTAAAGTCCACTTTCTGAGTTTTGAGTTCTGAACTGACCAAGTTCATGAAAACCGGGAAAACCTTAGCTAGAAAACCGAACCGCTCTTCTAATTCGGACTATTGATTGGACTAAAGACGAAATAAGTAAAAGGAGTAATCTTCGATCAAATAAACAGGGAGTAATAGACTAAAAGAAAAGTTGTCGAAATTGGTAACTGGACGTAACGGACAGAATTACCTATACTTATCGAACAGTAAACTGGTCCTAATGAAACCCGCTTTAGAATACCGAGAGCCGTCTGTTTGACCGTTTCCACTAAACTTGCTCCTATTCGGTTATCCTACTGGTAGGAGCACGAGAATCAATATTATGTCCGCTCCTATCGTGACCTTATAATTTGCAATTAGTAGGTAGGTACCTACACTTAAATACACAATAAAAAAAAAATTATACCATCAACATTTTATAAAATCATCTTTGTATTTCCAAAAAAATACGTACAGTAATTTCGCCATGTAGAAGCGACATTTGGGTATTCATTATTAAAGTATTAATTACGAGATCTTTTCCTCGCATCGTTTCCTCCTATTTGACGGACAGCAAAGCCATCGTATAAGAGTTTAACTTTTTTTCTTTTTGATGCAAAAAATAAAAATAATAGATGTCTCTGAGGTGGTTGCCCTTAATAACTGATAGTAGCAATAAAAAACTTTTGTAGTATAAAAGTTGTAAGTACCTACCTAAAGTTGTAAGGCTTCCCTTATAGATAAGTACTCCTTTATTGCTATATTCAATACTAGCTGCCGCCCGCGGCTTCGCTCGCGTGGTACCCGGATAAAAATAGCCTACGTTAATCCAGCACATGTACGGTACTATGTATATTCCAAGTTTCATTCAAATCCGTCCAGCCGTTTAGGGGTGAAAGAGTAACAAACATACTTACAAACTTTCGCGCTTATAATATTAAGTAGGATCAATATGGCTTGGAACATTGGCAGCAGTCTAGGTAGGTACCTACCTACCTAATAAATATTTTAATAGTCCTCCTCGCTCGACTTGTGTCCTCCATTTTCAGCCAAATGCTATTATTTGGTCGTTTGACTCACCTTGTCGCTGCTTCCTTCCATGATTATAAGAATAAGAATATTTATTTTGCCAAAACACGTTTCACAGTGCCAAACCGTATTCTATTGATACACGAGATTACATTTTTAAATAGTCAATTGTCGGGGAGGCCCAAACTAGGCGTGAATGCCTGTATCTTGAGACTCTGGGAGTAAGAGTTACCAGGTAAGAGGTACCAAGATGGTCTAAGGGTGAAATTTTACCTAAAGCAAATTTTGACAAAAATACTAACTAAAAAACTAATAATAAAGACTAACAATGTGAAATAATATATAAAAGAAAAACTTAAACTTAATGAAATAAAGTAATTAGGCATTCTTCAAGGCTTGCTTGCTACAAACTCACCTTTTTATTAAGCTCAGAGTTAGTTAGTTATTAACCTGGTATTAAAGGTCTGTTTAAAAAGGGATCCTTGTATGTATGTATGTATGTTCGTTTGAGCTAGTTGGCCAACTCTAGTGACGGAGTTTTTTTGCCGCCTAAAGGCCTCCGTCATGGCTTAACGACCTAAAAGCCGGGACCGACTGTTTAACGTGCCCTCCTAAGCACGTAAGCGTTGTATCTTCTGCATAAATATTAGACTTGTTCTTGATCGATACAAGCTTGTTTACCTTATTTTATGTCTAAAATGATAAGCATGTAAATTACTATGTCATGGAATAAAATGGCGTGTCTCTATCACATTAGGTAGTTAAATTTATAAGAATGAATGGACCGAATTTCTGCCCGCGACTTCGTTCTATTGAATACGATTTTTAGAAATTGAACTTGAATAAAAAGAAAACTATAAAGTGCAAAAAGTGCGGTCGCCCATCCAAATACTGACTGCACCCGGCGCTGCTTAACAATTTGTATCTCGGTTCCCCATATAAAACTTTCATCTCATATCACCCCCTATAATGAGTATTAATGCTGGACTGGGAGTAGAGAAAAAACATAGAATGCGTCCAGCTGCTTCTCTCCCCGAGCATGTCGTAAAAGTCGACTAAGGGATAGTATCCTCCAACATGATGAGATACAATAAGCAAGTATTCCCAAGGAGGGTTGACGTCAGACAGGCGGCCGGTCATAAAACACCTTAGCCAAAACTCTTACACCATGATCCAAAGATCATGCTGTGCCGACCCCACATAGAGTGGGACGAGGGCACGAAGATGATGATGATGATATGAGTATTGATGCAATCTATCTGCTTGCCAAATATTTCATCAAATATATATTTTTTTTTCATCTAGTTTAAAATCTCTTTAGCAGTTAAGGCGTGAAAAGTTAACAGACAGACAGAGTTAATATCACCTTTTATAATATTAGTATGTAAATATGAGTTTAATCTATGTTTTTACTTAATTTACTAACAGAGCAGTAGGTACCTATTTATTTTTATTTTTATACATCTGTTAGTAGGTACCTGCCTACTCTACAGTGTTGTCGCACTCACCCACAATAGTGAAGTGTCATATAACATACATATTATCACGCCCGTATCCCCTAATGTAGTGGGTAGAGCTAAACTAACCGCAAAATTAACCTTAATTTAGCTGTTAGTATCTAATACTTAAAAGTTCCTAAAACATGAAAAAGTATATCATGTTAAGTACTGACGCTTTGTTTACGTAAATTATAAATGGCTGCAAGTTAGCTTATGTTTACTTGTGGCTCTAAAAACTTCTGCTGTGAGGCTTACCCCCGAATACTCAAACGCATCTCAGGTCAGGAGAACGTCTCAAGTGACGAGTTTTTGACAGATTTTCATCAAAAACTGTCAAAAAAAATATCGTGCTCAACTCTGAGTCGCGTTTGAGTATTCGGGGGTAATTTACCTAAAACTAAAGTAATTTCATCGTAATAACGAAAAATACGCGACGATTTGTTTATATAAATTTTGTATGTCTAGTTTCGCTGAAGTATTATATGTATAAGTATAGTGTAGGACGCCCTCCGGCTAGGTGGAGTGACGATCTGCGAAAGGCTGCTGGCAGAAACTGGATGTGTCAAGCCAAAGATAGGGCGCGATGGCGTTCATTAGGGGAGGCCTATGTCCAACATTGGACTGCTATAGGCTGATGATGATGATGAGGTTTGTTAGACTATCGGTCTATCTCATAAAAAGTTAGAGTAGGTAGGTTAGTGATAATGTCTTGATAATGACGAGAGGTAATTTCATAAACGTATTTTATTTAGCGCTAAAAGTATTGTTTATCCTCACATTATCTTGACACTAAGTTAGTGTGGGCTAGACCATGCTATAACAGTATGTACAATAACATGACGTTAGACAAAAACACCTTAGTTGTTGTTGTCTCATCATGACGACCTTGGTGACGTGGCGGGCGAGTGCTCGGCTGAGACGCAAGAGGCGCGGGTTAGATTCCCGCTACGGGAGAAATGTTTGTATGTTCTGCAAATATTTATCCCGGGTCTGGGTGTTGGAGTATTATGCATCTACAAAAAAATGTATAGGTATTTCTATCAGCCATCTGGTTCCCATAGTATACAAGCTTTGATTAGTTTGGGGCTAGATGGACCTGTGTGGAATGTCCACAAATATTTAAGTATTATCCTACTAATATTATAAATATGAAAGTTTGTGAGGATGTGAGGATGTGACGATGTATGTTTATGCCTCAATCACGCACGCCTAAACGGCTCAACGGATTTGAATAAAACTTGGAATAAGCATGCATAGTATGTGTGCAATTCAATTCAATTCAATTTGTCCGGATGCCACGCGAGCGAAGCTGCGTGCAAAAGCTAGTCTTACTTATAAATGCGAATTTATTTAATATGTTAGTTCTTCAAAAAATACCTTTTTAAATGCAAAAGTATTAAGGTCACTTGCGTCGCAAAGGTAAATTAGATAAGATTAGAGACCTCTCACTGTCTACTTTAATCTTATCTAAGTTTTATCACATGTCGTACCTATTGATAATGGCTTAAGCGAAATACTGAACCCTTATTCCGTACGTTATAGAGTCCAAATTATGAAGTTCAAGCGCCAGTTTGGGGTCATTACTATGACGCAATATCACTCGCTTCTGCTAAGTTTGATACTTTTTCTATATTCTAAGGTTTGATACAACAAAAATAAAATAGGCACTTACTGTTTAACAAGAAAAAAAAATTGGGTGTTATCTAAGTATTGGTTTGAAAAGGTTAAAAACCACGTTAAGTATGTTATCCAACTAATATTATAAATACGAAAGTTTGTGAGGATGTTGTTTGTGCCTCAATACCGCCCAAACGACTGAACGTATTAAGATAAAATTTGCTACCGAGGTAGATTATACCCTGGAATACCGTATAGGCTACTTTATATCCTTGAAATCGACCCCAAAAATGAAATAGGATCTTGGACGAATTATTCGTCGTAATAGGATGCAGAGGGATAATCAGGATAACGCATAAAAACTTAATTGATTTAAATTTTATGACATGACATTTAATCCGACTTACAAATTTTGACAAAGTCAAATCAATCAAAAGTTTGTAATGCACTTGTTCGTAGCAATGCACAATGCAGGATAAACATTTTACAATTAGTGAAAAACTCCTAAGCCTATGGGTAAAACAAGCTAGGCTAGACCTTCACACAGTTGTCACACAGTTCACACAAATGTACTACGAAATAAATAGTCGAATGAAACAAACTTTTAAAGGTAGGTAGCAATAATTCTTAATATAATTACTTGAATACAACTTAGTAACTGGCGAGTTTAGAGCTCGAAGCAATTAAAATGGTATGGAAAATAAGAATACATTATAAAAACGGCCGTTTTCTCGTGGTGCTACTATTTTGTTCTACTAGTAGGACCACGAGAGAGACCAGTTTCTGTTCGTCCTACTATTAGAGCTGTAATAATTCATTTAAACCACCTGTATATAATTATTACTCTGATACTAGTAATAAAAGGAAGAAAACAGTCATTAGTAACAAACTAAAAATATGTTCCTATTAGAAATATATATACATAGACATTCAATGTAGCGAGCTCTGTCAACGACCACTATGCATACAGTTTAAATTTTGGCTATGTTAAGTTAAAAATATAATATCGGATTGCTTAGGCGCAGTGTATCTAAGCTACCTATGTTGAGTTAAAAAAAATCATTTAAATGCGTAGTGTCTTTTTATGTCACTTACATTTAGCTGCATCAGTAGTGGTTAAAAAAAACGTATCTAAAACGTTTTAAAAACGTTGAAGAAAAACATCGTGAGGAAACCTATTAGTTACCCTTATAATCAGCGGCGGCTAGCTTTCAGTCATAATAATAATATAAAGAGGAAAGATTTTTTGTTTGTTTGTAACGAATAGGCTCCGAAACTACTGGACCATTTTCAAAAATTCTTTCACCAATAGAAAGCTACATTATCAGGGACCAGTATAGGCTATAATATGTTTTCAAAAAAATTAGGGATCGTAAGTAACTTGCAATATTGTAACCCAAGGTAGAAAACCCAAAATAGTTTTGGCGTGCGCTTCGAAAACTATTGATATAGAACAAAATAATGTACTACACGCGTACGAAGTCACGGGCAACAGCTAGTATCAACTATAAACATACTTACTTGGAGTGAGCATTGGGCTAAACGTAATTGTTGGTTACTCCTACACATAATAGGCAAATCGAGAGCCTTAGGTGATTTATTGTTTGCCATATAGTTGTTATATATTATACCTAACCACCGTGCTTGACATTAGAATCGTGAAAGTGTATACGCTTTTTTTGTTTTTAAACGAATAGATTGCGTTAGGTGTATTAAAAATCCCGGAAAACTGGATTTAATTCCGTAATGACTATTAACTGTGTTGTGAATTAATTGAGTCCAACGTTTGAACTGGCCCCTTATTCTCTATGACCAAACGATACTTGACAGCTCGTAACTTGTTTGTGACGCGGCTCGTCATGTTTTTGCAATGCAAAAATGTCACATAGAATACGATAACACGGTGATTCCCCAAACGTGCCCGCGTTTCGTTTTGTTTGGTCATAGTGAATAATGCCCCAGGTCAATACGTTTTTATTTCGAACTTACAGCTTCCGCTCGTGGCTTCCCTTGCGTTGTGCCTAGATTAAAAGTAGGTTATAACCTATATATAGTATTAGTATCCCAGCACACAGTTTCATTTGAATCCGTTCAGCAGTTTGGAAGTGATTGAGACACAAACATCACCATGCTGTCATTCAATTATCAGTACTAGCTGCCTCCTGCGGCTTCGCTCGCGTGGTACCCAGATGAAAAATAGCCTATATGTTAATCCAGCACATTTACTATATATATTCTAAGTTTCAATCAAATCCGTTCAGTCGTTTAGGCGTGATTGAGGCACAAACATCCTAACTTACAAACATTCGCATTTACAATATAAGTAAGATTAATAAAATGACACATTTCTCTCTTTAAACTTTAAGACAACATCATTCCAAAAAAATCTTCTATCACGCAGACAACGTCACGGGTTACAGCTAGTTATCCATAAATACTCGTACTTAGAATCCCAGGGCCGTCGAATGACGTCAAATCGCTTAAATCTACTGCTACAAGAACACCCCCGCCATCTTTTTTAAACGTACTTGAAATGGCAGAGCAACAATCAGAGCATCTCCTGAATAAGTTGTACCTATTGTCCAATATCATATGGTTTCTTTAATAACTATTACATCATATTGATTTTGTAAGACATTAATATGAAATTCTTCTAGCTTCGTTCGAATAACTCTTTTGATGACTTTGATAATAAGTACAATGACAGAATATTGCACAAATAAAGTAGACACAAATTCAAAATGTGTTAGTAGCCTAAATACCTACTTAATATACAGCTCCAACTTAAAGGTTTTAAGTAGGTACGCCCTCATCCTGATTTCGAATCTTTTCCGATAAAGATTTTCCTGTTCCGAATACACAAAAACTCATAATTGTAATCTCTAACTGCGGCCCTATCTGCCGCATGCAACTTCTTATCCATCTTCAGGAGTTTATCTTTATTATGAGTTTTTTTCAACTCCACAGCCACCAAAATTTCATCGCGAACCCGAGGACTTGATAGTTTTGCTGCGAATGCACGAGGTCTATTCGTCTACTGATTGAGTTTAGGTACTTGGTGAAATTCGACTATCTCGCTATTGTTAAACTCCATTGAAATCATTTGCCCAAGCTGCTTGGTAGTCAAATTCTCTGTCTTGCTCTTAGGGACGCACTGAAACGGCCCTGAAATTCAATATTATTCTCTGACTTTAGGTTCTCAGTAAAATTATTTTCGTCTTTTCTTCGACAAGTCTGCTCAATTCTTCAAACTGAGCGTTCGTATAGTTTATTGACCTCCTTGCCTTGACCTCCACAAACTCCTTATGAATGACTTTAGTCTCCACAGATAGCCGTGACCTGATTTGACCTAAATAGTAGTCGTCGCTTCTTTCAGTTTTGTCTCAAAATACAAAGTCAAAGTCAAAGTATATTTATTGCATAATTACATGTCAAAAAGATGTCACAGATAATGGAGATTCAATGTAATTTGCCCTTTATGGGGCGTGCAATGATTAATTATATTTTACAAAATTAAAATTATAATAATAGTCATAATGTCAAAAAAATAAAAATAGCTAAATAAAAATAAAAGAAAATAAAAACAACAAACACAAAAAATTTAAATTAATAAAATTGTCATAAATTACAAAGTCAACAATGAGAATTAAGTACCTATATTATTAGCAGATGTCAAAAGAATTATCAGTCATAAATTCATTTATTGTATAATAACATTTATTATACAATATGTTTCTCAGCTTTCTCTGAAACAACGAAGTTGGTAAATCTCTCAACGGTAGAGGTAACTTATTGTAGATGAATGGAGCCATACTGAAGATGCTTTTGCGCATTAATGTTGTCTTAGAGTTACGGACACAAATTTTATATTCATCTCGTCTATTACGATGAACGACATCAGACAGCCGACAAAATAGGTCTGGATACTGTTTAACTTCGTCCACGACTGTGTCGTCGATGATGCTCTGTCAATGGGTTCAGCTACAGTTGTCCTGATGCCCGCTTGGAGTTCTCGTATTGTGAACTTTTTTGCAGAAGTCCTACAATCAGGGCACTTCCAATTACCTTTAGATTATTTTGATTCCTTGCTAAAATTTTTCAGTGTAAGCAATAATAGTACCTAATAATTACCCGTGCATAGATTACAGACTCTTGACTGAGTCGAATTTGTAAGCTTATAACATGTTTCTCATGTTTTGTACTTCATTCTCACTCAATACAACCTTGATATTTCATAATAAAATTATGTAATAAAGGAGTACGGAAAAATAGTACTATTCACTCCCACATAATTCACTACAGAAATTCATTCTGTGTAAAGGTATTACTATTTGGTCAGGCGCTACTAACGTGACGCTTGTTGTTGATGTAGGTCAGTAATTTACTCAATATTCGCGTGGGTAGAGAATTACGACAGATAAAAATAACTGTTTTGTTTATCGTTTTACTACATTTTCAGATCATGAGAATAAAGTAAATAAGTAAGTTTGTATGAGCTAGTGGCCAACTCTTGTGACGGAGTTTTTAGACCGCCTAAAGGCCTCCGTCATGGCTTAACGACTTAAAAGCCGGGGCCGACAATTTAACGTGCCTTCCGAAGCACGGAAGCGCTCAGCTCGTATTGCCACTTGCGGTCACCCATCCCAATTGTGACCGCGCACAACGTTACTCAACTTCAACGATCAATCAAGAACGTCTAAGCAAGCTACGCCACGAGCGCTTCATGAGAATAAAACTTGAATTCTCAAAAGAGAAATAAATAAATAATTACTTACATAAATTACGTAAAGTATTGAATTGGCGCCCTGAGGTTCTTGTACCTACTTACACATTTTATTTATGTACAAGTCCACATTAGACCTAGATCTAGTCGAGTCTTGATTACAGTAGGTATATAACAAAGACGTTATGTCGACTCTTAATAACACACTGCGATACTGCAAAAATCACAACGATAATTCTATCTAACTAAATCATATTGCAATCTACACTATGATTATAAAGAGGAAAGATTTTTTGTTTGTAACGAATAGGCTCCGAAAGCCTAGCGGAAAGGGATAGCCAACCGCTGCAAATTAATTTAAAATGATTACCTATTTTTCTTATAAACAATCACTTTTTAATAAACATGTAGAGTTTAAAAAGAGTTGTTTAGAACATAAATATATCGAGTAAAGTTTCACCTAACGCGTTTATGTCTTTAATTTGACTATAACTTATACCTACTGAAAAGAAGCAATCTATGATATGAAAACAATCCTATACAATTGTCACCATCAAAAGAAAACATAATTATGATAGATATAAAGTTTTTTGTGTGTCACCCTAACTATCCAATTTGTATTGACAAAATAAGACGCCTAGGCCCTAATTGTGCTTTATAAACGTAATTACCAAAGGCAAGTTGTTATGTTTCGTTACAACATTTATACACCATTCCATATAACTACGAAGCCTCTCTCTTCTTCGCACTACCATTCTAGCTCGCTGTCACTGTCGCCTCGCTACTCACATACAACAATCATTACACGCGTAATTAGCACCTACACAGAAACAATTTGTCGCACACTTTCACGCACACCAAGACACACATACAGACTCTTCGAATGCGCAGCAGAAAGGCAAGTAGATAAACATTTTTAACGATCTACCCTAAAAGTGTTAAAAATATAATTTGACTCATTTATTTTTAATTTTGTTTCTGGGAGAGACCAGCTTCCACAACATCAGGGAATCCTAGTGTGGGGCTAGTGAATTAATCTTATTGTGTATATATAAGTATGTATTTCTATTGCCGCTATAACAACAAATAATAAAATTAAATAAAAAGGGGCCCCATAAAAAAAATGTTTGACGTTCGTAATCGACCATCGAAGTTAAGCAACTCTAGGCGCGGTCAGTAATTGGATGGATCGAGGACTATTTGCACATTTTTATGTAATTCGTTTTCAAACTATCTAAAATTACCTAACTGATTTCTACACTAATATTATAAAGAGGAAATATTTTTTTGTTTGTAACGAATAGGCCCCGATACTAACTGAACCGATTAAAAAAAATATTTCACCAGTAGATAGCTACATTATTACATAGGCTATAATTTATTTTCAAAAAAATAACTCCAATAATGTAACACGAGGTGTAAAAAAATTACATAAAAAATCCTAATTTGCTAAATACCCCTGCGAAGCTGGGGCGGGCTGCTAGTAAATAATAATAAAGAAAATTATGAAAGAAACATGTATGTTATTTACGCAAACGTTGTTCCACAATTGGGTCACTAATGTATAACGGATGGCGACGGTTTTTTGGATTGGATTAGTGAGTGAAACTCGCACTAAGCATAACATCTACATAGAGCTACTAGCTACGCGAGTTTCGAGCTGAATAATGAATGAATCCTGTCCCTGTGACTAATAACTGCCCGCGTCTGACGCCCCGGCTGATATACCTCCTGCCATAGTCTCTTTAGTATGACCTTTACTTCTTATCCGTCAAGATAAACTTTTTTACCTACTCTTAGCATCAATTAAAGTATTACTGAATAAGCTGCACTTTGCATTTATTGCACGTAGAGCTTAGTAGTTAAGTTATTTTACTTCACATTCTTCACATAGAGTGGGATAAGGGCAGGAAGATGATGACGATGATGATGATTCTTCAAAATGTAAAAGAAAAAAACATTTTTAACATGCCCCTAGCGAGATGTCAGAGAGCCTGCTAGGAATGTATTAGCATAGTTCACTAAGAGAGCTTGCAGCACGTTTTATCACAACATTAGACACTGAAAAAGATGACCAGAGAAACATCTATACTCGTTTAACATACACGTAACAAAACTCACCGGTTTAGTATATAGATACACAGGTAGGTTAGGTACCAAGCGATACCTCTTTATTAATTACTATGCGCAACCCACGCGGGACATCCTGAATTAGCTCATTTACCAACACTGACCCCTACGAAACTCTACTAATGAAACTTACCTACTAACACTGACTGGGTAACTGTACGTTGTTTGACCTTGTTCTCTCTTGCAGGTACAAAATGGCAGACAACAACAAAAAACGGAGCGGTAGCTTTAAAAAATTCTTTCCCAACTTGTTCTTCAGATCTAAAGACAAAAGTAAAGAAAATAATTTAAAAGTGAGCAACTCAGCAAAAAATAATCAGTACTACGATCCACGGTCTGTGATAAGATCAGATAAACACGAAACCTGTGATAATGAAAGAATATACGAAAATTTATCGACAAATCGTCGACAAATATCAGACGATAATGAAAGTCAGAGCATTGCTATATCTAGCAATCACTCATCAAGCAGTACTCTGGTTTCAGACAGCGTTAAGAGTAGATTGCAGGAGAGTGATTTGGCGAGTACTAAGCATAACCATTTAGCGGCCAGACCACAGGTACCGCCAAAACCGCAGGCCGAAATGAACTCTGCGAGTCGTAAAAAAGAGGACACCAATCAATTTCCCGATGTCTATTACCACTCTCTGGAAAAACTTGTCAATAATAGAAATCCATTGAATGAATATGAAATATATAAAGCTTCTCAGGTGCGAGCAAACCCGACGTCTGTAGGAGCTGAAATAAAAAGAGTCAGTACAAAATTTTTAATCTCACCCAAAAAAGAAGCTGAAGTTCGGACTATTCAACCTACTAGAGCAAGAAGTTTGTCTTTCGACCATGAAAAGAAAACTAGGCCACAAATTAGTGAGCAAAGCAGTAATGTCAGTAGTGGTACAGTAGTCAAAAAATCGTACAATTATTCAGCTCCAACATCACCGATTCCAACTAATCACAAAATTCCTAACATGCCTAAAACCATATCTCCATACGAGCTTGTGAGGAAAAACATGATAGAAGCAGAAGAAAAAAGAAATTCACTTAGCAGGACCAGCATTCGCAGTAATAAAGTTGCACCGCCAAGGCGTGAATCCAATCAGCAAGATTCAATATCTACGATACAGAAGGAAAATTCTACTCTGGAAAAAGAAAAGACTAGACAAATGGTGGAGGCATTTTACTGGCAAAAACTAAAAGAAATGAAAGAGAAAGAAGACGAATACTATCAGTCGTTGAACTCTTCCCTTAAAAGTCCAGTGCGGCATCATACATACCATCAGAGCAACAGCAGCACTCCTATACCCCTGACAGTAGAGCCCCGTAGCTGTAGTTTGCCTAGAGGCGGGGACTTGCAAAATATGATCAATCAACAGATGCACTCAACTCCGTTCGTACGGGGCGCACCCGAGAGGCGTACTGACACATACCTACAAAGTAGGACACAATTTACCGATCCAGAAATAATTTATCGGCACCCAGAAAAAAACAATTTGAGTATGGCGCTGCCGTCGCAAGCAACAACACCTATATTTCAGCGCGGCTCGCTGACAAGAGATATTTGCGTTGTGAGTCATCCGAAAAGAGTGAGTTTCGAGGAGAACCTAAAAGCTGAAAGTGATTGCAGGAGTGGACAGAAAATGGCTTATTACAATTATACTGACGGCAACGCGTGTCCCGCTTATGCTAAAAATAGTGAAGTGTTGAAAGGCCCGCCGCCTCCGCGGCCACCGGTGCGGACCACTAGTGTCGGTGCTAAAAGTTTCAAACTAGTGAACAATAGGAAAATTATTCATTTAGCAGGTACGGGCCACTCAGCGCACTCGGAGTCGGAAAGCGGCTCGGAAGCGGGGGAAATACAACGGATATTGCAGAACAAAGGTAAGCAATAATTTATTGTTTTATAATATTTTGTATTATTTATGAGTGTAGAGGTATTATCCGGGAATCGGTTTGTGTACTCATTTACTGCAATTTAGTTATGCTAACTCATTGATTCTCCATTTGTCTGTTGTTATTCGTTGAAAATAGAGAAAAGTTGGTGAATCAGCGGTGAGGTTAAGTTACACAGTTAGTCAGGTTACACATTCTCGTCGGCTTCGCAGTTACTTTTGTTTATAAGAAGGAATGGTTGACGTAGACGACTACGACGCCAATGCAATGGTGTTACAAAATCGGCACTATTGTCACAGAATAAAAAATAGTACTTACTAGCGTACTATTGTAAGCCGCATCCAAGAAAAATGCATTGATTTGCCCTCGCTTTTGAAAAGGTACTATCTCAATCAAACTGTTATAATAACTAAAGTTTTGACTTTTGTTCAAAGCTATCCAATTATTTCATCCTTTCTTATAAAGATGATTTTTATGCCACTTCACTGACCGTTGGTCCGTAAAATTAAAAGAAGTCGGAATTATTAGAGATAATTCAAAGGTCTCCTGCAAATAAGATTTCTTTCAGTGCTACTAAAAGCTTTAATAAGACTTAATTATGTTCTTTGAATCAGGAGTGGCTGCAAGTTCTATAATTACATTTAATTGTGGCTCTGCCCACCGCATTAGGGATACAGGTTTGGTAATAAAATCGTCGTTGTAGTGCGAGAATATTCACTAAGTGACAAATTTAGCCAAAATTATTGATGTTAAAGTATTTTGAAACCCATTATATACCTTGTAAGAAGGTTAAAGAGCTGTTTTTTTTTAATTTGGGTAAATACAAGAACATCAGAAGTACTTATCTGCTTGTTGAGCTAAAAATCAGTCAACGAAAAGGTACTTAAGTAATTTATTTCAATCGTTTTACTAACATTTTTTCAACTACTGGGGCTCTGTACTGCTGATTAATTAGTGACATTTAGCTTGTATTCGAAATTGTATTTTATCTGGAACAAAGCTATACCAAGAATAATTACTTAAGTAACACGGAAAGTAAATTAAGTAAACAAATAACATCTTATTGAGTATGCTAGAATTAACTAATTTACTTTCTCAGTAACCGTAAAAATATTTACATAATATATTGAACGTTAGGGTGTATGGTAAAATAAATCATATTTTGTTCATGGAAATCATTTTTGTATCTATAAGCCATAATGAGTTACACCGATTTCAAGATCAATAACACTTTGAACGCAATTATATCTTATCTAGCTTTTTGAACTTAATCCCTTCTCGCACCACAACGACGATATGTATGTATGTAATTATTATGCTTAGAAAAGATCTTCGTATATCGTATACTTACCTGTGTAGTTCCTGCAATTAACCCCCGAATACTCAAACGCGACTCAGAGTTGAGCACGTCTCAACTCACGGTTTTTTGATAGTTTCTAATGAAAATATGTAAAAAAAAAATCGTCATTTGAGACGTGCTCAACTTTGAGATGCGTTAAGTATTCGTGGGTTAATTTCGTAAAAAATCTAGCAAGAACCTAAGCAAATTACCAAGGCAACCACAAAATTATTTATCAAAGTTTTCATACTTTTTATAACTCATCTGTATAACTGTTTAAAACTTTAATCGAACATGATTATAAACATTGTTATTAGCATTTGTACGATATACTTATTCGATTTATATTATTTCGGCACTTATTCATGCGCTATTGTCAGTATCTTTGATTATATACCTGTATATTTCATGTAGGTCAGTATGTTTGTACAGTTCCATGGCGCATGCAACTGTGCCGAAATATCGGGAAACTCAAAAATCATCGAAACATGGTAAATATCCTGTAGTCTGACACTATTAAGCGGTAATTTAAAACTCTAGGTTGCACATAAATATTATCTCTTTAATCAGAGAACACAGTTTAAATCAATTTATCTTGGCGCTGCCGCCATATTTTTTTCTCTCCCCGACAACGTCAAAATCTTCCTCCGGGGTTCGCACGTAGATGAAGTTGCCAACACGGCGCTCCTACGCCGTGCATGTCCTCAGGCACGATCATCTGAAAACACACACTATTCCATATAATCATTCAAGGATGTTCGGCCAATCATGACTAGCGCCACGACTGAAGTTACTTCCCACTAGGCTCGTTATTGATTTCTGTCTATTCCGAAACTTCCTTTAGGCTTAGGAATTTCAACCACACAGAAAACATTCTACAACCGCAATTAAACATCTAACCGACTTGACTGCACATAAATGTTACTTTTGTACTGGATCACCTGAATTTTTCGTTTAGCTTTTATGCTTAGACTATTTAACTGTGTTTACTTCCTTATTCCGAATAGTGCCTTCTGTAGTTACCTGCTCCTTTAGACTTAGGAGAAGGTTGCTTAAGCACACTAATTAGTTTCTGGCAAAGTAACATTATCATTATCTGAATTATCCAGATCCTCTATTATTATCGCCGATGTTTCCTAGAATAATTGATATGATATCATGGTGTGAAAAATTTATGCACAAATTGTCGATTTTTGCCTTTTGTTCGAAAAAAAAAAATCATTATAATGATTGGTCTTCTACAGGTTTACGGTCAATAATTTCTCGCAACAACTCGTACATATTTCTTTTTATAGTAAAAGTGCCCGAAATTTTAGTCTTCCAATCTTTCCATGTCCAATTCGTCCAAATGTGACTGCTACGCAATAAAAATTCATACCAGGTCTTTGCAGAGCCCTTGAGTTTGCTCAATGCTTGATAACGAGTCATGTTGTCTTTCCAAGAAAAAGTAGAGGCATGGCAAGTGAAGTTATGGATGACGATCTTGGCCGTTTTGTTTTGCGCTTTCGCTTATTTTTCTGTTTGCCCATAACTCCCACTCTTCTCTACTTTTATGGGCGTGAGAATAGGTCATCACCTATTCTCACGCCCATAAAAGTAGAGAAGTACATCAGAAGTGTGCATCCACACTTCTGATGTAGTCTGAAACTATGAGGGGTAATTTAAAACTCTAGGTTGCACACAAATAATATTTCTTTAATCCAAGAACACAGTTTAAATCAATTTATCTTGGCTCTGCCGCCATATTTTTTTCGATATGGCGAAAAAAAATTTTCTCTCCCCGACAACGTCAAAATCTTCCTCCGGGGTTCTCAGGTAGATGACGTCGCCAACAATCCCGCCGTTGTACCTAAGTGTTAACAATGTACATAGGTTCACATCTTTATTTTCTTGTTCTTTCAATAAATAGCTGGCACACTTTAAGGTATTATATAGTGTACTAGCTTCCGCCCGCGGCTTCGCTCGTGTGGTACCAGGATAAAAAGTAGCCTATATGTTATTCCAGCACACGTATTATGTATATTCCAAGTTTCATTCAAATCCGTTCAGCCGTTACGGCGTGATTGAGGCACAAACATCGTCACATCCTCACAAACTTCCGTATCTATACTAATATTATAAAGCTGCAGTGTTTGTTTGTTTGTTTGAACGCGCTAATCTCTGGAACTACTGGTCCGATTTGAAGGATTCTTTCAGTGTTGGGTAGTCCATTTATCGAGGAAGGCTATGTTTTTTTTGTTCAAAATTAGGGATCCGTAATAAAATTGCTATTTTGTAACACAAGGTGTAAAATCGAAAACCTATTTTTGCGTGCGCTGCAAAAACTATTGACAATAGAACAAAATAATGTACTACGGGTTTGTAGATCCCATTAAGACCTACAAAAAAGTCCGCGAGAACATATCTAGCTATCATGGTTTAATCACAATAACCGATTTTGTGTTCAAAATAATTATTAAATCGTCTGAAGAAAAAAAACTACGTTAAATATGTATCGTAATATTAATCTTTATCAAAATTAAGCATTATGTTATCAAGAGTATTTATGTAGAAGTAAAATACTTTTTGTTTCATCTCAATCGGATAGGTATTTCGTTTAAAAGTTATCACGTGTGTAAGATGTTAAGAGTTGGCACCTATTAATGAGTTATGGGCCATAGTCCATTTATTGAGGGAGGCTATAATATAGGCAATATTTTATCTCGGTATTTCCACGGAAGCGAGAAAAACGCGGGTGAAACCGCGGGGCACAGCTAGTTTATAATATTAGTAGGATTATACTACCCACCAAGACTTACGGTGCCAAGACGTGGGCGCTCACACAGGAGTCTGTGTACTGGATACGTGTTGCACGCATCGGTCGTCCAGCAACGAGGTGGGCTGACGATATAGCATCCGTTGCAGGTCAGACCTGGATGGGACTTGCAACGGACCGTGGAGAGTGACACAGACAAAGGGAGGCCTATACCCAGTGGCGAGTGAAGTCGGGTTGCGAATGATGATGATGAAACTTTGGGTAGGTACAGTAGTTGACATTATGTTGAGTTACCTAATGGAAAATGCCTTAGCCAGATAATTATTTTCTATTATCTTATCACAATACCAGGTAAACAATGTCTAATTAGACAACGGGATACCGTAAACATAATCCTCAGTTTTAAGATATTCATGAAATTCTCGTACTTCGTTGAAAAGGTTTAAATTTAGTTGAGCTAGGGAAAGGCGCCGGGCGACGACTGATGAGACATACCTACAGTCATACCGAAACCAATTAAATAATTTAGAATGATTTTAGATTTATGACATACGACCTTTATAACATGGGAGTAAAGAAAAAACAGAATGCGTCCAGTTGCTTCTCTCCCGAGCATGACGTAAAAGTCGATTAAGGGATAGTATCCTCCAACATGATGAGATACAATAAGCAAGTATTCCCAAGGAGGGTTGACGTCAGGCAGGCGGCCGGTCATTAAACACCTTAGCCAAAACTTACAGCATGATCCAAGGAACATGCTGTGCCGACCCCACATATGATGACCTTTATAACATGCCCCGGACAGTGTGAGTAGAGCGGAGTTTTGCCTTCCCTAGAGTACGAGGGGCAGTCTGGGCATCCGCACTCTGGTGGAAGTCTGGGTGTGGACGACTAGAGGGGAATTTTCTAGCGTTAGTGCGACTGGTACCCCAGGTACCACTGGTGTTCCGCACTCACCGAACGAAACGCAGCAGCAAGGATACTGCTAATTCACGTCGGTATATTGTGGGAGGGTATGTGATGTATGTTCGTATGAGCTAGTGGCCAACTCTAGTGACGGAGTTTTTAGGCCGCCTAAAGGCCTCCGTCATGGCTTAACGGCTTAAAAGCCGGGACCGACGGTCTAAAAGTGAGAAATCTGCTTCAGAAAAATCAAAACCACGTTTACTGATTTTGGGAAGCCAGCAACATAGGACTCACAAAGTTAGCTAAAATGAGAGAATTGTGTAAATGTTCGAGGGTTATAATATTCTTTCATTTCTTAAACCCTATGCTAAAGCGGATTAAATTCTTAAGTCATGTTATGACATCATGGCTTTTAACGAAAATTGAGTAGCGAATATGCCGAATTACGAATCGGTTCAACACAGAATCTGTCCTACACCGAACAAAGGATGGTTTCGTGCGTGGGAGAAAGTGATACGAACCCCACAATTTTACTTCATGAATTGTCAGGTCCTATAAAATCATTACATAAGTGCAATATCATCATAGTAAATGTGAATTGTAACATGACTTTAAATACTAATAATGCTAAATACCTCTCTTAAAAACTTGTGTAAGTACACAATTTATTGTCGAATTGTGATTTCATCTCCATAGAAATACCATTTCTGCAGAGATTACATAATAATTGTGTAGAAAAATAAATTTTATTGTTGATTCTAGACCATAGGTCGCTGGTTCAGATCCGGTTCGAAGGACCATTTCCCACA
This sequence comes from Scotopteryx bipunctaria, assembly GCA_949320045.1. NCBI lineage: Eukaryota > Metazoa > Arthropoda > Insecta > Lepidoptera > Geometridae > Scotopteryx > Scotopteryx bipunctaria. The sequence goes on from OX439440.1 coordinate 3,118,621, forward strand.
ACACGAAAACCACTATAAATAGAAAGCCACCTGTTACTGTGATGTAACTAGATCCACCGCTCGTGGGTAGGCGCCTTTGTGTGACACTTAATTTGTTTTGTATACCTACCTTACCTACCTACTCAAGTTACAAATCGACTGTGTTATTCGTGTTATATAAATGGGTTTATCTGTATGACATAATAGTCTGTTTTTCTGTACATTGACACAATTTTGGATTTCTGTTTCAGTAACAGTGATAAGCAGGTTCTTTTGTAGGTTGTAAGCGATGTATAAATAAATAAAATAAATAAATATTTGAGGATATTTCACACAGCACCATCTAGCCCCAAACTAAGCAAAGCTTGTATTATGGGGACCGTAGAAGGATGGCGTTATAAATTCCATGGTAAATGACTGCTGAGGTAAACTTACTATCTTGTCCAGTTCAAAAGTTTCTTTATTTATGAGTGTTATTCTGAATTCGATAATAAAGTAGGAACCGAAGACAAGCCCCTTTATCTTCATCAACTTATATATTTCTTTAAAGTATTGCTTGTCGGCTATAAATGGTTTTCAATTGTTCTTGCGGCAATAAATGTGTGTCCATAATGATCGTAAGGTCAGTTATGGTGTTTATTATATTTTCTTGCATATTTGGAATATGAGATATGATGATTATCGCAGAGATAGAAGCTGACAAGATGTGAAGCTCGTTGTAGCTTCTTGCCCACTTATCGGGGAGTCGTCCTATGTCTGCTACATTGCCGCTTGTTGATTGTACGTCACGTCATTGATCTGTTGACGTGCCAGTGGAGCTTATAGAAGCTTATAGAAGCTCCAGTGGCAAGGGTGTCAACTTTAGGATGGGCCTCTTCATAAAATTCCGTTTTTTGTCTTGAATGACACCACTCGTGCGTATCCGTCTTTACCAGGATGTGTTTCTATGATTCATCCCATCGCCTAATTGCCGGGGGGAAGGTTTTCATTTCATCCTTTATTAGTAAAACGGTCGTCATCAACCTCGAGATTTTTTGACGGTGTTCTCCACTTAAAGCAAACTTGAAGTTGTTGTAGGTAAGGATTATAAGGAAATTTCCCGAAAGTGATTTACTGAGTTAAAATTAATTGCTTTAATATGTAAATTAATTAATTAATGCCTCGTGAAGTCATAAAGTCGTTTTTACATGCTGCGGTTTTCTAGTGAAGTGTGAATCTTATTTAGTTATTTAAGTTATCTGTGTACCACACTTCACGCAAATAAACTATTTCATTTCATTTGAATAAAATTACAACGAAATTATTACGTTGTACCTAAATCTACATGTTTATTGCAACCTTTGTCTCATAAGTGCACTGATTGAAGCCTTTGAGGCCGGTAACAGTAAAACCTTTAGGCCCGCGATCTACTACGAGTGCGTACTGCATAGGTATACTTAGATAAATTTCGTACCGGACGAGAGCCCGGTCCCAAGGGACAGGGAGGAGGCATAAGAACTTGATTTTATCGAGTTCTCAACCAGAAAACTAAAATATTGATGTTTGAGAGACTATTCCTTCTGCCCGTGACTTCTTATGATTCTTTTCCTTTTCTTAGAAAATTGAATGATAAATTCATAACTTCAAAAGTGAAAATAATGCTGTGAATTAAATGCTCAAATGAGATCCATTTTGTTGGAAGCACAATTTTTTCTTTAGGAATTTGTATCGAAGAATACCTACTTATGTGTATTATGACAGACAGACAGACAGAACATGGGTTTTTCAAATACTTAGGTATACAATATACTCAGGTGAACTAGTGGTAGTAGTAGTGGTTGGTTGCGGGTTCAAACGATTGGTGGCGCGATTGGCTTAAAACTCGGTTTGGATGCTATAAACGCAAAAAATAAATGGGCGCGTGTTTCAGGATTTTTCAAAACAACCTTAATAAGGGGTAAAAAATGGGATGTCGAAGTCTTTAACGGGTCGATGCGATTGGCTTGAAACTCGGTATGGATACTCTAAATAAGTCCTCAGAGAGATCGTCAAATTCAACAACCGCATCTTCCATCACATTTCCTACCTACTGATCTTAAGTTATATCTACCATTAAACAAAATACCTAGGTACTGCACTACGTAGATAATTATAAAAGTAACCTAACGCGTACGAAGTCGCGGGCAACAACTAGTACATATATACAAAGTTAATCATCCATTCATTTCAGATTACCCCACGTCAATGTAAATAAATATCATTCAGCGTAATAACATCCACCCCATTGATACGAAATTCATGAATAAGCGAATGTAGGTAACGATTTACTACGGAGTAGGTAGTAAATCGTTGCGTACTCGTGCTAGAGCGAGATGAATGACCATTCTCCATTCTACCTCTATAGTTAGTTACGTGATGTCACGTGAACTCTAAGAAAATTGCTGCTGTCTAGACCAGTTCGGTTCTCGTTAATAATAGCTCGTCGTCGAATGTGAAAGATACTATCAAAGCATCTATACCGACTCGAATGAAGAGACAAATCATCTTATCTACACTTTTAATAAAACTGTAACTGATCGATGTCTGCATTTAAGATGTTTGAGAAAAACTATTTTCAGGGGCATCTATTAACGCAATAGAACCTCCATATCGATGATTGTCTGTATGTCTGTTTGTCTTGGCGTTTGTGCACGCTAGTCTCAGAAACGGCTTAACTGATTTGAATGAGGTTTTTATTGATGTTTTGTGGTAAATAAATAAATATGTCCATTTAAGGAATCCCGACCTTACATCAAGTTGCTTTAGCCGAAACTTTCTCAATTCAATCTTATTAAATAATAGCACCATGGTCCAAATAATGCATAAAGTCCAAGTATCATTTGCTTGTTCAAAAAGTCTATAAAATAATAATGTAATAAAAACGCTGTAATCTGTAAATACTGTAATATTACGCCCACAGTTTACACAAGTGGCATTACGAGCTGAGCGCTTCCGTGCTTCGGAGGGCACGTTAAATTGTCGGTCCCGGCTTTGAAGTCGTTAAGCCTCGACGGAGGCCTTTAGGCAGCCTTCAAAACTCCGTCACAAGAGTTGGCTACTAGCTCATACGAACTTACTTACCTAGCAAGCGCTCAAATTGGCGAAGAAAAACTTCGAAGGTCATTTTTTGTTGCTAAAGTAAAGTTTTATAAAATGTTGCTTAGTCCTATTAATTTTACTTTTTGACTTATGGCTTTGCGATTGAGAAATACTTACTGCTCGTAACCACCAAGCCGCTACCACCAACAACTGCATACAACACGGCGGAAACAATACTGAGTAGGTTAGGTATCCATCTACCAACCGCATTATGGATCACGACGAGGCCATCACTTACCTATACATTAAATTTCTAAATGGTTATTTCTAACTTAAAGGTTTGCGTATCTGATCTATCATTCTCTTAAATAAACCTGAGTCTGAACAGGAACGTCTTAGAAGCGGGAGTGGTAACAGAAGCAGAGCCGGGGAACACTTCTTCCTGCCTCGGATACCGCTCACACCCTACAATTTTCTATTCCGCTTCGATCATCAACAAAGCACAGGAACAGATGCTGCACACCAAGGCCGTTAACTTCTTCACCAGGTGCTTCAGCCACGAGTTGTACGGTGCAGTTGTTGTCATGAAATAGGTCACTTGAGATGGGTGTGCCCTAAGAAGGATTTTAAGGGTTCTGGATACAATAATTCGAGACGGTTATAGGCGACGGGAACTGCTGATTTTATGGAGCAAAATACGGGCGTGGACGCGGCCGCGGTTTCGGGCATGGGGCCAGCGCGGGCGGTGAGATTCTGGTCGAGGAAGCCGAGAGCGGGCGCCTTTGTACATGTTGGATAGGTGGTGGTTTGAGAATATGTGCCGATTATAAGGTACCTAACCCTTAACAAAGTCTTAGCGACTGATCGATTTTCGGTTTGGATGAATAAACATATTTATTCATCCAAGATTTTCGGTTCCAAGAATGGAGGATCTTTTCAGTAATGTTAGTGGGTGTATGTTCTTTACAATACTCGATTTATCAAGGCGTAAAATCAAGTATCGGAGCGTTCCAAGGACTACACATTCATAAATACTTAAAGAGGGTTATTTAGGTATTCGCGCCTGTATTTGCGCGGATTACGTTCGAGCCCTGGAATTTTCCGTAAGATAATAAAATAGTAAAGAGCTTTAAGTACTTAGCATACATAGTAAATTCAAACTTGAAAGACGATATTTACCGACATTAGAGCGTCAGCGTCGATCATTATGTGTAGTCAGTAACATGATAGCGAGGAAATTTTTTAACTGCTCGTCTGACGTGAGAATCACCTTGTTCAAATTATATTGTCAGTCTTTCTACACATGTCAACTTTAGACAAATTATAACGAGTATGCCAGATCGTTTGATCCTGTCTGATATGTACAAACGGTAGGTAGCTATTGCCACCTAGAATGTATTAGGTACCTATTTTATTTTTTGAACTTAGGTATCCTAGTACCGTACCGACCGAGCTATACGATCCGCATATGGGAATACTTAAAACCAAATTATTAGCTCGTAGTTACGTGTGGTGGCCAGGCATCGATGAAGCTGTGGAGGTAATGTCCCACGCGAGCGCCGCGATCTCCGACGCGCCGCCGGCGCACACGGCCAGGGCTCGTGGCCCTGGCCGTCGCGACCCTGGTCCCGGTTGCATTTAGACTTTTTAGGGCTAATAAATGGGTTAACATATTTAGTGGTAGTAGATTCCTGCTCTAAATGGCTAGAAGCTATCAGAATGCAAAAAACTACTGCACAGGTGGTTATATTAGTACTTGTGACTTGTAGTCGAAGTTCGGTCTGCCAAAGCAGACGGTCAGTGGTAATGGAGTAAGTGGTAATGGAGGATGGTAATGGATTTTTTCGGCTCCTTATCATCCGGCCTCCAATGGAGCCGCAGAAAATTCGGTGAAAATATGTAAACGAGCTATCAAAAAAGCTTTCAAAGAAAATCTGGATGTAGATACGGTTTTATGTAGATTTTTGCTAGCCTACTGGAATACAACACATGCTACTAAAGGCGATCCCATCAGCTAGTATCTTGCAAGGTCGAAATCTTCGAATGAGGTTGGATAATTTAAAGTCAGGATCGTAGTGAACGGGACGTAGATGGCTCGCAGCATCAGCTCCAGCCAGTCTCGCAAGTCTGGTATCGAGAGTATCGAGGCTCAAATAAATGGTTAGCTGGCATAGTTAGTAAGAAGTTAGGGGGTAGCGATTACTGCGTAGTTTCTTGTTTTGGAACCGAAATTCAGAGGCATATCGATCAGCTACGACAAAGGGCTACAAAAAATGACAATAAGACTGTCGTGGGTGAAAAAGTAGGTATCGTCAGTAAGTAGTGTAGTAGTGGTACAAAAGTGAGAATTAAATAGACATTCACGAAAATCCTTGGCAGGGTGAGGATCCAGGACAAGGGGCAGGTGTTTCGGGGAGGGTGTGGTATGGGTTGAAGCCCTATGTGTTGCCAAACAGAGAAACATGTATGGTGGGAACGATAATAGTAAGCCCGATGGTGGGTTACTCTAAGAAAAATCGAAAGCCCCTAGTACGATATTGTTTTGGGGAACAGATTAAGTTACTTTGGGATTAAAACTAATTGTAGGTAAATTAAGAATTAGATTACGTTCCTAGTTTGTAACATTGTAAAGTGTAATAATCGTGAGCATCACAGAATAAATAGTTCGAACATTGTTTACCTAGTATTCAGTTTATCGTTAAAAGTTGTTTCATGTTTTTGTTCCTTTTTTAGTTAAAGCTAAATTACCACTGACTCACTCACTGACATGGTTGTTATTTTAGAAGGAGTCGAGATGGGTGAAAATGATGTATAGGGGTATATACGGTGAGTATGGAAAAAAAATCGAAATCTTCGATAACTGCTACTCTTCAGGGAGATGACCTAGGTACTGCCAGTCGAAACTGCAAGACCCAGATCCTTCCTGTTTGATGAATGTGGACATGCACACTGGTCAAACTAGATCTGCGATTAAATTCAAAATGTCGGAAAACAAGATGGCCGCCATAATTTGTAAATTGTGACGAATGATATCTCGAAAACTATCTGCGATATGTGGGAGGTGCTCGAAAAAATGTCATAGAGGATGTTGCAAATTGCAATGCAACTGCCAGAGTTGAAAAAATTCAAGATGGCGGCCAAAAAATTGCTGAAATTTTGCATCTTTGTTTATTTCATTTGGATTTTTGAGGTCGCTGATGCTGAATGTCTAGTCGGTTTTTCGATTTCACCAAATTTCAAGATGGCCGCTATAAAAACTTAAACGGAAGATATCTTGAAAACTATCAGCGATTGGTGGGTGGTGCTCGAGTAAATGTCAAAGAGGGCAATTATAGTGGGTAACTGCTTGAGGTAAAAAAAATCAAGAAGGTGGATTCAAAATGGCGGCCAAAAATTAGTTTTACCGATCCGCCTGAAATTTAGCTACCTAGGGTTTTTGAGGTCGCTGATGCCGAATATCGAGTCGTTTTTATGACAATTTTTTTTGTATGGGGGTTTTCCACCTATAGTAGGTCGTTTCCGACTCTCGCGCACGTGGCGACCTCTAGGTGTTATATAAGGGTGGAGATGTTGTCTAGGTGAGGGTAGGAGTAAAAAAGGAAGTAGGTCATACTTTAAATGATATTTTCAAACCATACTTGCGAATCAACACAACACAAGGCAGTAAATGGTGCATACATTTTTGTACATGCATTTTGTATGACGTACTTAACTAAACCATCATCATGACTGGCTTATGGCCGCGTTTTGCTAAATTAATGTTATCCCAAAATAAAATCTCAAAAATCAATCAATCACCGTAGATATAGACTTATGTCTATGCAGTAACTTGTAATTGTTGGGTGTTATTTGTTTATTTTATTTGTCTATTTACAAATTAATAATAATAATTACCTGCTTATTTGTATTATTTTCAGTGCAGTTATATTTATAGTATTAAAGTTAATTCTCATTTTAATTGTTTGTTCTCTTTTATACCTACGTAATAGAAAGCAAAAAATTAAAATAGGAAAATTGTAGTGAAGTTATATATACTTATATTATTTATTTAAGTTAATTTTCTCAATTTAAATATTTGCCTTCTATTATGTACCTATAATAGAAAACAAACAATTAAATTTCTCATATTAATTTTTTGCTTTCTATTATGTAGGGTAGAGGTAGACCAAAGAAAAGATGGGTGGATTGCGTGAATGATGATATGAGTAAGAAAGGAGTGAATACTGAAATGAAGGCTGATAGAGGGAGATGGAAGAGGAAAACATGTTGTGCCGTCTCGCTGCCGATAAGGGCAGCGAGATGGTATAGAAACAAACAATTAAAATGAGAAAATTTACTTAATATAAATATAACTTCACTGAAAATAATAAGATTAATTTTTTGTTTTCTATTATGTATAGGTAATAGAAAGCAAAAAATAAAATAAGAAAATTAACCTAAATAATATAAATATATATAACTGCACTGAAAATAATACAATTTAAGTAATTATTTTTATTAATTTGTAAATAGACAAATAAAATAAATAAATAACACCCAACAGACATACATAGAGTAAATCTATATCTACGAAAAAAATTGTGTTTGATTGATTTTTGAGATTTTATTTTGGGTTAACATTAATTTAGCTTAAATATACGCTTTTAATAGAAAGCAAAAAATAAAAATAAGAAAATTAACATAAATACTTAATATAAATATAACTTAAATATAAACTGCACTGAAAATAATATGATTATTTATTACTTAGATAAATAAAATATTTTCAACAGATGACCATCGCAAATGTTCGCAATGATCGCTTTCTGCTAATTAGAAAGGTACTTTAGGTTACCTACCTAAAATTTTCCGGTCAAAATTTATTTTGCAAAAGGCTTAACTTTCCGCTTCTTGGGTTTCTATGGCCATCCGGTTTGCGTGGTCTTCTTAGCACAATAAATTGGTAATTACGGTACAATGGTCTCATTTAACAAATTTTATATGTCAAATGAGACCTTGTTTGAAATTCATAGCATGTCTTTGCAAAAGTTGAAGAATAATAATATAATAAATATTTGTGGACATTTCACACAGCGCCATCTAGCCCCGAACTAAGCAAAGCTTGTAATCGTAAGTACCTACTATGTGCACCAGATGGCTGATAGAATAGGTACTAATATAAGTACCTACTTTTATTGTAATTATACATACTTACCTACTTGTAATAAATAAGTAATACTATAACACCCAGACCCGGAAGAAATGTTTGGGGCTAGATGGCGCTGTGCGAAATGTCACGGGAACCCGCACCTCTTGCGTCTCAGCCGAGCACTCTCCCACCACGCCCCCGAGGTCGTCGGAGAAAACTAGATCGTATACTGTGGGAAAGAAATCTTGTATATTTTTACAAAAAATTGACTGGGGGTAGCTTTCTACTTAAAAACTTTTGTCTGATATGCATTGTGGCTCAATGTATTATACGATGCTATCCAGTTCTCATCTTGTGACCGTCGAGCGAGGTCGCGGATTACGCGTGTATAGGAATCCCCTAAAAAAACTGTCTACGTGAATAAGATTTTTGTAAGGTATCCCCTACACAAGTGCCGTGCGGTTACTAACCAACTTGACACACTTCGGCTACCCACTTCAATGTATTTATTTAAAAGTGTGTAGACTAATATTATTATTAAGTACGAATTTGGGTATCTATTTTAAATTGATGTTTTAATTTAAAATATCGATTGAAAAAAAAAAAAAAGTATGAATAAATATTAGGCTAAAAATTAATAAATTAAAACAAAACATATTTTAAGTATTGATCTAACGTCAGTTTTGGAGAAAATGGCTTTCAGTGCCATCTGACTACCAAAAATAAAGAATAATGTTAAATAAGGAAAAAAATGGGTAAATTTGTTAGTATGTATTACAATGTGAGTATTTATACCTACTAGATAATATAAAAAAGGTAATAACTATACATTTTAAAATTGTATATTTCACAAATAATACAATTTTAACATTATGACTATTTACATAATTTCTAAGGATAGCTGTATCAAGAATTCAGAAAATCAGTTGAATTTAGATTTGAATAGAACTGACATCTAATTGAATACCTATCATCCTACGCATTTAGATGAAAGGCTCGCGCGTAATACGATCGGGGATTATATAGAGCTGTCTCACCGAGTTTGAAAGATTGTCAGTTACTTTTTGTGAATAAGTCGATATTATTGAATTTTTCTAAGAATTCATAATAGTAGGTATAATGACGACCAAGCGCATTGTAGATGTGAGATCGATTGTAAGTAGGTACGTTGTGCGCTTGTGCCGCCGCAGTCACCGCGCCCCACTGCGCGACTCTGTCTAACATTTCGTAGGTATTTAACAAAATGATTTCCAGGCCAGGCAGTTGCAAAAGGGGGCCTAAGAAACGAAGACGGTCTTTAAAGCCCCAAGGAACTTTACCAGACCGCGCGCGACTAACAGCACTCACGAATCCATACTATGTGAACAAAATTGACAGCGATACAATTACAATGCGGTTACAATTTGATCTCTCTACTATGTTACATGTGGCTTTCCGTAACTTTTAAAAAGTTTCCGTTATGCAAACTTTATTCGAGTACAGAGCGTGGTTTTTTGGCCGATTGTAAGAGCGGTATTGAGATCCGCGCAGTATGTCTAGACTACGCCTTTAATTGACGGTGCGGGGGTAACGACACCTACGGGTGCAAATGTAAACATAAATAGGTACCTACTTACTATTATTTACAACCGACGCGGCGCGCGGCGATGTGCCGGTCAAAACACGACTCTATGTACTTGTTATAAAGTTCACAGTGTTTACTTTAGGCATTCTTTTTATACATAAATTGATACGTATTACTACATAATGATGGAAACTACTACAGTATTCATAAAGTATGACTAGGTATTATACTCTTCTACCCTTTCTATAATATTGGGACACATTTTTCGGGCATTATAATGCATTTAAGACAGAATAAGTTCACATGTCTGCTCTTATAGCAAAACTTCCTTTTATAGCAAAACCAACCCACTAAGGCGGGATTTTTCGAAATTCTACCCTAAAGGGATGAAAAGGGGAAAAACGTTTACATGTATGGAACTTTTTACAAGTCTTGCGATTTGCTTAAAACTCGGTTCGGATACCTACTGTAAATCTTACTTAGATTATACCCAAATTCGAAAGTTTGTGAGTTTGGATGTTTGTGCCTCAATCACGTCTAAACGGCTGAACGGATTTGAATGGAACTTGGAATATACATAGTACGTGTGCTAGATTAACTTAGAGGCTATTTTTCATCCGTGTACCACGCGAGCGAAGCCGCGGGCGGCATCTAGTGCAAAATAAATGGACACGTATTTCAGTACTTTTCAAATCAACCCTGAAAAAGGGGTGTAATGAGGTGTCAAGTTTGTATTGGAACTTTTTAAAGAGCAGGCGGTGCGGGATTTTTTGAAATTCAGACCCTAAAGGGGTAAAGTAAGTAAGATCGTATGAGCTAGTGGCCAACTCTAGTGACGGAGTTTTTAGGCCGCCTAAAGGCCTCCGTCATGGCTTAACGACTTAAAAGCCGGGACCGACTGTTTAACGTGCCCTCCGAAGCACGGAAGCGCTCAGCTTGTAATGCCACTTGCGGTAACCCATCCAAGTTATGACCGCGCACAACGTTGCTTAACTTTAACGATCAATCAAGAACGCGTAAGCTACGCGACGATCGTTTCGCCTTGCAAAGGGGTAAAAACGTTTTTATAGAACTTTAGTATGATACAATCGTTTCTACCCCTTTTCACCCCTTTTTAGAGATTGGATTTTGAATAATTTCGTCTTAGTGGGTGGTTTTACTAGGTACAAGGAAGTTACCTTCTAAATTTAAGCTTTTTAGTTTCAGTAGTTTGATCTGTCTTGATTGCAGAAAAATGCTTATTGTTTTATATGCTTAAAAGATTTAACTATTGCATAGATACCACAAACATGATAATCGTACGCTCAGAACAGTGAATCAACTTAGTCTACGCTACTGTCTTCATTAATTTTGATAGTGTTAAATTTTCTATTATACTACATTCGCTTCGTTTACACATACTTAATATATCTTTAACTTAAATTAGGTTCCTATTGATTTTACACATAGATCATATTTAGATTTTCGCTATGCAGACATTGACTTATACATTGAGAGCTTGTAAGAGATTTTTGACAAATATACAAATTGAAACTACAAAGCACTTAATTCTAAGATAAAATATTTGAATAATAGGGTACCTATATAGCCGATAGTTTATAGCGGTGAGTGCTCACTGAATAAAAATCGGCTGAGATTTCCCCTTGCTTGTGCCATCCAACACGATCCTGTGCTAACCGTATCCATTGACGGCCCAGCTTTTGAATAAATATATCGTCTGCCCATTTTGCTGCCAGACGTCCCTCATTCAGTTTTTGGTTGTTGAATGGTCCTGAAGTGGTCGCTGAATGAATCTATGGACAACAAAGCTCTGCAAATATTTTTTGTTTAAAGTTCCGTCATCCGGTCACGACCTTCTCTTGCATACATCTTCATACTGATTATGATTGATTCAACTATCGGACGATAGAAAGTCTGCAGTTTGTAAGGGCTCTAAAAATTTAAGTCAATAGTTAATATTTTTCTGGAGCAACATACTCAGCCACAATTTCCACCTCCGGTTTCTTACTCTCAGGTTCCATCAGGGACCACGGGTCCTGCTCGATGTTTTTTGGCGTCAATAAATTGAGTGCTTCCAAATATGCCGTTTGCCTTTTTTTCATAGTGGCAGCATCTACTGGTTTCTGTGTGTTCTGGTGAAACTTTGAAAAGAATATACCAGAGCTACTTTGTTGTAATTCTGCTGGCATCGGCCATGTACCGTTGATGAAATTTCCTAAGTCCAAATAAGGATGTTTCATGGATGTAATGTCATGTTCGGATATACAATACACACTCAATTGCGACTTAGGTGTTTTTATTATCGGGCTCAATTGCACAGGCACATCATCATTTTCTTGATGATCTTGAAGCCGCAATTGAAAAAGCATTTCCGCCTCCCTTATTATTCTCTCTTTCATATCCATATCCATATTGACGTTAAGTGGCTTAGAAATGGTCAAAATAGTAGGTAGTTCACTGGTCTGCTGTGAGTAGTGGCGTTGGCACGATGTTCGCTGGTATACCTGAAAAATCAAGCAAACATTTCAGTAAGAGTGAGTTTATTATTTTATAATTTATATCATCATCATCATCATCATCCACGATATTACACTGTAAAGCGTGGGCCCTTCTCGTTTTGTGCCATCCATCACGGTTGTTGCTAGTCTCATCCATATACGGCCCACGGGTAGCTATATACATAGCCATGTTTTTTTAACTAGTCTAGTATTTTTGTAGTAATATAAGAAATAGGGTAATAATATATAAGAAATATAAGGGCTTGTCATGTACGTTTTTAAGTATTGAACGATCAGAGGGGCTGACTTATGGCAGCTTGTTTGCTTATCGAACTTTCCCTGATCTTCCAAGCCACTCCTCAGTTGATGATCAGGCGTCATCGATCGACGTTTCGAATCAGATTGAAAGAGCTACAGATTTCGGTTGTATAAAAGAAAGACAGTGAGACCGCGCAAAATCTTGATTAAACCGACAAAATTGCTAATTTCAAGAAAAAAATTGTTTCACCAACTAAATAAATAGTTATGTAGCGGCCTAATCTTATTTATAGAACTAGATACCTAACCTACTTGAACTTCGTAGGTCTTACGGCAGATAGTGATATTTTTAAATAAAAACGGCAATGGTCCAGTTTCAAAGCAACAATGGCGAATGTAATAATTATATAAGTTCGATACAAAGACTAGGGAGCGGGGTGTGGGAACAATATTGACCAATTAGCGAGCACACTATCACGTCATGCTAGCGGGACCTGATTGGTTAGTTCTTTATGACGTTTACCTAGGATATCCAACAAGTTATCACCTACGTATCAAAGTAAAAATAATTCGAAAATATGGTATGGTTCCCAATGTCTAAATCAAAATATGATACTCAAAACATGGACTTTTCAAAATATTTTTAATCGTGTTTTTTCTCTTAACGTGTTTTCACTTTGAGGAACCAAAAAAATGTTCAATAATTTTCTATTCGAATAAACACATTTTATTAACTAACAATAAAGTTACATCGATTTTGGTGAGCAAAATGCGATATTTAGTTCTTTCGAACCTGTGTGGTTGAAGAATTTAAGAGCTTAATCAATGAAAGGGTATTTTGTGAATACTGCAAGCAATGCAGCGGAAACAAAGATGAAAGAATGCCAAAGGAAGTTTTAATTGATGTACAAGCAGTGTTTAATTTTAGAAAACGTTTATGGATTGGTCCCCCACACCGTGAAATAAAATAAAATAGTTATGGTGATTAACGATCTTCCCGTAGGTATTACTCGTATTATTGTAGATGGAGAGCACTGGTGGTCTAGTTGATAGTGACCCCGTCTTCCGATCCTAAGGTTCAAATCCGATCATGTACCAATGGATCCTACTCCATCTTAATTCCTCCGGGGCACTACAGCGTCCTGTTAGTGAAGGTAATAGTTGCCTCCTGACGCTGTGTAAATCATCTACAATGGTAGTTTAAAAAAAATCCTTATTTTTTATTGTGGATGCAGTTTGCGTATACATACTGTAAGTTCATCAATGTTCCATTTGAAAAATATTTTACAACCTTGAAATTTTGTTTCTACACTAGTTTGCATGTTAGATGTTTTCTTTTGTTGAGAACACCATCTTTTACAGGCTTTCTTTATTTTCTACCAACAGGTACCTACCTCAAAATAATTAATATATTTTTGAATTCGCTGTATGTATTTTAATTACCAATATTTATAAAATCATGAGTAATATCATAAACTTGATTACCATGACCACTAATCTCACTAACCACCAGTTCCACAGTGAGACTTGTACTAAGACTAAGAGTTTTTCATATCTCTATTTATTTTTGTCTAAGTTTTTTTATTATAGGTAGTAGAAAAGTAAGTTCGTATGAGCTCGTGGCCAACTCTTGTGGCTAATGACGTAAAAGCCAGAACAGAAAATTTAACGTGCCCTCTAAAGCACGGAAGCTCTCAGCTCGTAATGCCACTTGCTTACTTGCGGTAACCTAACCCAACCAAATTGTGACTGCGCTCAATGTTGCTTAACTTCAACGGTCAATCAAAAACGTCTAAGTAAGCTACGCGAGTGCTACATTATATTATACTCGTATTGTGAAAACTCAGTAGCTGTTGGTACTTGGTAGAACACCTAATTATTTTGCTAGAGAGCCTGCTTTGAATTTTGATTAGAATCCAATTACCTTGTATTTTGTTGACTAGAATAGTCGCACACTGTCTTCCTCTGCTTTTCCCCTTTGCTGCTCACTGGTAGTCCTGAAAAGTAAAAGTATGATATATGTAGTTTTTTTCAAAATAGTTTCTCGTCAGTTTGACCCAGTTACTTTTCTTTGGTTGGGTTTGTTAAATTATCTTTGACGACATCGGCGGCGTGGCAGGCGAGCGCTCGGCTGAGTAGTAAGAGGTGCGGGTTCGATTCCCGCTACGGAAGAAATGTTTGCATGTCCTGCAAATATTTCTTCCGGGTCTGGGTGTTATAGTATTATATATTATAAGTATTAGTATGTATTTACAGTGCTGGTATAGCGCATACAAATTTTCCCGTGGACAAGGCTGACTACGCTGTGAGGATGGAATAGGTACTGGACAAGCTTACTCCATCTTAATTCTTCCCGAGCACTACAGCTTCCCGTTTGTGAAGGTAAAAGTGGTCTCCTGACGCTGTATAAATCATCTACCACAGATGGTAAAAGGCCTTAGTATGTATTTACAAAAAAAAGTGTGTAAGTATTCTATCAGCCACCAGGTTCCCATAGTACAAGCTTTGCTTAGTTTGGGGCTAGATGGCGCAGTGTGAAATATCCAGAAAAAAATATTTAGTTATCTTCCAAGAATATAATTTGTGGAATATTTTTATTATGTCACAAATATATCAAAGTTAAATAGTATAATTTCAAAGTTGAAATAAAAATGCTCTGTAAAATCAGCACAGAGGCACTTAGGAGCCTCTGAGGTGCTAAGAACTAGTGACAAGACTAGTCTATTTACTAGACTAGTGTTGTGTTACTAGACTAGCTGACTACTACTGTAGTAGTAGTCAGCTTATGTGCTAGGGGTGTCTGTCTTTCATTTAAAACTTTGCTTTCTAATTTGGACTTTGAAAACTAAAGCTCATTTT
Source organism: Scotopteryx bipunctaria (assembly GCA_949320045.1). Taxonomy (NCBI): domain Eukaryota; kingdom Metazoa; phylum Arthropoda; class Insecta; order Lepidoptera; family Geometridae; genus Scotopteryx; species Scotopteryx bipunctaria. Next base: position 3,133,964 of record OX439440.1, read on the forward strand.
TTCCAATGTCTTTTCTAGAGCAAAAAAATATTACAACTTAATGCATTAAGCTGGCAACGAAGTGTTTGGGCACGGAGCGTAGCCGCAATCACGTCTTGTTGGCACGCTCTTGTTGTCAAATCGTGAAACACGTCTTTCTTTATTTTTGTTTAGTGTACCTATTTAATTTGATATTGATTCCCAAGGAGGGTTGACGTCAGGCAGGCGGCCGGTCATAAAACACCTTAGCCAAAAGTCTTACAGCATGATCCAAGGATCCAAGGATCATGCTGTGCCGACCCCACATAGAGTGGGATAAGGGACAGGAAGATGATGATTGATGCTCCTCATGCCATCAAGAGATGACCCTAGGAGCATCAATATTAAATTCTTGAAGACAAGGAGTGTGAATTTGAATCCTGAAATACATAAATAATAATAAGAATAAAAACCATTTTGGAAACCTACTACATACATATTATCACGCCTGTATCCCTAATCCCTAAATAAGCAAGTTTTCCCAAGGAAGGTTGACGTCAGGCAGGCAGCTGTTCATAAAACACCTTAGCCAAGACTCTGTGCCGACTGTAGGATTATGAGTGATTGATAACGCAGGTTTTGATCAGGATTTAACAGTTTATTTTAGGTAATAAGTAACAAAGAATACGGAAGCTCGTGATGATGCGGGACATTGCTTGCGACTAACTATAGCTACCCATTTTTTACAATAATGTATCTAGGTAGACATAACTCACGATACTTCGATATATCTAACACCTCCCCTCGAAGTCGTGAGCAAGTCTGTTCATACTTTACATAGGTGGGTTAGGCCGTAGATTTTGCAACTTTTATTTTTGCGTTTTGCCCCGGCAGGCTTAAAAAAATCAATGCAAAAAACAAATCTCGGTGAACTATTAGTATAGAGTAGATTTTACTTGCTATTTTTATTATCACTTTATCGAAATTAACAAAAACAGCTTTAGAATTAATTTATTTGTGTAAAAAATCGTATGAAAGTAGTATGAAATCGGCCAAAAATTGCGTGTCCCCATCCCGAAAACTTAGATTCAAACTAAACTTGTGTAAGATTCTGAATGGCTACCAGAATATTTTTTTGATTTCTGGTAATTAAAAGATTGTTGTTCTGCCTAAATTATCAAATGAATAAAGTAAAGCACAGATTTTTTAATATTAATCTTAATTTTAAAACTTTGCCCCCATTATTTTGCTTTTACGTTACTTTAATTTACGTTACGTTTTAAAGATCGATGCGTTTGTATTATTTCATGGTAGAATATTTCTTATTATGATGGCAAAACAACCAATGAACGAGTAGAAATTAAAAATAAACAAACGGTCATTTTGTTTTTAGAATTTGACAAAAAAGTTCCGGTGGGATTTTGGTAGTGCGAATTAAAATTGGATTTTAAGTGATTTTTAAGCTAAATACTTGCTTATAATTATATATTTATGGCACGATCCTCTGTGTATACGTTTTAAATACACATGGACAATGATTTGGGTTCAATTTCGTGATAACATGGAGTGATAACCTAGTTTGTTTACACAAAATCGGTGCATTTTCGCGCTTTTACGTTACTTTTATGTGACTGAAGACATAAAAGTAACGTATAAGCTATTGTAAGGATTGATGCATATTAGCTAACGGTTAGTGGCTGGTGATGAAAAATCAGAAAATATTTGTGAATGTTAACTACTAAATACTGGATAGAGACACTAAAATAAATTAAAAATGCCTTATAAAATAATGTCCTAAAGCGTCAGGTTCCTATTCAGAAAATAGCTATGTTTTTATATAGTTATTTTCAGCTGTGAATATCTCAGGAATCTGATGCTCAAAGTACACACCTAAAGACCTTTTAGATGATTTTGATCGTGTGTACTTTGGTTAACTTTTAAGCGGCTCTTTTTGTGTTATGATGGGGGTTCTAATTACAGTGGATAATATCTACCAGCTAAAATGGTGATGATAATGTTGATGAGTTATACATAAATCAAATAAGCACAGATATTCACCAGTATGTCATTAGCTTTAGGACAGTTTTACGTTACTTTAACGTTACCGTAACATAAAAGTTGCTATTTCACTATTATGTTACAAGTGGCAAAATCCGCGGCCTGACCCACGTACGTTCATACCTAGATTATGCATGCATTCTTGATGCTTTCCTCCACTCAAACCCTTGGTCAAAACATCTGCAGGCATTCTTTCCGTACATAAGTATTTCAGACGAATAAAACCTTGTTCACACTTATCTCGAACGAAGTGGTGCCTCACATCGATGTGTTTTGTTCGTGAGTGATAATTCCTGCTCTCAGCAAGTTTTATCGCACCCTGATTATCGTTGAATAATGTTACACACTCGCTTTCCATACCAACATTACCCAACACATCTCGCAAATACATGGCTTCTTTAGTAGCTTCGGATATGGCCATGTATTCGGCTTCCGTACTCGACAACGCTATACTACGTTGCTTACGTGCTTAACAGCTGATTGGGGCACCTGCTAAAATAAATGCAAAACCCGAATACGACTTACGATCAATTGCATTCGAACCCCAATCTGCGTCAATCACGCCAAATAACGGCAAACCAGTCCTCTCATACACTAAACCATAGTCTAACGTACCTTTTACATATCTTAGATATAAACTTTGAACATTGGAAAGCAGCAAAACGTGTTTACTGCTTTCCAATGTTCAACATCATAATTAGTATTAAACTGACTTAAATAGTTTACAGCGTACTTGGTATCTTGTCTTGTTGTCACAGCTAAGTACATCAGAGCACCAATTAAATTCTGATATAGAAATTTTTAGTTATATATAATATAATATAATATAATATAATATAATATAATATAATATAATATAATATAATATAATATAATATAATATAATATAATATAATATAATATAATATAATATAATATAATATAATATAATATAATATAATATAATATAATATAATATAATATAATATAATATAATATAATATAATATAATATAATATAATGAAAGAAAGAAGATGTAGTAATGAAGATTGAGAAAGGTATGTTAAGATGGTTTGGTCATGTAGAGAGGATGAATGAAAGAAGATTAACGAAACAGGTGTATGAGGCGAGTGTGAATGGTACCGTTAGAAGGGGAAGACCTAGGCGTACGTACCTGGACCAAATTGGCGACGTTTTGGAAAAGGGCCAGGTCAAGAGAACCCTAAACCGACAAGCATGTACGAAGAATGTTACGAAAGTGAATGAAGCGAAAGAAGTATGTCAGGATCGCAGCAAATGGAGATCCGTGATCTCTGCCTACCCCTATGGGAAACAGGCGTGATATTATGTATGTATGTATTGTATGTATTATATGTATGTCTAATAGAATAGAATATAATAAAGTTTATTAACAACACTACACGAAAAACTAACGTTAGAGCACTGGTGGTCTAGTTGGTAGTGACCCCGCCTTCCGATCCTAAGGTCGTGGGTTCAAATCCGGTCGTGTACCAATGAATTTTTCTGTGCGAAAAATTTATGTGCGCTATACTCTCAAACGGTGAAGGAAAACATCGTGAAGAAACCCGCGGCTTAGTCAGCTCCGCACGTATTGACCATGTCTTTCCTGTGGACTAGGCCGACTAAGCTGAGAGGATGGAATTAGGTGCTAGGCAAGCCTACTCCATCTTAATTCGTCCTGGGCATTACAGCGTCCCGTCTGTGAAGGTAAAGTTGCCTCCTGACGCTGTATAAATCATCGACTATAGATGGTAAAAAGGCCTTTTTACGCGAGCGAAGCCGTGGGCGGCAGCTAGTGTACAAATAAAGCCCTTGCATATAGTATTGCATTCGACACATTTGTAAAATTTCTTTTTTACCCCCTTGGAAACCCAATATCTTTCACCAATTAAACCCCTTCACTGATTAAGCTCATATGCTTCCCAGCAAATCTTCATAGCACAATCTAGTGGCCTACCCAAGGCTCTTACAGATTGGATTCGGTTAGAAAGTTAGGTATGCGCTACCAAACATATCCACAAACATACAACATTAAATCAGGCGACCCAAGATTAGAATCGATCATACACAACATCTTATAATACGAGAAAACCTTTCTTTTTTTGGAACTAAATTAAAAGAAATACCTTTGATTTGGTTTCTATGATCCTTAGTTTAAGCTGTCTAAATATCTGCCCATGAAAGGCGTATATATTCCTATCAGTGAAAACCTGTAATTGGCTCTCTGTTTCTATCATAGATTTTAACGACATTTATCATAGATGTTGGTTTTCCAAAAATAAATAAATAAATAAATATCCTCCTATAAATAATATAGGTAGATTTAGTTTGTATATACATAGCTCAACTATAAGGTTTCACAAAATATACACGCTAGCAACTGTAACGAAAAACATTTTAAACTTGTACAAGTTTTCTTTATTTTCACAGAACCGACAATAGTATAAAATCAGAATAGATTTATTTTGCCGATCCGTCATGGGTCATGCGATACTGATGGGAAAAATGCCGCTTTTACACCATTGTTTTCAATGCCACGCGACAGTGTTATTGCTCTTAACGTGGATTTTTAATATCGTTATAATTCAAATATTTCATAAAACAGCATAGTAAAAAAAAACAATATATTAATTATGTAAAATGTTTTGTAAATTGGGTATAGAACATACGTTTATAAGTTCATTAGCCCGCCATCTACCGAACACTAACTGACCTACCTCAACTGCTAGTAGTGTGGGAAGTTTACCTCTGAACTTCAAACCCTCATGTTCGGTTGCAAATATGAACCCTTAGTTACAGCGCCACCTAGTTATTAGAAACGGCAACAACATGAGGACTAGCTATGTAATTCCTAGGTTTCCCGTCGAAACTAACTGATGCGACCAACGCCAACGTGGCGGAAACTCGGAACTAAAACTTGTCAGAGCTTCCACCATCTTACGCTAGATGCTATGCGCAGATGACAATGCAATCAAATTTTCGTCCTGCAAGTTTTTTGCAGATTAAACCAATTTTAAAATTGTAAATTGACCCCAAATATTCTAACAGGAGCTACATTTTAAGTATATCTTTGATGCACTGTAATAATAACGATTTTAGCACTTTAAAGTTTATTTTTTAATAAGTTGCCTTGGTATTAGCTAAGTCAAATTTTTAGGGTTACTTGTTTATGAAAGGAAGTAGTTTTTAAGGTAGGTTGTAGAAAATAATAATTGGTTTCTGTTCAATAAGTAGTTGAAAAACTTTACCTTAATATAATCCAGAACAGCGGCCGAGAAATGGTCATAAAATGCTTGCGACACTAAAATAGCGTAGAAAAGCTAGAAAACAAAAGATAATTTAATCACTAACACTTTATTTTTTTATATGAAAATATCACTTTGTTACGTATCCGATCTGCTGCCGTAAATTTTCATAGGCGCCAGATGCAACAGTCCAGCTCGCGGACCTATCTCACAATGAAGTACTAGCAATGACGTCTAGGGATTTAGCCCGGATGCGTAGCATCAGAGCCGGATAAAATGTCGGTTATTTTACAAGAGATGTTTGACTTTATGAGTGATTTTTTAGTTTAGAGCTAGGGAGCCCCTTAACTCTGAACTTAAAAATCGTTCGTTCTTTTCTCCGCTAAAAAATCTCCTCTAATCTCTTGTATTTGGTATACTTTGAATATTTTGCATCATAAGTTAAGGACTATACATGAAATTACGATTATTCCTCGGAGATTGACCGCATTCAAATAACCAATGATCTGTTTGTGCCTCAATCACGCCTAGACGACTGAACGGATTTGAACGAAACTTGGAATGTACATAATACGTGTGCTGGAATAACATATACTTTTTATCCGGGTAAATAATTGTTTCATATGTATATGAAAAAACGTTTAATTGAGGGTTTTGTCGCTTTGCGACCACTTCACCCATAAAAAAACAAATGAATAGAATATGATGAACATCTTAAATAACACCACACTCATTACAATTTGGCGAAGTAACTTTTTCAATAGAAAAACGAATTTGTTAGAAGGGATATGGCCAGAGCGAATCTAAGAACGGATGAAAAAATGGTTAAAATTAGCAAATCAAGCTCTCAAGTGATACCCCTCAACACAGAACCAGTTTAAATATTTAACCCTTCGATTTTGATTTGTAAAAGGATCGCATAAACAAGGTTTAGTACCTACTATTATAAATTACAAGTCGATAGCTTCAGTAATTCCTGAAATTATTAACCGACCGTCTGCTAGATCAGACAATAGTCTCTCTCATCATAGAGTGCTACTCATTACCATTTTATGTAAGTTACCATGGAACTTCTAAAGTTCTCGTAGAACCTGTTACAATCGGTTTCGATGAAATTATTCTGCCTCTTCAGTAACGTCAACAGGTTTTGCCTTTGAAGCCTTTGTTGTTCTATAATGAGTTTTTAATAAGAATTGTCTTATGAACGCAAAAGTGTCGCACGGAGAAAGAGATCCGTGTGAGCTCTATTTTAATATATTCACTGAAGACTGTACTTTCGTTTTGCCGCTCACTGCCATGGCTTTTATAGTATGTTTAGATAGTTTCTGGATATTTACCGTTGGAATTATTTTATCTGTTAAGTTAACTCTTCTTAGCGCAAATAGTTTACATATTCGGCCATACAACGCGGGAATACAGCCTCGGAACCAAGCCAAATGATGATTTTTTTTTTGTTTACTTTGTTTTTATTATTAATTTGTTGTAGATTGTATATGTAATTTATCCGATTGACTTCCGGATCACTCCAGGGGTCTCTCCAACTTCACATACCACATAGTAAATTAACGTCTATAACATTTTTATTCGGCTTAAATAGGATCTGCTTGCTTTCCGGCTCGTACCAGGCGCGTCTTTAACTACCCCTTACCGCATTTTACATTAACCACTGAAACTATTTTAGCCGGATAAATTCGACCCGGATGTCGCGCCAGCCATCCCTATTTCCTCCCCCCACACACCTACCGCAGGTAATGTTGCTATAGCTTCCGATATGGATGTGTGTTCGGCATTTCAGTAAATTTTGACTTTCTCGTGTTTTGCAACATTTAATTATCATCATCATCACCCTATGCAATATGTATGATTTCATAGTACCTACCTAACATATATCAGGCATAACTTGCATTACATATGGGGGGGACCCAAAATATATTTTAACGTATTTCGATTACACTTTTGACTTTAATTTTTTTTAATACATAATAAAAACTGAATATACTAATTTTATGAAAAGTTACCGAGTTATTATAAACTAAGGCCTTTTACCATCTTCATCATCATCATCACCCTTATCCCACTCTATGTGGGGTCGGCACAGCATGAACCTTGGATCATGCTGTAAGAGTTTTGGCTAAGGTGTTTTATGACCGCCCGCCTGCCTGACGTCAACCCTCCTTGGGAATACTTGCTTATTGTATCACATCATGTTGGAGGATACTATCCCTTAGTCGACTTTTACGACATGCTCGGGGAGAGAAGCAGCTGGACGCATTCTATGTTTTATTTGCCTTTTACCATCTTATACTAGATTATTTATACAGCGTCAGGAGCGTCAACTTTTTTTTTGTCTACACTAACGGGACGCTGTAGTGCCCGGGACGAATTGAGATGGAGTAGGCTTGCCCAGCACCTATACCATCTTCTTAGCTTAGTTAGCCTTGTCCACAGGAAAGACATGTTCAATACGTGCGGAGCTGACTTCACAGTTTGAGAGTACTGGGTATACACATATGAAAAACCCATAACCCATTGGTACACGAGCGGGGGTGCTACCACTAGACCACAAGCGCTCTCATTATTGTAAACTATAGCTGACCCCGCGAACTTCGCACCGGCTTAGAATTAGTAATACAAATTTTCAAATGTTTTGACTAATCCGCTCAGCCGTTACGTCGTGATTGAGGCACAAACATACATCGTCACATCCTCACATCCTCAAAAACTTTCGCATTTAAAATATTAGTAGGACAATAATTATGCTTTTACGTACTACGCCGTAGCGCATCCGTAGCTCTTTCGTAGCTGTTTCGTAGCTTTTTCGTAGCTCTTTCGTAGAAGGAGTTTCAGAATCCATGATTGTTACACTTTCGTTTTATTTTTTATTACCTACGGAAGCAAACAGTCCTAAAAACTAATAACAATCATGATCTTACAGTAATGGATCATTTAAAAGTTTCCGCATATTGAATCTAAGTTAAACTTGCTTATCTGATCTTTAAAAAATATAATAAATTAAAAAAAGTCTAACTTTAGAGAATTAAATCTCAAATAAACTGGAGACAAGCTTGCCAAATCAAAGAGAATATTTTTAACTTTACGTGGTAAACCCCGTAGGATTCTAAAGAATTAAAGAAGTCAGGATTGGGTACATCAGCCAGTTCATTGAACACAATTGCCGCTCTACTAATAATATGAAATTTGTCTATGATTAGTTAAACTAAATTGGTAGCGGGAATCTAACCCTCTTGCGTCTCAGTCGAGCACTCGCCCGCTACGCCACCGAGGTCAAAAAAGAAATAAACTCGAACTTTGATGGCAAGCGATGAAATCATAAATTACCCAAAAACATACAAATTTAAAAATGAATTCACAGTAAAATAAGATAAGTGGATAGTTCTCCACAATTCTGCCCTCCTATATCTAAAACATCGCTAAGCCACAGATTTTGAGTTTTTGATGCCATTCTAATTAGAAAAAAATTCTCTATCGATCTGTTTTAGAATCATTCTTCTAGCGTTTTTAGTTCAGATTGAGACTTGAGAGCACTGGTGGTCTAGTGGTAGCGGCCTTGCCTTTCGATCCTAAGGTCGTGGTTTCAAATCCAGTCATGTATCAATGTATTCTTTGTACTGTATGTGCGCAAAACATCGTGAGAAAACTGGCATGTCGTAGAACATAATAAAAAGTAAGTTCAAAAACTAAAACCCGTCTACTGAAAAATCACGCTCTAAAAAGTATTAAACAAGAAAATATTCTCTTCTGTAATGTATTCAGAGGATATCCGTAATCATATGTCACTTTAATAATGAACACGTGTTCATTATTCGTTAAGGTCGTACCAGCGCACGATCGAGACGCTTTCAATAATACGTCATTTGCCAAATTATGATAAGTAGTTAAGAAGGTATGAGGGAATGGATGAATATTCATAACATACCGTTCAAAATCATAACTCTCCTTTTTGCTTCGTCGTAGTCGGGTAAAAAGTTCAAAAAACATGTTTGTGTCAAGTGCACGAACGGAGCCGTTGAGGCGCACTTTAAATCCTTTCACCACACTGGTTGGAAAGAACTAGTGACACGATTGGTAGTTGTAGTACTTTACAGATATGGGTCTATCCCCCGAATACCCAAACGCATCTCAGAGTTGAACACGTCTCAAGTGACGAGTTTTTGACAGATTCTTATCAAAAACTGACAAAAAATCGTGACTTGAGACGTGTTCAACTCTGAGTAGCGTTTGAGTATTCGGGGTTAGTCCCACACACTACAACCATGAAAACATCGATGGAGACAGTCCCACGTAGACCTCGTCCTTGCCTAGGCAAGCTGCGATAAGTCAAGCGCTTACTCATTCTAAATAAAAAATAATTCGATTCCCGCAGCGGGAAATTTTTCTCGCATGAAGAAATATTTGCATGTTCTGCAAATATTTCTTCCGGGTCTGGGTGTATAATTATGTAAGGATGTATTTACAAAAAAATAATTTGAAGCGCTCGTGGCGTAAGCTACGCCTAGGCGTTTTTGATTGATCGTTAAAGTTAAGCAACGATATGCGCGGTCACAAATTGGGATGGGTGACCGCAAGTGGCATTAGGAGCTGAGCGCTTCCGTGCTTCGGAGTGCACGTTAAATAGTCGGTCCCGTCTTTTAAGTCGTTAAGCCATGACGGAGGCCTTTAGGCGGCCTAAACTCCGTCACTAGAGTTGCCCACTAGCTCATACGAACATACATACTATCAGCCATCTGGTTATGAGAACTTATATCTAGTATAAGGTTTAAATAATTTATTCTCAAAAAGACATAGGTCACACAAATGAGAAAAATATTATATTAATGATATCTAGTATCGAATCATAAAAAATGAAAATAAAACAATACACCCGCCGTTGTACCGATTCTATATAAAGTGGGAAATGGAAAATCTAATCCCAATTACTTAGTTTCTTAGGGTTCCGTATCCGAAGAGTGCCAACGGGACCCTATTATAAGACTCCGCTGTCCGTCCGTCCGTCCGCCTGTCAGTGAGCTGAATCTCATGAACCGTAATAGGTAGAGAGTTGAAATTTATTATTTGTTTTTTATTTCTATTGCCGCTACAATAACAAATAATAATACTTAATACGTTTTAAAAACTAAAAAAAAAAACGAATTCAATGAAAAATAAGTCAATCAAATCGAGTTGAGAACGTCCTCCTTTTAATGTTCGTGTACGGAACCCTTCGTGTTCGAATTTGACTCGCACCTAACCGGTTTTATTTTAACGTACAATGCCAGCGGCATAGCTGTTAACGCTGATGAGCGAGTAAGCCGATAAGTTTCAAAACACAAGTGAAGTTTCTAACTAATTGACTCATTCGATTAAAAGCTTACAGATTTGTTATCGTTAGCATTACGTGTCGTCACTAGTTCTTTTGAACCAGTGTGGTGAAAGGATTCAAACTGCCTCGAAAGGCTCCTTATGTGCACTTCACACATGATTTCGAACTTTTTAGGTTCTACATGTCGGTTTCCTTCACCGTTTGGGTACTGGTACCAGGCACATAATGGTAAAAACATTTCTTTCGATACTATAAATTAAAGAAGAAGAAGAAGAAATGATTAATGTCCGTGATATAGATGAGCAATCGCATTGAAGGGAATTAATATTCTCACTACTGTACAGGTTAGAACTTCAGATTCATTAATGTCCAAGTCTTTATAATTATAATACCCCTACGCCTATTCAGAATTTGCGGTGTGCCTATTGATCAATTTTAATGCCTTACGTACTGCTTTGTCAACCAGATCCCACCAAGATTACACATTCTGGTTCCAATTAATTGCACCTGGCGAGATTCGACCTTCACAAACTTATTGTTGAAGTAATTTCCAATCAACGTTACAAAGATGTGTAATAATTTTGTGTGGGCGCTTTTATAGGCACATCGGCCAAAAGGTAAACTCCAAGTTTTTTTTCGGACGGATATTAATGCTACTCTGGGTCACAGATGACCACTGGCAGCTTTACCGAGCTTTGGTGAGCGCAGAGGGCGCGACACCGGGGAAAAAGGTTTTTGGGGCAACTAGCGCAAGGACACTTAGGTACGAACCTCGGCTAAATCTGTTGCCTGAGTTCTGAATCTTACGGCTGCGCCCAGAGGGGACGAGCGGAAGAAAACGTCGGCTCACTCCCGGAGTCTGTGTGACGTCATGCGAGGGAGCCTCGACGGCTCTATCGGTACCTTGTAAACTCCAGGTGCATGTTGTCGGGCACAAAGGACAGGAGAGTAAAAATTTTGTGTTCCAAAAAAGCACTGACACTAAATTAATGATGCACCTATTAGGGGCCCGAATTTGGGTACAAAGGCATAGGTAAAATAAAAATAAATATAAATATTTGCGGAGATTTCACACAGCACCATCTAGACCCAAACTAAGCAAAGCTTGTACTATGGGCACCAGATGGCTGATACTAATACCTACTTATAACACAATACAACACCAAGACCCGGAAGAAGTACCCGCGCCTCTTGCGTCTCAGCCGAGCACTCGCCCGCCTCGCCAACGATGTCATCGAATAGGCGTCATCACAATACTTTATAGTAGAACAATAAACCTTATTAATTATTTTGTAAAAGCTCCCCTCAACTCCCCTCAAAGGGGGTGGATGAGGGTGTCCATGTTGGTATGGAAGCTATTTAACAGATTTAATTGGTTTGTATTCTTAAAATAAAAAAATATAAGATTTAGAGGTTTAGCACGACAAAAAAGAGAAATTGTAAAATGTGTCAATGGTATTCAAAACCGGGGTGCACCCAAAAGTATCTAGGTACTCTACGCGAGAGAACCCGTGGATGTCTGCTAGTCATAGATAAACAGAAACGAGTCGCAGGATGTCGTCTCAATAATATAATATTTATTAAATATGACTTTATCTCCGTTTCCTTAGAATTAGGTCACTGATTTTATCCGTTACAATACTTGTTACAGTTCCAAGGAAAAATTCGCATGATTGATTCCTGTGATATCTTAAAGGCGGGGGTGTACATTATAAACTTCTTGCTCGGATATGTAATGATTCGCATAAAATTATTACGAATAAAATAATTTTGTATACCATCTTTTAGCATAAATCTTCAGGCAAAAAGTTTAATGGTATTACTAAAAATGCATAATTTAAAATAAGCATAATCGAAAATCACATAATAACTCATCCTCATAAATCATTTTTCAATAAAAAAATATACATAGGATGGACTTTTAGGATGAACATAGGCTATATTTTAGTCAAGAGATACTTTATGTCCAACAAAAATATGCTAAATAAAAACTATGCCAAATGTCTATGACAAAGTATTATTATGCATAAAAAATAAAATAATTCTAAAACTTAAAAACTAAAATTTTTAGGGCAACAGAATATGCCCGATACATAGTTATGCTGAAATACCAATATGTGAAAATAAATTATGCCAAACTTGTCATACCATACAAGATTATGATATTTAAATTTATGCCAAACGTAAGTCGTCCCCTTCTTGCTCTTCTCCTTTCACCGATGTGCAACGAGTGTAATAGATATTTTCATTAAATTCATCATCCATGGCCTCAGTTTTGTGAAACTATACTAGTGTCGCGACCCGCGTGATTTCTCGGCTAAACCAGCTTTATGCAATTAGTTCCATCATGTGTAAGCTACATTTTAGGGTTCCGTACCCAAAAGGTGCCAACGGCACTCTATTACATTAATGAAAAAAAATAGTCTGTTATCCTAAAAATACTCTTTTAGCCTCCACTGTCCGTCCGTCCGTGCGTCCGTCTGTCAGCGGGCTGTATCTCATAAACCTTAATAATAATTATTATAATAATAATAATAAATCTTTATTCTCAGACAACTTAGTCCATAGCACAATAACAAAAAACAAACAAATAGTTGTTTCACAGAGTGTGTATTTCTATTGCCGCTATAACAACAAATAATAAAATGAACCGAGCCCTATACAAGAAAGAATTATGTACATGTACGATGGTACGGATTACGACTCAGCACTTGAACAGTTTTTTTAATTTAGAGCATCGTTTCAAAAGAACTTCATAAAAGAAGAATTTTAAACAGGTTCCTGCAACTGATGTAGCTGCAGGGCATGTTACTATTGTCTGTCTACCTGTCAGTGAGTAAATACGAGCTGGGAATATTCTGAAAGCCAGTTGATATGACGGGCCCAGGAATTCTGAGTTGCGATGATGTGGTAATATTGCGAGCGAGTTTATAGATAGTTAACAGATATTTAAAGTGCGCCTCAAAGGCTCCTTGCGTGGACTTGACACATGTTTTTGGAACTTAAATTAATAATTCGAATAACTTTTTTATCATTTTTTTCTGACACAATCCCGTCTTTTTGCTATGCAAACTTAGGTACTTTTCTACTTACCATCGTAGCGTAGTGTCACTATCACAGAAAAAAATATCGAGTTTAGCACTTTAAACTTCACTTTTCAACATGTTGCCCTGGCTCTAGCCGAATTAAATTTTAGGGTCACTTGTCCATGAATGGAAGCAGTTTTTAAGATAGGTTGTAGACAAAAGTTTTTTAAGTTTCTTTCAAAGATTATTTACTATTTAAAATGTAATCAAATAACGGCTCAAAACGGTATTGTAGGACGAAAGAGCTACTATTCAGCTACGCGGAGACAAAAAATTATGATTGTAGACTTAATAATAATTAGTCGGTAGTTGGGACATCTAACCTAAAATCGGATTTTGACTAAAATTGAACAAAAATCGTAATAACTTTTGAATCAATGAATATCGCGGAACTACCAGCTTTTCAATCGGTAGGTATTGAGTTCCGCTTCGCCTGCCACGGATGATCTACCCCTCCTGTTAATATCATGGAAATCAAATCAAACCAAAAAATCTTTTTTCAGAAAGACAAGTCGAAGTTAAAAGAGACCACTATTTCCTATGGTACTTTTTAGTATAAATTTCAGAAAAATAAAAAATGAATTTGGTTACAGCAAGTATATAATGTAGAAAATTTCATAATGAAATTTTAATACAATGTTCTAAATTTAAAAAATACTATACCTACGGATAAAATGAAATATAGAAATGTGTGTTGAAAGTATACAAGTAATGTTGATATCATACACATCGATTCAATTTTGAATTTTAGTCCCGTTTCAGTATTATTTACTATTCTCGGTTGCTTCACTTGTTTATTGTACCGGAATGCCTACTGGTATAGCACTGGTAATGCTATACCTACCCTTTATAATAAATGGAAATGTTTGAAAGGGAATATAACGAACACGATCGACTCGCATGCGTGAATTTTATTTATTTAAAATATGTGAAATGGTGAAATGTCACCGTATTTACTTTATTCTACCTTTCAAGCTTTGATCGCGTATAGTTGTAATTGCCTAACATGTATACACATGTTATTGAAATAAACCTGTTTAAAGTAAAACTGTTTCATGTTTCGAAGGGGTTGTGGAATCTTGAAATTGCGGACTAGGCCACGTAGGTAATTAATCTAAGCAATAGGTACCAATACTTTCCAATAATTATATATTTTAATACTTTGTGCTTGTACAGAAAGTGAATTGAAATGAAAAACTGAATATGCTTGTGATTTTATATCCAACATAAGTGTTAAAAAGAAAAGTGTAAGTGCAGTTAAAAACCAGTGACAACATGTTAAATCTCCCGTTATGTGTTGAAGTGAGTGAGTGAAGTGAAAATGTTGAGTCGATGGAAGAGTAAGGATAAGTCCGAAAAGTCCTCTAAATCGAGCGGAAAGAAAAAACGAAAAGGCCGAGACAATGGTAAGTCAATCGTCGTATGACGACTTCTGTGGCGTGACAGGCGAGTGCTCAGCTGAGACGCAAGAGGCGCGGGTTCGATTCCCGCTGCGGGAGAAGTATTTGCATGCTCTGCAAATATTTCTTCTAAGTCTGAGTGTTGTAATCATCATCTCCCTGCCCTTTTCCCACTTAAGTGGGGTCGGCACAACATGTTTTCCTCTTCCATTCCCCTCTATCAGCCGTCATTTCAGTATTCACTCCTTTCTTACTCATATCATCATTCACGCAATCCATCCATCTCTTCTTTGGTCTACCTCTACCCTTGTATCCATCTACTTTCATATCTAACATTCTTCTCGTAACATGACATTCATCCCTCCGCATGACATGCCCATACCATGCTAATCTATTGCTCCTCAACTTTTCCGTCACAGGCGCTACTTTCAAACTTCCTCTAATATATTCATTCCGTATCTTATCCATTCTCGTCACTCCACACATCCATCTTAACATTCTCATCTCCGTTGCATGTAGTCTTCTTTCATCCGTCCCTTTGGTTGCCCAACATTCTGATCCATACATTACGACAGGTCTTACGATTGATTTGTAAATTTTCCCCTTAATTTTAAGGGGCATTCTTGGATCGCAAGTTGTCCCAGTGACCTGCCGCCATTTCATCCATCCCGCATTTATTCTATTTTTCACATCCCGGTCTATATTGCCGTCGTTCTGGATCAATGAGCCGAGGTACCGAAAGTCGGAGCAGACTGGAAGGGATACACCATCTAAGGCAATGGGTGAGAAACTGGATGGACCACCGAAGTCGCAGAACAGGTGCTCGGTTTTTGTTCTGCTGATCTTCAGTCCGACACTCTCCAGTTTCTCTTGCCATTTTTCCAGTCTACCCTGGACCTCAAGCGCATTATCTCCGATAAGAACAATGTCGTCGGCGAACAGCATGCACCAGGGTGCCTCCTCCTGTATGTCTGATGTCAACGCATCCATTACCAGGAGGAACAAATAAGGGCTCAAAGCCGATCCCTGGTGCAAGCCTACAGCCACATTGAACTTATCGGTAACACCGGCCTCGGACCGGACATGTGTATTCGCTCTCTCATACATAGCACGTACAAGTTGCACGTACTTCCCAGGCACTCCCTTCTTTTTCATTGCCCACCACAGAACCTCACGGGGCACCCTGTCGTATGCCTTGTCGTTATAATATTGTATTATAAATATAATATTGTATGTATCTACAAAAAAGTATTAAAGTACCTATCCTATTAGCCATCTAGTTCCCATAGTAAAAGTTGATTTGTTTTTTTTTCTATTCGTATCTTTAATGGGGTGGGCAGAGCCACAAGTAAAAATAAGCAGACTTGCAGCCACTTTCAATTCAAAGTCCTAAGATGTACATGGTGAACCATGGTGACAGGTGATCAGCCCATCACCCATTTTATGTGGATAAGGCCACCTAAAGGCCTCTGTCTTGCTTTAACGACAAAGCCGGGACCGACAATTTAACGTGCCATCCGAAGCATCTATCCAAATTATGACCGCGTACAACGTTGCTTTACTTCAACGATCAATCAAGAACGTCCAAACAAGCCCATATGATACTATCCTTTGGTCGACTTTTACGACATGCTCGTGGAGAGAAGCAGCTAGACGCATTCTTTACTCCCAGTCCAGCAAAAAAAGTACTTTATTTTAATTGTGTTATAATTTTGTTTGAGAAAGTTATGGAATCTCCATAACTTATTTATTTTCAAACAGAAAATTTTCCTAATGATTGGTGCCGGAGCTCGGTAAAATGCGATAAACTTTATAGGTTTCTCGAAGGCTGTCGGAGACAATGTAAACTCTATAAAATAATTTTGTTAAAAGTCACGGGCTTGATTTTCATTCAAATTAAAGTCTCAGAGGAAAATCATATAAGGCTGATGTATAATCAGTCTTACGAAGTTATTAAACAATATTAGCGCACACGTAGCGATCTTGATTTTAATAAAACTGTAAAGTGCAAAATACTGATATTTATGTTTGGCCTTTTGATATGAAACAAAAAACTGGGAAGAAATGGAGATTTTAATAAATGTACTTTTAAACTTTTATTCTTATAATAAAAATAATAAGAAGAAGAAAGCAATATACGATATTGCATGGTTTTTTTTTAAATTGAGATTTCTATGGTATCACTGCTAGGGGGGTAGTCATGACGGAAAAGTAGAGTAATAATTTAAAAACTGACACTTAGTTTGAAGCTTGTCAGTTTTTGTTGATTACAAGATGATTTAAATTTGTGTGTCTTGACCTCAGAACAATAAATAAGGTCTTGACATTATCAATATTTAATTTCCAAATTTTACCTTTTTTTGTATTTTTAAAAATGCCTTTTTTCTTCTCTGCTGGACTGGGAGTAAAGAAATAACATAGAATGCGTCCAGCTGCTTCTCTCCCCGAGCATGTCGTAAAAGTCGACTATGGGATATTATCCTCCAACATGATGAGATACAATAAGCAAGAATTCCCAAGGAGGGTTGACGTCAGGCAGGCGGCCGGTCATAAAACACCTTAGCCAAAACTCTTACACCATGATCCAAAAAAGATCATGCTGTGCCGACCCCACATAGAGTGGGATAAGGGCAGGAAGATGACGATGATGCCTTTTTTCTAATAACGAAAAAATACCTTTAAAGTAGCCCTTCATCACCGCAGTTTCGCTTGCGTAATATACGTAGGCGGGTTAGTAATTAATTAATTACCATCCCGCCTACTAACTAGCCTTTGCCATTTATTGTATAACGACTCATTGGTTTCTTAGCTGCCAGTATTTTAAATTTTTAGTCTGTAGTCATTTTAAAAGTACATTTCCTAATTTTTCCAAAATGGACAAAATTTAACACATCGTAAGTTTTTGCATTTAAAGGGATTGAAGGGGTTAGAAAATTTTGAAGATATGAAAGTTATTTTAGGTGAGAATTCTCCATGTTATGTACCTGTAAAAAATTAAGTTGCTGAATTTAAATGAGGCCGTCGTTCAAGATGAGCTTCGTACAGATCGTCCAAAAAGCGTCGCCACTCCAGAAATGATTCGTAAAATACATGGAATTGTTTTATCAGACCGAAGATTAAAGATATCCGTTATAAAATTAAAATTATCTAAAATAGCTGACGTTGGACTCAATTAATACACAGCCTCCCGAAATAAAATCCCGAAAATTTAGGAAAAGTTGACGGCTACTTGTCCGATCAAATGACAATTAATGCCGGCGTTCTCCAGTTACTCTAGTCTGATTTTAGTCCCATATCAAGTTAGCAATTAGGTTTATTTAAAAATCTTTGGTTCTACGTGTTTCATTGCTAAATACCTACAGCAATAATACTATGGTGGTTTTAATACTATTGATAAGTTGCATCAACATGTACTCTTGCACATTTTTAAATAACAATTGGACTAAGTCCTAAGCACCTGGCACTTCAATAATTGATGCAAACGGACAGTTATTAATTGAATTAAAAAAAAAAACAGTTAATGTAATTTCCATGTCAATTTTATAGCTGTATACTATCCCAAAGGTATGTCACAAGGGCACCTGTCACAGGAACACATTGTCACATAAAAATAACAAAAAGATACGTTAAAAATAAATAATGGAAAACCGGCTAAAGTCCTTTTTTTCCAGCGGTCATCAATTCGATGCGCCAGGTCCGAGTCTGATTGAGTACCTACATCAAAATATGCACCTATCTAAAATATTTCGCCGGTAATGGTGTTTTATCGGAAACTTGGTCTCGCGGTTAATTAGTGAGACTTATATACAGGGCGTAACATTTAGATCGGTCGGTATGGGAAAGTCTAAAACTATAACGAACTATTAACGACTTCTGGCGAGGCAGGCGAATGTTCGGCTGAGACGCAAGAGGTTTTATTCCCGCTGCGGGAGAAATGATTGCATGCTCTGCAAATATTTCTTCCGGGTCCGGATGTTGTAGTATTATAAGTAAATATTTACAAAAAAAAGTATATTATGCAATCTATCAGCCATCTGGTTCCCATAGTACAAGCTTTGCTTAGTTTGGAGCTAGATGGTGCTGTGTGCTATGTCCTCAAATATTTATTTATTATAAGACATCCGAAGATCTGTTCTTAGAAACCATGTCATCGATTTTAGTGACAAGAAAAACTGCATACATCGATTTTTTTAAACTTATACTCAGTTCGGGAATCGAACCTGGTCGTATTGAAAAATAAAACTTACATTATTTCTATTTGGATATCGATTGTGTAGGTCATAAGCAGTAAATGTTACTATAAAACATGATATCTAAAATGAGTTTCAACACGTCTCTGTATCTATTTCTTAGAGTGGACTTTTCAATTTGATTGTTAGATCATTGATAGAATCATTGATAGATCTATCATTGCCTATAATACTATCGTATTATAACAAAACTTCCGGAATGGCATTAAATAAGTGAAAGCAATGAATGAAACAAGCTGCGACACCAGTGAAGATCTACTTGCAATCATGGAGACAATATTACGTACCTAAGCTAGTTGAATATTGCATTGAAAAAATGGTTGTCATTTAGAACATCTACTTATTTAAATTAAAGGATATGAAATACAATGCATTTTATTCATTTTAGATATCATGTTTCATAGCAACATTTACTGCTTATGACCTACACAATCGATATCCAAATAGAAATAATGTAAGTTTTATTTTTCAATACGACCAGGTTCGATTCCCGAACTGAGTATAAGTTTAAAAAAATCGATGTATGCAGTTTTTCTTGTCACTAAAATCTATGACATGATTCCTAAGAACAGATCTTCGTATGTCTTATAGTTTCAGACTTTCCCATACTGACCGATCTAAATATTACACCCTGTATAAAACTTTACAATGCACTAAAGCTTTAACATCTAAGCTCCTGTAAGACCATCCATCAACTTTGACAACTTTTGGCAAGCTACAAGAAGCAGTATCATAGCCAGTTAAAAGCTATATTTAATAGCACTACTATTAGTAGTTCCACTGTACTCTAAGTACATAAAGTTTTGTAAGTATGGCACGAAGTTTGTCTCATACTGTGTAATATGATAGCTGTTGCCCGCAACTTCGTACGCGTTACATTTCAAACAGAGTTTCAAGGCATTTACACCGCCCGTCAAAAAGTTCCCATACATACTTTGACACCCATTTTACCCCATATTATGCTTTATTTGAAAAATGCTGAAATACGTGTCAATTTATTTTGCATTTATAGTATCGAAACCTAACCGCACCGCCCGTTAAAAATATCCAATAAAAACTTTGACACCCAATTACACCCCTTTTTAAGGGTTGTTTTGAAAAATCCTGAAACACATGTCCATTTATTTTGCATTTACAGTATCCGAACAGAGTTTCAAGCAAATCACACCACGCGTTAAAAAGTTCTATACTAACGTTTTTACCACTTTTAACCCTTTAGGGGTTGAATTTCTAAAAATCCCGCCTTAGTGGGTGGTTTTGCTATAAAAGGAAGCTGGCTTCCTAGTTTCAGCTTTCTAGCTCCAGCGGTTTCGGCTCGGCGATGATGAATCAGTCAGTCAGGTTAAGCTCTTTTATAGGTATAGATTCCCAGATAAATCTATTGTCTACGATCAAATCCAAGCATGTATGGTGTGTGACTTGCTTAATTTCCGGACATAGACACTTTGGATTGGCATTATCTAGACATTCATGACCTTATGCAGTTATAGACTATACTATTAAACCACCATACGAGTGGGTATTATTGCTATAGGAACACCTATAGCAATGCAACACGTAGAAACAAAGATTTTACGCAAAACTCCCTTATTTTATTCTTAGGCTATATACCTACATAATTAATTAAAAAAACAGTTTTTGTATAATATGTAACTTTAAGTCAAAACCCTTTTTCAGACAAATCTAGGAGCACTCCGTTTTACGTTGCGCACATTGTTGGTTATGTTCCAAGTTACTACAAATCTAAGAGGAAAACCAGCGATGGTTATCACCGACTCAATAATACCGCATGCGAATGCGAATGGATGTAACCGGTTTTGGCGGAATATTGAAGTTTATAATTGGATCGTTCCGAGGATGCGGAGTTGTGAGATTTAAACTCCTACCAAATATTTTATGTTCTAAAGCAAACTTGAAAAGAACGTAAATTGGGTTACGATTTAGGTATGTGGGAAGAATGATATGGGTGTCTTTAAATCGAGAATCAATAGGGGTCTTCTAGGTAAGCGTGCTTAATCTTAGACCACCCTGTTACTTAACATCGGGTAGAGTGTGGTCAAACGCGAAACTATTTCGGTTAAAAAAAAATTACACTAAGCTGAGAGGATGGATTAGGTGCTGGGCAAGCCTACTACATCTTAATTCGTCCCGGGCACGAGTCCCGTTTGTGAAGGTAAAAGTTGACTCCTGACGCTGTATAAATCATCTACTATAGATGGTAAAAGCCTTAGTTTATTTATTATTAATGAGGCCTGCGTCATGCCCCACTTAGACACGCGTGAATTCATGTTGCAGAAACTTGGCGGGTATATGTACATCATAAAGGGGTGAAAGAAGACACGTGTCGTCTACATATTGATATAATCAGGGACGGATTATATTTATATATCATTAACATAGGCTAGGTAATGCAAGAGGCCCAGTGCCTTCCGAGACCCGTTGTTAATTACTGAACTGGTCGCCAACCTTTACAAATATGTGATATTGGGCCTGTGTACCTATGCTTCTAAAAAAAATATAAGTTCTTTTTGACTTGTTATTTTCTTGGTATGTTTTAAATAGTCATGACACCCAGTCAGTCATGACAATTTTGGAATTAGAGAGCCGCTCTTAGTGGCCCTTTAATTTCAGAATTTTTATTTTTTGTGTTAGAATATCTAGTGTGTCAAACACCTTGCTAAAATATATTAATAAAAGAATAACATGCTTTTTATCCTTAAGAACTGAAGTTCATTTGAGGGGCTGAAAGCCAAATTGAAAATCAGAAATTATATTAAATTGACCGTAGAATTTATGCATTAAATTAAAAATGTACTTTTCCGCTATTTTGTCAATATTTGGTAGAATTGTGATTGGTCGGTAATTACTGCATTCGTTATGTTTGCCTTTTTTATAAACTCTTTCATTGCTGACTGACTGATTGACTGAAAATCAACAATCCTAAAAGCAAGAAACTTCGAGAGTATATTCTTCTCATGGTGTAGTGATGCACTAAGAAAGAAATTCCCGAAATTCAACTCCAGGGAATTCAGCGGAAAGATGAAGTTTGTACAATTAGATCAGGGGTAGATTGAAAATCAGCGCTGCATGGCTGTGTGCCATGCAGCAAATGCTGAATCTACTCCCATTGTCCCTTGTGCAATTATTTTGTCATGAAAACTTTTAACTGTAATAAGTTTAAGGAGATAATAAAAGCTTTTTTTTACAAAAACAAAACGCAACGCGAATAAAGTCACGGGGAGTCGCGGGGCGTTCCTCTAGCAATATGACATTACTTTATTTTTATTTGTTTTACTAGCGGCCGCCCGCGGCTTCGCTCACGCGGTACCCAGATAAAAAGTACCCTATGTCTCATTCCAGCACACGTAGGTACCTACTATCCTCATTATTCATTATAATATAGTGTACGCTAAACAATGGCTAAAGTATTGCCATCTCTTACCATTTCATAATGACAAACAGCGACAGGGCTAACTTTAAGCAATGGTTAACTTTTGCGAACGAATATGAATAATAGGGTATGTAAGTATATTCCGTAGTTTTTGCGTGAAAGAGTAACAAATATACCTAAATCTGAAAATTAAGAAATTTTGGTAAATTTAGTAAAAATTTTGAGAGTTAAGGTAAACTTTTCAAAACGCAACGATAGCGCGACAAAATTTGATCAGAATTAGCAGCGACATCTAGTTTTCAGACGTAGAATTACGTCAGAACTCCATGAATAATCAAGATTGGAAACTTATTAGACCAGAAATAATTTATGCTTCCTTTCACAGGTAATTTGACATTGACAGTTCCTTTTACATATGTTTTGTATCATTTATTACTAATCTTTGGTACCTATCATGTATTTATTGTTCTGAGGTATCATCGCTGTCATAATATGTCAAAATAAAAGTATTCTATTTTTCATGAAAAACATGCCAAAAATAAAGAACTTACAGGTAATTATGACATCAACTAAATGAGAAAAATCGGCTCTTTAATTTGATATAGGTTATGTGCAGTTTTAGACCAAAAATTGATTCCAGGTTTTCATCCCTTTTCACCCCTTTAGAGGTTGAATTTTGAAAAATGCCTTCTTAGTACACCCCTACGTACCAAGGTTTACCTACACTGAAAATTTCAAGTCTCTACGTCCAGCGGTTTAGGCTGTGCGTTGTCTGTCAGTCAGTCAGTCAGTCAGTCAGTCAGTCAGGACAAAGATTCTTATAATATAAGATTTGAAACATTGTCGATGGCCACAGATATCTTGACGATGTCTGAAATCTACATGTTATTTTCTATAGGATAGCACCAAGGAGTTTTAACTAATTTTTCATTGAAGTCAGTTTTGAAATCACAAACAAAATACTGTAAAAACTTTAAGTCGCCTCCAGACTCACGCCGAGAACCCCCGAGAACACCCGAGATGCGTGAATGTGATAGGCTTCTCGTCGTCACGATCTTGCGTTCGCCTGTTCTACGTTCAGTGTCGGTTTTTTTGCAGTTTGAGTATCGTCGTCCATACCGGATAAGAAACAGGTCACGAGTGAGAAAATTGAAAGTGTGGATAATAAGTTCGCCATGAGTCTGGAGGGGCTATCAAAGGTATCAGTTTTTAACAAATGTACGATTTTGTTGTAAGTATTATACTTTGATCATGTCCATAAAAAAAAACAATCATTTTTTACTCTTATACTGCATCATTTTCACTTTATAATAACGATGTGGCGTTTTAGAGTTCCGTACCACAGAAAATTATAATTACATTTTGACGTAGGGACCAGAGTGAATATTCGGATACTATGGAATTAATCAATGCTGCTACGTCACCAGGGCGCAGTTTCAGAATACAAATTAATACTACGCTCGCTCGGCTTAACTATCCTCCAGTTCGTGAAGGTGATTTATCTCATTTTACTGGCCTCATAGCACAGTTCATAGTACCTTGTTTGGTAACACCTTCCGCGCTGTTGTAGGTTTGATTCCCACACGGGATATACTTTTTATATGAGTAT
Source organism: Scotopteryx bipunctaria (assembly GCA_949320045.1). NCBI lineage: Eukaryota > Metazoa > Arthropoda > Insecta > Lepidoptera > Geometridae > Scotopteryx > Scotopteryx bipunctaria. The sequence goes on from OX439440.1 coordinate 3,158,281, forward strand.
TCACTAGCCATCTAGTTCCCATAGTACAAGCTTTGTTTATAGGGCTGTGTTGCTATGTGAAATACCAACAATATTTTATGTTATCTGATTTCATTCAACATATTTTTCCGAGATTCATACCGGTGAAATAGTGTAAAACAACGAAAACATTATACAGCCACAGGGTAGCTGTTTAATGTTTTAATAACATTGTTATCTTTATCAAACAACATTCAGATCTCTTAGTCTACTATTATATCTAACTAAACGTATCTTACGAACAATAAAGGGTTTATTAACGAAAACGAAAAATAATCAATATAATTAATATATTATAAAAGAAAGTGTACAATGTACGTACCGCTATAATTCAGAAAGGAGTTGCGGTATGGTCAAGGGAGGTACATGGTATAATAGCCCTCTATCCCCTATCCGTGAAAGGTTCCCGTTTTTACCTGAAGGGCCTGCTTTTGAAAGTATAAGGGCTGGAAGTTTCGTTTTAAACATTCGAGAGTATTCTAGATAGAGCATTTCACAATATTCCAGAACATCCCGGAACGTTCTGGTATGTTGTGGTATGTTCGGGAATAGTCTGGATCGACATATCAAGTCCATGAGCGAAGCCGAGTACCCCAGCTAATGTTATATAAACTAAGTATTTGTAAGGACATTAAATTTTAATGAACAGAAATATTAAACTGATAGCAATTCCGTTAAACTAGTAGTAAGAAATGAATACAAGTTCGTTGATTCAATTTTGAAGTGAAAATACAATAAGCTTGAAAACAAAATAAGGTACATAAACTACATATAATTACGTTTATAAACCATAGAGAAAAAAAAAACTAGTTGATATGCTGTTCTGAGTTGTTTTTACTACTTTTTTATACTTTTATACTAACTTAAGAGCAATATTTTCTGAGTAAAAACACGTATTATTTGTTTCAGAAGAAGACTGGCACGGTGATGGAAGAATGGATGGTGAGTTCTATACATTTTTCCTTTTCTTAGCACAAAATATTCTTAATTTTTTATAAAGGTGACTCTAGCTCGCTCTTAGTATCAATGGTTTCCATAGCTTTAAAGATTTTCAACGGCCAACTAATTAAAAAATCTGAAAGGAGCCTTTGAATTCTTTCACCACACTACTTCGAAAGAATTAGTAAAACGGCTAGACTTCCTTACTATAAGTCTCCAGCGGGTTCGATTCCCGCTGCGGAAGAAATGTTTGCATGTTTTGTAAATATTTAGAAAGAAAGAAAGAAAGAAATAGGTACATTTATTTGGCACACACACAAAACAAACAATTTATATAAAAGACGGGGAAGGAACAAAAAAATCATACAAAAGAGAGAAAGAAGGCAAACAAATAGCAACAAACACAAAAAAAAGTACCTACCACTAACTATTAGCCCTTCCCACAAAACAATCGGCGATGTTGTGTGGCCAAAAAGGTATTTCTTCCGGGTCTGGGTGTTGTGGTACCATGGTACTCGTAGTTTCTGATACCCATGACACAGGGAATCCTAGAGTGGGGTCAGGACTATATATGTGACTGTTGGGTGTTATTTAAAAAAAAATCATGTTAAGAGACAAAACCATTTGACTTGAAGGTTAATAAATAATTCTAGGTGCGATAAGACTACCCTCTAAAATAAAACAGTACGTACAGACTATGATTTTAAAATGAGGATACTAAAAAAATATAGATACTTAACAAACTAGTAGTTAGCCTCATCGAAACTTTGACGAAAAGGAGCTTTCTTTTTTCGTTGTATTCCAAAAACTATTCATCCTAGAATCAAATTAAAACCATTTTGGGATGTACAAATCAGGCCCTTTCATATGTCATCCCATTCGACATGTTTGTAAAATCTTTTTTTACTCTCTTGGGAACCCATTGTTGGAGCACTGGTGGTCTAGTTGGTAGTGACCCCGCCTTCCGATCTAAGGTCGTTGGTTCAAATCCGGTCGTGTACCAATGGATTTTTCTGTGCGTAAAATTTATGTGCGCTGTACCAGTACTCTCAAACGGTGAAGGAAAACATCGTGAGGAAACCCGCGGCTTAGTCGCTTTCCCGGAAAAGTCGTAAATGTCGTAAAAGTCGACTAAGGGATAGTATCCTCTCTAAAATGATGAACCACCTATATGGGTGATGGGCTGATCACCTGTCACCATGGTTCACCATATCCTTCTTAGGATTTTAAATCAGAAATGGCTTTAAGTTTCTGGCAAAATTGTGGCTCTGCCCACCCCTTTAGGGATATGACGACATTATTTTTAAATTTTACATAAAAAAATGCAACCGAGTAACATGTACTTTCAAGGCCTTTTATTACTACAGTTTTTAATAAACCAACATTTTGTCAACGCATAAAATATCATTATAATATTAACAAAAGATCCTTGTAAATTGCATTTGAGTCTCAGCTTTTAATTCGCATTCTTGTGCAGTTCGACAATACGCCGAGCGAGAGAGATGAACTAAATATATAAATAAATAAATAACACCCAACAGTCACAAACATAGTTAGTCCTGACCCCACACTAGGATTCTCTGTGTCGTGGGTATCAGAAACTACGAGTACCATGGTACCACAACATCCAAACCCGGAATAAATATTTACAGATCATGCAAACATTTCTTCCGCAGCGGGAATCGAATCGCATCTTGCGTCTCTGCCGAGCAATCACCCGCCACGCCACCGAGGCCGTCCCTAATTTATGATACCTTAACTACGTTCTCAACAAACATCAGACTACTCCATTACCCGACGTATTTACTATATCATTCGACCACCTGGCTGGTGTGCCTGGTAATCTAAACTTCGTATGGCCACCACTAGGTCACTGCTTTTGCCCATATATCCTTATCTCGTCTTGTCAAACTTATATAGTATATATTTAAAATTATTCACACTGAAAAATCGCTGTTTTCCTTGTTAAATAAATTACCGATCGCTTCGCTTGTTTTCACTTTTTACAATGGTAGTGGATTATGGTCTGCAGAACCTTTCATATAGGCAAACAGTGATTTAAATTTCGCCGTGCGTTTTTGTAAATCGGAGGGATTACCCTTAGGGTGAAACTAACGAACGGAACTACAACCTTCATACTACGCCTACGAACAAAAATCGCTGATGACGACCAGAGATCTACAAAATTTATGTAGGGATTGGGCTAGGCAGGTCGCGTGTGCCAAGGTTATCATCGAGTGGGCCCTACAAGGAGTTAAGCACCTCGTGGTCGGCCCAAGCAGAGACTAACTCTATGCCCACTCTCAAACAGGCCTACAGAGGTCTTAAATCGGGGTGACGGGAAAAGAGAAGGGAAGCTTTTGCCCAGCACTGAGACCCAGCAGGCTTATTTATTTTCGGAAAACCAACAGCTATAATGATAGAAACAGTGAGCCAATTATAGGGTTTCACTGATAGTACTAGAATAGTTATTCAATGTGAACACTAATTTAACGAACTATTTTATAACTAAGCTAAACAGTAAGTGAGTAAGTTAAACTTTAAGGTTTAAAAAAATTGTGTTAGGTTAGGTTATTAGATTAGATATTTTACAAGCTGATAACGAACTATACAAGTTTTTTTGTATGTATTGACACTGAACGCATATACTAGTAACTTTCTGCCTTACCTAGTTTTAAACAAGAAATTGGCTGTGACCGAATTTGATCTAACAGGAACATCGGGTAAAAATAGCGACTTGTGAGCGTGGCTTATTTCTGGATTGTATACAATCGCTATACAGTTTAACGCGCGCTCGCGCAGCAAGTTGCTGAGTTGTAAAGCTCGTTTAATGGTTAAAAACAAAAATAACATTGTAAAAATAACAGTGAAATTATTGTAATCGCAGCATTATTTTGGATTGTTTCTCCCTTTTATATTAGTAAATTTTGTTTCTTAAAACTAGAGTGGATGCCTAAAGTTCGATTAACTGAATGTAAACAAAAATTTGGAAGGGAATTCGTTCACACAAGATTTGTATCAGCTCTATCTCGATTCTCAATAGCTTGTTGTATGTTTATTGATATGAAATTTTATAATCATCAGCCTATTAAAGGTCACTGCTTGACATAGGCAAAGATTAAAATTCCTCAGGATCAAAATTAAAGTTCATTAAACCGCCATAGATTTAAATTTAAATTCATTCCATAAATTCTTGCACGGACGGGCCTTGAAACTTCAATATTTTTTGTTTTATTGTTTGTTTGTTAATTGTTGTATTGCTAGTGATTGCTCAAAAGTGTAAATACTTGTTAAAAGTTAAAAGCTTATTATAATGTACCAGAAAACTTACTAGGTCGAAAAAACTCTTCATCGACACTGTGCAATCAATCAATTACTTAAATATAATACAATCAGTTTTATTTACTTAAAGCTTCCTAATACATATTTATAATGTATCCTTCATAAAATAATCTGCCTGGCGCCAGATTTAGAAATAAAAAACGGTCTTAATTTTAGCAGAGTAATTAAAAATCATTCCTTAATTGATTTTTTCTTTCAATTTTATTATATGTAAGTATATATTACCAAAAAGCTCTATGGTACATTATACTGTATAAGGTTCCGTTTACTACATAACTATATAGTACTATACTACATAAGTAAGTATTATATATATAACAACTAGTAGTTGTAGTATATAATACTTACTTCACTACCTAATTCTTTCGAATCAGTGTGGTGTTAGGACTTAATGTACTATTCCTTGGTACGAGTGAATGAATAAATATTATAAATATTTGCGGACTTTTCACATAGCACCATCTAGCACCAAACTAAGTAAAGCTTGTACTATGGGCACCAGATGGCTGATAGAATATTTATATACTTACTAGCTGACCCCGCGAACTTCGTATCGCCTTAAAATTAATAATGCAAGTGCTTGTAATTTAATATGAACTTTATACCATAGCAATAAAGCTCAAATTGACTACGTTTTAGTTACAAATCATTTGTATGGGAAAAAGAAAAGGGCTATTTTTAGGGTTTTTCCAGCAATAATTCTAATTTTTCTCGCCGTAAAAACCATCCTTGAACTTCAACGAACATTTTAAAAAAAGATTTGGCCAAATTGGTCCAGGCGTTGTTGAGTTATGCGCTTACCAACACATTTTGCGATTCATTTTTATATTATAGATAATACATAATCCAACACCCAGACCCGGAAGAAATATTTGCAGAACATACAAACATTTCTCCCGTAGCGGTAATCGAACCCGCGCCTCTTGCGTCTCAGCCGAGCACTCGCCCGCCTCGACACCAAAATCGTCATTCATCGAATGAATGACTTAAGTGAATGAATGAATGAAATATTTATTGTATTTATTTATTGTATTGTATTATTTGTCTGTAAAGCTACATAGGTAGTACAAATGGTGTTATGATCACAAGGTTTAATATCTAGTTCCTACCGAGTGTACTACTCGTATAAGATTAAGTTTACCTAGTGTTGCAGTAAAACATGTTTCATTAATAAAACGATGACAGCTTTTATTTAAACGTTAGTTTACTTTAATTTACATTCATTTAGATTTAGTCTTATTTTTGTTGCCTGGGAGAAATCGTATCAAGCGATAAGGCCACCCTTTGCCAGCAATTGTTAGTTTTTGTTTGTAATAAAGATTTTTTTATTTTATTCATTTTTTAGCTTTTACTTTGTCTCGTCCAATCTTTTGCGCCACTTGTTGCTTTCTGCGTTGTAAGGATTTGCACCTACTCTAGTTTGGTTACAATATTAGTGTTCAAACAATATCAAATATTTTTATTGGGAACAAAGATTACAAACGTTTTTATTAACTAATTGTAAACGATGATAGCTACAGTAGTTTAACAAAAACTGTGTCGTAACTCGATTTTACTGCTAGACTAGGAGTAAAGAAAAAACAAAGAATGCGTCTAGCTGCTTCTCTACCCGAGCATGTCGTAAAAGTCGAATAACTGATAGTATCCTCTCCAACATGATATATGATCTGTACATGTTGTTTATGATACTGTCGATATGATCTATATGGGCGATGGGCTGATCATCTGTCATCATCGTTCACCATCCATTTTGGGAATCTTGAATCAGGAGTGGCTGCAAGTCTTCTTATTTATTTACTTGTGATTACTTGTGGCTCTGCCCACCCCGTTACGGGCGTGATAATATGTATGTATTTATGTTTTTGGTGAGGTTATCATTGGCGAAAATTTTACATGCAAAATAAAGAGGAGATTTTTTTATCTTCGAGATTTTCGTTATTTATCTAGTAATAGCTGTTGCTCGCGATTTCGTACGCGTGTAGTGCATTATTTTGTTCTATAATCAATAGTTTTCGTAGCGCACACCAAAAACTATTTTGGGTTTTCTACCTTTGGTTACAATATTGCAATTTTCTTACAGATCCCTAATTTTTTTGAAAATATATTATAGCCTATACTGGTCCTATACTGGTGGTATGATAATGTAGCTTTCTATTGGTGAAATAATTTTTGAAATCGTTCCAGTAGTTTCAGAGACTATTCGTTACTAACAAACAAAAAAAAAAAACAAAAATATCTTTCCTCTTTATAATATTAGTATGATAAAAAACTCTTCTTACCTTTTAAGTTTCCTGTAAAATATTTTATTGACTAAATATAGTACATTAATAACATATTACATTAATTAAATATAATGATAACCTCACCAATAACATTTCAGATATTTCGTGTTCATTTGAATGCCTGGTGTTAATTAAAATGAAACTTAAAACCGGTGCTGTCTAAATTCTGCATTATGCTGGTGATATTGAGATTTCAGCCTATTGTTAGTCATTTAATGTAGTTTAATTTGTATGTAGGTACTCGTATATCCATAATATTTAATACAATTCATTATTTTTGTAAAACCTTACGGTAACTGCGGTAACGTGGACATGGGACAAAATGTCCCCATGTCACCAAACCAATCCGTCATAATCTTCCTGCCCTTATCCTACTCTAAGTGAGATTGGAACAACTCTCTCTTCTTCCATTCCCTTCCGTCAGCCGTTATCTCTTTACTCACTCCTTACTTAACCACATCTTCTTAAAAAAAAAGTAGATAAAAACACAAAGCGAACACAGTCTCTGACCAACCTTATCAGAGGAACATGGAGAAAACAAAAAAAAAACATGTCTTCTTTCACACAATCCACACAACCTTTATTTGGCCTACCTCTACGTCTAAATCCATCCATATTTATATTCATAACTCTCCTCACAATATGACTTTCATCCCTCATGAGATACTCATACCACGCTAGCATATTTCTGTCACTGTCATTTCGTATCCGAGGCGACATCAAAAAACATATATTAAGAACGACAAGTTATACAACAATTGGGTATATTAGTCCCAATTTACTGTTCGTTATTACGTCATAGGCATGATGGCAGTATTAAAGGATCAAAAAATATAAATAATTTTAGAATAAAATATACCTATGTTGAAAGGATTCTAGAAAAACATCCAGTTTTAATCTAAACATCGAGAAGAATACAATTTTTAATAAAATAAAAGTATAAAATACTGCAATCGGCCATCTTAACTAAAAGACCGCCTACAACAAATGACGTTACGCCTGAGTAAATATCTATCATCGCCGGGCGAACTGTTGCTGTTGTATTGATTACGCGTTTCGTACCTGGGTGTGACGTCACAGCGGACGCTATAACACCCACGAGCGTTTTCGTTCATAGTTTAAAGTTCATTTACATACATACATATTATCACGCCCGTATCCCTAATGGGGTGGGCAGAGCCACAAGTAATCTTAAGAAAACTTGAAGCCACTCCTGATTCAAAGTCCCAAGATAATATTTAAAGTGGATATAATAAAATGAAATAGTTTGCGATAAAATTTTTATTTATTGCTGAAATAATGTATTTTTCGGAAATAATAGACGTGTGTAGGATGTGTGGTGTGCCTACATTATAAAAGGGTATTTCAAAATCTGTCATGAGCCTTATGTTTATAAACTCTGATGGTGATTTTTTGTTATAGGAGGACTATCGGACGGCGAAACAAGCCGTGGGCCATCTCGCAGCCGCTCGTCACGCCGTGACGACCCTCGCCGACACACGCTAGCCAGCAACAACCATCTATATATGCACCCACATCATCATACACAGCACAATGCACATGACATGGAGGTAAGTTAACACCCCAACAGTCACGTATATAGATCTGAGTCCACGCTAGGATTACCTATCTCGTGTGTATCTATTGAGAGCACTGGTGGTCTAGTTGATAGTGACCCCGCCTTCCGATCCTAAGGTCAGGGTTCAAATCCGGTCGTGTAACAATGGATTTTTCTGTGTGAAAAATTTATGTGCGCTATACCAGTACTTTTAAACGGTGAAGGAAAACATCGTGAGGAAACCTGCGGCTTAGTCAGCTCCGCGCGTATCGATAATGTCTTTCCTGTGGACAAGGCCGACTAAGCTGAGAGGATGGAATAGGTGCTGGACAAGCATACTCCATCTTAATTCGTCCCAGGCACTACAGCGTCCCGTCTGTGAAGGTAAAAGTTGCCTCCTGACGCTGTATAAATCATCTACTATAAATGGTAAAGCTGACTAAGCCGCGGGTTTCCTCACGATGTTTTCCTTTAAACCGGATGTGCCAATAATGATGAGGAATCCACTCACTCAAAATCGATATCAACTCAAATAAACCTTAGTTCATCCATATTGTGAAACCGACCAACGATTAAAATGAATCAACAACTCGGTTCCAAGTTTCAGCGAGCTATTTAGATAGAACTATGAAACACTTTCGACAAAATTCAAAATTATTAGGGAAATTGGTTTACCAACATTTACTCGTATTAGACCGTTAAAGAGGCGCATTAGGTTAATATTTTATATTTTTAGAGTCATTTTAAGAGATTGGTGTAGTACGATTAAGTTTAAATGATACAAAACAGTTGGGAACTGACTGATCAAGTAGCCTCGCGAGGCGTCCATGCGAGGCAAATGCTCCCTTAGCCAGGACGTGCCTTGACTTATAAGCCAGGACCGACAATTTAACATGCCCTCCAAAGCACGGAAGCGCTCAGCTCGTAATGCCACTTGCGGTCACCCATCCAAATTGTGACCGCGCAAAACGTTGCTTAATTTCAACGATCAATCAAGAACGTCTAAGCAAGCTACGCCACGAGTGCTTCGTATTTAGATTCGTCTATTTAACGACTGTGTCATACGTACAGCCTATGACACTTTTTGCATTGAAGTGTAAAAAAATCCAATATTTTTGATTATACTAGGGATATTATAGGGATAGAATCCTCTCCAACATGATGGACCGTATAAATGGGGGATGATCTGATCATCTCTCACCATGGTTTACCATATCCATCTTGGGAGTTTGAATCAGAAGTGGCTGCAAGCTTTCTTATAATTACTTGTGGCTCTGCCCACCACATCAGGTATATGGGCGTAATAGTAAGAAGAATTAAATTAAATAAACCATTTTCAATGAACTAAGATTTAGACTAAAATGGTACAAATTCATTATCACCATCATCATCATGCGTCAAAAATCTTACATGTCAAATGTACTATGCTACCTAAACTCTACGCAGCCGGGTTTTTTGTTCTTTTAACTAAATACTTGTTTATTTTTATTTATTGATAGCCACGTCATGAAGTGAGGTGTCCAATGAGCCAGCCGGAGTATGCAACGGTTACCAAGCCCAGAGATATATGGCTCAAGGGCACTTTAGATCTGCGTGCGAAAAAGGTATCAATTTGGGTTCTGAATATCTACTAATGTACTAATAATCTGAATATTCAGTAACATTATTCAATAACATTATATTTTTGAACATAATGAATTTGGGAAACTAACAAATGAAGGCATTTGAATGGATTCCATTTTCAATATGGCACAATGTCGGTAGATACCTATATACTCACAAATAATATAATTAGTTCTATGAATTCCGATTGAATTGTATTGTTCGTTTAGTACAGGTTGCACCGCACAGCTATATACGCAGATTATCTTATGTCCGGTTCAAATATTCTACTAACGGGCGACGGCTGACTTCAATATCGGGCTTCGGATAACTTCTGGGTTTTTACTTTTCACTTATAAATTACTTACTTACTTTCAAACTAAAACTAAAAATTAAGTAAAGAATCAGTCTGACCAAAATTAAAGGGTGACTTAATTTTGATGCACGCCGCCAATTTAGATTATATATCATTTATTATTTCCATGCCCTTTTCCCACTTTATGTGGGGTCGACACAAAAGTCATCTGTTAAGTTACGATGACTTAACACTCCCTTATTACTTATGTCCTTTTTCACACGGTTGATGTTTTCTTTGGCCTGACTCTACCCACATATCTTTTCACATTTATGATGAACACTCTTCCCGCCACATGACATTATTCCCTTCTCATGGCATGCCCATACCACGCTAACCTATTGTTCTTCAATTTATCCATCACTGCACTACTTTTCTTCTTACACTTCCTCTTACATTCATTACCTGATTAATTATTTGTAAACGTTAACACCTCTAGATATAAATAATAAACAGATATTTTAAATATTTTTGACATTTCACATAGCGCCATCTAGCCCCAAACTAAGCAAAGCTTGTACTATGAGAACCATACTTTTTTTGTAAATACATAATTACAACACCCAGACCCGAAATAAATATTTGCAGAACATACAAACATTTCTCCCGTAGCGGGAATCGAACCCGCGACTCTTGCGTCTCAGCCAAGCACTCGCCCGCCACGCCACTGAGGTCGTCAATTATTATTACCTACCTTATCCAATTAGTCAGTATCAAGGTGTTCGTTTGTGGTCTGGCTTTCAGATGTATTAAGTCTACCGTGAACTAATATAATTATACCGAATGTTCACTGTACCGACCTTCACCGCCACAATGATTTTGAAACTATGTGTCAAATGAAAAAACATTACTAAGAAAGTGTCTGGATTAGAATGTAGTAGATGTAAAAAAGTGGTTCATGCTGAACCTTTTTTGGTTCTATGACAAGCTGCTTTCGACACGACGTTTGTTTTCTTCACCGTTGTGAGTACTGGTACAATGCAAATATTTTTTTTAAACAGAAAAATCTATTGGGATCCGAGCGGGATTTGAACCCTCGCCTCGACCTTAGAAACGGAAGACTTATCACTAGACCACCAGTGCTCTCTCTTATGTCGAGCCTAGTCATTGGATCGGCAGTAAAGGAAAATAATTTGTGTATGTTTCATTAATAGTAAAATTGAGATTTTTTAAGAAATCAATCCATTCACTTCTGTGCAGAACAGATTTCAAATTGGAGCGGATATGATTGTTAAGATAAAAAGTTAAAGACGAGCAAAGAAATATTCTTCCTTTATAAAATTTGTAAATTATTAAAATAACTTATTTCAATCTTTTACTCGCCTGTACTGTAACTGTAACCAGGATTTAAAAAAAACTTAGATACTTCCAGCTACTTCTCTTCCCAAGATTTTCGTAAAAGTAGACTAAGGGATAGTATCCTTTCCAACACTATGAACCATCTATGTTGACCATGGGCTGATCACTGTCACCATGGTTCCAAATGTTCATCTTGAGACTTTGAATCAGGAGTGGCTGTAAGTTTTGAATGAATGAATGAATTATTTATTTGTAACAGCATCAAAGCAACACACAAAGTAAAGAATAATTAAACTAAATTAAAATAAACAAAATAAAAAGTAAACAAGTTTGTATGTAGGTATAATATAAGATTAATGGTGTTATAAAAAGGTCCTAACTCAGCAATGCAGGTTACTGTAAGTAACTTGCGCTGGTCTTTTCTTAGTTACTTGTTGCCCATCCCGTAAAAGTTATTCGCCAACATCGAACTACTGATAAAAGAGGCGCCTCATAAGTTCGCTTGACATGTCCAACCGGACTACTGATACACAAAAGTCTCAACAGTTCGCTCAACCGGACTAAAAACCGAACTACTGATACTAGGCCACAGATACAGGATTGATAATAAAGTATGTGTATCAAAGGCATTTTTCTCTTTTTTTTTCTAGCCTCCTTTACCACGTGGGTATCCTCCAAACAACAACTTCCTCTACGATGATGATCCCGGCATCATGTCTGAGGTGGAAACCGCCTCCACAGGGTTCCGGCGAGGCGGCAAACAGAGATCCTCCCTCCCAGTGGTGCGTACGCCAAGCAAAACATTGGAGAGACCTCTTGGTGAGTATCATCAGAAAAGCTGTAAGTTCCCGCCTGCTACCCCATTCTATCACCATAAATCCTGTTGGTCATTGATATTTAAAATAAGTAAAAAATAAAAAAGTTATTTAGTTGACACTTTATCTGACAAAATCTGTACAATAGTTTCGAGGCTACGAGAGAACAGATGAACATAGTTACATACAAACAGGTAAACTCATAACCCTCCGATTTTAGTCGGGTATAAAGAATTTCAGACCCAAACCTCGGAACAATATCCAAACAAACAACACAATCAAAAAAACGCGTGTAACCTACCCCTTCTGTCAGAGTTCGCCTGTCAGCTGTCCACAAAAGTAATATTTTCGATGCCTGTGTCGATAGCGAACAATGTAAAAATCAACTGTACTCCGTCCAATTATTTAATTTACTTTTGCCAATGAATTGAATTCGTTTGAATGCACGGATATATATATATTTCTTTTTGCTCAACATATTTCTTTAGTTTTTTGTTTTTATATTGTTTTGTAAAATCCCAGAACGAAAAAATATTATAACACGCGAAGATTAAAATCAAGTCTTAAAATCAGTTTTATTGTTTTTTTTTTGTTTTAACGTTTAATAACGTTTATTGATACAACAGTAGAGCTTCTTATTTAGACATTAATGGTCTCGAAACTAGGGTAACCTGTATTTTGGAGACCTCCTTCCTTAATGATATAAAAACAATCAACTGTTTACTTCTGAACTCTCCGATTTGAAATACCTACTTTTTTATTAACCTATATCGTCCCACTGCTGGGCAAAGGCCTCCCCCAAGCTCCGCCAACCATCTCTAACCTTCGAGGTCTCCCACCATTCTCTCTCGAAGGAGTCGAGATCGTCCCGCCAGCGCTTTCTTGGCCGACCACGACTTCGTCTTCCGTCGGGCTGCCAGGATGTTACGGCATTCGCCCATCTGTCCGAAGGCATCCGGCTAACGTGACCCGCCCACTCCCACTTGAGCTGGGCTGCTTTTCTACCCACGTCGGCAAAGCCAGTAACTGAACGCAGCATGCTGTTTCGCACTCGGTCAGTACGTTTGAATACTAGGGTGCTGCGTTCCATTGCCCTCTGGCAAATCTACTACCCACCTACCTACAACAGAATAATATTTGCTTAGTTTTAATAATGAGTCCAAATACATACATAATACAGTTTTAATATAGCAAACGAATAGCATAGCAAATGTATGAAATAATGACTTCGAAAATTTTCGATTCTTATATCCGGCCTCCTGCAACTGAAACCGCGGGGGTCAGCTAGTATACTACATAATATGACCATTTTTTTACTTCCTTAAGGTTTTTTGAGCTAATGTAATTACAGTACCTAAGTCTAAACGATTAGGTAATTTGCAGATAATACATTCGGTCCCATTACTAGGTACCTATATGATGGTAGAACGTAGCATAAGAATGTACCTAATGAGAGTAAATGAAGCGCAATATGTAAGTCAGGATCTTGGCAAATGGAGATCCGTGATTTCTTCCTAACCCTATGGGAAACAGGTGTGATTTTATGAAAATAACGATCAATATAAACGTAAATCTGTTTTCATTGTTTAAATATTGTAATTATCAACACTGGCGTGTGGAAAATATAAGGTATCTATAAATATCTAGGGAAAATCGATAACAAAATAACCTGAAGGCTCCTGAAGGAAACATATTGTTGAACTAACTAAACAGAGACGAAATTTGTTTATACATACAAACATTTAGGATATCATACCATTCAAAGACGGACTGCTGATCACCGTTCACAATTTATTTTGATTACTATTAACCGAAACAAAAACACTCTTGTGTCTTTATTTTTTCAACTGCCACTCCCGATTGTGGCGTTTTCTATTCATAGCATGTAAACAAAATGAGTGTTGCTAACATCAAAAAAATCATAAAAAAAATTCTACTAAATTAAAATAATATTCACACACGGCCGTCCTGATCATTCATCTGTCCCAGATAAATCGTCTTCCGGCGAGATCCACGGCTTCATGAGATCAGCTGAGGTAGTTGTATTGATCGGACCTTCGTTGAAACCAATCTTCTTCACAGCGTGGATGAATTTAATCGCGTTCATTCGCGATCATTTTGGTTGAATTTCACAACTTCATAGGGTCCCAAATATTTAGGATAGGTACAGCTTTCTTCCTTGTGAGAACTGAGTCTTCTTTATTTTAGTTCACTTCATGATTTGAGCGGTATCTTCAAATTCATCGATAAATATCTCAAAGGGGTATAGGTGTCGTCTCCGGTAAAAAAGGTCATTGACTTCTCTAGGTCCTTAAATGAAATTTGTACATCGCATTCTGGTTTTTCGTCTTCACTTTCCTTTTTTTCTTTCTTAGGTGGCATCGTGGTTATTAAACTCGTATTATTCTTCAAATTCTTTGAATCACATCTTTTAGTCATCGTGCAAAATGTTGGCTTATTTGGACTCATTAAAATAAATCTTCATGTCCAAATCACAAATCTGCCAATTTTAGCCAAAGAATTTCACGGCTGGCAACAATTTTTCCTTTGAGGTCGGCGAAGTAATCCATAATATCGGCTGACCTGTGCCTATATTCAGTCGTAACAACTTGGTGAAATATCTCAGATGAAACATTAAGGTAAAAATGGGATAGTCAACAATTTGATGCGAATGCGATTCGCTACAAATGCGAATCGATGCGAATCGATGCGAATCTATACGAATGCGATTCGCATCAAATTGTTGGACGAGCCATAATGCGGTGGGCAGAGCCACAAGTAAACATTAGAAAACTTGCAGCCACTTCTGATTTAAAGTCCTAAGATGGATATGGTTCACAATCTATTTTGAGTAATTTAGGCAAATGCAACAAAAACACTCTTGCATCTTTCTTTTTTTCAACTATAACATGACATGGGTTTTCTACGTCAAAACCAGATCTTCAATACTGTAGTTTATTTCCAGCTTTTCAACAATATCAATTCTTCCTACAACATAATCAGCTTCGAATGACCGACCAAAAAACGACTAATACTCTTAAACAGTCGTGCTTATTTGGAGACTTTCTGGCATTTACGCTATACATCCCTGTCTTACACCCTTTAAGATGCTAAACCATTCAGTGTATGCTCCATGTATCCTCACGCAAGCACTGGAGTCCTCATAGAAAGACTTCAGAGCTCGAATAAGGTTGCCGTTCACCCGATTCATTGACAATACCGACTAAAGTTCATTCCTCATCACTTTGTCATAGGCTTTTTTCAAATCCACGAATTCGCAATAGACCTTGGCCAAAATTTTTATCTTACCTGTAACCCGCGACGTTGTCTGCGTGACACGAGTAGAAGAGTTTTTGGAATGATGTTTCTTTGAAGTATAAAGAGAGAAATGTGTTTTATTAATACTTGACATTACAATCGTGATTCTGTAGTAAACCAATAGATGGCGTTAGGTGTATTAAAAATCCCGAAAAACTGACTGTACTGACTATTAACTGTGTTGTGTATTAACTGAGTCCAACGTTTGAACTGGTTCGAACTTACAGCTTACTCTCGCGGTTTCGCTTACGTTGTGCCTGGATTAAAAGGCTAAATAGTATTCCAGCACACGAGTACTATAAAATATGTATGCCTAAAGTTTCATTGGAATCCGTTCAGCAGTTTGGGAGTGATTGAGGCGCAAACATCACCATGTTTACATTCAAGTATCAAGTATTAATAAAACACATTTCTCTCTTTAAACTTTAAGACAAGATCATTCCAAAAAAATCTTCTATCACGCAGACAACGTTGCGGGTAACAGTAGTGATAAAATAAAATAAATTAAAATTGAATATTTATTCACAGAATACAATACAACTACTATAGAACAGACGTCCGTTATTATCAGCTCACTTTTAACAACGCTCATTCACAAAACTGCTAATTCGCACCGCGCTTCAGAGTTTTGTGTGTTGGCCCAATATGCCACTTATGTGGGGTCGGCACAACATATTCCTTCCTACCACCCTTTCCCCCGAATACTCAAACGCGACTCAGAGTTGAGCACGTCTCATGTCACGGTTTTTTTGTCAGTTTTTGATGAAAATCTGTCAAAAACTCGTGACTTGAGACGTGTTCAACTCTGAGATGCGTTTGAGTATTCGGGGGTTTATCTCATCATTTAAAACATATTAACAAATTACTAGCTTCCGCCTGCGGCTTTGCTGTACTATAAAAAGTAACATTATATGTTACTAGCTGTTGCCCGCGACTTCGTACGCGTATAGTACATTATTTTGTTCTATAATCAATAGTTTTTGCAGCGCACGCCAAAAACTATTTTGGGTTTTCTACCTTGGGTTACAATATTGCAATTTTCTTACGGATGCCTCATTTTTTAGAATTTTTATTATAGCCTATACTGGACCCTGATAATGTAGCTTTCTATTAGTGAAAAAACTTTTGAAATCGGTCCAGTAGTTTCGGAGTCGCACGCCAAAAACTATTTTAAGTTTTGTACCTTGGGTTACAATATTGCAATTTTCTTGCGGAACCCTAATATTTTTCAAAATATATTATAACCTATACTAGACCCTGATAATGTAGCTTTCTATTAGTGAAAAAATTTTTGAAATTGGTCCAGTAGTTTCGGAGCCGTACGCCAAAAACTATTTTGGGGTTTCCACCTTGGGTTACAATATTGCAATTTTCTTACGGATTCCTATTTTTTTTAGTATTTATTATTGCCAAATACTGGATCTTGATAATGTAGCTTTCTATTGGTGAAAGAATTTTTGAAATCGGTGCAGTAGTTTCGGAGCCGCACGCCAAAAACTATTTGTGATATTGTGCATTGTGATAAAATTTACCTAAATTCAACAAAATTGCGCTTTGATTTAATGTACCTACGTACATACATACATATTATCACGCCCGTATCCCAAACCAGGTGGGCAGAGCCACAAGCAACCATAAGAAAACTTGCAGCCACTTCTAATTTAAAGTCCTACGATGGATATGATGAACCATGTTGACAGGTGATCAGCCCATCGCCCATATAGGTGGTTCATCATTTTGGAGAAGATACTATCCCTTAGTCGACTTTTACGACATGCTCGGGGAGAGAAGCAGCTGGCCGCATTCTATGTTTTTTCTTTACTTCCAGTCCAGTAGAGAAGTAATACCTGTACCTTATGTACCTACCTCTCTAAATAATATTTTTTTCTTCAACAGGCCTCGTTTTCCTGCAGTACCGAAACGAAACAAAGAGAGCTCTCCTCCCAAATGAGATCACATCTATTGACACTGTCAAGGCCCTCTTTGTTCGGAGCTTTCCGAAGCAGCTCACCATGCAGTACATGGACAGCCCTATGGTGAAAATTTACATCCACGACTCCTCAAAGGACATGTTCTACGAGCTGGAAGATGACAGGTTAGTTTACTTATAGTTATAGCAGGAGATTCTGAAAAGGTAAGTCTTTGTTCACAGGGTTTTCAGGCTTCTTTCAGGTTGGACAGTGAAATTCTTAGTTTTGCCTGAGGGCTATTTAAAAACATGTTTTTTTAATCTATGCTACAGTAAAATAAAACTTTGCGATGTTATATTCTTTTTATTTACGTACTTACTAACCAAACGCCCTTTTCTTCTCTGCTTGACTGGGAGTTAAGAAAAATATAGAATGCGTCTAGATGCTTCTCTCCCTGAGTATGTCGTAAATGTCGACGAAGGGACAGTCTCCTCTTCAACGTGATGGATCATATATGGGCGATGGGCTGATCACCTGTAACCATGGTTCATATCCATCTTGGGAGTTTGAATCATAGTGACTGCAAGTTTTCTTTTGATCACTTGTGGCTCTGCCCACCCCATTAGGCTCAGAACAGCAGATCAACTTCGTTTATAACCATTAGGGATACGGGTGTAACAATAATGTACTGGGTATGTAACTAGACGCCCGCGGTTTGCATGTTATGCGAGTCAACCATAAAGATTATTGGTTCATAACCCGGTGGGAAAATAAGTAAAACATATTTCTACGCTTCTCTCTCCGAGCCTGTCGTAAAAGTCGACTAAGGAGTACCTAGTATCCTTTCCAACTTGATGGACCTATATGGGCGATGGGCTGATCACTTCTCACCATGCTTCACCATATCCATCTTGGGAGACTTGGATCAGAAGTGGCTGCAAGTTTTCTTATGATTACTTGTGGTTCTGCCCACCCCGTTAGGGATACGGGCGTGATAATATGTACGTATGTGTATTTGTACGTAGCTAATCACGAATCTTTGTAACAAAAGCGCACTTAAAGGTCCAAGAAACATTTTAAAGATTATTTTACACTAGCTGTTGCCCGCGACTTTGTACGCGTGTAGTACATTATTTTGTTCTATAGTCAATAGCTTTCGCAGCGCACGCCAAAAACTATTTTGGGTTTTCTACCTTGGGTTACAATATTGCAATTTTCTTACGGATTCATATTTTTTTTGAAAATATATTATAGCCTATACTGGACCCTGATAATGTAGCTTTCTATTGGTGAAATAATTTTTGAAATCGGTCTAGTAGTTTTGGAACCGCACGCCAAAAACTATTGCAAGTTTTCTACCTTGGGTTACAATATTGCAATTTTCTTACGGATCCCTTATTTTTTTGAAAATATATTAAAACCTATACTGGACCCTGATAATGTAGCTTTCTATTGGTGAAAGAATATTTGAAATCGGTCCAGTAGTTTCGGAGCCGCACGCCAAAAACTATTTTGGATTTTCTACCTTGGGTTTTTAATATTGCAATTTTAACACGAATCCCTCATTTTTTAGAAATTTTATTATAGCCTATACTAGACACTGATAATGTAGCTTTCTATTGGTGAAAGAATATTTGAAATCGGTCCAGTAGTTTCGGAGCCGCACGCCAAAAACTATTTTGGATTTTCTACCTTGGGTTTTTAATATAGCAATTTTCTTACAAATCCCTCATTTTTCAGAAATTTTATTATAGCCTATACTAGACCCTGATAATGTAGCTTTCTATTGGTGAAAGAATATTTGTAATCGGTCCAGTAGTTTTGGAGCCGCACGCCAAAAACTGTTTTAAGTTTTCTACCTTGGGTTACAATATTGCAATTTTCTTACGGATTCCTAATTTTTTTGAAAATATATTATAGCCTATACTGGACCCTAATAATGTAGCTTTCTATTGGTGAAATAATTTTTGTAATCGGTCTAGTAGTTTTGGAACCGCACGCCAAAAACTATTGCAAGTTTTCTACCTTGAGTTACAATATTGCAATTTTCTTACGGATCCCTAATTTTTTTGAAAATACATTATAGCCTATACTGGACCCTGATAATGTAGCTTTCTATTGGTGAAATAATTTTTGTAATCGGTCCAGTAGTTTCGGAGCCGCACGCCAAAAACTATTTTGGATTTTCTACCTTGGGTTTTTAATATTGCAATTTTATCACGAATCCCTCATTTTTTAGAAATTTTATTATAGCCTATATACTAGACCCTGATAATGTAGCTTTCTATTGGTGAAAGAATATTTGAAATCGGTCCAGTAGTTTCGGAGCCGCACGCCAAAAACTATTTTGGATTTTCTACCTTGGGTTTTTAATATTGCAATTTTCTTACAAATCCCTCATTTTTTAGAAATTTTATTATAGCCTATACTAGACCCTGATAATGTAGCTTTCTATTGGTGAAAGAATATTTGAAATCGGTCCAGTAGTTTCGGAGACGCACGCCAAAAACTATTCTAAGTTTTCTACCTTGGGTTACAATATTGCAATTTTCTTACGGATCCCTAATTTTTTTGAAAATATATTATAGCCTATACTGGACCCTGATAATGTAGCTTTCTATTGGAGAAATAATTTTTGTAATCGGTCCAGTAGTTTCGGAGCCGCACACCAAAAACTATTTTAAGTTTTCTACCTTGGGTTACAATATTGCAATTTTCTTACGGATCCCTAATTTTTTTACAATACATTATAGCCTATCCTGGACCCTGATAATGTAGCTTTCTATTGGTGTAATAATTTTTTAAATCGGTTAAGTAGTTTCGGAGCCGCACGCCAAAACTATTTTAAGTTTTCTACCTTGGGTTACAATATTGCAATTTTCTTACGGATCCCTAATTTTTTTTAAATATATTATAGCCTATCCTGGACCCTGATAATGTAGCTTTCTATTGGTGAAATAATTTTTGAAATCGGTCCAGTAGTTTCGGAGCCGCACGCCAAAAACTATTTTGGATTTTCTACCTTGGGTTTTTAATATTGCAATTTTATCACGAATCCCTCATTTTTTAGAAATTTTATTATAGCCTATACTAGACCCTGATAATGTAGCTTTCTATTGGTGAAAGAATTTTTGAAATCGGTCTAGTAGTTTCGGAGCTGCACGCCAAAAACTATTTTAAGTTTTCTACCTTGGGTTACAATATTGCAATTTTCTTACGGATCCCTAATTTTTTTGAAAACATATTATAGCCTATACTTGACCCTAATAATGTAGCTTTCTACTGGTGAAATATTTTTTGAAATTGGCTCAGTAGTTTCGGAGCCGCACGCCAAAAACTATCTTAAGTTTTCTACCTTGGATTACAATATTGCAATTTTCTTACGGATCCCTAATTTTTTTGAAAATATATTATAACCTATACTAAACCCTGATAATGTAGCTTTCTATTGGTGAAATAATTTTTGAAATCGGTCTAGTAGTTTCGGAGCCGCACGCCAAAAACTATTTTAAGTTTTCTACCTTAGGTTACAATATTGCAATTTTCTTACGGATCCCTAATTTTTTTTTTAAATATATTATAGCCTATACTTGACCCTAATAATGTAGCTTTCTACTGGTGAAATATTTTTTGAAATTGGCCCAGTAGTTTCGGAGCCGCACGCCAAAAACTATCTTAAGTTTTCTACCTTGGATTACAATATTGCAATTTTCTTACGGATCCCTAATTTTTTTGAAAATATATTATAGCCTATACTAAACCCTGATAATGTAGCTTTCTATTGGTCAAAGAATTTTCAAAATCGGTCTAGTAGTTTTTGAACCGCACGCCAAAAACTATTGCAAGTTTTCTACCTTGGGTTACAATATTGCAATTTTCTTACGGATCCCTAATTTTTTTGAAAATATATTAAAACCTATACTGGACCCTGATAATGTAGCTTTCTATTGGTGAAATAATTTTTGTAATCGGTCCAGTAGTTTCGGAGCAGCACGCCAAAAACTATTTTAAGTTTTCTGCCTTGGGTTACAATATTGCAATTTTCTTACGCATCCCTAACTTTTTTGAAAATATTTTATAGCCTATACTGGACCCTGATAATGTAGCTTTCTATTGCTAAAATAAGTTTTGAAATCGGTCTAGTAGTTTCGGAGCCGCACGCCAAAAACTATTTTAAGTTTTCTACCTTGGGTTACAATATTGCAATTTACTTACGGATCACTAACTTTTTTGAAAATAAATTATAGCCTACTAGCTGCCGCCCGCGGCTTCGCTCGCGTGGTACCTGGATGAAAAATAGCCTATATGTTAATCCAGTACATGTACTATGTATATTCCAAGTTTCATTCAAATCCGTTCAGCCGTTTAGGCGTGATTGAGGCACAAACATCCAAACATCCAAACATCCAAACTCACAAACTTTCGCATTTATAATATAAGTAAGATACTAGACCCTGTTAATGTAGCTTTCTATTGGTGTAATAATTTTTTAAATCGGTCTAGTAGTTTCGGAGCTATAGCCTATACTAGACCCTGTTAATGTAGCTTTCTATTGGTGTAATAATTTTTTAAATCGGTCTAGTAGTTTCGGAGCCGCACGCCAAAAACTATTTTAAGTTTTCTACCTTGGGTTACAATATTGCAATTATCTTACGGATCCCTAACTTTTTTGAAAATATATTATAGCCTATACTAGACCCTGATAATGTAGCTTTCTATTGGTGTAATAATTTTTTAAATCGGTCTAGTAGTTTCGGAGCCGCACGCCAAAAACTATTTTAAGTTTTCTACCTTGGGTTACAATATTGCAATTTTCTTACGGATCCCTAATTTTTTTGAAAACATATTATAGCCTATACTTGACCCTAATAATGTAGCTTTCTACTGGTGAAATATTTTTTGAAATTGGCTCAGTAGTTTCGGAGCCGCACGCCAAAAACTATCTTAAGTTTTCTACCTTGGATTACAATATTGCAATTTTCTTACGGATCCCTAATTTTTTTGAAAATATATTATAACCTATACTAAACCCTGATAATGTAGCTTTCTATTGGTGAAATAATTTTTGAAATCGGTCTAGTAGTTTCGGAGCCGCACGCCAAAAACTATTTTAAGTTTTCTACCTTAGGTTACAATATTGCAATTTTCTTACGGATCCCTAATTTTTTTTTTAAATATATTATAGCCTATACTTGACCCTAATAATGTAGCTTTCTACTGGTGAAATATTTTTTGAAATTGGCCCAGTAGTTTCGGAGCCGCACGCCAAAAACTATCTTAAGTTTTCTACCTTGGATTACAATATTGCAATTTTCTTACGGATCCCTAATTTTTTTGAAAATATATTATAGCCTATACTAAACCCTGATAATGTAGCTTTCTATTGGTCAAAGAATTTTCAAAATCGGTCTAGTAGTTTTTGAACCGCACGCCAAAAACTATTGCAAGTTTTCTACCTTGGGTTACAATATTGCAATTTTCTTACGGATCCCTAATTTTTTTGAAAATATATTAAAACCTATACTGGACCCTGATAATGTAGCTTTCTATTGGTGAAATAATTTTTGTAATCGGTCCAGTAGTTTCGGAGCAGCACGCCAAAAACTATTTTAAGTTTTCTGCCTTGGGTTACAATATTGCAATTTTCTTACGCATCCCTAACTTTTTTGAAAATATTTTATAGCCTATACTGGACCCTGATAATGTAGCTTTCTATTGCTAAAATAAGTTTTGAAATCGGTCTAGTAGTTTCGGAGCCGCACGCCAAAAACTATTTTAAGTTTTCTACCTTGGGTTACAATATTGCAATTTACTTACGGATCACTAACTTTTTTGAAAATAAATTATAGCCTACTAGCTGCCGCCCGCGGCTTCGCTCGCGTGGTACCTGGATGAAAAATAGCCTATATGTTAATCCAGTACATGTACTATGTATATTCCAAGTTTCATTCAAATCCGTTCAGCCGTTTAGGCGTGATTGAGGCACAAACATCCAAACATCCAAACATCCAAACTCACAAACTTTCGCATTTATAATATAAGTAAGATACTAGACCCTGTTAATGTAGCTTTCTATTGGTGTAATAATTTTTTAAATCGGTCTAGTAGTTTCGGAGCTATAGCCTATACTAGACCCTGTTAATGTAGCTTTCTATTGGTGTAATAATTTTTTAAATCGGTCTAGTAGTTTCGGAGCCGCACGCCAAAAACTATTTTAAGTTTTCTACCTTGGGTTACAATATTGCAATTATCTTACGGATCCCTAACTTTTTTGAAAATATATTATAGCCTATACTAGACCCTGATAATGTAGCTTTCTATTGGTGTAATAATTTTTTAAATCGGTCTAGTAGTTTCGGAGCCGCACGCCAAAAACTATTTTAAGTTTTCTACCTTGGGTTACAATATTGCAATTTTCTTACGGATCCCTAACTTTTTTGAAAATATATTATAGCCAATACTAACTCCTGATAATGTAGCTTTCTATTGGTGAAATAATTTTTGAAATCGGTCCAGTAGTTTCGGAGCCGCATGCCAAAAACTATTTTAAGTTTTCTACCTTGGGTTACAATATTGCAATTTTCTTACGGATTCCAATTTTTTTTGAAAATATATTATAGCCTATACTGGACCCTGATAATGTAGCTTTCTATTGGTAAAATAATTTTTGAAATCGGTCCAGTAGTTTCGGAGCCGCACTCCAAAAACTATCTTAAGTTTTATACCTTGGTTTACAATATTGCAATTTTCTTACGGATCCCTAACTTTTTTGAAAATATTTTATAGCCTATACTAGACCCTGATAATGTAGCTTTCTATTGGTGAAAGAATTTTTGAAATCGGTCCAGTAGTTTCTTGAATCTGGCGTCCATAAAAATCTGCGCGATGTGCTCATAGTAACTATGTGTTAAACTGTCGCCGCTGCCCGACGTCACCAGCATCCAGCGCCAGCTCTGCTGTGTTGCAACACTTTACCTCGACGCTTCGAACGTAACGCATGTTCCGCAATTCGTGCGATCCGCGATAAGCCCGGGTAAAGCACAGCACGTTTCACATTTGTGAAATAATAATTTGTTAATTAAGTAATCAGATATTGGTAAGTTTTGTTGTGATTTTCATTGTGTGTTGAACTGTTCTAAATAAATCACTCAAAGCTTGCGTCATTCAGCGCACGCCACATCTTCCATTGATTTCATTACTTCCTTTTATAGAATTATTTACCTACCATATTATATCTGATATCATTTTTAGTAATATCTACAATAAAACTATTCGAACATGCCTCATGTCTGTTTATTTTTCATCGTCGTAACGTTTAATGTCAGTGTAATTCATTACTTATTAATCATAGTCATCAGCACCCCCACAGACTTGATTCGTAGCTAATAGAATACGCCAACATTATGGACATACATTAAAAAAAAACTATTTTTTTATTTTTTTGAGACATTCACACCAAACTTGCATCGAATTGTAGTTTTAAGAGTTTCGACAATCGAATGATTGACATTAATATTGATGTTATTTAAGTACATACAAAAAAGAATGTGCGTGTGCGGGGTCGGTAAAGGTCAAGGCCAAACATATTTAAAAAAGAAAATTGCGGTGTAAGATCTAATTAGCCTTCCTTCATACATGTCTTCGGTCTGCATTTGGTGGGAAGTGGAAATAGGTATAATATTACATCGAAATATAACAGAATAGTAATAGTCCACGCTCGGTCGCGTTACGAACAGATGTAAATTCAACGTAGATTTAAAACGTGTCCAAGTGATCCCGGTGATTTTAGGGTATAAAATTTTTTGACTTTGACAGGCAGTAAAGATTTGTTCGATTGTCATCGCCAAAACTTTATATGCCCCTCAGACGCCATGTTAATGAACTTCCGCTGCTGATAACAACATATTATGCAAGGTATAGAGCTTGGTATTGATTGACCTTGCGCCCGTGATAATTAAAGCTAGGAAACGGACGTATTCACGCTTCTAGATTTTTATACCAGATATGGCAACCATGTATGGGCAACAAATGGCTGAAGAAGAAAAGAAGAAGAAGATGGCGACCATGTACAAACTCGAAATACTCGTCTTTTTTAGGGTTTCGTACCCAAAGGGTGCCAACGGGACCCTATTTATTACTAAGCCACCGCTGTCCGTCCGTCTGTACTGTCCACGGGCTGTATCTCATGAACAGTAATAGGTAGAGAGTTGAAATTTTCAGTGTTTATTTCTATTGTCGCTAACAACAAGTAATAAAATTAATTTTTATAAAGTAAAAGGGGATATCGGAAAAGTATTTTGGGCCCTGCTTCTTAAGGGTGGACGTTCCCGGAAACAGTAGGTAAAAATAGAGTAGGTACTTCATTAAACAAAGACCAATCAATACCTTATCCAATCCACCTGCGCGCGAATCACAGACTATAATTGACTATTTGATGACCTCGAAACCTCGAGGATTTTAAGTGCGCCTCAAGGGGGCTCCTTTCATGGAGCTCGAACTTTTTTTTGTTCTACGACGTGCCGGTTTCCCACGATGTTTTCCTTCACCATTTGATAATACTGGTTAGAACGCGTAATTTTTTGGAAAATAAAACCGGAATTTAACCTATGACCTTAGATCGGCAGTCGGTCGCTACCACAAGACCACCAATGCTCTCCGATGAAAAAAAAATAATTTATAATTCTTCAACTCTTTTATGAGGAAGACAAAGCTTCAGTGAATAAAGATTATTTATTTATTTTAAAGGACCCACCTTTTAATGGTAGGTACTATAGTGCAAACTACGAACATGCGCATCTCTCCCGCCCTTGCGTATGGCTCCCGAGGTCAAGGTTAGATTGACCTAGAATTTCCTAGGAGTCTAAACGACTGGACAACGAAATACTCCACGCTCTACACTCCAAAACCAAAACCTCCGTTGGACTTACACCTGAAGACTAACCGACATTAGCTAAAGAAAGCCTTGGCTTTATCTAGATGAAGGAAGGTTTAACAATATTATGTCCTAGAAACTAGAAAAAGCAAAATATAAAAGCTCGCTCTTAACGTTCCGTAGGAAATAATTAAATTCTCAGCTTCTAAGGCAGTTCTGTTTTAGTCACCCGTTAAAAAGTTCCTATACAAACTTTGACACCGAATGGGTGCATTTGATAAACCCTGAAACTTGGATAGAACTTCACTTCAGGTTAGTTCATTAAATCCTCAGTTTTATCTCACTAGCTGCCGCCCGCGGCTTCGTTCGCGTGATATCCGGACAAAAAATTGCCTATAGCTAATCCAGCACACGTACTATGTATATTCCAAGTTTCAATTGAATCCGTTGAGCCGTTTAAGCGTGAAAGAGTAACAAACATCCATGCTTCCATACATTCATACTTACAAACTTTCGCGTTTAAAATATTAGTAGGATTTTCTTCGTCTCTCGTAATTAAATAATAATTGACGGCCTTGCTGGCGTGGCGGGCGATTGCTCAGCAGAGACGCAAGAGGCGCGGGTTCGATTCCCGCTGCGGAAGAAATGTTTGCATGATACGTAAATATTTCTTCCGGGTGTGGGTGTTGTGGTACCATGGTACTCGTAGTTTCTGATACCCACGACACAGGGAATCTTAGTGTGGGGTCAGGACTATGTAAGTGACTGCTGGGTGTTATTATTTGTAGATTTTGAGAGCTCGTGAAATATAAATATGCAAGCCGCTTATCGTGGCGTAGATCTTGGGTAATTAACAAAACAACATTATTAGGACCTACAACAGTATGATGAATATGATTTGACGGTTTTAATCATAATCATGATAATTTAAAAATTTAACTTCGACAAGAAATATCTTCATTAAATAATAAGGCAGCGATCAATTTATGATTGCTTAGTTATATAAAGTACATTATATTTATTGTATTACTAGCTGCTGCCCGAGGCTTCGCTCTTGTGGTACACGGATGAAAAATAGCCTATATTTTAATCCAGCACACATACTATGTATATTCCAAGTTTCATTCAAATCTGTTCAGCCGTTTAGGCGTGATTGAGGCACAAACATCCGAAACTTTCACATTTATAATATAGTAGGATAGGAATAATCATTTACAGTAAATGATAACACTAAACCATGATTTGCCATTTCACATGGCTGATTTATGTATTAAATCAGCACCCGCCCTATGGGCGGCTGAGGCCGAGGTTGCGAATCTGATGGAGTAGGTAAATAATATGGAAGTGCTAGGAAATATCGTGTCCTTTGTCCCTCGGAATAAAGTCTCCCTTAAAAACAGATTTGTATATGTAAATTAATAACTTACTACACCGAACAAATGTACGGTTGGGCTTTATATCATGGAATGTTTAGACTTGGACAAAACTAAACCAGATCAGGAAGGTGCATTAAGTCTTCTGTCTGTTAGATCCCATGAGAGCTGATAACGATGTGTCTTGTTTATTGTTACTTAGTTTGAACTTTTACTAAGGCAATCGTCCCAAAGTCGATGTGTCATAATAAGAGTGTCAATGCAATATAATTTTGGATACAAAAGCTGAGTCTTATTCCTCTAGACTAGATGCTGCAGGAATAGGGTCTGTTGAAACCAACCTACAGAATAGGAGCTGTTGAAGACAGCCTATTGTGTGTTAATCAGACCATGAAAAAATATTTGTTGATACCCCAACTAAACTTTACGTTACAAAGTCCATCCAATACATTTAATGCAATATCGAAGTGCTCGTGGGCGTTCTTGATTGATCGTTAAAGTTAAGCAACGATATGCGCGGCCACAAATTGGGATGGTGACCGCAAGTTGCATTACGAGCTTCGTAGCTCGTGCTTCGGAGGGCACGTTAAACAGTCTGTCCCTGCTTTTAAGTCGTTAAGCCATGACGGAGGCCTTTAGGCGGTCTAAAAAACCCGTCACTAGAGTTGGCCACTAGCTCATACGAACATACATACATACATTGCAATATCGGGTTGTCTCAATTATCTGATAAATAAGCAAGCATAATGACTTTTAAATGATTATAATTTACTCCACTCTTTAAGAGTTATTTGATAAATACCCTGCAGTTAACAAGCGAAAACTCGAAGTGACTCTTTGAAATAGATAACAAACCCTGAATAAAAATCTGTCAAAAACTCGTCACTTGAGACGTGCTCAACTCTGAGATGCGTTTGAGTATTTGGGGAATAGTGATAATTATACCCATTTCATCGCAATTCTCAATGTTTAGGTGATACAACCTCTGACGAACTGCTTCTCTGAGATCGAACTCAAGATTCAATTTTGGTGGATAAGAAAAACAATTTGCGGTGTTTTTTCTGCTTTCAAATTAGTGGAATAAGGCGATATCAATGCGTGTTCTACAATTATTCTCTAATCACGAGAGACGAAGCAAATGAAGTATAATTGAAATTTAGTTTGGTTTACTTGCGTAAAAAATAAAATTATTGCAGTAAATCAAACAGAAAACTAAGGAATACAGCAGAATGGAAATCGAAGAGGAAACGTTTGCGACAAACACGACAACAACCTATGAGAAAGAGACGGACTACACGAATTACATTTTGGCAGCTATACCAGCTGTGGTAGGCTTTGTGAGCGCTTTATTTTGCTGTTTATGGACAACGTACGTATCATTTAAAAAAAATGATGTTATAGTACTTTATTACGCAAAGTGTGAATAATAGCTTCACACAATCAATAACCAATACACCTACTAAACTTTTTTATATTTCAGCTGCCTCGACTGTACCTTTTGCGATATTGTCACGAAATGCAGGGGTCCCAATGATGAAGATAGCTCGGACGACCAAGGGCGCCAATGCGATCTTACCTCTGTGCGTGTGGATCCTCGCGATGGAACGCCCGATTCATACTTCTGTACCTTTTGCGATATTTTCAAGAATTGCAGGGGTAACAATGATGAAGAAAGCTCAGAAGAGCAAGGACGCCAAATTGATCTTATTTCTGTGCGTGTGGATCATCGCGATAGAACGCCCGATTCTGACTCCTGTACCTTTAGCGATATTGTCAAGAATTGCAGGGGTAACAATGATGAAGAAAGCTCAGAAGAGCAAGGTCGCCAAAGCGGTCATACGACCACCGATACCGGTGGGCGTCTGGCTGATCTCAGTGGAATGCTCGATTCTGACTTCTGTACCATTAGCGATATTGTCAAGAATTGCAGGGGTAACAATGATGAAGAAAGCTCAGAAGAGCAAGGACGCCCAAGCAAACGTATCGGTGGGCGTCTGGCTGATCACGGTAGAATGCCCAATTCTTACTATGCCCTCTACTATGCTAAACATGAAATTGTTACGATCTACTATTACGATGAAATTCGCAAGACGAAGATTGTTGCCGCAGAGGTTGTGTCGCGCAACCCGCAACAAACACAACATGCACACTAGGTAAGTCCTCACTTTATAGTCACCATCCAAAAAGTTTTTCCTCTTTTTATTTGAACAATTATTCAAAGTCCCCAAAATAGGTCAAAAATAGGTAATATTGAATTTGAAAAGAAAAAGCATATTATTAAACTACGTAAAATAACTTTCACTTGTATGATAGCTGGGACACATTTCATATAATGTACATATCGTCGTTGTAGTGCGAGAATTCATTAAGTGACAATTTTAGCCAAAATAAGTAATGAATGTCAAGGTATTTTTAAACCCATTATGTACCTTGTAAGGTGGTAAAAGAGCTGTTTTTTTAATTTCGGTAAATACAAGAATGTCAGAAGTACTTATCTGATTGCTGAGCTAAAAATCAGGCCACGAAAAAGTTCTAAGGGTACTTAAGTAATGTATTTCAATCGTTTTACTATCTTTTTTTTCAACTACTGTGGTTGCAATGCTCATGAAAGTAACTTAGTGACATTGTATTTTATCTTTTGAACTAACAAAGCTGTACCAAGAATATTACTTAAGTAACACGGAAACTTAATTAATTAACCAAATAACATCTTATTGAGTAAGCTAGAACTAACATCCCGAGACGCGGTTTAGCAGAGAACGCTCGAACTTATACTCGTGATAACATCTAAACTAAATGTCGGATTCGAATGAAATAAATGGAATTTGCTTAGAAATAAATAGTCCTGGTGATGAAATAATTTATTTGGATAAGAGTTCATACTATGACGCGAATGGAACCAACGTTTGTTCCTACCTGCATTGTAATAAAATTTTAGAACACAAAAGCTGTTATTGTACTTAACTATAATAGATGGATATGTTGTCTCGTGGATTTTTTTGTAGACATTAATATGACCTATAAACCTGTAGTACCTACATTATTTTTTTCTATCATTAATAGTTTTCGCAGCGCACGCCAAAAACAATTTTGGGTTTTCTACCTTGGCTTACAATATTGCCATTTTCTTACGGATCCTTAACTTTTTTGAAAGTAAATTATAGCCTATGTTATTCCGTAATAATGTAGATCTCTACTGGTGAAAGAATGTTTTAAATCGGTTCAGTAGTTTCGGAGCTACACCGATTTCAAGATCAAAAAAACTTTGAACGCGATTATCTCATAACTAGCTATTTGCACTTAATTAGTTCTCGCACCACAATGACGATAATATTATGTATGTATATCAGTTTGTATATCGTTTAAAATCTATTTTTCTAACATTTAAGCCTTTTCAGTAGGTGTCTACTTCGTCCTACAGAGTCATCATCATCATCATCTTCTTGCCCTAATCCCACTATGTGGGGTCAGGATCCAAGGATCATGCTGTAAGAGTTTTGGCTAAGGTGTTTTATGACCGGCCGCCTGCCTGACGTCAACCCTGCTTATTGAATATCATCATGTCGGAGGATTCTATGTTTTTTCTTTACTCCCAGTCCAGCGAAGAAGTAGGTACTTCGTCCTACAGAGTCACCAGTTATAAGAAAATCTTACTTTATACCTTTCTTATTTTTTTAATCTAACAAAGGCTCCTTATTTTATTCGAAAATTGATAAATTCAACTTACTTTGCGAGCTTAGCTTTTGAGCTGAGGATGCAAGAGCAAGAGGATGACTTTTGCGAGCTGTTTTGCAAAATAAAATGTATTTCAATTTGTACATATTTTAACAAGAACTACGTTCGAAATATTAAATTATTATTATTATTATTATTATTATTATTATTATTATTATTATTATTATTATTATTAGAAGCCTGTAGTGTCCCACTGCAGGGCAAAGGCCTCCCTTCCTTCTCTCCAGTCATCCCTGTTTTGGGCCACTGTGGGCCAATCCTTTAAGTAGGCATCAATTTCGTCCCTCCATCTTCGCCGTGGTCTGCCGCGAAGTCGTTTAAATATTAAATATTTTTTTAATTTTTGAGGACAAATCCCATGTACCATTCAAGTCTGAGATTAGCTTAGGAGCAAAGAAAATCCTATAGACTATCAAGATTCTGAAACTCACAATAGTGCAATGGCGATATTAATTATGATAGTTGACATGTACCTGAAGCAGTTGTATTATAGCCTTTGTGTCAGTAGTACCATTGATTGTACAAGTGACACAACTTTGTGTCCTTAGTACCATTAATGGTACTAGTGACAATTATTTAGGAGCAGTAGTACCATCATAAATATTGATGTATCGCTAGTACCATGAATGGTACAACTAAACAAACTTGAAGTACTGTAAAACGGGACAATTTTGAAATTTGACTTCATTTTTATAATGTTTTTTCATTCTTCATTTTTCAATAGTCAAGAAAACATTATAAATAATAATATTAATTACTTTATTATTATTAATTAATTTAGGTACGTACCTAGTTCTTTTGCAAAAGCGATCAAAATCAAAATATTAATATTATGAGAATGCGACTTACTCCAATCGAAACGAAACATTCATGTGATTTGCTTAACATTGAGTTACTTTTACGCGTGTTCGCGATAAAAATAGCTTACATGTAGTTTTTCATTCTGAATCAAACTAATATAAATAATACTTGATATCTGATTTACATTGCAGAAAATAATATAAAATTGCAATATAATAAGTTTAAAAAACCGTTTTGTAGACCCTCGACGACCTCTGTGGCGAGGCGGGCGTGTGCTCGGCTGAGACGCAGGAGGCGCGGGTTCGATTCCCGCGAGAAATGTTTGCATGCTCTGCAAATATTTCTTCCGGGTCTGGGTGTTGTAGTATTATGTATTATAAGTATGTATTTACAAAAAAAAAAGTATATTATGTATTCTATCGCATAATAAGCTTTGCTTAGTTTGGGGCTAGATGGTGCTGTGTGATTTGTCCTCAAATATTTATTTATTTTAGTGTTAGTTAAGAACATACAAAAAAATATACGAAATAATAAGCTGAGCATTCGAGCTTATAGTTTTTTTACACAAGAAGACATGTGTAAAAAAGGATTCTTAAAATTATTTGCAAATCAAGTAGTAGCCCACTTTATAGTTCGCAACGCATTTAGTTGTAACTGCTACAGGTTTATTGCCCTGTAGGTTGGATGAAGCTTCACAGTTGGCTGCGCTTTAGAACAACTTAATAACGATGTAGGTACTTCGTATTCATAATGGCTTATCAAATTTAAGAATAAGCTGATTTGAGTCACACGCTGAAACTCAATGTAATTGGATGTCGATACGGCCGGCGTGTAGTACCTTCTATAGGTACAAAGCAATGCTGAATGCATCGCGTATTAATTCTCAATTCTCATTATGGTTGCAAAATTCATACTTATAATTTGGTAACGCTTGTCTCCGTGTCGCGTTTTGTTTATGATATTTACGGCATCCATCCATGTAACGATACATTTACATCTTATATTATAAGAATCTTTGACGATCTTTGTCCTGACTGACTGAAAAACATGCCAAAAATAAAGAATTTACAGGTAATTATGACATCAACTAAATGAGAAAAATCGGCTCTTTAATTTGATATAGCTTATGTGCAGTTTTAGACCAAAAATTGATTCCAGGTTTTCATCCCTTTTCACCCCTTTAGAGGTTTAATTTTGAAAAATCCCTTCTTAGTACACCCCTACGTACCAAGGTTTACCTACACTGAAAATTTCAAGTCTCTACGTCCAGCGGTTTAGGCTGTGCGTTTTCTGTCAGTCAGTCAGTCAGGACAAAGATTCTTATAATATAAGATATATATTAAGTTTTTGTTTACATTCATTGGATGACCTCGGTGACTCGGATGTCGTAGCTGGCGAATGCTTGAGAAGCGAGAGGTGTGATGAACTGTTCGCATATTCTGAAATAGTTCTGGAATAAATATTAAAGATCTGACTGTAGCATGGTACCCGTAGTTTATGATACTCAGGGTATCATATAGTGGGCTCAGAACTATGTATGTTACTGTTGCGCGTCATAATACTGCTCCCTTGTTCACAGATCCCACCTGAGGGAGATCAGGGATCGGTCGGTTCTGCGCCTCTTCGAATCGACTGATATAGGCGGTGGCGCGTTTCCTGAGATAGTCGGTGTCGGCTCCGTGTCCATTCCTGTGTTACCAGCTGCAGGGGCCAAGTCATCAGGACCCCCCAGCTGGGACCAGGACCAATCGTACTTTAGTGAACCCGAAATCGACGCCGACTATCACCAGCACAATGTACATAAATCTAAGGTAAGTCTTATATTTAGAAACTGCTATTTTTTCAGGAATGTGTATTTCAGGTTCTTCGTCTTCAACTGCAACGATTGTTGTACATTTTTAATGATATGCCTATGTTTGGTAACTTTGCCTATACTATTGCTTATTTGTGGTGAGCTAAGCCAACACCGTTATTATCCTTTTTCACGTGCATTTGAAAAGTATTTACAATTTTAAATTATAATCACTCAAAAAACTTTCATGTAATCGGTATAATAATATTAAATGAAAATCAGTTTAGTTTTCTATACGTAAGTTCGCCCACAGTTAGAAAACAGAGCTTAAATCATCGACCGCGGGAGGTCTCCAAAACGCTCTGGTGACGTTACCTCGTTTGATAGATTTTCATGTATCGAATTGAGATCATGGCTTATACTTGCATATAATTATTTAGAAACAGGTAATGATAATTCAAAATATATTTTAAATATATTTATCATTACATTTAAAGGTACGCTGTTAACATTAAATAGGCTATTAAAACTAAAAATACAAAGGTACAAACATTCTTAATAATAACACTTATAAATATATACATATTATCACGCCCGTATCCCTAATTGGGTGGGCAGTGCCACAGGTAACACTTATCTAGACACAAATAAATAACACCGAAAGACGATCGACGATGGCTTATAAAAAAATTTTACAAAACAAAGATAATCCGCAATTTTTCCGAACAAGCAATCTGACTTTTGAACAAGAAAATATTTTACGCGTTATGTTTTTGTACAAAAACATTTCACATTTATTTGATAATGTCTAGAAAGCTCTGCATAAAGGAAGACCTTTGTAGTAGTGAGCACCGCTGTATAGTTTCTTAGGTGTCGATCGCCAAGATAGGACAAGTGCTCGTTTAAAAGGCTCCGGGGTGCAACCGCTGCACACCTGCATAACTGCCTTTACTTCAGCTTCTGCAGGCTCTCTTTCATCAGCCTGAAAAAAACAAATGTGTTTTTATCACAATAGGACAAAAAGTCAACGTCATATTGTTTTTTAAACATGTCGAATATGTTGAACCAGGTATGAAACTCAATTTGGCTACTAATACAATTGCGAATGGCTTTGCATCAATCAGAAGCTAGGGTACAAATACAAATATTTCGTTTTTGAACAGAATAACAGTTGAAACCTAAAATAGTGTTAGCGATGATAGCAAAAGTATTCAATAACACCTAAAAGTCATATGCCTCAGAGTTCTGACCTCACACTATGATTCGTTGTGTCGTGGGGATCAAAAACTACGATACTATGTTAATACAACACTAAGACTCGAAAGAAATTTTCAATCGCATCAAGTCAAGACCGAAATCAAAAGAGATAGCGCTAAGGGTTTCGGGTATATAAAACAAAGACAAAGTGAGACCGCGCAAAATATCGAAATCAAATAACTGTCAATGACAAGAAAACTTACAAGATGAATTACTGGTTTCAACAACTAAAGTTGTGCTAGAGTTCACATACTCAAAAAACCTTTTTATTTCTTAAATGTTTATTTTTCTCTTATCGTGTTTTCACTATAAGAAAAGATGAAAAAATGTTAAAAATGAAATTTCTTTTTATATAAACATATTTCATTAAGTTAGAACAAAGTTCTACATCGATTTTAGTGAGCAAATGCACACACACATAATCTACAGCTAGGGGAATCTTACTCGCTCGCTACGCTCCGTATAGAATGGTGGTGTGTCTGTGTGAGAATAATAACAGTAAAAAATTATTGAAAATAAATTAGGTTCTCTTATGAACCCAATATCTTAAGAGTCACTTACATTTGTAGTTTATGTGTGTATGCGTGTAATAAGCACATGCATAAAAATGAGATTACTTACGGTCTCTTTTTGGACATTCTGTACTGGTAGATTTCCCACTACGCCTGCTAAACCGTTCAACAGAGACTCTTGGAATATAGCATCGTCGTCTTTCTCGTCAAGACCTGGACTCAATAGAGCTTCGTCAACAATTGAGCCATCAGATAAAGCGACCAGACCTCTTTTGTCCTTTTTACCTGTAAATCATATTATTTGTTTTTATAAGAATTTACTAACTAAATTGTGGTAAAAATTAGCTTATTTACCACAGGCCTTACTTGTCCGCGGCTGCTCATCGAGTTGCTTCTCAGGATTGTCTCGTTTATCCCGTTTGGAATCCCTCTTGTATATGCTATGCGTGTCGTCTTGTATGTATTGCACATTCGCCGGATTGAATAATGATCCGGATAGAATTACTGTTGTTGCTTTTGACGGCCTGACAGGTCTCAAAGAGTACGGCCGAGCAGTGGGCGATATTGATAATTGAGAGAGGGAAACTGATCCTCCGAATTGGTCCGGTTGCACGCTATTTAATAGCTGTTCTGATACTATTCTGTTACCAAGCTGGCCGTTTACGTATTCTTGTTGAAGTTGGAGACCATTTGCCAACTGAACGGGGATCATTTGTTGAGGGGGGGGGACTATGTTGAGATTAGCGGGTCGTTGTAATTGGCCTCCAACGAGGAAGTTTCCATTGCCGAGTGGGGTGGGTTGTGGCGCGGGCGCTTCGGTGGCAGACTCCGTTGATGAGTCCAGTGGAGTTCCATCGTGTTTGAAGTGGTGGACGTGGTGGTGTTTATGATCCTTATGAGCTTTTCCAGCTGTTAAGGCCACATGGTACAGTTGGACCATTGTAACTTCTCCCATTAATCCAGGTGGACCTGTAGACGCAGATTAATAATTATACTTTTGTATAATAGGTATCCTAAACTTATCCTTATCACTTTCAACTTACGCTTGAGTGGCTGTTGGTCTTTGTTAAATAGGACCGATTGTTCTTGACCTGTGACAGCAACTCCCCCTCCCTTGATTACGTGCCCGACCAACTAAAATTCATAAATATTCGTTTTTACTCTTGCAATTTTATTTTCTGTCATGTATACTTATTCCATTTCCAGTAACTTTTGTTGCATTGACTGGCCAAATAGCTCAATTGGCAGCAGATGTGGTATTTTATTATGTATAAATAAATAAATAAAAAAATAATAATATAAAATAGGGCTCCATACAAGAAACTTTTTTTTTCATAAAGTGCTGAGTATAAAAGTCATATTACAAAGTACATGTACGATGGTGCGGAACCCTTCGTGTGCGAATCATGTTTCTATATAAACATGAATAAATATACATTATAATATGAATATGGAAATGTTCATATCGAAATAGAAACGTGGGATTAAAACAATTTGGTTTGGTTACCCTATTGTGGAATCCTCGACCAACCCGTTCTGCGTTCACCCATATTTGCCACTCGCCGGTTTTGCCGTTCCACGATTGACATGAATGATACCACCTGTAGCAAAATTGAAAGTTTTAAATGATTACCTACCAATATCAACAATGATTATTTTTTTTTTGAAGAATCATATTAAAATACATTATAATACACTAATCCTGTCATGGATAAACCCAGACTAAATTTTGTTAAAAAATTTGTTTAGTAATAAACTAAACTAAGGTCTTTTACCATTATCATAGATGATTGAGCGTCAGGAGGCAACTTTTACCTTCACAAACGGGACGCTGTAGTGCCCGGGACGAATCAAGATGGAGTAAGCTTGCCCAGCACCTATTCCATCCTCTCAGCTTTGTCGGCCTAAGCCGCAGGTTTCCTCACGATGTTTTCCTTCACCGCTTAAGACACCGTTTACTGGTATAGCGCACATAATTATTTCGCACAGAAAAATCCATTGGTACACGACCGGGTTTGAACCCTGACCTTAGGATCGGAAGGCGGGGTCACTACTAACTAGGCCACCAGTGCTCTTAATTAGTAATAATGCTAATCAAATTCAGGAGGGTTACTGGTCGTCATTGAAGAGTTATTTTCTCAATCAATCAATGAAGTACACCGATCCGAAAATCTTGATAGGAGCGGTTCGCAGAACAAAGCGGTGAACCCCACATCGGAGCACTCCACAGAATACCTCATCAGATCCTCGTATCAAGTGTCATGTATGAGACCTTTTATCACACCCTTTTAAGTGTAGATATCAACTATTTATGTTTGCCTAACCATATAATATTTAATTTAATAATGTGTCTCTAATTATATGAACATGTATAAAACTATAAAAAATATAGCAATATTCTTTTCTTTCGTAAGGCATCAGTTCACATAGTCAGTTAGCACTTGTTCGAAACATGTCACGCTCTGTTGAATATTCGCGCTTTTACCCAAGTTATTATACAATCAACTTGCAGTTTAACAAGTCATAAGTCATATAATAATAAAGTAAGTTCGTATGAGCTTGTGGCCCATAGTATAGTAATACTAACCTGTGATATATTAATTAACTTACAAGGGAAATGCAAGTTTAAATAAAATCGGTAGGTAAAATCTAAATTTACACAACAAGTTAGAGAAGATTTCCAAAAATTGTTATTCTATTCTATAGAACAATATATCCAACGAGGTAACGTCGCCAGCCTTTTGGGGACCTTACCTGCGGTCGGTGATCTGAGCTCTGTTTTCTATCTATAGGCGAACTCAGATAAAAAACTGAGCTCATTTTTATTTCTTATTATTATACTGATTACCTTAAAGTTTTTAATGTTATTATAGTATGTATATTCTATAGAAATAATGAAATATGAAATGAAATTCTCGCTTAACATTTAAAATATCCCAAAACATCAACAACAAATATCAGTTTTAAAAGGAATTCGTACCGGATTATTTCTCTTGTAAAGATACGTTGGATTAACTAAATAATAACGGTGAGCGAAAACTATTATTTTGTAGAATTCTGTACTACAAATTTACGCAAACTTAATTAAATTTTCACAACCTGGATTCAATTTACTCAAACGAAATTTTGACGCTGAATTTCGATTTAAAGGGGAATGTGGGCGTTGCACGACTCCTCACCTAGTTGTTCTCCCTCACCTTTTGTTTGGTAGTCGGCTTCATCTATACAAACGTGTGATGCGCCGCAACAATGAGGCTTTGGTCTGTATACACCTATATTATAGGTTCTGCATTGAAAATACAAGAATATACATACATACATACATACATACATACATACATACATACATACATACATACATACATACATACATACATATTATCACGCCTGCATCCCTAATTGGGTGAACAGAGCCACAAGTAATCATAAGAAAACTTGCAGCCACTCCTGATTCAAAGTTTCAAGATGGATATGGTGAACCAAAAATATAGTTTTTAAGAAATCGTATCTTGCCAATCGTATTTTCATTTTTAGGCTCGTTGGTAACAGACAAAAATTATAAAAAAAACTCTTCGCCTTGAGACAATAATGCTATTTTACCCCCGCTAATAACATAATAACGGACGTTTTGAACAACAAGAGTCAAAAAAATTTAGTTATAGGTAAGTCATAATAAAGTTAGCTTCGCGCATGTTTTCTAACTTTTTTGGTTCCACTACATGCCAGTTCCCTCACGCAGTATGACAATTAATAAACGAGTGAACTGGAAAATATGAGTGACGGGTCTAACCTAACTGAGTTACACGTCATTTTCGCTTCCACGTTCACGTTGAGACATGTAGCTAGTTGCAAATCCTGACAAGCGTTAAGCAAATTATGAGATCAACACGAAGTTCCTATCGGGTTACGTTAAGCAATCAGTATAATCATATTGTGTGAACATGATAGGTATATGCGTATTGCAGTCTCATGATAGTTGACCTTCAATAGTTGTGATGTCATGATAATACTGATATGTGTTATACTACATAACACGAGCGGTTTCACTCCATTTCACCCCTTTTTGAGGGTTGTTTTGAAAAACACGTATCCATTTATTTTGTATTTAAAGTATATAGACCAAGTTTCAAGCATTACGCGTTAAAAAGTTCGAAGCGGTTTTGCTATAAAAGAAACTACCTGTAATTCTAGTCCACCTACATTTCAGCTTTCTGGCTTCAGCAGTTTGACCTGGCGTGTCCATTCAATCGCGCGACTGTTCAAGCTAATGGTTCCACACCACAATCCATTTAACAAATTAGTACATGTAAAATACCTTAAACCACTGGATTGTCCATTATAATTTGCTTTTTATTTAAAACCTTTTATAATAATAATCGTGCGGCAAGCTTTTATATCATACTAGCTGCCGCCCGCGGCTTCGCTCGCGTGGTACCCGGATAAAAAATAGCCTATATGTTAACCCAGCACATGCATATATATATATATATATATATATATATCTATCTATCTATCTACATGTACTATGTATATTTCAAGTTTCATTCAAATCCGTTGTACTGCTTAGGCGTGATTGAGGCACAAACATCCAAACATCCTCACAAACTTTCGCATTTATAATATGAGTAAGATCAGTTGTGTAACGCAATAAATTGATGGGTTTTAATTTAAAGTTTACCTTCTTTTTAGAGCATTTAAATAAACGCTTGATTTTTAATTTTTTCTTTTACTATTAATTTATTTTTCCAAAACTCGCAGTCACCTGTTATTGTTTTAACTTAGCCGCGTCAGAGTACCTACATTTAAGACTGTTGAAACTATTTCTTGTAATTTGAAGTTTAAATATCAAGATAGCTAGTAACTTGATCACTTCGACGTTCGAATGAAAATCAATTGTCCAGGTAGATATGAATTTCAATATTGAAATTCTCAGAACCGTCCTCCTGAACATTGATTTAACAGAAGGAACCGCGATGTTCATGCCGTCTTATTTAATCAAAATTATTCGGTTCAGCTAACTAACATTCTATGTTAAAATCACAATAGGTCAGCGTTCAATCAAATCAAAGTTTGCTCACAAAGGTGTGCTTTTATTTCCTGACATAAGCCGGAGAGCCCACTGACGTTAATACGAGTATAATACAGAAACCTATAACTTTTAAGGAATCAACGCCACAAAAGAATAGGTATAAAATCAGTCTATTACTTATTTTATCCAGATTGTAAGAAAAGACAAATCAAAAGGAAAAGCGTAAGCAAATGGTCTACTGAGTATGATATGTCTCACATACGGCATCGCTTGCTTATCGGAACATGACGGGCCATCGTTATGAAACACACGCAATATTTTACACCTCCATCGAACCATGACGCAAACATGCCCTCAGTCATCCCGGTTACCCA
The DNA here is from genome assembly GCA_949320045.1 of Scotopteryx bipunctaria. NCBI lineage: Eukaryota > Metazoa > Arthropoda > Insecta > Lepidoptera > Geometridae > Scotopteryx > Scotopteryx bipunctaria. The sequence goes on from OX439440.1 coordinate 3,199,464, forward strand.
TTATATTGAAATATACTGTGAATTTTACGCGGAACGACAGTTATTCAAAATGACATCCTACTGTATTATAAATGTGAAAGTTTGTGAGGAAATGTTTGTATGTTTTTGCCTCAATCACGCCTAAACGGTTGAACGGCGGATTTGAATGAAACTCATGTGCTGGATTAACATATAGCCTATTTTTCATCCGGGTACCAGGCGAGCGCAGTCGCGGGCGGCAGCTAGCCTATATAATAACACTAGTGGAACACCCTTTGACATCGCATTGAGCTCTTTTAATACAAATCACATGTTCCCGCTGCGGCCTTATGTTGTTGAGTTTCGGGAATTCCTATTCAAAAGATCTCCAGTGTCAAAATATATTTATGCCCTGATTGTCAAGTTGCATCCAACGGACTGAGACAGTGGAGATCTTAATCTGGAGTACAATTTTTACAGCAATTAACGTAGGAATTGTTGCGACATCGCACATCCGGCTTTTGTTCTTTTTATTTTTTACTTTCACAAGAACTCATTATATTATATATAACAAGCTTCAGCTAGTCTTCCGCCGCTTTAGACCTAATTAATTGGATATATTCAACAATAGATGATTTTTAATTGAAAATTTAAGACCTAACAAAATGTGTATAGTGTTTTTACTGTTTTTACTTATATTTGTTTAATGTTTCATATTCATACGCCTGTAAAGGCAGGTTTTGGCTGAACAAATAGTTTCTAAGATCGTTATATACCTGAAATTATGAATAAATAATTATGATTATGATTTGGGGTGTATGTATGTATGTTCATTCTGAAACTGTAGTCCAAACGGCTGGACGGATTTTTACATACATACATACATACATACATACATAAAATCACGCCTGTTTCCCATAGGGGTAGGCAGAGATCACGGATTTTTACAAATGAGGTGTATTCCTATATTCTATGACAGAACTAAAGTGTCACAAAACCAATATAGCGACTTTAAGAAGCTATTTTCAATGAACTAGACTAAATTAGTACAATTTCATAATCATCTTGTATCAAAATATCTAATAGCTGATTACTATGCTACCAAAATTCTACATGGTCGGGTTTATTGCTCTTCTAGTAAAGTTATAACGGAATTGCCTCAAACGCGCATGCTGGTTGTTTAAAAATTTAAAAAATTTAAAAATTTTAATTTAAAAATTTTTTGCCAGGTTTTTTTTTGAACTTTATAAATAACTTTATTCGATTAAAAATGAACTTACGTGCTCAGCTTCAAAGGGTAGTTCAACCTGAAAAAGGTTTGGCCGTGTATTGCCATACTGAAGTAGCTTGCTTCTTCGGTGTTGGAGATCCAGGCTGAGATTTCTTTTGGATTTTCTGCGACTGTAAAAAAATGCATATTACCTAATAACTATTTTCTTTCCTAATTGCTTGTAAGTGACAGCAATGGTGGTCTAGGCGTAGTGATTTTCGTGACGTAGACTTCTTTCGGTCGCGGGTTCAAATCTAGCCGTTCAGGGTTCATCCTTTAATCATCATCAAATTATAAATTAACTAGCCGCCGCCCGCGGCTTCGCTCGCGTGGTACCTGGATAAAAAATAGCCTATATGTTATTCCAGCACGTGTACTATGTATAATCCAAGTTTTATCCGGATCCGTCAGCCGTTAAGACGTGATTGAGACACAAACATCCTCACAAACTTTCGCATTTATAATATAAGTAAGATTAACTTTGCAACACCCCCCCCCCCCCCCCCTCACCTCCCCTGCCTGACCTTGGTGAGACTTTAGATTAATAACAGGCATGAAATACATGTGATATCTCAATACGCCACCCACCCGACCACCCCTACCCCTACCCTTTATGCACGATCCCTCTCCAATACTATTATTGATCCCTTGAGGCGCATTTAAATCACAAGCACACTGATTCGAAATAATTTGTGCCACGACTTCTAGTAGATTTTCCTGTTTGAAAAATAATTGTACTTAGGTACTTAAAAATTGTGAGGTAAAAGATCTTGTGATACTTAGAATGACATGGAACCGTTGAAACAAGCAATTAGTCTACTCGTTTCAAAGGATCTGAAATTAACGATGAAGTTGTATTTTTCTTACGAGTTAAGTTTTTCCTTTACTCTTTAAAAAATTAAATCATAGCTCTCTGTAACAAACCACCGCTGGCTGGTTTGTTATATAAAGCTATGCTCTGATTTTTTCTGAAAGATAAAAACGTCGCGGTAAGGTCATGTTTTTCTTCAAAGCTTTTAATTTACGCTTAAGGTCGGTTAAAAAGAGATATGCTTGGATTTTCTCTCAAAGATAGGATTCGTAACGATACTATCCAACAGCTCAAAGAATTTGCAAACTGAACACTAATTATATTGATAAGGCCGTTATCAATCTCTCTCTCTTCCTGACTATTTATCCCACATGGTGGTGGGGTCAGCCTTCCTCACACTCCTCCTCCACTTCGCCCTATCCATGACGTCGTCATTGGAAACATTGCATTCTGCCATGTCGCGGTTTACTACAGCTGTTCAGGTGGTTATCAATATATATCAATATATATCAATTGAATGCTGTAGATTCATCTAAAGTACTTAGAAATAGTAGGGTGGTCGTTGTAGCCAAAGATCATGGCAAATTTATAAAATCCAATACTGGTCCATTTGTTAGTTTTCATAGAGCTTTAGATGTTTCGTGATCATTCCAAGCAGATGTTTTTCTGGGCAAGGAAGGTAGCTGTTCCCTTAACAAGCTATAGAACAAGCTGACTAGAGCTTAAAACGTGTGAATAATATTGATTTTTCACGCGGATATTTCACGTTTCAAACCCCGATTTCATCAACTAGAGTGTCGGTGTCCGTCCAAATTGGTATCTCCTAGGATTAACCAAAATTCGTTAGTCAAGCGTAAAAACACGCTATTGGTATGGACTTTGACCTTTGATTCAGATCTGGCTAAAGGTTTGACTAGGCGCGTCGAGCTTCGAGGTTTCACTATGATACATACAAATAAAAGAGTTCTCTATTTATTTTTAAAGGTAACTATACAAAAGTAAACATTAAATTTAGAAATATTGTAACATTTTAGCATGTTTTGGAGAATTTTAAAGTTAAACAGTCAATTTGTTTTCACAATAAATTGGTAGGTACGTACCTACATAAAATTGTATGGCGTACCTATTAAGTTTATAAATACTTTCTGACATATTACTTAAATTAAAAATGCTAAATTGTATTAATGAGTTTGTTCCCATTCATCTCCGTAACTTCTCAACGGATTTACTGAATCTTGGAAAACACATAGTTGATGAACTGGAATAACGCATCTTAGGGTATTTTTTGTTTGGGTAGTTATTACGAGGTAACTACCCTCGAATAACGATGTTCTGTGAAAGCAAATTGCAAAACAAACAATGTCAAACAACAATGATTGTCTTGCAGCATGTAGCTTAATATTAAATTTTTAGGCGCACTCAAATCTTTTGACCTCAATGGTTCGAAGGAACTAGTGACACGAAAGTACAAATATTAGTTTAGTTATATCAACTTAAGAGTGTGCAGTAGCGGATTTGATCATAAAAATCGAAGTCTGTTTTACGTTAATGAAGTGTGTTTATTCAAAAATAAAATGGAAATTTTAACATTTTTCATTGGTTCCTCAAACAAAGTGAACACACGATAACAGAAAAAAATACAACAAAACAATCTTGAAAAATCCATGTTTTGATTTAGATCTCGGGAACCCTATCATATTTTCAGATGAGTTTTACTTCAATAGATAGGTAATAACTATTTCTTAGTTGTTGAAACCATATTTTTTTATTCATTTCGTAGTCTTCTTTTAATTAACAATTATTTGATTTTTCGGGTTATTTTGATTTAATGACGATGATTGACGTGATTGTACGGTAGCCTCTTAACTTACCAGCATAAGAGAATAATGGATGATCATCAGAATGGTTGTGGAATTTTGTCCACATGCATAGCGTAAACTCCTTCAAGTCTGGGATATCCTTCTCGTACTCCAAGTACTGGTAGAACATCTCCTGGTTCATGGAGACTTTGTACATGCTGCAGGAGTCTCCCGTGGTCGATGGCGGCGTGTATTTGTTTGAGACGTAATGTACAGGCTTACGATTCACAATCTTCAAATGTCCGCTGTGGTACAAAAGACATACATTATTTTTCTTGAAAGTTCACTATGGGCGGTGGTCTAGGTAGTGACCCCAATTTCCGATCCTAAGGTGGTGGGTTCAAATCCGGTCGTGTACCAATGGATTTTTAGTAGCATTCATACAAACCACAAAGTTTGCCGAGACGAACAATATTTGTGATAATGTATTAACATTAGATAAATTTAAATACTGTCTTCTCTTAATTATTTAATTGAATTATTATTTATTTAACATCATAGTGAAATTTTTATACGTTAATAATTCCGACTGGAAGTTTAGTAACTGATTCCTTTACTGAGAATTAGGTGCAATGTTGCTGCTATGAACTTTACTGTTTTCAACGTGAGGAATGACGGTTAAATGAAGGATTGTTTCCTATTTTAGATATTTATTTCATAAATGTTTTTTTACTGGGCATTTCCGAGATTATTACGGATAGAGTAAGGAGTATTTGGTTTGCATTTCACATGATTTCAAATCTTGCCAGTGGACTGTTCTACGTGCGATATATTCCAACTATTACGCTCTGTCGCTTACAATGTCTAACATGCGTGACGTAGTTTGAGGTTACCTATATACATACATAGGCTACCTATAATTCTCGGTATTTCGCCGTAGAAATTGAGAGCTGCACATAAGTTTCATGTGACGAGATATGAAATAGATGGATGGAAATTTATAGGTAGGCCAAAGAAGAGATGGTAGGATTGCGTTATGAGAGAATACCGAGATGATGGCCGGTACAGGGGAATGAAGAAAGCGTGTTGTGCCGACCTCACTTAAGAAGGAAAAGATGATGATGATGATGGTGATGATGATCATGATGATGATGATGATGGTGGTGGTAATGATGATGCTTTAGAGCTTCACATCCGTATCTTACCTAGGATGAAGTGATTGTTCCGCAGACTTGTAGCTGGTATACGTGATGGATGACTCTGGAAGTATTGGCTGCCAGTCGCTTTCTGCCGTCGAGGCAGCAAACAGGCCAAACAAAAGCAATAATCGCATTTTCTGTAACAATCATAATATTATTATTAATATAATTATTCCTTATTGCATAACATAAAAATGGTTATGTAAGTTTACTAAATTCTTAATACTAAATTAATTAATGTACTAAAGAGAGATGGAAGTGCCCTTCGCTGAATATAATTATTGTTCTCGCGTCACTAGTACTTTGAACCAGTGCCATGAAAAGGCTTAAGGTGCCTCTCAGAGGATCCTTTCATTGACTTCACTCGTTTTGAGCTTTCTTGGTTCAACGACAAGCCAGTTTGATTAACTTATAATATTGAAGCTATTCAAATGCTTTTATCAAAAGTAAATATTCTATGGTCTACGTGGTTGCATTAAATAACAATGGCAATTCAGTTTTTTTTTAATCAGACGGCTTTCTTTGTGGATCCGTCCGTCCGCCCTTCTTCGAAGTAAGAGGGTAATGCTTTTGCTCCTTTGGTTAAAGCTGTAGCCCAAACGTCTGGACGGATTTTGAAAAATTAGGTTAGATTCGTCTGGATTATGACGTGTCTTAGGCTATATAAAGTATCAAAATCTAATATGGTGGTTGTAATAATCCATTTCTGATCGAACGAGCCAGGCGAAAGATATCTCAGTGGCACCTTGGGCGTTTTGGCGTTGTATGTTTGTGCTTGTTAGAGCATAACTTTCAAACCGTTTATTCAATCTGTATGAAGCTTGGTAGGTCAATAGATTGTGCTATGAAGATTTGCTGGGATGCTTTTTATGATTTTAATCGGTGAAAGGGTTGTAAAGGGTTCCAAGAGGGTAAAACAAAAACTTTTACAAATGTGTCGAATGGGGTGGCACATAGATGGACAGATAGAGATACATTTGTTTTCATAAGGTTTAAAAACATTGGTTAATAGTGTTTGTAAGCCTATTTTAGGTTTGTCTAAACACTATCGTTTACAAAATAACAAACAAAAAGTTCGAGCAGAAAACAAGTCCAGAATAATAACGTAGGCAGGTAACAATAACAAGTTATAATCATGAGCGACCGCATATGAAAGGGCTTTGTTTGTATATTCCAAAATGGTTTTATTTTTGTTCTAGGACGTATAGTTTTTGAAATACAGCTTAAAAAGTAGAAAACCGTCGTAGCCTGAGCTCCCTTTTGTTAGACTTTCACGGTCTCAGCAATAAAAAACCTTAGCAGAGGTATAGCGATCCACTAGTTAAAACGTCTGCTTGGTCTAGCTGACGCTTGCTAAAAATGGCTTTTCTTAATCGTCCTACTATCGTACTCTAAAGATTTGCTAAAATGCTACAATTGCGAGGAAATGTTGCCATTACAATGAAAATCTCGGTTACGATGCGCAAGCCAGTCCATATGAAAAATTAACTAATTTAGATTGTGTATTTGTGATTTTGTTAACATTTCCAAAACATAATGCCAAATATCATTTGTTTGATACTGCGTTACCGCGAAATTCGGGGTCCACAAAAGCATTCTATTTTTTATGTCGGATGATCAAATGTCGGCCATGTTCCTCGCAAGCAGACGTTTAAACTAGGGGTCTGCTTCTGCTAGGTTTAGCGGACTGCTAGCCAGCGATTATGAATAACATTTTCCTAGCAGTGCCCCAGCAGGCTGCTAACGGCCCACAAAGTTTTTATGAATAATACTATCAATGTCTTCCTAGTTCAGGTTAGACTGGATATAAGCTAGATAGCGGATAGTTGCGATTCGCAGTAAGTAGAAAGTCTCCTATAACCAGTTAGAGTCGACATAAAGTTTTGATTTTGTCCTCTAATCAAGACATTACATCTACTCTTACCTTTTTATAGAATCGACCATTACACCTAAGTACGTACATAAAGTGTGTAACTACAAGAAAGCTCAAGGTGCGAATACAAAACATGCGGATGGTGAACGTCGCATGCGAGATCTCAGTTCGGGGCGAACCACTACTTTATTCATGTGGTTTCCACCGAAACGGCTGAAGGATTTTTACAAATGAGGTGTCGTTAGATTCTTCTGGAAAATGAAAGTGTCATAGGTACAGTTTATGACACTAAAGTGGATATGGCGTCTTTAAGGAACCATTTTTTAATTAACTAAGACTAAGAGTGGTACAGATTCATCATAATCAACTTCAATAAATCATCATTGTGTAAAAAAACTATATAGCAGCTGTACTACAAACAAACGTGTTTTTTGTTTGTTGAAATGAATACTTGTTTTGGAAACTACTAAAGCCCGAATAAATAAACATTCGTCCAAGTACTACAGCTATCGACTGGAATAGTCCATACTAATATTATAAACGCTAAAGTTTGTATGTATGGATGTTTGTTACTCTTTTACGCAAAAAATATCGAATGGATTTTAATGAAACTTGGAATATACATAGTACCTAAATACATGTGCTGGATTAACATATGGGCTATTTTTTATCCGGGTACCACGCGAGTAAAGCTACGGGCGGCAGCTAGTTTAAATAAAGTAACTAAAGTTAAAGAAGGGAGACAGTTAAACACAACGACACTACAAACCACTAGGTGAAGTGGGGTAACATTTGAAAGTTTGCAAATGGAAAACTGATATACTCGTAAATGTTACTAAATTTTACAAAATTAAATATTATTATGCCAACACAAATTCAACAAAACCTCTAATTGCAACGAAATAATATGAAATGTTATAAATAGGTGCGGCGCGCGGCGGGTTGATATATTCAATGGTTACTTAGACCGTGGTGGAGTATCATTTATTGAAAGATTAAAGGCTAAAGAAAAAAATTAATGATAAATTGAAATTAATATTTTATTTCCAGTTTTAAATTTAACGAATTAATTCTGCTAAAACGCATTCAACCGAAGTTACTTAGGTACTAGTTTTGCTAACGAACTGAATTACTTAAAAATTAAAATTTTAGATTTTGATCACCTTGTAGGTTTTATGCTCCTAGTTTGTATGTACTAATGTTGGGCAACAAAAGTAGGAATTAAGTTAATTACTAGGTGTGGCATTACCGGGTTCTTTCTTAGTCAGTATAATCTACTGCAGATATTAGTTAAATTATGATGAGTTTTTTTTTATTATATGACCATTATATAACAGATAATGCTCATTGAATTTAACGATTCAACCTAGTATGCACGTCATTGTTGAATCGAGGTATTTCACATTAGGCACCATATTACTATGAAATTGAAGTTGAATCAAAGAAAACAGAAAAGGAGCTCGAAAATGATGATTGAAATTTAGCTCATAACGAATTTAAATTAGTTGAAAAATCAGTTTGTTGATTTAACGACCACCTCTTTTTCTGATCGACTGGTCTAATTAACAGATGTGATTTACGAAATAACTTATCTCACGAATGTGTCGCAAATAGTCAGTTTCCGACGCATTCCAGAAAAACACATTTCCATTCCGGCATTCAGGGTTAATTACTATCAGAAATTAACATTTCAAAAATAACTAGTTAAAGAGTGCACAGTTTATTCAAAATAATGAACTACCAAATGCCGGGTAGAAAGACATGAAAGCAACGTCTTCAACGTGAGAGGTTTGCCTACATACATAATCATTAATAATAATTGAATGTTTTCAATCCTTTTCAATAAAACGGAACGATGACAGTTCGACGGTGAAAAGGTTCGATTGCCATTGATTCAAAGATAAAATAGTTTATTTACTTTTATGAGCAAATAAACAAACAATTTCAGTCAGACCGATTTTATTTGTACAAAGTAACCGCAATAATTAAATAGAGGCTGGTTTTGTACAGGCAGATTTTATTTGATTGATTCTGTTTTTGCTTTGAATATGTTAGGTTTGGGTATATATAGAAGGTAGTTAAATATCATGTTTCAAAAATAAATAAGACTTCATTCAAATAATAAACAATATTATTCAACTTCTTGGAACCATTTTATGTTTCTTTAGACTTGCGAAAACTCACGCTGATTTGTACTATGATTACGACACTTTTAAATCAAAAGTAAAAACGTACCTAATTTTTTTACAAGTCGTGATCTCTTAACTTGGTTGAGGCGTAAACAAACATCCTCTCTTTTCAGATTGATATATTAGTAGAATGTTAGAACTTCTCGGCTGGAATGGGAGTAAAAAAAAACTTAGAATTCGTTCAGCTGCTTCTCTCCTTGAGCATGTCGTAAAAGTCGACTAAGGGATAGTATCCTCCCCAACATAATGAACCATCTATGTGGGCGATGGACTGATCACCTGTCACCATGGTTCACCATATCCGTCTTGGGACATTGAATCACGAGTGGCTGCAAATTTTCTTATGACTACTTGTGGCTCTGCCCACCCCATTAGGGATACGGGCGTGTTACCTACTTCCAGGTCGCCATTCCTCAAAGTATTATGCTACTTTACAATAGCAAACAATTAGTTCCATGTTCCATAGTAGGTATCATGTTTTGTATAGGTGAAGAGCTTAGGTAGGATTTCATGGATGACTTAGAATCTCAAACAAAGACGCATAGAAAATATTATCCAAGGATAACACGAAGAAAATGTTAAGATCCCGCGTAGGTTGAGCTTCAGTACCTATAATCTTCTCGGTACCTATCGTTTGGATGTAATAATATCGTATTCTGAAGGATCCCTTTTAAGTCAGTGTTTAGTTGTGTGCCGGATCGGAAAAGTAAAAACTTGTTGAATCGAAGACCTTTCTTTGATAGTGAGATAGAATTTTAGGGTAAGGTGCTCTATAAAATAACAGCCGGCAAGTGCCACACGATAATAATGGGAATGCTGGACAGTCATTTTTTTATATTTTGTAGCGCTAGTGATGAGGAGATTTTTAGTTCATGCGATACCAAGGCGCATTGCTTTTCAAAAGATTAATGAAAGCACAAAGACCGTGTTCAGTCAAATTGGTGGGAATGAAACTTCTATCCTCTTAAATTAATTTCTTTATCCTCACAAATTAAGGACAAGTCTCGCCAACGTTTTAAAATCAGATAGGAAGAACTGGGGCTTCGTCTTTGTCTGAAAATAAAATAACCCCGGACTTTATTTTATCTTTATAATGTTCGTTTCATTTTGATAGTATCCTCCAACATGATGAGATACAATAAGCAAGTATTCACAAGGAGGGTTGACGTCAGGCAGGCGGCCGGTCATAAAATACCTTAGCCAAAACTCTTACAGCATGATCCAAGGATCATGCTGTGCCGACCCCACATAGAGTGGGATAAGGGCAGGAAGATGATGATGATGTTCGTTTCATTTTAAAAATTCTCTGTGGAAAGCCATAAAGTGTTATCTATTTATATTATACATACATATTATCACGCCTGTATCCTTAATAGGGTAGGCAGAGCCACAAATAATCATGCGAAAACTTGCAACCACTCCTGATTCAAAGTTATCTATTCACTTATGTTTATAACATAACATAATTACGTTTCGTGTGCGAAAATCATGCACATCAATATTACTCACATTTAATTTACAGAAATTCAGACTCAGGGAAATCCTACGTCATTAGTTCGTGTGAAATTAGATATGAAAACCACTCTATGAAAACCAACCTACATCCAATCCAATTAATATTATAAATGCGAATGTTTGTGAGGATGTGACTATGTATGTTTGTGCCTCAATCACGTTGAACACGGCTGAACAGATTTCAATGAAACTTGAAATATACATAGTATGTGTGCTGGAATAGCATATAGGCTACTTTTTGTCTGGATACCACGCGTGTGGTGCCGTGGGTGAAAGCTAGTATACACAAACCATCATCTAAATAAACTAGTAGAACGCTCCCGGAACTTGAATCTATCGCTGTTCTTCGCTTCGCTGCTCTTGAAGTGGTCGGGCCAATAGCTCCTTCGAACCAGTGTAGTGAAAGGATTTAAAGTGCGCTTCAAGGGGTCCTTTCATGCACTCGACATACATATGTTTGTATCATGAGTACCTACGTAGATATCTAAATTAGCTTCCTTACTACGAAAGGCTTACTGTATTTGAAGAATTTATCAATACTATCATAGTATAGCTATTCAACGAGTTAACGTCACCAGCCTTTTGGGGACCTTAACTGCGGTCGGTCTGAGTTCTGTTTTCTATCTGTAGGCGAACTTAGATAGAAAACTGAGCTCATTTTCATTTCTTATTATTATACCGATTACCTTAAAGTTTTTAATGTTATTGTAATTTATCTTTGTAAATAAAGTATCTAGATACTATTAAAATAATGATGATTATTAAGTAATTCCGAGTTGATTCAAATGAGGCCAACACGGCAATATTTTATAGTTTTTCACTAAATTTGGAAGGAATATGTGAAAAACACCTCGTGAAGTTAAAAATTACCTGAAAGGGCTTGCTTTGCCCGTTGATATAACAGTTTTCCATTTTCTTGTCTATTCGAACCGAAATTCTATAGGTACATCCAAAGAGTATTGAATCACTCCGTTTTGGTTCACCGGGATTGAAAATACGCGTAGGTTTTACTCTGGCGTGGATTAACTCTCTAGTGGTCTAGTTGGTAGTGGCCTTTCGATTCTAAGGTCGTGGTTTCAAATCCGGCTGTGTACCAATGGATTTTTCTGTGCGAAAAATTTATGTGAGCTTTACCAGTACTCTCAAACGGTGAAGGAAAACATCGTGAGGAAACCCGCGTCTTAGTCAGCTCCGCACGTATTGACCATGTCTTTCCTGTGGACAAGGTCGACTAAGCTGAGAGGATGGAATAGGTGCTGGGCAAGCCTACTCGATTTAATTCGTCCCGGGCACTACAGAGTCCCGTTAGTGAAGGTAAAAGTTGCCTCCTTACGCTGTATAAATCATTTACTATAGATGGTAAAAGGCCTAATTATGTTTTAGGTACCTGTACCTGCAGTATTAGGGAGTTGTCTCATCACACCCAGTACATAAATTTTACGTCTAAATCGCGTGATAACTATGCTAAGCCTCAGTTTCATGCTTTCTAAACTCTCTCCTATAATTTGAACCGAAATAATCGATCACTATCCGATTTACGAAGCATTATTATTCGATACCTAATGTATAATGTAAAAGTTACCGCGAGGAAGCGAATGAATATGTAATGTTTAAAAATACAATATAGATTTCTATCTATACAACCGGTAACACCCAGTGGTGGGTAAAGGCCTCTTCTCTATCACGCCACTTCTGGTGGTCTCGTGCCAGTCGTATCCACTACAATGTCGTCTGACCATCGGGCAGGTGGTCTGCCTCGAGACCACCTTGTACCGTTGGCTACCATTCGGTAACTGCTCTGGTCGGTCTGGACAAGGTGTCCCATCACTAAAGTCTTGCAATTTTTTACGCTTGCTGCACCCGGGAATCGAACCAAATACAATCCGAAAATACAACAGTCTCTACTTTTATGGCACCAATCGATAAGGTCAATGCAGAATGTCAGTAAGAGAAAGTAAAGAAATGTTTCCTTTGAGCTTTGAGCTTTGAGCTTTTATTACCTTTTCACTATTCACAGTACTTTCCTACCAGGTAGATTAGAAAATTCTACCCTCTTTAAAATGCTTTTTAATAATGTCTTTCAAGAATTTTAATATTTTTCAATTTTCAAGCAACCTTGTTTCTCGTTTGTGCATGCACGTTAATATAAAAATTTATAATAAGATTATTTTCTTAGTGAAAATTACAACATTGTGCACGTACATAAACTTGTTAAGAACTACACTAGTTAGTAAAAAAATGTTTTTAAATGGAAGGTTCCTGACGTTTTGCAGGAGGAGAAATCCATTGCTCTAAACTAGAGATAGTTTTTACTACACATATATCATACTATTTCTTGTTGTCACAACTGAATAAGCAAAAACATTTTACTCGCGACTTCCCCAAGTACGGTAGATAAACATCATCTCAAAATAACAAAAGGGGTTGTCAGAGGTACGTCTTAGCATACACTTATCGAAACGAGAAATGTTCGAAGCCATGACCTTCACAGATCGAAAGTCGAGGGGTGTTACCTATATCTCATTCTAAGGCAAACACGGTTTTGATCTTATGCCCCTACTTTTTATCGTACTTACGGAAAGAAATAGAATATTTCTAGATTCCTTACACAATATTGGACGATGATTTGAAGTACTGTGAAGTCGATGTACTCGTATGTAGGTAAGATAAAAAGGTAGGAAGGGAAGTACCTACTTGCGCACAAGTTAAATACTTTTATCATAAAGGATATTTTTTGCGCCCCTTATCTTTCTACAACACTGTAAAGGCTTGAAAACGGACAGTTGCGTTCTAAACGGAAGGAATTAATACTTTAAAATAAGACTTGTTTACATAGTGTATTTTTTAGTTTACTCAACACAAACAATAAAACCGGTCAAGTGCGAGTCAAATACGTACACGAATGGTTCCGTACCATCATACATGCACATAAATGTTTATCGTATGCCACCTATTACAGGTACATGCTCCTTATTTAAATCATGCCAAAATGCAAAATCTTCTAATTTTAATATAATTTTGTACAAATCAGTATTAGATAGTTTGAAAAAGAAATACACAATGATACTACAAAAAAAGAATTGCAAAAAGTCATTCGACCCATCCAATTACTGACCGCGCCTAGTGTTGCTTAACTTCAATGATAGATTACGAATGGCAATTTTTTTTTCCTTGGAGGAGCGGGCTCTTTTTTTATTTTATTTTAATTATTTGTTGTTAAAGTGGTACCTACTATAAATATATACTCTGTGAAATTTTCAAATGTCTACATTAATATGTAGACAACGGGCTGTATCTCATGAACATCAGTTCATGACAGACGAACGGACGGAAGGACGGTAATGGGGTTCGGAACGGTAATAGTTGGCACCCATCGGGTACGGAACCCTAAAAACGACGGAATACACAGCTATTGGAAATTACTCTGACTAGACCACTCCTAGCGTAATAATACAACCTGCTTTCTAGTTATGCAAGTGCTTATGTATAAGTCTTCCGACACAAGGCCTGGTGGACTGTACAAGAACCACTAATGGGCATCTTGCTTCAACAATAAGTAGTTTCATTTCTATGGTTTGTCCTAGACTCTCCGCATATTACTTCAACAATTAATTTAAACTCCGGCGATTCCCACTGAGGAAGAAATGTTTGCATATTCTGTAAATCTATATTTCTTTCTGGTCTGGGCATTGTAGTAGATACCTAATACTTTTTTTTACCGTGGGACTTGTAGTTTCTGATGCCCACGATTTCTAGTCCTAGCGGACTACGTACGATCAACAGTCACATTTGTTGGGTGTTATTATTATACTATCCGGTTCCTTGGACCGTCACCGCCAAACAAAAAGAAAAGTTAGCAAAAAAAATTTTTTTTTAGGAACTAGATACAGAAAGTAAAATTTACAACTTTTAGTTAAATTTACATTTATAGGACATTGCTTGTGACGTCACGCGACTTTCTCCGCGTTGCTTGATGCGCCACCTGTGGTGTCCAATTGAGAATCTAAACCATCTCCTGTGATTATATTCTCACCAAAAAACTCACTCTAACAAAAAACCTCAAAATCGGTCTAACCGTTTAGGAAGAGTTCACTGACAAACACACATACATACGTTACCTATATAAAGGTAATTATATTCTTACTTCTCTGATGGATTGGAAGTAAAGAAAAAATATAGGTATGTAAAATGCGTTCAGCTGCTTCTCTCCCCGAGCATGTCATAAAAATCTACTAAGGAAGAGTATCTTCTCCAACATGATGTATGTATGTTTGTACTCTCCAACATGATGGAGATGGGCGATGGGTTGATCACCAGTCACTATTGTTCATATGGCTGCAAATTTTCTTATGTTTACTTGTGGCTCTGCCCACCCCATTACATATTATCATATGGGCATGATAATACGGATGCACTTCAAAGATTCCATATAATTATTGATGACGATTATTAGCTGTTCTTTTGTTTAAATAAATACCAAGTGATATAACGAAGTCATCAGTATTAAATTAAAAAGGTAAAGACTCGAAGCAATTTAAACTTGTGAGTTCTTTGCAAAATGCTCGACTTGAGAAACCAACCAACGAAGTAGGAACTCAAAATAACTTTTATTAGATCCGGCTTCACTGACCGTTTAGATTTTTACATACTTTTATGCTACCATAATATTATTTAAATAACCTCTTTGAATTTATAAAATTAACTCATATATTAATAAATTCTCAATATAAAACACTGAGCAATCGCGGATGTACCTTAGTCTCAAATTCCAATTTATTTAAAAACATACACATAAGTACATACATGCATAATTATCACCCCCGTATCCCTAATGGGGAGGGCACTTGGGCAGAGCTACAAGTAACCATAAGAAAATTTACAGCCACTCCTGACTTAGACAGCCCATCGCCATTTTAAAACAATGGAAAATTATACCTAGCTAAATGTATTAAACGGGATGCGTCAAGCCAAAGATAGGGCGCGATGGCGCTCATTAGGGGAGGCCTATGTCCAGCAGTGGACTGCTATAGGCTGCTGATGATGATGATGATGAAATTCAGATACTGAACTAATAATATTATGTTGATCATTGTTAGCTGGACTAATTAACCTCATTAAGGAAGCCCGAAATGAGCTTATTATGCATTGACTGGATCCTATGTACGTATGAGAGCACTGGTGGTCTAGTTGGTAGTGACCCCGCCTTCCGATCCTAAGGTCGTGGGTTCAAATCCGGTCGTGTACCAATGGATTTTTCTGTGTGAAAAATTTATGTACGCTATACCAGTACTCTCAAACGGTGAAGGAAAACATCGTGAGGAAACCCGCGGCTTAGTCAGCTCCACACGTATTAACCATGTCTTTCCTGTGGACAAAGCCGACTAAGCTGAGAGGATAGAATAGGTGCTGGGCAAGCCTACTCCATCTTAATTCGTCTCGGGCACTACAGCGTCCCGTCTGTGAAGGTAAAAGTTGCCTCCTGACGCTGTATAAATCATCTACTATAGATCGTAAAAGGCCTTAGTAGTATAGTATGTACGTATATATAGGTGTAATAGGTACCTATATCTAACGAGGCCCTGTTTTCTGTCAGGTTCGCATAATATTTAGCTATTCTTCTTCCATTTAATTCTATCGGAGTCATCTAAACGCTTACATTTTACTGACTCAATTTATCGTACAGGAAGTCCATCATGAAAAGCAACATTATACGAATGAATGAACACGTATTCATATACAAAGTTACGAATTAACAAAACGGACTTTGAATCATTCTATGAATTTGTACAAATACCTACTTAATTTCATTTTGATATTTCATGTTTTTTTTAACATTGTATATTTATTTATTTCAATTAAAATTCACGCTTCCTAATTCGCCTGTAAAAAATATTGATAAATTAAATAATTGATTAATAATTTTGTTTAATATAACTATTTCGTTAAATACACATTTTAACCTTAATTATTTGCTACACGTTCATTGTGTAAATTAATACCTTTCACATTTTATTGCCAATGAATTAAAAAGCATTCTGATAAGCCTGGAAACCTGCGAGGAATTCTGTCCGTTTTCCGATTTAATCCTTTATTTTATATTTTTAGGGTTCCGTATCCCAATGGTGCCAACGGGACCCTATTACTACTATGCTGTCCGTCTGTCAGAGGGCTGTATCTCATGAACCGTTATAGTTAGGCCTTTTGGGCCTTTTACCATCTACGAGTATAGTAGATGATTTATAGAGCGTCAGGAGGCAACTTTTACCTTCACTCACTAACTTTATAGGTAGACAGTTGAAATTTTCACATAGTGTGTATGTCTATTGCCACTATAATAACAAATAATAAAAATAAAAGGAACCCACCATACATGAAACATTTTTTTATGTACAGAAAGCGTCATCAACTAGTACGGTTTCACTATTTCTGTCTACAGTATTGATCTACAGTACAATGATTTTATATCATACAATGTTGGATGTGTGTACAATGCATTGAATCCGACCTGTGCCTATACAAAATATTTAAGCTGCTTTACCTTTGATAACATTTTGGTAACATAAGCTCATGCTTTAGTTACGTCATAGCTGCGGTATTATGTTTCAAAAAATGTATCATTGCATTATTAAACATAACTGTGTGTAGGCCTAGTCAACATCATCATCATTTTCAGCCCATATTTACCCACTCCTGGGTAGGCCTCCCCATTTTATGCCATTCCAAGCACTCATGGCGTAGCTTGCTCAGACGTTCTTGATTGATCGTTGAAGTCAAGCAACGTTGTACTCGGTTTCAATTTAGATGGGTGATCTCAAGTCGTTAATACGAACTTACTAATTTATGCCATTCGATTTAATTCGTTTGAGTATTCGGGGGTTAGTCTCCCTTTGTCTGCTGTAGACTGTCTTATGCATATCTTGGCGAATAAATGGTTAACCTATTTGTGTTTTGCTATAAAATATTTGGAGTTAATATAGGTAAGGAAGACTCAAATTGAATTACACAATTCTACCCAGAGATCCAATTGCAATCTTAGAATGTGACTGTATATTTTGTTGCGTCCGTCAGCATCACGAGTCTGCACAAATTCAATTGGAATGGGAATGGGATACAGTCGTAACTCACTGGGTACGGGTAATGAGATTGAATATTCGTATTCCTGGATGCACAATCTTTAAATTACCGTATGACATTTTGTTACTGGGTAACCTACGATCATTTCCATTTCACTGTATCTAATTTAAACTCTTTACCATTCACGGTTCACGAGATAGAGCCCGCTGACGGACGGACTGACGGACAGCGGTGGCTTAGTGATTGGGTCCCGTTAGCACCCTTCTGGTACGGAACCCTAAGAAACTAAAACTTTAGTCTACTCAAGAGAAAAAAATTACGTTACTTAAAAAAATCTCACAAGCAAGTGCAAAAATACGTCCTATTCTTATCTGTTGTTGAATTTTGTACTTAACTTCTCACACTAACTTCGTACTTTCTTTAAAATCGTTGTCGCATGTAGTTTTGCTTAATCAGTGTTACATACATGACCCGTAGGTACTGTATTTGTAACACGACTGCGCACCTGCTCTAGTCTTTGTAACGTTTTTAATATCTTACTCATATCGCGAAACTAAACGCAATATCCAAGGATGTATATTTTTAACCGACTTGTTGAGTTCGAAAACACGTGCCAAGTGTACGAAAGGACCCTCTTTGAGACTTTAATCCTTTCACCACACTGGTTCGGAAGAACTAGTGATACGAGTAGTAGTAACCGACTTATTTTTAACGGCATATTTTATTTAGCCAAAACAAGATTTTTGTGTAGTCTAGCGATATCTCCGCCAATTGCTAAAAAAAAAATGGTCAAGTGCGAGTCGAATTCGCACACGAAGGGCTCTGTGCCAACGTACTAAATGTTTCTTGTACGCGGCTACCTTTTTTATTTTTTTTATTATCTTTTGTTATAGCGCCAATAGAAACTATTGAAAACTTCAACTCTCTACCTATGAGATACAGCCCGCTGACGCGGACGGACAGCGGTGGCTTAGTAATAGGGTCCCGTTGGCACCCTTCGCGTGTAAGGAACCCTATAAATGGACATACACATTACAAAGGTTTAACTGTCCTACGATATTCGGTCGTATGTGACAATTCCACTCGTGTATCTCACGGTCAGCTAGAACATAAGTTAGAATAATTATTGGTGTAGGTTAATTAATTATGTATTATATTATTTAAAAAATGTAGGTGTGGAAATAAAGCTTTTTTTTGTCACGGTCGTAATTCAGACTACTCGTAAGTAAGTTCGTATGAGCCAGTGGCTAAGTCTTGTGACGGAGTTCTTAGGCTTCCTAACGACCTCCGTCATTGCTTAAAAGCCGGGACCGACAATTTAATATTCCCTCAGAAGCACGGAAGCGCTTAATTCAGACTATGTGTGTTCGTATGAGGTAGTGGCCAACTCTAGTGACGGAGTTTTTAGGCCGCCTAAAGGCCTCCGAAATTCAGACTGCACTTGTAAGTTGTCGCATACGAGCCATACGACTGAAATCCGCTGAAATTCTTCCCGTAAAAGTTAAAAGCTTTCATAATATTTTGAAATCACGATTTGCTGATGTTGAAGGTTTTTGCTTTTGTTCTTTTTTAATATTTTGATGTCATCTCGAGTGATGAATTAGGTGTTCCAACAACATTATCGATCGATATATATGTATTTTACAGTAGGCATTTGTTTGTTATCAGATAAATAATTCAAAATAATTTATGAGTAAAATTTTACCACAACCTTTGAAGCCTCGAAAGGCCTTTGCGGAGACTCACTTTGCATAATTTGACTCGAGTTTACAGTCATCAATTAGCAATTAACCACAATAATTACCTATAATTTGCCTGTTGGACATACATTTAGGCTAGCATTATTATTAAGGTCTAATCGTTTTGTCTAACCTACCTAGATAATTACAATTAGTTGGGTATTGTTTGTGTATAAATACTAAATAATAAACGAACAATACCTAACTTGTGCATAGAATTAATTTCATAATTAATTCTAATCGTTTTAACAATCTGTAAGATTAACATTTACTCACAATAAAAAACAGTAAACAAAACGTTGACTAAACAATTCGCCAATCATACACTCGCAATGCAAAACCAACAGTTATCATTGACATGCGATGAACACTTACGTTTTCGTCTCGACTTTCGATGGCAATCTGCGCGGGCGCTCACAAAGTTTCCACTCACACACTGACCGCTTGTAGGATTCTTTCGATTCACGCGGCGTCGCTGGCTTCCCCACCTTAGGTCCCTCAATGCACTCACTCTAGAATAAATCCGCGTCGGCGTCGTTGCCAAGTGATACAGTTATGTTACAATACCGTGACATGGGTTCGGTAATTGCGATGCAGAGCGTGGCTTTAAGTGGATGCCGGATGTGCAGGTTTTGTACATCAGTGAATTCTTAATTGCCATGAATAAGAAAATTATGTATTTGATAATTTTTTAAACTAATAAACACTCCAATTTTTTTCTTCTTTATATTATATCCCACTCGTTAATGTGGGTAACGAAATGAAGGTCAAGAAACAGCTTGAACCACTATCAGACCCTACTTCACTCTACCAAGTACAGAAATCGATCTACGGATTGTTTTCGAAGATTTTAGTTTTATAGCAGGTTTTATATATGAGTAAGTATGTGTGTCGTATTCAATGAAATCGAAGGTCGTACCTTTTCAGATATTTTTTTTAAACTTTCGAAACTTATTTTACAGGTTAGATTATTGAGTGTATAATTTTTAATAACCAACAAACGCTAAGGCCTTTTCCCATCTATAGTAGATGATTTATACAGCGTCAGGAGGCAACTTTTACCTTCACAAACGGGACGATGTAGTGCCCGGGACGAATTAAGATGGAGTAGGCTTGCCCAGCACGTATTCCATCCTCTCAGCTTAGTCGACCTTGTCCACAGGAACAACAAGACATGGACAACACACGGAGCTGACTAAGCCGCGGGTTTCCTCACGATGTTTTCCTTCACTGTTTGAGAGTACTGGTATAACGCACATAAATTTTTCGCACAGAAAAATCCATTAGGCAATAAACTGCCATAATGCAGTATGTAATGAAGTCATGTAATATTTAATTTTATTGTTGTGCCTCCCCGTGGTCCTGTACACGAGATCATTGTTTTCCAAATTGAAGAACTCTCATAATCGAAATATTTCGGCATATTGCAGCAATGTTTCCAGTTAATTCATCAAACTATTAACTGGGAATGACGACTCAATTCCAATGCTATCAACAAAAGCTTCATTACATAAATCAAATTCGAAGGTACCTACTTGGTCATATTCCATTTGCAAATGGAATTGAAACCACAGTTTAACCGGTACTTATTTGTTGTGCTACCACAATCTACTTTGTATTATAATAAGTTATGTATCTATTGCATAATATTCATGCATAAAACAGGGTGACTCAACACTAGCCTTTTCAATCATTATGTCATGTAAACTATCCAGTTTAAACTAGAAGTGCAAATCATTAATACTTGTTATAGGCTTGTGTTAATAAATCACATATCTCGTGTTAATATTTTGTATTTATCTGATTCCCATAGCTTTGCTTGGTTTGAAGCTAGATGGCTCTTTGTAAAAATGACCAGCAAGCAATATTCAATATTCATTTATCAAAGTGCACCAAAGACGTCTTTTTAGCGTTCCGTACCCGAAGGGTCCGAACGGGACCCTATTACTAAGCCTCCGCTGTCCGTCCGTCCGTCGCGGGCTGTATTTCAGGAGCCGTAAGAAGTATAGTAGATTTGAAATTTTCACCGAGTGTGTATTTCTATTGCCACTATAACAACAACTAATACAAATTATATAATAAAAGGAGTCCCCATACAAGAAACTTTTTATGTACATGTACGATCGTACGGAACGGAACCCTTCGTGTTTCGACTCGCGCTTGATCGGTTTTTTTAATTTGGCTGCCTTTTAAACTACAGTATTGAAAAACGACGCGTTGTTACCACAATATTTGTCCAGTTTTAAATTTTACCGTATAGAAAATTCTTTCAGGAAGCGATACAATATAGAATAACCAGCAGTGTTTTTATATGAAAAATATACCTTCTATCCCTAAGTACTGATCTAGGTGCCTTCTGTGCACCACACTAGTTCATGTCAGGTGGTTTTCATTAAGAGTGTGCAATAGGGTATTTAGGTCACCAAAATAGATATAGAACTCTGTTTATTCAAAAAGAAAATGAAAGTACCTATAACAATTTTTCTTTGATTCCTTAAGGTGAAAACACGATAGAACATGTCATAAAAACACGATTAAAAAATCTTCAACATTCGGGAACCCCACCATATTTTCAGATGATTACTACTTTGATAGGTAGGTAATAACTATTAATTAGGTATTGAAACCAGTCTTTTGATTCATTTTGTAGTTTTCTTGTTTGTTATTTGATATCAATATATTGCGCGGTCTCACTCTGTACTTCTTTAATACACCCGACAGCATCATCATCAGCGTCGTAGCGCTATTATATAGAGGTCTTTTTAAGTTTCCTACGTTATAATAAAAAACAACGCACGATTTATTTAACTTTGTCCCTCCTTATCTTCGTATCCGAAAGTTATTTAAAAAATTTACATTAAAGCAAAAAGAAACATAATAATTGAAATTAATACACTGACCGACTTTATAAACGAATTTTTGCTCCTAATGTTTATTTAAAATCAGACTTTCAAATTCGCGATCACAATTTTATACGGCGCGTTTTGCTTGCTGAGTCCGATAAGTTCGTACCAAAGGGGCGAGTTGATGGAACGGATAAATAATATTATTTCTATTCTTCAAGTGGTAGGTACCATTATTAAAAAATAATTTGTCCAGGATATACTTACATTCTGTAATATGAAAATCTAAGACTTCTTTTTGAATTTTAACGAAATAAACTAAGGCCTTTTACCATAGTAGGTGATTTATACAGCGTCAGGAGGCAACTTTTACAATCACAAACGAATTATTTTAAATATTCGTACTCTTCAATTTTTTTAAATGGATGTTAGGTAGATA
Organism: Scotopteryx bipunctaria; assembly: GCA_949320045.1. Taxonomy (NCBI): domain Eukaryota; kingdom Metazoa; phylum Arthropoda; class Insecta; order Lepidoptera; family Geometridae; genus Scotopteryx; species Scotopteryx bipunctaria. The sequence continues at coordinate 3,222,173 of OX439440.1, forward strand.
TCTGATATGCTTTCAGAGATTTCTCCGAACAAAACATCAATGAATTAATATTTAATATTATTATTGGAGCTTTTCAATTACGAGTTTGGGTTATATTAGCGAAATGGATTATAATGTTGTAGAAATTTACACGCTGTTTTCAACCAATTTTATTCATTACTAGCTGCCGCCCGCGGCTTCGCTCGCGTGGTATCCGTATAAAAAATAGCCTATATGTTAATCCAGTACATGTACTATGTATATTTCAAGTTTCATTCAAAACCGTTCAGCCGTTTAGGCGTGATTGAGGCACAAACACCCAAACATCCAAACTCACAAACTTTCGCATTTATAATGTAAGTAAGAAGTAAGATTACTAACGCATGTTATTATTAAGTACGGGAGCCTGTAGTGTTCCACTGCAGGGTGAAGGCCTTCCTTCCTTCCCTCCGGTCATCCCTGTTCTAGGTCACTGTGGACCATTCCTTTAAGTAGACATCAAGCTCGTCCCTCCATCATCGCTGTGATCTGAATATGTATGCTACAATATTCAGACATTCATATAACACATAATAGTGATTTTTAACATTTCGATATATAAAACGGTTGTTATTCGCTGCCTTATCCTCCTAGTTCTATAGGAATGATCCCAAGCAGAAGGCGTAGGAAGCGACGCCCACAATATTTCTCGTCACGAATAGTAAATATACTTTATCAAATCTGTTCAATAAAAGCTTGTTGACTCCTCGTAAACATGGACCAAATAGCATTAAATTTTGAATGTGGATTATTGTTCGTAAATATTCCAATCATCAAAGAGATCGGTCACAAATATTGAATGAACAAACAAGTGACTGACTGTTTGACAAAAAGCCGCGTGCGAATAAAATTAAAAATAAATAAGCGAATAAATGATAAATAATATTCTTATTCACTGGTGGTCTAGTGGTAGCGGTCCTGCCTTCCGATCCTAAGGTGGTGTGTTCAAATCCATTCGTGTACCAATGGATTTTACTGTTATCATTTATGTGCGTTATACCAGTAGGTAAACGGCGAAGGAAAACATCGTGAGGAAACTGGCAAGCCGTAGAACCTAATAAGTTCGAAAGCATGTGACAAGTGGACGATAGGAGCCTTTGAGGCGCACCTTAAAATCCTTTCACCACACGATTCAAAAGAACTATAGTATACATCAGTAGTTGGTATTCATAAGTTGCACTAATCTTACTAATTTTCTCATAGAGGGTGATAATAAAGTAGAGTGTCCACCTCGGGAGCAACACTGTTTTAAACTCGAGTGGCTTACTTTGATCCCTCACTGCGCTCAGGATTCTACGCTCTGAACGCTAAACACTCTCGTCTTATAAGTAGTTGTTTGCTCCCTAGGCAAACAATCTACTAATTTGAGCGAGTAATCAAAGGGAGCGAAGATATTAGTGGCAACTATTGACCGAGCAAACGCAATATATCGGTTTCTCAACTAATCGCAAGATGAGTAAGTTCATCATCATCAACGAATGATGATGGATTTGCAACCTGACTTCACCCGCTTCCGGGTACAAGCCGTCGTGTGAGCGTTAGTGAGCCATTCAAAGATGTAATTTTATGCGTTTAAACCAGCATAATTTGAATGCACTAACATAATAAGTTTCATGCATAAAAATCTGTGAAATTATTTCAATAACAAACTTTTATAGGATACTCGTATGTATAGGTAAGCGCTTCCGCCGCGCGCCGTCTCCAACTCAAACAGTTCCCTAAAGCGATTATGTTGTAATTTTACATGATCTTTACTTTGGATACAGTGCAATTATCTTGTACCAACAAGCAGTGAAAGGATTTAAAGTGCGCGGATCAAAAGTTCCTTTCGTGTATATGACAAATATTTTCGAATTTTTTAGGTTCTACGACATGCCGGTTTCCTCACGATGTTTTCCTTCACCGGTTGAGAGTACAGGTATAGCGCAAATCAAATTTTCGAAGAAAAAAGTCCTTTGTTATTGCTACCAATCGTGTCACTAGTTCTTTCGATCAATGTGGTGAAAGGATTTTAAGGTGCGCTTCAAAGGCTCATTTCGTGCAGGTCCGGATTTGAACCCACGACCTTAGGATCGGAAGGCGAGGTCACTACCACTAGACCGCCAGTGCTCTCGTTAGAAATCATTATAATCAACTCGTGGTAATTCAGTAATAATATCACCCAACCTTTCAGAAACCTTACAGGTACCAACCTGTAAGGTAAACAGAAGAAATATTTACAGAACATATAAACATTTCTCTCTCAATTGCTTCTCTGTAGAAGCATTCAGGCTATAGAACAAATTAACTCTCGAAATAAAAAAGGCCGACACAAAAGAGACTTAAAAAACTTACTAAAAAGCTTTTTACACGAGAAAGTTATGGCACCACAGGACATTTTAAAATTTTATGATTTTTATATACCCATAATGTCGATTTTATATTATCTAAGTAGGTATAAGATTTTTTATAGTTTATGCTAACAGGTATATTTTACCTCATTAGCTGGTATAAAATGTCTCATGTTCAAAAAGGCCATATTCAACAGTTCTCAAGTGTGAATCATCACTCAAGTGAAAATTCGCTGACATTTCTCCATAGAAAGCAAATAATATTATGCTTGAGTATCGACTTGAGACTTCAACTTTGTCTAAGATATACCCATGCGTCAAGTTTGAGTCAATACTGGATCATACAAGTATATCTTTTTGTTAGCTTAAATGCTATTGAATGGCATGACATCTAGCTAATCGGTTTTGGGTTGAACTGAAAAAATATTGTTAGAGTTGTCGCGGATTGAAACACAAAATATTATTTTAGTGGTGCGGAAAGATATACAAGAATGCTTGAGTTACTATACGCCTTGAGCGTTTTTCTTGGGTAAGAGCCTCGCGCGATATTGTAATTTTCTTGGAAGTCAAAATTGTGACAAACTAAGGTTGCTTTTTAAGTTTAAAAAATGCATATTCACGAGCGTATCAATGATATCCTAGACAAGTTTTATTCACATTTCTATCGACGACGGCGACGTAAGAAATCACATGCTTCGTTACATAATTGTCAGGAATGCCGAGAAAGTGAACATACATTTTAATGACGCGATGCCTCACATGAGATAATATTTGCAGAAAATTTATCTTCTAACTTATAAATGTATCTAATCCAAAGTGAGCAAAATTCACTCTTGCAATCTTGCAATAAACATGTTTCACAAATCATCCTGTTATTTCATTGACTCGAATAGAATTTCACACATGTTCTATACTAATAATAGTCGTGTCATTAGTTCTTTTGAATCAGTGTGGTGAAAGGATATAAAGTGCGTTTCAAAGGCTCCTTTCGTGCACTTTATATACACACATATTTTTGAACTTTTTAGATTCTACATGCCGGTTTCCTCACGATGTTTTTATTCACCTTTTGAGAGCACACAATTTATTTGAACAGAAAAATGCATTAGTGCACGATGCACGACTGGATTTGAACCCACGAACTTGGATCGAAAGGCGGAGCCATTACGACTCGACTAACAGCTCTATTCTACTCTTTATATCATAGTAACTATATTAACTTAACTATATTACACGATGCGCTGGTCCTTAAGCCAGGCAGTTGTAGTATTTTATCCTGGTCATTGACTTAAAAAAGGGATAAAACAAAATCTTATACTGGCATTTCTGGGCAAAGGCTTCCCGTCTCTCTTTTCTCGCATCCCATTCTCGTTCCACCTCCTTCCAATCTCTTTCGAAGTCCACCAAGTCATCGTGCAAGCGTTTTCTTGCTGTGCCTCAGCGTCGTTTATTGTATTGTCCTACTATATTTCAAATAAGAAAGTTCGCAGTCGTGACCTTAGATTCCTGGATCAGTATTGCCATTCAGCGTCGAAATGCGGCCAACGTCTTATGCTCACTTTTATGCTCCGTTTGAAGTATTTTGTAAATTAAATTTGTATTAGATGTAAGTTTATTTCTGTCAATAAAAGCATCTTACCATCTTCTTATTAGAAAGTTTGTGATGATGGTTGTATGTTTGATTCAATCAGGTCATAATCACTGATCGGATGAGACATAGAATAATTAGTACTAATCCTTGACCTAGAAGAGCATAGACCACCTACATAATCAATACATGCCGCTTTTTATCCGGGTACCACGCGATATAATCTAAAGATTAGAATGTTAATGAACATCCTAAAACAACAGCACACAAGTAAAATGGAGCGGAGAAATCTTGTCCAATAAATAATTCTACTACGTTACATAAAAATAAATTAAGGTATCCGAAATTTTGCGACTGTTGTTGAAAACAACAAAACATCCTTTATTTTATTAAAATAAAAACAAAGAGCCAGTTAAAGGTTTTCTCGAACAAAAAACACGTCACACAACTTTGCCAACACGTCATGCAGAAAAATAAGTAAACAAACAATCAAAATTAAAACAAAAGTATACATATAACAAAATTGAGAAAATAAAAACAACAATTTAAATTAAGCCTAAACATCATCAACAAATTCAATAATTGTCTGCTCAGCTGCCGTCTTGCTCACTGAACACTCGTACATAAAAGATAGAAAATATATTATGTAGATAAATATCTATTGTTGATATTATAAACAAAGAGAAAGTTTGCCTCGATCTTGAATTACTGGACCAGATGATCCAACATTAATTCATGTGCAAATAATCTTTATCGATACTGATGTACCTAACTAGCAAGTTCTGAGATCCGTACGCAACAATAAAGAAATTGAAAACGGATTTATAAAGGAAGTTCACATCCTGCTGGACCGGATGTCGAGAAATAACATTGAATGCGTGTATCAACACGTGCCGAGCGAATTGTAAATAGGATATTCTCGCCAGCAAGATCGATATATAGGTATGGGCGTTGGCTGATCACCTGTCACCATGGTAGTTATACCATATCCATTTTGGGACTTTAAATCAGGAATAGCTGTAACTTTTCATATGATTACTTGTGGCTATGCCCACCCCATTAGTGATACAGATGTGTAATGTATGTATACTTCCTTTATATACGAATGCTAGAGAATATTATGAGATTTTGCATTTCTTTTATATAAATGAGAAATACAATTGTTGAGCGCGGTCACAATTGGGATGGGTGACTGCAAGTGGCTTCGTGTGCTTCGGAGGGTACGTTAAACAATGGGTCCCGGCTTTTAAGTCATTAAGTCATGACGGAGGCCTTTAGGCAGCCTAAACACTCCATCACTAGAGTTGGCCACTAGCTCATACGAACATACATACAATGCATTTCTCTATTAGGCACGGCAGCCATTATCGGCAGAGCACGGTATGCCTATAAAGGATCCCTTGACATGACGTGCTGATTTTGGGCGCCGGCCCTTAAACGTCATCGATGTTACTTTTTGTCTTATAAAATATCAACACTATTCATTATAATAATATTTATTTGCCTAAATATGTAAAACTGGTTTCTTAGTGACTGACTATCTATCTATGTAGTAGTGTCACTAGTTCCTTCGTATTAATGTTGTGAAAGGATTTAAAGTGCGCCTCAAAGGCTCCTTTCATGCACTTGGCACATGTATTCGAACTTTGTGTCTGACTAACTCGACGCAAGTCCCTAACTATAAGTTCTAGAACTACGAAACTTAGAGCGTATATTCCTCTTGTGGTGTGTTTGTATGAAAGGAATTCACGAAATCATGAATTATTTTATTATAATATGTGAACCTAGGTACATATTTAGGTTTAAGATATTAGACCTCTAAATTATGGTTGTAAGCCGTACAATCATTTACAATAATAAGATACAAAATTAAAATGAATGTTAAGAGAAACAAATAAAATAATAAATACTTACTTACCTACTTACAAAATTATGTTTGGATCATTTAAAAACTCGCTTAAGCTTTTTTAAGTAAAATGTCATTTGTTTTTAAATTCATTAACAGATAACATACGAATAGATATTGGGATTTTGTCATAGATAGTAGGAACCCTACAAGAGTTGGCCACTCGCTCGTACGAACTTACTTTTAACATACAAAATGCACTCATGCCGATCGATTGTGTTCTGCATGGATAGTTACGGAGTTTACTCTCTAACTCTGATTGAAATTTTTCAATTTGTTCCAATTTACTTCACAAAAACGGCTACCTCGCCTTGTAAATTGCTGGAAATATAAGCCAATTTAGTTCCATGAAATGAGCATTGCGAGAGCCTTTGAAGTCTACAAATACTTTGCACTTTTCTGAATTAAAATCTTTAAATTCAACTTTCAGTACGCAACGGGAAAATGAAGTTTACCTATATCAAAAGGAAAACTCCACACGGATAATGTCACGGAGCATTCTTAATATTGTTTTACTAGTAGAAAGCTAACTCCCTATCCCCTAGAACTACCAAGCTTTAAGTAATTAAGTACCTATATTGTACTAGTTTACCCGTACGGCTTCGCCCGCGTGGTGTCAATTATGACACCCTATTTTACCCCTTTTTAAGGATAGTTTTGAAAAATCTTGAAACACGTCCATTTTTTTAAGTACCCCGCCCTTTAAGAAGTTCCCATAACAAACTTTGTAGACATTGTAATTTTCATCAAAATCGGTTTAGTAGTTATGGGAATACGTGGTAACTTTCGCATACAGAATCTTTCGCATTTATAATATTAGTAGGAAGTAGAATTTCGCGAGTCAAGCCGTGTCAAGGGTCAAGGGTACAGTTAGTTTCCTTTAAAAAATACTTCAACAGCTTTATTAAAAGTAATAAAAACGCTTTGGACTTTATGATTCCTGATAACATTTTTCTTTCAGCGACAACTTTTTCTATGAAATGTTAATTTATATATTTTAATTTCTCAGGGAGCACTCATTACTGTTCCCTGAGAGAGCTTTCTGAAAAACTAAAGGATTTATGTAAAATGAACCTGCTTCTGGGTTTTCACTAGATATTATCTTACTAGGTACTAGGACTAACTATTAGGTATCCTACTTCTGTTACTGGTTTTTAGTATCAGTGTGGTGAAAGGAATAAATTGCGCTTCAAGAGGTCCCTTTCACGCTTGACACATGTCTTCGATTTATCATTCAACATCGCATTTTCTTCTCGGTGATTTCCTTCGTCGTTTGCAAGTGTATTAAAATATTCAAACATAAATTAATTAGTGCTCGCCCTGATTTTATACACGACCTAATAGAACTTTCAAAAAAGGCTTAAGTACATACATACATACATATTATCACGCCCGTATCCCTAACGGGGTGGGCAGAACCACAAGTAATCATAAGAAAATTTGTAGCCACTTCTGATCCAAGACTCCCAAGATGGATATGGATAGATAACTATGTCCTTTAACGTTGCCTAAGTAATTGATTAATACTTTCTCTGTCAGTGAACTGGAAGTCAATTGGTACCTATTAGTTAAATCAACTACGAAATATTAATTGAAGCTGGGCCAGACTGTCATGCGAGATCCTCAACTGAGTATTTAGTTTATCGTTAATTAATTTTGAAATTGGAATAGTTAATTCAGACGCAAATCTAGCTTAAAGCGAAATTACGGAATTCGATTCTCCTTGTGTAAACCCTGCCGCCGGCCACACGCTAATCATGTTCTCGCATTTCTGGTATCGAGCACTTACACTAATTCCTGATAATTCAGCTGCATTGCAAATTGTTGGCTGCGCAATCGTAATATCAGATTACATCTCTGCTGGACTGGGAGTAAAGTACATAGAATGCGTCTAGCTGCTCCTCTCCCCGAGCATGTCGTAAAAGTCGAATAAGGGATAGTATCCTCCAACATGATGAGATACAATAAGCAAGTATTCCCAAGGAGGGTTGACGTCAGGCAGGCAGCCGGTCATAAAACACAGCCAAAACTCTTACAGCATGATCCAAGGTTCATGCTGTGCCGACCCCACATAGAGTGGGATAAGGGCAGGAAGATGATGATGTAATCGTAACACTAATATCAGATTAGAGTATCCTATTTCGGGTTTAAGCAAAATTTTAAAGTATGATATAAAAATATCGGTCAGGTGTGAGTTTAATTCGCACACGAATGGTTCCGTACCATTGTAATGTACTTTTTAATATGACTTTTGCTCTATGTACTTTTTAAATAGTACAGTTTCGATGATCGATTACGAACATCGTATTTAATTTTATGTTATTTGTTGTTATGAGAGAACTGGTGGTCTAGTTGGTAGTGATCCCGCCTTCTGATCCTGAGGTCGTGGGTTCAAAACCGGTCGTGTACCAATGGATTTTTCTGTGCGAAAAATTTATGTTCGCTATACCATTACTTTCAAACGGCGAAGGAAAACATCGTGAGGGAACCCGCAGCTTAGTCAGCTCCGCACGTATTGACCAAGTCTTTCCTGTGTACAAGGCCGACTAAGCTGAGAGGATGGAATAGGTGCTGGGCAAGCCTACTCCATCTTAATTCGTCCTGGGCACTACAGCGTCCCGTTTGTGAAGGAAAGAGTTGCTTCCTGACGCTGTATAAATCATCTACTATAGATGGTAGTTTATTTGTTGTTAAAGAGGCAATGTGAAAAAACACTGAAAATTTCAACTCTACCTATTACGGTTCATAAGATACAAACCCGCTGACAGACGGACGGACGGACGGACGGACAGCGCAGGCTTAATATGGTCCCGTTGGCATCCTTTGGGTACGGAACCCTAAAAATGTAATTTGAAGTTATCATCATCATCCATAACCCGGCTTTACCCACTACTGGGCAAAGTCAATAATTCTCAAAGTTAATAATCAATTTTGATGCTCTTTATAAAGGCATACGTACATAGATATCAAAACTTGATTGAAAAGAGTTTTGTGGGTCATAATTATGACGTGTTCGAACTGGTTTTACAGGTTGTATGTTGTAAGCGAAAGAGCAAACGTTGCGTAAGATACCTATGTCTTTGTTTGCCCGTTGCCTACCGGCGATTTTAGATTTCAATGATCTGATCCAATTTTTTTTTATTAACAGATATAAACTTACAACTAATACAAATATAATTTACAAAATACAAAAGAAACAGTCGGGCTATCTAAGGGCCGTTGCAAACGGTCTATAGATAGCTCACCTGATCCAGCTCATTTGACGATTCTGATTCTGTTACTTGTATGTATGTATTACTAGCTGCCGCCCGCGGCTTCGCTCGCGTGGTACCCGGATAAAAAATAGCCTATATGTTAATCCAGTGCATGTACTATGTATATTCCAAGTTTCATTCAAATCCGTTCAGCCGTTTAGGCGTGATTGAGGCACAAACATCCAAACATCCAAACATCCAAACTCACAAACTTTCGCATTTATAATATAAGTAAGAAAGTAAGATTATCACGCCCGTATCACTAATGGGGTGAGCAGAGCCACAAGTAGTCATAAGAAAACTTGCCACTCCTGATTCAAAGTCCCAAGATGGATATGGTGAACCATGGTGACAGGTGATCAGCCCATCGCCCATATAGATGGTCCATCATGTTGGGGAGGATATTACTTATTAGATGTTTTTTTACTAGGTATATGTATCCAACTAATATGATACTCGTAGTAACCATTGTATACCTAAGAGCACTGGTGGTCTAGTGGTGACCCCACCTTCCAATCCTAGTTCGTGGGTTCGAATCCGGTCGTGCACCAATGGATTTTTCTGTTCGATAGAATTATGTGCGCTATACCAGTACTCTCAAACGGTGAAGAAAAACATCGTGGCGCACTTAAAATCCTTTCACCGCACTGTTTTGAACAAACTAGTGACACGGCTAGTACCTATTACCACTATTCGAATGTTCGTAAGGATGTTTGTGTCTCAATCACGCCTTAACGGCTGAATCGATTTTGAAGGATACTGTGAATAAACATAGTTAATTAGTTTTTTTTGACATTTCACGCAGCTTGTACTATAGGAACCAGATGGCTGATAGAAAACTGATATACTTTTTTTTTGTAAATACATACTGTATTGAAACACCCAGACCCGGAAGAAATATTTGTAGAACATGCAAACATTTCTCCCGCAGCGGGAATCGAACCCGCGCTTCTTGCGTCTCTCTCAGTCAAGCTTTCGCCACGACGCCATTAACTTTCAAGACCGTCAAGATTGTCAACGATAGCATTTCCAGACTAAATTCGAGTGCAGACGACACGAAACGGTTTAAGAATGTAATTGGAATCCGGGTCAAATCAGCTTTCCGCCGACACTGGCTAAGTGCCGGCATTACTGCTGTTACATCACAGACGCTAAGCGGCCCACCTTTCCATTACCTACATGCTTACTTAAAAAATCTGCCAAATCAAAAAAAAAAACAAATTTTCTGTTTAGGTAACACTACTACTAAGTCGAGTCAATAGTTTTTTCGAACCAGAGTGGTGAAAGGATTTAAAGTGCGCCTCAAAGGCTCCTTTCATGCACTAAACACATGTTTTCGAACTTTAAGGTTTTACGACATGCCGGTTACTCACGATGTTTTCCTTCGCCGTTTAAGAGTACCGATATAGCATACAATACATTATTCGAACAGAAAAATCCTTTGATCCACTGAATTTGAACACCTTAGGATTCACTACCACTCGACTACCAGTGTTTAGGTAATTTATGGCCACACTCCGAAAGGAATTTCACCAATACCACCTTCTGATCGTCAGAGTAGCGCTAAATCTGACCGAAGACTGGTTAGTTCTTTGCATTTTTACAATTTCGATGTCGCTATAGAGTTAATGTTACAAAACTACAATATGTATCAATTTATTTATTTGTATTGTAACATTTGCGGTTCACATTACATCTAAATTAAACACTACGAAGAATTGGATAATTCGAAACAAAGGTTTATTCCAAAGTATTTAATATAATCCGCAGTTAATTTGTTTATTATAAAATTAACCGGTCAAGGTCAAACAAGAATAGTTACTGGTAGAGCACGCAGATTACTTTCACTATAGGGGGCACTCACTTTTTGCAATACAACCTCATTAAAGTGAATTGAGAGTAAAACATTATAGGTATATTTTATTGCTTTGTTTTATTGAATAATTATTCACTTACAATATTTGTTGATAATTCATTAACATGTTAAATATAACTGGAAAAGGCAAGTAAAAACATCGCGAATATGCCACATTCAACGCCAAAACAATTGCACATTATTCAAATTTAACATGAAGTCAGAAGCTAGTCATCTCCAATCAGCTTTATTGTTTGTAGAGAGCATTTTTGAAAAAACTTCTCAATCTTTCAATATTCTGCACTTGTCGGTTATTATTTGTACCTATGCCCATTTCATACTGAAAAATAGACTAATTAATATTTCGCAGAGAATTTTATTAAAAATAACCTCCATCCGTTCTAATTAAAAGAATCCACAGAGATCTGTTGTGGTTCTAGGATAAGCACCGCCAAAGAGACGAACAGGTGTCTTACTCCAATCTATAAAAAGCTTTGAGTTTTGTTCTAATAACGATTCGGCTAAGGTACATTTTTTGTAATTTTGTAAAATAAATTCAATTGCTAAATTTTTTGCTCGCAACGGGGATAAAATATGACTCATATCAATACTCCCGTCTGGTTGGACATACAAGACTCGATCGTACAACTCGACATTTTTGCAAACTCTAGGACCAAGAGATGAAGGTACTCTCCCATCCTCGTGATCAATGTCAGACCTGTATCTGTTAATATCTGGAATGTTTTCAAATCCTCCTACAAAACTCTGCTTCTTCTGATCCTCATCGCCTCCTAAAACGTACCTCTCATTCAGTGCGTTACCTATTTTAACGTGTTTGTTAAAATTTTGCATGCCCATATTTTTATTTGCGCTTACTTTCTGAACCGCTGCAATTTTTTCTCCCACTTTGACTTTTTTGTCGTGTGCCGGTAAATAGCCGTGATTATATTTCAGTATGGATATTGAATCTTTGTTGTCATTCGACTGATTGGACACTTCAATAGCCAGCTGCCGGCCTTTAACTAGTGTTGGATTGTCATCTTCTTCAAGAAGCGCTTTCTCGTGTTTGTATTTTAAACGTATCGATGGATGCTGCTGCTTTTGGCTGTTATGATTTTCTTCGAATTCCATGTTTATGCGACGTGGCGTGTAATCGTTGCTGTACGATTTTACATTGTGCCATTTATTGGCATTCGCTAAACTTTTTGAGTACATATCCTCACTTTGGGTTATTGCCTGTGATTCTGTGTTTTCAGAATCGGCAATAAGGTACTCCAATGATTTTAAAAATGGAAGCACAGATTTGTATTTCTGATTGGGTATAGATAGTTTATGGACATATTTATGATTTTTTGTTTTATCAGGCAACATGACTGGCCGTGGCTTGTAGGTTTCTTCGACACTGTTAATTTTTTCAATGGAATCGTAGTTAGCATTTCTGTAAAACCGATGATCCCTCTGTTTTCTTGGCACCCCTCTATTTGTTATTTCCACTTGTTTAGGTTTTGTCTGTGCATGCAACTTTAAGATGTTGCTCCTTAAATCATCTTCTAAAATTTGAACGTTAATTTGTGGATCCTTTCTGATGATATCATTTCGTTTTTCTACAATATTTTTTCTAGTAAATTGGGGTGGACGTAGTTTCGTTATTTTAAAATCGGATGCGTAAGGGTGTGAATCAGATATTTTAGATAAAGGTATCGTTAACGGAATTCTTCTCATATTCTTTTCTCGGGTTTGAAAATTGATGCTCTTGAGGTAATTTAATACAGTTCCAGCATATTTAGAACTTGTCCATTGACCAAACACTTTATTGTCTTTATCGATAGGTGGAGGTGTTTCGATTTCAGATAATTCGGAATATGGTTTTGTGCTTAAAGTTTTCTTACCGTTGATTGCCGAGGTTTCTTTTAATGTGTATATAGATTCGGCTAAGCCTTGATTATCCATTTCAAGACTTTTGTCAAAATAAATACTTGGTGGAACTGGAGGTGGTGGTGTCTCATATACAGATACCGTTGATAGTTTTTGGATACCAGATCCTGAAAATGTACTTTGAGGATTCGTTTGCATTTTATATTTCCCTGTTGATTCTACTGTATTTACTAAATTCCAAAGTTCATTTTTATCTCTATGTGTTGTTCGAAATGTATCAGCGTTCGCTTGAAAGGTTTCCTTTTCTTCGTTATTATCTAACATTTGCGGGCGGTTAGAGAAAGTATTATCGACACCGACACTGTGTTCTATAAAACTGTATGGTGTTTGGAATTTTATGTAACTTTTAGTTGAATTAACTACTGGCGAGGCAAAGGTCTTTTCGAAGTTATTGTGTATTTCATCAGTTTGCAAATCACTTAATATAATGTAGTTGTTAAGATTTTTATCTTCGTTTTTAACTTTGTTTTTCGGGAATGGCTTCTGTTCGTATAGTGGATCCTTTCGCATTGTATAATTTCTTTCTATAGTTGACATTAACATCATATTTGCTCCGAATATTTCTCCCTCAAATCCATTGGATACTCCTGAACAAAAGATAAAATCTCGATTAGGTATCTGGTTATTACCGTGGCGGAATGTAGCAAGGAAGTGATTGCAGATGTGCTTAAGTTACCGTCATCTGCAGTCCCATAGCCAATGATGACGCTGCCTCCTTTGGGTATAACATAACCGTAGAGCTGAAAATAAAATACATTAAATGACTGCCTACTTTCTGAACTTTATAATAAATAGCTCTACCAACGTCAATGTTATGTGTATGTTAGCAATAAGGATTAGGAATGCAAAATTCGATTGCTTAATTTTGTCAAGGCATTTGAATAGCCTCAAGTGATCTTAATGTGCGGGAACTATCTCTTTGCTGATAGCATACAGCCTTGTAAATGATCTAGTTTCGTAACTGCTGTCTAAGTGAATTTATCACATACTTAATAAACTGTAGGCTTGAATCGTGGTCTCTTTGACCCTTCGTAAGGCAAAAAAGTACCTAGGTACCAAATATTGTAAGCAATGGTCTTGTTAGATGTTTTCGTATAAAATTCATGATCTAACATCTAATAAGAATCATTATAGACTAAACGAAAACAAAGCAGGTTTTGTCGCAAAACGACAAAACCCTTAAATATTGCCATTGTTTACAATACTTGGTATCTACTTTTTTGGACTTAACTTCGCTATGTTAGGTCGATAGAGTATTCTCATACGTCTTATCAGAAACACTTACACTTTGAGACGACTCACAGGAAACCAGACGCGAATCGATGTACAGTGCCCATGCTCCGTAATCGGACTGGTAGGATAGACAGACATGACGCCATACATCCTTTACGATGTCAACAGGAAATATTGATGTTACTTTATCCTTTATAGACAACTTCATGTGTCGTCCACCAGTGTCCAGCCATAACCGCAAAACGCGGTTGTTACCTTTTGCTGGAATAACAAGAGTAATGTCTTAGTTAAAACAAAAAACATAAAAGCTAATCAATGGCAAGAACGTACCTATACAAAAAAATGCAAAAATGGAGATACAATTTATGCAATCAAACCCATACTTAACCTAAAATTTACTTTTTCAGTACATGTTTATGGAACTTTTAAGTAATAGTTAAATTAAGGTGTGAAAACTTATGTTCCAAGGTTTATTTACCTAAAACTAAAGTGATTTAATCGTAATAGCGAAAAATACACGACGATTTGTTGACATAAATTGTATCTCTGTTAGTTATTATTTGAAATCTTAGGGACAATTGAGAATCGTCTTACAACTATGTTTTTACGCCTGTCTGTGCGCGGCGAAGCGTGACAGACACAGGCAAGAAAACGACTACTATATTGTTTTTACAATTATACTGCTGAATTTGACCATAATAAGAAAGGTAAATCAAAAAGTAATATTATGTTACTGAAAATACGTCTATTGCACTTCTTAAACTTCATACTACAGATAACCAAGGGTTAAGTAAACTAACATGGTGTTGTTCCAAAAATTACTAAACAATACAATACAATCTTAATTGTACAAACACAAGCAAAACATGAAATAAAACTAAATCAAAATAGGTAATTAAATATGCGTCATACAACGGGCGGCCTTATCTCTAAAAACGATCTCTTCCAGGCAACCTTTGGATGGACGGGACAAAACTTTAAAAGGATAAGGACGGCAGTTAGGCTATTGGAAAAACATCTAGAGAAATACCTACAATATACATTGTACATTACCTGTACTAGAAATATAATATATATGAGTACTATCTGCCGCCCACAGCTTCGCTCGCGTGGTATCCGGATGAAAAATAGCCTATATGTTAATCCAGCACAAGTTTCATTCGAATCCGTTCAGCAGTTTAGGCGTGATAGAGGCACAAACATCCAAACATCCACACAAACTTTCGCATTTATAATATCATCATCCGCAACCCGACTTTACCCACTGCTGGGTATAGGCCTCCCTTTGTATGCGCCACGCTCCACAGTCCGTTGCACGTCTCATCCAGGTCCGTCCTGCGACGGATGCTATATCGTCAGCCCATCTCGCTGCTGGACGACCGACGTTTCTATAACCGGTTCTTGGACGCCATTCAGTTACCTGCCCAACTCCATAAATAAGTAAGAAGTAAGATATATAAAGAAGAATAAGTAAAATATTTATACGTAAAATATCAATGAACAAATCCAAGATTACCGAATGAAAGAAATAAAGTTACGATGATGTTGACAACGAAAGGAAATGTTGGACTAGGTTTTTAGAAATAGGAAGGGATTTCACATGCCGGATTGATACGGGCAGTGCTTTCCACAACCTGCAGCGTGAACGACTTACCGTAAAATCCGACGTGTGTTTTTAATTGGAAGGTTTCAGATAGCGTGGGGTACGGGGATTGAAAGGTACCCACAGCGTTCCCTGAGGTAGGAAAGAGTAGAGCGAAGAAAGAGGATATTGTATTAGGAGAGAAAGGATAATTCTGTGTCTACGAGTCTAATTTGCACTTATCTAAGTGTTTTGTCCCTTAATACAATGTATGGCTCAATTCAAATTTAGATCGATGTTTCACGGTTTCATGACCTCGCTTGAAACACCTTTTCGAGTAACTCGATAAGGGTCACGTTGGTTGAATGGTTTGTCACCCTACTTTGTTCAACGTGGTGTAAACATGTTGAATAATGCATAAACTGGACACAGAGCTTCCATCCGTCAGTATAATCCCGACTTTGTTGTACGAAGTTGTGAAGTGTGTGAAGCAAAATATTTGTATGTACAGAAACAACCAGGTACTTGACATACGTAAACTGCCCTCTTACGTACTTTAAGGCGTGTTAAATCAATACAATTTTATTATTCCTACCGTTTTTGGATTTCGAGTGACGAAAGTAAAGCAAAAACCAAAATTATGCAACATCGAACTGGAAATGCAACAAGTTCAGCTTTAAGTAGGTCAACGTAGTAGGTAAGTATGTAGTAGGTTGGATAATGCAATCGCATTTGCCCAATAATATTTTAGTTTAATGATTTGATATTTTTTTATATGTGATACGACAAACATATATAATATGTTTGTTCTGTGTCTGTGTTTTATTGTAGAAGTATGATTTACACAAAAGGTGTATTAGTGTTCCACAAGCCATCTGGTTCTCATAGTAGGTTTGCTTAGTTTTCATGTGAAATGTCCAACAATATTTATATTTATTCATTTATTTTAAACGACCCTGCCATATATAGATGCACTCCTGGAGATTAAATTGTATATGGCTATTAAATAAACTCTCTTTTATAAAATATTGAAATTTATCGAAACCTCATATAGCCATTTTTTTACGTAAAAGTTATTCTTAATGTATAAACGTTACTGACTAAAGATCAACCATAACTGTCTGAACCATTAGTCCTGGAAACATGAAACCTGGAAGGTATATTCCTCTTATGACGTAAGGAGAGAAAAGTAGGAAAGAAACACTGTACAAATAAACAATTGACTTACTGACGTATGAAAAAATACTCTGGTCATTTCCAAGGTCGTACACTCTTATCCATGTGCAAAAGGTAAACTCTCTCAAAGGCGGTGTCTCCACATCGTATTGAAGAAACTGCAAAATGGTCAGTTTGCCTACGTGAGCATTGACGTTAGTTTGTTTTGCATAACTCAAGCCATCGTAAAAGCTGTTAGTCATCGCGTTATACACAAGTACAATGTAATTAATTAGGTGCTACATGATCACAAGTAATTGCTACAGTTCGATGAGCAAATATTTTTCCAGTCAAATGATATTTTTGTGGAGGGCAATGTTATTTGGATTTCTGATAGGATTTTGCTTGGCTTTTTGACTTATTGACTTATAATCGGGATTCAATTCATCGACGACTATATTACGAGGCTCAAAGCACACTAGTCTCATTTCATGAGTAATTAACATTTTTGCATCTTTCATTGTATAGTCACAATTATATTCATACTAGCTACTGCCTGCGGCTTCGCTCGCGTGGTACCCGAACAAAAAATAGCCTATATGTTAATCCAGCACATATACTATGTATATTCCAAGTTTCATTTAAATCCGTTCCGCCGTTTAGGCGTGATTGAGGCACAAACATATAAACATCCTCACAAACTTTCACATTTACAATAAAGTAGGATAGGATAATGTATATCCGGTGGAATAATATTAGTTTAATTGTTCATCAATCTTTAATAGAATTTATATCGTGAATTATAATCTCGTAATCCAATAGATAAGGTTGTAATCATTAGATAATTATTGATGTTCGTAAAAAATAAACATACCTGGGCGTATCCCTTTTGCGTGAGAACAATTTTGTAAACCGGACGATTTATCGCATTTACTGACACGAAACTCAAGCACGCGAAGTAAATAGACCACGTCATTACCATCGATTGACTTGACCTACAAAATACCAAGTATGTTAATGCCATCGTAAAATATAACCTTGATAAATTTACTCATACGTAGCGCCCAATGAGTGACAGTAATATGCAACTTTTTTATATTTAAACAGGTATGATACCCACATAATGAATTTAAATAGTTTGTTAACACCAACAGTATGTTTTATGTTTCCTTCATCTATCGAATTGAAAGACTTTTCTGTGGCAAATCAAAGTGGCAACTGAGAAGTCTGTTGCTTGAAACAATTGTTAGTTTGTAAATAATGTTTACAAACCGCTATGCTGCACACATATTTGCGCTGTGATTGTACCTTAAGAAATAAATTATCTGTTTTAGTATGTACTCGTAAGCATTCAGTATTGTCAGAGTGATGAATGGTCAATGATTCCATGATTAATATTTTTATATATAATATGCTTACAAGGTTCACTTACACATTTACATCTTATGTAATTCTAAAAAGACTATCTGTGTAACTCGTTAGTCCAAGCCAGAGGTTGAGAATATGTTATTACCTGTCTTTCCTGGTATTAGATCATTAAGTGTTGAAGTTATCTTATATATAAGAATGTTTGTCCTGACTGTCTGAAGACAACGCTCAGCTTAAACCGCTGGTCGTAGAAACGCGATATTTTGAGGGTATATTCGTCTTGGTGCGTAGGGGTGTGGAAGGGATTTTTCGACATTCAACCCCTAGGGGGTGAAAAGGGGTAAAAACGTTTGTATGAACAACCTTATTCTTGGCATTAACATTCTTCAATAAATTTGTTAAAAGTCAGTATTAAAATATTTTCAAAACTACCCCTAAAACGGGGTATAGAGGGTGTCAAAGTTTATATGGGAACTTTGTAACGCATCGTGCGATTTGTTTGAGTTTCAATATTCGTATTAGTATTAATATTATTCATGGCAAGTAATAAACGCACTAAATTAATTGTTTCCCCAAACTACCCCTAACACCGGATGTAGGGCTGTACACGCTGTAACGGCTGAATGGATTTGAATGAAACTTGGAATATACATAGTACATGTGCTGGAATAACATATTGGCTTTTTATCTGGGTACCACGCGAGCGAAGCCGCGGGCGGCAGCTAGTAACATACGTAATATATTACGCCCGTATCCCTAATGAGGTAGACAGAGCCAGAAGTAATCATAAGAAAACTTGCAGCCACTCCTCATTTAAAGTCCCTAGATGGAAGTTGAAGTCAGGCTTCTTTAAAAAGTTTTTGTTTGAGAATTTAAAAAACCATTTAAACTGTTAATTAAATCAGAAAAAATATTAATTTGCCGTGACGAGATGGCGGGACGAGCCCGATGTCGTAAACGTGTAGAAAACTCAGGACAGGGATGTAAATCTATACCCATTCCCAATGGGACCTATTCCCAGCTGTGGGACGAAGTCATCATCATAAACATCTTCCTGCCCTTATCCCACTCTATGTGGGGTAGGCATAGCATGATCCTTAGATCATGCTGTAAAAGTTTTGGCTAAGGTGTTTTATGACCAGCCGCCTGCCTGACGTCAACTTGGGAATACTTGCATATTGTATCTCATCATGTTGGAGGATACTATCCCTTAGTCGACTTTTACGACATGCTCGGGGAGATAAGCAGCTATTCTATGTTTTCTCTTTACTCCCAGTCCAGCAGCTGTGAGACGAAGTGTATTATAATAAAAAAAAATAACGAATCATCTGAATAAACTGATTTATTGTTTTGTTAACAGGTCAAGGCTCCAGCCTACTACATCGGCAACCAGGCTCCGAGCACTCTTCCGCGCGGAGGGCCCATGCTGCATGCTTTCTCCCCAGCTGCGCCCCCCGTGCCCGCCGACCGTTCCAAAGCTGTCCCCGCTGGAGGTAACCTTCTTACTAATATTACTACTACTTCTTTCGAACCAGAGCACTGGTGGTCTAGTTGGTAGTGACACCGCCTTCCGATCCTAAGGTCGTGGGTTCAAACCTGGTCGTGTACCAATGGATTTTTCTGTGCGAAAAATTTATGTTCGCTATAATAGTACTCTCACAACGGTGAAGGAAAACATCGTGAAGAAACCCGCGGCTTAGTCAGCTCCGCACGTATTGACCATGCCTTTTCTTTGGGCAAGCCTACTCCATCTTAATTCGTCTCGAGCACTACAGCGTCCCTTTAATGAAGGTAAAAGTTGCCTCCTGACGCTGTATAAATCATCTACTACAGATGTTAAAAGGCCTTAGTTTCTTTCGAACCAGTGTGGTGAAAGATAAAAAGATTTTGGCCTACTTGAAGACTTGTATCAACTGCAATTTGTATAACTTGCACATGTATCTTGAATACAACACTACAGCGTCCTGTTACAGCGTCAAAATACTGTATAAATAATCTAATACCTATAGATTATAAAGATATTAGTATCTTATATACTATCGTGGGACCTACAAGCTGCAAAGACATCGGATATTTGCTGATAAGCTCTAACTTACAATCTGAGTGAATCAGTAAGGCTCAATAAGCACACTTTCCGATCGATCGATCCGTTACACGCGCCTTCGCCCACGATCTAAAGTTGCCTATAAGTTATTCCAGAACGCGTACCATGATATTCTTAGTTTAAATCAATCCTTTTAGCCGTTTGGTCGTGTTTCAGTAACAAATACAGTCACATTCTCACAAACTTTCTCATTTATAATATTAATCAAGATAAGATTGGTCTATCCATAGTTTTGTAATCAATAATAAACCCATGGATGACCATTTTTTTTCTATAATTTGTCACCTTATAGTATTTACGCAGAATGTTTAAGCAGTATGTTCGTATGAGGTAGTGACCAGCTCTAGTGACGGAGTTTTTAGGCCGCCTAAAGGCCTCCGTCATGGCTTAACGACTTAAAAGCCGGGACCGACTGTTTAATGTGATCTTCGAAGCACGGAAGCGCTCAGCTCGTAATGCCACTTGTGGTCACCCATCCCAATTTGTGACCGCGCAAATCGCTGCTTAACTTTAACGTTCAATCAAGACCGCCTAAGCAAGCTACGCCACGAGCGCTTCAGGTACAGGTACACAAGTACAGGGTGGCTATACGTATGTGTAGGTCCCACTCCAGCCAAACCCATGCGTACATACATCGCGGGCGGTGGGTCAGAACGGTGTTTCCCGCTGGCAGCCACGGAATGCCCTCGGGGTGAACAACTGTATACCATCCCCGGTACTCTTTACGCCAATTTAACGAAACTTTTTTAATGCCTCGACACTTGTTTTGCAGCTTCGCCTCTAACAGTGCGATCGCAACAGCTTGATCGATTTTTGTATTTAAAAAATATTTTTCTGAACTTTAATCATATTTCAAGTTCGGTTTCTGGCTCTTTAGAACATTACTAAACAACTGAATATTTTGTCGCTTAAATTTTGTGTGATTGTGATAATTCAATAGATTTTTTTGTGAGAGTATTTTGCGTAGGTTTATTTTTATGATAATAGGCCTTGTTTTAAAAACGTACACTGGGTGTAATAAATCTCCCAAATCTATATTTTACAAAATATCTGTTTAAGACTAGATAAGAAAATGCGCAGAAGTACGAATGCAGTGTTTCAGATTTTTTAATACACCCAGTCAGTATTTATAATCGCATGCTTTTTTTAATCCCGATTTGTTCGCAATTATACTTTATTTTCAAAAGTATAGAATACCTATAAAACTAAAATATGCTTTGTTTTATAACCTAAACGTAGGTATTTAAAATCTCGATGTTGTGATAGTTTTATGTGGTAAGGCGGGGGTTCTTAGTGGGTCATATCGTTATTTTGCGCAGGACACGACGGATACATGTCATCGCCGGAACGCAGCGCAGCCAGGGCCCCTTACGAGGACCCTTATTATACGCAGTTCCTCGGCCCCGCTGCCGGCAGACCGGCGATAACTCCGGTCATTGATGAAGAAAATGGGTAAGTGTTATTACTTTAATAATTCAAAACAGACTTATGGAATTCCATTACCTGAACGAAATTGCTTTGGTTTTTTATAGCCAAACTTTAAACGTTGCTTTGGACGAATGCTACATAGCGTTTGATATTTTTTTTTTGTTGGATTGCTGAAGACCGTATGTTTTTTTAGGGATACCGTCATTATAGACGACGCGTACCAAATGTACGGCACCATGGGCGCACCCCGGCCCGTACCGCGCCCACCTTTCGACGCTAGGTAACTAAACAATACCCTTATTTGGGTCTTTACTTATTGCTTATTTTCCTTATCTATAAGTAGGCATGATAATGATGCGATGGCAATAATTTAAGGCCCGTGCGAAAGGCTTTAGGGTCAGTTATCGACATATGAATTGAAATATTATATAGATTTCGAGTAAATAAACGTTAAGCAGTAGGTAGTTATGAATCTTTTATGGAAACAAATTTGCAGAGTACCTCCACAAATGGATGAAATGCAACGTATTCGAGTAGAGAAGATGGAACGGCAGCTAGCCAACCTGACCGGGCTAGTGCAGAAAGCATTGCAGGCCCCGGGGTCATCCGGCACGCCTCCGGCCGTCGCTCCTCGTAATGAAATCAGCTACCAAAGGAGCGGACCAGGTAAATCTCAAAAAAAAAATGCCACGCTACTCGAAACACCTACTCAACTTATGCGTGATCTGATCCGAGGTTGCTTCGGCCATCGTAATTTTTTTCAAAATTGGAAAAAATAACTCAATTGGCTTTAATTTAAATGGAATAAGTCGCGTTGCGAGGCGTGGTGCCTAATGTCCCATGCCTTTCCCTGCACTCAGATGTGGCGCGGTTTGCGAGCACCGAGAGGCCTCCTAAATTAGGGAGAGATAAATTTCGTAAGTGTGATTGAAGCGCGAAGAATTACGATTTTGTTGCTGATGCATTACTAATGACTGCTTCGTTTGCGAACCATTTTAAATACTTCCTACCAACATCCAACTGTGTAGTACAAGTAATCAAAGAAGGTGATGACTACGATGTGTCGTTTAGTCAGGGGGGAAACAAAACCACAAACCAAAGGTTCCACCACATTCCATTCGCAAACTAGAAAACGCTAAGCCTATGGTGCTTCCGTACATCTGACTTGAACAGAGAAAGCGCCGCTTTCACTCTTTAGCTAATAAAGTGTACAGACAGTCAAACAATGACGATGTGGTTTAATGTCCTATTAACCAAGTTCTTGATAGTGGCATTAGTATTGTATCGAGCATTGTAAACATTCAAATCGAGTACTCACGCAGTTTGCTTGCTTGCCAACTCAAAGTGCGTTTTTTTTCATTATTTCCAACTTTCATCTAATCGATTGTATTAGGTTAAAATATAATAATATTATTCATTTATAATGTTATTTGTGACGTAAATAATTATAATGTGTTATTGACCTTCTCCTAATACAATCGTTGTTTTCGAAACTCATCTCGATAACATTGGAAAGTTGAAATGATTATTATGTTCTTCATGAGTTTTTAGATTCATGATTAAATAAGGATGCTTTAAGTAGATGACATCGCTGTAATTTCAACATAAGCGGTCATGCTAATAGTACATAGTTATGATAATTATTAAAAGCTGTTAGGTTTGTAGCAACATAGAATTATCCAAATATTACTTACTTAACCACTATTTCGCGACATAGGTATTTATAAGATCCCACGATTTCCGGCCCATGTAAATAATAATTAGTTTGTTACAGAACATTATTTTTATTCACTCAGTTACTTACCCACATCACCAGTTTGAATTTTTTATCTATCAAGTCCAAATCTGCAAGTTCTAATCACCGGTCCGAATTTTACTGCCACACACATACAAATGCACACAATTTTACACACAAGCCACGAATGAGCCATTTTGAACGTATGTAACATTGTTTTAAATACATTTTATTAAGTAGTAAATAAAAATTGTTTCTAGTAGTACCAATTGTAAAAATAGTTTGCTGCAAATAAAAAAAGTTTACAGTTTAACAGTTTGCTTGATCAAAACTCATTTGTATTTCAGAAAAATCTGTCTCCTTTGAGAAATCAGTATCATTTAGCGATGATCCACCAGATATGAATTCACCCAAACAGCACTCACCTCAGCATTCAGGTATGCATACAAACCATTGTTTAATAGCCTATTGTACCCTTCCCCTTTGTAAACAGGTATCGGCTAGATTTTACCACAAATAGAACCTTACTGTATTAATATACCTACCTAACTACAATGTCTTTATATCCTTATACATGCAGGGTGTTAATGGAACTATATAAATGTTACTTTTCATATTACGAGTTCTAGTTAAAGCTCATGCTGACTAAATAATTACCTTTTTTTAAGTTCTACCCTGTAAGTATACTCGTAAAAGCCGATTTCACTGGACAATTCTAACTTCTAGTGCTAACAGTGTTCATGCAAATTGACAGCTCTTGAACTCAATTCAGAGATAAACTGCGTTCTGCGTAAACGGTGAAATCGGCTTTGAGATATAATACGTTTGTTAGATGAGCTCCATTATTTGGCTATCAGTAGGTAATTAGTTCCCTCGGTTTGTTGATCAGGTTTCTACTAATTAGGGTTGGTTGGGATTATATTATAGGATGATATTATGTAGCTTGGAATCGAATGCTCTAACCGCTAACCCGTCGAATGTTTGGTAATAATTAGGGTAGATATTTTGTCATGCATAAATAATCAATGACTCAATAATGGATTTACTGTTGCATCTAACCATTTAGGGATGGCAGTAGGTATTGGGAATACTTATCTAATGAAAGTCATTTCATGAATCAACACTGTTTTGGTTTTTCGTTTGTTTTAGCATCATTGACTATTCATCGAGAAATTCGTTGTCTTAATCGTAATTTTTTTTGGATTATGGTATTGTCTAACAAAGTCAGTCACATTTCGTGATCAAAAGAAACAATAGAATTTCTCGTAAAGTATCTTGCTCATAAATTAGTATCAGTACTTCCAATACTCATAATGATATGATATCGTAGGTAAAATTTTCGAGGGACGAAGACGATGTCTTCGCTTTCAAAGCTAACCCCTTTGCTCGAACGAACTGTCTATCATTCTTGTAGTTATTGTCATAACCATGTTCATAATTCTTGAATTTCTTTCCGCTTACTTCTTTGCAATAGCTGATACGAAACCTACAAAACCGGCAATAAAGTCATCGACGTTGCCGCGGACCTCCTCCCAAGGTAATACTTGTACAAATTTACTTGCAACCAATGCTTGAGAATCCTCTCAGTAGCTTCATATCATCCGAGTGATGGTTATCGTATTAATTACCTTCCTGATTGCGTGATTGAAAGGCACAAGAGCTTTTTTTCGTCAGCTTTTTCACCAGCTATGGCTTCTGGGAACGAACGCTGGGTAACCCGCAGATGTATTTCAGAACGAGATCGCTTGAAGCCGGCGCCGCCACCGAAGCCGGCAGGGCTGTCTGGCCAGCAGCTGACCATGGTGCCCCAGCGGACCATCGGCATCAGTGTCTCCTCAGACTTTTTCAACCAGCTCCGTCTGCTACAGAAGCAGAGTCGGGATCTGAGGATCGAGGTAAAATCGATTCTCTACCTTCGTTGCGACTGTTTTTGCGGTGGCGAGATGCGAATATGGTTTTGGTCTCAAGAGTCAACCGATTTTTAAATGGTCTGTGGTTTTTTTGGTTGGCAGACGCGGAACCTACGGCGCTCGACGCTGGGCCACGCGATGCACATGCGGCAGATGATGGGCGAGGCCATCATTCAGATCGGGAACTTGGCCGAGGCTTTCGCTGAAGCAGCCCCTGACACGGTATTTTTCCTTTTCACTTATTCGCAGGAACAATTGTATTGACAGCGCAGAGAAGTTTTAAAAGAGTTTTAGTAGGTGATATTGGGCAAAGCTATCTGTGATGTTGTTTAAATGGGGTGGTTGGAATTGCAGCAGCTGAGCCGTGAGGAAGAGAAATACCGACAAGACATGCTTCTTCTGGAGAACGACCTGTACGAGCTGGAGGCCACAGTGGAGCGTTTGCGTGGCCAAGCTGCTAATAGGTACAAGTACGTTTCATCCAACTCAAGGTCTGCTTTGTAAATATACCTTTTTGCACTTTACGTACTTCACGACCACTCGATGTTTTACGTACACCAACATACGTAGGATTTAAAATAGGCTAGACTAGGCAAGATGTTTAAGGATTAGACTCAATCGACATCAATGATAAGATCAATTTTTAAGGTCTTTTTGTTAAAATTATTTTTGAAGATGACTTAAAAGATTTAATTGTTGATTTGTTTCATATTTTCATCAATTAATTTATAAAAGAGCTAAATTATTGATACGCTATTGGAACTTCGTCCAATATCAATATTTTTTCTAGGGAAACAAGAGTCAACATGGCGGACATCGAACGCATAGCGATGGTTCTATCAAAGAGCAGCAAGACCGTGGCCGATTGGAAGCTCAAGTTCCCAGTCCTCCAGGAGACGATGAAGGCCAAGCTCACAGCGGAGATGGACAAGGTAAGCTGCTGGCGATTGATAGCTTTTGAGACAGGTATATACAAGAGCACTGGTGGTCTAGTTGGTAGTGACCACGCCTTCCGATCCTAAGGTGGTGGGTTCAAATCCGGTCGTGTACCAATGCGTCCCGGGCACTACAACGTGCCGTTTGTAAAGGTAAAAGTTGCCTCCTGACGCTGTATAAATAATCTACTATAATAGATGGTAAAATGCCATAGCAGATCATTCGGCGTAGATGGCGCTATTGTGCCTGGTTTTACATTCCGGTGTATGAACCTTTGTTTAATGTAAATTAAAACCACATTAAAACTATTGTTTAAATGTTCGGACGGTGTTTACTTAAAACGAAACTAGATGGCGCTGCTAAAAGTAGAACGTTCCTAGAACGCGCTATCGAAGCGTTTTGCATTATGCAGGGCCTCAGTGCAGTAACAAATATATTACTTCTACTCTGAATGTGATCGTTTTATTTCAAAAACGTCCTAACCGACCGACCAAATTGTTTTGGAGTTTCGTACATGGTCCTATCGAGTCGGATCTTTTTACTAATCTGCGGCGCACACAGAAACCGGAGGGCAATCCTCTGAACGTGCGCCACCGAACGGTACCAGTAGTTGGTGCCGGGTCGGGTGGTTAATTGTAGCCCGTGCACAACGGCAGCAGTTAGCCGAGGTGCAGATAGGGGAAGACAGTGTGGTGAGCCATTGAGGAACGTGACGTCACAACCGTGGTGCGGGACGAGGTCTACTGCAGCGGCGAATAGACGTCACTATCAACCGTGACGTAGAAGACGTTTCGGTGTCGTCACAGGAGTGACGAAGGCAAGGTACAACTGCATTGTCTCTGCAAGGAAGTGAAAAGTGGTATACTGGTGCAATTGTGAGTACAATTTTGTGATCTATTTCATTGAAGATAAAGTTCAGTTCAGTTTACAACATTCAAGAATTTTGACACTTAGAAAAATTTGAAGAGTGAATAATTTGGACTTTAAAATTTTATGTGCATGCTAGTTTAGACTTAGAATAGTTTTACAAAAAGTGATATGACGGGGAACCTATGCCCGATTTCGGTTCGATTAGTTTTGTTTTAAAAGACTTGTAAAATTTTTGTAAATATTCTTCGACTTGTAAAAATTTTAGTTTTTTTTCTGCATGTTAGTTAGGAACTTAGAATAAGTTTGGTAAAAAGTGAGATCCAACGGAGAATTTATTTTCGAATTCGTTGCGATTATTAACTTTAGAATAAAACACTTGTAAATATTTTAGACTTTGAAAGTTGCTTGTTTGATTATAGTGGTATTGCTTTTTGTGGTTCTTGTTAAAATTGTGTGTCAAACTTTTCAAAATGTCTTCATTAGTTAAGAGCCAATTGGGCTATAAAGCTTTAATTGAAAAGGCATATTATAATTTCAAGAAGTCTCCTAAAGAACGTCTGTCTAAAGAAGCCTATTTGCTAACGCGAATGGACTCCTTGGAAGAAAAATGGAAGGTATTTTCGGAAACACACAGAAAGATTTTGTTAAGTGAAGATGAGGCAGGAGAAGCTAAATACATAAAAGAAAATGTTTTTGAATGTGTTGAAGAAATATATATTGAATACAAGACTGAAATAAGAGAGGCTTTAAGTTTACTAAAAGAAACAAACAATGAATTAAGTTCTAAAAATATTTCTTCGAAAGCGGAGAATAATGTAAAATTACCAAAAATATCAATACCAAACTTTTCTGGTTCTTATGCAGAATGGACAACATTCAAGGACTTATATGTGTCATTGATTCATAATAACGCTTCAATTGATGAGGTTCAGAAGATGCATTATTTAAAGAGCCATCTCTCGGGAGAGGCGGAACAACTTTTAAGGCACGTGCCTATAACAGCAGCCAATTACCAAGAATCGTGGTTGACATTAAATAATAGGTACAATAATAAGAAATACTTAGCAAATTGCTTGTTGAAGCGCTTTATGAGTCAACCTGGTATCGGAACCGAGTCATGCAGTGCAATTAAGGATATGTTGGATGTGATGAATGATACACTTAATGGTCTGAAGAATTTGGGTATAGATGTGGAATCATGGGATACGATAGTCATATACACGGTGTGTTCAAAATTAGATTCAGAGTCGCGTAAAGAGTGGGAATTTAAAATAAGTGCTTCGGATGAATTGCCAACACTAAATCAACTTCGTGAATTTTTAGAATCGCGTTTCCGATCTCTTGAATTTTTAGAACCCAAACAGAAGCCAAAACCAAATTCTTCTTACCAGAAGCCTAAGGTTATGCATGCAATGTCGACTGGGTCCGATTCTACGGTAAAGCCTTGGTGTCCATACTGCAAAAATAATGATCACAAAATATTAAATTGTAAAGAGTTTTCGAAGTTGGATTATGATCAACGGCATAATTTCGTTCATACG
Organism: Scotopteryx bipunctaria; assembly: GCA_949320045.1. Classification (NCBI taxonomy): domain Eukaryota; kingdom Metazoa; phylum Arthropoda; class Insecta; order Lepidoptera; family Geometridae; genus Scotopteryx; species Scotopteryx bipunctaria. The sequence continues at coordinate 3,250,921 of OX439440.1, forward strand.
AACAGCATTTGTTTCAATTGTTTAGGTAGAAACCACTCTGCCTACATGTGCCGAGTACCCATTCGATGTCAGATTTGTAAACATAAGCATCACTCCTTGCTCCACCCAAGTCAAAAGTCAATTGCAAAAAGTACAGTTTCACCCAAATCAAATTTGGAAGTAGAAGTCAAATCAGCGGTATCAAATGTTAAGGCGTCGTTAGACGATACAATTTCTAATGTGAAAGCACATTTCTCCCAGAATAAGGGAAAGAATCATCAGATTCTGTTAGCAACTGCGGTTGTAGGCGTGCAAGCAGATCATGGATGCGTCCGGCTGCTTAGAGCTCTGATTGACCAGGGTTCGCAAGCGTCTTTTGTAACAGAATCTGCTGTGCAAATGCTAGGACTTCGTAAGATTTCCAGTAAGAGTAGTATCTCGGGATTGGGCAGCGATCAAGGCCATTTGGTCTCTAAGCACATTGTTATGTTGAATATTACATCGCGTCACGATCCCAGTTATCAACTAAAAGTACGTGCACATGTGTTAGGTGCGATCACAAGTCTTCTTCCTTCAGAAAAAGTTGAGTATGTAGGTTGGCCGGAGTTAGCTGACATAACTCTTGCAGATCCCCAATTTCACCGTCCAAGCAAAATTGATATTTTGCTTGGTGCTGATGTGTATGGTAGCATCATCAGAGAGGGTTTAATAAAAGGTCCAAAAGGTACACCAATTGCACAGTGTACAGCATTAGGGTGGATCCTGTCAGGTCCTACTCAAACCACTCATCTTGATGAGGCTGACGTTATTCAGTATTGCTATCATAATGTTGTGGTAAGTGAGCACTCTTGTGTCGATGAATTGCTGAAGAAGTTCTGGCAGATTGAGGCAGACGTCGTTGATGGTAAAATTTTCACTGAAGAGGAACAGCGCTGTGAAAAGTTTTACAGTCAAACAACTCAACGGGACGCTACTGGACGTTACGTAGTACGGCTGCCATTCCGTGAAGACGATCCGAAGTGCAAATATGGGAGCTCTAAAGAAATTGCCCTTAAAAGATTTCATCTTCTTGAGAATCGTTTCAAGAAGAACCCAGAAATCAAATCAAGATATTCTGAAGTAATACGCGAATACCTGGACCTTGGACACATGGTGCGTGTGGTTGGCGAAGAATGTAATAAGGCTGATGCGGTATATTTACCGCATCACGCTGTCATACGCGAGGATAAAACCACTACCAAGGTCAGAGTGGTGTTTGATGCTTCCTGCAAGGGAAAAAATGGAGTATCTCTCAATGATACGTTGATGATCGGTCCCAAGTTGCAGCCAGATTTACGCCATATCATCACACGGTGGCGCATGCATCCAATATGCCTTAGCGCAGACATCATCAAAATGTACCGCCAAGTGGTTGTTGCAGAAGCTGACGCTGATTTCCAGAGGCTTGTATGGAGAGACGATCCGGAATCTGAAACAGAAGAATATAAATTAGTTAGAGTAACATTTGGAACGGCACCGGCTCCTTACTTGGCAGTAAAGAGTCTGCAGCAAATAGCTATTGATGAAGGCAAAGAACGTCCCGATGTAGCAGAAAGAGTAAAATCAGATTTTTATGTGGACGATCTTTTAACTGGATGCCAGACGGTGGAAGAAGGTAAGAAAATTTATGAAGGAATGAAGGAACTATTGATTAAGGGAGGATTTGAATTGCAGAAATGGATAACAAATAGCAAGGATTTAGCGGCGGTAGTGATGGATAGACAAGAGGTTCATGAAGAAAGAATTGATATAAAGATGGATGAAACAATAAAGGTACTAGGAATCTCTTGGGACAAAGTATCAGATGCTTTCCACTACACCGTTCAAGTTCCTGTTCTGCAGAATCCTATTACTAAAAGAAAGGTAATTTCAAGCATATCACGTTTGTTCGATCCTTTAGGTTGGGTAGCTCCTTGCGTAGTTGTGGCGAAGGTCATGATCCAGAAGTTGTGGCTGGCTGGAATTGATTGGGACGATGAGTTACCAGACGAGTTATTAAAGGAATGGCTTAATTACCAATCAGAACTAGTAAATATTAGCAAATTTAGTATACCTAGGTGGCTTGAGGCTAAACGTGATGATGTAATTATGGAGCTACAAGGGTTTTGCGATGCTTCCATCACCGCATACGCTGCTGCAGTTTATTTACGGACTGTTGATGTAGAAGGTAACATTCATGTTAACCTTGTTGCGGCCAAAACAAAAGTTGCTCCAACAATGCAAATTTCAATTCCACGACTGGAATTGATGGGGGCAGTTCTGTTGGCAAAGTTAAGCACTGATATTGCTCATCTACTAGGAGTCAGTCATAAGGACATCCACTGTTGGACCGATTCTACTGTAGTTTTGGCATGGCTCAGCAGTCATCCTAGTCGATGGTCGACATTCATTGGAAACAGAACTTCAGACATCCTGTCGAAATTGGATAATACTCAGTGGTCACACGTTCAATCAGCCCAGAATCCCGCAGATATTGCATCCAGAGGTAGTACGCCTCTGGAGCTCGCTGAAAACAGTATGTGGCTACAAGGACCTGCTTGGCTTAAGGAACTTAATATCACTTATCTGAGACCGAAGACTTCTACTGACATCGAAGAAAGAAAAATCAAGGTTCACGTTGCTACTAGTGATGTGTCGTCAGCCGATAATTCGCTATGGTCGAGGTTTTCCACGTTGCAGAGGTTGGTCCGTATTGTAGCGTACTGCAGAAGATTCCTGAAACATAAAAGACATATTAAGTTTAAACCATACCTAACATCTAATGAACTCGGCGAAGCATTGGAAGTCTGTATCAGGCAAGCTCAAACAAGTTTAGAAGACAGCAAAATTAAGTTAAAGCCATTAAGCCCATATTTAGATAACAAGAAGATTATGAGAGTGGGTGGTAGGATTGAAAATTCTAACTTACCCGAGGACAAGAAGCATCCCATAATTCTTCCGCACAAAAGTAAGATCACGGATTTGATTGTTGATGAAGCCCATAAAAGAACGTTGCATGGTGGTCCGACGTTGATGCTGAACCATTTGCGTACAAAATATTGGATTATATCAGCTAAAAGTCTTGTTAAGATGCACGTACGTAAATGTGTTGTCTGTGTCAGACATGCTGCAATAACCAAACCTCCATTCATGGGACAATTGCCTTCCAGTAGGGTCACACCATCCAGGCCATTCATCCACAGCGGCGTCGACTTTGCTGGCCCCATCAATATCCGAATGTCAAAGGGACGAGGCAATAAGTCATACAAAGGCTATATTAGTCTATTTGTATGTATGGCAACAAAAGCCATACATTTAGAAGTCGTCAGCGATCTCACTGCTGAAGGGTTCATTGCAGGCTTCAAAAGATTAGTTGCTCGAAGAGGTTATGTAAGTGATATTTGGTCTGATAACGGGACGAATTTTGTGGGAGCGTCCAAAGAGCTCCTCAAACTCGTTACCGCTGAACAATCCTCAGTCGCTCTTGAGATTCGCGAATGGTTGAGCAATAACAGTGTTGCTTGGCATTTCATCCCTGCTCACGCACCAAATTTTGGAGGGCTTTGGGAAGCGGGCGTAAAGGCTACAAAATTTCACCTGAAGCGTGTCATAGGTGACTCTACGCTCACATACGAAGAACTAACTACTGTTCTTGCTCAAATAGAAGCGTGTCTGAATTCCAGACCGCTATCTATGTTGCCTGACAATCACGATGATCCCGCACCTTTAACTCCGGGACATTTCTTAGTTGGCGAACCTTTGGTGATCGTCCCTGAGCGAAACCTCGAAGACAGTAATGTTGGGTCTTTGAGACGCTGGCAGTTGACTCAAAAAATGGTACAGGACTTTTGGCGAAGGTGGTCCAATGAATATTTAGCTAATTGTTTACAGAGGTACAAATGGACGAAAATGAACCCAGAGCCTAAAATTGGTGACGTAGTTTTAATTAAGGAAGATAATCTTCCACCCGCTCGCTGGTTGATGGGGAGAGTGGTTTCTACCCATCCTGGATCAGACCAAATTGTTAGAGTGGTAACTTTGAAGTGTGGTCAATCTGTCTTAAAAAGACCTACCTCAAAATTGTGTGTGTTACCAGTCACAGAATAAGTATTAAGTTAGTATTTTTTGTGCTATTGCAGTTTACTTTTACATTGCTATTAAGCACCATTATACTGTTGTTATGTTGTTTAAATTGTTTACAAAAGTTAAAGCTAAGTTCCAAGATTTTATGAAATATTAAGTTAGACTTATGGTTAAGTTGTTGTTTACTGCCTATGTTCATGGTAGCGATAATTTTATGAAGAACGTTCAATGTCGTTCTTGGTGGGCGGCATGTTTAATGTAAATTAAAACCACATTAAAACTATTGTTTAAATGTTCGGACGGTGTTTACTTAAAACGAAACTAGATGGCGCTGCTAAAAGTAGAACGTTCCTAGAACGCGCTATCGAAGCGTTTTGCATTATGCAGGGCCTCAGTGCAGTAACAAATATATTACTTCTACTCTGAATGTGATCGTTTTATTTCAAAAACGTCCTAACCGACCGACCAAATTGTTTTGGAGTTTCGTACACCTTAAAATAAATAGCTTACATTTTTGTTGTTTTTTTTTTCAGATTTCTTTATAACACTTACTGTTTGTAAATTTTAAATGTACGAAGTCAGGAATGAAGCCGTCGGTAACGTAAGCGTCCATTGCAGGTGGTGCGTAAAGAGAAGATGCTGGAAGATGAACCGGAAAGACTTGAACTGGCACTGCGCCGCTGTAAGAAGCTTACTGGGACGCTAGTCACGCTGAAAAGGTTAACCTTTCATAATAACTAGATGGCGCCACAAACGCAAAATCGTTGTGTTTTGGGAAATCTTTATTTCAGCTAGATTTTTACCTACTCCCTCGTAAATTTTCGGAACAATATTATTATGAGTCTCATTATTATTTGAGCACTGGGTCTGGACCGCGCCTTTCGATCCTAAGGTCGTGGATTCAATTCTGGTTGCGCACCAATGGATATTTCTAGTTTATAGGGACAGCTGTCTATCATTGTGCCGAGGGAACCTGGGAACCGATCTTCAGTAGATCACCAAAAAAAAATGAAATGAGATACCTATTGATTGAACGAGCACACTGCTCGCTGTCGCTCAAGGCAAGTTTAGTGCTCGCTAGACAGGACGCGCTTCTACCGCAGATTGCGCGTTTGCCTCGAGGCAGCTATTTACACAGGTTTTTACTTTTTTAACTGGCCGTTACAGACTGGCGTGCGTTCAGGAACAGCGTCTGCCGATTACAGACGGGCGTTTATCGCCGGACTCGTCGCAGGGCTCCACGTCCTGCCTCGCCGCGGCCGAGGACTTTGAACCAGCGGCCCACACGCCCACCAACAAGGTAACAACAAATCACCAACTGTGAAAAACCAATACTCGCATCCTTTATACCACGCGAGAAAATCCTTTGCTCGCATCCTCGCATCCCAAACAAGAGTCGAAGCAGATTCGCGGTTGAGACCTCTTATTGATTGTTACTGTTACTCGTGTCTCTATATAGTACTTCCAAGTCAATGTGCTGATGGGACATCCTGATTGATGAAGAGAACCGACTCTTGAAACAACGAGATTTTCATATATGCGCCTTTGCCTCGACTCCGCCTGACTTTCGTTCCTGTTAGCGACAACCCCAATCCCCAGTCACATCCCTAATACCACGCGAGAAAATGTGGGTATCTATCTGAAAAATCAGACTCTCATAGCGGAATAGGTGGAAGAATCTATCCCGCACCCCTTGCGTTTCAGCCGGGAACCCGCCCGCTACGCAACGAATGTCGTCGATTTATGTAGGTATATTTGAAACAAGATTATTCAAGGACTTCCCTACTGTTAGATATTTGGGAAACTAGTACATTTGCTGATTTTACCAATTTTCTTGGTAGAATATTTTAATGCATATCAAAACTTGAGTTACAGAAAATGCAGATGACATTAGGACTCTAGTTGTCTGATATTTGTAATATTGCGCTTAACAATTGCAGGTTTGCCAAAAGTTATAAAATTTGCATTTTTTTCCTACACTTAAATTAAATTATTATTTGCTCCCTTTACCAGACATTTGCTTGTAGTACGTACTAACATCATTCCGATTCGGCCAGATCGCACTACAACGCTTTCCTTTTTGCATGGACCCTTAAGGTCATAACTTATACGACTCTGCTCCCGCACAGCTATATAAAACATTCTTAAAAGAAAAAAGTTTCAAATCCTTAGACATAGATAGCACTGAGGTACCCCGTTTAGAAACCGAAATTGTTTTAAATCATCTGTTCCGTTCATCTGAAACATAAACTCCTTTTTAGAAGTGACTCTGAATCATTTTTAAATATTCCCGACTGTTTACCAAAGAAAAGTCGGTATTACGTCGAGCTTTGCCGCGCTTGCTGTGTGTATTAAGCCATTTTGTCTTGTCAATGTGAAATGTATTTACAAGCCTTAATTTAAAGTCTATATTACATTGACAAGCAATCATTTGTGCGGAAGCGGTGCCGTATCGGTGAATGACGTCCTTTTTTCTCCACACCTGAAGATGGCTTGCATGACTTTACACCATTCGTGAGTGACTTTTATCCTTTAGATTTTGATCCTTGCTATTTACCACAACCCTCTTCTTCAACGACTGAATCGCTTTGTAAAATTGTTTGACTCGACAAGTCAGAACCCTCATTGTAGATTTATGCGCATTATTGAATGAATATAATGTATTCTGTGTATCAACATGAATTGGCTATAGAACAAAATTTTAAGTATCAACTACTTGTAATTAATTACAAGAATTGGCTCGTAAAAAACTTGATCAAATCTAACTAGCAGGCATCACACTCTGTCTTTATGCAAAAAATAACTAAAATGTTATCGAAATAATTTCGATCTTGGCAAAGAGCGTAGGTACTGGTGCGTCGGACGAACTTAAACTGTTAATATACGATGAAAAACCTGTGTTTTGCTCTGATTGGCTTTCGTCAATTACGTAACACCTGATTTATAGTTAGGATGTTGTATTTGCTCTAGATAGTCTTTGAGGATCGTTATGTTTTATAAGAATAAAACAAATAAAACTAGATTATAACCGCTGCGTTCAATATCACAGGACGGATAGTGAAAGTTTGCTTCCAATATTATATTAAATATACTAGCTTCAGCCCGCTGATTCTCTCACGTGATACCAGAGTCAAAGTAGCCTACCCTACGTTGCATCGAAATCAGTTTAGCCGTGGCAATTTTATTGGAGCAGACTATTTCATGAAGAGAGTATTATTATGACCAGTAGGAACCTTTTAACATTCAATCCCAATGCTAGGCAAATTCACCCCTTTATTTTCCAATTTTGAGGCTTTAAGGCCACCTTAAAACTATTTTGTGTTGATTTATAAAACTCAATGTGACGGAGTGTGATTCCGCATCAGAATACAATGGATTTTAAATTCTTTTGCACATAGTCCCGCAAGAAAGCACACCCTAGCTTCAGGAAAACAATGCCAATTTTAAACCATTACTCATTGAATGTGTGTATTACTAATAAATAGGTACACAAAATGATATTCAAGAGACATGCCTCTATAGGAAGATTCTAATATAATATTTACACCATTTCTTGTGTAGATCGATTTTATTGATATGGTTCTAGGTGCCTACTACCTAGGCAGAATGTTATTTTTTATTCAATTTTTAAATTATATACCTACCTACTGTTATTTGCGTGGTATTTTTCTACATTTTTGTAATATCTAAGTACAGGATGTTTGGTAAATAGTTGATGACCTGACAGATGTTGGACTTATGGGAAACTAGAAATTAAAATAAAAAATGGTCTTCACAAATTTTTGAGCTTCACAGAATTTACCTTTAGTTCACGTTTTTGAACAACGGACTCCCAAAGTTTGACAAATTCTCTACATTTTATTATTGTTGCTTTGCCTTATCAACCATAAATCTTCATTTTGTAATACTAGGGATAAAAACTCAAAACTGATGTTTAAATTTCAAACACTTATGCATTTTCAAACTTCTTGGTTGGCAATAATCATCACAAGAGTTTAAACTGCGATCTAACACAATAACAGACAATATCGAATTAAATTCTTTTTGTGAATCTGGTGTCAAGGTCCCCTTAGGAATCCCTAAAAGTACCTGTCGGGTTATCCAATATTTAGCGGACACCCTGTATACCAACTGTTAGAATTAGTCACATGAGTTGAATTAACGATGCATTTAATTTCCTCTCAGTTCGCGTGGAGAGAGCATAACCTGTTTCGGGAAGCTATTATTATTAATGAGTAATTCTTCGCCATTACTTATATATATTTGATTTTTATTTATTAATATTATATCTAACCACGTCTTTCTTTGAATTATTAAAATTTATTTTTATATAATCTTTATGTATGTAAATCTATTACCACGTGTATTTATTTTTATTTAGGCATGTTGGTGCACTGCGTTATCTCACAAAGATGCTGTAACGATAAAAAAAAACAATTCGAATTCAAGTAGCTTGTATTTTTAAAGTCGTTTTGGAAATTTACAACTATTTTTGCCTTTTTCAGTACTACCATCACCACTGGTACGCATGCTTTTTAACTAATAACATCTATGTTTACTATGTTCGTTGGGGTATGCTAATTGTAAGTGTTCATTTGAGAGCAGCACAGTCTCGGCATTCTTCTGTCGCAGTCCGTCAAGATTTGTGCTGTTTTCAAATACATTTAGCAGATCATTCATTTCAGGTGATCTAGATACATTCATACCTACTGAATTTTGAGTTATTCATTGTTTTTCATTATGCAACACTTTTATACCTACCTTTGACGTTTGAAATGGAAATGAACGGCCATGACAAAAATCGGCCTCCAAAATGCCTCAATTCATAGTAGCGTCATGTTTTTGTTAACATCATAGATTTTTTGATGATTACACTCGAAACTCACGTTGCGTATTGTGTTCCTGCATTTTTACATTACCCTAAACATTAAAGTTGAATTATTTGTTTGGGCTGAATATATTTTTAACATTCTATCAAATTTTCCCAAACCTCCTTATTTGACAGTTCCCTAGATGGCCGCCCTTGTTATTTCGATCCCCAAACACGATCCATTTGAAAGGGACGGAAATATTTCAGGAATGTCAAAATGGAATTTAGGAAAATTCATTACTAAATCGACACTATCTAACGAAATTAAATACTTATTTATCGTTAAGTATGTACAAGTGAGAGCATGTTGCATGTCCGTAGTAGTACTAAAACTAGTGCTCATAGCTCAGTAGGTACGATTTAATGGTTATCCCTATATACTCAATGAAAACGTGCTCGTTCAAGCTCGCGGAAGATTAGATAAATTTAGAGACGAATATTCCAAACAAAATTATTAATCTGGGCCTATACTTCAGCCTAACTGATAATACAATTTATGTAAACAAACCGTTGCGTATTTTTTGTTATTACGATGAAACCACTTTGGTTTTCAAAAGTTTTCACACCTTAATTTAACTATTTATTAGTAGATACTACTTAAAAGTTCCATAAACATGTAATGAAAAAGTATGTTTTAGTTTAAGTATAGGCGGTTTGTTTGCCTAAATTGTATCTCCAGTTGGCTAAAGTATAGGTACATGTGTTTTGGATCTGCTAGCTGGTTTACGCTCTCGCGTGAGTGCGGCGAGACGCGTGTGATACAATGTAATAGGCGAATAAGATACCGATCATTTTATTGACCAAATTTGAGCTAATCAACTTTAAGTATTAATTTCTCGTAATTTCATTGCGGATGATTACGATATACAAGTTTCGTACATGATTTTACTTTTTTGTGGAATCTGTTTACTAAATACTGACAAATGAAAAAAAATCGTTTTTAAGCTCCTACTGTCTGGATTCCTCCAGATTCACTTTAATTCCTCGCTTCGTTTCTATGCCACGAAAAACTAAATAAATTCTTGTTAAAATTATTACGAACACGTTTTTTTTGTTGTATTTTGTTTTGTAAAGACGTGTATAATCGCAACCTAACATTTAAACTGGTGTACACCAATCATTTAGCCGGCGGTTATTGTAAATAAAAATTACAAAAAAATACAAACTTCTTTTGTAAGACACGGTCGGCAAATGTTGGAACGCCTGGTAGAGTAGAGTTGGGCAAGTGACGGCGCTACTTGTCATGACTCTTGGCTTAGCAGTCGCTTTCAATTTATTGGCAAAGTATATCGACTTTAGTAGGTACTACAGTTGCGCCGTCTGTTGCACTGCGTCTAATAAACCTACTCAAAAGGTGCAAATATCTACCAAACAACATAATATCAAACATTAGTCAGAATGTGAACATTAATGTGGGTATATAATTATATAGGCCTTTTATATCCGGAAAATAAGAATCTTAATTTACCGAATTACCTACTACAAAGGTACCAAGTACCAATTTCAGGATGCAGATTCTGAATTTAGGAATTCATTCCAAATGTATGAGCCCGATCTTAGTGTAGGTAATTGCACCAAATTGACTAGTTTTTATAATATCGTCACTGGAAAGGCAAATTTACGTAAGCGCCAATCGAGAAAAAGCCGTTTGAAGTTCATTTTTTTCGTTTTTTTAATCATAACTTTCTACCTAATTATCGAATTTTGATGACGTCAACGTAAGATTTCATTCTTTTTTCATTTTCTATGTCCAGCAATTCATATTATTGTATTTGGACTGCTATTTTAGGATAATAACTCAATATGCCTATTTGGCGCCATTTTGGCGCTTACGTAATTTTGCCTTTCCAGTGACGATATGGTTCGTTTCTACATTTGCTTCTTTCTCATGTTCCATTGAATTCGTACTCGTAATTACGAAGTTACAATAAAATCTTATCACACAAATATTGCTTTTTCTCGAACGTACATTATTAAAATTAGTAGTTTCTATATTCCGGTCGGTCTCAGCGCAACACAATACAAAATATTATATAAATGATAGTCTATCACGCTTAAAGAATTATTTTCAAAATTTATTTGTAGAACACAAACGGTTGCAAATGTATAAACACCAATATTTGTATAACACGCATGTTTATTGTTGACAGTGGCTTTGTTAAAATAGTTTGTGCATCTCGCTGTTTTCTGTTCTGTTGCAGCACATTGATATCAGAAGCAGCTCACAGCCCAGTACCTTCGGAATCCAATGAAATGCCCTAACCCCGCAATATCCCCCCCCCCCCCACCTGTTCAATACTTTACTACCTCTACCCACATACCCCCTCGATCGCGACTCTGCGAGCACTTGTCAAAGTATGAAAGATATAAGACCGACGGCCCTTCCCGGTGTCCCTAACAACTCCCCCGATTGGCCTTTAGATCTTAGATCAGTACTAACCCACACGATGGAGCACAGGTAATTATTCTAAATTTCCTTGTTATTGCTTTCAAGTTTTGTGCAAGTCGAGTATCCAGTTGGCACATTAACGTTACTGATAGATTTCGATCGCAGTATTCACTCTAGCTTTTAGAAATTTTTTGGGTAATTAAAGTAAGCTTCCACTTTAGTAGAGTTGGTACTTTCGAAGTTACTTCGCTCACGTTGATATAATTTTTGACTAATGGCAAAATCATCTCAATTGTTAAGAGTGAAACTAAAATTCTTCTCGGTAACCTTTCATGCATTGTAAGAACACAAAATTTTCATCATCATTTTATATCTTTCATATCATCACGACAAATTAATTAAGTATTACTACTTATTTATATATTTTTATTTTGATATTCACCAGTAGGTATGTTATGTTCTACTCGTATATCTACCACCGTTTTTGTTTATATATCCTCAATAGGCTGCTGAAATAGCCATTAGTCGTCTTCAAATAAAGTTGTAATCTTCTATAAAATGTCCTAGGTATCTACATACTTACCTACCTATGCTCCTACTAAACTAGGTAGTAGTAGGTATATATTTAGCATTCTTCCATTGATCTGAATTCCAATACTATCTTTTGAGTAGGTAATCTCTAAGCTGTCTTAAAAATATTGGATCCAATTTTAATGTGAGCTGTATTTTTAGACAAAGTATTTTTTATTCTATTTGATTTCTTTTGAAATAGTTTCTAATTTAAATACTATTTATCTTTTGAACATTACTTCCATACCTAACCCTAACTCGCATACCGTGAGGCTTAGCGTCGAGTGTGGTGTAGGCAGGCAGGTATGTACGACTTGTATTGCTATTGATCTGGTATTTATCTCCTAGGTGCATTTTTATTTTTAGATCATTTATTTTGAACTTTATTTGATGACATCGACACGGGCATTCGCCTTTCGTTTCATTTGATGTTATTGTGTATGAGTGTTTTTATTAAATGTGAACTCTAAATGTGTTACTGGTCGAATGGTTGTTAAATGTCTGAATGTAATGTCGTGTAAACCTGTCTCCAAATCGCGATTGCAAAAGTTAGAACGCTGTCTTACAAAGTACCTATTCCAAATTAGTTTTCAAAGGTAAGTAAGTGGGTACCTGCCTACAATTCATCGTAGGTACATACATCTAGGTAGGTACCTAAAAGCAACCTGGATGTTCTCATCAACATTGGCATCATAGCTTCAAGGTTAGTTTTTGCAATCGCGTTTTTACCGTAGGCGACGGACTGAGCTAGAGTGGAATGGTGCGCAGGGCGGGTGCGGGCGAGCGCGAGGAGCCGAGCTGCGCCCCGAGAACGCACTCGATGCGTTACTAGACGAACTGCAGACGTTCGCCAAGCCAGGCGCGCGCGCCGAGCCGCCGCTGCGCCGCCTGGCCTCCTACCCCAGCGGGTCCGACACGGACGCCTCGCCGCCGGTGCGCGCGCGCGGCCAGCACCCGCCCAAGCCGCCCGTGCCCGAGCGGCACCCCGACCTGCTGGCGCTGGCGGGCGCCGGCCGCCGCGCGCCGCCTCCGCCGCCGCCGCGCACCACCTCCCGCTCCCCACTCGCCTCCCCGCCCACGGCACACTCCCCGCCCCCCGCAGAAGGCCGCCAGGCGCTCCTCGAGCAGCGGCACCACGACTTGCTGCAGAAGCAACGCGCGCTACAAGAGCAGTACGCGCGCCTCCAGCTCATCCAGCGCAGCGCCCTCCCCCCCACCGCGCAGCCCGACCTCAAAAAGACCGGCAGCGAATCCAACCTCCTCACCAAGATGAACCTCAACTTGGCTATCACAGGGAGTATGAGTCAGATAAGTGTGAACAATGATTCTTATAATGCATCTTCGACGACTCGAAGTGACTGTGAGCAGCCTGTGAAAGATACCGAGGTCTCTATTAACAAAGTGTATGAAACTGATATTATTTAAAGACTGCCGACCGGTCGGAATAAGAACCGATGTGAATAGTGAAAAATCTAATAAATTGTGAAGATGTGTTGCGTGAAAGTGTTTTCGTAATGCACTGCAAGATAAAAGACGACTGATGACCATCTTGCAGTGGTATGCTATCATGCTATCATCTACGATACCCTGATCATGGGTATACACAATCAGATGTTGTGGTAAACGACCCATTTGATTGATGTAAAGATTTATTAAATTAATTACTATCTTGTGCCAACTTAAATAATATCTTCTTGCACGTCTCATTATTTGTAGATTAAGTTTTAAACTAACATTCCTTCTAAAAATATATAAGTACCTAATTCTCTTGTATTTATCTGTGTTCGTAGTAGCCTATGTTATGTATTCATATATTGGTGTACTTGTCTAATGTAGTTAACACTGAAATATTACTCTCAATGTATTCAGCATTAGAAACGTGGTAGTAACCTTACTCAAAAATAGTTTAAACATTATGAATGTATTAAATACTTACCTACTTTCATGTGCTTCTTGAGATAATTATTTTACAACGAGTTTTCTTAAATGAATATATGAAATTCTTTACAACGATTTGTTACAGTCTATGAAGAACTCTATGTACGTAGTTGATAAAATATTTTAAATATTTTATTGGTATGCTTTATAACATTAATTTACCTATGTACTTTTAATTGATGAAATTAGATGAGCTGACTCAGCCAGCTATTTCAATAGGTAAATTAAAATTTTTAGAAAATTTGCATGCGTATAATATAATACAAAGAAAGAAAATTACAATGTCTAATTACCTTTTAAAAATGCCTAACCACTTATTGCTTCGCACTGATCAATACTTGTCAAATATGTAAAACAGAGGTTTACCTATAATGTGAGTATCTTTTGTAAGTTTGTTGTTATTGTATCAATAACAGATTCAAATCTGTTTTGATTATAACAAAAATCATTTAATGAACTAATCTCGACAAAATTATAGACAAACGTGTTTGGCGAAGCTAATTTCGAAATTTACATTACCTAGGTATATCTTCCAGATGTTTCTACGTTCCAACTTAAAACTATGATTATCTAGGTAACTCAAGTAGTTTCATTGCAGTTATTTATTAAGAATTTCGCAGTTTTGAATTATTTACAAAGTTTCATAATTTTTCTGTCTCCAATCACTGCACTCAATTTCCGTAAACCTTTGTTGCTTGACGTTAAAGTCTTGGCAGATCAACGCCTACTCTAAAACACTTGTATGTTAATTCAAATTATAAATGTAGTGTGCCAAGTTTGTAATAGATAAATGGAGGATACAGTTTCAATCTATATGTCGTAATATCAAAATGGTTAAAAGTAGTAAAATTTAATCGATGTTTGTAGAAAGATGACATTCCTTTGTATAAGTAATAGATTCCTACATAATTCAAAACGTTATTGTCTGTGTGACGACGTACTAAGCAAGTCGTTCCTGTTTAGCAATCATAGCATAGTAAGTTTATGTAACTTAGATACTGGGTGTAAGAAGATGATGTTTGTTTATTATATAATTTCCACAATAGGGGAGGCGATGGTATCATAGACCTTATTGCCTCGTTAATTTAATTTATTTTGAATTCAGTTGGTTGGTTTTCTGAGATTTTTTTATGCTTGAGTTTCGTTTTTTCGTTGGCTTGTGAGTTTCGTTTCGTTATGAAGTTATTTAAACATATTTCAATTATTTATTTTTCTATTTATGACAGTTAATTAAAAAAATGACTTGGTTTTATAATATGTATGATTTATAAAGCGCTAGTTTTTAGTTTATATTTTTTTCAAAGACCTAACCCGTAACGCCATCATCTTGAAACAGATATTTAAACTGAAAGCGTTCTTTGAGATGGGACTCCATGCTTCAGAACATTTTTTTCGTTATCTCTTTCCACATTATTTATTACACCCAGTATATAAAACAGTAGTTTTCCAGTTCAATCAAAATACAATCTACGAATATTTAAATTGGTAACTCTTTTGTTGAGTTATTTTATTATTAACATTTATTATATTGTTTAGAGAAGATTTATAATTCTTTCTTTAACTACCTAAATTGATTAACTTTGTATTGTATGTATCTATTTAACGAATGATTTTTCTTTCTTTTAAAAACTATACTTATTTAGATTTGGAAAATTTAAACTGTAATTTAAACATAAGTAAATGCAAATTTAAAATTAAAACTGTTTTTCATTTACTTATCCTTCCTGCATATATCCAGTTAGAAACGCTCCTTTAATTAAGTGCTAATCGAATTCTACCCAAATAAAAATTAGGCCGTAGGTAGGTACCTATCTAATAGGTACATGTATAGGTATTATTGAAGTAAATTTTTCTTCACCGCTTGAGAGTAGGTACTGGTATAGCGCACATAAATTTTTCGTATAGAAAAATCCAGAAGTAGGGAGCTGCCCCAGAAACATGCGCTGATCTTGAGTACCTACCTACCTATCTACCTAACTCTCACTTTTGAAACAAGCGCCAGTGATACTGCGTTCGAATGCATGAACGAAAAACCTATTCGGAATATACCTAAATAAGTACTTAGGTAAAAAAACAACTTTTGTTGTGAAATATTTGTTTTTCATTTTTATCGTAGCCTGTCCTACTGCTTCTTTCAGTTTGTACCTTAGGTATAGGTATTCTTGGGTTTTCTTCACGAACCCACCACAGTGATTCAAGTGAAGAAACCGGCATGTCGTAGAAAAACATCTGGAAGTTCCCATATTATGTTCTATGGAACATGACATCATCTGACAGAATAAGATATTATTTTTCTTATTTTGTATCATGAAACATGTAGGTAATACTTTTATTCCTCTAATTAAACTAAATAATATGACAAATTAAATAAGACCTCTTTACGATTATCTTATTCATTATCATCTAAGATTAGGTAGGTACCTACCTATCTTATCATTCTTGCTATGAGAATATCCATTTCGATTTTTAGGATTATTACCTACCTACCCAGGCAGATGTTTGATCAATGGTATGACAGAATAATTGTCTATAACAGTGTCATTTAACTTCTCATGGAAGATTTTGGGAAAATCTGATTCCCATTTTGTTCTATGGCATGAAACTCGAGTGAAAAGCTAGTACCTACTTAGGTACCTACATTAAGTAGTTCTATGGAAAAAATTGGAGAGAAAATGTATCCTATTTTTCGATGACGTCATCTTACTTATCTATATTATAAATGCGAAAGTTTGTGCCTCAATAACGGCTAAACGGATTTGAATGAAACTAGGAATATACATAGATGTACTGGATTAACCTACAGGCTATTTTTCATCCGGATAACACGCGAGCAAAGCCGCGGATGGCAGCTAGTATTCCATAGAACAAATGAGAACTACCAGAAAAATGTGTCAAATGTAGGAAAGGTGCCTTGGAGGCGTTTTAGCTCGGAGTTCAGAGTGAAACGAGGCAGCTCAAACATTCTTCGCTTTAGTAAACAAGTAGGTATTATTTATTTACACGAAATTAGTGATGCAACGAATACGAATACGAATATTCGTATTCGCCGAATAGTAGACATTTACAGAATATTCGTATTCGGCGAATACTAATACGAATATTTAAAAACTAATATTTTTGTACGCAACTCTATTTACTGCAGATTTGAAAAACGCTCGTAAAAATATGACGTGTGCACGTGTGCAGAGGGCCTTAACCGTAACGACGACGCGACGCGACGCGACGGGGGACTCCCCGGTTATAAGTAGTTTATACAGTTCCCGCGGCTCCGGGAGTTTCCTTATAATTACGATTACGAACCATGGATTGATTGAATTGATTCATTCATTCCTTTCTTTTCATTAATTTAATTTGTCAGTCGTGAGCACAAGTCAAGCAAGAGAGTATTGTTTTATTTATTTTCTGTCTGAGGTTGCTGCGAATTTAAATAAGTTTAAGTTGAATTGAAAATGTCTTCTCGTAAACGAGAACAAAGTGGCATATGGAAACACTTCGATAAATTACCTAGTAAGTATATTTTGTATCAACAAAAAGTACGATAGTAAGTGAGTAACTTAGACGAACGTTAGTAATGGCTGCGTCTATGTAGTACTAGACTTTGCCCGCGACTTCGTCCGCGCAGACTTCGGTTTTACTTTTGCATGGAATATTGTAGTGGGATGGGATTTTAAGTTGTATTGTTTTTATTTTAGACAATGAAAGCAAAGCCAGATGCAGATATTGTGCTTGTTTTTTACAGGGGATTCGCAAATTAAAAACGAGATAGATGCTTATCTAAAACTCCCAAATTTATCGCCGACTGCTGATCCACTGGCCTTTTGGCGAGAAGATGTCCATTTTCCGAGTCTGAAAAAACTCGCTCAAAAATATTTTTCACTGAAGCCATGTACAGTCGCCTCGGAAAGACTTTTTTCAACGGCTGGAAACATCCAGACTGAAAAAAGAAATCGCCTGAAACCAGAAAATCTACGAATTTTATGTTTTTTAAATAAAAATTTGCCCGTTGTAAATTTTAGTTATTAGAAGAGTAAACATTCATCAAATAAATAAGTCTTTTATTACCATGGTGAGATATTCGTATTCGTATTCGTATTCGCCGAATAGTAGGTTTGATATTCGTATTCGTATTCGTAAAAGTAGTATTCGTTGCATCACTACCGAAATGTTTAAAACAAGTATTTACAACTTGTTCAAACTCGATTTCAGGCTATGTGCTTTTTCGATCATCACTATCATTTTTTCAATGAGCTTCTCAGTTTTATTATCTGTGCGCTCTCAAAGATGGCCGCTCACCAAAAGTCAAAATCGTTAACTAATACCGACCATTGTATAATAGGAAAATAAAGTGGAAAAATGAAATCTGGCTCTGAAAATGGTCGCCCTGTAGGTTCATGAGGTAAGATTTCAAGGTTAAAAAATTAAAACAAAAGTTGGTCACTAAATTATGTATTGAACTATTTATTTAGAGATACATCAAGTATAAAACATTGATCGTACAGAAACTGACAGCTCACTGATACAGACAAAACTGAACTAAAATGAGCTCAACAACAGCGGCTTGCGAATAAAATACAACTTAATATAAAATTATTAACATCATCAGAAGAGCATTCTGACTATAGCAGCAAATACATTGAATATTCTCAAATGCCCTCCTCTGATTTAAGGAATGAGTATAATATAGTACCTACTTATATTAAATTATGATAAAATAATTTAAAACTGTAAAACATTACAAA
Organism: Scotopteryx bipunctaria; assembly: GCA_949320045.1. Lineage (NCBI taxonomy): Eukaryota > Metazoa > Arthropoda > Insecta > Lepidoptera > Geometridae > Scotopteryx > Scotopteryx bipunctaria. Next base: position 3,269,507 of record OX439440.1, read on the forward strand.
TGGAACATCTGGATTAACAGGAATGTCAGATGTTCCATTTGTCTCACTCCAATAGAAGCCAGTGACAAAATATAATTAAAAATATATCTTTAGGAGTGATTTTTCGATATTAAACTGAAAAATATGTTAAAAAAGTTGAAATGATTTATTTAATTCATTAAAATACTAAGGAGTGTAGGGTACTACGTTCATAAAATAATAAAATGTACCTATGATTATATAAAATAAAATATGCGCAAATAATTTCATAAAACGCGGCAATGCAGTCAATGACCTCGTGAAGCTTGCTGCATGACAAAATCATCTGTCAAAATATATTCAATTTTTTTTGTAACTTAATGTAAAATGTGATGCTCGGTATCAGTGTAAGCATAAATACTATTGAGAGTAAAAATATGACTAATATGTAATAATGTGCCTTAGACTAACAGGCGTAAAAGGAGATCCCGCGGCAGTGAGGCCAACAGAACTAGTGCAGGCCGGATCGCAGGCAATCCTCTATTCATAATCATGTCTTAAGCAATGTGTCAAGCCGCCCTTAACAAATAGCTTCCGCCAGTACTTTGCAATTCCAGGTATCAAACTATTTTTATTCGAAATTTCACTCAAATCGGTACACCTGTTATATAGTGACCGAGCCGAAAACGTTAAACCATCACCGTCCTCACAATCTTTCGGATTAGTAGGATATCCATACCTACCTACATGCAAAGTACGACGCTACTAAGAGTAATACAACTTATACCGATTGTGATATACCTACTTATAAGATTATAATTTTGCTTTTGGTCACAAATTAGGATAAAATTACGCACTAAATCTTAAAAGTAATATACAATGTGTTTTTAACAAATACATACATACAAATTAGGAATAAGCATGAAATATTTATAACAATTAGGATAAATCACAGTCCTTTGCCCTTAGATCGGCCATATTAGGAATTAAGTCTCTTGACTGTTCATACTAAATATGTGTACGTATATAGATTGGCGAGAATGTGATCGTTCTTAGAGGTGCCTCGCAGAGGCTCGTGTCAAACAGTATAATTGGAAATTAACTTCGAAACTACAAGTAGTACCGTGCAGCGAACTTTCAATACATTCGAAGTTCAAAGACAATAATGTGCTAATACATAGCACGATTAAAACTGATGCTGCGTACAACCGCACGTTGCAAATTATTTCCACATAACTAAAATATCGAACTCACAGGTGGGTATATTGACTATAGAACAATTTTAATCTTCAGCTTAACAACAAACTTACAGCAAGTGTTCGATTACGTGCAATACAGTAAGAAGGCTACATAATTTCGGCTAGCGCCTTTAACACTATTTATGAAAATCTTGGTTTAAAATTCAACCCTACTAAATGTTCAAAACTACATTACTAAATGTCAATTATGGTAAAAGGGTCCACTCTCTACCCCCTCCCATAACCGGAAGAAGGATCACTAATAAAGCCTGTAATTATAGGGAGATTCACAGCACGCACAAAATACGCCGCGTCCCTGGAAAGGGGAAAACGCTAGGCGTCAAAACTGTATTTAAGAAAAATCTAGTTTTTATAGAAAATTCCGTCATGACGCTTTAGAGTTTTCACTTTTTTAGAGACGACCTGTATTCTGTGTTCGCAGAAAATAGAAAGAGTACAGATTTCGTTCTGAGGGTAAGTTATAATAGGCAGGGAACTATATTTTTTACGGTAGCCCAAATGTTCCTACGAATTATTTTATGAATATAATATTAACTGTAGTAAGTTTTAATTATTCAAAGTTACTTTCTAATCAGACCAATTTAGCTAATAGATAGATATTATACACTGGCCGACAGACAAATTATCGAATATTTTAACCGATTCACAATTTAGTCGTGTCAATTATTGTTTCGAACCAGTTGAGGAAAGGATTTAAAGTACGGAACGGAGTAATAGACAGAGACCCTAAAAGTCATAAAAATGGTTCCAGAAGAAGACTTCCATTGTCAAAGACAGGTAACATACTAAATACACTTTGGTCACGAAAATATCAAGTCATTTTTTTTGGCTGATTTTGCCTGCTCGCTGCTACGGTCGCCTGCAATGAGATGTGTACGTTTCCCAACTTATGAAACTTTCACAGCAACAATCAACTCAATTTCAGATATTTTTAGTTTTTGCTGTGTATGGTATCTACTTGTACTAATCTGACATCATCTTGACAGTTTTGTAATTTACATATACATCTGAGTGCAGGCGTCTTTACAAGTGCGTTGCAAAGCGAGCGCTCAGCCGATAAAGTTACCGCGTACGCGTCTTGGCTTCGAGGACAGCGAGCGCAGCGAGTACGATTCCTAGGACGCATTCACCGTAACCGACGATCATGAGTCCGTTGCAATGTGAGCGTGAAGCAGGTCACATGACTACGCCTAGCTTGCAAAACACAGACGCGTCACGGCTCCGATGATGGCGAGCGCAGCGAGTGCAGAACATTGCCGTGCCCAGCGGGCCGCCGCCGATCCAGGAAAGTCTTCAATTGTGTGGCGGATAACTGACTAGGTGGAGCCTGGAGGCAATTACATTAGTATTATAATGCGGAAGTTTGTATATGTCTAAAAAATGAAATTTCAAAATCCCATAGTACAAGCTTTGCTTAGTTTGGGGCTAGATGGCGCTGTGTGAAATGTCCACAAATATTTTTTATTTTTTATTTATACCTCGTCGAACCAGGGGTCGGCGAGCGCCTGGCGCGGCGTGGTGCGGCGCGCGGGCGCCGGCTCCAGCAGGCCGCGGATGAGCGCCTGCGCGCGCTCGCCCACGCCCGCCCAGTGCTCCGGCGGGAAGCAGTAGTCGCACTTTATTATGTTGGCCGTGGTCTCCTCCACGCACTCGTCCAGGAACGGGGACAGCTGATAACAAAACACATTATCAATACACCTGGAACACTGCTGGCCGAGTCCGCCATCCTAGTGAAGAATGCACGAGCTAGCATTTTTGACAAAATTAAAAATAAATAAATAAAAACATGTTACACTTGGATAATTTTAGCACTTAAGTGAGTGAAGGTTAAGTGTACTTTTAATGACAGGACACTTGGCCAGACGTAGTGAGAAAAATTAAGTAAGGCTTTGACTTAGAAACGGCCTAAGAAGTAGATACCAATCTGCCCGCTTCAGTACTCACTCCAGTCAGGAAGACGTATAGGAAGACGCCAGCGGCCCAGGCATCCCAGGCGGGCGCGGGGGGCCGGCCCAGCACGCACTCTGGCGGCGCGAACTCAAGCTGCGCCGGCGCAGGAGGCAACACCTCGCCCCCCGCCGCCCCCGCCCCGCCCTCTCCCAGCTCCACCGCTGAGCCCAGGTCGATCAGTTTCAGCTGTGGCGTCGCGCCGCCGACTTCCACCAAGATGTTTTCAGGCTGGATAAATAAATACTCGTGTGAGGGAAGAAGAACACTTGTGTGCCGACCTCAGATAAAGTGAGACTGACCCTGACGTCTAGATGCGCGACGTTGTTGGCGTGCAGCCAGTGGAGCGCGGAGAGCAGCTGCCTGGCGTGCGCGGCGACCGCCTGCTGCGTGTAGCGCGCGCTCGGCGCCGCCGCCGCCCACTCCAGCAGCGGCCCGCCACCCGCCAGCTCCAGCACCAGCGTGTGCGCGCCCGCGCGCGGCACCTCCGCGAACAGCGCCAGCGCGCGCACCACGCCGTTGTGCGCCGTGCGCGACAGGATGCGGTACTCGCGCACCGCGTCCCCGCCGCGCCCCACGCACACCTACACAACACAACCATCACCTTGTACGTACATACCTCACTCATATCCTTCCTAAAGTATTTTAAAGCATTTTCATTAAACCAGGCCGATAATTGCTATTTCGGCCTAGACTCGCACAGTACCTTACTCTGCGAGGAAACAGTAAAGAAGAATTGTTTTATTCCTACCAATTTGACTAGGCGCGGTAAGTAATGCGGAATGTGCATCTGCATCGTATGTACTAAAGTCACCTCGCTAGCACTACAAACATTATTAAAAACTGCCCAGCAGTCCCATTATTGTCGTGTTGCTAATTGCTGACGTGTTGTTTCACAAAGTACAGAAAAGAGTCGATTGACGTTCTATTTTATTAATGACGCTCTTTCCGAGCAAGTAAGAGAAAAAATACTTAATATGATTAGTAAGTGATTAAAGTAGTGATAAAGACGGACCTGTTTGAGAGCCACTCGCTGTCCGGTGCCGGTGTCTCGCGCGGCGAGAACGCGCGCGGTGCGGCCTCGGCCGAGCTCCTCCTCGGTGGCGTAGCGGCGCGCGAACTGGTCGCGCTGCCAGCCGCCGCCGCCGCAGGCCGCCGCGGGCGAGGCGGCGCCCGCCGCGCCTGAGGCCGCGCACACCAGCCGGAAGCTGTACTGGCCCGCCGGCAGGTCCTCGAGCGCGAGCGTGCTGCTGGCGGCCGGCGTCTCGGTGGCGCGCCGCCATTCGCCCTCGCCCACGCGGCAGTATTCGAGGTGCACCGGCGCCGGCCCTTCCCACTGCACCGCCAGCCCGCCGCCGGGGTGCGAGCGCACGACGGGCGCGAGGGGCGCCTCGCCCGCGCCCACTATAAGCCGCGCCGAGGACTGCACGCCGCCGAGATCGTTGGACACGAGGCAGCAGTAGACGCCGGCGTCGGAGGCGCGGCACGCGTGGATGGTGAGCGTGGCGAGGCCGTCGCTAGTCATCGAGATGGCGAAGCGGCCGCCGTGGCGCAGCGCGCGCGTCTCGGGCGCCGTCTTGCGCCAGGAAGCGGTGGCGCGCGCGGCGCTGGCACGGCACTGCAGCGTGGCGGTGCCGCCGGCCGGCACGCACACGTCGGCGGCGGGCGAGGACAGTGTGGGCGCGCTCATCTCGGTGGCGTCGCTCGCCGCACTCGCCGCGCCCGCCGCGCCGCGCCGCAGCTTCAAGCCCCACGCCCGCTTCGCCAGCCCCTGCCGCAGCACACTCACTGATCACGTCCAACGCCGTCTCAAGCGATGCATGCAAGCTCACCCTCCCCACGGTCTTATTTAGATTCAGTTAAATAATATTTAATTATACACAGTTAAGTCATTTATACGTAAAGTCAATATTTAGTGATGCAGACTTAAGTGCAAGTCCTATACCAAGTTTCCTATTCTGTTCAGCGGCGATAGTACCCATATAACGTGCCCACAATAAAAGCAAAAGTACCAAGCAGTATAAATATAAGACAAATGGCCCAAGTGCAGAAGTACATGCAGATTCCTCTGCTTCTACAAAAATAACTTTGAAGCATTACTAAAACATTCAATGGTGATATAAGTACAGCAAGCACCATTGAAACATAAATTAAATAATAATACCAAAACGAAGAGTGACGGTAAACTAATGAAAGGAACTTTAGAAAATAAAATTTCAAACGCAACATAATGCAATAGGACCCCGCCCTATCTCGCACCGCACTTATAGACGCCTTTTGGTTGGTTTGAAGCGGAACACTAGGTGTATTGCACTGATTGTGTATTACTGTTATTAGATTTATTATCACGACGAAACACAAGCACTCAAAGTATTTTAATGAAGTGTTAAATAGAGACCGATATTTGTTAGATCCCACTGATACTGATACTGATCGTAGCAACAGCAGCGGTGCGTGCTCTCGCGAATGCAAGTTCATTCGATATGCAGTAGATTTCATTCCCTCATGAAGTAGGCATATGATATCTACATCTCGCTCTAACTGGCCATCACTGAAAGGGAGGTCCTTCCATGGCAAAGGGCGTGGCAGTGCCTATATTCAGGGCGGTCACGTCTCCCGCAGGCGCGATAGAGTTTACAATATTGCCAAGTCCTATATATTTACCATGATTTTCAATTAATTTGCCCGTTTTGCATAGAAAGCCGGTTGTACCGGCGCCGGCGCCGGCGCCGGGCCGGCATGAAATAACATGCAATATTTTTATACTACCGCTATCACCTCGTCACCATCCCGACACAATCAAACTTGTGACAGTATTTTTAGTACCGGGAAATGACGTCCGGTTATAAATGTTGTACTGAGCGGAGACCCTAACTTTGTAATTTCAATAATGCTGGATCGGCTCGGTCCGAGCAACTTACACAAAAGTTTAACCTACTTTTTAGCAGAATACGTTTTGCTTAGTTTTATTGTTAGTTGAGGAAGCAGTTAGTATTTTCGTGTCCTGCGGTTACATTATCGCGATACTGAGAAGCTTTGCGTTTTGCGTCCCTCCCTATGGTAAATTATATGGCTGCAAATACCACTCTACGCGTTAAGTTTGCCGATAATGTAGCCGCAGGGTTCTAAGTACTTACGTTGGCGTGAGGCGGAGAAGTGGGGCTCACGGCCGCACTTCCCCCGACCTTCTTCCGTTCCTCATAGCGTATATTGGTGGGTAAATTGATGGTGTTGGCCTTGGAGTGAGGGCGCTGCGAGCGCGAGCGCAGCTCCGGCACGCCCGACCCCGGCGGGGAGGTCTTACGCTGCCTTGAAGGGACGGGATAGGACAATTAAAACAAAACAAAATAAAACAAAAAAGGGCTCCCCAGCTACCAATGACAGAATTTTCTGAACGATATATTTATTTGGCGCTCACTAGCACATGTTGCGCCAGCTCGTACTGTCTTACCGGTAAAAATAAACCGGCACCGAAAAACTGCTTTGTGCATGAATGCTGAATTTCATTTTTTTTTTATTTACTTAAATGAAAATGCTGTCACTTTTTCGTTGAAATAAAATGTATTTTTGCTTGTGTATGTTTTTCACATTAGTCCCTATATTGTTATGAAGCTAAGTCAGCTCCTAGATGTAGGTACCTAAATAGCGTTGTGTTATCTAATGCGTTTTGCTTTGTCTAGTAGCATTGGACGAAGCACACTGAGAACGATGACCTGTTTTTTTTCTACTCCTATGCATAGGTTATATAGTTACATACTTACACCTTTCATATCTACTTTATTCTATTTTGTAGTTCTAAACGACTGATCTAGAGCTATAATAGAATATCTGTATCATTTGCGGCTCAGTCGCCGGCAGACAATATATGGCTCCTATAGTCAGCGTAGTATGAACACGTCCTAAATAAATATTTCACCATCACTGATTTGGATCTTTATTGTGGTTTTATTAAGAAGGAATTAAAATATGAGGAAACACGCTACAAACATGTATCGGTTGCGGCAGGAATTAAAAGATTAAATTTTCTTTTATTGTTCATACAACATACATACCTACTTACATAAAATCACGCCTGTTTTCCATAGGAGTAGGCATAGATCACGAATCTCCATTTGCTAAGATCCTGACATACTTATTTCGCTTCATTCACTCTCATTCATTATATTCTTCATGCATGCTCGTCGGTTTAGGGTGCTATTGTTGACTTGGCTCTTTTCCAAGACGTCATTTTGGTCCAGGCACGGGCGCCGAGGTCTTCCCTTTCCAACGATACCATTCACACTAGCCTCATACACCTGTCTCATTAATCTTTCATTCATCCTCTCTACATGACCGAACTATCTTAACATACCATTCTCAATCCTCATCACTACATCTTCTTTCACTCTACATCGCTCACTTACCACGCTGTTTCTCACTCTCATCTCTCAGTCACCCCACACATACTTCGCAACGCATGCATTCCCACTGCATTCACTCTACTCTCATGTTTCTTCTGCCATACCCAACTTTCACTACCGTTAATAAGTGTCGGCACCAGTACAGTACTCCTCTATGTACAGCCAGTCTTACTTTTTCAGACACTTTCTGGCTGCTCATAAAAATGTTTAGCGCCCCATTCAGTTCATTTCCCGCAATCACTCTCCTTTCAACATCCTCCTTATGATTTCTGTTGAGGTTGGGTACAGTGAAAACAACGTCTTAGGAAAGAAGGGGTCAAGGGTTGGGAGATGCATTACGTCCGCGCGCAATCAAGGTTAGTGGTTAAGGGGGAGAAGTGCCTTATTTCAGCCCTGGCTTTATTACCAATTCATCAAATCAAAAGGATCAAGCTATAAAGTACCTAGGTGTATCTTCCCTGCTTGATCGCGTTACGAACAGGTGTAAATGCAACGTATATTTAAGACGTATCCAAGTGATACCCGTGATTTTATGGAATATTTTTTTTTTACTTTGACTTTAATCAAAATAAAATCTAAACTAAAACACAAAAAATAAAATCATGTATTACAATGTTCCTAAATGAACTCAATATACACTTTATTAACCCTAACTCAGATTGCTGAAAGTATAGTTAACACGTCATCCGTATCTCAGTGTGCTTCAATAGATCCAGCTCAGGCTGGGCCCTTTAAAAAAAAACAAAAAGCATGCAGGACTAAAAGCAGAAAACCACAAGCATTTTAGTACACATTTATTTTTAATTAGGTACTATTTTACAGTAAATAGATATATACATAAATTAATTTTGCTGTCAAAAATACATACGATGGATACAAAACTATTGACAGCGGTGTCTTTTTTGGTCGAAATGGAAGTTCCAATATTATTAGAGTGAGATTATAAAATGTCTATTTTGAAACAGTGTTACTAATATGCGTGAAATACTCGTACTGATGGAGCCTACGTTTTGTTAGTCTAGAGATATATATGAATACAACTGGATTTATAAAATAATATTACAATCCTACGTAACAGACATAATAGGTAAAGTTATAGAGAAAGCACGAACTCGTTAAACAACGGATGAATTATTGTATATTTTATTCATATAACCCAAGAAGAGATACCTAAACGCCTATACGAAAGGAAACAAAAGAACTTCAGTTAAGCTCGCATTGAATATTAGCTGTCAGCATAATAAATGATGTTAGAAATGATGTCAATTTTTAATGAGCTCACGAAGCCTATAAATAGATACCTAGAGTGCGTAGAGTGGATTATTACCAGCACAAAGCTCTTACAACTATGAAACATCAAAAGCAATGTAATTATGCCTTATTTTTAACTAACTCTAACCATTACTTTGAGTTAAATGAAATCTATCTAGCTATAATGTACGGCAAGGATATATCAAAAAGTTTTATGAATTGAATCGTTCAAAAGTCCGTATTTGAAATGAATTCCATAATTTTATTGGATTTTATAAGCTTTATTTAACATCTACTACAATAGACAATTTCTATAGAGAATCAAAATTATGCTTTATATTTCGATTAAGATATGTAATACATTAATATAAACCTATCATTAAAATGACTATTTGAATATCTTTAATTGGATATGAGATTAATAATATAATGGTATTTTAGTAAAGTTTGACTAAGTGATTACATAATACTTTATGACGTATTCAATCATGCTTTGGAGTATCCTACTTGCTTCGATAATTTGATCTTCCATTCCGGTGTTGCCAGTCCTCGTTTCGAACTTACTCTAACTACGAGAGTGATCGTGCCTAAGTTATAAGAGAGGGAGTTTGTTTGTCGGTTAAACTTGCATCGTCTGCTCACTATCAGATTGAACGAATGCGGAGCCAATGACGTAGGTAGATCAGTGAAGCGTCACAATTGGCCTAAAAGAAGGCGTTTCCCGAGCTACGGAGTGATTAGGTATTATATCCGGCAGGGAAGGCAGTCTCTCGGTGCTAGCAGAGTTCTAACGAATCTATTAATCCAGGAACTTTGGATAATGAATATCTCCACCGTGCCGGGTCGGTTATTACCTAAGTGTTAACATTAAAACTTATCTACAACATTTATTTAAAACATTTGAAAAAGTTAATACCAAATACAAACATCAATTGGGTGTCGACTACACGATTAGTGATTACAATTGTTAAATAATTTAAAAATTACGATAGGTAGGTACACATTTGACTAGAAGGAAATGTTTCCATTGTATATGTTAAGTTTTACGATAAAATGCTATTACAAGTTAGGTTAAATATTTCAAAGAGGAAGTAGTACAATGAATAATTAAAACATGCACAGAATCTAGATATAAGATACATGTAGATATTGGATTCTTAAACATGTGTCTCCCTGAACCTGACCACCAGGCGGGACGCGACCTCTTCCTGGAACTTATCCGGGCAGCATCTCTTTTTGTCCTTGTCCGAGACCATTAGAGGGTAAATTATGTTTGCCAGGTAGTAGGTCTCATAGAATATATAGATGGGACAAGCCGTAAAGCGTTCAACTTTGATATTAATTTTGTCATCTACGTCGTGTTCGATGTAAACCAGGTGGCATCTGAAATGACTACAGCTCAAACAGGGGCTCGCCACTCGGGAAAAATACTCTGTCTTCTGTGGATAGCGACCTTTCAATAGTTTTATCCTCTGTGTGTAATTAATGAGAAATTAATAACAGCATTGATCAGGAGGCGCGATCGACAGAGATCTTTGACGGAATAATTAACCCACTAATTACGTTAGTCACTACAAATCATTTATTTAAAATTCATAATCCTAATTAGAATATTTAAAACATTAAAAAAAAAAATTATATTATGTAAGTTTATCTAAATTATCAATTCCAATTTCATGATTACCTAATATGGACCATTATTAACTACTGCCGAATGCCGATAGATTAGTTACAATATTCATAAAACATCAAAATTACTTTATTTAAATAAAAATACAAATCAATAAGTTAATATAAATAAGTACGTACAATACAGTCACACAAACATGACTTACAATTTTGATGGCAGTAACATTTAAAGTACAAAAATCTTCTAGGGTTAAACGTTGAAATCAACAGCCCAATATTAAAATGACTATCAAAATGCTAGAACGGAATCGTTACAGTTTAACTTGTCTTTTGTGAAACAAGGTAACAGTTAACTATTAAAACAATTTATAAACACTTAAAATTATATTATTTAAGCTTCTATAAAAATATATTGGGTAAATTATTATGCTAACTCCTGTTTTTTTGCGTGTTAGTGGCATTTTCGTGCTAGGTTAGAAGGTAGCAATACATCGGAAACTGTTACATTATGATCAGGAAGCGTTCGCTGCGGCCCGCGCCGCGACCCATAAGCGTGCTCCTCTGTCGACTTTATCACAATAAGAGAGTGTTTTAGATCTTCCAGTCTCAAGTTGCCACCATCCTTCAAATTCCTTTACTTTTTCCATTGCTGAAAGCAAGTTTCAGAGGAGGGGCACCACTTTTAAGATCATCTCACTTTATCATTTATGTATTTTCAGAACTCAACTTAAAGCCAATTTTTCATTGACAAGCAACGAGCTGTGGCGGTGACGTGTAATTGAGATGACCATTAGCCTAGAAGATCTGCACTAAATTATTTATGCGGTGGCGCAGGCTTGTTGGTAGCGGAGCGGGCTATGGCACACCAGCGAAGAAACCTGTTAGTACTGATCGGGTGTGCGCGATCAATTAAAGCTAGACAAGAGCACGGCCGCGTCCTAGCGAGCCGCAACACACACCGCCAACAATACAACCCGAGGTCAAAATCCAAACAATATTAAACGATTTGTGCGTATCGTTTATTTAAAATTATCTCACTAAGTTTGTTTTTTTTTTAATTGTATAAGAGCACCTACGCAGATATCTCACAGAAAAAAACATCCGAAAAGAGCCGCTTAATCTAATCTCACTGAAGGTTGTGGTAATGTGGTGCGGGTCGCCGGGTCGGTACTTACAAGGGGTCGTGGAGCTCTCGCAGATATGCGGCAGGGTTCTCGAGGGCGACGCCGAAGTTGAGCTGGGACTCAATGATATTGCGGAGCGCCTCGAGCCACTCCTGGCGACGCTCGCTGCGACATGCGAAAGCAATGCGCGGCTTGGCCGAATCGAGCGAATGGATCACAAACGCATCGCCCTTACTCTCACCCAGCTCCATTTTGTTCATCTGCAACCAACCGGCTCACTCACTGCCTATTGACTCACTAGCTTCCAATCGGTACCGCTCAGGGCTTAGGGCTACAGGTAACAAAGCTAAACAATTGGCAGGACGTAGTCTTGTATTTTTGTGCTGAAACAGTCCGGTACGGACTAAACATGGAGGAAGAGGCCATGGTCTAACGGGGCGAATCAGTTGTCAGCCAGACTTGAACGACCAACGAATACCATAGCTCGAAGACCCAGTCGAAGAACACAGGACTAGATCAAATAGTCAGTACTCACCTGAATATGAGCCCTGTAGTGGTAGGTGGGGCTGACGAACTGCGACCGGCGCCCTACCGGGTCGCTGAATATAACGCACTGTTCAAACAGAAATACGTGCGTCTCTTTCTCGCGGCCTCTCTCATTCGCATTGTTTGAAATGTCCGCCACAAACATTGTCTCTTGCATCAGCAGCTTGCCTTGTGCTTGGATATTTCCCTGGAAAGAACATTACATTTCGTAATTTGAGCAGAAACGCAGTTTCTATTATAACTGGTTGGGCATTCTGCTCAGAGACTATAAACGTAGGTGTTTAACGCAGTAGCAGATCTCAATCATAAAATACGACGGGCGTAGGAGTCAATCAGGTTGTTCCGCAAACGCAAGGTGTTTAGTTGATCATGGTTCAATTCAACATTCCAAGAACTTCTATTAATTGTAAGATCAGGGTTAACTCGTCAAAATATAGTGATGAGATCCTGTATATCAGCGGAGGAACGCGCGTCTGAAGCGCGTTTCATTTGCGTTTGTATCGATACAAACGTATACAATCCGCTAATACGCGTTGATAACGCGCAGAGGGCGCGCTCATAAAAAACGCGTATTCAGAAAACATGGAGTGCAAAGGCTCTTAGATAATTATCCAAGATGCACTATTTTGTAACTTAAGGCTCTTAGATAATTATCCAAGATGCACTATTTTGTAACTTAGAAGAAAACAAAAAAGCCGCGGTGGACCTAATACTCTTTTCGCAGCGTGCTCGATGTTGACGTCTGTCGCTATGCATGCATGAGCCATGTTTGCATTTTTTTTTCTAATTAAACTAGCTGTTGCCCGCGACTTCGTATGCGTGTAGTACATTATTTTGTTCTATAATCAATAGTTATCGCAGCGCACGCCAAAAACTATTTTGGGTTTTCTACCTTGGGTTATACAATATTGCAATTTTCATACGGATCCCTAATTTTTTTGAAAATTTGTTATAGCCTATACTGGACCCTTATAATGTAGCTTTCTATTGGTGAAAGATTTTTTGAAATCGGTCCAGTAGTTTCGGAGCCGCACGCCAAAAACTATTTTGGGTTTTCTACCTTGGGTTACAATATTGCAATTTTCTTACGGATCCCTAATTTTTTGAAAATATAATATAGCCTATACTGGACCCTGATAATGTAGCTTTTTATTGGTGAAAGATTTTTTGAAATCGATCCAGTAGTTTCGGAGCCGTACGCAAAAAACTATTTTGGGTTTTCTACCTTGGGTTACAATATTGCAATTTTCATACGGATCCCTAATTTTTTTTTAATTTATTATAGCTTATACTTGACCCTTATAATGAAGCTTTCTATTGGTGAAAGAATTTTTGAAATCGGTCCAGTAGTTTCGGAGCCGCACGCCAAAAACTATTTTGGGTTTTCTACCTTGGGTTACAATATTGCAATTTTCTTACGGATCCCTAATTTTTTTGAAAATATAATATAGCCTATACTAGACCCTGATAATATAGCTTTTTATTGGTGAAAGAAGTTTTGAAATCGATCCAGTAGTTTCGGAGCCGCACGCCAAAAACTATTTTGAGTTTTCTACCTTGGGTTACAATATTGCAATTTTCTTACGGATCCCTAATTTTTTGAAATTTTTATTATAGCCTATACTGGACCCTGATAATGTAGCTTTTTATTGGTGAAAGAATTTTTGAAATCAATCCAGTAGTTTCGGAGCCGCACGCCAAAAACTATTTTTGGTTTTCTACCTTGGGTTACAATATTAAAATTTTCTTACGGATCCCTAGTTTTTTGAAAATTTATTATATCCTATACTGGACCCTGATAATGTAGCTTTTTATTGGTGAAAGAATTTTTGAAATCGGTCCAGTAGTTTCGGAGCCGCACGCCAAAAACTATTTTGAGTTTTCTACCTTGGGTTACAATATTGCAATTTTCTTACGGATCCCTAATTTTTTGAAATTTTTATTATAGCCTATACTGGACCCTGATAATGTAGCTTTTTATTGGTGAAAGAATTTTTGAAATCGATCCAGTAGTTTCGGAGCCGCACGCCAAAAACTATTTTGGGTTTTCTACCTTGGGTTACAATATAGTAATTTTCTTACGGATCCCTAATTTTTTGAATAAACGGATTGAAATGAAACGTGGTATATAAATAGTACATGTACTGGATTAACATTTAGGCTACTAGCTGCCACCCGCGGCTTAGCTCGCGTGGTACCCGGAAACATCCATACTTACAAACTTTCGCGCTTATAATATTAGTAGGATTTTTTATTTATTATAGCCTATACTGAACCCTGATAATGTAGCTTTCTATTGGTGAAAGAGTTTTTGAAATCGGTCCAGTAGTTTCGTAGCCTATTCGTTACAAACAAAAATCTTTATAATATTAGTATAGACAATGTTTAAAATGCTACCTAACTATTGTTCCTTATTTGAGGTAAAGTTAGGTAAACTTTTCCATTTGCTAGTTAAGTTCTCCAAGTTTGAAAATCATTCATTTATATTCCACTGAGCGCAGTTACAATACAATAAGACTATTTCAATGTTCTATTTGAAGCTTTGTTTCTGTAATATTTTGAAAGGTCTCTATATTTCCCAAACCACGAAATCTATACAAAACCCCGTTCAGTGCATAAAGGAAATGTTTTCCAACAATTGTTCCAGTCTGTGAACAACTAATTGTTCTATTGTTTTAAGCCTTTTGGACTGCCGAAACAGAATTGAAAAGTTGATTACAAATGAAAGCATTCTCTGGTAATATGCACATTGTGTACAGATCCACTCGGCAGTATTTGAGTTTCACGGTGAACAATGGCCCGTGAGGGAGCAGCCGTTCGTTATTGTTTTAAATTTACTGTAGATTTGACCTCGCCAGGTTTATTTCGCTTGGCTCGCCCATCGAATAGAGCCATGCCATTATATATTTTTCCTCGTTATGAAAACTCAGTAATCTAGCTGTGGCGGCATGAACATTTGGCATTTTAGGTAAAGTTCGAAAAAGGTTCGCATATGCAACATAAAATAAAGCTAAAACCAAGGCTTAAAATTAAACAGTTAATACGTATGATGATGAAATCGCAGAGTAGAAGAGGTGGCTTACCGTGAAACCTTGCAGGCGGCCGACGTCCATCATGTTATTGGCGTTCTTGGGAATGATAGCTGAACACTTCATAGCGTCAGTCAGAGAGGCCACCACGTGCGCCGGGCAGTTCGCCAGCTCCGTATAAGACAAGATCTTTTTCATCAGAAGATGGTACTTTTGTATGCGCTGAATCGGTTTGATCAAAAGATCCGCGAGCTGAAATCGCCAAGGAAATATTTTTGAAAACGTAACAAATGCACCGACGAATACGAGAACCGAACGTTTCCAATATTCGACGGCGTCTCGCGCATGCCGACATCTAGAAGCCACGACATCGATGTAAGTGTTGTGTGTTTGTGTCAAAAATAAAAAAACCCCCAAAAAATTAAACAAAATGACATAGAGTGAAGTGGATGACAAGAAGCAGAAGGTCATGCGAGCGGATACCAGTACAAAAGGTCGAAGTCTCTCATTTTCATTATAGTCCAAAGAATTCACTGGAAACATTAAACTAAAGGGCTAAAGGGCTGTTTCCGTTTTCTCGTAGTTAATAACCTGTTTATAGTTAATTGTCCTTTGATGATTAACAAAACATTTAATTAATAATTTATACAGCTGACGGCCTTTTGCACGATGAAGCTACAATATCGCAATCAGAGCTCGACCAGTAAATCACCAACAACTATTTCCGGAATTTGGAATAATGTTTTTTTTTTCCATTAAGTACAGTAGGCCGAATCAATTTTACTGTTTAGTAAACACCGTTACCAGCATAGCATCTGATCTTCAATAAAAAGAACAAAACTAGTACCTGATCTAAAGTACCGCGTCCTCCGCGCAATAAAGAGCGCTTTTTTAGCAAACTCTAAAATATCAGGTTGATATTAGAATTTATAGACAGAGGAAGAGATAATACAGTAGATTTGTGGTAGGAATTGCCAGAGGGCACAGCATGAAGACCCCCAAGCTAAAGCGTTGTGTGACAATCGATCACTTGTAGGGGAAAAAATAGGGTAAGTCCAGTGATAGAAACAGATTGAACAGGAGATAAGTATGATTAGAGTGACGCTTTGCTTATGTTAGTGATGTGCCGCTACAAAGGTTCCATTCCAATAGACGCATCATATCGAAGTATATTTTATATATAGTTAGTAGATAACGTGGTTTCGGATTCATCAATACAATATGTACTTTCAAATATAAATGACATTACTCATGTTGGTATATGTATACTATCTACTATTTACTATGCATTGCGGTCAGAAACCATGCTAACACCCAATTAAGCTTAGCATAAAGTTCTATAAACTGACCTGCAATTTCTGTCCAAGCTTATTGCGCACTTCTTGAAAATATTGGTCATGATCGGATACAATGTACTCTGAGACCGGCTTGTTGCGGCAGTAGTGTTCGTACATGAAAATTCTCTTCTCAAGGAATCGTCTGAACAGAGGGCCGAGCAGTTCTGGCCTGTCGATGCATTTGCGTAGGTCTTCGAGGAACTTGCTGTAGAAACCACAGGGCATATCAGTCTCACTCTTAGTGATGCATAGCCTTAGTCGCCAGCGGGACGCCGCATCGCCAGCAAAAATGAGGTCGAGTCAACGAATATAAGTAGATCTCCTGATATTTTGTTCGGCACTGGCGTGGGCTTATTTTATTTTGTATCCGTTAACTTGGTCATAAAATATGCAACTTTAATCATAAGATTTTGTCAAATATACTAGTTGATGTTCGTAAAATTGCCTTTGTGTCAGTAGTACCATTGATGGTACAAGTGACACAACTTTGTATCCTTAGTACCATTAAAGAAAAATGAGGATATTCCCCCGTAATTGTTAACCGATACCTATGGAACTAGTGATACAACTTTGTATTTCAAGTACCATTAAAGAAAAGTAAAGATATTCCTAATTAATACAATTATTATTATTAATTAATCATTAATTAAGGAATAAATGCCAATTTAAATGACTGAAAACTATTAAAACAGCTCAGAGACATGATTATAAGCACTATATTATAATGTTCTCTTGACTATTGAAAACATTATAAAATGAAGTCCAAGTTCAAAATTGTGTCTATTCACCTCGTTTTACGATACTTCAAGTTTGTTTAGTTGTACCATTCATGGTACTAGCGATACATCAATATTTAAGATGGTACTACTGATCGTGGGTTCATATCCGGTCGTGTACCAATTTGGAATCATGGAAAAATTTATGTGCGCTATACCAATACTCTCAAACGGTGAAGGAAAACATCGTGAGGAAACCCGCGGTTTAGTCAGCTCCGCACGTATGTCTTCCCTGTGTGCAAGGCCGACTAAGCTGAGAGGATGGAATAGGTGCTGGGCAAGCCTACTCCATCTTAATTCGTCCCGGGCACAGCGTTCCGTTTGTGAAGGTAAAAGTTGCTTCCTGACGCTATATAAATCATCTACTATAGCTGGTACAAGGCCTTAGTATACTACTGATCCTAAATAATTGTCACTAGTTCCATTAATGGTACTAAGGATACAAAGTTGTGTCACTTGTACCATCAATGGTACAAATCAATGGTACTACTGACACTAAGGCGTAAAATTTTAAGTATTTTATGAGATTTTTTGTTAAAAAAGGTTTTATGGTTTGAAAGTAATAAATAAAAAGACAATATGATTTTTTTATTACTTTTAAATCATTATCTATAACAAATTAATAAAATAGTTTTTCTGAAAGGAAACAAAGATATAGAGAATAAATAATTTCTCTTCAGTATATACAAAACCATTACCCTAAAACAATATATCGCCAGCCCTACCGAATGAGCGCACAGCAATACGTAACCAAGAATAGACAAACAATGATAACTAGGTATATCGTCTTGATAATACTTCCAAGGTGACTCAAGCCTTCCAACATCAATTGTATACAAGTACATACATAATGAATTGCAAGCAATACGGGAATCCAAGAATTCAAATAACGTTATATTTTGACACGATTAGATTTCCTCGAACACATTGTATAATACATCTTGTTCAGGTCCAACACCTTCTCAAATAAGTATAGCAATACTTTGAAACAATTCATATTTTTCACAAATTTTTATTTAATGTATTTCTGCGTATTATTTTGATTATTTTCTTAATTATTTAGGCTCCATTCTTCGATCAAATAAACAGCGGACATTGCGCTACCTGCCCGAAAGTGGTTTGCCTAAAACTCCTCCAAAACGCGTCGAGTGCAGCAGTTTGCATCTAGTTGCTCGTTATCGGTCAACATGACGAAGTGTCCGTTGAAAAATTGTAAAAATCATTCTTTCATTGAGCTTAAAAAGATGGCGCGACGTACCACCGGTAAGTTATGTTGTTTGAAAATGATCGAATTTACGCTAAAATAGTGATAAAACTAGTAAAAAAATATTATTTTAATTGCTTCTAGCTCCAAATCCACGCATCCATCCCTTTCACATTCGTAACATAAGGGTGGGTAAGTACGTGTCGTTGCGAGAACATAGTAATTTGTTAGCAATGGAGTTGCTATTGTTTGTTAATTTTGACAATATCATCATCTTCCTGCCTTTATCCCACTCTATGTGGGGTCGGCACATCATCGTCGGTAAGAGTTTTGGCTAAGGTGTTTTATGACCGGCCGCCCGCCTGACGTCAACCCTCCTTGGGAATACTTGCTTATTGTATCTCATCATGTTGGAGGATACTATCCCTTAGTCGACTTTAACGACATGCTCGGGGAGAGAAGCAGCTGGACGCATTCTATGTTTTTTCTTTACTCCCAGTCCAGCAGAGAAATAAGTTAATTTTGACAATACATTTTTAATATTGTTTGTTTCACTTTATGGTAAACTAGATGGCAGCACAGGTAAAGTTAGCACGCGCTATCGTTGCGTTTTGAACTTTACGCCGGTAATTTCAAGCAAACTAAAGCTTTTCAATTTTATAATATATGTAAGATGTAAGATTGATTTTCTTTTATTTTATAGCTTCCCGTAAAACTATATGAGAGAAAAATTACGAAAGATAGTGCCGTACGTCGACGAAACGCAAGATATGCCGAAAATATCGCTGTTCGTGAGAATGTGGAGCAGTTGGAAACTGACCCTAATTTTCATCGAAAAATCATCTTCATTATGTACATTAAATAAAATAAAAATGTATATACACAATCTCCATTGCTTTCTGTGTTCCAATCGGTCACCGCACCGCCCAGTTATATTTGTGTATCATCCATTGCTCTTCGAACGTAGCGCGTAGTTAAAATCAATGCATGTAAATCAGCATTGGATTAGGGTCAAATATTTCGGTCGAGGTTCGGTGGTGGTTAGGCTTTAGTTCGGATCTAGACGAACAGTCGCTTATTTACAGTTTATGTCATAACGTGTTAGCAAAGAGGCGTTATTTGTATGAATAGGTAATCGTGCAAGCAGTCATTACTATGTAGCTATCATTTTCAGAATCGCGTGGAATAAACAAATGTATAGGTAGTTATCTATAGACAAAATATGCCACTATTTTCGCAGTGAACAAACAGTACGGCGCGCGATATCCTCTGTTTATTTGATCGAAGGCTCCATTATATCCGCTAAAGATATAACACATACGTACATATAAGTAAATGTATTATATCGAGTTACATTTGAAAAAGTTTTGTAAGAGTGTTGTATTAGAACAGTAATTACATTTTACACAGTAGGTACTATTAAATGTAACCGTCTTAAATTTTCATATTTTTTAAATAAGCGTATTAAATAAGTCATTTAATGTAAACAAAATGTGTGCTAACAATTTCTTATTAAAAATCACACGGGTGATTCTATAATTTTCTTCAAATCTATTACAAAAACAGCTTAATATTTTTGCGAATGATGTATTTCTACAAAAATATTTCCATAATATCAGTCCCGTTTCCCATTTTATATTCATTCATTCATTTGCTAAGGTCCTAAAATATATCTCTGCGGACACATAAAAGGAATAGTCGAAGATCGAGTACCTAGGAAGTAATACCAGGATACTAGATAGATACTAGGTAATAGATATGTAATACTAATAAAAAGGGGAATACTTACTCTCGATGCCACTCGTAAATTATTTCAATGTTGCCGAAAATCATCCTGTTGCGGCGATCACGCAGGCCTTCCGGCAGCGGTGGCTCATTGGGATGGTCCTAAAATAAAAGCACCGTTTAAAACATAAACGTGGATGAAGGCGGCAGATATATTTCACCCGAGAAAATTATTAGGTAGGCTCATATGTCCTGAAGTTGATTTCTGGATGAAATTAACAACATGAAGAGCCCCTTATGTGTAGACGTTAAGCTTTTGTACTGACATGTCGCGTGATAGCACCATGCCAAGAATTAAGTGATCCTGAATGAATACTAGAAAATCATTGGTGGACGCGGTAAGATCTCGACGAATCAGCAGTTTGTCCTGTCCGCTTGTTCTGGGTAGATTACTTATATTCGTTGAGGTTGAGGTGATCCTATTCCTTGCTCTTGTAACTAGTAGTGGAGGACTATTTCTAATACTCAAAACTCGGAAATTCTATGAAGATGTGCAATTATAACAAAGATATATAAAATCAGATGTCTTCCATTGTGGTAGGCAAAACCAGGCATCTCCAATGCAACGGTTTTGACACACTTCATTCGTTTTCACATGTTTTTGATGAATTTATTTTTGTTTAGAATGTGGCTC
The DNA here is from genome assembly GCA_949320045.1 of Scotopteryx bipunctaria. Taxonomy (NCBI): domain Eukaryota; kingdom Metazoa; phylum Arthropoda; class Insecta; order Lepidoptera; family Geometridae; genus Scotopteryx; species Scotopteryx bipunctaria. The sequence continues at coordinate 3,290,386 of OX439440.1, forward strand.
AATCACGGCTGAACGGATTTGGATGAAACTGGTTTAAGATTTCCCGATGCTCTCCCAGTAAAATAAGTCTCGGTAGCCTGAGCCTAAATTGAAGCAGGAGTCTATGCAGTGGAAAAAAAAGGCCTAATACCCCCTAATAAATTCAAAAAAATATCATGCCCACTGTTTTTTGTGTTCAAAGGAAATTATGTTAACCGACTACAAACAACAAGGATTGAATATCACAGGGGGATGCTATGCCAATTGTATCCCCCTGTGATATTCAATCCTATGTCTGGCCGCCATTGCAACAATTTGGCTACGAAACACTAAACCACCTCTCTATAGTCCAGAGCTAGTAATTGAGCTCCCTGTAATTGTTATTTGTTTCCAAAATTGAAAAAAATAACTTCGTGGAAAAATATTTACTGACGATGAAGAAGTTAAGTCGGCAATTTCAGTCTATTTTGATGGCCTTGAAAACGTTTATTTTCGGGGGCGTAAACAAACTTTTCGATAAATCTGAAAAAAATATTTGGCTTGAGGGAGTAAATATTGAAAAGGAAAAATAATAATTTGTATTATTTTAATTTAGCCTCCTTTCCCTGCCATGCCGCGATCTTTTTGACCTTCCCTCGTACATGCGCCATGAAGCCCTCGACGACAAGGCTTCCGCGACGTATGCTTCCTCTGTCTCGACAAGTTACCGCAGCCCGTACTCGCGATTCTTGAAGATGGCCTCGTTGTCAGCAACATAAGCACATCCTTATCTTTCTAGATAATCCTCACACGCACTTACCAATCCTGGTCATTCACGGCATTCTTTTTATATCCATATACCTATTAGTCTTTTTTGGTGAACTTACGCGTATATGCGCCATGTAGCCCTCGACGATGAGGCGTAGGTCGATGACGTATATCTCCTCAGTCTCGACTAGTTCTCGCAGAACATACTCGCGCTTCTTGAGTATGGCTTCGTTTGGCTCATCGCCGGCGGCCTGCTCGCCGTCTTCTTCAGCCTTCGACGTGGCCGGAGTGGCCCCGTGTTGTTCCTACGTACACACAACCCTCCTTAGCGATACACCGAAATATGCCAGTCAAATATAACACCTAAGCGTTAGCAGGGGACAATGCAACAATACACCCCAACGTGGGAAGTCAGTGCATATCTTGTTCCCCCGCCGCTAATTAGAATTAGCACCTAATGAGTAGGTACAGTTAGTAACCCCACCTTCCGTTCCTAATGTGGAATAAAGTGGTGCACTAATGGATTTTTCATGGAACATTTTATTAATACTGGTCTGTACTCTCTAGCGGTGAAGAAAAACATTGTCCAGCACATACCGTGGAACCTGATAGTTAGAAAACATGTGTAGTACAGAATAGGAGTCACCTTGAAGAACAATTTTAATGCTTTCACTACTCAGGTTCAACATAATGATTCGTGATACAGAATTGTTCAATATGTCGTATCCATAGCTGTTAAAGCATGAATGTTCACGTCAATTTGAGCATGAACTTGTGACCAGTGAAAATTTGCTAATTCAGTTAAGTATGCTAACGTCCTCGCTGTTTCGTGTATGCTGCGAGCGACCAGGTCAAGATCGGGTCACAATATACTCCACTGCTGATGAAAACATTTTATTGCTATCTTATTCATAAGTCCAACACACGCTTGTCCAATTCATTTGTGATAATACCAACTAATAGCACACAAAAATAATGAACACCATGCAAAAAGAAAACAAATGGATTAAACTCAAAAAGCAAATCCAAAACCAAGCTCAAAGTAAAAAAGCAAAAAAAAAATAACAAAAAATACTACAATAATATAATAAAGAAACCAGTACTGTATCTCAAGTGTATATATCTGCATACTATTATGTAACACATGATATAGGTATTTGATAGATGTTTTTGCCCTCACCTTCATGCTTTGAAGGTTTTGTTGTGTTGGCAATAAGATATAGAAAATGGATTTTTTACGGACCTCTTTTGTATGACTAAATATATATTGGGTACAAAGTACCTCAAGCGACAATAATGAACTAGGTACTTGTTCATAACACAAACATGATTTTCATACTGCTGCTTTGAACTAAACGAGTAACTATTCCTTCTTATCGACCAAACGGAACACGACGTGATCAAAAATGAACAAAAATGTGTTTATAACCAAACGAAAGCCACTCACGCTCTCCAAAAACCGTAACAAAATTCCGACAAACTAGAGGAAATTGCGCAAAAACTCTTTTACTCGTGATTCGTGCGTACCACTGCCATGTAGCATTATACCGAGTCATGATTAAAACTTACTAAGGGATTGTTTCGGTTGCAGAATAAGCTAATCTTTACAATTATGACCAATAATATAAAGGTAAACTTTCGAAGCAAGCGTCCCCGCGTCAGTGAGGCCGCGACAGAGCTTTTACGAAAATATATTATAGAAAGTCATTCGCCGCAACATTCACGCCGCATTCGAATGACAATCCATACATTTTCGAAGTAGCTCTCTCACGATCTCACGGGTAGTTCCCATTTGTTCTAAGGAACATGACGTCATCGAACAAAATGACACATTTTCTTCCCAAAATTTTCCATAGAACTACATACTAGCTTTACACCCGAGTTTCCATGCGATAGAACAAAAAGGGAATCAGATTTTCCGAAAATCTTCCATGAGAAGCTAAATGACACTGATAATGTCAATTTTTCTATTTTAACCACAACCATCAATATAACATAGGCAATCAGTCGCATAGTAGCGAACAACCAACACTGCCAATCTCAAGTTAGAGGACGTTTCTCATAATGCGACAATCGAGTCAATCAAATTAGTCACTTTGACAAGTGCCACAATGAATTATTATTATTTTCTAGAGGTCTGTATGATAAGAAAATCGTAAAGAAGTCTTATTTACCTTGTCCTATATAACAATTTGAAAAATAAAAGTATTAGATGTTCCATATTACAAAATAAGTAAAAAAATATCTTATTCTGTCCCTTGACGTCAGGTTCCATAGAACATAATGGGAACTACCCGATCTCACTGACGCTTACTTCGAAAGTCAAATGGAACGAACAGTATTTGGAGAGTGATCGCAAACAAAACCATGCACACAACATGCCCTTAGTGAGTGAGTACGAACAATGCTAGTCTTGACGATCTGTTCGAGATCCGCGATATCGGCTGAAGCCCCGTTCGCTTCCATATCCATTTGCAGATTCTGAAAATGTTCACCATAATGAAACCGTTCTGAGCGACAAAAGTCAATCAACACAATGCTAGGACCACTGCGCCATTTTAAAACTAAACAATTACAAGATTTTGTATTATTTGGCAAAAAAATAACTTTTTGTTATATTGTATCAAAAAGTGCCATTTTAGGCAGAGTTTGCGTTTACAAATAAGTCCATTGGCTAGCAAGATTTTACATAATACAAACAGTAAAACGTGTTCTGTTATAAGACTTTTGTCGCCGACCCCGCCAAGTCCCGGCTGGTTAGGTAAATTGTTAATTGAAACTTGAAAGTTATCTTATTCTTTAAGATCGAAAGAAGGATAAAATAAGTAATGGCGGGTAACTTACGCGTTCTGCTTGCGGCGTCTGCGTAGACGGTGCTGGAGCCTGCAAGACAGTCTGTGGGTCCTAAACAGAAATAAAATAATTATAGAACTTCTCTTCTGGACTGGGAGTAAAGAAAAAACATAGAATGCGTCCAGCTGCTTCTCTCCCCGAGCATGTCGTAAAAGTCGACTAAGGGATAGTATCCTACAACATGATGAGATACAATAAACAAGTATACCCAAGAAGGGTTGACGTCAGGCAGGCGGCCACACCTTAGCCAAAACTCTTACAGCATGATCTAGAGTTGGCCACTAGCTCATACGAACATACATACATACAGCATGATTCAAGGATCATTATGTGCCGACCCCACATAGAGTGGGATGAGGGCAGGAAGATGATAATGATAGAAGCGCTCGTGGCGTAGCTAGCTTACGACGTTCTTGATTGATCGTTGAAGTTAAGCAACGTTGTGCGCGGTCACAATTGGGATGGGTGACCGCAAGTCGCATTACGAGATGAGCGCTTCCGTAGTTCAGAGGGCACGTGAAATTGTAGGTCCCGGCTTTTAAGTCGTTAAGCCATGACGGAGGCCTTCAGGCGGCCTAAAAACTCCGTCACAAAAGTTGGCCACGAGCTCATACGAACTTACTTACTTATTATAGTAGATACCGCGCATTGCGTTCAGACACAATTATCGGTATCATCATAATAAGCCCAGTGGCACGTCAACAGGCACAATCACAAACAATTGAAACGATTATAAATTAAACGTTTACAAAATTAATTACTCAAACGTTCCATGTATCCGACCCAGAGAACCAAAGTGTTTGTTTAATAAATATATTACCCGAAGCGTCACCGAACGGACTGACATCACATCCCGCGCGACATCAACGGTTTTTAAAACAAATTAATGTTTTCACGACAGAACAGAGTTCAGAGTATGAAACTTTGAAAGCTACTCGTATGATCAAAATTAGTGCAATAATGCACACATAGATGTGGGATTTCTATCTAGTCGTGTCACTAGTTCTTTCGAACCAGCGTGGTGAAAGTATATAAAGTGTGCCCCAAAGGCAACTTTCGTGCACTTGACACATGTTTTCAAACTTTTTAGGTTCAACGACATGCCGGTTTCCTCACGTTGTTTTCTTTCACCGTTTAAGAGTACCTACTGGTATAACGCACAGTGTGGGTTCTTAAACATCTGGAATGTATTAGTACCCATTACTATTTCATGTGAAACATCTTTACATTATTTATACTCAGGATAAAATACCAATAATTTGGAAGCTGAATTATTGAATAAGTGGCCTAGGTGAGGATAAAGGAATGGATATTGTCCTGCAGCGAAGTGGGCAGTCGATAACAGACAAGAGGAGTAGAATGAAAATACTAGCTCAACACCGTCATAAATATGGCACAAACACTAACGAGGTTCAGGTGAACATTGATATGTTAAATACCTAAAACAAAGGACTTATAATAGATGATTTATACAGCGTCAGGAGGCAACTTTTACCTTCACAGACGGGACGCTGTAGTGCCCGGGACGAATTAAGATGGAGTAGGCTTGCCCAGCACCTATTTCATCCTCTCAGCTTAGTCGGCCTTGTCCACAGGGAAGACATGGTCAATACGTGCGGAGCTGACTAAGCCGCGAGTTTCCTCACCGTTGTGAGACTACTGATAGCGCACACAAATACCTACTGTAATATAAAATACCTATTGTAGAGTAAAATATCCTTTATCCTATAAAAGGTAGGCCTTTGTTGTTTATTTGATGTTTGGCTTCATATCTAGGTAGATCTGTAGCCAAATATCTACCTACGTTCTTATTTTTTACTATTACTGTGTACTTCTTTGTTTTTTTTTTCTTTTATTGTTTCTGTCATTCTGTCTGTGCTGTGTCTTGTGTGCCAAATAAATAATCTATCTATTTATCTACTAAAGAGGACAGCTTATGAAAATTACCACGAGTAAACTTCAATTCATTTTCGTTTAATACTTTTATACAGTGTCCCCAATTAAGTGTTGTTTGTTGACGTCCAAACAAACAATGAACGAAAGGGACTTATAGTCACTGAAATGTAAAGAGCGATGTGATCCTTTTCCAATTTGTGATTGATCTGTCTTTCCCGTGTATTTTTAACGTAAAGAGACCTCCATCGGCATTCTTAGTAAATACTAGATGGAAAACGACAATCACAATTCATTTGTCAATCTGTATTTGTACCTTAATTAAAGAGTACTAACGACCCGGCTTCTTCTCTGCTGGACTGGGAGTAATGAAAAAACATTGAATGCGTCCAGCTGCTTCTTGCCCCAAGCATGTCGTAAAAGTCGACTAAGGGATAGTATCCTCTCCAACATGATGAGATACAATAAGCAAGTATTCCCAAGGAGGGTTGACGTCAGGCAGGCGGCCGGTCATAAAACACCTTAGCCAAAACTCTTACAGCATGATCCAAGCATCATGCTGTGCCGACCCCACATAGTGGGATAAGGGCGGGAAGATGATGATGACTAACGGCCCGGCTTGTTGACGTGGCTCTGCCCACCCCATTATTGAAACGGGCGTAATAATACGTATATTCATGTTAAACCTCAAAGAATAAATTTCAAATAATCGAGAAAACCGTTTCAAAGTCCATTGCATGATTCAGAAGTACTAAGCGGACAACGTCTTAGCTTTATACTATTTAGATATGAAAAACGACATGTAAGATTTCATAAAACTTCTTCCATATCGCCATATCAATCACAAAGGTGCAGCGGACGTATGGCAGTCTGGTGACAAACGAAGTGTATTTTTTGACGTTCAAACAAGTGGCCGCGGCGAGGCAGCGAGCGGTACTCGAGCCGGGATCCGCATAACAAAACCTTTCTCTTATTGTGTAACAACTTCTTTATTTTATTCAATTCTATTACATTTTAGATCAACAGGCACACACTTTGTATTCAGACTTGACTTAACCAATTCGAACTCAATTTTGAGGGTGCCAACGGGAACCTATTACTGGGCTGTCATTAACCGTAATAGATAGAGTTGAAATTTTCAGAGTGTATTTATATTGCCGCTATAACAACAAATGATAAAAATAAAATAAAGACGGACAGACGGACGGACGAATCCTAAAAAATATGATGGACGAAGGACCTTCAGAATGACCCGTTACTTTTCGAACTTAGCCGCATCTTGGACCTCTAACTAGATAATATTCCAAATTACCAATACCTTGAGATTCTGATCTTAAAGCTTTTAAAGGAGATAGTTAAAAATGTATGCTGCGCGGGACTTATCAAACTTCATGAGTAACTGTAGAGTTGTATGTGATAAAGGGAATTCATTATAAACTACAACAGTAGGTACCTGTGACCATTTTCGCTCGCAGCGGCCGTTCAGTGAATTTTTAATTATATTTCAGGCATACGAGCGAAGAATTTAAATACTTATTTTAACAAATATTTTTTTTTCCAGTTCAATGTCTCAAATATGAAGAAAACAGTACCAATTTCATAGAGAAGAAAGTTAAAACATTCCAACAGTGAGTACAATTTAATAATGATAATTATTATTATGCTACGGAAACCATTTCTTGGGACGTCTTGTTTGCACGGTGACCGAAGCAAGGTTAATATCAACTCTGATATATTTAACGAAGTGCAAAGGACACCCCCCACCTCCCCCCTTTCCCCCTACACCTTAACTTCGTCCCGCAAGGGCTCTTAAAAGAGGCCGCCTAATCTACGTCCGAGACGAACAAACGAAATACTCCTATTATGATGGACAAATCGGATTCTGACAACCACTTGTCGCTAGTCATGATTTCGTAACTTTAATATAATACAATTAGAACAGGTACTTCAATTATATCAAGTCACTAACTATATTTTTGAAGTATTACTTAAGGGCGATCAATTTGTTAAAGACTTATTGGAAAGCGGCGAGGCTAAGGCATTGAAAATATCCAATTAGACTGTCGAACTTGTCTCGAGTTTTCATGTTAAAAACAATATTCTGAGTAGGCTTTTATCAGAATACAGGATGACTTCATTGAACAACGGAAGTTTCCCGATTCCGCTAAATCTTTAATGTAGTTCTGAACTTTAAGAACGGCTCAACTGTATATTTTTATTTTTCCGTGCTGGTTTTATGCATTTTTCGTGTGAAGTGCTACGATAAATAACGTAAAACGTACGTAGTACCTACAAAACGCAAAGATCTAACAACTTAATGTAAAGTCGATGAGTGAGTCATGTTGAACTTCGGCAGACGAAATAATTTATATGTACCTATATCTAAAACTTATGAAGAACAAAATAATAGTACAATAATTGTTAAAACATTGAAGAATAAAATATATGTATTGATGTGTAATGTTGTGCATGTTTACATCAAATCCACTCTGACAAATTAATTAATCGTTGAACGCCAAATCACGCTAATATTTATAGCAGAAAGCACGCGAACCACTATTTGGTTAGTTATGCAGTCAATATGAAAATTATGTAGAAAACAAACAGAATATTACGTTGACAGTAATATAGTGAAGTTGATACACATTGTGTTGCTGAAACTACTCTTTTCGTTTCCCTTAAAATAAACTGGTCTCCCAATGCTGTTTTCCTCACAATACATAAGGTTATGGGCCCAGCGAATTTGTAATTTTTGCCACAAAAAGTCGCGTGAATTTTGTGACAAAGCACCGTCAGATATTTTGAAACAACTGGCAACTATGTAGGTACTTCGGGAACGAATTCTACTAATTCCTTTTAAAACTGAAAATAATTGAGCACTGGGTACAGTAAAATGCTGCTCATCAATGAGGGCTTTGACATACATCGAAGTGAAGATTAAAAAGAACTCTGGCGAAGGATTATTGTTTTCCAAATTTTTATATAAGCGTTTAGTTAGTTCAGTGCAGCATTGCACTGAACGTGAACAAGATTGGAACAATGTTGTAATAAGATTCAGACTACGGCAAGAATGTTCAACCTAAAGGTTTTATAAGACGGAATCAGTTTTAAAAATAAATGGGCAGCTTACCTGGATAGGCTTCATTGGCGGCGGCAGTTCCAGCTCAGCCTCGTCGACTTCAGTCTCGTCGACGACATTGTGGCTGCCCTCGCCATTGTTCTCCGTCGCCGCCGAGTACGGTAGCTGTTCGAAAAATTAATAGGTCTCGACACTCATTAAGCTTACGTGATCCATTTCTAGCGGCACATAAATTCTTAATACTTTTTATGCAAACTCATTTTTTTTATATAAAACTCTTAATGACTTGTTGATCCGGCGGAAAAAAAACTTTGGTCGCATAATCGATTTGATGATAGAAATAAAATACCTTGAGTTTTCTGTCCGATGGTATCTTCTTGAATGGGACAGATTTTTCGGTGTTAGCTGGGGACGGCGAGCCTCCAGAAGACGTCTTGTCGGTCTTCCCAGGGTTAGGCTTGCCTCGGAGCCCCAGCCACCGCCTCCTTGTAGGAATACATAGGAACGAATCACTATATATACTGATCCTATTTCGACTCTTCACCAACAAACCATTATGTATTTTAATAGCCAAACTGTTCGGTTTGTTATCATAGTAGTACTAATAAGAATATTACGCGTAATGTAACTAGAGCATAAATGTTAAGTGGAAACATTTCGTCGACACAAGAAAATAGAGGCCTATATTACACTGCTATTAAATATATGAAATCAAAGGCTCACCCTTCGCAGCTTATCATTTTGTGGGGAATCTCATATCTGCCTTTCATTGCGTCTTAGATAACATCACAAGGTTGTAAGTATAAGCCAAAATAAGTCACATAAACAGACATGGTTTATTAGCCGCGACTATGAGCCGAGTATGGTCGTAGACCACAATAACACATTGTAATGAGATCCGACGACCACAAAGATTGGATTGATATCATGCGTCACATAGGAATATATTTCGATATTATCGATCAAATTTTATGCATTTAATTAGTTCATTTGTACATTGCACGAAACATTTACTAAGAATAAGTTATTTCTTATTTTTTAGTATTTGTCTTTCCTTATTTATTAGATCACTAGCAAATACCTACAAGTTTGAAACTTACAACATCTAGATTACAAACCTAAACCAAAAGGTGAATATTGTTATTTATAAAGAATTACTTTTTGATTTTACGACTAAGTTGAAAGAAAAGTCTGAGTAACTAAGATTGAGAGGTAGATAATACATTGTTGTTTGAACTCACAAAGTCAGATCATTCAGCCAAGGACTTCTTACCGCACTGCGGTTATAACGGAGCAACAGAAACTTTTTAGAACAATTATATAATTGCAACAATCAATCTAGAAAATATAAACAGAGAGCACGGTCCAAAACTTACTTGAAGATCACAACTTGACTCCACATTATGTAAATGCGAGCACACATCACCGACGCTGACAACACTGCCACATTGGCGCGCACACTGGCAACACCATGCAAATAGACGATACAATAATGTTATCTCGAAGTCGTCGTTAAAGGAACCGATATCTGATCGGCAAGGAGCGGTATCAACAGATTAATGCGATAGTAACGAGAAGCGAACTCACACCACTGACGGCGCGGCGGACCGACTAGCGCATTCCGAGACGTGCGGTCTTTGTGGGCGCAGCCACAATCACGTATCAAATACTCGTACAATGCAGCCTGTGTAGTGTGTACCGTCAACAAAAACATCAATCTCACAATTATCCTAGAGAGCATCCCCCACGGGCCTCGCCTAATATAAGTACGTATTAATTATTACAATTCATACTCAAGACGAACTGGTACATTTAGATGTAGTCAATTACAGTAGATTATTAGATATTAGAGCTATAAACAACATCTTTTAACATCAATAACTATGATGTGTTCGCGAAAAGTGTAAAAATAGAAAGGGTACTTGGCAATTGGCTTTGGGACGGGACCGTGTTTCTGTCGAAACAATAGGACAAAGCGAAAGGGATACAGAAATTAAGGGTTCCAGATGTCTCGTTGTGAGCAAAGTTGGGGAAGGAAACAATTTAGATCGAGCAAGCTTCGTCGAGTGTCAACTGAGAATACAAGGAACCGCTTTGTTTTCTCAAATGAACACCTCGTATATACAACATTATCAACAATCAATTCAAAGGTCACTGAAATACCATTGTACTTATTATCAAACTCTTCATTTAACTGCTTAAATGCTTTTACTTTATGCAAAGTTACTATTCACATTTGAATCCTACACAGTATCCTACAATCACAAAACATGTTCCACTGCTATTGTGGATGTTATGACAAACTAATGGGTAACAGTTTGTAAACCGGATTCGGTTAATAGCGTAATGACAATTAACAGTTCTACCACCGCGAATCGCAATACATCACTGACTCGAATCTTCAGCTAAATACATTCTAAATACTACCACTACCACTGCAGCGATCCTGTTCACGAAAATGATAGAGTTATCTGCGAAGACAACACGAGTCTATCCAAGGTTAAAGATGTTACTGATAAGAAGAAAACCTTATAGCACGACAGCAGCAACGGTCGGATTCCCTTCCCGAGTCATCGCAGTGTTCGATCATGGTGACGCCGGGCTCCCGCGAGTCCGCGCTACGACTGAACGCAGCCCGCGAAAGAATTAGATAAAGACACACTCAAGATAAAATATGACTAATCAAAAACGTTGACAATTGCTAGATACAGATAACAAGACCGCTCTAAAGGAAATCCTCATCAACCGAGACATATTGTTTTGGCTACACCTGTTATCGTGGTCACGTGACTTGGTTACGTCACACGATAAGACTTACTAAATGATACCAGTCCTAGCCGGTAGGGATGTTGCTTCTTTGAACTTTGTTATTTGGAGCTCACCTAGCAACACCAAAGAAAAAATCACGTCTGCTTCCTTGGAGTAGCCGAGTTCCTCATACATTTTTTTGCTAGATATTCTCTTTACGTATACCTATTCTGTTATCTACTATAGTCCATCTTTTCTAGTACCCTTTACACGCACAAACAATACATCTATACCTTTTCCTATTCGCGTTACGGCATTTAGGTAATCCTGCAATTTGTAATTCCAAAACTCCTTATGGCAGTCTGCTTCAATAGCATAACTGTCCGTCCAACCAATAACCCCGAATCGATGAACAAAATATGCAGCCATTTCAGTAGCCGAGTATTTGGAAAATGAAATTCATAGAACATTAGAATGTTCGGCATCTGAACGTTGCATCCACTGAGCGGACACAGGGAGGACACAGACCAAGCAGTAACAGCTTCCATAAAATATGCAAATACAAAATTTTCTCGGAATTTTATATTGGTTTCACCGAACTATTTTGAGAAGCAATTTTCTAAAGACAAAATAGTCGGATCAGATTCACCTTTCTTTTGTCTTCCATTGTAATGAAATAGACGAAACGGACACCTAATCCAAGACAAGAGGCAGTTAGCACCGAATGTCACAGACCACTCACCCGCTAAATCCGCGCCTCTGCTTGCCTGGACTGGCTACGCTCACGTTTCCACTTCCTCCGCCTCCGGGATCAGAATTGGATGTCTCTGCAAAAGAAACTAAATGTTAAAACTTGTAGGTACTCATATTTTAACTATAACTTACTACAACGTCATCAGTCTTTTAAGTCTTTTATTCATCAGGCATTTCCAACTGAACAGTACTCATAATTAACATTGATAAAAAATAATACACTAGAATTAGACACTCAAAAAATTCCACTATATTATAAATACGATATTTTGAGAGCACTGGTGGTCTAGTTGGTTGACCCCGTCTTCCGATCCTAAGGACGTGGGTTCAAATCCGGTCGTGTACCAATGAATTTTTCTGGGCGAAAAATTTATGTGCGCTATACCAGTTCTCTCAAACTGTGAAGGAAAACATCGTGAGGAAACCCGCGGCTTAGTCAGCTCCGCACGTATTGACCATGTCTTTCCTGTGGACAAGGCCGACCAAGCTGAGAAGATGGAATAGGTGCTGGGCAAGCCTACTCCATCTTAATTCGTCCCAGGCACTACAGCGTCCCGTTTGTGAAGGTAAAAGTTGCCTCCTGACGCTGTATAAATCATTTACGGTAAAAGGCCTTAGTTTGTGAGGATGTTTGTATGTTTGTGCCTCAATCACGCCTAAACGACTGAACGGATTTGAATGAAACTTGCAATATACATTGTACATGTGCTGGATTAACATATTGGCTATTTTTTACATGCATGCAAAGTAAACTTGGACCAGAATGTAATTGATTTGGATCAGTTGATAGCAAAAGGCGTTTTTGCTACTGAAAATATTTATAGAGGCACAAAGAGCAAACGAACGATCCTTATCAAAGTCCAGTTAGTCGTGGAAATTCATTTGCTGAGTAAATCCGAACTACGTCGAGCGCACTGCTTTTTACCTATTTTTGACGGATATTTGCACAACATGTAAGCCTTTATGTAAGCACTAGCCAAGCAGATAGTTGGCTGTCAAGCACGTATTATTTGTCAAGAGCAAAATCGCAGCTATGCGTTTCAAAATAACTAGTAGTTCGCGATATTCTGTTTCGAAGTAGTAATTAGTAAACAGGGAGGCTAATCTTTCTTCTGCGTTTACGAAGTGTATACAAATTTCACTATTTAAGTTGTATTTAAAAAACATCCTAGAATAAAAATAAACTTCCGATTTGAATTTACAAACCAAACCATTTAAATGACACCCTACTTGATATATCTGTTGCACTTTAACTTAACACCTCCTTTTGGAACCCAATGTTTTAACAGCCTTAACCGATTCAGTTCTTTATTTTTTTAGAGTGAATAAAATAAAATAAGGCATTTTTTGTACTACGTTGGTCTGACCACTTCCATTAGGTATCGTGCTACGGGATACAGAGGGAATGGCTCCGCTTTTTATCTCTTTAAATTACGAGCCAATCTCTTGCCAACTACTCGCAACAATTAAGTTCTCGGCTGCCGTGTTGCTAACCTAACTAGTAAACATTTCTTCTACGTTGTTTTCTCAGCAGGGTGGAGAATACAGCGTTTTTCTACCTTAACCAGTTTGTGACAATTCCAACCTTTATTTATTTTCAACCCCTGTTGCCCCACTGCAGGACAATTAATTGATTATTCACTCATTTATTTCAGAAGTAGCTGCAAGTTTTCTTATGTTTACTCGTGGGCGTGATAGTATTTATGTATATGTATGCATGTTATTTCGAATAAAGAAGGCTCATTTTTTCCAGTTCTCCCTGTCCTTTGCTGCGGTAAGCCAATCAATTCCAACCGTATTAAAGTAAAATGAATATCCTATTTTATCAGGTTTACAAATATTTAATGTCTTCGATAAACGTGAAATATGTACAACTAATTACTAATAGAAAGAAATAAAGTGAAGTATACAAAAAACTGATCATTCAGGTTACAATTACAATGGAAATTGAAAGTCGTCCCAAAGATAAAATCACGTAGATTTATCATAAATACAAAATTTATGAGGATATTGTTTATAACTCTATCACTGGCTAACTGAACGGATTGAAATAAAACTTGGAATATACATATTACGGGTGCTGAACATATAGGCTACTATTTACCAGACACCACGCGAACGTAGACTTATACGGAAGCTAGTAATTAACTAAAACTTTACGACTCTACTCTACTCTAATGTTCTATGAACTTTACTTGACGATTTACGTCTAACTGGATAAACCTTCGAACGCATAAGCAAGTTAATACATGAATGTTATTATTATGAAGCACGGAAGTGGCAAACCGAATCATGCTAATTGGATAGCAAATGCCCATCCGACTATTACGCACTGCTGCACCTTGTCACTGTGGGGTCGTTCACCTAGCTACTATCGAAATGTTCAACACCTCAAACTTCTCTGTAGATATAGTATAGATATAGTATATATTGGTTGACAATGGCATCACAGAACAGCACTGTAACTAGTGATAATTATATGAGCGAAATATTGAATGAAGCAAGACAGAAGTAAGTGGCTGAATATCAATTAATAATGAATTCAGAAAGTGAAAGTGTCTTATGTTAAAGACTAGCCGTGACTTCGAGCACGTTCATTCTTTTTTTAAGAAAAAAGAATAGCCTATTTATTCCTTCCCCAGGATGCAATTTATCTCCTTGCCAAGTTTCGTAGAAATCTGTTCTGCGTTTTAAAAAGTAATAGACAGATAGGAAGTATGGGTGTAGTTTTATTGATTCATACAAAGAGGACCTTCGTCAAATTAATTCTATTAATAATAGAATTTAGCTCAAGTCTCGAACAAAGCCTGCGTGCTCGAGAGCCATTCTATTAACGAATCAGTCAACGTATGGCAGCAATATACCCTGATAAGCAAAGAACGTTGGCAAATATATAACTGAACTTACTTTATCTCTTTTATGTAAAGTTAACGTAATTAGAAAACATACAATGTTTGTACACATTAAAGGGGCCTAAATATATGATGTCAATTAATTATCTTACTTATATTATAAATGCGAAAGTTTGTGAGTTTGGATGTTTGTGCCTCAATCACGCCTAAACGGCTGAACGGATTTGAATGAAACTTGGAATATACATAGTACATGTACTGGATTAACATATAGGCTATTTTTTATCCGGGTACCAAGCGAGCGAAGTCGCGGGCGGCAGCTAGTCATTTAATAAAACGTTGAAAATGAGTAATGAGTAAGAAAATTATAATTTTCATTTTTATACAAGAGACGTGTCAGCACAAGCAAAGGGAAGCCTTACTGGTCGTAAGGGGCGAAGACAAACTGTGAATGATGAAGATAAAAAAACCGGTCAAGTGCGAGTCGAATTCGCACACGAAGGGTACGATTTAATGTTGAATGGGGCTCCTTTTTTACTTTATTTTATTTTTATAGTTGTTATAGAGGCAATAGAAATCACACTCTGAAAATGACTCAAAACAACTCTACCTATTACGGTTCTTAAGTAAGACACAGTCCGCTGATAGGCGGACGGACGGACATCGGAGGCTTAGTAATAGAGTCCCGTTGGCACCTTTCGGTTACAGAACCCTAAAAAGATCTTAAATATCAGTAGCTCACATAATTGTAAAGCAAATTATATAAAAATAAACTGTTAATTGACAACTTACAAATGAACTGTTAATCGATTCATAGTTTTGAGTTTCAGAGAGTTAGCTTTGAAAAATATCTTTGATATAGAAAATGTTTACAAATGGTGTTTTATCTCTCATTTGCTTAGACTAAGATCCTCAAGTAAAAGTAAAAATCAACATTAAGCTGTGACTAAAAAAAATGCGCAAAATACACGAAAAAATCTTACAGGAATATTTTATGAAGGCAAATCAAAACAAACGTATAATATAGTCATAATTGTGAAATAAAATGTTTAGAAGACATTCACTACGCAAAGGAAAATGTGAAATCGGAGATGTCGATACTCAGACCCGCACTGATCGCATTGTTTGCGGAAAGATGTCAAGGATACGGACAGCAACTTTTCGTTGAAAAAAAAAATGGGGGCATCGTAAAATAGCAAAGTTTTTTTTAGCTGTCATAAAATGAAATTTAGCCCTTTTATACTTTTCCAACCGACTATGTGGCAACTTTGTGGGCACAAGCAAAGGAGATGGAACAATGAGTGCATCTTCAAGCGAAAATAACTCCATTTCTGTAGGTTTGAATTTTAAGTGACTATAATTTCCAATTTATCTAAAGCAAAACTTTTTCCATTACGTACCCTTCTAACTCATTTTTTTATAAAACTTTTGCGTCTATAAAACTTAAGCTCTGTTAAATGTGCAAAATACCTTTTAGAAAGAGCATAACGAGCAAACAAACGTGCGCTGGTCGCTTCGTCGAATACACTAAGAATACCTGATGAGAACGTGAACACGAGTTCGCCTCACTACACTAATCTCTGAAATATATCTACACACATAATATAAACTAGCTTTGTATGAGTTATTAAATCAACTAACTAGTTGAAAATTATATCAGCATATCCCTGCCCTTATCCCACTAAGTGGGCTCGGCACATCTTTTCTTCTTCCATCTCAGCCGTCATCTCAGTATTCACTCCTTTCCTACTTATATCGTCATTACACAATCCATCCAATTCTCCATTGGTCTTTATGAACACACTTATAAACATTAAAAGTGGGCAAATTAAGAATAAAAGTTTTACTTGCAACGACTGCATCAGAGCTTAGAATCAATTATTTCTGCGGTGTTTGAAAAATACTAAGAGGAGTTTGGCAGCGCCGCGTGCCTTGCTGCTGACATTAAAAAATAAAACGTCGCAGAAACAGTAGTATATGCGACGCAGAACAGTTTTCGCGAGCAATTACCGTATTTTTTAGCAAACCGTGAACAAACAAGTTATTTCCAAAGGTACGCTAGGTTCTGTACTGTACCGAGTTAGGTATCGTGGAAAACAAACGTGACATTATTAAAGCTTTCACCGAAACCGGAGTGCCGCGGGTTAAAAAGCCACAAGAATTAACAGTAAAAGCGTGAACATATCTATAATCTATTTGTGACCAATCGGGCGGCCGTGCGAAACCGGTTGGCGTTTAGCCCAATTGTTTTTTTTTTTCTTAACAACATTAATGGCTTGTGATGTTTATCAGATAATTGCGTTCCATTGTGACTGCTTGTAGATTCGGATAGCTACTACAATCAATAAGAAAATAATCTTCTTCTGGTGAGATACAGTAAATCAGGTATTCATTTTAACTTTTACCCCCGAATACTCAAACGCGACTCAGAGTTGAGCACCCCTTAAGTCACGGTTTTTTGACAGTTTTAGATGAAAATCTGTCAAAAACTAGTCACTTGAGACTTGGTCAACTCTGAGATGCGTTTGAGGATTCGAGGGTTAGAGTTTCTTTATAAACAGTACAACGTAAAAGTTTTCATGAGAAATATGTATTTAGGTGCAATAATATCAACAAGTCGCTAGACGAATGGGATGCTAAATTAGCACTAGGGTCACTAACTTTGTTCAACCAACCGTTAAACTGGCTCAGCGCAATTCTCGAGGTCGAGTTTTCCGGGACGTCACTCTCATGCTATACATATTACCATAGCACGAGCTGCCTGCCGCCGTCCCGAGGGAGAAATACTTATGATTCTGTGATATATGTATGTGACGAAAACACCTTGAGGATAAGTAATGCCTAGAATGCATAGCCATCGGCCCAGCTTTTTTTATTAGAAGCTTCTTTATAGATAGGATACCGTTATTGCAAAAGTAACTAATTAGGAAATTCAGGAACTTTAATAAAAATTCAGACATACGTTGGAAAGTTGTTCGTATCGACGATTGCCAAATAAAAATGATTTTAATTAAGAGGCCCGCGCAATCCCTCTTTATATGGTGCGGGTAACCCAGTGGCCGAGTGGTGGTTAGGTCGTGGCCATGCAGCGTCCGTTCGCACCGGCCACTTCCTTCAGCGCGCCACTCACGACTCTAGCATCATAACAATACGGCCTATATTGTTAACCGCAACAGCAACAAAATGTTTGTACAAGTATACAGTTGCGAAGTTATATTTAAATCATGGCGCTCATCTGCAATGTTAAGGTTGAATTCCGGAACGTTTGCGTCACGTGTACATGAGATGTACGTGTATGGGATTCGACTATCATGTAGCTAAGCTGTTAAATCTTCCGCAATCAGAAGTACTGAGATTCGATTTTCGTTTCATGTTTTCTCTCGATATTGGGTTTTATATTTACAAAACGCGCCAATTAGGCAAAGTTTCTTGGCTTACAAGCGACTTGGGAATTGGTCTTCCATTACGTATTTATTAATTAATTACTGGCGGTTTAGGTGCTGGGTAAGCCTACTCCATCTTAATTTGTCCCGGGCACTACAGTGAAGGTAAAAGTTGCCTCCTGACGCTGTATAAATCATCTAATATAAATGGTAAAAGGCCTTTAATCTTATGAAATTTTTGTTTCTCGATATGGTGATGGTTTTAGAAACCGAATGCGTGAACAGCGAAATGTTACCAACTCTGAGAACTTACGTGTAAAAAGAGTCTCAACATTGCCTGGTCTGAATTAGCCGGCGGCGGACCAAAGTTTTCGCAAGACAGTTCACAATGAGGTACATTTTCATTTTGCCAGGTGGTATGCTCCATATACTTCGGAATAATAAGTATTATAAGCGATGAAGAACGGAATATTGGCTGGCGATGATGATTTCATTTACACGTTGCCGAGCCTTCGATAAGACTGACCGCGTGCTATACTGAAGGAAGTTTGATATTGACTTAGTTATTCAATTACACAGCCCGATAGTCGAATCATATCGACAACGTAGTCGGTAATCAGTAAAAGAAAAGTGGCCTATACCCAGTTCTATCAAAATATACATAGCAAATGGGCTGATGACCGAGACTGTCGCAGATGATGATGATACGGCCAGCTAACTGCTAGAAAGCAATAGTCAAAATAGTTGAGAAAGACTGTTAATTAGGACCCATTCACAAATTACGTGACGCATGAAGAGATAAAACCTCTCCTCCTATGTCACGACAGTTTTCACGGCCATTTTGTTGAACGACCGGCGCGACACGGCCGTCACGTGAGCAGAATGTCATTTAGTTTACAAATTAGGCTTAATTAAAAAATATATACATGTGTAGTGTGTATTTTACACATGCTATTAATCTTAGAGTGGGAACTCGATGCACCAGAAGTCAAAATCCAGTGCTATACAAAAAATATGACACACTTTAGTGTGGATAAAAATAATATAAATGCTAAAAAAAGCAAGCCGTGACGCGGCGATAGGCGCCGCCGCCGCTGTGGACTCCGCGCCCGAACACACTCACAGCGTCGGAAAATAAATAAAATCTAACCTTGTTTTCACTTTAATTCACGAGTTTCGAGTACCTAGGCTGACATTGGATGTGAATAGTTTTATTTTGTTGATTGTGTTGATGGCGCGACGCGACGCGGCGGCGGCACTGCTCGTCGACGAGCACACTATGCCATGCCTGCCAATTAGAGCACTGACACTGAGGCACACCGACCATGCCTGGACACGTGTCACGTTTATTTAGGTTTTTGTTTTAATACTAACGATTGGTAGCGCGATAGTTCCGCCAAATCGTTCAACCAATTAGCGACAGTATTAGGTATGATACAATTCTAAACGTAGAGGACGTGTGATGAATAATCCGTCCGTCTGTTTTGGAGTATACGTTTCACTTACGCAAAATAATCGTTTTATGTAACATTACTAGGTTAATCGGTTGGAAAATACATCGTGAAAAGTAAAACAGCCGACTCTGTGTATGCATTGTGCCGTGGGAGCGGTGTTCGGTTCCTTGGGGGAACAGTAATTGCATTCATCTAATAAGTTCCCAACGCGCGGCAAGCCACGCATTATGCCGGCAGGAATTCGGAAAAAAAAAGATGCGTTCGTTCACTATGTGGCGCTCATTTTCTAGAGCCCTGTAGGCGGCCACATTTCAGAAATTTTCATATTTGGCCTCTACCCTGTAGAGTTCGTAAAACAATAGACGTATTTTTTCCGTAGACATCAAGATTTCCGATTAATATTTAAACAGTTAAATTATTGAATTATATACGAGGCATTCCTACCTATCTTTATATTCTGACATTCTAAAATTTTATTACAATTACAAAAACATACATTAAATTCTCAATCAAACGGGCCTTATATATGAATGCCAAGATTTTGGTAAGGCATAGATTGGACTGATGTACTTTTTAAGACCATAAATTTGTATCACATGTGTTCGTGCAAATAAATGTCATTTATCATTAAATCAGACTTTGGACTATGGAATCTCAGCGGTCGCCACATCGCGTAATATGCTGTACGTCGTATAGATTTATGAATGGGTCACATTTTAAATTAGCCGAAACCTAGTTTCAGGTTGTAGTAACATAGCGTGGTGTATTTGATTGTGACATACCTGCTGGACTCTTACCGGCAAGTAAAACTGTGCAGTGCACGAAAGACACGGGACAATGCCTAAGCAATTTGTCCAATTTAGTGTAAAGCATGCCTAAAATAATACGAGTAAGATAAATGGCTTGTAAATTTTAATGGGCTGAAAACACGTTCGTAAATATTTTAATAGGTTGATGTTTACCGATGGACGAAAAGCTCAATGGCGTTCAACATTTTATAGCTCAATAAGTAGTTATTTGGCGGTGGCGTACAGGTAGAGCATTGGCCAGCGATCAACGGTCTCCTACTATGTGATAATATTCTAATTACAATGCCTTGGTTTATTTGTTTACTATTATCTACCTACGCTATTATTACATCCACAGAGAAGAAAGCCGATTCAATATTCTGAGATTACAGCTGTTCATGTGTTCCAGAACGGATAATGGAAATGAAGAAATAATTATTTGGAATACCAGTGGAAAGCTGCGCGACTTTGTCCGTGTTGAGTATTTTCCGTACAGAATTCATCTTCCGCTGTGTCCTCTAAGAATTGCATTTCGGGAATTCCTTTTTTTAGTGCACCCCTACTACTATTATGAGCGTTATACCCTTCAAGTTTAATGTAAAGTTTAGGCTGTTCATTCATCGACAGTCAGTCAGTAACGTAAGAGTTTTATAAAAAAAAATATATAAAAGCAAATAACAACGCGACGCGGCGACGTGGAAGGCCTAGGATGAGATGGCGGGACGAACTGGACACTCACCTTGGCACATGGCCTGTCACAGCGTTAAATCGCGAAGAATGGAATAAGGGAAGGGAGGCCTTTGCCCTGCAGAGGGACAAAAACGGCTGATAAAAATAAAAAAATAAAAATGCAAATAAAACACTTCGCGACATGGTATTCTTACCGCGTGCAATGTCCATTTGTAGCAGAGAAGCATCAGCAGTATGAGCCGCGCGTGTTAAGGGCAAGCGACTCGCGCGCCGGTTGTCGCTCCACTAGCGCGCATTACCGTGCAAGATCCGTCATCGACTCCATTCAATTTCAAATATGGTAGAAGGCGCGCGCGCACGTCCCGCCCGACAGCCACGGCGTACCAACCACCAACGAACCACTCACGAAATCCAATTGTAAATAAATTAACTGTGATCAATGGCTAAGTGGAATATTTAATTGTAAAGGTCGGAAATGTTCCACTATTACTTCTGTACCAATTTTTTTTTTAACAAATGTAACAATTATTAATTGTTAATACTCTGCTGGACTGGAAGTAAAGAAAAAGCTTAGAATGCGTTCAGATGCTTCTCTCCCCGAGCATGTCGTAAAAGTCGACTAAGGGATAGTATCCTCTCCAACATGATGGACCACTTATATGGGCGATGGGCTGATCACCTGTCACCATGGGTCACCATATCCATCTTAGGACTAAATCATAAGTGGCTGCAAGTTTTCTTATGTCTACTTGTGGCTCTGCCCACCACATTAGGGATACGGGCGTGATAATATGTAGTTATGTATGTACAATTATATTACCAATCAGTATATTAATTACACTTATTTACAACTAGATGCCACATGCGGCTTCGCTAGCGTGGTACCCGGATAAAAAATAGCCTATATGTTAATCTAGTACATGTACTATGTATATTCCAAGTTTCATTCAAATACGTTCAGCCGTATAGGCGTGAAAGAGTAACAAACATCCATACATACAAACTTTCGCGTTTTGCGAGTTCCTGTTTTCCACGCGAGCGAAGCCGCGGGCGAAAGCTAGTTAATTTATGAATAAACATGTTGTCCCACAGTAATGTACGATCGCTCAAAGATTTCATATGAAAGTGACAAAGTCTTTCAGTGTAGCTCGGTAGCTCTTTGTCAAATTGTATCCGACATGGGAACAGTGCCATAGGAAACGCTTCTGGACATTTTCTAAGCCGTTTTATATAAATTTCAGTGTGGATCCAATACGATATTACAGTACTCGAGGGAACTGCGCACTAGGGAGTTGTATAGAATAATATTAGTGTTGGGCTTTATTAATTCTTTCGAGTCGCGCAAGACAAAAAGCCCAAAGTTTTAAAAGTTTTTGTAACAATATTGTATGAAGGTTAAAGCGCTATTTGCTGTCGAGTATGACGCCAAGATTACGAATACGGTCACCCTCTGTAAGTGCCTTACTGTCAATAAAATAAGATCGAGGAGTAGAGATCGTTTTCCTAGTAAAGCGGATCACAAAACATTTGTCACTATTCAAGCTCATACCATTCAGAGTATAGTTTCCGCGAATCAACGTTTGTCTGTCTTTAGTATAATCCTTCCTACTATATTATAAATGTGAAAGTTTGTGAGGATGTTGTGTGTTTGTGCCTCAATAACTCCTAAACGGCTGAATTGATTTTAATAAAACTTGGAATATACATGGTACATGTGCTGGATTAACATATAGGCTTCTTTTATCCGTGTACCACGCTAGCGAAGCCGCGGACGGTAGCTAGAACATACATAAAATCACGCCTGTTTCCCATAGGTGTAGGCAGAGCTCACGGATCTCCGTATTTGGTATAATAGTTTTACTTAAATGAGATTGTTTACGTATGAAGCCAATTAAAGCTCAGCTTACAAAAAACACGTCATTTGAGACGTGCTCAACTTTGAAATGCGTTTGAGTATTCGGGGGTAAGGTGTTCTAATTTATGTTTTATGAGCCAATATTACAAAACGAAAAAGTAATCAAATAAACCTTTGTGTCAAACTATCACCATTCCTTTAAACTTGCCTTTTGTCTCTATTGTCTCTATACACCTATTGTCTCTGGAAATCTTGGGAGTGAGACCATTAAGAGATAATTATAATAAAATTTCATAATACTAAAGTCTTAGTCTCAGAGAGCACTGGTGGTCTAGTTCGTAGTGATCCCGCCTTCCGATCGGTGGCGGGTTCAAATCCGGTCGTGGACCAATGGATTTTTGTATGCGATAAATTTAGGTGTGCTATATACCAGTACCTACTCTCAAACGGTGAAGGAAAACATCGTGAGGAAACCCGCGGCTTATTCAGCTCCGCACGTATTGACCATGTCTTTCCCGTGGACAAGGCCGACTAAGCTGAGAGGATGGAATAGGTGCTGGGCAAGCCTACTCCATCTTAACTCGTCCCGGGCACTACAGCGTCCCGTTAGTGAAGGTAAAAGTTGCCTGCTGTAGCTGTATAAATCATCTACTATACTCGTAGATGGTAAAAGGCCTTTAAATAAAAGTCTCAGTCTGAAGGCGGAAGGCGACAGCGGAGCCGGCCGAGAAGGCGTGGTGGGGATCGCGAAAGATTGGGATCAGTGGAAGCTTCTTGGGGGAGGCCTTTGCCCAGCAGTGGGATAGAAAAGGCTAAGAAAAAAAATAGTCTCATACTTCGTTAGGGTTCTCGATTGTTCTTGCAAAGACATATTGATGTCTCTTTAAGTCGCTTTTAACTTTAACTTTAGTTTAGATTTGACATTATGTAAAAATTAGTATACCTACACAAATGTATTTTAAATTAATGGATTATTTTAATTTATTATGTAATTCCATTTATTTATAATTTCACTGTAATGCATGTATTATTATTACTAAATATTTATGCTACAACACTTTGCATAGACGGTTGCATCTGTACTTGAGGCGTCGCTTAGTTCTCAGTTAACTTTGCTTGTAATTGTATTGAATGTGCTAGTGTACGCCTTGTTGAATAAAAATAATAGGCCTTTTCATCTATGTCAGATGTGTTAAGCAGCATCACAGTGATATATAGGCCTATGCGAGAGAGTAACCCTCGGCCGCACTCACGACAAGTGTATGCTCCCCCATTCATTGGACCAAGTGGTTGGTTTTACAAATTAATAAATACAAAAATGCGCTCAAACAAGAATCATCCCCACAATTACCTTTCCAACGTTTCTCAATTTCACTGTAGTTAATTGCTATTTATTTGTAACAGACATGTATATTTCGAATGTGTTGTGTAATATTTTCCTCGCCACAACGCAAGCGAAACTCAATATTGGTTTGCGGAAGCTTTCGGGTCAATGCACTGAGCAAATAATCACTATCTATAGGTCAGTGTATGAGCGCCAACAACGGCTCTATTGTCTATGATGTTCCGGAGATGCAGGTGTACATGATTTGTATCAAACATAGGTAGAAATATAATAATAAGTAATACTTCTCTGCTGGACTGGAAGTAAAAACAAAGCATTGAATGCGTCCAGCTGCTTCTCTCCCCGAGCTTGTCGTAAAAGTCGAGTAAGGGATGATACTCTCCAACATGATGAACCACTTATATGGGCGATGGTCTGATCACCATATCCATCTTAGGATTTTAAATCAGAAGTGTCTGCAAGTTTCTGACTTATGGCTCTATCCACCCCATTATGGATATGGGCGTGATAATATGTATGCATGTATGTATTGGTTGAAATTTAAGCAGATTCTGTACTGTCCTTCATTCAGTAACTCTGCATTAGGTCAATGACTTGGTTGAGATAATTATAAAGTTTGATATCCCTTTTATATATGTCACGGAATTCTGCCTTCTTGCAAAATGAGGGCATGTTGTTTGGAGATAACCTTCTTAGATATTGTGGAGAACCTTTACATTTTAGAGAATGACTGCCGTGCTAAAAGATACAGTCGTGAACAGTGAATGTGCCAGAGGTTGATAAATTCGAAAAGCCAATACCGACGCGACGGTACCACACACCTTCCGGCAAAATCTGGTCTAACGCAAGCGGAGCGCGGTATTACAAATCACTCAATGGTTTCTGAAATCGGGAGCCTTGAAACTTGAAAACGTAACGTAAATTTAGCTAAACGGTTATATAGTTATTGGTTAAGCTAATATGTACAATTCAATTTATCGCCAAAAAAGGCACAAATAAGACTCAGAACACTAGTCAAATCTTCCTGCCCTCATCCCACTCTATGTGGGGTCGGCAGAACACTAGTCAAATATTTATGGTAAATTGAATTAGTGCAAAAAAATATTGTACATCGAAAGCCAGAAGAGATTAAATAGTCAACTTGTCTAGCAAAAAAAAAAAGGTAAAGCATAGAGATTAATATCTCGATGAAGCTCCGATAAAGTCTTATTAAGAGCTTATAGAGAAAGTGCACTCCTTTTATTCCTTGCTCTCTGCCATGATTAAGAGATTAGGCCCTTTTTCATTAAAAGTGCTCAGGCTCCAGTATTTGCTGTTCTTTTTCTATAGAAAACTGTAAAAAACTCTACGCTTGAGAGTTGATTCTCGTTTGAGCATTGTTCTTAAATAAGAGTGAGATTGAAATAGACAAGAATATATCATCCGCCTTGTTGTTATTTATGAAAACTACGAAATATATGTTTAGTCTTTGATATCATCATATTAAAATCTTTTATTAATTTATATAATTCCATTTTTTGCAAAACGGCTTAACTTTCAGAATATTTCGAAAATCATTCGATTATTTTTTATTTTGAAATACGCCTTTGCTAATCATCCGCGTGTTCCAATAAATTCGGACACGCGACAAACCTATTTCCAGAGCCGTGAGTAGATTTTACGAGTATATTTTGATAGAAGCATTTACTACGTAAAGTTTAGATGAGTCACGCATCTGTTTTGTGTAGATATTGTAGTTGTGCGTTTTTTGACGTGTGCCTTCCACTAGCTGAAGAATAACTACTTGGTTATGGCGATAAGAAAGGCCGTGGATGATATGCCAAGGCGAACGGCGCCACTAACGTGCGGGTTATAACGTAAAAAGAGATACGTACACTTGTCAAAAGACACCAACAAAATAATACCGGTTTCATTAGCAGGCAGGCCTGCGGGCTCACATCACTGGCTTCAGATTATTGATTGCTGCTGCCGCGTACCCGACAATAGTAGGATAGGGTAGGAAACATCAGGGACATTACAAAATTCATTTACATGTTAGCAATATAACGCTCCAATATATTTTTTATCTAGGACAGCAGACAGGTACAAAGACCTTACCTATAAAAAGTATATGACTATTATAGCACAGTATTTCGTCGTTCTTAAGAGTGTTATGAATTCCAAATTAAGTATATTTTTGTCATAGCACAAATCAGTATCACTTCTTAAAGGGCCGCAAAAAAAAGATTTAGATATTTATTTGAAAAGTCTCTTAGTATATTGAACATTATGTTTTAATGTATACTTTTAAAATACTGAGTGTTATGAATTCCAAATGAAGTATATTTTTGTTATAACATAAAGCAGTATCACTTCTTAACGGGCGGTAGAAGATCTAGATATTTATTTAAAAAGCCTGTTTGTATATTTAACATTATATTTTAATGTACATTTTTAAAATACTTATAACTCATTTGTTTAAAGTTTTATGAGCAGTATTTTAAACTCCTGCTCACGGAACCTCAGTTAAGTGTTATTCCACACTAAAGTGTTTTCAGAGACTTTTATAAAGTTTGAATTCAAAAGTTAGTATCATGCATGAGCCTCCTTATACGGCTCAGCCAGGCAAGTGATCAATCCATCAGTTTCACTCTTATAAATTAAATGATGAGTTCTGAAATAAGATACAAACCTAAGAGGTTGAACGATGCTCGCATTAGCACCGCAAAAATTACCAAGAAATCTCGAGGTAAAACCAGATAAAACGAGAAGATTACTTTTTTTAACTATTACAATAATAAACTATTAAAACTATCAGAATATAAAATTAAGTTAAAAAATATAATAAAACGGAAAACTGTTTATAAATTTTTATTATTTAAAGCTCGGAGTTTTTCGCAGATGTCGTATTTAAATTGGAAAAGGGAGAGGTCAAAATATCAAACATAGAAAACAAATCATTGTTTAGTTTCATGGAACGGTTAATAAATTTGATGTGTAATTTGTTCGTATAATACAAAGTTGAAATGTGTGGCTCTTTTTAGAATTAAGTCAAAGGCAAACGAAAACTCAATTTACCAACTAAATAAAGGCTGTCAATGTGGCCATTAATAATTTTGTATGAAACACTTATCACGTTTAACTCTCCTATTCTGAAGTTAAGGATTTAGGCGTTATATACCTTGTAAAGATGACCTATAAACTAAGTTTTTGAAAAACAGTCTTTGAATTTCCTCATTACCCCTACTGGGTATTTAAATTTAACATAAATAGTGTTTTAATTAATTTGTGTATTGTTTCTATATCATGAATAATTTAACTCCTTCACTATAAGGCATTTTCCGCTATTTGGCACTTACCGGAGTCACTCCCGTTCGATGATGTTAGAATTCTGGACATCGCGCTGCAGGCCCGCTTGAAAGAAAGCGTTCGCGACGCGCGGGAATTCGAGGTAGTCGCGGCACTACTACTTAAGCCAACTTCCGAATCGCTACAATGACCCGAGTCGGTAGCCATGACTCGCAACACGCCGTACATGCGGTCTCTGGACATTTTCAACTCTTTAGTGCATCGCTTTCGATTGCGACGTGTTGTCAGAGCGGAAGTCGAGGAAGTTGTGAACGCATCCGAGGTCCGGTGGCGAGTCCCGGTCCCGGGCACGCCTCCCGCCCCGGCGTGCCCGCTTGCAGGCTTGCAGAGCGCGTGCACCGCGCGGCTAGCGGTCGCGCGCCCGGGAGGAAGCAGGCGGACACGCGCTCGCTCACTATCACCGCCCGCCCGACTGAACCGCCGCCGACACGAGCACGCCCATCAATTGTAACCGTCTCGCAACACCTTCCCGCGTGCCAAACGCACACCAATGCTACCTACTACCACTATGCCATGCGAGTGCGAAGAGAAAGACCACCGCACCGCGAGTCATCACTTCGAGGACGCTGTCGTCGCCGCCTCCGTCCCACACCACAACCGGCCTCAAAGACTCGCACACATTTAAACAATACACGCACATATCCTTGTCGTCATTAGTGTGTACGCTATCTGTAATCATCCAACGAAATGAATCCAAGAGTAAACCTAACTTTGTACGCAGTACTACTACTAAATGTCGCGGGATCTTATTCAAGACAAGCTACAATTCGGTACTAAAATTTGCCATCTTAAGATTGTTCAAATTATAACTATGCTTTCTTTCTATTTATATAATAATCATCAATACAGTAATGCATAATCATACAACCCCATAAATTACCAAAGAGCAAAATACTAAGTGTAGTATCGCCCAACCATGTTTTTAAATTGATGTATTTTTAACTTGAACTATATTTTAGCAGGCAGTCGGCGGAAATGAAAATGTCAGTTATGTGTGCTGTCATTGTCTGTCGAGTTGACGGGTGCACTCTGTTTCAACGGCACCCAATAATCATCCTACTTACATTATAAATGCGAAAGTTGAATGTTTATGCCTCAATCATGCCTAAACGACTGAACGAATTTGGATAAAACTAATATACATATTTCGTGTGGTGGAATAACATATAGGCTACTGTTAGTACAATGCGAGTGAAGCCACGGGCGGCAGCTAGTATAGAATAAAAATTGAATCAATTTATACTATGTACGAATAAACAGTAGTGGTACACGACCGGGTTTGAACCCACGACCTTAAGATCGGAAGGCGGGGTCACTACCAACTAGACCACCAGTGCTCTCAAAACACTAATTAACTGTGCCAATAAACATGTTATTCATCAAAATATATTCTAATACCCCTTACCAAAGAGCAGCATAATACAACTCCCCTAATGTCCAAACTCGCTTTACCTTAAGGTAGGTCAGTCAATACGCGAAGCTATTCCATTCACCTTTACAGTACGGTTGAATAGGATTGGAGCAACCTAGTTGTATGCAAGCTTTGATATTGCAAATAACGGTGACTACGGACTATGGATCTACGTTTGTAAGGACCAATCTGAACACAGCCAATTTCATATTCCTTCGTTTGACGACCTCGGTTGCGTGGTGGGCGAGTGCTCGGCTGCGACGCAAGAGGCGCGGGTTCGATTCCCGCTGCAAGAAAAATATACCTTCCGGGACTAGATATTGTAATATGTATTACAAGTATGTATTAAAAAACGTACATAAGTATTATATAAGCCATCCGGTTCCCATAGTACAAGCTTTGCTTGGTTTGGGACTAGATAGCGCTGTGTAATGTTCAGAAATATTTATTGTTGAAATAGTGATTTGATGTCTGATCCATTCGAAACTTTGTAGGCGAGCGTGGGCGTTATAATAATCTACCTACACAACATTTAAACCTTCAGAGCAGCAAATTGACCTAACGAATCAGCTCTTGAATAAAACAAAGAGGATTTTCATTTAAACCTTTAAACCCTTTTTGCTTTTTAGGAGTCCGTACCCAACGGGATCTTATTACTAAGCCTCCGCTGTCCGTCCGCCCCCATCCGTTCGTCCATTCGTCAGAGGGCTGTATGACTGACTGATTCATCATCGCCGAGCCGACACCGCTGAAGCTAAGACGCTGAAATTTGGAAGGTAGCTTCCATTTATAGCAAAACCACCCACTAAGGCGGAATTTTTTGAAATTCTATTCGAAAGGGGTAATAACGTTCGCATGGAACTTTTTAACACGTGGTGCCATTGGCTTGAAACATGGTTTGGATACTATGAATGCAAAATAATAGTAACCTAACGCGTACGAAATCGCGGGCAACGGCTAGTTATATAAGATGAATAAAAATAGCTTCAGTTATTATGGTCCGTTTAAACCGCAAACTTATATACAATTATCTTTAAAAGTACTCAGAACTATAATGATACATAAAGGATCAGAGCTAGGTAATTTTCTGTCTGTCATAGCTCCAATTCCAGTAGCGTGACACAATACTTTCAAAGGCATGCAATTCAATCTGGACAAGTAAATTATGCTTTGTGTACGTCGCAGTCGAACTGTAAAAACGCTTCCATAGTAATGGGTGACGTCACCTTGATTGCAATTTAAAAAAAGGCTGTAGAAATCCTATAGTGTCCCAAACACCAGACGTTTAATTACTATTGCGATGTGCAAGCATTTTTTTATAATTTAGTGATATTTATAGGGTCTAATGGATATGTATTGCCAGATTTCTAGATTTCCGAATTGTGGATTGTCACTTACACATTGTCCGGATTCACGGATCATGGTAAACATTATGTATAGCCTCGATTCATTACTCAAAGTAGTGCCTTTTAGGCGCACTTTAAATCCTTTCACCACAATGATTCGAAAAAACTAGTGACACGACAAGATGAGAGACAAGATAGTGACATGACATGGTAGTCAGCTTTTCAGAAAATTTTATGAAAATCAGATGAGATTCATGCAGACAGCAGTTATACTTAAAACTATCATTGGTAATAAAATAATATTGATAGTATATATTTCGGCACGCTTGAAGCGCGCAATGAGCACGGAATGACTGGTAATTTAATCGAATCATGGTAAATATCCCGTTATACGCGTTTACTCCCACACGTGCTAATTCTTTGTTTTCTATTATGAATAAATATTCTCCTCCTTCGCATCTTAAATCACGATAGACTTCTAGACTCTCTAACAGTTAATTTCTGTTGTACCTACACATATTTATTTTAATCTGCGTGGGCTACATTATTAATAAGTTATTCTGCATTCACAGAATATGTCTATAAGGACTTTACTTTAGCCATATAGTGTAGCTGTTCGTTGTTCATAAATTGTTGTTAATAAATAAAAATAGTAGTACATTAATTTTTTTTTATGTTATCTTATCGTGAATAAATAAATATTTGTGGACATTTCACATTGAGCTATCTAACCCCAAACGAAGCAAAGCTATATATGACCCAGATGACTGACAGAATACTTAAATACTTTTTTTTGTAATTACATACTTATAATACTACACCTATAGGCCATCACCCAGATGGGCTGATTATCTGTTACCATGGTTCGCCATATCCATCTTAGAACTTTAAATTAGTAGTGGCTGCAAGTTTTTCTAGTGTTTACTTGCGGCTCTGCCCACACCATTATGGATACGGCTGTGATAATGTGTATGTATGTATTTATACAACACCCAGACCCGTAAGAAATATTTGCAGAACATGCAAACATTTCTCCCGCAGCGAGAATCAAACCTGCGCCTCTATGTCAATAATTTAATTTTACATGCATAATAATATTAATTATGTTCTTATAAGTTCCGCTTTATTACACATATTAATACATGCCCAAAGTTGTTATCCATCAAGCGGGTGAACTCGTAGAGCGAACCCATGCTGTTTCAATATTAGTTAGGCATAGCCTGTGGTCAGCATCGATTTGTAAAATTGTGTTGGGGATCGAAATTCATTCCAAGCTCACGACAACAGCATAGGCATAAAGCATGTATAGGTCTAGGTAATATGAATTCAGGATGAGTATTTTACGGTCTGCTGGATTTTTCCGTTACACGATAGACGTTCTACAGTGTAGAACGTGTGATGATATTGTAAAATGTTAGCGTAGAATCTACACTAACAGTGTTACCATATCATCGTGTGGAAAACGACATGTCGTAGGTATCTACACTAATATTATAAAGAGGAAAGATTTGATTGTTTGTTTGCATTGAATAGGCTCCGAAACTACTGGACCGATTTAAAAAATTCTTTCACCGTTGGGAAGCTACACTATCCCCGGGTGACATGGGCTATATTATATTTTTAAAAGAATTAGGAATCCTTACTAAAACTCCAATAATGTAACCCGAGGTGTACAAAATTGACCTAAAAAATTCCTTACATCGCGTGCGATGCGAAAACTATTAATGATAGAACAAAATAATGTACTACGACTTTGCAGAACACAATATCATTATCTACAAAAAGTGTCGCGACAGCATATAACATGTCTAGCTATTATAGTTAGGTCACAATAAGTGTTCTTTTACTTTAAAAATTTTATTGAAATGCCAGTGCTAGAAAAAGCTCTTTATTTAGTATTAGGTAGTCCTTATCAAAATAAATTACTTAATATTCAAGACTGCTTCAATAACTTTATGTATCTTTTTGAATTATTCAATTCGGACATTCCATTCGAAAGACATCTCGAGTTTAAAAATGTAAGTATTAGAAAAAAGTGAGTGTGTGTGTGTGTGTTAAAATTTATAATTTTTTTAATTTTTGTTAAATACCTGTACGAAGCCGGGGCGGGCTGCTAGTATCTTATAAGTTGGAAATAATATGGCAGGTGCACATAAACTTCGTTAGGTTCGAAAGAACTAGTAACACGAGTGGGAGTAATAGTAAACCTAGATATAATTTCATATTCAGCCCTTCACATACATGGAAGTTTGATATGTTTTACTCGTAGATTAAACGGAACATAACTGAAAACTATTAATTAACTTGCTATCCTATTTGCTCTTTATAGTATCACAAAGTCCCTCTTTATTTCGGACGGATACAAATGCTATATGGGTCTCATATGACCGCTGGCAGCGTTACCGTGCACAAAGTCCCTCTTCGCGTATGCGATTGAACAGTAGTAAATTCATTTCACCGGCTACTTGTTTACCGTATGCGATTGAACAGCACTGAAGTTCATTTCACCGGCTACTTGTTTACCGGGGCATCGAAGAGTAATATATTTTCTTGTACAAAGAAGACTCGTTCTAA
The DNA here is from genome assembly GCA_949320045.1 of Scotopteryx bipunctaria. Lineage (NCBI taxonomy): Eukaryota > Metazoa > Arthropoda > Insecta > Lepidoptera > Geometridae > Scotopteryx > Scotopteryx bipunctaria. Next base: position 3,323,484 of record OX439440.1, read on the forward strand.
ATTCATCCTATTATATTTTTATATTTTATATTATAAAATAAAGTTTGTGAAGATGCTTGTGCCTCAATCACGCCTCAACGGCTAAACGGATTTGAATGAAACTTGGAATATACATAACACGTGTACTAGAATAACATATAGGCTACTTTTTATCCGGGTAAAACGCGAGCGAAGCCGCAGGCGGTAGCTAGTATATAATAATTTTCTATGTTAAAAAGTCCAGAGTTTAATAACTTGATTGTATTCAGCATTACTAACAACAAGGGAAGTCAAATGACAGAAATAAACAAAAGTATCATGCTTTGATTAAAGGAAAAGATAATTAAAAACTCTCCAATATAACCAGTCTTTAATTTATATCATAGAAACAGCAAATATTTTAAAATTGGATTTATGGAGAGAACAGATAATAAATAAGAGCATTAAGTTTACGCTTAACGACCTCCGGTGGACGTTAAGCATAAACACTTAGTTGGTTTTTCCTAGTACCTCTCGACAATATAGTATAGTCTATGTGTAGACTGCAAGTGTGTGTGCAAGTGATCTGACTGCAATTGATCGCTAACAAGTGGTGCTCGTTTTACGAGTGAAGTATTCTGTAGGAAATACTGCATAATTTGTGTTTTTATTATGAACTAGCAATAGCAGTGCGGTTTCGCTCTCGTTGAAATCTTACTAATATTATAAATGCGAAAGTTTGTGTGTTTGTTCCCTGTCACCTAAGTAACGGATGAACGGATATAGTCGACACTTGGAACACACATAGTTCGTGGCCTAGAATAAAACATAGGCTACTTTTTCGGGGTGCCGTATCCGAAGAGTGCCAACGGGACCCTATTACTTAGCCTCCGCTGTCCGACCGTCCGTCAGCGAGCTGTATCTCATAACCCGTAAGTAATAGATAGTTGAAATTTTCAGTGTATATTTCTATTGTCGCTATATTAATATATAATAAAAATTAAGAAATATATGGAGTAAAAGTCGTGTTCTGTAAATAAAGTACATGTACGACGGTACGGAACCCTTCGTGTGCGAATTCGAGTCGCACTTGACCGGTTTTTATCTATAACAAAAAACTTTACCTCTTTCTAATAATAGTGTAAAGTATACACAAGGAAACAACGGAAAGTTTTTTTTCTATAATGGTATCGGGCCGAAATCATCCATCCTTCGTTTTATTGGTGTGGCGGCTGGACCTCAAGGGAATAGCTGTGTTTCAGGCTACGTTGTGATCTGCCTGGTACAAGCAATTTCCATGCGTAATGATGCCCAGAGAGGCTGTATGTATGTATATAGCGATCTTTGTATCACTCAATCTGCTGGATGGATTTTGATGAACGTGTCATGTTGACTTACCTACTCACTTTATTTATGTGCAAGTTCTTATTAGACCATTCTCTATTCTTAAAACGTTACAGTAGATGACCAAGTGACCATCGGTGGATAAGGATAAATGTACCGCCTGTTAATACCGCATTTTCTAGACGCTTTAGATATTTTTCTTTCCAATTTATATTTCGTTTTGCTAGTAAACCCTGTCAACTATCCTGTTCGCTTGGGCAGTTCCCATGTTCTATGGAACATGACATCACCGGACAGAATAAGATATCTTTTTCTTATTTTATACTATGGAACATGTAATACTATTATTTCTCAAATTGTTCCAAGGTAAATAAGACATCTTTACGATTATCATATCATTCTTGCTACGAATATCTATTCTTTTGTAGGATTATTTTACCCACGCAGACAGAATAATTGTCATTATCTGTGTCATTTAGCTTCTCATGGAAGATTTTGGGAAAATCTGATTCCCATTTTGTTTTATGGCACGAAACTCGGGTGAAATGCTAGTTCTATGGAAAAAAAGGGGAAGAAAATGTTTCATTTTGTTCGATGACGTCATGTTCCATAGAAAGAATGTGAACTACCCGTTGGCTTTATGGAGTTAAAGAGAGAATAAGGAAATGGCTTCTTACATTAGATTATAACCTATAACGGAACAGAAAGTCTTCCGGTAATGCAAACCATACATCACCTTCACTGTTCTATGTTTTGTTGTTATGATCTCTTGCTGTCAACACATTTCCCCTTCCCTCTTCAACATCCCCAATTATTTAATACTTACATTTACACTAGTACTCACTAAGTCCCTCTATAGTCGCTTTCACCATTCACTCTCCCTACACCACATGAAGTTTTCGCATGTATTACTGTTCATTTTTTTTTAATTTTTGGTTTTAGCTTAGTTTCATACAGATAGGGTTAACAACGGTTCCAAAGCAATACTCTAACAAACATCCACAGACATACAGCGCCAAATTAGCTAAGTTGCCATTGAGACATTTCCTTTGACGAGGGCACGCTGAATAGAATGGTCAGCTAATGAAACCGGTACTTACAAAGCCTTAGCTGTTGAGTAGGTATTACTGCCAGAGTAGTGCCAGGCTTGACTTAATATCATTCCTTTATCCACTTTATTTTTGCGTGTGGTCCAGAACTTTGAAGTGGACACTATAGTAGTGCAAAAACGCCATTACATGATGCCTTGTTTTAAGAAATATTGTGAAATTTTGACTGATTATTGATTAGTTTCGGCGAAAACTAAAGTTAACGTAAGTCGTCTTTAGTTTTAGTTTAGGTTTCAATTACTGTGTGTTTTCTGTAGAAATACATAAAAATAAAATAATATAAGGGGAACGACTGAACATCATCTCGATATATTCTGAAAATTCTTAGTTTATTTAGGTTTTCTTAAACTTGCTACAGACAGAGACAAATAAAAAAACGTTACTTCATGAATTGAGTCCTTTTAAGCTTGTTTACCTACTGTTGTTATAGCAAAGAAGAGCCAATTACTTTTAACATGTTTTTACCACAATGGTTCGGAAAAAAACTAGTGACAAGTCTAACAGTAGTAGGTATATAGACCACAAATATTTATTTAGGGGACGTCAATTAATTACGTGATGGGTTAAGCGGTCGAACCTCGCCCAATCTCACGTGGGGGCGAGGGGGGGGGTCTCGGCAAATATCACGTAATTTTTCCGCTAAAACTTGTCGACAATTGGCCAAAATCGCCTCACGTAATTAAAGTATGTCCCCTTACTTGTTGTAGTTGTTGCTAGCCTGTATCATCCCACTGCTGGGCAAAGGCCTCCCCTCGAGTTTTCCAGGTTTTTCGTTCTAAAGCTATTGTCTGCCACTGATAGTCGCTGAAGGTGTCAAGCTCATCGCGCATAGTTTGGCCCAAAATTCGTCCGGCATACGGCAGACGTGCCCTGCCCAGTCCCATTTCAGTTTTGAAGCCTTTTGAACTACGTCAGAGACTATACAAAAAGAATCTACTATGTTTCATATGAAAAAAATCCGTATATTTCCGCACACAATGAACAAGTCAAGTTTGAATTGTAGGCAGTAAGAGACTCACAAGTCGGAAGCACACTAACTCTTGTATCGGACACCGGAAGTTTTATCATGAGTTGCCTTTTTATTTGAATTACGAAATCAGCGTCGTGGAAGCGCACGAATAGAAATTTACATCACCTTAAAGGTGAAGGTATTATATACTAGAACTTACCTTACCCGTTCATATTTGACATTGAAAAGAAATTTCATGGACTTACCTGTAAAGAAAAAAAAACTCATCAAATATAGTGAATGACATAACAAAAAATAATAATACGAAATGTAATTCTACACTATACAAACTCTGACTACGAGTAACATAGATAAGCTCAGTTCCGTTTTAGTAGAAAATAGACCGGTGTAAGGTAGCACATTTTTAGACGAACGACCTACTATTTAAGTAAGGTATGGATACAAAATTTATTCAGCGGCAAATGCAGTTACAGGATGCGAGGACAAGACAATGCACTTATGTATGAGATTGATTCTTCCTTTCAGGGTTAAAAAGGATACTTTATCAGATCTTCTGCTGAATTGAATTGCGTACGATTTAGTAAAATTTTAGTCATTTTATGGTCAAATATGAATCAGCTGCTGAATCGAATCGCGTACAATTCACCTACAATTCGGACATTATACGAAAGCTACAGAAAACGCTAAGGATTTGCTATAAAATCTAAAAAAGAATTGCTATAGATGAATTGCTCAAAGTAGCCTTTTTAACCCCACAGTTGCAGAAGCGGGCTGTTCGAGCAATTTATAACCTAGGGAGCCATGACGTAATAAATTTAAAGCAATAAACATCATGACTGTTTCTTGTCAATATATTTACGAAAACTTGATTTACTTTAACACAATCTGCAAGTTTTGTACATTCCAAGCATCTGAATATAGGTTGGATGTGTTACACGTGCCTGAGCACAAAAAACTTTCTTTACTCTATAATTTAAATCCACTTAACCGCTGCATCTTGAGCCATCAACAAACACTCAAAGATTCACACATTCAGAACAGGAAGGAAGGAAAACTCAAAAGACTGGAGTGATTTATGTTTATTCGTTCGCTCAAACCTGTATTTTCTGTTCCGTATTTCTTCAAGCAAAACAGCGCACACGGAGCCCGTCCATTTGTATACAATTTAAAAATATGAAAGGCTTACCACCGTCACTAGCGACAGTTAACGCTTCGCCGGCCAATTCTATACAACAGCATGATCCAAGGATCATGCTGTGCCGACCCCACATAGAGTGGCATAAGGGCAGGAAGATAATAATGATGATGATAATACTCGTCTAATTATATCATCTATTTACGAATCGTCTACACCCCTAGTCACCTGATACAGCAAAACTGGCCAAATTATATTCATTCCACGAATAAAGGTCAGTTAAATGAAGGTATTCAAACAACGCCATGTATGTATGTTTTTCATTCTCTTTATCGAGGCGTGTGCCATGTCTTCCTTTTTGTAAAATTTATTTCCTTTGTTCCATTTTATTATTTGGTCCAGTCGTACAATCTGTACGATTGTACAAATGGACAAAGCAATAAAGCAATAAGCAATATCAAACAATAAACTGAGTACAACCTGTATTTAAAATTGGTTCTGTGCTTATTTTTTCCTATAAATTGCTTTATAATAGCTATATTATATGTTGCTTCACTATACGGCAGTAACATTTCATTTTAAAATGATATCCAGTTATACTGTAAAATCGAATGATCATAAAAGAAAACGTAGCAAATGTATGTTTTGTATTTTTACTACCAGATGCAATCAACATTCATTTATGAAACCCAACAATAGGACGACGATCTGCGAGGCTACGCAGTTAAATAAATAGGTATAGAATTGCGAGTAAGTTCTAGATATTCCAATAATTATTATAGAAACCGAGCATAGATGGCCAAATTTTTCAATTACAACGCTTACTACAATTTTTAGCGTAAGAGTGTAAAATATAAACTGAATATTGTTGGATCGATCCGTTCTTGTACGAACTTAATTTAATTCTACTCTCAAAGTAAGTAAGTTGCCACGAGCTAGTGGCAAACTCGTGTGACGTTAACTACTCAAAGCTAAAGTACTTAACGCTGAATTTCATATACAACGTGTAACATAATGTCCCTATAAGCCCGAAACGGGGGTGTTCTATACGTCATTGCGAACAACGTTTGTTCAACGACTTTTAAAATTTCAAAGGTTTTCATTCATGAAATGTCTCTTAAACTTTGCTCCAATACGTAACTTGACACAACATGAGGCATCCCTATTTACAGCTGTTTTTTGACCTTTAAGTGTGAACTCTAGATGAAACAGGTAACAGAACAGACACCATTAGTAAAATGCCTACCTACTTACCTAATAACGAGGTGGCTTAATAAGTAATTTCTATTTTTTTTTGAAGGCCTAGTGGTACCTTGGTATTTATTGGTAGTTAAAATGTAAGGTCACATCACGACTAAAATCCCTAGGCACCGTAAACATCCTTTCAGATCTCTTTGTTAAGTACCTAGTATAGGAGATAGGTACCTTACCTACTCAATTTTGTATCTACCTACTCGGGCCTTAAAGGTATCCTCAGTGGGTGCCAAGGAGTATGAGAGGATGTCTACCGTGCCTGAGGATAAAGCCGTGATACCTACTCAATTTTGTACCTACCTACTCGGGCCTTAAAAGCATCTTGAGTAGGTAACAAGAAGTATGAGAAGAGGTCTACCGTGCCTGAGGATAAAGCCGTGACCCTATTCCACTTTAGTTTTTCCAACGATGTATTATTCCAATATTCATTGGAGCATTTTTCAATGCAATTTTGTACCTACCTACTTGGGCACTAAAGTCAAAGGTTGTGACTTATCTGTCTTACTAATCTTCATTTTCATCGTGAACAGCCTATTTGTCATTGGTTGCATTGAAACAACAACAACAACTAGTGGGATGGCACCTCGCCCTAATTGGCTGTCGGTGCCTTTGCTAAATTCAAAATCCGCAACCGTCAACCGACACCGCACCGCAAGCGTTTGTTTAATAAAATCAAATTGGTTCCGTAGGTTTATTTGTTTTTTACTTTTCTTGATTGAACTACGTAATTGTTGGTAGGTTATTATGTAAGTAGGTAGGTACCTAGTAGCAAATGGGGATGGAGCACATGGTAGCATATTGGTATGAACCCCGCCTTCCCATCCTTAAGTCGTGAGTTCGAATCTATGGATTTTTCGATTCGAAATTTATGTGTGCAATATCAATGCTCTCAAACGGTGAAGGAAAACCTCGTGAGGAAACCAGGCATGTCATAGACGTGTGTCAAAGTGTACGAAAGGAACCTTCAAGGTGCACTCTAATCCTTCCACCACACTGGTTCAAAAGAGCTAGCGACACGGACACGACGACAGTAGTAGTAGTAGTAGTAGTAGTAGTAGTAGATGTATGGTGAAGTTTTTTTCCTTTTTTTTTCCCAATCGGTATTTAGTGGGTTACCCCAGACAAGGAACCCTAAAAATTCGGCTTTCGGCAATAGGTACCTACTTTTGGTCGCAAAACAGATCGGTTTTTATCAGTCGCAATTAGCATTCGTTCCTTGCAACAACTGCAACAAGTAATCTCTCGGTTCGCGTAACTAATTAACGATACGATGTCGGCTTTGTACTCAAACGGTGAGTATTATGATATGGTGTTGTGTGTGTGTGTTGGAGCAGCACCAAATAATTAATAGCTTAGTAGCGGCGCGTCAGCTCTACAGAGAGCGTTATCCAGGGCGGCCATTGCCATCTTACGGGCTATTTTCTGGGATTGGTGAACCGTCTTCTCTCGACGGGATCTTTCCACCGGCGCACCAGTGAGGGAAGACCGGGAATTCGGTGGTGTGTTGTACCTACTTCCCTTTGATGGATACCGAGTACCTACTGTGTGTGTCAACAGTGATAAAATTCAGTGATAGGTAGGTATGATGATAGGTACCTAACCTATCACCCTACCTAGTAGGTACCCCATTAGTACCTAGCTTACTAATAAAAAATGACAAAAATAATTTTGTGATTGTGAATGTGAATGTGTACCAGTAATACCAACCTAGGTACCTACATACCTACCTAATACCTACCATGTGTAAGGAGCGTATTAATTATAAGTATAATTCTATAAATATTTTTATGATTTATTATTGTTATTTACAAGAATATTTTGAATAGATAAGCGTTTAAGAAATTAAATTAACATGTTGACGATAAATACACTTCCTCCAGCCGCCATGTTGTTGTTGACGGGCAGGCAGTGTGTGTGATTTTGTGCGGCTGAAAGAAAGTGTTCCGAGTGGAAAAGTGTTGTGATCTTGCTGGCAGTAGAATCAAAGGTCTTTATGAACATTATTATTACTATTACTTTATGCTAATTGTGATTTAAAATGAGTAGGATGCTCTAACCGTTGAATGTACGCAACACGGTCCGATCAGTAAATGCATATTTATTTGAACGATTTGTGGTTTTATTCTATCAATAACTTATGCCCCTTTTATCTCAGAAGTGGGATAAGATGGGAAACACCCATCATTCCACGCTCTAATGATAGATATTTTAAACAAAATGTGGCTTATCTAAGGTAACTCCTAGCTACAGTTTTTTTTTTCTCTCTTTCTTCTCATAGTAATGTTTTTTTTTGGTCTTATTGTTGCCATGAGAATAGTCATTGAATCACCACTCGAAATACCAATAATCTAACGTTTGAGTTTGTTTTGTTTTATTTTTATTTTTGTTTCCTTCAAGCATTTATTTGATATGGGTGCTGTTGTGTTGCATTCGCGAGAGAGACTGACAGAATAGTGTCTACATAGTGCTAGCACTGTATTTTATAGTTGTGTAGTATGAAATTTACCGACCGGCATTGTTTTACCGATATTTCCAGGAAATGAACGAAGAAGTGTTACATACCTTCAATGACCTTTATTATAATGGATAGTGATATTCTCTGCGAGATAGCAGTATGAATCAAATATAAATTTATTCCATGTCGATCAAAGTACCTAGATGTATTACATTAGTTCAGATGTTAGCTGGTTCATATTTTACAAGTAACCTAATAATTTTATGAACTATCATCTAGGAGACTCAGCTAGTCGATCATTAGATTACTAGATTGCTAGTATGGTTACAGATATGCACACACAGGTATACCTTTGACAACTTCGACGGCATGGCGGGCCGAGTACTTGCCATGACCCGCCATGACTGCATAGACGCAAGTGGCGTGGGTTCGATTCCCGCGGCAGGAGAAATGTATACAGGTTCTGTAAATATTTCTTCTAGGTCTGGGTATCGTGGTACCACTATAATTAAGATGCTCACGACACAGATAATTCTAGTGCGAAGTCAGGACTCACATGACTGTTGGATGTTATTCATTTATTTTTTTTATATATATATATATATTTTATATAATTTATACTCTTATTAAATATGTTACGTATAATAGTATGTAAATGTGTATAAGTGTTCTATTTACTAATTTGCGATTAAATTCACAGTTACTCAGATCATATTAACCTAACTAGTTAGGTTAGGTTAGCATATCACTTAGGTTTAGGTTAGGTTAGGTTAGGTCTAGGTTAGGTTAGGTTTAGGTTAGGTTAGGTTTAGGTTAGGTTAGGTTAGGTTAGGTTTAGATTAGGTTAGGTTTAGGTTAGGTTAGGCCAGAAACTAACTTGATGAATGAAAAAAATCAATTCGTTGAATTTAAATTAAGGTTGACGCAATCGATTCGGTCGATTACTAGTTTTGGTTAATAATTAGTCATAAGGCTATTTGAATTTAACATCTCAGCGGATGGAATGATAATAGGTTTTAACCTATTAACGCTGTAAAACTGATCGTCAGATTTTAACATTTTATAACGGAATAAATGTTTACAAGTTTCAGCGATGGAGGAGACGCCGAGGTCTCATCGGCCCCATCCTGGTGGCGGCGATGGCGATGATGCAGGTGCCCCCAATGCAGTTCGGAGGAACGGTGACAGTGGTCAAGAAGCGACGGAGCATGCGCCAATCGATAGCGATACTCGTGGACCTTTGCTGTCACTGGACCGATCGGTGAGCGTTAATCACCCTAGTAGAGTGCGCCAACGTGAGCGCATACCGGCATCCTGTTATGAGGAGGGTGACGGCCGGCGCTCGATACCTTTACCCTGTTATGAGGAGGGTGATGGTCAGCACTCGATACCGGCACCCTGTTATGAGGAGGGTGGCCGACGTGTGGCGTCATTACCCTGTTATGAGGAGGGCGATGATCGACGCACGCCGTCTAATGGCACGCGACGGAGACGTAAGAGAGCAAGAGTAAGCAGTTCAAGCGGAGAACGAGCTACGCAGTACCATCGTAAAAGGTTTAGTAGATCTAAACGCCATCGGTCCCGAAGTAAAAGCATTATTTTAGAGTATTCTAAGCCGGTTGAACGTGAGTCGCGTGGTCGAGATAGATCGTTGGAACGATACAGACGTCGCACTGACTATTTTTGCAACCATTCACCGTCTAAATCTACGAAACGACGATCTAGGTCGACTACGCGACAACCGCGTGAACGGGATGGTTCTGAGGGTACGCATGGAAGGCAATCTCGCACGCGGTATTGTAGAATGCCTAAAAGGTCTCGTAACAATTCTGAAGATTCTGAAATAAGATGGCGCTCGCGTGCTTGCCAACATTCGAACTCGTCGAGTCCTCTAGCATTTAGAAAGCGACGTACTCTTGGGGAAAAAGATAGACGCCGCTATAAACAGTCCTCTGACAGTGATGAGCGTTCCTATTACAACCGCAAAAGGCATTACTCTTGCTCCCCAAGAGAATGTCCACGTAAACAAAGTAAATTAGACGGTACGAATGTGATGCTAGATAAGGTTTTGCGTATTATAAAAGACGTCAAGGGCTCATCTTCTAAACTGTCTTTATCCAACGTAGTCCCAGAGTTCGATCCCATGAATAAGGATCAAACGATTCTGACTTGGCTCACAAAAGTGGAGGAGTGTGCCGAGATCTATAGATGGGATGATAAGGAAACCATACATTTTGCTCTTCCGAAACTTTGTGGTATAGCTAAATCCTGGTATACCGGTCTCGACACAATCCTCTACACGTGGAACGAATGGAAGAAGAAGCTCATTGAATCATTTCCATGTAGGGATGACTACGCTGAATTACTGACGATTATGCTAGGGAAAAAGGTGCGGTTTGGCGAATCGTTAGAACGCTACTTCTATGAAAAGATTAACTTGCTTAATAGGTGCGGTATAAAAGGTAGAAAGGCAGTTGATTGTCTCCTTAATGGTGTCGAAGACCGAGCCGTACGCGTTGGCGCACAGGCCGTGCAATTTCGTGAGCCGGAAGAGGTTCTTAAGTATTTTAAGACCATAAAAGTCACAAATGACAGGAGGGATAAAACTAAATACGACCGTAAACCATTCTTATCAGAGACATCGAGTAAGAAATCGAGCCTACCCCGAAAACTCGTTTGTTTTAATTGTGACGAAGAGGGACATATAGCTCCTAAATGCCCTAAACAAAGAACCACTTGCACCACTTGTAAAAAGATCGGCCACTTAAGCAATTATTGTGACATTATAAATAAAACTCAAAACAAAAATAAAAACCAAAGAGACTTAATTATTAAAGAAACTAAAGAAGTGGCCGCTCTTACTACATCTGGAAATTCCAATGAAAAGTATGTGTTCGAAGTAATGGTAAACGGAGTAAAACTTATGTGTCATGTCGATTTAGGTAGTCAATGTACATTGATTAGGCAAAGCAATGCGAAGCAACTTGATTTGGAAGTATGTGTAGACGCAATGCCCCTTATGAGAGGTATAGGTGGTCATTATGTAGAACCCTTAGGTAGATGTAGAGCTGACGTCACGGTACAAGGTATCAAAGAGAACATCGAAATGTTCGTAGTCGAGGACAGCGTGATTAAATACCCTGTCTTACTCGGACACTCGTTCACGGAGAAACCTTACATAACTATAACTAAAACATCTGACGAAATTATTTTTGACAAAGCAGAATCTCATAAGGTAAGCATTCGAATGGAAGGCAATATTACGTTGTCTTCTCGTGAATTGCAAGCCATCCCTGTTGAGACTGAGGTGAAGTATACTGGTCCCATTTATGTCAATGGTTCGGTGAGAGGAGCGGAACGAAAGGAATATTTTTTATTCTCTGGCGAGTACATGGTCAGGGACGGCACAGGACGGATTGTGATTCTAAATATGAGCGACGAAACTATAACTATCCGCAAAGGTGAATTAATAACTCGTGCAGCCATCTTACCATCCTCTTTAGACGTGTCGATGGTATCAGTTGAGCAGAACCAGTTAGATGATGACTTCCGCTGTGGTCCACAATTGGTGGATTCAGAGCGTACTCGCCTTGGAAACCTCTTATCTGAATTTAAGGATTGTTTTTCATCGGGACTGAAGGATTTAGGTTTCACTACAGCCTCAGAGATGGTAATCCAACTCGATAACGTCGAGCCGGTAGTTTACAGGCCCTACCGTCTGTCCTACGGGGAACGAACTTTGGTACGCGACATGGTCAAGGAAATGTTAGATGCGGGAATTATCAAGGAGTCTTGTTCTCCGTACGCCAGCCCGATCGTCCTAGTTAAAAAGAAGACCGGAGAGAAGAGGCTCTGCGTAGACTATCGCGCTCTCAATAAACGCACCAAAAAGGATCATTATCCTAGCCCCCTCATTGAAGACCAGTTAGATCGTTTAGCCGGAAATAATCTATTTATATCTTTGGATTTAGCATCCGGATATTACCAGATTCCGATCTCTAAAGAATCTCAAGACAAAACTGCTTTTGTCACACCCGATGGGCAATATGAGTATACACGCATGCCCTTCGGGCTGGTCAATGCTCCTTCAGTGTTCCAGAGGACTATGAACAAAATCCTTTTAGAAGCCAAGATCAAATACGCGTTAGTTTATATGGACGACATCCTCATCCCCGCGCATTCTTTCGACGAAGGTTTGACGAGACTTGAAGAAGTACTATCCCTTTTGAGGAAAGGCGGACTGACGTTGAAACTGGCAAAGTGTAATTTCTTCTTTGAAGAAATCGACTTTCTTGGTTTCGAAGTCAGCGCAAAGGGTGTCAAACCAGGACTGCGTAAGATCGAAGCGGTAGCAAAATTTCCGACTCCGACTAATGTTCACGAGGTCCGCCAATTTTACGGATTGGCGAGCTTCTTTAGGAGATTTGTGCAAGGTTTTGCTATCATAGCAAAACCTCTGTCCGATTTACTGTGTAAAGATCGAGAATGGAAATGGGGAACCGAACAAAAACATTCCTTTGAATCATTGAAGGCAGCATTAACGTCCAGGCCCATATTGTCTTTGTATGACCCTGCTCGTGAGACTGTTCTGCATACCGATGCTAGTAAGCATGGTGTTGCCGGAATTCTACTTCAAAGGTGTGATAGTGGCCTTTTAAGACCAGTTTCATATTTTAGCCGGAAAACAACGCCGGCTGAAGAAAAGATGCACTCATTCGACTTAGAAACGCTCGCGGTTGTAGCGTCATTGGCAAGGTTTCGAACTTACTTGTTAGGTGTTCCATTTAAAGTGTACACTGATTGCAATGCGCTTAGGACCACTCTATCGAAGCGTGATCTTATTCCACGCATCGCACGATGGTGGATTCAATTGCAAGAATTCGACTGCGAAATTGAATATCGTCCGGGTTCTCGCATGGCTCACGCGGATGCTTTGAGTAGGAATCCGGTCGGCGAAGCGCAGGTGGAAGAACATGTACTTGATGTTCTTGCACTAAATGAGGAAGATTGGATTGTTACAGTACAATCTAGTGACGATGACATAACACGAATTAAACTTATTCTTAGTGATCCGGAGTCTGAGAACGTGGCAGACATAATCAAAAACTATAAGCTAAAGAACGGTAAGGTGTACAGGATAATCGAAGGTGAGGGAAATAACATGCGATGGGTCGTGCCAAAAGGGGCCAGATGGCAAGTAGTTAAAATGAACCATGACGATATTGGACATTTTGGATACGAGAAAACACTGAAACGTATTCAACAATCGTTCTGGTTCCGCAAGATGAGGAGTTTCGTAAAGAAGTACGTACAGTCATGCCTCGAATGTGCCCATCATAAAGGAATAACTGGTAAGCAACATGGTCAACTGCACCCTATTCCCAAAGTAGAGGTGCCGTTCCATACAGTCCATGCCGATCATTTAGGCCCATTCGTTCGGAGTGTGAGAGGTAATACTTATATTCTGGTAATCATCGACGGCTTCACAAAGTTCGTAAATATTTCTGCGGTCCGAAACACTAAAACGGTGAGTACCCTTAAAATATTTCGCGAACACATCAGCTACTTTGGTGCGCCGACCAGACTTATCACTGACCAGGGAACCTCTTTCACCAGCAATAGTTTCCGAGCTTTCACAAAATCATTAGGTATAAAGCATATATTGAATGCGGTCGCAACTCCGAGAGCCAACGGGCAGGTAGAGCGATTTAACCGAACCATTCTTGATGCTCTATCCACTAAAACTCATGGTAAGGACGATAAGAGCTGGGACGAATATATACCAGACATACAGATTGGGTTAAATACAACTATCCACAAAACTACGGGGAAAAGTCCCTCAGAGTTATTATTTGGTTTTAAGCTAAAGAGTAGTTCTGAAAACATTCTCAGCGAAGTCATAGACGAAACTCTAGAGTCAGATATGCCAAACAATCTAGACGAAGTCAGGTCAGAAGCTGGCCAACGAATTCGTGATCAACAAATCAAAGATAAAAAGACTTTTGACGCTAAACGTAACGTGAATAAATCATTTGAAGCCGGTGATCTGGTAAGTGTTAGGAGGGAAGTTCCAAATGATGGAAAATCAAAGAAATTAACAATAAAATACCAGGGACCCTATCGTATTATTAAAGTACTACCTAACGAGAGATATCTAGTAGAGGACACGCCTCTCACTCGTAAAAACGGAAGTCGTCGCTATGAAAACGTCATAGCCATAGATAAATTAAAGCCATGGCTTTGCTTTAATAAGGATTTCGATAGCAGCTCTGAATCTAATGATTCAGAAAAAGATTAATAATTATGAGCCTAAACAATTAAATTATGATTGATATATCTAGTCTAGACATTTATACAACTCTTTGCGGTGGGTGGAAATAAAATCAAATATGTATATTTAGTACTTATTTATAATTCGATTTTATTTTTTCGCTGTTCGTGATTTTGATGCATGATTATTTGGAATAATTTAATAATCTTGTTTAAAATTAATGAAATTGATTATTAGAAAAAAAATACATTTACATTATTTACATACATATTTACATTTCTTTAAATTACAATTCAATGAGATTACTATTACATTTTATTTAAATTTTCTTCTTTTCTATGATTAATAAATATAGTATCAGTAAAATGAGATTATGGGTAATTGTTATTGTTGACATGTTAATTTAATGTATATTTTACATAATAATGATTGTCGATATCGCGTAGGGACTAGCTCTAGCAGGATAGCCGAGCTGTAAGGAGCGTATTAATTATAAGTATAATTCTATAAATATTTTTATGATTTATTATTGTTATTTACAAGAATATTTTGAATAGATAAGCGTTTAAGAAATTAAATTAACATGTTGACGATAAATACACTTCCTCCAGCCGCCATGTTGTTGTTGACGGGCAGGCAGTGTGTGTGATTTTGTGCGGCTGAAAGAAAGTGTTCCGAGTGGAAAAGTGTTGTGATCTTGCTGGCAGTAGAATCAAAGGTCTTTATGAACATTATTATTACTATTACTTTATGCTAATTGTGATTTAAAATGAGTAGGATGCTCTAACCGTTGAATGTACGCAACACGGTCCGATCAGTAAATGCATATTTATTTGAACGATTTGTGGTTTTATTCTATCAATAACTTATGCCCCTTTTACATGTCAATTAGCCGTGTTCCGAGCCAACCAAGAAGAAGGGAGAAAAGGTATAACTTAACTTTTCCTGTACCTAGGTCCTTAGGTAACTACCTAGGTAGATGTAGGTAGGTAGTTGTTTTTTTATGTGTGAAAGATATCGTGATTTTAATCTTCGACTTTAATTTCTACGTAGAATTAAAAAAATTGCAAATTCTTACGAAAACTTTGGTGATTACACCTAGGTACTTTTTGAAACTTGCCGCGCGTTCAATTGTCTGCGTATGTGTGGGTCCGACGCGATAGGAGGGTGGGCGTGTGTTTGTTACCTACGCAAATGGTAAACAAACACATAGGGTTGTCACAAATTTCTCATGAAATAATTTGTTTTTAATTGTATTGGAATTTCAAATATGATGTATTGAACTTTTGCACACGTCAATGTATTCAAGTGCTCGGTCTGAATACACCCCTTTCGGGCTTATAGGGACATTATGTTACACGTTGTATACAGGGTACATATATTTTGTGCGGTTGAAACTAAAAATACATCTATACATATAAAAATCAATTGCTGTTCATTTGTCTACCTAAAACTCGAGAACGGCTGAGCCGATTTAGCTGATTTTGGTTTTGAAATGTTTGTTGTAGTCTAGGGAAGTTTTAAACGGTGAAAAAACATAGTACATACTGGATTATCATATAGGCAATTTTTTATCCGGGTGCGACGCGAGCGAATCCGCGGTCAGCAGCTAGTACATACATAAAATCACGCCTGTTTCCCAAGAAGCGCTCGTGACGTAGCTCGCTTAGACGTTCTTGATTGATCGTTGAAGTTAAGCAACGTTGTGCGCGGTCACAATTGGGATGGGTGACCGCAAGTGGCATTACGAACTGAGCGCTTCCGTGCTTCGGAGGGCACGTTAAATTGTCGGTCCCGGTTTTTAAGTCGGCTTTAAGCTGGCTACTAGCTCATACGAACTTACTTAGGCATAGACCACAGATCTACATTTGCTACGGTCCTGACATTATTCTTAGTTGCTTCTAGTTATTTAGTATTCAAAGAAATAAAAAAAAACTATTCTCTACTAGTTTTTGAGACACATGATATTTTAAATTAAGTTTGTTTCGAG
Source organism: Scotopteryx bipunctaria (assembly GCA_949320045.1). Classification (NCBI taxonomy): domain Eukaryota; kingdom Metazoa; phylum Arthropoda; class Insecta; order Lepidoptera; family Geometridae; genus Scotopteryx; species Scotopteryx bipunctaria. The sequence continues at coordinate 3,339,970 of OX439440.1, forward strand.
GCCCTTTCCCTACCCTCACCGTAGCTACCCTGTAAGTAGTGTCTAATTACACGTCTGTCTGTAATTAGGACACCAATCAGTGAATCCACAGTATACATTCAGACACACAATAGTTCTGTAATTACGCCACTAATTGGAATCGTATCTGTTACACCTTATCTATCCATACTAATACTATAAATGCGAAACTACCTCTGTCTGTCTGTCTGTTACCTTTTCACGTCTAAACTGCTGAACAGATTTTTAATGAAATTTGGCGCAAAGAACAGATTCAATCCGTTTCGCCGTTTGAGAGTACTGGTACAGCGCACATAAATTTTTCGCACAGATATATCCATTGGTACACGACCGGATTTGAACCCACGATCGGAAGGCGGGGTCACTACCAACTAGACCACCAGTGCTCTCTTTCATGTTTAACCCCTAGTCTAATTACCCTAAAGGTAAAAATCATAAGTCTGATTAAATCTGATTGCAAATTCATCAGGCAAATTGGCTCGTCCACTCATATATTAATTTCTGTGAAAACATTAAATTCACTTTGTACATACTACCGGTTTATTTGCTTAAGTGGGCGCTCTTTGAAACCAGAGCTCTACAGATATCCTTTGGACATTTCGTTACACTGTAATATCAGACGAAAAACGATTACTAATTAATGAGATTTTATTATATAAATGCGAAAGTTTGTGAGAATGTTTGGATGTTTGTGACTCAATCACGCCGAAACAGCTGAACGGATTTACTCGTAAATGAAACTTGGAATATACGTAGTACGTGTACTGGAATAACATATAGGCTATTCTTTATCCGGGTACCACGCAAGCGAAGCCGCGGGCGTAGTAGCTAGTAGATTATGTTTAGTAGACGTCGATACAGATGCTTGTATTGGACTACGCCAGATCCGTTCAAAGATTTGTGAAGGCAACGTCAATATGTATATATCCGTCATTTGTCGGAGCGGCGGCGGATCAATAGTGGCGAGTTTGATCGCCAACGGTAGACTAAACGTATGCATAGCGAACGGGTAGCTCATCACTTGGTGTGCGATATTTTTTAACATCATCATCATCATCTTCCTGCCCTTTTCCCACTCTATGTGGGGTCGGCACAGCATGAACCTTGGATCATGCTGTAAGAGTTTTGGCTGTGTTTTATGATCGGCTGCCCGCCTGACGTCAGCCCTCCTTGGGAATACTTGCTTATTGTATCTCATCATGTTGGAGGATACTATCCCTTAGTGGACTTTTACTGGACGCATTCTATATTTTTTAACATGAATCATTTAATTATGTTTTCTTTGTGAATGGTATGTATGGCTTGCTAAATTTTCTTCTCTCAAAAAACTTGGATTATATTTGTTTTAACCAGAAAGCTATCGTACCTAATAGCGGCATCCGTAGCAACATAATTAATGTTCTAGGCGACTGCCTAGTTATTGCAGCTTTTTCTTTAAATTAATGGGACTTACCTATCGTCTCTTCACAAGGCTGGCTAAGCGGCCTGCGTGACGGCGATGTCTTGGCTTGATGGGTGGGTTGCGGCTTCAGTATGTGAACCGGCACTGCGCCTTCCTGGGGAGGTTCGCCTGGCACGCGCACCACCCACCAGTCGCTCCTTCCCTGGCAGGGTTCAACCACCTCCACCTGCTGTCCTTTTGAAACCGACAGCTCGCCAGTGCCCGAAGCCGTGTGCTCGCCCACCACCCACGTCATTTCAGGACCAGCCTGAGGACAACAATCTTCGTCAGTAAACTATAGGTCAAAGTACATAAACCTACTAAACTGGCCGACCTAAAAATGTAATTACGACGTAATGAAAACTCCTCAAGGGCTCTATTTTTCTTTGTCTCATTAAAATTCAACAAGATGTATTAGGAAAGTGTATTCTGTTTTGTTTGGAGCTGTAGTTACGTTTTTTTGTGAATACGTACAGGAGCTAGTATAAGATAAAGTTGTAAGATAATTTGAAATTTTAAGTACCCACTTTTAGGTCCCCTTTGGGGCGTTTCTAAGCCTGTGATACTAAGATACCCTTTAATTACTTTAAGACCCATTTAGTTCTTCAAACAATGAATACTTCTCATGATACTGAACATTTTAAAAATCATACAAAAACTCTCTAACACTTAAAAAAATTCGCCCTCCGAAATATACAAGAAAAATAAACATGACTCAAAGGTAAATTAGAAACAAGGTCGGCTTCAAAGACCCCTAGTCCACTTATAATTATGTATGTATGAGTTGGTTCCATAGTGGGCTCGTGCGAGTTGAAATTATAATATAAATTGGAGTTGAAATTCAAGTCGATATTGGAATCCGGTAGCACTAAATAAAAAGGACAATACATTCCATCGATTGGGGAATTTGCGAATACAAGATAAGACCCACCGCGGACAACAACGTTCATACAGATAACGAATACAAATAAAGATAACGACTCTAGTGGTTTTCGACAACTGTCCGATAACTGTGACAACATCGCGCCACATAGTCGAAAGTTTTATTTGCAAGTGGATAAATATTGTTTAAGCGCGGACAGCTACACACAGTAACTGCATCGAGGCTCTTCTGACGAAAGAAAAAACGCTAAAAACTTCCCCACATTCTTCTAACTTCGTTCTTCTTTTAGTGATTCTTTCACTGTACGCGCTGTGAGGTTATGGAACGCCCTTCCCCTCGCTATTCGTAAATGTCAATGTGTGTAGTTTATGTATCATCATATTTTGTTAGGTTGTTTGTCCTGTCTATATATATTTTTTGCTGTCTCTGTACTGTACACATAAGCACACCTATGTTAAAGCCTCTCGGGTTTGCTGGTAAAAAACTCTTTTAGAGTTAAGCTCGCCGTTGTACATGCACTTTTTAATGTTTTCTTTGTAAGTGTCTGTATACAATAAAGAATTACAGAGTTTCGGATACTAGTCGGTCTGTGCGGATCCAATAAGCACTTCATCTTCAATTTCACAGACAGTAAGAGACCATATCTGTAACAAACTAGCTTCTGCCCGAGGCCTCGTTCGCGTTGTACCAGGATAAAAGTAGACTAACACAATTTTTCTGCCCTTAACCCACTAGGTAGTGTAGATAAATAAATCAATTCAGCCGTTAAATTGTCATCCTTTTGGGTTTATAATCTGGGGAGCAATTATGCGGACGTTGTATTGTTAACAAAAATACACAAAATCGACTCGACAAAAACTTGTTTATTATGAAATAATGAAACATCCATAATAATTGACGCGTGAGTGAATTCACTGTGTACCTAATGGTAAATCCGGCGGGTAAATAGAGTTTCGGTAAGCGAGTTTATGAGGCTAAGTGCGTTGAGGCGTCATTTCAATTTTGATCGATCGTTCCTGTCGTGTCTCACCTCATTACGAGGGGTATTTTGACATAAATTGTCAATACATTCATACCGATTCCACCACCCTACCTAGCGAGAGCTGTAAAAGTCGGAAGCTTATGTTAACGAGATTTTATAAGTCATATAGTAATATTGCCTTTTCACTGCCTATAGTTACCGTGCGGTACCTACTATAGTAAGAACGTTGTAAGTAAAAGACATTGTCTTCCAGAAAACAATTGTTCGATATTTTCAATTCCAATAACCTGGATACTAAGCTGTTATAAGCATTCCAATTAATCCACCAATGGCTAACGCCGCCACATAGATAGCATACTGGCATACCTGGTTGGCAGGCATAATCATATTGGCTTTGTAAAGTAATAAAATACATCATATTGCTCTAATAATGTCATTTTTGTTAATATCATATAGGAACAGTCAGAGCACTGGTGGTCTAGTTGTTAGTAATCCCGCCTTCCGATCCTAAGGTCGTGGGTTCAAACCCGGTCGTGTACCAATGTATTTTTCTGTGCGAAAAATTTATGTGCGCTATACCAGTACTCCCCAAACGGTGAAGGGAGACATCGTGAGGAAACCCGCGGCTTAGTCAGATCCGCACGTATTGAACATGTCTTTCCGGTGGACAAGGCCGACTAAGCTGAGAGGATGGAATAGGTGCTGGGTAAGCCTACTCCGTCTTAATTCGTCCCGGGCTATACAGCATCCCGTTTGTGCAGGTAAAAGTTGCCTCCTGACGCTGTATAAATCATCTACTGTAGATGGTAAAAGGCCTTAGTTTTTTTAGGAACAGTAGGTACATCTTGCGTATTTTGAGACAATATTTGTTAATTCCAAAGTTAAAAAGCATAATGAGCCATAAGTAATGTGCGACACATTGTTGAATCAAGACCGGCCAGGTGCGATTTGACGAGCACACCGAGGGTTCCAATCAAATAGATTTTTCGCTCTACCAAGTTCAGAGTTAAAGATTGGTATGGTATTTTATAATTTTATCACTATAAATAAGAAAAATCTATGCGCCAAATTGTTATACAACGGGCAATTCAAATAATAACCTCAAAACCATCGTAGGTTTTAGCATAGAGAAATGAAATAAAGTTGGTTTGCTGTTCTGAGGATGCCTAGTTGCTGAAATAATCATCCGTACCAGACGGACGTTACGAGCCGTTCCGCTTGGCCGCCTTAGCTGAGCTTTGGTTTATTCGGTTCCTTCATTTAACAACCACTTTACTACGTGTTTGTAAGACAAGCATGTTCGAACTTAGCTAAACTAACTGAAGTTCTGCTGATCTTAAAGGATGCTATATAAGCACTTCCTTGAACTCTGTTATACTACTTACAGTGGCTTTGACCTAAGTTGGTATATTCTCATTATGGACAGACTTTGTTTAAAACTTTTACTTTACTCCCACAGTATTGAGGTACTTCTACAAGGGATTATATTGGCAGAGGCTGCTATTAACATAGAACAATTTGTTACTTCGAAAGTGTAGCGCAAAGAGCTTTTCATATTTTTCGGAAACATTGCGAATAACTTCTTTCAAAAGCTACTTTACTAAGAGACAGACTAACCCCCGAATACTCAAACGCGACTCAGAGTTGAGCACGTCTCAAGACACAGTTTTTTGACAGTTTTTGATGAAAATCTGTCAAAAACTCTTCAATTGAGACGCGCTCAACTCTGAGATGCGTTTAAGTATTCGGGGGTTAGTCTGTGTCTTAGTAAAGTAGCTTTTGAATAGTCGATTTGAGAAATACTTCCGTGCTTCGGAGGGCACGTCAAACTGTCGGTCCCGGCTTTTAAGTCGTTAAGACGTGACGGAGGCCTTCAGGCGGCCCAAAAACTCCGTCACAAGAGGTGGCCACTAGCTCATACGAACTTACTTAAGAAAATAATGAGCTGATTGTTTAATACGCCTGAATAAAGGGCGATTCTATTAGATTAGGCAGCCATTCATCCGATCCACCATTCAGATTGGTAAAAATATCCTATTTTACAAAAAGATTATCAATTAATTAAATCTATAGTCTGGAAGGATTTGAGTCTTACATAATAGTCCCGTAGTCAAATTTATTCCTTAATACTACTAAGACCTTTTACCATCTATAGTAGATGATTTATACAGCGTCAGGAGGTAACTTTTACCTTCGCAAACGGGACGCTGTAGTACCCGGGACGAATTAAGATGGAGTAGGCTTGCCCGGCACCTATTCCATCCTCTCAGCTAAGTCGGCCTTGTCCACAGGAAAGACATGGTCAATACATGCGGAGTTGACTAAGCCGCGGGTTTCCTGACGATGTTTTTCTTCACCGTTTGAGAGTACTGGCATAGCGCACATAATTTTTTCGCACAGAAAAATCCATTGGTAGTACTCTACCGGATTTGAACCCACGACCTTAGGATCGGAAGGCGGGGTCACTACCAACTAGACCACCAGTGCTCTCTTATTTATTTCTTAAAGATTTGTAATATTACATACGTTAAATGGCCATCTTATCTGATATGGGCGATGGGCTGATCACCTGTCACCATGGTTCACCACATGCATCTTGGGACTTTAAATCAGGAGTGGCTGTGTGGGTACGGAAGTGATAATATGTACCTATATTGAATGACCATTAAATCACTTCAAATCCTTTCACCGCACTGGTTCGAATGAACTAGTGACACGACTAGTAGTAGTATGACCATTGAAGTTTCTTACCCGCTCTCTATTATTACTGACTAATTACTGATTCTTGAATGATCGTTAAAAGTTAAACAACGTTGTGCGCGGTCACAATTGGGATGGGTGACCGCAAGTGGCATTACGAGCTAAGCGTTTCCGTGCTTCGGAGGGCACGTTAATTTGTCGGTCCCGGCTTTTAAGTCATTAAGCCATGACAGAGGCCTTTAGGCGGCCCAAAAACTTCCGTCACAAGAGTTGGCCACTAGCTCATACTAACATAAATAGATACATACATTATAATTACTATTTTTTTCTGGTCACTATTTATCATTTATTATCTGTGATATATTCCAAGTTTCATTAAAATCAGTTTAGCTATAGTTTAAGCTTCCTCACAAACTTTAAGTGGGCGGTGCGCGTCATCAAGATCTATCATTATGCCACAAGTTTCATACTTTGTTTTAGACTGAAAGATTATTTCGTCCTCAAATTCAGTTGGCGTGTTAGCATAGCAATGGTTATCTCGCTTGACATACTTATATTCGTAGCTTTTCGCAAAGATCTTGAACTCTTGATTAACACATCAGTGTACAGCAGAATATTAAGCAGTCACTTTGAACATGTGATCCATATACAGTCACGGAATGAAAAGGTTCGCCACCTTGAGGTCGGTTGCCGCTTGCACTAATGTAAGAATCAATTATGTTTAATTCAGTAAAACACACTATCCTGTATGACACGATAAATTGTCAATCAACTTTGATGCGCGTCAATTTGAACTATGTTGTCGAGTAGTTAAACATAATTTTCTATGCAACAGTTTGTTCTGTGCCTTAGATTCAAAAGGTAACATGTCTCGCGACACGTCAATCAATTTGAAAACTGAAGAACCTCTTCATCCCGCCGCTGTACAAGGATTAACAAGCGTTCTAATTGGGTCATTCTCATTTTTTATGTTCATGTATCAGTTACAGCCGGGGCGCGTGGGTGTCACTACCGTGGATCTAAATAATCTTTCATATATTAAAAAAATGAAAGGACCAAGGATTTTATTACATACACACATACATAAAATCACGCCTGTTTGTCAAAGGGGTAGGCAGAGATCACGGATCTCCATTTGCTACGATCCTGAAATACTTATTTCTTTTCATTCACTCTCATTGGCCACTTTTCCAAAACGTCGTCGATTTGGTACAGGTACGTACGCCTAAATCTTCCCCTTCCAACAATACTATTTACCCTCGCCTCATACACCTGTTTCGTTGATTTTCTTTCATTCATCCTCTCTATACGACAGGATCATCTTTGCATACCTTTCTCAATCCTCATCACTACGTCAATTAGCCGAACAGGCAGAGTTTTGACATGGATATTGTAAAACAATTACTTGCCTACGCAGTCAATTCGTCAATTGGCAACAGGTACACTGGCCCACTGCAAGATTCAGTGTAATACAAATACATATGGCCATTTTATTACGGCGCGTTGTAAATATTTTGCAGAATGTCTAACGGTATGGGACCAAAAAAATAAAAAACAACTTATTCAAAGATGAATGATAAAAGCTCCTTGGGGCTATCTTAAAGAACCTTACGTAAATGGCTTTCCCACGTATTTACGAAGTTACGTCATATTGATCACTCGAGATAATACCGGCCACCTAACATATAACAAATAAAGTAAACTCGTCCACAATGAATGTCGGCGTGTCCTAATTTTAAAAGATTATGACGTCTTTTTTATGGGATAAGTATAAACTGTTTAATAAATTAAATAATTATCCTCGGTACCATTCTTTACACACTAACTGCGAAAGCATCGCCAGAATTAGCAGAGATATCGTAAGTCATACAAACAAAAAATGTATAAAAAAATACAGTCTAATTTAGAACCAAGTACTTTTTTGAAGTCAGTAAGGAAGTCTATTCATATACCTGTTTGGGAAATGAATAGGTGGTGTTAGAGTAAAATATCCTACAACTATTTGAGTTCAACTACTTGCCAAATAAGCCACCCCTAGAACTTAGGTGTATCATCATTACTCAAATTCAGGGTCTAATAGCTCTATGATAATTTATTAATTTATGCTGATACCTACCTACATTATACTAAGCTAGCATACGCCCTAGTGCCACCTACCCGAATATGTTTTTACAGGTCATAAACTATATAACTATATGTAAACACATTTCAGCCAAATCCGTTCAGCCGTTAGTATGGAGATGAGTGTAAACCTAGAGCCTAAACAAACATGTATATTCACACACTGACTCATTCACAAACTTTCGCAATTATAATATTAGTGTTAGGTATAACATAACACATACTACTATATTATAAACTAGCTTTCGCCCGCGGCTTCGCTCGCGTATTATCCAAACAAAAAGTAGCCTATATGTTAGCCCAGCACGCATGATATGTGTATTCCAAGTTTCATTCAAATCCGTTCAGTTGTCACATCCACACATCCTCACAAACTTTCGCATTTATAATATTAGTAGGATGTGAAAGTTTGTGAGGATGTTTGTATGTTTGTGCCTCAATAACGCCTAAACGGCTGAACGTATTTGAATGAAACTTGGAATATACATAGTACATGTGCTGGATTATCATATAGACTATTTTTTATCCGGGTACAACGCGAGCGAAGCCGTAGGCGGCAGTTAGTTATTCCTAAATCGTACTAAGTTTGTGTTATTAACGAACTACTAAACCGATTTTAATGAAATTTAGAATGTAAATAGTTTAGGTTCTGAATTAATATATAGGCTAATTTATTTTCGGTAAAGAAAAAGAAATATTGTAAAAAAAGTCGTCAGATGTTTCGTTTCCTTCCATCTCACTGAACCTAGAAGAATAAAGCAACAAGAGTGTATGTAGTCTTCTCCACTTGTTCGATATTTTTGATTTGCATTATAGATACTACCAGAACTATTTGCGAAAGTATATAAGAAAAAACCGCGTTGACCTCGAATAATATTTCTTGTGTTACCTACTTAGGGCTCCGGCGTCAGGTATATCTAGAGTGCCGCCTGTGTCCAAAAACATGCACTAAGGATGGCCTCAACACAGCTACAGATAGCGTGATTGAGGTGGCCACCTTCTACTCTAGAAATATCTAATAAAGAATTGAAGCATCGACATTCCTTAATAACCTTTTGAATCTGTGTAATAAACTAACTAAATCCACGAAGGAGGGCTCAAAACCCGTATTCTCTGAAATGTATATTATTGCCTAATACTACCAGACGCGTCAATAGTTCTTTCGAATCAGTGTGGTGAAAGAATTTAAAGTGCGCCTCAACGTACGCTCCTTTCGTGCACTTGACACATATAGTGTAAAAACTGTTAAAGTTTACATTAAACTAACGAATGATTCTGAACTGTTATTTATAAATGAACGAGTTATTCATGTCTCGTTTGCTATTTAATTTGTAGAAGATGTGTGTCTGCACAGGTTGCGTTTTATAAATAAAACGAGACTGGGAGCATTTTCAATTACTAAATAATTTATTATTCAGTGAATACGTCGTGATTCATAGTCCATACACACAAACGAGCTTCTGATGTGATAAATAAACGATTAGACTTTATGTAATGTAATGCCTCTCGCAAGTCTTACGGCGATATCACATTAGAATTATATTTTTTTATCTCGCGTTTTGAGACAAAAAACTTTCCGTTGAATTTGCCGACAGTATGATATGTTTATATTTTACGTCTCAGCTATTGTATAATCACAATGGGCATACGTATCCTACTAATATTATAAATGCAAAAGTTTGTGAGGATGTAAGGATGTGTGGATGTGACGATGTATGTTTGTGCCTCAATCACGCCCAAACGGCTGAACGGATTTGAATGAAACTTGGAATATACATAATACGTGTGCTGTAATAACATATAGGCTACTTTTTATCCGGGTACAACGCGAGCGAAGCCATGGGCGGCAGCTAGTACTACATAAAATAGTTTGTCGTGACTGACCTATTGACAGACATCGCAGAGCCTAAACCGCTGAACCTAGAGACTTCAAATTTGGAATGTGGATTCCTTAGAGCACGTAGATGCACAAAGATTTTTGAAAATTCTACCCGAGAGGCTTGGACTTCACCAAAGCGGAGATGTGCGAAGATGTCCGAAGCGGAGAAGAGAAAAATTCTTTTTTAGCTAGTATGTATCCACCGGCTAGACTGGAGCAGATACGTGTGCTGGCTAGAGTAGAACTGAGCTGCGTGCGGGAAACGTTGGATGTTGATATGAACGCAAAGTTTAGTCTGACATGAACTAACTTCTCGTCTTCGCTGCGCGCCGTCGCCAGCATGCGAGGCACAGCTTACATCTCCGCTTTATACTACCGCCCAGCTCAATCTTGATGAGGCACAGACCACATCTTCGCTTCGATCACGCCATACAAATATGATACATCTCCGCTCATTGGTATCCACTGAAGCTGAGTGGAAATGAAATGTTTGAATAAAAATTCTACTGGTTACTTAAAACACATCTCTCCTCTCGTCTCGCCTCGTCTCCTCTTTGGTGGAGTCCGGGTCTAAGATGGCGACTAGGGGTAAAAACGTTATACCTTGAACTTTTAAACTTGAAATTTAATATAAACACTCTTCAATACTTTTAATAAAAGTCTATAGTAAAATACTATGGGTTGTTAAAGATTGTATCGGAACTTTTTAGAGAGTTGTCCGATTTGCTTGAAACTCGGTATAAATATTTTGCTGTACAAATGATAAAAACTTGTATCATTATTTTTTTTAAAAACAACCCCACAAAGGGATTGCGACAGAGTGTTCAAATTGTTATGGGAACTTTTTAACGAGTTGTCTGATTTGCTTGGAATTTGGTTTTTTTTTGTTTGGTTTCATTAATTAGAAAATGGTAACGAATTTAGGAGGTTTAGCACATCAAAGAAGTGCAACAGGGTGTCAAAGATATTCAAGTACGAGATCCAAGAGTATCAACTCTACGCGGTGAAACTGCGGACGTCTCCTAATTCTAAGCATAAATTCGAATCATACCACCAGTGTACTAAACATTGTCTGCTTGCTGCGGCGTGTTTGAAATAAACCTATTCTTTCGAAATGATTGTGATGGATGATCCACGCGGCTACAGTTGGGTTATTAGATGCGTACATTCAGTAGTTAGCGTTGGAACCTTGAAAAGATATTTCCATCAAATCTTAGAATGAAGCATGCCCCAGACAATTGTTTAAAAAACAGTATATCAAAACATTGCTAATATGTCCCGAAAACAGTTTTGCATACACTAGTTATAGGGATATGGCACACTTTTTTTTTTGATTTGCTGAAAAACTAAATAATTTTTTTCTTGATATCTGAGATTTATAATGTTCTTATCCGTCTCCGAGTGTGAAGCTCATTTATAGAGACCACATGAGATTAATGAATAGTAATCAATATTATAAAGAATTAAAATTCACATACTTCTCTGCTGGACTGGGAGTAAAGAAAAAACATAGAATGCGTCCAGCTGCTTCTCTCCCCGAGTATGTCGTAAAAGTCGACTAAGGGTTAATCTAACTTGATGGGCCTCTCACATGATGGACAATCCATATGGGCGATGGGCTGATCACCTGTTACCATGGTTCACCTCCGTCTTAGGAATTCTAATCAGGAGGGGCTGCAAGTTTTCTTATGGTTTGGATTACTTGTGGCTCTGCCCAAACCTTTAGGGATACGGGCGTGATAATATAATATGTTTGTATGTAAAATTCACACGGTCTTACGTGTTTAAAAATGCAATAAGCACCGGTTACACTTCGTCCAACTTTATATTTTACTTTTGAAAGCTGAGATCAGTCTGCTCAGCATGAGCACCGAGAATTTCTTTTCTTAGAATATAAAGAGCTATTTCTCTCTAAGTGAGCAAAAAGTAAAACACTAATGGGTCCGCCGTTGTTGTGGAAAGGATTGTCTACCTAGAGACTCTTTCTTCTTGTAACGCCATGTTCAGGGGTTTAAAAAAGTTAATTTTGTCTACACTCAAATGTCATTTTACTCTATTCTACCATAGAGATAGCGTTTCCTCGGTGCTCATGCTAAGCAGGCTGAGAGCTTGTGTTAACTGTTCCATGATTAGTAAAAGTAAACTTTAAAATTCGTTGTTAAAGAAATATATAAACTGGCTCATCATATTTATCTACATATATTAAATGCCTTAAATGGCTTTGTTTAAAGAAATGCCTTAAATGGCTTTGTTAGAAAAAAATGGCTTAAATGGCTTTGTTTAAAAAAAATGCCTTAAATGGCTTTGTTTAAAAAAATGCCGTAAATGGCTTTGTTTAAAAAAATATAACTAATTAATTTGCGTAAAAAAAAGTTACGCTACGTTCTACCGTCATATACCTAGTGGTGGGACCAAATGTAGTTGCTGTAAATTTATGAATCGAAAATAATCGTTTAGACTTACTGTAGTAACATCAGCTAAAAAGCTTTCATAATACCTTAGAAATTAAAAAGTTCTCATATTATAAAACTAGCTGACCCCCGCGGTTTCAGTTACCAAAGACCGAACATAGGAATCGAAAATTCTCGATTTCATTATTTCATACTTTTGATTATGCCATGCGTTTGGTATAATCAAAACTAAGCAAATATTATTCTATTGATATAAGACATTATTACTAGAAAACTGCATTCAACAGTGATGAGAATGTTGAGATGGATGTGTGGAGTGACGAGAATGGACAAAATACGGAATGAGTATATTAGAGGAAGCTTGAAAGTAACGCCTGTGACGGAGAAGTTGAGGAGTAATAGGTTAGCATGGTATGGGCATGTCATGAGGGATGAAAGTCATGTGACGAGAATAGTATTAGATATGAATGTAGATGGATACAAGAGTAGAGGAAGACCAAATAAAAGATGGATGGATTGCGTGAAAGATGACACGAGTAAGAAAAGAGTGAATACTGAGATGACGGCTGATAGAAGGGTGTGTAAGAAAAATACACGTTGTGCCGACCCCACGTAAGTGGGATAAGGGCAGGGAAATGATGATAAGACTTATTATAGTTCAGAAGTCAGCATAAAACTGATTTAAAAACTTGATTTTAAACTTTAAGCATAAAATGACTGCGTGTTTCATCTTGTTTCGTTCGGGTATTTTATAAAATAATGTAATAAAAATAAAATACAACAGAACGTTGAGCAGAATATCAATGTGTTCAATGGACCCAGTCGACTAGGCCCGCCGACGTACGCTTCTTAGGTACCTAAAGTGCGTAGTGCACCTGGTCTGCTTTTGCGATCAACTTGTTGGGCACCCCTGCTTTAGGATATCACAAAAATGTGTGTCAACTCAATGTCAAAGGTAAATTAAATGTTTAGACGAAGTATAGTAAAATAATTTCATCATGTAGATGATGAAATGTATTCAGAAGCATGCAGGTGATAAACAATTTAAAAAGAAATACGAACGATTGTGCCACTTCAAACAAAAATAAATATGTTTGTGAGAAATTAAAAAGAAAACATTTGATAGGATTGTAATCCTTTATTCAGGTCTGGTTTGTGCATAAGATACGGAAACATATTATTATTCGTCGTAGAAAACAAAGACACAATTTTTCGTAGGAGCAACATTTTTATTCACTTGACAAAAAACACAACAAGTGCAAACAACATTTATCACGAAACATCGTAAAAGCAAACGTATCGTAATCAACGACCGTTGACCTTTACATTGTTACAGTGCCATATAACCATGAAAGTAAAATAAAACAAAACTCCGTGATGAAAACTGATGAAAGCGATGACAGTGTCGAAGGAGAACTAGCGTTGACGTGTCTGGATTAGGTTGCGTTTGTGTGTGCAGTGCAGACGTAGGTAGGTATGCAAGCGCGGGATGGCGGGTGACAGTGCGCCGGTCGCGGGGTCGAGTGCATGTGCGCCGACGCGGTGCATCACCTGGCGCTGGCGCTGCCGCTCGCGCCCTCGCAGCAGCCGCGCGTGGAACGAGCTCGGCGTGTCGATGGTGTGCTGACGCGCCAGAGTGGCATGCGGTGCGCTTACGGAACTCTGCCGGAACCATGGCAGTGAAATTTTGCGCCGGCTTTTGTGCTGTTTAGGCGTTCCGGAATCCATCGCGCTTTCGTCGGCGGTAACGAGTTGTGCCGCGGGTGAAAGGGTCGCGCCGTCCGTCGCGGAGCGCGTCACTTCGTCCACTGAAAGAGACGCGCTCCGCCCGCGCCCCGCGCTCCCACGACACCCCGGTCGCACACTACGCAGCCTCCGATACGTATCGAGCTACGGTTCCCGAATTTGTTCTGTGAAGGTTCCCGCAGCGGGTGGCCGCTAAGGATCCGCTGCGATCGGTACACGGTTGCGGCGACCGGCTGCGGCAGCCGGCAGCGGGCTGCCTGCTTCCGATACCTACAAGGACGCCAAACGTACCCGAAAGAAAGAACCGCTTTCATTAAATTTCTATGTGACAGATTTATTGAGTTTCTTTTGCCTGTTTCGCCTGTTTCCCTAATGGCCACCCCAAAAGAGCAGAGCCAAAAGTAAACATAAGAAAACTTGCAGCCACTTCTGATTTATTCCTAAGATGGATATGGTTTCACTAAAATTATACAGGTATCCTACTAATATTATCAACTCGAAAGTTTTTATGTGTGGATGTTTGTTACTCTTTCACGCCTAAACAACTGAACGGATTTGAATGGAACTTGGAATATTCATAGTACATGTACTGGATTAACACATTATAGGCTATTTTTTATCTGGGTACCACGCTAGCGAAGCTGCGGGCGGCAATTAGTAATTTATAATTTTGTGATTGTTAGAAGACTATAAACCAGAATAACCGAACCCATTTCTGAAAATTCTTTATAAGATAGAAATAACATTCTCTTAGTAATACGCTACGTTTAATTCCGATGAAAAGTTGTTTTTATACCGGATTTTTTAATTGGTAAATCAAGTCAAAAAAGGCGTCGCTTAGCTGCTTTATCCCTGCCCAAACGGTTTGTACAGCAAAAATACTGGACTTGATTATATCTTTGGACAAGTCAACGGCATAATACACAACGAACACTAACATAGTAATAATTTGATAAATATTTCGAGGCTAACAATCTCAAAATCTTCCATAACAATGTTTTTTTAACCGCGTCAAACATCCGACTACTAGATAACTATCAGATTTTATTTGCTAAAAAACCTGTCAAGTGCGAGTAATGTTTCTTGTACAACAACTTGGCCCACGTACAAGAAAATTGTAAGACTGTAAAATCTAAGTTTGCGTTGGCGTTTTTAATTAGAGGTGCTATGGTACATCGACATAAGGTTTCTACTCTACCCGTTCTATGTCGTCGTCGCGTCGTCCCACACTAAAAGCAAAGTTTCTTCACCGTTGATGGCCCGGTTATAAACAGGGGAACCCATACCATCTACCACCCAGCGCTTAAAATCAAACACAGCTCGACAAAAAGCATCTTGCTTCTAAAGTGCTCTCGTTTGAATAAATACTCGGAAACTCATTTGTTTCACTACAACGCTTTTTTAGGGTTCCGTACCCGAAGGGTGCCAACGGGAGCCTATTATTAAGCCTCCACTGTCCGTCCGTCTGTCCGTCGGTCCGTCCGTCCGTCTGTCCGTCTGAGTTGAAATTTTCACAGATCGTGTATTTCTATTGCCGCCATAACAACAAATATAAAAAAGGGTCCCCCATAACAAGAAACATTTATCTACATGTACGATGGTACGGAACCATTCGTGTGCGAATTTGACTTGCACGACAGGTTTTTCACGGACGGACGTCAAAAGAGAGCTTGGGCGAACGAGGCCTAATTAGACAAAACTACTTTTAAGTAATAGTTAATTAAGGTAATGTTTTAAAAGTAAACAAAACAGATAAAATAATAAAAAGAAAGAAGAGAAGAGAAAAAATAAAATATTAAAGAATTTTCAATTCGACGGCCTCGGTGCCGTGACGGGCGATTGCTCGGCAGAGACGCAAGAGGCGCGGGTTCGATTCCCGCTGCGGAAGAAATGTTTGCATGTTCTGCAAATATTTCTGCCGGGTCTGGGTGTTGTGGTCCCATGGTACTCGTAGTTTCTGATACCCACGACACAGGGAATCCTAGTGTGTGCTCAGGACTAATGTATGTGACTGTTGAGTGTTATTTAATTTATTAGAGTGCGAAGATTATTTTATTCTGTATGCGTCAGACTAAAGTTATTTTTTCAATTATTCAAACTTCATCTTCCCGCTGAGTCCTCCAGGAGTTCAATTTCGGGAACTTCTTTCTTAGTGTACTCCTTCATAAGAGGAATACACTTTCCAAGGTAAGACTTAAGGTTTAGGCTGTGCATTTATTCAGACAGTAGAAAGAGTTATTATTTAGATTTGGGTTCAAGGTTCATGTGCCAAACTACAAAAGTGGTCCGCGCCCTTTCACGAGCCATCGTCCCCCACTTTGCAAACCCCTACATTATATTAGTTTGCTAAACTTTTCTGATATGCGCCATATATACCACAAATGACATTCGAGTTTGAGCAAAGCGATACCGCAGTTCAAGTGTCCAGTAGAACGTATAGCATTATTTCAGCGATGCGGTGACGCATTATATACCGGATACCGGAAAATGTAGAAAGTTTGATCTGTTCTGTTCATAGTAAAATACCTGTTTTGAACGTGCAAGTAACTAACGTCTATTACAAAACTCAAAGCTATGATGCACTTAGTGATTGTGCCAGTAACATTATAATTTTCAAAGAGTGAAAGAAAAGATTGAAAACTTTTAAATTAAGAGAGTAGAAAAACTTTTAAGTTCTAAACTGAAAACAGTAAAAATAAAGTGAAAGCAATTTGGAATACGATTAAGAGTGAATTTTAATAATGTCGATGTAGCTAAAACTTTGAAAAAAACCTCGCATACCAGTCTCTACTATAAAACCTATTCCCATCAGAGTCGTTGTTAAGCATAATTTACCTGAATGTTGTGACGCTCTAAAAAATAATAAGAAATATAAGGATCTGAAATGTTTATTTCCAGTATCAAATTAATCACGGCCCAGCTACGTCAGCGCTGAGTACAGCACAATTGTGATTGCATTATTAATTACAAATATAATGCTCCATAAATTGGGGATGAGACCTCAATCAAGCGAACAAAAGATTCAAAATTTGAAGCACGGTTTCAATTTCAACGTCAAATTGTACATCAGCGGACGTAGGACGTTAACGATGTAATGCTCGTAGCAATATTCGATGTCAGGGGCAGGGGACAGAAAATTGTAAATTGGTATTTATTACTATTCTATAATGTTTAGTTTTTGAAAACGAACAAAGTAAATTTTAGAAAACTGTTATATAACCTGAGCTCTCTTTTGTTACGAGTTTCGATGTCTTCGCAATTAAGGTTAGACTGGACAGTAGCTAGATAGCGTTATTGTTGTGATTTATGCGATATAGCAGTAGTTGTGTTCGCTACGTCTCCTATTAGAGTCAGTTAGAGTCGACATAGTATTTATTTTGTACTGTAATCAAGACATTATAATTATTATAACTTTTTATAGAATAGACCATTAGACCTAAGTAGGTACCTACTTATTGTACTTAATTTTGTAATCTCTTTCGGATGCCAGTTACACTAACAGATACAGTATAAGAACGGTAAAAACCCGAGCTGGCAAATGTTATAATTGGAAAAAGACGAAACAAAAAAAAAACAAACCAAAGTGTCAAAAATGTTAAGCTTATTTTATGACCGCGCGCTAATTAAAAAGCCCCGACTTAATAAATTGGTTTTTGTGAAGGTGTGATGGAACGCCGCCGAGGTGTCCCTCAACTCGCGTTACGCCTCGTCGAAAATTTACTGGAATATCATTGTGAGGGGCCTGGCTAAACTGACGAAATGCCACCGTAGCATAGTCTGCAATGCAATAAGCGAGCTTCGTTATTGCTAGCTGTAATTGAGTTATGAGAGCTGCGTTTAAGGACTACGGTATGCATATTTTACCGTGTTGACTACACAAACAAAGAAAACGAAAGTTACTTAATGTACAAAGAATGTTAAGTATTCAGCTAAATAACACTGAAGCAACTTTTAGATTCGTAAATAATCTGAGAAAAATGCTAAATATTCTGAAGGTAATATCAATGTGCATAGGTTAATTTAATCCCTAATACAGGCTCAAAACGATAAAAAAAAATCAGCAGCTTCTGTCCCGGATGCTACCAAGAGGCTGTGGAACACGTGACACTTCACAGCTCCGCAAAAAACAAACTATGACACAACTCGGGACTGCAGACAGTCATAGAGAATTACCCACAATGCACAGTACGAGATAATGCACAATACACCCCACAGCGGGACGTCAGCGCAGATCTGTGTTCCCCTACCTTAATTATAATTAGAATTAGGCTCTCCACGAGTCTACAATGGCATTGTTGTCGCCCTTTCAACGGGGTTCATCTTTGCGGGGACTGCCTTAATACAGCATAAAAGTAGTATAAAATTTCGATAAGGCTTCCACAATATAGGTTTTGTTTTCAATTTAGTTCGTTCATAGCACACACCCACTCGTGGTAGGTAATACCGACGTAATTTGCACTCGGCCGACAAAACTATTCGGAACTCGAGCGGACGTGAAACTTTTGAAACAAGAGACTCCCCCATAGGTGAGGGCCATTTTAGAAACATGAGATACTTTGTGCACTCCATACCAGCTCTTTCCTTTGTCGTATATGCGACATATTTTGACATACATACATAAAATCACGCCCGTTTCCCATAGAGGTAGGCAGAGATCACGGATCGCTATTTGCTACGATCCCCTCCCATTCCAACGGTATTATTCACACTCGCCTCATACACCTGTTTCGTTAATCTTCTTTCATTCATCCTCTACACTACATACTAACATACTTTTCTCAATCTTCATCACTACATCTTCTTTCATTCCACAACGCTCTCTTATCACGCTAGAAGGTACTTAAAATTAAATAATACTTGAAAATAAGAAAAAAGAAAAACCAATTAGGTAGGCAGTAGGTAGTGTCGTTTCTCTAGTAGGTACCCACCTACTAGAGAAACGACATTTGCATTTACCTAATAGGCACAAGTTTAGTAGCATAATAGGTAGGTATAGGGTACCCTACCTACCTTCCCATCACCCGCCAGCCTACCCAAGAAGGTACCTATTTCTCACTCTATCTCTCAAACTTACCCCACACATACTTCGCAACGCACGCATTTCTACTGCATTCACTCTAACTTTGATGTTTCTTCTGCCATACCCAACTTGCACTAGGTAACATACATAAGTGTCGGCACTAGTACTCCTCTATGTACAGCCAGTCGTGCCTTTTTAGACACTATCCGGCTTTGCATAAAGGCTATTTTGACATCTTCCTTTACTGTAGTATCTACTTATTGTTGTTCTACTATGAGTTCCCGTATATACTGACTGTTGTAAATACGTACGAACAGCCTATGAAATTGTGTGCAGACGAAGTAAGGTGAACGATAGGCGGAACAGGCGCAGGGGGTTAGTATCCTTTCAGAACTTATTACAATTATCTGTTCTATGGCACTGTACAAGTTATAATACGAATAATTGTATCCTAATTGCAGTTTGCATAAAATAAAACAAAAACAGAATTAGAGAAAGCATCGAGTCAATCCGTAAATAAAAATATATTATAAGCAATTACGTTGCTAAACACCAATATCAATGTCGATATTGAAAAGGAAACATTATATCAAGTGCTGTTAAACAATTAATTGGATAATGTTGAACAACAATAATATTGTGTATCTGGTGACGACACACGTCAAGGGGCAGATAATTGAACGCTCAAAAGCGTATCAGGAGCCGAACCCACAGGCAGGTAATTTTCACAAAACAAGTGATCTACACACACATAGGTGTTGCGTTTCAATCGGCTCGCCCTTACCTAACCGGTTTTATTTAAGATTAAATTTAAATTCTAATGAAGCACTAACGAAACAAAGGCTAAATGTAGCATACGTAGGGCTAGTTACCCATACAACGGGGTGGGCAGAGCCACAAATAAACATAAGAAACCAGTCACTTCTGGTTTAAAGTTCTAAAATGGATATGGTGAACCATGGTGACAGGTGATCAGCCAATCACCCATATAGGTGGTCTATCATTTTGGAACGGATACTATCCCTTAGTCGGTTTTTAAGACATAATTGAGGCGATTAAAGATTAAGGCGCATTCTATGCTTTTTTTTGCTTCCAGTCCAGCGGAGAAGTAGTTATCCACTTATGTTCAAACAAACGTATCAACCAATCACAATTTAGTTTCGGCTGGCAAACGTTTGTAAGTTCCTTCGTTTCAATATCATGAAAGGAACTGATTCAATGTTTGCGGGGAACTTGAGCGATATTTGTCAATGGAACAAAGCTCCGTGACAATATTAATATTTTCCTAGTTCATCTATTTTATTGCAATGTCAACTGTTGATACACTTTTCAATGCGTATTTTTTTAGTGTCTGGGATGAAGAAAAATAACTGTGAATGATTTTTTTTTATAATCCCGATACAATACATTTCTCAACGCAATTTTCTTAGTAATGGGATCTATCTATCTAATAATATTAATAGGTATTAATCACTAGTAGGTACTTTCGAACCAGTGTGATGAAAGGATTTAAAGTGCGCATCATAGGCTCCTTCCGTGCACTATATAAGTACGTTTGCATAAATTGTTTAAAATTAAATGTTGTATCCAATACCGGGCTTAAAACTTTATCTGGACTACGTACTTTAACTATTCACAACACACCGAATTGATAGATATAAAAATTTATTATTCGCACAGTGAATTTTTTAACAAAAATAAAACACTCAACCAACCATTGAATATTCTTTTACACATACATACATAGCAGGCTGCAATATTTCGGAAGGGTGAAATTGGGGTTAAAAGGTTCTCGAGTATCCTATAATTAAACCTCTTACGTATGCTACGAAATATCATAATAAAATTGACAACACGCGAGGGTCGTGGGCGGTAGTTCCTTCCCCCCCCCCCCGCCTTCTACCCCCTACAGTAGTATTACGCTTAAAAAGTTTCAGGTTATGTGTAAGTTGAATGTTGATCAGTTTGTGAAAAATCGAACCTTTTACTTGTACTCGTATACTACACAATAAAGTCAAGTGCGAGCTGAATTCTCACATGAAGGGTTCCGTACCATCGTACATGTACTTTTCAAAATTACTTTTACTCTATGTACTTTTTAAATATGTAGCTTTGATGATCGATTACGAAAGTTAAAAAAATATTTTTATGAAAATTTCAACATTCTACCTAATACGGTTCATGAGATACAGCCCGCTGACAGACGTACTGACGGATGGACGGACGGACGGACAACGGTGGCTTAGTAATAGGGTCCCGTTGGAATCCTTCGGGTACGAACCCCTTAAAATAAACATTTCATTGTGCTATACTAGTGTACAGCACAAAGTAGGTATTGCGTAGCCCCAATACTTTTAAAAGAACGTTCGAGACCCTTCTTGAATAATTAGGTCCAATATCACTGAGTATCAATGCCTTCATTGAGTATTGTACAGCTTCATTAAAATTTTCTCTAATTGCCAATTAGAGGGATTCGAAGTAGTGAATACAAAAGTTAAAAGCGTACTCGAAATTTTTCTAGTTTATTTACTTAAGAAGCCGCAAACATTTTTATAACTTTTCATCAAATTAGTAAGAAAAATATTCACTCTTTCAAAACTTTCATCTTATTTTCAAAGGACAGACATTTTGCATTTTACAGATATTATCAATTCCTGCTGCTAAATAATTTTCCGAATATTTGCAGATTTTTTACTGTTCCGTAAAAGATGCTGCAAAAATGTTAAAAGGCATAAATTAAATACCTGGAACGTTTCAGGCGCTTCAGTGAAGTTGAAGGAGGTTATTCTAAGACTTAAGGAGTGGAATTTCTCAAGTCTCTCAAATTACTAATTCTGCACTACTACACTTATTATTAATGAAATTACTTTTAAAGATATGAAAAAAATATTGATAATATAGTACCTACAGCCGTAGCTGAGGCTAACTTCAGTCTTTCAAAACTATGAAAGGTATTATCGCAATAAAATGAAACACATGTCTATATGTACAGATTCGTATATGACTAGAATCATAGAACTCGGGAAATAGCGGCGTACCTAAAAAAATAAATAGTATCAACAATCTAACAAGTCTTTTTGACAAAAGTTACTTCTATCAGGTACTTATGGAATAATAACAAAAACTAGAAATCTAGAAATCAAACTTTCCATTACGTTTCATAGCATTCGAAATAAGCAAAAAGTTCAAAATTTAATAAAAAAATGTATTTTTTAAAAATAAGCTTTTTTTAAATGTTCTAAAAAGAATCATCATCATCTTCCTGCCCTTATCCCACTCTATGTTCTAAAAAGATTAAATAATATAATAAATAAATAACACCCAATACATAGTCCTGACCCCACACTAAGATTCCCTGTGTCGTGGGTATCAGAAACTACGAGTACCATGGCACCACAACACCCAGACCCGGAACCGCAGCGGGAATCGAACCCGAAAGAAGAAAATAAACTTTTAACGAAGAAAGTAAATTTATAACTTTACACAACTGGTTTGATATAAAAGTTATGCCCCTAGTACACAATGGGCCATGCCCGACCACTACATGCGATTCGTCATTGTGTACTAGGGACAATTGCGTATTAGGGCGGCCAGTGGCCAGTGGATCGTGGCGAGCTATGGCGATTTGTCGGTTTTTTGAGCACACTTCAAAGGAATCGTGGCATGGCGTGGCCGGGGGTGTTCACACAGTGGCCCATTGCTTAGTTCGCCCCCGAGCGCTGACGGGGTTTGACCCTTTTTGTTGTAGAGTTAGGTGCGGAAAATTAAAATGGTTGTATCGTGGAACAATGCTAAAACTTTTAAATTCATTGAATTAAAAGAATCTGAGCCCGTAATTTGGGACCTAAAAAATGCTAAAAACAAGTCTTGCATTACTTAGTAAGGTTTGCATTACTTAGTAGGTGCTTAGTACTATTTTAATACTAGCTTCCGCCCGTGGCTACGCCCGCGTGGTATGTTGATGAAAAGTAACTTTTAACACGTGGTGCGATTTACTTCAAAGTTGTTTCGGATACTTTAAATGCAAAATAAATGGTCATGTGTTTTAAGATTTTTTAAAACCACCCTTGAAATGGGGTGTCAAAGTTTGTATTGGAACTTTTTAAAGAACGGTGCGGCTGGCTTGAAACTCAGTTTGGATACTATAAATGCAAAATAAATGGATTCAGGATTTAAGAAAACCACCCTGAACAAATATTTATTTAAAAGAACAAAAATCCGACTGCGTAAAATTTAGGTAGCATAGTAGGTCTGACATAGGTATTTGATTTTGTGACATGATGATGATGGTGATGAATTACCATTTTAGTCTACGTTTTTAGTTTTGTACCATCTTAAATTAATTGGAAATGGCTCCTTAAAGCGGCCATATTGGATTTTTTACACTTCAGTGTTCAAAGTGTCCTAGACTGTACATAAGACACTCTCGTTATCTAGACGATACCAACAACACCTCATTTGTCAAAATCCGTCCAGACTTTTCGACTACAGAGGCAGCCAAAATAATAAATTGAAAATGGCTTCTTACAGCCGCCATATTGGATTTTTTGACACTTCATATAGCATATAATACTCTCGTCGTCCGAACGAATTCAACAACACCTCATTTGTCAAAATCGATCTAGCCGTTTGGACTACAGCTTCAGCCAAAGGAATGCACATATGTACATAAATACCCACATAACCCAAACACATTAGCCTCCTTGGCAGTCGGGTAAAAATGGGGTAAACTAGATGACAAAGTTTGTATTGAAACTTTTTTAGAAGCGGTGCTATTGTCTTGAAACTCGGTTTGGATATTATAAACACAAAATAAAAGGACGGACAGGTGTCCATCACACACACACAGAGGTCGTCAAATTCAACTGCCTTATCTTCCATCACATTTTCCACCTACTGATCTTAAGTTATACCTACCATTAAAAAATACCTTCTGCACTACCGTAGGTACTTATAAAAGTAATCTAATGCGTACGAAGTCGCTTGCAACAGCTATATCATAGCTCACAGCTCATATCATATAAGTTGTGTAACGTAATAAATTGATGGGTTTGATTTAATTTAAAGTTTATTTTCTTTTTAAAGAAACTCGATATTTTTTTACTATTAATTTATTTTTTAGTTATTGTTCGTGTTTTTGTCAGTAAACCTTTTCATTTGATATCCATATCATGGGGGTGACTAAAAAACCATAGACCGCGCATATCTTTGGGAGCCCGCCATATTTATATTTAAAATGGTGTTACTTAGATATAATCATTCATTGTCATCTATACCAAACGTGTATGTCAAATTTTAGCTCAATCGGTTGACTTGCTCTAAAATTCAGTTGCAAGATTTGGCCCGAACAAATATACAGTAAGTACCTACCACAAATATTGTGCGCCTTGGCAATTTTCGTCGTCTAGCTTCTGAAATACGATCTAAAGCGATGATGATAATGTAATACAGAGATGTTAGAATAATTATGCATATACTTATTCTTTGTATAGGGTTGACTCAGTTATTATTTTAATTATATTATATTCGGATAAATTCGGTTTTCATACAAAGCACGAAGTTTGCCGAGGCGCACACATGCATTGCATGTTAAATAAAATCTTTTAAAATATGTTTCTCGTGTACGAAAGGAAAAATTGAGGCGCACTTTAAATCCTTAAACCACACTGGTTCGAAAGAAACAAGTGACACGACTAGTAGCATTTGAAATTCATTGCCATCCCTAACTAATTACTCCCTAACTCGTCTAATACCAGCAGCGAGGCACTCAAATATTAGCCCGTCGATACGGGATAACATGGAATATGCGGGAGATGAATAACTTAATCGCATGTTTACTCCCCCTTGAGCAAGAGCGTTCAAACATTACACACAAATTTTATCGTCTCCAAACTTTGAAATTGCCAAATATTTGCATGATCCAGGATAAGGCTGAGCTTTATTATTAGGAGCGTAGCTATCCCATTGCAGGGCAAAGGCTTCCCAAGCTAGACTTATATCTACATTGTAGGCTAGCGTGGTATGGTCATGTCATGAGGAGGGATGAAAGTCATGTTGCAAGGAAAGTTATGAATATGAATGTGGATGGATTGTGTGAAAGAGGACATGGGTAAGAAAGGAGTGAGTGATTACGGCTGACTGAGGGGAATGGAAGCAGAGAACATGCTGTACCGACCCCACCATAGAGCGGGACAAGGGAAGATGATGAATTCTAAAAACTTGAGAACACTGGTGGTCTAATGGTAGCGGTCAAGGTCGTGCGTTCAAATCCAGTCGTGTACTAATCTGTTCGAAAAAATTATGTACGCAATACCAGTACTCTCAGACGGTGAAGAAAAACAACGTGAGGAAACCAGCATGTCGTGGAACCATAGGAAGTTCGAAAACATGTGTCAAGTGCACGAAAGAAGCCTTTGAGGTGCACTTTAAATCCTTTCACCACACTGGTTAGTTTAGAACTAGTGACCCGACTAGGTAGATAAAATTAAAACAACACTTAAAACACAAAAAGCCAAGTGCGAGTCGAATTAGCACACGAAGGGTTCCGTACCACCGTAAATGTAAACAAAGGGAACGTGCTGCCACCTAAAAGTGAAATCAAACAAAAAATGCAAAATGAAACATGTATCTCATGTGCAAAAAGTCACTCGACCCATGCAATTACGACCACGCCAGTGTTGCTTTATTACAATGATCGATTACGAACGTTAAAAAAGTATCTGTTGTTATAGCGGCAATACAAATACAAACTCTGTGAAAATTCAACTCACTCATTCAACTCTACCTATTACGGTTCATAAGATACAGCGCGCTGACAGAAGAACGGGCGGACAGCGGAGACTAGAGTCCCATGGGCACTCTTCGTGTACTGAACCACATTTATGTATTTTTGATGCAAATATTTGTTTATTGATACAAACTTTGCGTCATAAGCGCTCTAATTAGTTTCTTGGCGTATTCAGTGATTGTGGTTTGAGACGGATATTGGTACAGAGATGTGATTAACTGATGTTCTGGCTATTTCCGTGCTGAATACTAGTCATTACACCAGTACTAGCTTTAATTGATCTTATCATCCTTTGAAAAGCTAACTGAACGTCATCAAAGGGAGCTTCCATCATGATTAAATCTCTTTTAAATTGTCTGTTGATATCTTATTTATTAAAGAGCTTGTACCTGGTATCCTACAGGGTCTATAAATACAGAATTAACCCGTAATTCACCATATTCATAGAGAGTTAGTTGATGAAATAAATTCTGCAATACAGTCTCGTAGTGATCAGCGAGGTTATTCTGATATGTGTATAAAATAAATGGAAGGTTTCACTCTAACGAACCAGGAAACGTCGAACAAAAATCCACAAATAGCTGAAATTCAACGTACAAGGTCAAGCAAGCGACGATTGAACTTGACCGTATTTATTTACAAGCTGACCCCGCCAACTTCGTACCGCCTTACTTATTAATAATGCAAAATGTTTTATTTGGTAGAGTAATAGGCTAGCGTGGTATGGGCACGTTATGCGGAGAGAAGTAAGTCATGTTACAAGGCGATTGATGAATATGAATGTGGATGGATAAACTGCTAGAGGAAGGCCAAGGAAAAGATGGATGGATTGTGTGAAAGGAGTGAGTGCGGAGATGACGAGTGATATGAGAAAATGGAAGAGGGAAACATGGCGTGCCGACCCCACCTAGTGGGATAAGGGCAGGAAAATTATGATGTTTTATTTGGTAGCTTTTCTGCTATTCGGGGCGGAGACAAATCCCACAAATCAAAAATCATGAAAGCGATCCAGCTGGAGACCCTTACCCACAGCCCTGCAAGAAAAAGAGAGCTGCCGACGACTCGATTCATATGAATGACATTGTTCATTATAAAAAATTTATAAATGTCAAATTAGCTGTCTTGTCATAAATAAATGTCTAAGAAGTATTTAAGCGTTTTCTGGTTTTCCTTTTACATCCTTTTTCCATTTCGGGATCATTTTACGAAGATAAAAAGTAGCATAATGTCCTTCTTCGGTATGTATCTATCTCCTTACCAAATTTCAGTAAAATCTGTACAGCATTTTAGGCGTGAAACGATAACACAGACAGACAGACAGAGCACTTTCGCATTTATAAGATTAGTATCTTTCATACCAATCTTCAATCAAAAAGTAAAACAGACAAGTACCTATCTATCATATAATACCCATTATTAAAATATCATAAAAGCTATCACACGATTCTAGCATTCACGGCTAACTACGGCTATATTAATTTATTTTCAAAGCTCAGAGTTCATTCTACCTGGAAAACATTGCACAGAACTTGTGTGGTTTTGTCAAAGAGAGTGCAAAACTGAGAAGCCACATCCTTCCGAGCTCAATTAGATGAAGAGATTGAAAATCAAACTAACCGACATACTTTATATTGGCTGTCTCGGGATGTTGTGTAATGACTCAACTCTATGAAAATGTTTACCACATTTTATAACATAAATTGCTATATCTATCGAGCAGTAGAATTATGATTGAGGTGTAACAGTATTTATTGAGGTGAAAACCGCCTAGTTTTCCGATATATATCAAATCTCCCACACAAAGCTTACGAGCGAAAAAGCTTTGACAAAAATCACAACTCAATTCCGAACCGATATCGAGTAATTTCAAATTGGGATGAGAGGTCGAATCAACTGTTCCGAACACAGAAAATAGACCGTAGTGATTCGCTACTCTATCGATCCGAAAGTGACTAATGTACATTTTTTATTATACCACACGATACCCTATCGAGAGCAACTTCGGATATATCCCTATTTAGGTAGATTAAGATAACAAACAGTTTAAAAATCCTAGTTTTATCAATGAATTGGACCTGTAATTAAATTCTAATTATATCTTTAAATTTATCGGTAACCATTAAAAAGGCTAAAAAGTCATATTAAAATACAACATTAGCGAAATCACATTGGTGTTATTTGCTCCTGGTTTTTCAGAATACATACATTCATACAATCACGCCCGTATCCCTAACGGGGTGGGCAGAGCCACAAGTATTCATAAGAAAACTTGCAGCCACTTCTGATCCACGAATTCCAAGATGGATTATGGTGAATCATGGTGACAGGTGATCAGCCCATCGCCCATATAGATTCATCATGTTGGAGAGGATTTTCAGAATGCGCTGTAAATAAAAACCTGACTCCTAAGCTATATGGACTTACCTTATCTGAGTCGGTGGTGTTGCCGCTCCCAAAGGACGCCAGCGAGTTTCTGTCTAGATTTTCCGTAGTCTCATCTAGTAGCGTAGTGTCGTCTAGATCTCTGCAACAAACGGTTTCCATAAATAAATTGTCCTATGAAAAATGTGCATGTAAATTGCTTTGATTTTTTGGCTGGGACATGTGTTATAGTAAAGTCAAGTAAAAGTTTATTTACATACATATTATCACGCCCGTATCCCTAACGCGGTGGGCAGAACCACAAGTAATTATAAGAAAACTTGTAGCCACTTCTGATCCAAGACTCCCAAGATGGATATCCTTACTAATATTATAAACGCGAAAGGGTGTATGGATGTTTGTTACTCTTTCACGTAAAAACTATTGAATGGATGTTAATGAAACTTGCAATATACATAGTACATGTGCTGGATTAACAGAAGTATAGGCTATTTTTATCCGGTTGCCACGCGAGCGAAGCCGATGGCAGCAGCTAGTAAGATATATAAGTTTATTTTGTGCCAAAAAAAAAGAGAATTAAACATAAATAAATTTGTGTCACAAATTAGGTTGCCGACAACAAAATAGGCCGTCACTTAGCCTGAGCTTTCACTCTTCTATCGCAAGTTTTCTGTGACGTATATAAGACACGCTATTTAAAAGGCGGAGAACAGCGACCATAACAAGTGATATTTGCATATTTAGTATCATCATCATCATCATCATCAGCCTATAGCAGTCCACTGCTGGACATAGGCCTCCCCTAATGAGCGCCATCGCGCCCTATCTTTGGCTTGACGCATCCAGTTTCTGCCAGCAGCCTTTCGCAGATCGTCACTCCACCTAGCCGGAGGGCGTCCTACACTACGTATAGTATAGCTAGACAGAAAATTAACTACCCTCCAATTGCACTCAGATCGATAAGTTACGGTGTGTGTATACACACAAAGGAAATTAACTACAGTCGAGTCAAAATAATAGGTCCGATTTGATGTTTGTCATTTTGTTTGCCGTGATAACTTGTACGAAAGTCTACACAAGAAATTAACCACATAATACCAAATTATGATTAAATTATCAATACGTAAACTGAGTACACTGAGTAAAATTTGTAGGCACCAAGTGACACTTTAAACTGTACAAATTACTCTTATACAAATGTGCTAGTCAACAAGTTTAACTAGTTATTCTGCTACCTTACCTTTCTAAGACAGAAATTAAGTTTTTTTACATGTTGAATAGACACATATCTATAATAACATAAATATTCGTCTTAAATGAAAACTGTAATTTTTGTAGCCGAGGTAATTCGATAATATTATAATTTCTATATAACCTATATCAAACTAAACGATTACAATTTTTATGTACAATTTAATCGAAATGTCTCAAGAATCGTTTTGTTAAGCAACCGATTCTTTGGTTCCCATCCCTACTCAGAGTTTTTGACAAAATGTCAAATCGAACCTCTTATTTTGGCCGAGACTATAGTAATCAGAACTATGCACTTTGTTAGGGCAGTCAATCTATGGTGGTCCGCCTCAAAGTCGTTTTAGGCAGTTGGGGGAACGGATGACTTATTAAACTTCACTTCCAGATATTCACAACAGAGCTATCACTGACCTTTCTATCAATTTCTGTTCAATCTGGACTGTTCAATTAATCCTCCAAATGTCAACACGCAACGGCTTTTAGGCTGAAAGGCCAATCAATGCGATTGTGCTTTATTACGAATTAATAGCAAATTTTGATAATTGGTTTTAGAGTCCTCTTGTTCATTAATGATTAGCCCTCGGACCTTAGGTACCAGATTACTATTGTGTATATTTAACGAGTAAGAATCATAAACTAAATGACATCTGTCATTTGCAGTAACAGAATTAAATACTTAATAAGATTCACGATTTTGAGAAGCTCATTGAAAGATTGATGATCTAATTCTAATTCTAAACTAATATAGCTGAAATGGTTCGGTATTGTATTATTTTTGTTTAACTAGTTGTTTGAAAGCATTTCGCGTAAACAATACGAACGCGAAGAATAATTGAGCTATCTCGTTTCACTCTTGCGTTTGAAAATCCGAGACGAAACAATACTATTGGTTTTTAGGTGGCAACAAATTTTCGAAACCAAACGTCAGATTCATGAATATCATTAAAAGTCGGAGTATAGCCACAATCGATTATTAGTAAAACTTACCGACTGGACCGCTGTGAACTAGTGGGCCGCACGCGAACCGGGCTGCGGGGCGGTCGCAGGGCTCCGCTGAAGTAAGTTTCCTGTCACAAAAATACAATAAATAAATATTGCTGGACTTTTAAGAAAATCTCAAACTCAAACCAAAAACGAAAATGTTTAAAATCTTCGTTTGGTAAGTTATCCTTTTAAAAACCCGTCGAAAAGAAATAATAGAGCGCAAAGTCTCCCAAAATTGATATTAAAAAGGAGTAAGATATACGGCTTCATCCAAACAAGGCGAGTAAATCGGTGTCTAAATGTCTACGAAAGAACCCTGCAAAGTTTTCCATTATACGTTTACGTACGTCTTGAATGCGCGACCCGAGTAACACGTAGATAAATTAATACCGCAATACTCGATTAATACTGAGATTCTTTTGTGTACCAGAAAGTAAATTTTTCATTTTCATACGACTGTATGTATAAATGACCTCCTGAAAAATATAACCGGCCTCGGTGGCGTGGCGGGCGATTGCTCGGCAGAGGCGCAAGAGGTGCGAATTCGATTCACGCTGCAGAAGAAATGTTTGCATGTTCTGCAAATATTTCTTCCGGGTCTGGGTGTTGTGGTACGACACAGGGAATCCTAGTGTGGGGTCAGGACTATGTATGTGACTGTTGGCTGTTATTTTTTTTATAACCCTAAAAGGTACATTAGTTCACTCATGTAGTCATTTGAAATTACGTCATTTACAATGGCACAATAAGCCAACGCGTGATTTCAGTCGCATAATAAAGTAATAACGTCCGCCGTACGTAAGTAGATCCATCAAAGCTATATCAACTGATTGGGATGCCTTGAAAGGCTTTGCAAACCAACAACGGCAAGCTCTTCGTAAAATGGTTTAAGTCAACCACATAAATTTTGACCAAAAATTTAAAATGCACTTGTTATTGCTCAGATAAGCAGAGTCCTTGGGTGATAGCGAGTTGAGTCACGAAATAATATAGGTACCTCGTAGTAAGGCGCAGTCAAACAAAGCACCACACATTTGATTGAAGTTCTCTATTTTGACGGTTTTAGAAGGTTTGCTTATAAAATTTGCGCACACTTTGCTCGCGTTTGTTCATGTTCCTAGCCCTTACAATTTTAATAGAGATAAGAGATATTTTACCTGTATGACCTCCCGGAGCCTCCGCACCCAGGTCTGCTTGACATCAAGCGAGGGAGCCTTCAGCACGATGCGGCAGTCGCTGGCCATGGGCTCGCGGCCCGTCCACACTGAGAACTTGCACTCGTCGCCCTCTATGTGCTCCGTCACTCCCAGCTCTGACGTCTGAACAACATCAACGCCGATCAGTGCATCCGCATTATGGCCAGAAACATTACACTTTGTGGAGAATGTACTGTGTGATGTTGCCAAATAATTAGCTGGCTACAGAGACTGTAGACTTACATACCCAGTCTAGTCTGATGCTGGTAAAGTAGGAAATATATTCCTATCTGACAATGAATGGATAACTTTGTGTTTAAGTTCCTATTCTATTTTACTAAAGGTAAAATACAAAATGAATAATAAATGTTGAAGTAAAGATTGTCCCTTTTGAAGATCGCTTGTCACAAGTTACCCTCTAAATAAGAGCGAGGGTTGAGACGACTATTGATTTATCGGATTTTATTAAGACGTGTTTGAACTTTGAAGCGAAAACAGAAATCACGTAAATCCCTATCGTGAAAAGCAAGTAGACGCTGATAATACGATCAAACATTGTAATCGTGATGAGCTTACCATAAATTTGGTTTTATAGATGTACTTCGCTTTTCCGTGTGAGTCCTTGACCTCTTTGGCTAGGAGGAGGTGGAGATCGAAGAGGAAGACTCTCCTCTCGCGGCCTTTCTTGATTATCTGCCGGAGGTCCCACACGTGGAACGAGTCCTGGAGCACCACCTCGCCGAGGCTGTCGGTGGGCACATCGCACCCCTCCAGGAGGGAGAGGTGCATTGCATCGTTCGCTTTTTTTGGCACAGACAGCATAACTTCCAGTCCGTCCTGTTGGAACATATATTATTTGTAAGCACCCTAGGTATATGTGCGGACTAAGGCGAAAGTTGGAAAAATTAAGTTAAAGATGATTTGAGAAGGAAACTGAAGACGCAGGATTAAACGAGACAAAGACAGGTAAAGACAGAGAAACTAACCAATCTAGAGGTCTTTACTTGGACAGAAATCCTTAATATGTGGTTTATTTTAGTTACAAAATACGTCCTCAATGATAAGAAAATGTGAATGCGTTGATATTACAGAAGTAAGAATACATTGGCAGCAGTAATTACTAATTAGTCGGACAGAACATCTTTCCAAAGACACGATACGAATCTTTATCTATCCCTAATACGAGTATAATACACAATACAATTCAATTTCAGAGATATGTATTCTTTAGATAAGATTGTTATTTATTTTAGGGGAAAAGCATTAGCTAAAGAATACGACACGGTGGATAATGGTAGTTTATTTGTTTTTAACTCTTAAAGCAACAAACCTATTCGAAGTAGGTATTAATACGCTTTGGTTATATATTATTTAAGAGCTAGCTCTTTTCGGTGTAATGATGAAGGTTCCTCCATTTTTCGCTCTTCAATGCGGTTTTTTTTTACTTCGTTATACGTCATGACAGCGACATTCTCCTTTATCTGGCTGATATAACTAAACCTTGGTCTTTCTCTTAATCGCTTTCCTTCTACCTTTCCTTCTATATCATCTTTATGAAGCTGTCATGTCGTATAATACGAGTATACGCTTTGGCTATGGATAATAAATTGCCGAGACAGAGCTTGATAGGGCCTTAACACAAATCACTCATCTTAAGAAAATATGTAACCTAATTCATAAAAACATATTCTTGCAGACGGAAATCGACGGCCAGACAAAAGTGCGCATGTTTTTATTTAGCTTGCTCTTGTTTTTTGAGTCTGATCAATGCCCTCGATTGATGAGGAGAGTGGTGTGATGACAGGTACCTAGAACCCATTTAGCTTTTAGTACATTATCTACATCATTATTATCTTTCGTTTCAATAAAACTGTTTAAATTTAATAATAAATGTACTCTCAACTTTCACAGATTCCAGTACATAACTACACAATTTTTCCATAATATTAATGTGTTTCCGATAAGATAAATTTAGAGCCACTAATATTATGAATGTAGAATTTTTTTACAAGTGGAAGTGGTATCGATTCTGTTGGGCATTTTATTGAATTTAATTTGACAGTCCTAAAAATATTGGCATCCCTTTCTTATACTTTAAGATAACAGGGATCGCTATAATTTTAGAGCTATCAAATTAAGTTAATTTTAGAAAAATACACAACAGAATCTGAGTGACATTATAAGATAAGTTGAGTGATATTGTTTAGTTACGGCGAATTTCGACATCGAACACTATTAATACGTACATCTTTAAAATCGGTGAGAGCTAGAGGTTCAATGCGGTTGTTGCCTCTAAGTATATACTTCAACATCATAGACGTTACCACTTCAATATTCCACGGAAACATAACTTTAACACTTCATAATTAGTAGAAGTACGCGAAATCGTGCGTCGTTCCGCAGTTCAAGCCGCGACTGGGCCGTCGCGCCCGTCCAGCTCTGACTCACAAGGAAAATATTGCACAAAAGTATACCGTTAATCACCACAAAGTGAACTACTTTTATAATCTCAAATAGATCCAACGTTCAATGCGTTTAAGTCGAAACTAAACAATGCCAAAGAGGGTAATGCGTTTACTTTAGTTGGGACATTACGAACATCGTTAGGTGCCGAAGATAAAAACTCGCATACCATTTGATAAGTCATTCGTCGGAATTTTAAAACTAGGGATAGCACATAAAGGTTACTTTGAAAATGTTAGATAATTATGATTTCTATATTTGAAAGTAACTAATATGTTTAGAGAAATGTCCCGCGACTTAGTTCGCGATGAATTTTTTATACAAACTCCATCCCGCGGCATCCTCTAGGAGTTCCATTTCGGGAATAAGGAATATGCAGTTATTACAAAGGATGGACAAAATTTTTTTTTTTAATAACAATTTACATCAGAATTATACCTCCATCAATATTATTTGTTTATGATTTCTTTCTGAGCTAGAAATTATGTTAACTTGTTTTTTAAATACATTAAATTACTTTATTGGCGTTGAATATTTTTTAACTATTATATAGCGATAAAGTAAGTTTGTATGAGCTAATGGCCAACTCTTGTGACGAAGTTTTTAGGTAGCCTAAAGGCCTCCGTCATGGCAATGTAAACTATCGAATAAAAATATAAAAATACATGTATATTCCCTATTCCTCCCCTACATCATTAGTGGAATATACCTATCAAGTTTCATGCTCTACGTTTAGGCCATACGTTAACTGTCATCATTTAGATAGATAGGTAGTTGTATATCATCTCCCCTTTGTAAAATCCATTAATCAGGGGTTACAAAACCGGTGTAAGGTGTCGTGGCTGTCCCCAAATTAGCCATTTGGTCGTAAATAAGCCGGTGCTACCGTTGGGGAGATTCATGGCATCCCCTGACCTTGAGTCCTTGACCGGAGTCGTCAATAACGGACAATCGTATGCAAATCTTGTTTACGTCTGAGAATTATACAAACAAGTATTCTTAGGGATATTGTTCATTTCCATAAAGATAAAAACGTTCCAATTGAATTATTTGAATAATCTCAATAAAAAGGCATTTTTATTGTTTTCCAATACACTGGTTAATTTTATCATATAAATGTCCATAAAATGTGAAACCTTCGAATGGAACTCAACCAACAATAATGTCACCCTGTCTCGTGAACGATAAATGTGTCGTAGCTGTCCTACCAACAGACAACTAAATAAAAATCGACGATTCTTCAATTGAATAACCTTACAGACGTATTTTAACTCACATCTATTCGCTTCCCATAGGGGGAAACGGGAAACAGATTGAAGCGCTTGTGGCGTAGCTTGTTGAGACATTTTTGATTAATCGTTGAAGTTAAGCAACGTTGTGCGCGGTCACATTTTGGATGGGTGACCGCAAGTGGCATTACGAGCTGAGCGCTTTTGTGCTTTGAAGGACACGTTAGATTGTCGGTCCAGGCTTTTAAGTCGTTAAGCCATGACGGAGGCCTTTAGGCAGCCTAAAAACTCCGTCACAAGAGTTGGCCAATAGCTCATACGAACTTACTTATGGGAAACAGGGGTGATTTTATGTATATATGTATCTATTAGTTTTTAGGGTTCTGTACCCGAAGGTTGCCAAAGGACCTTATTACAAAGCCTCTGCTGTCCGTCCGTCTGTCCATCAGCGGGCTGTATCTCATACAAGAAACATTTATGTAGGTACATGTACGATGGTACGGAACCTTTCGTGTGCGAATTCAACTCGCACTTGACCTGTTTTCTTGGTTTACATTTTCAAATGTATACCATATTAATAGGAAGTATAAATCATTTAGCAATAGTTCCCTGATTTGTCCTGTTTGTCGACGTCATATAATTTATTTGACTAATTTTCTCTAAGCGGTAAATCCGTTGTGGGTTAGTATTATATAATTAGTAAAAACGCTCCATTACGAGGTACTTAAATACGCCGAACCTTATCAATAATCAGAACGACAAGAAATCGTTCAACGTATTTGTTTATTTAATAATAAAGAAACTTCTGAGAAGTCGGTTGAGATGGATGTGTGGAGTTATCAGAATGGATAGGATAAGGAATGAGTACATCAGAGTAAGTTTGAAAGAAGCGCCAGTTACAGAGAAGAAGAGTAATAGGTAAGCGTGGTATGGGCATGTTATGCGGAGGAAAGAAAGTCATGTTACAAGGAGAGGCAAGCGATACATTGCTAAAGGAAGACCAAAGAAAATATGGATGGATTATGTGAAAGAGGGCATGCGTGTAGTGATGACTGAGATGACGAGTGATAGGAGTAGATGGAAGAGGGAAATATGTTGTACCGACCCCGCTTAGTGGGATAAAGGCAGGAAGATGTCGATGATGACTTCTGAGAGCCAATCCTACGTAATATGTTACATTTGTATTAGTATATCCTTTTTCTTATTAGTAAACGCTCTAAACCAAGGGAGAGTGGGCAATATTATTTTATTAGTTATGTAAATCGCTCCGCTGCTCCCTTCAATATTTACCGGACATCAGAGCTAACTTTTATATCACTATGGAACGAATTCTTTAGTAATATTTTTGCAGATAAAAAGAGTAGGGTCTGGAGATTTACATAGACATACGTTAGCACAGTCCTAAAAACATGGAACTTTGGATGTGTTATTTCGTAGTGTAGGCGTAGAACGTATTGTCTGTAATTCAATTCCTAAAAGGATGGAAACATTTTTAAAAAAACTTGTATTCTTCGGTATACACAATTTACAGTTCGCTTAAAAGCTTCAATGTGAATAATCGAATATTATTTTATCCCCGAGCTACCAAAAAAAACAAAAGTATTTAATGGAATATTAAATTAGGCGTAATACGATTTGTTTGAAACTGGGTTCGAACAGTTTATATGCTAAATAAATGGACGCGTGTTTCATGTTTTTTTTTTATATAAAATAGCCTTTCAAAAGCAGTAAAAAGGGTGTGGAAAAATACGTGGCATGATCGCTTTCAAAATTAGATAAAATATTGCGAGTTGTCAAAGTTTTTTAGAATATACTTAGAAAATTGTCACTAACGCGATCGTCTTCAAACTCTACATTAACAAATAGAGGATATGGGTTTTATCATATTTCAAATCCATCCTTAAAAGGGATGTCTTAGTATACTTATTTTTTTATATTTTTTTAACCTATTTCGTCCCACTGCTGGGCAAAGGCCTCCCCATGGATTTCCAGACATCTCCCGATGTCCCGAGCCAACTCCCACCACCCTCCCTCGAAGGCATCGAGCTCGTCCCGCCAACGCTTTCTCGGCCGACCCTGACGCCGCCGCCCCTCAGGTACTTATAGAAATATAAAATTATCAGTAAACGTAAAACTCGGTCCTCTAAATAAAAATAAAGCAAATTGGTTTTTAATGATATTCCAAAGCTAATTTTAAAATGAAGTGTAAGAGTAAAGGGGTGCAAAGTTTTAGAAAAAACATAATAAATATAAATAGTAAAGGGTGATTAACATTTTTTTTGTGGGAAGCTATGTGACGCAGGTAACTTAATACTGGGGTTCAATTATTTCTACATCAAAAACAGAAAACGGACTGAGGATTATCGAATGTACCAATTGAAGGTGTATCCAACAAGTAGCAGTAGAGACAGTTTATTCATGATCTTGAACCATTTTATGTTACCTTTTAGAAGCACTGTAAATTACTATTTATTTTAACTTTCACTAAACACAATTCACTTGTTTATGTAACGTGAATGTACATAATGGCTGTTCCAACTAAGCCTGGCCTAGCGTCTTTATCTTATCGACGCTAATCTCAAGCGTTACTTATATTATTCTGATAAAATTACGTGTTGTTGGTACAAACAATTCACGCAGCTGAGCAATGGGGAATATGCATGTGATTCAAAGGAGGGTCAAAAATTAGTATTAATAAACTTTATTACATTAGAATGATACCTTCAACAATTTTGATTATAATTTCTTTTTGAGCAAGAATTTTTTTTAAGGAAAAAAATCTAGGAAATTCAAATATTTGAAAAGCGACGCCATTGGTCAGAGCATAGGTATATTAATTAGGTATACAGACTATTACGTCACGTAATAGTTTATGACAAAAAAAAATACAATACCACCGAGTGTGTAGTTGTTTGGTGTTTTGCCTGTGAGTGATAGACCTCTAATTACTTTTTGGCACTGAATATTTTTTTCCTATTATATAGCGATGTAAACTATCGTGAAAAAAACATGCATATTCCCTATTATTGCGTATCAGTGGAGACATCATTCCGAGGAGCGGTTTGGTATGGTGTAACAAATTTGTTCTCATCTTGCATAAACAATAACTAATGTGTATAAACCTCGCCAATGCTCGAGGCACAGAAGGCACAGCTTTCAACACAGCGGCATAGAAAAACTGCTTTTGAAGGCAATTTCCGCTACGCTGCATCGAAGTGTTGGAATAATATTCCCCCGTCAATTTATTAGGAACCTGCAGAGTAGCTTTGGTTTTAGGAAAAGTTTAAATTAAAAGGGGAGGCAAAAGGGAGCTGTCTTGTCTACACTTCCTGGCATCCAGCACGAACCCTAAACGCAAACAATGCGCCAACATTGCGAGCGTTGGACTTATGCTTTTCTCCGCGAGTTCCAGCATATCGACATTTTCAATAACAGTCAATGTTCCATTTATAGTAATCTCAGAGTACATTTAAGTTATAGTTAGTTAAGCGGTTTGGGTTTTTTCTCTAAACTTTCTATCTCCATTCAATAATAAATCATTTCATTTCAACATTTTCCCAAACATATTGAGCGCTCAAGGTTCCGCTTTTGTGAATAAGTTTAGGGTTATCTTAAACGGCTGGCAAATCACAACTACGCCCGAGTTTCAACTCCAGCCCAAAGTTACATAATTTGAGGAGATTTGTTTAATTTGACATACAACGATTAGATCTTAAAGTACCGACTGTCCTCAGAAGCTTTGATTTATTGTCTTTGATTTATGTTTTGTGTTAAGTTCAATTAGATAACAGTACATTAATTAAATTATGCTTGTTTTGTTTTCAGAGAAATCATGACACGTATTGGAATTACGTAATTACCTAACTAAAGTTAATAATTCCTGATAAAATACTTCTCTGCTGGACTGGGAGTAAAGAAAAAATATAGAATGCGTCCAGCTGTTTCTCTCCCCGAGCATGTCGTAAAAATCGACAAAGGGATAGTATCCTCTCCAACGTGATGCTCCATCTATATGTATGGGTGATAGGCTGATCACCGCCCTCATGATTCACCATATCCATCTTGGGATTTTGAATCAGGAGTGACTGCATTTTTTCTTATGGTAATTTGTGGCTCTGGAACGGTACGACCGTGAGGGATACGGGCGTGATAATTATTCTTACTTATTTTATAAATAAATAACACCCAACAATCACATACATAGTCCTGACCCCACACTAGGATTCCCTGTGTCGTGGGTATCAGAAACTACGAGTACCATGGGATGCGAAAGTTTGTGAGGATGTTTGGATGTTTGTGCCTCAATCACGCCTCAATCACGCCTAAACGGCAAAACGGTTTTGAATGAAACTTGGAATAGAAAGAGAAGAAAACATATACATGCGCTGGAATAAAATATAGGCTATTTTCAACCGGGTACCACGCGAGCGAAGACGCGGTAGGCAGCTAGTGTATGTTTAGTATATATGTAAATAATTCCTGCATTATTTACTGAAATCATCTCAAGGCATTTATAATAATAGCTTATTTATAGAATAAGTACCTCACAGGATAAACAGACGGAAACCTCTGCGTAGGTTAAATCCATTAGCACAAACAGGAAAAATATTTTGTTATGTCTGTAGTATATTGAACAAACTGATGAATTCCAAGTACTTTTCTAATGCAGACGTCTATCATATGTCTACTAAAAAGTCTTTTTTATCTGCCTGCTTAGCATTAGCAACAAGAATTTATTTTTTTCTTAGAATATAAAAAGCTTTTTCTCTCTAAGTTAGCAAAAAGTACAATACTAATGGGTTCTTGGAAAGGATTTGTTTACCTAGAAACTCTTTCTTCTTGTATCGCCATTTTCGGGGCTGTTGAAAAATTCATTTTGTCAACACTCAAATGTCATTTTACTCTATTTACCGTAGAGATAAGCGTTTTTCGGTGTTCATGCCAAGCAGGCTTCTACGCATAATAGACAAGTGGATGAGTACATATTTTATGAACATTATCCCTGTTAAAATTTAGATTATCATAGATGATAGGATGATGACAGGTAACATACATTTTTTTTCACATAGCGATGTCACCCTGAGGGTTAATTCTGAAAACCAGCGCTACTTCTAGTTAAACCTGGAAGTTAACCTTTTTGGCCACAATAAAACGCCGATTGGTCCGCGGGAAGGGTAAAAATATGTATCTAATCAGATTATGTATCAGTTGTAGTTTTAAATTCGTTTATAATAGATTATTATTTATAATAGTTTATGATAGTTTTAAATTAGTTTATAGTAGTTATAGGTACTTTTTGTCGTTTTTGTCTGTCTTCTCTTTCTCTTTTCTGTACTTTATTTTTAGTCCCTTTTCCGTTTTTATGTTTTCTTTGTGTGTGCCAAATAAATGTTATTTCTTTCTTCTTCTTTCATACTTTCAAAATTGACTAGTTTCCGCCCATGCTCCGAGCCGATTACACCGTTCAATCTGAACGGATGCGTTTAGTTCTAAACTGAGTTGAGCTGTGAAATGTATGAGATCTAACAGTACCGCTGTCAGTTTTCTGCTTCATCTTTCAGTGCTGCTGGTGTTACAATTAGTTTTTAGAAGGTAAACGCCATTCATGCTGTACCACGCTTTTACATTTTCAACGTATAACGCTTTTACATTTTTGAAGCGCTCGTGGCGTGTCTTGCTTAGGCGTTTTTGATTGACCGTTAAAGTTAAGCAACGATATGCGCGGTCACAAATTGGGATGGATGACCGCAAGTGGCATTACGAGCTGAGCGCTTCCGTGCTTTATAGGGCACGTTAAACAGTCGGTCCCGGCTTTTAAGTCGTTAAGCCATGACGGAGGCCTTTAAGCGGCCTAAAAACTCCGTCACTAGAGTTGGCCACTAGCTCATACATACATACATTTTCAACGAGCGAGTTCAAGGAAGGTTCATTATCTGAATTGCAACTATGTTTTAGTTACCTACCGGACCACTTGCCTGTACATCCTACTAATATTATAAATGCGAAAGGATTTAAGGATGTGACGGTGTTTGTGCCTCAATCACGCCGTAACGGCTGAACGGATCTGAATGAAACTTGGAACACACATAGTTTGTGTACTGGAACAACATATAGGCTACTTTTTATCCTGGTACCACGCGAGTGAAGCCGCGGGTGGAAGCTAGTTATTTAAAATATCTATACTAATGCACCAAATCTGTCAAAAATGACCGGTGATAATTATCCATAACCATAATGTTTTAGTGAACTTTGACATGAGGTAGCATAAGGTTACGGCCTACGTAACCATTAGACGCAGTGACTAGCCTCAGACCAAATAAAAAGAAAAGACGCCGCGCCGCGAACATCAAAAGTGAAGAGCCACCTTTTTATCTATGTGTGTGCCGTGACACTTTTGAGGTTTTGTGTTCCATTATAGTTCATAGTATAATAATTGAGAAACGATGTTATTTGAAGTAGGTGCTTACAAGTGAAAAGTGACTCCGTGAGACTTTTATGTGATTTGTTGTTGTTTTTACAAGTTTTCACTAAACAGGAAGGCATAATTCTTTTTTAAATTTTAAGTTTACTAGACGACGGACGACTCGAGAGCGATGAGCATGGTTTAGTGTAGGTGTGTGCGTGAGCGTGTATGTTTACTTGCAGGAGCACGGTTTTGTGTGGCTTCACTTTTGTTGTTCGCGGCGCGGCGTCTTTTCTTTTTATTTGGTCTGAGTGACTAGCACAGCAGTTACAGATATGAGAGTAAAATTAAGTATTCAAAAACCAGTAATGCCATCTATCGTGATTATTCATTAAACTGAGCAGAGCGCCATCTACATTTGATGGTATATCAAATCAGGGTAAAATCACAATCCTTCAAATTAGGGGAGAAAACCATTTGTAACACCAAACCAGTAACGCCATCTGTCGTGATTATTCATTAAACTGAGCAGAGCGCCATCTACATTTGATACACCAGCTCAGAGTAAAATCACAAATCACAATCCTTCAAACTAAGGGAGAAAACTATTTGTAATACCAAACCAGTAACGCCACCTATCATGATTATTTATTAAACTGACCAGAGCGCCATCTACATTTGATACACTATGAGCTTACTCAGAGTAAAATCACAACCCTTCAAAGTAGAAAGTTGAGCATTAGGTAGGAAAACCAAGGAACAACCTAGAACAACCATTCATTATGTATTCGGCATCTGAGTAACTCTTAGATGCCGAGCTTCGCCATTACCATTTGATTCGTCATAGTAAAAAAATACAAAATGTACTTTTTTGACTACAATCGGCAGTACTTACTTACTATTTGAAGAGAAGCGATGTTGTACCGTATTTTGTGTCTTTCTAAATACAAGTATTTTGTAAATAATTTTGTGTCCATCCCTAACCGTTTTCAACCGTTGCCTTATAAGGACCTCCACGAAAACAATCCTTTGCTATTCCTCAAAAGTTCTTAAAAACAGGCCTGCTGGTAAACAAATACATCGGAGGATAGAGGATAGTCTAGTGGAAAAGTTCTTCCTTAGCAAAAAGGCAGTTCCTCCTTAGCAGCTTTTTCTTAGTACCACCAAGTAAACCAAGTCTAGTGAAAAGTGTTGAGGCCATTCCACACCGGCCATGGGAGATCGTGACCAGGGAAAAAGCCTCAACAGACTGCGAACTCCAGTCGGTCGCTACAGGAGTAACATCAGCAAATAGGGAATGATCGGCGAAAATGACACGCAGTGCCACTGTGGCGCCCCTGTGCACACCATGCCACACACACTCGCGTGTCCATCATGCCCCAACACATGCACTATGAGACTGCTCGGATAATTGTGGATGTAGCCACTTATTGGTCAAAATACCTCTGATCAAGCACGATTGTAACGTTGACACGAAAGAAGAAGTGAAAAGTGTTACCTTGATTTCTCCCTGGCCCTCGGCGCAGCAAGCTTGTAGGTCCTTCAGAAGCAATTGGTACTTGGTGATCCTCTGAACTGGCTTTATGAGGTACGCGGCAAGGGGATGCTCCAACTTCTTTTTTCTTTGCACTCTGTTGACAAAGGCGTTTTGTAGCAAAACTCGGATTGTTAGAGTAGAAATGATAGAAGAGAAACAGTGTGGACAGA
Source organism: Scotopteryx bipunctaria (assembly GCA_949320045.1). NCBI lineage: Eukaryota > Metazoa > Arthropoda > Insecta > Lepidoptera > Geometridae > Scotopteryx > Scotopteryx bipunctaria. The sequence goes on from OX439440.1 coordinate 3,383,573, forward strand.
TTTTTTTGAATACCGGTAACTAGGAACTAACTAGGAACTTTAGGGCATTTTTAAGTGGTTTGTATGAGTAATATTTCGTTAGCCCATTTCATCGTAACAATCGTCAGCCGAAATAATCTATTCCAGTAACTAAACCTACTATTGCTGCCTAAGTAAATCTTTAGTCAGCATTTGACTGCACTCAACCAGTCATGTGTTATCTCCAATTTAAATGTAAATGAACAAGTCAGGAAGCAACGGCCTAGATAGAATACCGTACTTGTAGGGAGTGAAATTGAGAGCACTGGTGGTCTAGTTGGTAGTGACCTCACCTTCCGATCCTAAAGACGCGGGTTCAAACCCGGTCGTGTACCAGTCAAACGGTGAAGGAAAACATCGTATGGAAACCCGCGGCTTAGTCAGCTCCGCACGTATTGACCATGTCTTTCCTGTGGACAATGCCGACTAAGCTGAAAGGATGGAATAGGTGCTGGGCAAGCCTACTCCATCTTAATTCGTTCCGTCCGTTAGTGTAGGCAAAGGTTGCCTCCTGACGCTGTATAAATCATCTAGGTACTTATAGATGGTAAAAAGGGAGTGAAATACAATAGTGATGTTACCTTTCGAAGTAGTCGCCTGCGTTCTGAACGACGGCCGCGTTGCTGTCGGGCTTGTTGCGGCAGTACGCGACGTACATGTCGAACTCTCGCGCCCACGTCACGAAGCAATGGCCGACGTCCTCCGGCATAGTTTCGTACTTGTCCAGCTCGCGGAGGAACACGCGCTCATGGAAGCGATGAATCTCTTCGACATTGCCGAATATAATGTCTTCCTGTTTGCATAGAAATTGTGCTTTTGTAGAATAGGTTTGTATTTAAAAAAGATTTGTTATATGTATCAGGTCATCAATCAGCTAGTACTAATATCGAATGGTTTTATGATATTTCAGTATTATGTATGTATGTTCGTATGAGCTAGTGGCCAACTCTAGTGACGGAGTTTTTAGGCCGCCTAAAGGCCTCCGTCATGGCTTAACGACTTAAAAGCCGGGACCGACTGTTTAACGTGCCCTCCGAAGCACGGAAGCGCTCAGCTCGTAATGCCACTTGTGGTCACCCATCCCAATTTGTGACCGCGCATATCGTTGCTTAATTTTAACGATCAATCAAGAACGCCTAGGCAAGCTACGCCACGAGCGCTTCGAATATTACAGTATTTAAAGGAATATACTACGTAAAAAAAATACTAGCATCAGCCCACTGCTCCGTCATGGCAACTTTCCATTGGACAATTTGGCAGGCTTTAATTGAAACTTGAAAAGTATATGACCTGTGATAACATAAAGGCTACTTTTAGTCCGAATAAGTAACAAGCAAACGGATGTTATTTTACAATTATTACCCATCGTTCAATAGGTTTAGGGTAGTATTTACCTTGCCCTGCAAAGCGGCGGGCACGGCGGAGGGATCGGTGCGCATCTCCCGCAAGTAACACGTGATACACGTCTCCAAGTCTTTGACGTATGCGCGTTCCGTTTGCAACAGCTCCGCCATAATAAACCTAAGAGAAAATTATATATTATTAGAGAATACAATAAATAGGCGTAATAGTCTGTCTGGTGCCAGTTCATCCTGTCGTGCAACAATGATTTGTTTTCTGTTAGAATAGTCTATGTGCGCAAAACTTCTGGTATTGCAATACTACTGGTATTCTCAAACGGTGAATGAAAACATCGTGAGGAAACCGACATGTCGTGGAATCTGAAAAATTTAAAACAATTTTGTCAAGTGCCTCCTTCAGGGCCTACTTTGAGATCCTTACACCACACTGGTTCGAGCCGGTTTTGCTTTACTCTTTCGTGCCACTGCCGACCGCTATCTAAAACGCGGCTATCCCCCGAATACTCAAACGCATCTCAGAGTTTAGCACGTCTCGAGTGACGAGTTTTTGACAGATTTTCATCACTTGAGACGTGCTCAATTCTGAGATGCGTTTGATTATTCGGGGGTAAGTCTACTACTATCAGTGCCGGTTTGACTCACTCTTTCCTCCGTGCGGAGCGTCGCTTGTCATCGGCGGGCGCGGCGACGGCGGGCTGCGGCTCAGCGCGCTCGTCCGCTTGTGACGACGCCAGAGACACCGCTACGCCGGAATCGCTCTCCGGCTCGCTTTCACCGCCCTCCATCGACCCACTGAACTCGGCATATCTGACAAACAAATCAAGTTCTGCAAACACATGCGATGTCATCATTGCACCAACCGACTGTGAAGAAGGATTATGGTTACGGGGTGGGTGTCTGTTCCTTTGGCTGGAGCTGTAGCCCAACGGTTGGACGGATTTACCAGAAGTCGGACAATTACCTTAATTTTGTTTTACCAATACATTATACATAATAATAATGAAGACGACTGGACCGATTTGAATAAGACTGAGGTTAGTTCTTAGCCTCGTAAAACAAGCGAGGTTGCAAGCCAAGATTTCTCTTACTGGCAAAACGTAATAGTAGTAGTAGTAGTATTGGCAAATCATTGCTCAAAAGACTTGCAGGAGGAACTTATTAGTTCTAATAATCCTACTAATACTATAAATGCGAAAGTTTGTGAGGTGTACATGTATGTTTGTGCCTCAATCACACCCAACCGGTAGAACGGATTTTAATGAAACTAGGAATATACAAATGTATAGGCTATTATTTATCCGGGTACAATGCGAGCGAAGCCGCGGACGGTAGCTAGTAAAACATAAAATGCACTTTCAAGGCTAAAGTAGATGTAATAAGTACAAATAGTGCAACCTTGTTGCAGTCTCTAATTTTGTTATGTACCATGAACAATAAGAGACTTTTGACGCTACAATTTGTACCTGATGTATAATTAGGGGTCATAATAATCTGTGACACACTACTTACTGGCCGCGGCTTTGCTCGCATTATATTGCATGCTTGATTAGTTATAATTAATACAATATTTTAGATTACGTTCGTCTGGCACATGGAATCATATACTAAATTAAACGGGTTATTTTATATGGGGCGATGTGATGTTGTACCTCATTAACATCTAATTTGTTGTATTTATAAGCATTTGTCTAATGGAAAAAGTAATGATAAGATAAAAATAAGTCTGGAGTCAAAGATCTCAGTATCAGCCAGAAAGTATTGTGGGAAAACTTTCAAGTAGCGCCAAAAAAGAAACCTGTCGTAAATTGTATTACCTGGCATCAACAGCGGCCACCCACTCCTTGATCTGCACCGCATGCGGATGTCCCTTCTCCACCAGTCCGTCAGCTAGCTGCGCCAGTAGTCGCACTCGCTCGCGACTTTCTCGCGCGACTCCGGCTGCCGCGGCCGCCGCCGCCGCGCCGCACCGCTCCTGCGTCTCGCGGATCCATTCCACTGCGGCGCGCGCCGACCGCTCGAAGAGAGCAAACTGCTGGCACTGCTCCAACCGCTTCTTACGGACCGTCCAGTGTTCCAGCACCTGACAGAAGAAAGTACTTTTCAAAATATACGCAAACTCACTGCTGTATCCTCGAAATCATTTCAATTCTCCAGGCACTCGAAGGTTTTATATGAATAAAGTAAGAAGTTTATGTTGGTATGTTTTTTTTGTTTTTTTTGGTATGTTCGTTTCTAAGGAGTAACCAACACCAACTATGACAGATTTTCAGGCTACGTTTAGTAGTGAGTGAAAATTATGTCACTGTAGAAAGATGCAATTTCCAGCAAAAAAATAAACAATGCTCAATTCGTGAATCCGAAACTTTTTGACGGATTTATGAGTGCTAATTTACCGGTTTCACGAGCACATCGAATAGGCCCTTGAGCATGGCGGCACACAGCGCAATGGAGCGCCAAAGCCATGGGGCCGCGGCGGGCGTCATCGCGACCCCGCAGATACTATCAAAGCAACAATACACGCCATTGTCCACTAAACTGATACCACAGTGCGACTGACACTGGCAATGAACACAACCGCCTATTACCTCCCGTCGCGATGCTCTACCCTCGACCACTGACCACTCTCATATAATTGGCGCGCGCTGTTTACACGATTGCATCATACTACGAGGCAAATATTTATTGTTTCATAACGACAATAAAAAAATTCGATACCATCTTCATTCAATGCTATTTCAGTATATCCTGTGACAACAATTAAGTGTTTTTGTTTCCGATTAACTGAGTGTGCATAATGAGATGCTAATTTTAGCGCAAATACTATATTTATGTTCTGACTGAGCCTTTTATTTTATGTTTTATACCTATTTTAATTTACTTTAATTTTTTTATTTGTATGATTTCTGTTTTTACAATAAAGTTATATTGTATTCTATTGTTTTATTTATTTAATTTAATAAAAACGGATAAAATAAAATAACAACCACTTACACCAATTATTTCAAAAATCACATAATAAAACATATTAAATAACCCATACACAACAAAAAATAAAATAATCGACTTAGGTAAAATTGAGATAAGTAATAAAATTTTATACAAATACTAGGAGTTCATAAATAATAAATAGATAGTACATTCATAAAAATAATAAATAACGTAGATCTCGTTAATGTTTAATTAAACTAGGCTGCACTTTTTGTAAAAATTACTTCTCTGCTGGACTGGGACTAAAACTTCTCTCCCCGAGCATGTCGAAAAATTCGACTAAGGGAGAGTATCCTCCCAACATGATGGACCATCTATATGGGCAATGGGCTAATCACTTGTCACCATGGTTCACCATATCCATCTTGGGATATTGAATCAGGAGTGGCTGCAAGTTTTCTTATGTTTACTTGTGGCTCTTCCCATCCCATTAGGGATACAGGCGTGAGAATATGTATGTATATAATATTGTATGCAATATTTTAGTTTCAAGTTAGGGCGGCGGATGGGGCAAATTCTACACCTTGCCCCACCGTGGGTACGTGCATGTGTGCGGTAGTACGCAGCCAGGTAATAACAGACCTTGTTCTCCTGAGCTAGCAGCGTGTCGAGTATCGCGCGGGTTTGCTCGTGGTGCGCCTTGCTAGCGGCGGCGGTCTGGCCGTGGACCTGCGCCGAGCGCGCCGCGTACTTCAAAAACGTCTCGGCAGTTCGTCGCGCTAGTGTACACGCCTTCAGGAAAGCCTCCTTCTGCTCTCCATGCTTCACTATTAAAGCTGCCACCTGGAAATGGAAATGAAATATCAAATTAATTATGGTAGACACACAGTGGCGTCTTTCGAACCATTGCAGTAAAAGGATTTGAAGTGCGCCTCAAAGACGATCGTTCATAATCACAACGAAAGGATCGTTTAATAATAACAGAACTTTATCGTGTACTTTATTGTTTTAAACTGAGAAAAGGGTGATCTCTTTGATTGATGCCAAAAGTGTGGATAATATTGCAGATAGTTGACCTGAGCTGCCTTGTCGACCGCGCTGAGCTGCGCTAGCTCGTCGCCAGGGGCTGCAGAGGACCCGCACCAGTCTTCATCGCGCCGGTATTCTCTCTCCAGGGAGTCCAGAACTGAGCAAACTTGCTCAGCCGTCTTGTAAAAGTTGAGGGAGGCCGTGACCAGCTTGTGTCGTTCTTCGGCACACGTTACCAGGCGCTGCCAGCGCTCCGTCACTTCTTCTGATATCTCTCTGTGAAATAGTATTTATTTTATTAATTCTTCTATGTCTCTATAAGTCAAACAGTTTATATTGATGTGAGGATGCATCACGCTGAACAGATCGACTCAACTGCAGTGTACGTCGAGGCTACGCATGTGTGCAAGCTTCGTTTTGTTAGAAAATGCCTACATTTTATTGTCAATCACCACTGTTGCCCGCGGCAATAATCCAGCAGGGATGCGTTGATTATTCTCAACTGTGACCATATACATTAGGCGCAGGGGAGTCACAGTTTCCTCATATAACATACAAGCTTTTTGTCCAGTTACAAATCAACCGATGTCTAGCCTAGTACCTTATAGTATGTGGGTCGTAGTGATTAGCTGCTCTCAGCGCGTCCGCTCTGTATTTGACTTGCACAGCGCTGGCGTGAGTCTTCTCCACGGCCACCTGGAACTGGTCGTGTTCCCGCTTCAATTGCTCCGCCTCGCTGAGCGTGCCGGGAATGGAGAAAGATGCCGCCAGCATCGCTTCCCCGTTGCGGATCCAACTGACCACCTGAGCTGCGTCCTTTTGGAATTGACCTGGAAGGGATGGATAAGTTTATTTCATGAGTAAATGGAGTGTTCACATTATTTTGTTATTGAACTCCAACATTGCACTTGATCTAACGTGTTGAGTAACGTTACTCTGAATGCGTGTCCAGCAGTTCCTCCAAATCCAGCTGGCGGACGACAACTCCAAAAGTAGTTACACCCAGCTTTGGGTGTCGAGTGACATCACTCTGTAGAGCCACTGCATCAGGGTTTAGAAGTGACTTACCAAGCTGCACGCACTGTTCGAAGCGTGCCCTTCTCTCCTCCGCCAGTTCCTCCAGATCCAGCTGGCGGTCGTGCAGGAACTCCAACAGTAGTTGAACCCGGCCTTGCGCGTCGAGAGGCGTCGCCTCCGATTCCGAGCCACTCGAAGCCATCACATCAGACGCCTCGGCGATCGCCGCTGCCAACTCCTGACCTTGTTGAACGACCTGCAACGGATGTTTGTATTGATTTACATTTTGATTTATTTGTTCTGGCGTGTTTTGTAGACCCTATATTGTGAAACGCTGTCTTCCCCGCATCCCTCAATGTGGACAATCAGTTAAAGGCCCGTTTGATAGCCGCGGCGTAACACTATAATCGACTCAATAAGTCGTGTACGGGTTATTAATTAAGTTATTGGTTGGTAAAGATGGGTTAATCTTTCATGCTTAAACCTTTTTATTGGATCATACATTTTTTAAGATCTTTACAAAATCATAAATAACGAATGTATACCTATAACGCCATCTATTGAGACATTTTTGTACTAGGGTTTCGTTAACGTTTTAACCGTCATGATTATACTACAATGTAAACATCCCAGTACTTATAACAAACAGAAGATTCCTCGTCTAGAAATATGTGAACTGTTTTAACAATTAAATGTTTTGAGAAAAATATTCAATGCAAGACACTGCGATAGCCCACGAGAGACAAGCAGTTGTGCCACAACCACAAGATCAAACCATACATAATTGTCTTATACTATGTTGATTTAGTTAGAGTATGTTTTGACTATCCGGAGAATAACCAGAGAATCTCCGGTTATTTGCTCCGAATAGTCAAACTGGAGAATCTCCGGTTATTCAAAAAAATCACTGCATTATCTCATGAGGTTAAAATTGCCTCCGGTACACTACACACCTCTAATGCAAGTAAACGCAACTATTTGAGAATAAAATGAAATAAAATAAATTACTTAATTAAAAAAGAAGAATAATAATTATGATTTTTTTCTTATGAAATTGATAATCTTATACTTTGAGGTAAGTACGAAACATCTAGGTCCAGTCCATAAGTCCAATGAACTTTCCTCATGATCTTTCCTCTTATAAAAATCTTTCCTGCCGTGCAAAATAAATAAAGCACGGCTTTCAAAAATTCTTTATACTTAAATGTAAACTTGTAACGGAGGTAGATAGTTAAAAATCCCAGCCTCATCTCATCAATGACTCAAAACGCAACGATAGCGCGTTCTAAAAAGGGTACAACTTTACTAGCGCCATCTAGTTTAGAAACGGGAATCAGTCAATCCGCGACTCCGTTGATTATTTAAAAGACCGATTTATAAGCCTGTTTCACTATTTACTAGCTGCCGACCGCGGCTTCGCTCGCATGATACCTGGATAAAAAATGGCCTATATAATAATCCAGCACATGTACTATGTATATTCAAAGATTCATTCACATCCGTTCAGCCTTAATTTGTTCGTTCAGAATTTGCTTAGAAATAAATAGTCATTTTCATACCTGCCTGCATTGTAATTAAATTTTAGAACACAAAAGCTGTTACTGGGACTTAACTAGAATAGATGGATATGTTGTCTCGCGGACTTTTTGTAGACATTAATAAGATCTATAAACCTGTAGTACATTTGTTCTATCATTAATAGTTTTCGCAGCGCACGCCAAAAACAATTTTGGATTTTCTACCTTGGGTTTACAATATTGCAATTTCCTTACGGATCCCTAATTTTTTTTAAATAAATTATATAAATAAATTATAGCCTATGTTATTCCGTAGTAATGTAGCTATCTACTGGTGAAAGAATTTTTTAAATCGGTTCAGTTGTTTCGGAGCCTATTCGTTACAAACATAAAAACAAACAAAACATCTTTCCTCTTTATAATATTAGTGTAGATTTGCATTGCCAGAACGCTGACTTTCAGGGTATTACCCTAGGGCTACCTAGAATGGTGTAGTAAAAAGAGGGTACATTCACTCCATATTAATTTGTCGCGAATTGTGAAATCCTTTAATAAACTACAGGTTCATTACCGCGAGCCCCGGGTCCTCGCCATTGTATTCTTAATGATCATTTACGATAAAACTTACAAAGTGTCTGCACTATTTTATTATTTAAATATGCTTCAAAGATAAATTACATGACACATCGCTGTTTTCCATGATAAGTATAATTTTAATAACACTATATTGTACTCGTAAATGAGACAGTTGTTGTGTATATTTCTAAACTCATCTCATGTTGAACGGATTCTTGCAATACACATACTCGTAATGTTGATTTGAGTCTGTACCCAAACCGCATCTAAAAATACACTACACCCAAAAAAAATCTAATTGTAATCAGCCTGTTCGTAACGCGAACAAGCGTGGAAGGTAAAGGCAAGAAACCACACACGACATTTTAAGAAAATGATCCCTTTACAATCACATTACATTCACATTTACATCACACAAGAGAGCACTGGTGGTCTAGTTGGTAGTGAATACGCCTTTCGATCCTAAGGTCGTGGGTTCAAATCCAGTCGTGTACCAATGGATTTTTCTGTGCAAACAAATTATGTACGCTGTACCAGTACTCTCAAACAGGGAAAACATCGTGAGGAAACCCGCGGCTTAGTCAGCTCCGCACGTATTGACCATGTCTATCTTGTGGACAAGGCCGAGTAAGATGAGAGGAGGGAATAGGTGCTGGGCAAGCCATTTCCATCTTTATTCGTCCCGGGTATTGCAGCGTCCTGTTAGTGAAGGTAAAAAGTTGCCTCCTGACGCTGTATAAATCATCTACTATAGATGGTAAAAGGCCTTTTATATTTATAATCACATGGGGTTGACATAAGTGAACGCATATACGGGGCTGAAAATATAGATAGATTTAAAAATGTGTGACCTGATAGGTAGCATGTTGCATGCGCGCCACGCTCTCAGTGTGAGCAGCGAGGGCTTGCTCCGCCTGCTGCGGGTCCCTCGGCGGTTCCGTCCTCTGTAGCTCGTCGCCCCACAGCTCCAGGCGGGACGAAACCTGAAAATCCATCAAAACTCATCAGCATCTCTTTACCCTTAACCCACAGTATGGGTTCGATACAACTTGACTCCTTCGAGTTTCTGCTACCACTTGTCATCTTTTGCGGGTCTGGGTGTTGTAGTGCCATGGTACTCGTAGTTTCTGATACCCGTGTCAGGTAATCCGATTGTAGGGTTAGAACTATGTATGTGACGGTTGGGTATTATGTATTAGATACGGTAAGGAATCGTCCATTAATCACGTGAGGCTCGAAAGGGGAGAGGAGGGGAGAGTGTAGTGAGATACTTATCAAGTGTGTGTTTTTTCTATTATTAATGAATAATAAATAACATCCAACAGTCACATACATAGTCCTGACCCCACACTAGGATTCCCTGTGTCGTGGGTATCAGAAACTACGAGTACCATGGTACCACAACACCCAGACCTGGAAGAAATATTTGCAGAACATTCAAACATTTCTCCTGCAGTGGGAATTGAACCCGCGCCTCTTGCGTCTCTGCCGAGCAATCGCCCGCCACGCCACCGAGGCCGTATTAGGTTATACATGTGTCTAAATATACTTGTAGCAAAAAAACACGTTATTATAGGTAGGGGGGTGGGGGGGTTAGGTACCTTTAAAATATCAGTAAACCTTCCAATACAGCAATAAGACTCGCTTACAACAAAAATAGAAGTTCGGTGACCTTAGTTCTTTTACACATACGGATTTCCTAGCATCGGATTTCACATCAGTAATGATATGATAATTAATTGAAGTGTAGTTGCTGCCGTTTTACCAGAGTTCCGGTAGTCGGACAAATGGGACTACAATCGTGTCGTAGTGGGTAGAATAATGTATTTATGAGAGAACTATTCAATATTAAAATCAGGCATTCGATTGTACAATAGCCTTTGAAGCGTGATGTGCAATGAATAGAAGTTTTTAGTTGGATTGTTGCCAGCGAAAGTGCGATATACTAAGTTTCAAATTTTGTATTGAGTTGTTTTCAGTAACCTTCAGTTTTCAGCGATGTTTGTTCGAATACTCTTTAAATTACTCAAATACATTCCTAATTCGACATTCGAATTAATATTTCATATTTTGGCGGAAGACTTCAAGGATATAATCAGTTTTACCTTACTATAAACTAACTACGGAAAACGTCATATCCTGAGACGGAAAGTTTGATGGCATATAATTATTCACACATCAGTGAAACTTGAAATACTTAATAATCGAGTGTTACTTCGACAATAAAAACAAAATCCATACAAACACTCGTTGTTTAACCGCATTCTACCTAAAAAACATACATAGCTATCGTGAGTTTTTCCAGACTATACTAAACAGGGACTAGTAAAAAGCTAATTAAAACTTGTACAGCTCTTTAGAGCCGACAATCGTACTAAATTCAGAATGCATACTCCGTTTCCATACCATTTCTACTCCGTCTTACCTCGCTCACAATGACATTCGTAGGACAAACTTCATACTTTTTTTTTGTACAGTCACTGGCGAATCTGGGAATGCTCGACGGGGAAAAAGTTATCCTTGAACAAAAGACTTACTTCAAGAGCGTCCCTCTCGAAGTGGCGGAGCTGCAGGGTCAGCTCAAGCCTACGCTCGCGGTCCGACCAGAGCTCCTCCAGAGCGCCGCGCGTGCCTCGCAGCCGCTCTAGAGTCGTCTCCACGGCCGCCGTGCTCGCCGCGTCGGAGTCGCCAGACGACCTGCAGAACACATTTACCGTGAACCCTCAATCGTTTAAGCTGGGTGTTTCAAATGCAGCTACAAACTTTTGGGAGTAATTTGCAACTTAAATCAAAATTCTAGTCAGGTGAGACTTGAACCCCGGCGTCGCCGTGTTGCTCATTAACTGTTTATTAATTGAGCTTAAAAACAGTCGTCACGACGAATTTCTAAGGATACATATTAAATGTAACGTGAATATATTATAAAACGCGAATTTACAGAGCCACAATTGAATACCACTAACAAAGAGAGTTTACGTTTACTGTGATTCCTGCGTATCATATTTATGCAGAAGCTCCGATGGGAGGCTATTCACAGAGAGTTCATCCTAAAGCCCCCTTACTCCGATTCCCTGCTCTTCCCCGCTCCGTTTCTCCGTTCCGCTTCCCCGCTTCGCGCATAAATTGTATGACGAATTTAAACTAGTTCGCAAATTCTTGTCCACTAAAGCGGAGCGAACGTTTTATGCAATCTCTGGTCGTGCTCTCCTCTTTTCCGCTCCTCTTCAGTGGACAGGTAGCTTTAGGTAATACCTATACTAATTGCGAAAGGAAAATAAGTACAGGGTTAAGAAAGTAAGTATAGGCTTTATATATTTTCTGCACCTAAAGTTAGGCCAGAAGATAAAATATATTTCTAAAATATACGTTAACATTTACTTTGAATTTTCTGTACAAGATTACAATAGGCATTATGCTACAAAGGCACATATGCGGTGGACAACAGACCAGCATTCTTTTCAAATGCTATTCTCAACTGGCGAATATATTTTACATTACTTGCTTTACAAATGAACAAAATAAGAGTGCACAAATCGGCTGTTGTGTATTTTACGTAAGAATTCAGTTTATTTGTTTATAATTTATAAAACCTTCGTTACCTACTTAGTATTACACAACAAATGTAAAATTCTAATCTAGGACATTCTTTTTAATATGATTAATCATATTTTGCAGCAATCAATCTTAAATATGTGCACATTAATCAATCTAATAACACAAAACAATGGATAACTGCAAAAAACAAATAATTTTAAATGTTTTCAAACTTTTTTTGCCTTTGTGTCAGTAGTAACCATTGATTTGTACCATTGATGGTACAAGTGACACAACTTTGTATCCTTAGTTATACAGAAGTGTAGGGAGAATCATGCCATGGGAACTTTTAAGTCCATTCAAATTTGACATTAGTCAAAGGCCTCTCTACCGAAGCATATTGCCATACGCATATTGATGATGCAATAGTTCTTTACAAGCTCATAAAACCCACCGCAATATACAATAATAATATTATAGCCTGTTAAACTGCACAATTCGAACGATCTTTCGTTATAGAATATGAAAAACTAGCTTATGCCCCCAGCTTTGCTCGCGTGTTGCCCGGAAATAGTAGCTTGTGTGTTATTCCAAAAAACGTAGGTACTATGTATACAATACATTCCAAAATTCATTCAAATCCGTTCATCCGTGACGGCATGATTGAGGCACAAACGTACAAACATCGTCACATAGTCACAAACTTCCGCATTTATTATATTAGTAGGATGGTTAGAAGATATACATATATACTTCTCTGCTGAACTGGGAGTAAAGAAAAAACATAAATGCGTCCAGCTGCTTCTCCCCCCGAGCATGTCGTAAAAGTCGACTAAGTGAAAGAAATAGTAACCTCCAAAACGATGGACCACCTACAAGAGCGATGGACTGAATTGATCACCTGTCACCATGGTCCACCATATCCATCAATGGATTGAAATCAGTAGAGGCTGCAAGTTTTCTTATGTTTGTGGCTCTGCTCACTCCCTTAGGGATACGGGTGTGATAATATACTTAGATACACTTTTTGTGAAAATCCCAACTATCATCATTGTATGAATTTTGACAGTTGGTTACTTTTCGGCTGGAACACAAGCCAAGGTGATTGCAAATGTTCACTATGATGGGTATTTACATACATACATATTATGAAACAATGCATGGAAGGAGCCTTTAAGGCGCACTTTAAACCCTTACACCACACTGGTTCGAAAGAACTGGTGACACAACTAGCTAGCTAGCTACATATTATCACACTCGTATCCCTGACTCGTACGTATATGTTAGAAGATGTCCAACCAAAGTACTTACCTCCATCGTAAGCACTGCACCGGGGACTTATGCCTGTGAGAACGTCGATGATATTTGAGCATTTTTTTTCAAAAATGCTCATTTCACCTACTATGGGAAGCAATAACAGCCAACGCTTCGGTAATCGTTATTCAAATCGTAACCGTCACTGCGAATACTAAGTATGAGCAGTACGGTAATGCAACGAGCACGTAACAAGCTTAGGGAATTATTTAATGGATGTAATTAAAACCCTACGGTACTTTAATGATCATCATAAAATTAATACAGCTTTATTATAAACAATAGTGGTCCACCAATCAAACTCATACCAAACCGATTAAAAATGCGATAAGAATAATTTATTTAACACAGGCATCCGCCTGTGGATTACCTCGCGTGATACGTGGATAGAAAAAAATGAAGTAGCCAATGCGTTGTTCCAGGTAAAGGACGTATATTCTAAGATTCATCCAAATCCGTTTAGCTATTGCAAAAAAATACGGAAACGAGTAGATGGTAACCCTTAATAAACGCAAGAGCACCTACATATCATAACGTTAAGTAGTAAATTATAAGAAACGAAACCTTATGCCTTTGTGTATTAATTTTAGAATGTTAGAAACTCGATCAATACAAGATAAATACATGGAGACAAATTTTAATAATTATATTTGTGACTATGAATGAACCAGAGCTACTTGTATTTTTGTCGGTTGCTTGTCGGTGTATTTCGCAAGGTCCACGACACCAACATCCCGTCTTTGTCTTGTCGCCAAACAGCCCTAATAATAAGTAGGTTGCAAGTCAATTGCTGATTGGTTAATCACAAGGTTAAAACGTTGCCATTATTATATCATTATCTCTTTATTTTTGAGGAGCTTACACATAGCGTTTTCGGCTGGAATAATACATTTGGAGTATGCTAACGACCCATCCGGATCATAAATTTGATCTTCTTCGTGCACCAGGCACTGCCTGATAATTTCAAACACAAATATGCTTCGTTTATGGGGCTAAAAACTTTATTATGTGTTTGTAGTTGCACTAATTTGTTTTATCACTTCAACGACCTTCTATTGTAGATCAAGGAAAAAGAAATTCGAAATTATTTTCTACGCTATAGCGACAATGACGTTCGAATTGAAACATCGTATTTTAATAGCGTATTGTTAAACCGGTCATGCACCTTGAATTTGACAATGGCACATTTTTACATAAACAAACGGGCACAAAACAACGTAGACTATGAAGCTGTTCTGGTCAAGATCTGGTAATGTTTCTAAGAGCAGGCCACAGCTGCTCGTAGAACAGTAACTGACTGACAAAAACGATACAAGCAGCGTTCTCTACGATCGCTCGCAAGATAACGTTACCCGCGCTTGAACGCGGACTGCGTGGCTAATTCGAAGAAAGTCCCAGTTGGTAACCCCCATATTTTGCGGCGAAATTACCCGTGCAGGTAATATCTCGACATCACGACTAGAACTGGTTTACTCGTAGAGGTTAAACGCGAGCAAAGCATCGTCAAAGCTCGCAAGATCCGTCCCATGTTAGGTCGATGGTCTTACAGCATTTCGAACGAAAGCAAGAACTGCTTTCGTTCAGCATTTCGAACTGCTAAAAAGAGTATTTTTGTCCATAGAAGAGACGGCTTTGATTTGACTTCACGAGACGCAACAAGTGACCGAAGTCAAATTACGCAACAAAACGTTTTATGTTACTCAAAACACATTTGTATATTGTACTAGATTACCCTCCCGTGGTGTAAATTTTGACACCGCGTTTTGCCCTTTTTTTGAGGTTTATTTTGAAAAACTGACGCACTTGTCCATTGATGTTGTATTTATACGAGTAGTATCCTAACCAAGTTTCGAGCCAATCGCACCACCCGTTAAAAATTCCCACACAAACTTTGACACCCCATTTTGACCCTTTTTGAGTGTTATGGGTTTATTTGTACCAAAATTGAGCGATTCGAACAAATCTATAAACATTTTTTACTTATCTTTACCACCCTGTTTAACCCCGTCAAAGGCTGATTTACGAAAATTAAATTAGCCTATGTGTTATTCCAGAACCCAAACTATTTACATTTTATATTTTATCTAAGTAAGTCTGTTTAATAGTTACGGAGATACGTGGTAACATATATTTATAAGTAGGATTTATATGATGGAAAAGGGGAGGTAACACTCATTTAATACCTGGGAAAGAAAACTAGAAAATAGGCGCGCTAATTTATGGAGCGATTAAAACATCGATGGACGAGGAGATGCGAGCATTCCAGTGCTAAGACCGTTGCCGGTGTCGCCGGAGCGAGGCGCATTCCTCACGCGTCGGCGCCCAATCGGAACCAAGAGATATCGTCAACATCTTGCACTATATCATATTCTACAAATAAACGCATCATAAACGACGACCTCTGCGGCGTGGCGGCCCGACCGCCCTGCGCTGACGCGCAGAGTTCGATTCCCGCGGCGGCGTAAATGTTTGCATCTTTGGGGTCTGGATGTTGTGTTTACCCTGGCTCTGGCAATTCCTAATACCCACGGAAAGAAATCCTAGTGTGGGGTCAGAACTATGAATTTGACTGTTGGGTGTTATATATTTATGTATTAGGTCAACGAGTCTACGGTAAAAAAAAGTTTTAAAAGCCGGTAGAATGCGGCACCCCAGAGGAAGGCATTGCACAAAGCATTAGTACGCTTCAAGTCGTAAAACCTATACTTTGCCGTCATTATAGGTAATTAAATTCCGGTCTGGGAGTTTTAATTTAGTGCCGCTGATGGCGAGCAGCCTTTTGTTATTATTTATAGTTCTAACACTCTTGTTTGAGTTAAAACACATAATACCACTGTTAACCGTAATGAGATCCTGAGTTAATATCGGCAAAAGTGAAGAGTCTCCACCGAACCTACTTATGAATTGCTAGATGCCCTAAGATAACTTCAGCCAAATGAGAAAAATAAAATATGTAAACCCAAGAGAAGCTTTCCCGAAATCAATTTAACTCTCAGCTATAAATAAACCTCGTTTTAAAAACGAAGAATTAACTTCTCCAATATGAAAGTTTCAGAGCTTAATAAGGCATGCAAGCATTACTGTTGAATATTTGCACTCGAAGTTCGCTCGCCACTTGGAAGCAACATTATTATAACAACTGCAGTGAGTTTAATACCCTAATATAATTTTCGATTCAAAGTCGCCTGCCAGTATTTTCCGCATTAATTACTTGAACTCAATAATGTCATCGCTCGGTTGGTAAAGGAAGACTTACAAAATGCTGATTAGGTAATGGCGGGGAATCAACGAGCGATAACTGTTAGATACTTGTACAGTTGTAAATTAAAAATATGTACGCCCGATGCCATTTTTTACGAGTGAATGCCCGAAGCATTCACTCGTAAAAAGTGAATTGTGCTCGTGATGTGAACACCAAGCAAGGGAGCCTCGACCGCTGAACAATTAGGGCTTAGTGGTGGTTTATGGGCAGTTAAGAGACATCTATCGCCGGTCATTCAATAGAGGTACTGTCTGCAGTCAAGAGAAAACGGATGAAAAATGTCGAGAAGCATGCTTGCGCGACACAGGGCACCGCTTGTCACTGCCGCTACATAAATACAGTATATCGATAGGCAATATCAATGCTTCGCTACACCAATCAAAGCTTTGCATAGAAGCAGCATAGTTTAAACTCAAAATAATCACAAGTCTAGTAGAGTTAAAAAAACATTACCAACGACTAATGAGAGTAAAGCTAACCGTTCTTTTGAAATTAATATTAGGTTAGATGTATTACGCACTGTTTAGTATGAATGTAATTGATGTTTTTCAAACATATATCGTTATGGAGCGACGGCCGCGGCTACCATTGTCTTGCGCGGACGCGTCTTCTTTTTGATAAACACATTCCGCATTGAATTCTTGCATTCATTGCGTCAGTAACACATCAAGGGCATCTGATAATGATGGACGAAAACGGATTTCGCCTGATTCATAGATATTCAATCCTCGATGTAAAGTCTATTGTATAAGACACCAATGGATAACGATTATAAATCGCAAGCCAAAGCTGAAGTAAATGCACGGTGCATTCATAGGATCAAAATACCAATACTATTAATTAATCGATTCAGAGAGACGTTAACGTAAGTAGTAAGTGTGTATTTCTGTCTTTGAATACGTCGGTAATTGATCGGCGACTTGTTAGACGTCTCATTATACGGGATTCAGGTTTAGCTTGGGAGCGCAGAGTTGTGGGAATTATTAACCGAAGCGACTAAGACTTAAATTGATTAAACACGAACTTTATGAATCTTGTCAGAGCATATTGCGAGTTCACACTTAAGCCATCAGTCATTATAACACACATACAGTGCACAACGGCAAAACATAAATAAGGAAATATAAGAGAGACATTAAGGACACATCGTGATGTGATGCTATGGTGTTGTATGTGTAGTGTACAATATACTCAATAGATGTACGAGTACTTTCTACATGCGCCAGTGGTTGCGTGACTGGCGCCCCGACCGCTACCCGCCAGCATGGCTCTAAGCATACAGCACAACCAGACATGCAAACGATGCGCTTGCGACTTGTTAATACATCAATAAACAAACACGGAACGAGATTTAAAGCGCGAAACATATACCGGACACAGAACGAACTATCAACACGCTTTTTTTTCTATAAATTTCTGTAAGCAATACTTCCTCAGATATATTCTTACAATAGCTGAGAGCCAAAAAATAAACTGCATAAAGCTCAGTTCAGTTTTGGCACTGATGCAAAATTGATCAATGAAGAAAAATGCCGTATTTTTTTTTATTGAATATTGCCTGTTAATAGGGATTAACTTGAGGTGCTTTAAATTAACTTTCTAAGTCAGCGGTACGACGAATGCAATTTGCTATCAATCACTCAGAAGAAAAGTCATGTGAATTATCTTTTTGCTAAAAGTTTCAATTCACATATTTCCCTTACAATAGTAACTAGCTTTCTCGGTACCTAAGAACTGGTAAACACGATAATCATAGCAAGACAATGGTTCCGCATCGTAATTTGTAATATTTCTACGTGAGAGAGCACTATTGGTCTAGTTGGTAGTATCCCCGACTTCCAATCCTAAGGTGGTGGGTTCAAATCCAGTCGTGTACCAATGGATTTTTCTGTGCAAAAAATTTATGTGCCTTATCTATATCAGTACTCTCAAACGGTGAAGGAAAACATCGTGAGGAAACCCGCGGCTTAGTCAGCCTCGCACGTATTGACCATATCTTTCCTGTGGACAAGCCTGACTAAGCTGAGAGGATGGAATAGGTGAAGGTAAAAGTTGCTTTCTGACGCTGTATAAATCATCTACCATAGATGGCTATAGACCTTATTATTATTCTACGTAAGAAAAGAATAATAACAACGGTGACCACGTGGCGCGGTTAGAGTTTATATTGAATTTATGGAATACGAAAAAAAAGTTTCTCTTGCTGTAGTATTTAACAAAACAAAAGCATAGTATGTCAAAAAATCAATGCTGTAAACTTTTCTGAAAGCCTGAAACACGTAAAACAGCATTCTTTATCACATATCTTCAATACGACCATTTTATATCGGTATAAAAAATGCAGAGCTTTGATGAACGCTATATAGAACGCTTCTATAGATGCACAGACCCGCTCAAAGTGCACTTGTACCGTTTCATTTGTTAGCACAAATGAACTTCTAATAAGGTTGGCGTTTCGAGGGTACGTCGACTCCCCCTATACTTTCTATACTTTTTTACGATAATGCGGTGCGTGTAGTGTACATACTTGAAGAAAAAAATTACAAAGCTAGCTAACACAGATCTATTGAGGCTCGTTGAAGATAAAGAACGACTTTGTCGAATCGGTTCGATGTATCAATAAAAATGTCGTAAAAAAGTAGATAAAAAGAGTAGATAAGATGTCAAACACTGTCAGGCCAGCCCTACCGAGCATACCAAATCTGAGTAACACTTGGATCAGATATAACAATAAAGGAATTAGAACTGGAAGACTGAAGGGAACGCATAATTAAGGCACAATAAAGCGAATCGTGAGAGCGAGATTTGATTACAAATCAGTTGAAGCTTCATTACATTAACAATCAATAAGAATAGATGTGGTTGAAACCTTCAAATGCAGCTATAACTTTTTATTTGAAAGAGAATATTTTTCTCATATTCTTATAAACAGATCCACGCTGAAATATTATAACAATCATAGGGTGGGCGTCTCGACAGCGTAACAATTCAACTAACTTGAGGAGAGGGTATTAGCAAGGACGATGGTGTGTGTGCGCTGCCGGTGGCGGGGGCGAGAGCGTGAGGTCACGGCGTCCCCTCAACATCTCCCGTGGACCTTACACGACCGGCCGGAAGAACCGATTGCGAGACAATTTGAATCACTGAGACCCATCAAGCTTTGTTGACCACTTCCCGACAATCTCTGTCACTGTCGGCGTACTGAACGAAAACACCCATGTTCTCCTCATTAATTCAGGCTTAATATATACGCCTAACATGACGGGGAACTGTGAAGGGACTCTCTATCTTACTAGAGTAATAAAAACTGAATTCGATTTGTTTACAAAGTTCCGCGCTGCAAGTTAAGCAGTTCTCGCACGCCTATTACTTTTGATAAACTAACAAGTTCAGCGTGTATATAAAAACGAAATATTGCGGAACAATTGCGTAAATCCCGTAAAAAATTAGCTTTTCGTAACTATGCACGAGGTCAATCAATTACATCTGAGAAAGGCTACGCTTGCGAACGACGGAATGCAATGGCGGATCTACCTAATCAAACAATGAAGAATGGCGATATTGGCTATCGGCTTTTTATTTTTTCAAGGGGACGGGAGTAACAACGGAGGAGCATTCTGTTGAGCTAATATTGACCAAGAGCGACCAACCAAGAGGCGTAATATAGGGGACATCGCAGACTTTGTGGGCGGCAGTTGCAAACAATGCTGCATCTGTCCAATGTTCCGAAGGCAATGAACAGATGGCATCTGCTTCTTTGACGTTTGAACATCACTGCTAGTCCATTGGTCTCAGTTAATTGAAAAATATATAGTATTTGCAGATAAGAGGATCGAAAGAATAACGTTATTTCTTACAAGTATTATGTAGATTCAAAGATGGTTCATGTAGAGGTAGTAATTAAAGATTATACTTAGTATGATTCAATTGAAAAATCCGTGATTGGTCACGTCGGAACCATACATTTTGGTGCAAAGGAATGTTTTAAAGTCAAAGGTTTACAAAGCGACGAGCCCGGTAAACTACCAAAACATAATATGTTCTGTGCATCGTTATTATTTTATTTTTGGACTGGAAATATAAAATGATAGTAATCTTTTATTTGTTATTTCTAGCTTCAGATTCAATTGCAAGAAATATCAGCAAAACAACTCAAAATTCAATAAGGTAGAAGCAATTTGAGGACGAAGCAACTAGTTGATTTGCAAATTACGGTGTTTTCACTCAGAGGTACATACAGACAGATAAGCGAATTTATAAATGCGACACATTTCGGACAAAAACTGAGTACGTTACGAATGTGACGAATCTACCTCGAGTGGATAATATACCTTAGAACCTCACAAAAAGAGAAGTCGACACTTTCCCTGTGAATTTACGTAGCACGTATTTGAATTAATTGATAGTCGGTGTTAACAAGCAAGGCATACGGCAATATGCCAAGCCGACTAAGTTCATAGAGAAAAGGATTGGCGCACGATGTATGCGTATTTACATGTATACACATTATTATTATGCTAAGCTTGCTTACTTCATTAGTAATTGCTTTCCCCGATTATTTCTATGGTGATTCTCAACAACAAAAACCTTGTAAATGGTAAATCTACGTCAAAGGGCTACCATTTAATTTTGTAAAGGCACAGTATTGTAGATTTGATCTCTTTGATTCGTTCCCCTATCGAAAGGGGGTTTGCGAATGACGGACAGTTCGTTTAATAAAGCAAATAGGTATTGTAACTATGAATAGGTGTGGTGGGATGTAGGTACTTTTTCATACCAGATACAGTTTGGGATAAGGCACCGAGTTTTAACCGACTTCAAAAAAAGGAGGAGGTTCTTGAGGCGTCTATATTTTTGTTAATTTGCGAAAAAGTAAACCTAAGAGTCAAAATACGGTGTAGGCACAAATTTAATACATGTTTCGTAGATAAGGCGTATGTAATAATAATTTATGACCGTGTAACTTATGGTAGAGAATAGGTACTTCTAATAAAACTCGAATAAAGAGTTTGTAGGTACATGCCTAATGTGCAAGAAAACAGAAACTATGTAAATACTTTCTAAATAAAAGAAAACGTGCGCTAAAATAAAAAAATAATAATAAACCTCGCACTAAACTAAATCAATTAACGCATAGATGTAATAAATGTAGGGTTTAAAGCCCTTAGCAATGATCACTTAGCGCCGTTTTCAAAGAGTAGGTAAAATGTAACAAAAGCAAATAATACCATGCAAAAACTTCTCTAAAACATTCCAATTTTGAACAGATACAAAAATTATATTTGTAATTTTGTACGACCTTCATAATTCACCACATAATCTTGTTACGTATTCGCCAAATACTGTTAATTGCCAATATTCATGACTACTTCTTTCTAAAAAAAACTACGCAAGCACATCCACATAAATGAAATTCACTAATGAATCTAAATACTGTGAGCTAATTATAATTTGTAGAAAATATATTTCATACGTATTCGAAATATTCAATGTTTTTGTCGCGAGAATAGAGGTCGGAAGAAGCGAGCGTGCACGTCACTCCGCGCACTTTCCCGGGCCGGTACTGAGCCGTGATGCAGCCGTGTGCAAGGCACTTATCGTCGCCGCTTGATCATTCAACAAACGAATCGCGCCGAAGAAAACTCGCGAAAAATTATAACTACATACTACGCCCGTATCCCTAACGGAGTGGGCAGAACCACAAGTTATCATAAGAAAACTTGCAGCCTCCTCCGATCCAAGGCTCCCAAGATGGATACGGTGAATGTATGTATGTATTTCGCTAGAAACGGATTTATTCTCATTATAATGAGAATAACATACAAGTTAGTATAGGCACATATATGTGCCTACACTTACATTATTGTAGGTATAGATCGCAGAATTATCAGTTTGTTCCTTAGAAAAA
Source organism: Scotopteryx bipunctaria (assembly GCA_949320045.1). Lineage (NCBI taxonomy): Eukaryota > Metazoa > Arthropoda > Insecta > Lepidoptera > Geometridae > Scotopteryx > Scotopteryx bipunctaria. The sequence goes on from OX439440.1 coordinate 3,406,037, forward strand.
TAAACCTAGGTATGTAATGTACACATGAGTATAGTAAAAATTTAATCCAAAGCTTATTATAACAGCTTGAATAGGTATTGAGCATAGTAAATGTTCAGTACGCAACGATTTCTGGAGGGCTGAGGGTCTTTTGTGTCTGAACTTTGAATGAATTCCCGACTAAGTTTGACAATATACTCATACTAATTGAAATTACTAAGTACTCTCGAGTGTCAACGGATTTTGGTGAACAAAATGATATTATAAAATTTAATATTTTTTACTTCTCCGCAGGACTGGGAGTAAAAAAAAACCTAGAATGCGTCCAGCTGCATCTCTCCCCGAGCAAGTCGTAAAAGTCGACTAAGGGATAGTATCTTCTCCAAAATGATGAACCACCTATATATGCGATTGGCTAATCACCTATCACCATGGTTCATCATATCCATCGTAGGACTTTAAATCAGAAGTGGCTGCGAGTTTTCTTATTGTTGCTTGTGGCTCTACCCACCTCATTTGGGACAGGGGCGTGATAATTATGTATTAGTTTTTTTTATATTGGGTACTAAAACATTTATGGAGCGATATAGAATGTAGCTGAAGAAGATAATGGATGTTACTGGTTGCGGTTACTACAAGAAAAGTAGAGATAAAAAGTTCCCACTGTCCATAGTCAGGAAAAATAAATTGGAAAACGTATTTTGCGTAGGCGCCACTTTTTTTCACTGCGATCCTTAAACCGTTTTATAAGGTATGCAGTCCATAGGGTCCCGGTGTCGCCTTTTCCTCTTACGGAAAGCGAGTTAGACGAAGGCTGATTCATTTTGTACCACGAAGCAATAACTTGTTATACTTACTTTTACTATAAATGGATCATGCGGTCCGACAGGACGACAGACAAATTACATATACAGCAAAACAGAAACATAAAAACATACGTATGTCTTAACAGTACAGTCAGCAAAGTGGCTTAATTTTCTGATGGCTTAAATTTAAAGTTAGTTTATAATAATTTTCCAGGCTCCGGTACCATTTTTCTACAGAAAGATCAGAAAAGTTTACTTTATTTATCAACTTTTGTTGCTGTCTGTACTTCTCTTTTACTGGACTATATTTTTATGGCAAATAGACAATATTTCAGTAAACAATGTTTTTTGTAAGAAGACGTCATATAAATACTCAGATTTCATAAAAATAATTTCCCAACTTTAAGCCAAGCAATCAATTGCCAATATACCATTCCAAATGCTCTTCTACTCAAGCATTTCACACAGTAACGTTGGGTATTGCGTCAATATCTCAGGTTAATTTTTCAACGGAGAGACAACCATGGGTATATAAGACTGCAATTTTGTATTGCAAACTGGCTTTAACGATTGAAATGGCAAGTTTTTCACGCGTTGAGTAAGAACATGCGCGTATGTCGGAAACTCGCAGAGTTCTCTGACCTTTTACGGGTTAACTCTGTATTTATAGAGCCTGTAGGATACCAGGTACAAGCTCTTTAATAAATAAGATATCAACAGACAATTTAAAAGAGATTTAATCATGATGGAAACTCCCTTTGATGACGTTCAGTTAGCTTTTCAAAGGATGATAAGATCAACTAAAGCTAGTACTGGTATAATGACTAGTATGCAGTACGGAAATAGCCAGAACATCAGTTAATCACATCTCTGTACCAATATCCGTCTCAAACCACAATCACTGAATACGCCAAGAAACTAATTAGAGCGCTTATGACGCAAAGTTTGTATCAATAAACAAATATCTGCATCAAAAATATATGTGGTTCTGTACCCAAAGGGCGCCCACGGGACTCTATTACTACGCCTCCGCTGTCCGTCTGTCAGCGCGCTGTATCTCATGAACCGTAATAGGTAGAGTTGAAATTTTCACAGAGTGTGTATTTCTATTGCCGCTATAACAACAAATAATAAAAATGAAATCAAAATAATGAAACGGGGAAATATTTTTTTTGTAACGTTCGTAATCGATCATCGAAGCTACCCATTTAAAAGTACAGAGTAAATCTCATATTAAAAAGTACATGAACGATGATACGGAACCTTTCGTGTGCGAATTCGACTCGCACTTGACCGGTTTTTTTAAACATGATAGTTCCTTTCTTTTAGTACATAATGATGAAACATGTCTTTGGCGGACAGCTATTTCACAGAAAGCTATGATGAGCGGAAGCCTAATTCAATATAACTCTGAACCGCAATTTTCTAAGATTTTTAAAACAATAACATCGCGCGAAACTAACGGGATAAAAACTGGAATAATTATTATCGTCGTCGTAAGTATTTTTTGTGGGATCTATAGTAAGCACAAAAATGTATACTCGTACTGTAGTACGACAAATATTGTGCGTCTCGGCAAACTTCGTGATTTGTATGAAAACCTTACTTAATTATCCGAATTATTAAAATACATACATATTATCACGCCCGTATCCCTAATGGGGTGGGCTGAGCCACAAGTAATAAGAAAACTTGAATATATATAGAATAGATGGTCCATCATGTTGAAGAGGATAAAATTAAAATAATAACTGAACGAACCCTATCAAAATATAAGTATCTACATAATTATTGTAACATCTCTATATTAAATGTCATCATCGCGTTAGTTCGTATATGCGGTCACCCGTCTCAATTGTGACCGCGCACAACGTTGCTTAACTTCAACGGTCAATCAAGAACGTCTGATTATATTAAACTGAGGTGTTGTGTCGATACGAATATTCTTATTCTAGTCATGCACCAGAACAATAAGTATAGAATAATAACTGCATTATGTATGATATAACCTGCCCGGCGATATCATACTTTCACCGTCATTCGTAATTTTGATTGCTTATTTAAATAATTGTTAGAAGCAAGCGACCCCAAGTCGCTCAAGCACACATTTTGTCAAAACGATATAAGGAAAGAAATAGAATAGAAAAGAAAACATTTATTCAACCACCACAGATGTGACATATATGGACAGAATTACATTAAAAATAACTATACAAATAAAAAACTAAAAAGGAAAGATATCAACAAAAAAAACTAACTAAACTCAACAAAACATAACTTCTACTTGTGGCGAGTCTCAGCTCAGCATATGCTGCTACAAGCCGCAGCGCTGCTGGTATTCTGCTGAGACCAGTGTTAGACATCTAGAGTCAAGGTAGCCGTTACAAAGATAACCCACAAAACAAAAAGACACGGGTAGGTAGGTACATATTGTTATAATATCAACTAATACTACGGTACGTACGGTAAGGTACCGAAACAAAGGTGAAAGTGCTGAATAGAGTCAAACTAAGAACTCTGTTAAGAACGATTGAAAAGAGAAGAGAAAAGATGATTGGCCACCTTATAAGACACGACAGTTTTATCAACACAATCATAGAAGGAAAAGTAGAAGGAAAGAGAGGAAGAGGAAGGCCACGAATTAGTTACATGAGCCAAATAAAGGAGAAGGTAGCGGTCGGGTCTTATAAGGACATCAAAGAGGCTGCGCTGGATAAGGATAAGTGGAAAGAGCTGCATCACTCACCGACAAAAGCACAGCTCTTAAATTAGAAGAAGAATACTACGGTAACAGGGACGTTAGGCAAAAAAAAAACGAATAAAGACGAGGCTACTAAATAAAGGTATGGCTGTGTTCTACTGAACTGGAAAACACTTTATCGACAAAAGAGGTGACATAGACATCACAATGAGCATGTCATTCAGTAGAAGCGACACTATGACTGCAATCTTGACTACACGTCTAGCAGTGAGCGTCGCGTGTCGACACCAACTGTTTTCACTGAAAACAGAGCGTCAGTTCTGCGCGATGCTCTTAGAAATTGGGTCGCGTCGCATACCGTTGAGTAACATCCGAGCGCCGCACAAAAGCGGGAGCTATTGTTGCACGAATTTCAATGTTCGAATCCAGGTCCATGGACACTATAGAAACCAGGACAATACTCTGTTGCTTTAAAGATGCACTATTTACAGCCCACGCTGGTATATTATGCACGTTATTTAAGTAGAACGCTGATAAAATGTTTTATAACCAGACCTGTTCTACGTCAATGTCATCCATTAAACGATACTGACAGAAACCAAGGACATCTATTATTCTAGTACTTCAATAATAATCAACGTTTTAGTTATACTAACGGCATATAAACTTAAAATCTATTTACTAATAAGTAGTAATTTTTTTGTTGTTTTATTTTTAGTTACCTACCGTACCTATTATTTAAATTGTTTCTACTTTTTTTACGACGTCCTTTATAAACTTTACTTTAGATTAAGATTAATAATAATATGAACCTATATATTACTTATTATAAAAATTAAGTATTTTATTGTTTAATTTTTTGTATAGTGTTTTTATGTAAGTCTAGATTAGCTTTGGATATAATCTATAATGTTGAATATTTCTTTATTAAATACATTTATTTATTTATATTTGGAAGACCGACAGCTTACATTATAGTAGTGGTATGGTAAACTAAATGAGAAAAAGAGAAGCCAGGTATGGGTCCTCACGGATAAATACATACATACAAAATTATCACACACGCACCCGTTTTCCTAATGTGGTGGGCAGAACAAAAGTAATCATAAGAAAACTTGCAGCCACGCTTGATTCAAAGTCCCGAGATGGGTATGGTGAACCATGGTGACAGGTGATCAGCCCATCGCCCATATATCTATATGGGGTGATTCTTGAATAAATAATAATGAACAATAAAGTGGCACCATGCGATTGACGGGCTATTCATTTACCTGCGAATACCGTGAGCTAGGCTATAGCTATAGGTATTTTCTTAAATCAGAACGTTGTTTGAACATAAAAAATATGGACTCCATATTTTTTACGTTCAAAGAACGGTCTGTATATGTTCAATTTTCTCAACTATTGGTGCATTCGTACGCTTCACTAGCAAGAAAAATAAACATTCGATAATCTAGCAGCATCATCTTGATCAGGCTCTCGATAAAACGAGTTAACAATACTCGGAGTAACAAGATTGCTTTTAAAATTATTTGTTACTAGCTACTCCCGTAGATTTACTCGTTCACGCGAGGGTAATAATAAAACATACTTTATTATTAGTCATTGCAAATACTTATGAACTCCGATTTCCTGTTTCCGTCCAAAAAAAGTCTATTGCGCGATAAAGGAAAAGAGAATGTCATGAAACTATCCAGTTTTCAACTTTAATTTCAGCTCACTTGTACCTCACAATGGAAGTAGACGAGAGCAAGTTCTTATCTGACTTTAAAGTATGCATCGGGCAGTTGGAGGGTGAACAGAGGCGGCACGTGCCCGTTCTCAGAGTAACAACACAGTTTCAAGAGCACTAAGAAAGTATCATGTACGAATTTTGCATAGTTTTCAACGCTGTCAAGTTTTAAGTTCTAAAACATTGTGTCAAGTGCACCAAAGGAGTCTTCGAGGCGCAACGTAGCGCCTTTCACCACACTGGTTTAAAATAACTAGTAATAGTTGCAGTACTATACATTTTCACCGGCGTATATTTTCAAAGTTACTGTACAATTCTTCTGCTTGATGTCAGTAGCCTTATTGGCGTTAACGACACCTATCAATCATTTAGTTTTATCATTAATCATTATGAGGTGAAAGTTTTTAGGGTTCCGTACCCGAGGGGTGCCAACATCCGTCTGTCAGCGGGCTGTATCTCATGAACCGTAGTAGGTAGAGTTGAAATTTACAGAAAGAATAAATAATGAAATAAGGTCCCATACTATTTATTATTTATACAAGAAACATTTTTTTATGTACGATGCTACGGAACCCTTCGTGTGCTAACTTCGGCTCACACTTGACCTGTTTTTTTTATATTATTTATGCCCAAATAGCGTTTTAAGTGAGCAGTTTGATAGTAGCTAGCATTTTAGAATGTTTGTAGTAATTATTATTAATTTATGATGTGCCATCATCCACATCATCATCATCCACAGTCCGACTTTACCCACTGCTGGGCATAAGCATCCACCACGCACGGTCTTGTGCTAATCCATCGACGGCCCACGGTTTTATAACTAGCTAACTTATACGCACGGCTTCGCTCGTGTGGTATAAATTTTGACACCACATTTTATCCCTTTTTAAGGATTATTTTGAAGAACCCTGAATCATGTGTCCATTAATTATGTATTTAAAGTATACTTATCAAATTTCAAGCCAAAAAAACGGGTATTGCGCCGTTTAATGTTCCCAAACAAACTATGACACCCTATTTAGCCCCTTTTCGAGGTCTATTTAGAAAAATTCTGAAACACGTCCATTGTGAAAAATCCCGCCTTAGTGGGTGGTTCTGCTATAAAAGGAAGCTACCTTCTAAATTTGAGCTTTCTAGCTTCAGAACTTTGGCCTGCGTTGATTGCAGAAAATGCATTATATCGAAAGCTAACTCTGAAAGTGCCAGTACGAATGAAATGTCAAATGCAACAAAAGCACGTTGCGGGTAGGTCTATTAAAAAATTCTAAAGACGCTTTCAACCACGGGAGAATGAGTATCGTTAGAGAATTAGGTCACGTTTAGTTCATTCAGTAAAATAAGCGAAACTATTCTCGAAAGCTCTAAGCTTTCAGGTAACAATATCAGTTTATTATTTCAAGGAAATGAGGTCGCTTATTGTAAACTAGCTTCCTCGCGCGGCTTCGCTCGCGTAATTTAAAATTTCGTCACCCCATTTTACCTCGCGTTAATACAAACCTTGACAACCAATTTCACCCCCTTTTAGGGGGTGTTTTGTAAAATCCTGAAACACGTGTATATTTATTTTGCATTTATAATATTCAGAACGATTTTAAAGTTGTGCGTTGATTGCAGAAAAATGCTCACTGTTTGATATATAGAGGGATTCTATACACAATACAAACATAATTATTATCACGCCCGTATCCCTAACGGGAAGAGTAGAGCCACTAGTAATCATAAGAAAACTTGCAGCCACTTCTGATCAAAGAATCCCAAAATGGATATGGTAAATACTCGTAAATATGACTTTTTCATTCACTTTCTACTGGCCTCACAGTTCAATTGTTAGTAACTCTGCTTTCTGCGCTATACGTTGTGCGTTCAATTTTCATCCAGGACAAATATTTTTGTGATGAACATGGAAATTAGCTGTGTTCTCACTGATCTAGCAGCCTCGCGAAGCTGACGCACGAGGCAAGTGCAAGGCTAAGCTAACACTTGCATCACGCGGCAGTCTCGCGAAGCTGCTCGGTCAGTCAGTATGCAGCTATCGTTTTGTGTCTGGGTCTCAGACCAAATAAAATGAAAAGACGCCGCGCCGCGAACAAAAAAAGTGAAGCCACACAAAACCGTGCTTCTGAAAGTAAACAGACACGCTCACGCACACACCTACACTAAAACCATGCACATCACTCTCGAGTCGTCGTGAATGAATTTTAGGTTACTTGGACCAAACCTCAAAACCTTCGACACACACATAGATAAAAAGGTGGCTTCACTTTTGTTGTTCGCGGCGCGGCGTCTTTTCTTTTTATTTGGTCTGAGGTCTAGGTGTTATAGTTAAGAAACTGTAAGACCTGGGTTGCGGCTTCACGTGCGGTCCGTGTAGAAGATTTAGAACTAATAGATTTAACACACTATCGAGATACTGTTAAAATTCGCGGATCGCGTCCTTGTCCATTCTATACCAAATCATCAGTATGGTGACAAATATCCCAACCATTTGAGATTAAGAGTCTCACGGTATTTAGGCTGTGCTAGCCAGGCCTGCAAGCGTTACCTGAAGTCCTGTCGGCGCGGTGTTGCCGGAGCTGTTTTATTTCATTTTATTGGATCACCAACGAGAATACTGAACTTATTTCTAGAGGACTGATATCTAGTGCTGTCTCAATCATAGGTGACCACTGCATGTACATAAAAATAACAATACTGTTCCAATGCACGCCGCGCCGCCTCAGGCGAGTCGTCGACCGCTGTACGAACTACAATGCACTATACCTGAGGTCCTGTAGTAAAGCGTCGCCGTGCGCGATGGTGGCAGCACACGCGTCAAGGCTGGCAGCGCGATGTTGAGCGCACTGTTCCAAAGCACGCCGCGCCGCCTCAGGCGAGTCGTCGGCTGCGCAGACGCCGCCGCCGCTGCGCAACGTTTCCAGCCATTGCACCAACTGCATAACAACAGTAAATGATATTGATGGACATTTCAGACAGCACCATCTAGTCCCAAACTAATGCCAAGCTTGTACTATGGGAGCCAGATGGATGATAGAAGTATGTAGGCGTGGTTTATGTATGTGTACTCTTGATTAGGCCTTTTTCCAAAAAGACGACCTCAGTGGCATGGCGGGTGAATGCCCGGCTAAGACTCGAGATATGCAAGTTCGAATTTCGGGGCTTCGAATATGTTTGCTTGTTGTGCAAGTATTTTTCCGGGTCTGTTGTGGTGCCATGCCAGTTTCTGATACGGAGTCCTAGATCCGGGTCGCACTCGCTAAAGCGGAGCAACTCTTCTGCCACGCCTAGTAGCTTCACGTTCGTATATGATACCCCAGTATTGATTCGTACCTCCTTCTCGTGAGTATAGAGCAGCACGGCGAGGTCCAACCGACGTCGGCGGCGGTCCACGCGCGCCGCGAACGCCGCGACGTGAGCCTCGAGCTCACGCGCCACGCCCAAAACCTCCTCCGGGTCGCATTCGCCGGAGCGAGCCAACTCTTCTGCGGCACCCAGTAACTTCTCCGCGTTCGTATACGTGTTCTGAGTGAAAGATCAGAGTTATAAAACAATGCGAATTAAAAGTGCACAGAGATTTTTAAGACCATCCAATATTAGGCTATGTTTTTGTTTGAGACTATATTAAACAGCTGAAATCTTAGCCAATCTGCGAAGTACACGTGACCTGGAATAACATATAGGCTACTTTACCACAAGTTCAACGCGGGCGGAGCCGAGGCCAAAGGGGCTGATTCTAAAATGAATGGAGAGCTATGCATTATAGCGCAACAAAGTGTTTGATTGAAGTTTGTGAGAATTAATCATTTATTTGTCATCATCATTTTCCTGCCCTTATACTACTCTATGAGTATGTGGGGTCGGCACAGCATGATCCTTGGATCATGAACAGTAATTTTTCTTCGTAAGTAGATACTATTTTAAGCTTAAGGATATTGCTATAAAAATTAGAGATAAGTGAAATTATATCCGAAACTTACTTGGGCAACATTTTCAAAATGTTCATGAGATTTCTGATAAACTCTAGCTTTATGGAGATTCCGTCCTATTCCAGTGTTCTTCTGCAAAAATACTTCGCCGTGATTCGAAAGCCAGTCCAGCACCTGCGAAGTTCAATTTGAATGAATTAGTAACAAAATTATGTACAAATTTATGTATACACCTATAGGGTAATGGTCTCTTTTTCTATTTTCCAACCATCTCTTTTCGGGTCTGTGTTGACTTAACTTCAAAGTAAGCACTAGTTAATTCAGAATGGACACTGAATCTCTCCTGTCGATTCGTCTAGACTCACTCGTACATAGAATAATTGAATATTCAAGAATATGACGACTTAATACTGTTTCATAAAAAAGAACATTTTACTTTTTAAGGTGGAACTAAAAGCGACAATCTCTTTGGTAGAATGCGTGCATTACGGCTACAGAAGAAATTAAAAAAAAAGACCAGATTGAAGATCTTTAGGACCAAATTGACGACCTCGGTGTCTTAGCGGTCGAGTACTCGGCTGAGACGCAAGAGGCGCGGGTTCGATTCCCGCTACGGGAGAAATGATTATATGTTCTGCAAATATTTCTTCCGGGTCTGGGTGTTGTAGTATTCTGTATTATAAGTATGTATTAACAAAAAAAAAGTATAAAAGTATTCTATCAGCCATCCGGTGTCCATAGTACAAGCTTTGCTTAGTTTGGGGCTAGATGGCGTGGTGTGAAATGTCCACAAATATTTATTATTTATTAGATCTTCGTATGTATTAGAAGAGAACCCACCTGCCGACAGTCCTCCTTGTAGAGCAGCAGCGCCAGTCGCTGGTGCAGCTTGAGCCGCGCCTGGTGGTAGCGGGCCTCCAACGCGCGGTGGTGGCCGAGGATCTGGTGAATGACGGCCAGCACGTGGTTGGCTCCAGAACTATAGTCGGCAGCGGGGTCACCGCCACTGCTGCCAGCGCTGCTCACTGTGCCATCGTTCTACAAAACAATGTGTTTGATAAGATCCATTATTTCATTATTTTGCGGCTAGATGGCGCTGTGTGAAATGTCCACAAATATTTATTTGTTATTTTTTGTACTATCAAGCTTTATCGGACAGTATTTTCTTAGTCAAAATTATTAAAATTAAAAGTACTTTATTCCTTAGAATATTAGCTAGGATCATGTGGACACGTCTTAAATCTACTTGAAATTACACCTGTTTCTAACACGACCAAGTGTGGAAGATATACAGGCAAGAAACCACGCTTAACTATTTTTTCCTTACAATCATGTTCATAAAATAGAGCTGCAAAAACTGTTTATTGAACGGAGCTCACCAATCAACAAGTTTGATTAGTTTGCGGAGCTCACCAATCAACAAGTTTGATTAGTTTGTGTATGTATGCAATGTAAATATAAATTACTTACCATATCAGCTGGGTCCGTTTGATGACACACTTGAACTAAATGATCTAGCTGGTACAGCAACTTTTTGCTTGTCGAATGGACCTGAAAAGACCGAAAAAGCCATAATGTATATAATGTTATCTTAGTCTGTTAGCTTAATCTACATTTAGAGATTTTTAGACAGCACTCATGTCCTTCAACTATACTTCAGCCAAAGATAAAATTTATGTAAACAAACCGCCAGTACTTAACCTAAAACATACTTCTGTATTACATGTTTATGGAACTTTTTAGTAGTACTAATAGTTAAATTAAGCTCTAAAAACTAATATTGTGAGGTTTATTTGACTAAAACTGAAGTGAATTCATCGTAACAAAGAAAAATACACGACGGTTTGTTTATTAAAATTAGAATTATATCTCCAGTTTGGCTGAAGTATAGTTTAAGCGTTCTATTGGCACTCTGAGTGCTGTTGCTCGGCGCAGGACACCCACACCTACGCGCACTTCGCCGTCGGCGGCTGTAGATCACGCTCAGAGATAGCCTAGCTTCTCACCTCGGTGTACGCCTGGCACATGTGCTCGTAGAGCTGACGATGGCGTTGCGCGTGTTGCTCCAACGCTCTTGGCTCGGAGCAGGGCGCTCCTCCCCCCGCGCCCTGCCCCGTGGCAAGTTGTAAGGCCACAGCGCACTGGGCGCCCCATCCACCCACCGCCGACGCGTACGCCTCCGCCTTGTGGTGGAATACTACGCTCAGAGACAGCACCGCTGAACGCTCCTCCAGACCTGCAACAATATAATATTAGATAGTTTAAGATTGGATGTTTGTTCCCTACATAGGCTACTTTTTATCCAATACTCGAACCATCCAAGGGCGCGGTAGGAATTAAATAAAAATAAATGTACCGTGTGGTTTCTTGCTTGTGGTTTCTTGATTAATTTTTCCATCCTTGGTCACCATAGTTTATATTTATTGAATAAATGCTTTACCTTCTAATTTGTACTAATTTACTTTCTAATTTATACTATTCTCTCTGCGCCCACGTGCTTTGTTTGACTGGCGTAAAACTTTTACTTGGTTGCCTAATGATTATGATCTTCTTATAGTCTTCATTAATTTCTAACAAATGTTTGCAGCATGTGCGTTACCAGATCTAAGCGTTTTTGACGTACCGGCTGCGAGCTGCTTATAAGCGCGTTCCAGCCGTAGTGCGAGCGACGTTATTTGCGCCTCGGCATAATGTCGCTTGTCCGAGAGTCTCCGCGCCGCGGTAGTAACTCGAGCAACACTAGGTCTGCCACCGCCAGTACAAGCTGCTGCAAAACTACAAAAAAAACTCACATTAAAAAGCTATTTCTGGTAACATTTCACCCAAAACTTGATCATTTCTCTAGTACGCAATACTTCTCCGCGAGACTGGGAGTAAAGAAAAAACCTACAATGCGTCCAGCTGCTTCTTTCTCTAAGCATGTCGTAACAGATGACTAAGGGATAGTATCTTCTCCAACATAATGAACTATCTGTATGGGCGATCGGCTGATCACCATGGTTCACAATATCCATCTTTGAATCAGGAGTGGCTGCAAGTTTCTTTACTGTTCTGTCCACCCCATTAGAGATACGGGCGTGATAATGTGTATGTCTGTATGCAATGCTTACCGCGCATGCTCCTCCTGCAACCGCTTCGCCGCGGCACACGACCGCCCAATTTCCACATACGTCGCAAGAAACGCTGTGCGATGATTTACAATCCATTCCAGCATCTGAGAAATAACGAGAAATGTTATGATAAACTAGAATTATGTCTTCAATGAGTATTATCAGAACATTGTCATACGAACAGACTGGCTTGATATTTATCAACATACCTTCTTGATTGTGGAAAATGAATTCATATTATGGAGTCTTTTGCGTGAATGAATTAGCAGCATTCTTTTGTCTAAGCTTTCTGTCAGATGTAACTTTGATAAGGAATAACTAAGCACTTGCGTGTAATTGATAAGACATGAGTTTTAACCGAATTCATAGATGATAGCTGATCCCACAGTCATCTCCGAATCATGCTAAATGAATTATGTGTTTTCGTCTTCGAACGTGAAAGTTTGTTACTTAAAGTCACAGATAAAGACAACTGATAAATCATGTGATTTCGATTTTGATGGCTGATGAGTCAAGCTATGCGTCTAGTTTGGTTCAAGTCATATGACTAGCTACCTTCTCGCAGTCCTGTTCAAACAGACGCAGCTGGAAGCACTGGTCGAGTTGCATCTTCTTGTGCTGCCAGAGTTTATGCGCGTGCGCGTGCGCGGACCGCACGGCCGACAGCTGGCCGCGCACGGCACTAGGCGAGCCGCAGTGGAAGGCGGCCGCCTCACCGCCGCCGCTCGCCTCAGAGCACGCCGCCTCCGCCGCCTCCAGCCTTTGTAGGACACGCTCACCTGAACAACAACAATTTCGCCTATATTAAAAATTCATTAACTTTGACTAAGCCTTTGGAGGACACGGTTAGCTTAGTCACAAAGTTTCCACTATATTCATAAAACTCAATTGACTGAAGTAATGAAATATATGGGAAGACGATATAGGGTGGCCTATACCCAACAGTGGGTAAAGTCGAGCTGTGGATGATGATGATGATGAATATCTTTGTAGTATGCAAGCTATTGAATATTTACTCCTTCTTCTATTTTCCATACTTGGTCACGTTACGAACAGCCGCAAATTTCAAAATGATTCTTGTGCTCTTATTGTATAAATTTATAAAAATTTGAATTTGAGTCGCATTAAGGACGCAAACAAATCACATAGCGTTAATACCACTACAGTACGATAGCAATTAAATGAGTTAATTGAATCAAACACGCACTGTCCATGTTCATTACTAATAGAATGTAAACATTTTTGACGAAACAATACATTTATACCAGTTTCTTTTGAATTCCACAGGCAATCGAAGCACATAATTCGTATTATCCAACGGCTTTGTGCATTTTGTAAGACTAGCGTAGGGTGTTAGCCGACAAGCACTGCGATACTATAACTCCTTGTTATACAATCGTGGCCGTAGTGGCAGCGACCCACCGTCATTCGACCGCGACTGATCGAGTATTTGCGAGTTTACAAACAATTTCAATAATCCTGTTCCGCCTATTAAAGTTTTCTAATCAATTATTGAATAGCTAAATCGTTTTATTGATGTAAAACGAGTATTTATGTCAATGTTGACATTAAGCTGTAAATAAATTAACTGATAATAATAGTAATAATTAGGCTGATCACCTGGCACGATGGTTCACCATAATAATCCATCTTTGGAGTTTAAATCAGGAGTGGCTGCAAGTTTTCTTATGACTTATGGCTCTGCCCAGTCCCAGTATGTATGTATAAACAAACTTAAAATATTACGTTGAAACAATTGGATGCCTAATACGTTCCTCGTGGACCGCACGAATCCGAAGGGGCGATTACTATCCTACTATATTATAAACTAGCTGTTGCCCGCGACTTCGTACGTGTGTAGTACATTATTTTGTTCTATAAATCAATAGTTTTCGCAGCGCACGCCAAAAAACTATTTTGGGGTTTCTACCTTGGGTTACAATATTGCAATTTTCTTACGGATCCCCAATTTTTATGAAAATTTATTATAGCCTATACTGGACCCTGATAATGTAGCTTTCTATTGGTGAAGAATTTTTGAAATCGGGCCAGTAGTTTCGGAGCCTATTTGTTACAAACAAAAAAACAAAAAAACTTTCCTTTTTATAATATTAGTATAGATGTGAAAGTTTGTGAGGATGTTTGTGTAATGAAACTTAGAATATACATAGTACATGTGCTGGATTAACATACAGGCTATTTTTTATCCAGGTAACACGCGAGCGAAGCCGCGAGCGACAGCTGCTAGTATTAGTATAAAATATTCAACAATGGCCCACTGTGTTTTGCATGAAACGCTGGCAACTTGCCGCATTCATCAAAAAAACACGTAATGGGTACCGCACTTCAAACTGAATCAATTATGTCAATACATAGGCGTCGTTGTTGTTGGAACTAAGGACATTAGTATGAATAGATTATGTTATTTGAAGTGTATTGCTAACTGGAGCAAGGGTTATTCACAGCCATTATGTGACATGTAAACATTTATTTCTGTTGACTGACTAAAATTGTTTGATGATAGATATAGCCTATTGATGTTAGGTAGTCTGTCGGCAACAGCTCTTAAGTTTTCAGAACATAGTACACGTAGTTTACATCTGAAGACGAGTCACTTCTCACAGAAACCACGGGTGAGAGTTTTATAACTATGTATGTATGTATGTTCGTATGAGCTAGTGGCCAACTCTAGTGACGGAGTTTTTAGGCCGCCTAAAGGCCTTCATCATGGCTTAACGACTTAAAAGCCGGGACCGACTGTTTAACGTGCCTTCCGAAGCACGTTTTATAACTGACTGATGAAAATCGTTGCTTAATTCGATCATGTTCCCTGAGAGGCGGGCAGGGGAGGACATTAAATTGGTAATATCCTGACCTTCCCAGTTATCTCTTAACTTAATTGATAGATCAACAAAACCGGTCAAGTGAAAGTTTTTTTGTATGGGGCACCGTTTTATTTTATTTTTATTAATTGTTGTTACAGCGGCAATAGAAATACACACTGAAAATTTCAACTCTATTACGGTTCATGAGATACAGCCCGCTGACAGACGGACAGAATGGGTCCCATTGGCACCCTTCGAATTATTAGGAGAAAGGTATTCCTAGCAGTATGCTCAAATGGACTGAATACATAGATACTGACCTTGTGCTTCAAGTTCATCAACGGGCACTTTGGCCAGCCTTTTGTTGATATCTGCGTGTGCGTCGATGGCGCGCCGAGCGCCAGTGACGTCATCCGCGAAATCGGCACGCGCCACGTCCTCTTGCAAATCATCCAGCCTGTCCAGTAACTCGCCAGCTTGCCACATCAGATCTTCCAAAGCCTAAAACAAAGTTAAGAACACCATCTAAAAGTTTGAACAGTAAAGGAGGAGGCTGCCCGTGAAGGTTGCTTACATGAGCAGACTGTTGAGCCATACAAACATTCTGGCTGCGAGGCTACTGGAACCGTTTCCTTAAAAAAGGTTAAGGTGACACAGCATCTTACAACTAAGTCGACGAAAATAGAGAGCCATACTCAATGGAGTAGGGCCCAACACGCCAAACAGCACTCAACACATCTAGGCACTTATTGCCAAACGGCTGGTCACAGATAAAAACAGAGAAGAAAAGTAAGTTAAGAAAACATGTAGTAGATACATAACTTACTGTAGTAGTTTTACTTACCAATCTCAGATCAATCCATTGCGCATGGTCGTAAGGCAAAGTACCATCCAAATCTTGGGTTAGTTGACTACTATCTATAACTTTAGGTAATGCTTCTAGGCTAATCATAGTTGTCTGAAACAAATAAAATTGTGAGCATTTAAAATAACAGACTTTTAACATACAAGATCAGGGTCAAATCAGATGATCTCCAAAATTCATAGAGGAATCGATTGTAGACAAAGCATTTGAATAATACATATTAGTACTGACTATCACTCTCTTAACATAACCCTTCATTAATCAACTTCCCTTGCATGATTTGGCCCTGGCGTGCTATAGAAAGTTTGTTACGTACCTCGAACTTGTACTTATGTGCTCCTATTGTAGTGCGTTGTTTTTGCCAGAAATTGTCAGGTTTAACTACCAAAGCCTGGTGGACGGATGAAGGGAAGTGTTCCTGAAGTACTTTCAGGATAGGTTTGATCGCAGCCCAAGCTGACCCTCGCATATCAATAAGAATAGTAAAGCCATGAGTTCTCACTGATTCGCTGCAACAAAATAATTCCATTGTATAATATATAAAAAATACTAGTAGCCGCCCGCAACTTCGATCGCATGGTACCCCAATAAAAAGTAGCCTATATGTTATTTCAGCACCCGTACTATGTATATTCCAAGTTAAGACGTTACGGCGTGATTTAGGCACAAACATATAGACAAACATCCTCAAAAACTTTCACGTTTATAATATAGTAGGATAATCAAAATGTAATATTTGTCTACTCTCGAACTTCTCAAATCTGCTTTTTTTACATCAAACATCGAAAACTTTCCAGAATAGTTTGTACCTGGTCAAAGATCGCTAGAAAAATCAATAATGGTCAAACTACATACTCATTTAACACTGAAGAGTTTACTAAAAAAGTTCAAGTTATTAAAGACATAGAGGCATCTTGTGGATGAAATAGCTCGTCATAATAGCCACGCAGTGCTATGACTCTTAGATTGACCCATAGGAGAAACAATACCACCCTTTTGAAGGCAAAGATATCAGGTGGCATCTATTGTCTGCCGTATGATTGTCGTTCATACTAATTACTTACACTTAAGGAGGTACCTACAACAACAGAGCGTAAGTATGTTGTCGCTACCAAGGAACCTGAGAAGACAATCTATATCTGTACAATGTGGTTATGTTAACAAGAATTTGCATCTGTTTATCACATGAATATATTAAGCCTTAATAGATTCATGTGATAAACATATTAATAAGGAATTAAGGAATCACCGCCGATACTTAAATCTACCGACGAAGGAGCCGCTTAATATCACAGAATGCCCTGGAGTGGGTAATCGGGCTGTGCGGGCGGGCTCCCAAGGAAATGACGAACCTGTTCCTAAATTCATAGAGATCGAAATATACGAATCAATAAACAAATTGAAGGCAGAGAAAAGTCCAGGTCCAGATAAGATACCAACGAAATGTTAATTGCAGGCAAAGACATCCTAGTGAAACCACTAACAGACCTCTTCAACCTTATACTCACGAATAAAGAAATACCTAAACAGTGGACACTCTCAAACATCGTGCAGCTCTACAAAAAAGGAGTTGCCAAGCAAATCTCCAACTACAGACCCATCAGTCTTACTTCCTGCCTCTACAAAGTTTTCTCCACAACTCTATTACGACGATTATCCAAAATTATAGATGAAAACCAGCCCATTGAACAAGCCGGATTTGTGAGAAGTTTCTCCACGGTGGATCACATACACACCTTAAAAATAGTAATCGAAAAATATAACGAATATGACAAACCGCTCTACCTCTGTTTCATCGACTATAGCAAGGCCTTTGATTCAATATATCACAACTCTATATGGCAAGCTCTATCGACACAAGGCGTAAACGAAAATTATATAAATCTGATTAAAGAAATATACAATAATAGTACATCAAGAGTATCTCTAGAACAACCAGGACCCAGCTTCCCAATAGAAAGAGGGGTAAAACAAGGAGACCCCCTATCTCCTAAGCTTTTCATCGCAGTTCTTGAACAAGTTTTTAGAAATCTGGACTGGGAAAATAGAGGCCTAAACCTACATGGAAAATACTTATCACACTAAAGGTTTGCGAACGACATAATACTAGTTTCAGAAAACCCAAAAGAACTGCAACGATGATAGAGTCGCTTATTGAAGAAAGCAAGAAAGTCGGGTTGAAAATAAATCTAGAAAAGTCAAAGCTCATGATAAACAGACAAAACATACCGATGGAAATTGAATCTGCAAATCTAGAGTATGTTGAAGATTATATCTACCTAGGACACCTGATCACATTTCATACATGTACTGAAAAAGAAATCGAACGTAGAATCAAAAGCACTTGGAACAAGTACTGGGTGATGAAAGAGATATTTAAGAGCAATCTACCAACTAAGCTAAAAACAAAAACATTGCTTTTGTAGGCATGGTAATTTACCATGCCTAACGTACGCATGCCAGACTTGGGCTTTAACTGAAAAATCACTTGACAAAATATGAGTATGCCAGAGGGGCATAGAGCGAAGCTATACGGGTCACAAACTGAGGCAAAAAATTAAAAACAGTACTATAAGAAATAAGACGAAAGCTAAGGATGCAGTTACAAGAGTATTAAAGTGGAAATGGGCTGGTCACGTACAAAGAGTGGCGGACGGGAGGTGGTCTAATACACTAACAAATTGGTACCCACTAGATAAGAAACGCAGACCAGGTAGACCACAAAAAAGATGGAGTGACGATTTCACCAAACTGGCAGGCAAGATTTGGCATAGAGCAGCTCGAGATAGGGAAAAATTGAATCAATTGGAGGAGGCTTTTACCGCTGAACGCGGTTCTTACACATAAAATAAATAGGTATAGATAAGTTTAAAAATAGATAAATACATAGCATAATTTAGATATAGATAATATAATAACATGTAAATTTTGTGTAGAGAAAAATAAAAGCTTTTATTATTATTATTATGTTACGGAACCATTCGTGTGCGAATTTGACTCGCACTTGACCGGCTTTATTTTGGATGAGTTTAATACTTACGTAGGTATAGTTATGAGATAGTGCAGCAAGCGCCTATAGTCATCAGGCGCGACGCGGTCCCTGCGCGAGTTGGCAGGGAACCAGACGATGGGCCCTCCACGGCGGTCGCGCCCGCCCGTCAGCGCCGCCACCCGCTCCTGAAGTAACGGCAGCACGTCCAGGGCTCGCGCGCCGGCCTCCATCCCGGAGCCTGCTCACACGACCCCGGGGACGATGCCTACACAAACAATCCACTGTGTCATCGATTGTCATGTGTCAATGGTGTCAATGGTTTCGATGAAGCGCTCGTGGCGTAGCTTGCTTAGACGTTCTTGTTTGATCGTTAAAGTTAAGCAACGGATGTGCGTGGTCGCAATTGGGATGGGTGACCGCAAGTGGTATTACGAGCTGAGCGCTTCCGTGCTTCGGAGGGCACGTTAATTTGTCGGTCCAGGCTTTTAAGTCGTTAAGCCATGACGGAGGCCTTTAGGCGGCCTAAAAACTCCGTCACAAGAGTTGGCCACTAATTAGCTCATACGAACATACATAATAATAATCAATGGTTTCATTCGAACCCACGCCTCCTGCGTCTCTGCCTAGCACTCGCCCGCCACGCCACCGAGATTGTCTTAAGTATGAAGCAACTACTAATTCCTAGCAATTAATGTTAGTAAATCTCTATTACTGCAATGAACTAGCTGGTTGATCAAAGTCATAATCAAAATTGTACAGTTACCCTACATAGTATAGTATGCAGACAAACAAAGCATTTGTTTAAATTAGATAGTATTTAGTACTAATGGCATTATATAAATAGGTATACAAATGCATGCAGATATTTGAAAATGTTTGAGCGTCCAAAAGGTACTAACTGATGTACTTCAGAACGAGTTTTACTGCAAAGAAGGATGGTAATTTGTTTGGGGTGTAAGTATGTATGAGGCATAGGTATGTGGTGACACTAGGCTTGCCTGCAGATTCGGGCACGTGGGTTCAAACCTCGCCAACCTCCAAGAACATTTTGTTAGAAAATTTGAATTTTTGGAATGTTCTCTGAACGTTCCAAATATGAATTTAAATATTTGAAAGAATGTGAAGAAAGTTCTGGAAGCTCCAAAAGATAAGAATAACGAAATGAAAAATTTAAAGAAAAACAAAAGACGATAGAAATTCAGGAACAGGCAGCCAGGCCGAGCAGCAGTCAGTTCTGAAAAGTCCAGCGAACTCGAAGCAACTGGGAGAAGAAGAAAAGTAGAGTGAAAAGTGAAGTGAAAGTTAAGTGAAAGTGAAGTGAGTCCCGTGAGTGCCGTGAGAAAACTATGTCATTTCTCCAAAGACTAGGTGGACTCTACTTATTCTAATAACAAGTTTTTAAATGATTCAAACAAATTTTTGTAAGTAAAAGGTGGCACAGGCCAAGCAGCCGGCAGTTCTGAAAAGTCCAGCGAACTGGAAGCAACTGGAAGAAGAAGAAAAGTAGAGTGAAAAGTGAAGTGAAAGTCAAGTGCAATGAAGTGAGTACCGGTAAAGGACTATGTCAGCTCTGTGAAGACTATGTGGACTCTACTTATTCTAGTATCAAGTTTTTCAATTATTTAAACATAATTTTGTAAGTTGGTACCAAAGGTTATTTTATTTTATGTTTGTTATTTTATTTTATTTCTTTAGCATTGATATTTTGTAAAATTGAACATTAAATTAATATTGTAACTTTCTAATTGTTTGTACGGCCTACCGCCAGAAACTAGAGGTCCAATATCTTAAACCTAACACATATTATGTATTTGTAACTAGGTTCACAGACAAATAAATTATTTATGATTTACACCTGCTGCGTGAGGTCTATGTGGGAGGCGCGTCCGATGAGCACCCCGTCAACTCTACGTCACTGTGGGGAACTGTGTGGTGTTGTGACAAGACCTAATAAACCTCTTCTAAGAAGACCAGTAGTTTCCTTCTAATCCCATACCCACTTCATTAACAATAGCATAGCAATAGCAATTTGTCTGTCTGGAAGTAATATATCTTTAGGTAATCATGTAATAGTCAGATTCCAGCATTGAGATTCAATGACTCATTAAACTGATCAATAAAATTATATGGCCTGTTCTTAGCAAACAGATGACTGTGTCACAGTTTATCAGATTTCAGTTAAGAAATATCTCAACTAACCTATGAAACAGAAACTTTAAAAATAATTTCAATAAATAGTTTATAACCTAACACTCTTTGAAACTATACCTAACTTTTTTTTGTGTTCAGTTTTTTCTATTATTACATTATAGTATACTACTTCAGTCAGTATTTGTAGTTTCTTTAGATTGTGTTAGGTATTAGCAATTTTCAAAGGTAGGTACTTACAAAGAAAACATATAGAGAAGATATAGAGCACTTCACAGATGTCAACAAAACATTATAAATCATTTACACAACCGAACTGCAATTTACTCCAATAAAAAACACCGTACTCAAGTTGAATTTTTAAGACAACACTTTGTTTCTTTGTAAGCTAATGACCAACGCCAAGGAGAGTCAGGTAGAGCAGTCTTACAGTTGTAAATTTAATGAAAGAAAATCGCGCTCATAATGAATTTCAAACGAGTGTCTCAAAATAAAACTTAGGCGAGAGCATTTCAAAGCGTTTTTAGAACAAATGCAAAAACAGAAGCTGATTACAAAATAAAGCAAGTTCAAACCATAAGTCACAACAAATAACCTCAACTATCATCTAAAACTAACCGTGGTGGTGACTCAAGAATCCAATTAGTCAGGTATAAATGTTTTAGCACGCATCATTGTCACTGATTTCATTTTCAACTATGCATGTAATGTTTAAAAACTTCATTCCCCAAAACTCGTTGAAATACAAAACTTGGTATAGAATGACAAACAGAGACCGCGACCGCGACCATCACCACACACAATGGCGCGTCAGGGATGGGATAGAACTTTTTTTTTGTTGCGTGAGTGTCTGATTTATTCGATTATTTCTGATTGATTATCTGATTTTTTATTAAATCCTACGAAGATAAACCTACAAGGGAGATTAAAATAGCTAAGCCGTACATAGATATAAATGAAAAAATTAACGACTGATTTATAAAAATCTTGGATAAAGCAACTTTTTCCTACGACATGACATAATCCTCAGTGTACACTCGGGTTCAACACCCTCGAAACGCGGACACTGTGTGACCAATTCGTTACCACCTATCGCATCCATCGTGGATTGCTTCTGTCCTTTTAACAGAGGTGAGTGAGTAGGCTACGTGTGCCGGAAAATAGAGCCAGATTCCGCCCCAGGCAGTCCCGAATCTTTCACGCACAACACTCTAGTCGTAGCAAACGCTGATTGTGATGTCTTCACAGATAAATTCCTGGTGTTGTGAGACACTGTTTGAAATATAGTGCTTAGCTTAGCTCGTTATGGCTATGGAAGGATTTTAGTATTATTGTTTCAAAGTAGGTAAGCAAACTGTGATGGTAATCGAAATAACACTCGTGGACGGCTCATGGGTGTTTTGTGGAAATTTTGACTTCATCTTTTGATAGAACCAAAATAAAACATCAGACTTTTCTTACATTCTTGAATTTAAACTTTTTACCGGTTTTCTTCTAAGTCTACACCCATCACTATTCTAGGCCTACCAACCTAGACAAAAATGCTAAGCAAACTGTAATGGTAATCGAAATCCCGCTCGTGGACGGCTCATGGGCGTTTTGTGGAAATTTTGACTTCATCTTTTGATAGAACCAAAATAAAACATCCGACTTACATTCCTAAATTTAAACTTTTTACCGGTTTTTTTCTAAGCCTACACCCATCACCATACTAGGGTTAACAACCTATACAAAAATTATATGGGAACAAGTCAGGAGCTTTTCTCGGAGATTCGTCACTTTGTAGAGTTTCGTACCAGAGGGGTGCCAGCCAATGGGACCCTTTTACTTATAGAACCCTAAAAATTATCAAAATAGGTAGTTACCAAAATGTAATGTAAAATGTACAATGATATTGACAAACGGGATTTTTGTAGACAATAAATACGTATGTAATGTATGTAGGTACGTATGAACTAGTGGCCAACGCTAGTGACGTAGTTTTTAGGAAGGCCTCCGTCATGGTATAACGACATAAACGCCGGGACCGACAATTTAACGTGCCCTTCGAAGCACGGAAGCGCTCAACTAGTAATGCCACTTGCGGTCACCCATCTAAATTATAGGTCAGGTAATAAGGTAATAGAGCTAGAGATAACGCCACCGCATCACGCAGAAAACCTATCAACCGTCCGTGAGCCAAGGATTAAGAATCAGGCTGCAAAAAATAATAGTCATCTCTTCGGGAAGCAAGAGCGTCATTATAAACTTCGTTCAAACCCGAAAGGAGAAACCAGCGAAATCATCTTCGGCTGCCGACGTTGAAGACACTATCGAATAGCAACTAACTTCGCCTCCTACTACCACCACCGCCGACTCTAAAAAAATACAGGATAATAAAGAAAAAAAAATCAACAACCTCCCCCAGAATGGTTGGTCACCACGGGGGCAGTAGACTTAAACCCTCCAAAAGACAAAAGTACCTAATAAAGCATACATAGCGACATTTAAATGTTAGATCCCTGGCTAACGAAACAAGAATAACAGAACTGGAATACACTCTTTCGCAAATCAAATGGGATATAATAGGTATATGTGAAACCAGAAGACAAGGATACATAATAGAAGATAGAGAAGACTACCGACTCTACACATACGGCGAAACCAAAGGGAGAAATGGAGTAGGATTTCTTGTAAAAAAGAAAAACAATATAACAGTACTGGATTTTATAGCTTTTTCAGAGAGAGCAGCACTAATTCATGTAGAAATATATGGAAAACCTTTCACAATAGCACAAACATACGCTCCTACCGCAGGCGCCGATGAAAAAGATATAGATGAGTTTTATGAAAAACTGAAGAAAATGGTAGAGATCAGTACACAAAGGCTTTTGTTACTGGGAGACATGAACGCAAAAATAGGAGAACCAAAAGATGGAGAAAGTAGAGCAATGGGCAAATATGGCTTCGGAAAGAGAAATAAAAGAGGTGAAAAGTTTATCCACTTCTGCCTTCAAAATAATTTAAAAATAACAAATACTATGTTCAATAAATCACCTAAGCTACGGTAGACGTGGATGTCACCTGACAGTAGTGTTAAGAATGAAATCGATTTTATCACAACAAACACTCCACGAATGATTGAGAATTGTAGCGTTATTAGTAACTTAAAAAACCCAAGTGATCACCGTTTAGTCAGAGCAACAATTAATATCAGCTGTAAAAATAAAACTCGAACCAGTTACTCATCGAATACATACAAACACATAGACCTGGAAAAAAACAACACAGAACTCTCAAAACACGAAATACTTACTACAAGAATATTACGATAAAATTGAAAAAAATATTTTGGAAAGTTGTAGGTAACTGCGCTGACGTGTCACAGAAAACATTGAAAAAACAAAAAATAATCACAGAAAAAATTGCTAAACTGAAAGAAGAAAGACATATACTAAAAAATAAACCATACAAAACCAGAGATGAAAAAATACAACTAAGTAAACTCTACAAACGAATTAATAAAAATATAAAAAACAATACCAAGAAATACAGATTAAACATAATGGAAAAATATTTAGAAAGAGCAGGAGCAGTAAAAAAGGCCTATAATCATCTTAATAGCTCAAAGCAATTAATGAGCCAACTACAGAACCAAGCTGGTGAAATAGTAACTAACAGAGGCGATCTCATGAATATAGCAACCGAATTCTACAAGACCCTCCACGCGACGAATGACGACAATACACAAAATCAATCCATTACCCTAAGAAATGACGAACCTGTTCCTAAATTCACAGAGATCGAAATATACGAATCAACAAACAAATTGAAGGCAGAAAAAAGTCCAGGTCCAGATGGGATTACCAACGAAATGTTAATTGCACGCAAAGACATCCTAGTGAAACCACTAACAGACCTCTTCAACCTTATACTCACGAATAAAGAAATACCTAAACAGTGGACACTCTCAAACATCGTGCTGCTCTACAAAAAAGGAGATGCCAAGCAAATCTCCAACTACAGACCCATCAGTCTTACTTCCTGCCTCTACAAAGTTTTCTCCACAACTCTATTACGGCGTTTATCCAAAATTATAGATGAAAACCAGCCCATTGAACAAGCCGGATTTGTGGGAGGTTTCTCCACGGTGGATCACATACACACCTTAAAAATAGTAGGTAATCGAAAAATATAACGAATATGACAAACCGACAATCTTTGTTTCATTGACTATAAATAAATAATATATAAATATATTTATAAATTGACTTTTTATTGAGATAGCAAGGCCTTTGATTCAATATATCACAACTCTATATGGCAAGCTCTATCAACACAAGGCATAAACCAAAATTATATTTATTATTAAATTTGATAAAAGAAATATACAATAATAGTACTTACATCAAGAATATCTCTAGAACAACCAGGACCCAGCTTCCCAATAGAAAGAGGGGTAAAACAAGGAGACCCCCTATCTCCTAAGCTTTTCATCGCAGTTCTTGAACAAGTTTTTAGAAATCTGGACTGGGAAAATAGAGGCCTAAACCTACATGCAAAATACTTATCACACTTAAGGTTTGCGGACGACATTGTACTACTTTCAGAAAACCCAAAAGAACTGCAAACGATGATAGAGTCGCTTAATGAAGAAAGCAAGAAAGTCGGGTTGAAAATAAATCTAGAAAAGTCAAAGCTCATGACAAACAGACAAAACATACCGATGGAAATTGAATCTGCAAATCTAGAGTATGTTAAAGATTATTATCTACCTAGGACACCTGATCACATTTCATACATGTACTGAAAAAGAAATCGAACATAGAATCGAAAGCACTTGGAACAAGTACTGGGCGATGAAAGAGATATTTAAGAGCAATCTACCAACTGAGCTAAAAACAAAAGCAATGGAAATCTGTTTATTACCATGCCTAACGTACGCATGCCAGACTTGGGCTTTAACTGAAAAATCACTTGACAAGATAAGAGTATGCCAGAGGGGCATAGAGCGAAGCTATACGGGTCACAAACTGAGGCAAAAAATTAATAAAAAACAGGCAAACTATAAAAAATAAGACAAAAGCTAAGGATGCAGTTACAAGAGTATTTAATTTAAAGTGGAAATGGGCTGGTCACGTACAAAGAGTGGCGGACGAGGGGTGGTCTAATACAAACAAACTGGTACCCACTAGACAAGAGACGCAGACCAGGCAGACCACAAAAAAGATGGAGTGATGATTTCACCAAACTGGCAGGCAAGATTTGGCATAGAGCAGCTCGAGATAGGGAAAATGGAAGCAATTGGAGGAGGCTTTTACCGCTGAACGCAGTTCTTACACATAAAAATAAATAAGTATATATAAGTTTAAAAATAGATAAATACATAGTATAATTTAGATATAGATAATATAACATGTAAGTATTGTGTAGAGAAAAATAAAAAGCTTTATTATTATTATTAATGAGGTAATATATAGGTACCTACCTGTTAGCGTGCGACATAAAAAATAATAGTTAAATCTTATGCCTATTTGGATAATATAAAAATACACATTATGTACTTACTTACCTAGGTATATAAAAATCTAATATAGAAAAAACATACAATGCGTCCAGCTGCTTCTCTCCCCGAGCATGTCGTAAAAGTCAACTAAGGGATAGGTAATATCCTCTCCAACATGATGAGATACTTAGGCAAGTATTCCCAATGAGGGTTGACGTCAGGCAGGCGGCCGGTCATAAAACACCTTAGCCAAAACTCTTACAGCATGTTCCAAGGATCATGCTGTGCCGACCCCACATGGAGTGGGATAAGGGTAGGAAGATGATGATGATGATAGGTAGATAAATATCACAAAATTTTAAAATCTCATGTGGCGCCATAACTTGGGGTAAAAAGCTTTTTAGTAAATTTTTGAAGTCTCTTTTGAGTCGGCCTTTTTTATTTCGAGAGGTAATTTGTTCTAAAGGTTCTATAGCCTGACTACTTCTACAGAGAAACAATTGAGAGAAATGTTTGTATGTTCTGTAAATATTTTGTTCTGTTTCTGGTACCTGTAAGGTTCTGTAAGGTTTCTGATACCCACGATACAGGGAATCCTAGTGTGGGGTCAGGACTATAATGTGTGTGACTGTTGGGTGATATTGAGTTACCACGAGTTGATTATAGTGAGTTCTAACGAGAGCACTGGCGGTTTAGTGGTAGTGACCTCGCCTTTCGATCCTAAGGTCGTGGGTTCAAATCCGGTCCTGCATGAAATGAGCCTTTGAAGCGTAGGTAGGTACCTTAAAATCCTTTTACCACATTGGTTCAAAAGAGCTAGTGACACGATTAGTAATAATGCCAAAGGATATTTCTGTTCCTAAAAATTATGTGCGCTATACCAGTAGGTACTCTCAAACGGTGAAGGAAAACATCGTGAAGAAACCGGCATGTCGTAGAACCTAAAAAGTTCGAAAATATGTGTCATGTGCATGAAAGGAGATTTTGATCCGCGCACTTTAAATCCTTCACTAAACAATATAATTGCACTGTATCCAGAGTAAAGATCATATAAAATTTCAACTTACCCAATCGGTTTAAGGAACTGTTTGAGTTCGCGTGGCGGCGTGCGGCGGAAGCGCTTACCTAGGTATAGGTAGGTAGGACTAGGTACATACATACGTAAAGCATACGTGTATCCTATTATAAAAGGTTGATAATTAAATAATTTCACAGTTTTTCAAGCATGAAACTTATTATGTTAGTGCATTCAAATTATGCTGGTTTAAACACATTAAACTATTTCTTAGAATGGCTCACACGACGGCTTGTACCTACCCGGAAGCGGGTGAAGTCAGGTTGCAAATCCATCATCATTCGTTGATGATGATGAACTCACTCATCTTACGATTAGTCGAGAAACCGATAATTGCGTTTGCTCGGTCAATAGTTGCCACTGATATCTTCGCTCCCTTTGATTGCTCGCCCAAATTAGTAGATTGTTTGCATATGGAGCAAACAACTACTTATAAGTGTGAGAGTGTTTCTTTGGATCCAGAGCGTAGCGAAGGACACTAGAGTAGAATCCTGAGCGCAAAGTCCCGAGGGATCAAAGTAAGTCACTCGAGTTTAAAACAGTGTTGCTCCCGAGTTGGACACTACTTATTATCAGCAACTTATGAATACTAACTTCTTATGTATACTATAGTTCTTTTAAAGGAAAGGAAAGTGAAAGGATTTTAAGGTGCGCCTCAAAGGCTCCTATCGTCCATTTGTCACATGCTTTCGAACTTATTAGGTTTTACGGCATGCCGATTTCCTCACGATGTTTTCCTTCGCCGTTTACCTACTGGTATAACGCACATAAATGATAACAGTAAAACCCATTGGTACACGAATGGATTTGAACACACCACCTTGTGTTCCTACTTCTTGTTTTGTTTATATTCTTATATTCTTAATGTACCTAACTTTAGTGTTGTATTTTTCTATGGACCTGTGTCTGAAATAAAGTTTTATTATTATTATTATTATTAGGATCGGAAAGCAGGACCGCTACCACTAGACCACCAGTGAATAAGAATAGTACGCTTATTTTTTTTTTAATTTAATTCGCACGCTGTTTTTGTCATACAGCCAGTCACTTGTTTGTTCGTTCAATATTTGTGACCGAGCTCTTTGATGATTGGAATATTTATGAACAATAATCCATATTCAAAATTTAAATCAGTCTCTTTATTCCCTAGCTCAGACCAAATAAAAAGAAAAGACGGCGCGCCGCGAACAACAAAAGTGAAGCCACACACAACCGTGCTCCTGCAAGTAAACATACCTACACGCTCACGCACATACCTACAAACACTAAAACAATGCTCATCGCTCTTAGTACGTCTTAAAAATAGAATTAGGCCTTCCTGTGTAGTAAAAACTTGTAAAAACAGCAGCAAATCACATAAAAAGTCTCACGGAATCATTTTTCACGTGTAAGTAGGTACTTCAAATAACATCATTTCTTAACTATTATACAATGAATTTTAGGTTTCTTGGAACACAAAACCTCAAAACCCGACACACACACACATAGATAAAAAGGTGGCTTCACTTTTGTTGTTCGCGGCGCGCCGTCTTTTCTTTATATTTGGTCTGAGCTCCTTATGGATTAAAGAGCTATTTCGGTCCATGTTTACGAGGAACCATCAAGCTCCTAATGAATAGATTATACTTCCGATTATATTAAAATATGTTATTTACTCATCGAGGCGTGAAATGTCGTGGGCGTCGCTTCCTACGCCTTCTGCTTGGGATCATCCTGACAGAAAGGAGGATTAGCTCCGACGAATAAACACAGGATAAGGCAGGAAATAACATAATATTTATTAAAAATAACTACATAATATGCGTTATTTAACTGTCTGAATATTCTATCATACCTACATCTTACATCATACCGAAGCACGGAAGCGCTCAGCTTGTAATGCCACTTGCGGTCACCCATCCTAATTGTCACACATACATGTAGACACTTGCGCAAAAAGGGTTTTTTTAATGGTTTTATTCAGGTGAAGGGTTATTTTACGAAAATGCGACATTATAAAATGGATTTGTTCCGGTAGTGGGTGCGGGATTGGAAGGAAACGACTGGTCTTCTGAGATGACGTTTATTGAATTCTTCGAAACAGCGCACGCTGACGTGGAGTACCTATGCAGGGTTTCGTCTGTAGCGTGAACCCGCGTGCCCCAATCTGCAGGCAATCGTAGTGTCACCTCGGCCAGCCATTAAGTCATTATACACGATGGACAAATCAAACACTTGAGGCACGTGACGTTGCGTTGACGGCACGGATGTCACAGGTCTAAGTGACCTTTATTGGAACCAAAGAACTTATTTTGTTTTTATTTTATTCTGGCATCGTGAGAACACGGTCAGAACGATGTGAACTTAATCGCACTGAAGCTTGGTAGTGGTAAGTTTCAACCCATAACATAATTTTCCTTCGCCGTTTGAGAGTAGGGACCTACCTACTGGTATAGCGCACATAAATTTTATCATGAGGAAACCCGCTGCTTAGTCAGATCCGCACATATTGACCATGTCTTTCCTGTGGACAAGGAGGATGGAATAGGTACTGGGCAAGTCTACTCCATCTTAATTCGTCCCGGGCACTACAGAGTCCTGTTTGTGAAGGTAAAAGTTGCCTCCTGACGCTATATTTACATAATTTATTGACCGAACTTGACCAACTCTTTGCTCGGCTGATTTGTCAGTGGGGCTTTGTCTGTAGTTTACTTTTACAAATCATGGAATCATGGAACAATAATTATGTTCTCAAGCTCTCAGCTCAGAGTATCAATTCTTGAAAATACCGAATGATTTAAATCACCAAAATGATCCATTTCCTTCGATCAAATAAACATTCCACTTCCATTATTATTTTGCAATTTCTTATGGAGTCATTTTATTTATTTTTAATTTTTAAGTAAAGTCAATGGAAATGGACCATTTTGGTGATTTTAAATAACTACCTATGTGATTTAAGAATTGATATTCTGAGCTGTCAAAAGTATATTAAAGGATTGAACGAACTACATTAAATATATATTTTACGATGTTTACCATTCTCTTTGGTCACATCACTAGCTATCGCTGATTGGATCGGCGACGTTGGTATTGATTTTTCAAAAACGGCCTGTTCAAGTGCTGCCAACATTAGGCACTAAGCGCCAGTTCTAACCCTTTTTTCATACCGCTTCTTTTCAGCACATTTAATGTGTTGTTACATCCTATCACCTGATGCTGAAAATCCGTAATATAACATTATAAATAATAAAATAAAACCACTTTTGAGTTTAATTTGTTACTATGGGAGAGTGGAGTAGTGTTTTTTGGTATTATACAACGATGCACCTATAACGTGAAATATTTATAGAGGATACATAAACAGACAAAAAAGACACGTGCATTATAAAATGTTCTAACTAAAGGGTTGAAATGTAAGAAGGGAGCCAAATGATTTTTCTTAGCCGAGTTGGCAGCACTGCGACCCCAGCGCGGCGCGCTCGCACGCACAGTTCGCCACATCAGTTCGCGCAGAGTTCGGGCGAGAGATAGACCCCTGAGCTAAGATTACGAAAATTAAATTCAAATACGATTTGAAATAATTCTGCAATGGTGTTGTCATCTAGTCAGGTATTACTTACTTTGAAATCGTAATGGTTTTGTATACTCGCTGTACATTTTTCATTCAACCTAATTATGTGAAGTGATGATAGCGAGCAAATATTTAATATAATGTATGTGAGTAATCAACAAAATCTTTTTTATTCAAGTTTTGCATTGTATTTCTTAGTAGTCTTGCTAATTAGCTAATGAGTAGCTAGACTTAGCTCTCCTTTCTCAGTACGCAACGTATTTCTTACTGAATTTTCGTGCAGTAGGTATGTATCGATTTTATCCCATCTGCAATGGCAGCCCTTCCGTCTGAATTAGGTCATTGCATCGCGAGTTTTACCTTGCCGTAATATTTATTTGATCACTCTGATATGAAATAAGAAGGTATCAAACCAAGATAAATAAATAAATGGATGTTAGGTAACTTGGATGAGTGACTTTCATGTGTTGCTCCAGAGCAAGTAATGAATGCCTTCTAATAATTAGAAATCTTATAATTCAATTATTATTGATACACCTGTTACTAGCTCTAACATTTTTAGCTAGCATAAATAGACAGGTGAAAAATAGCACAGACAAAAAAGAAGGATCTTTTACGGTGGAGCTTTCACGGTACTCATGCATTGTGAAAAAGACCTTAAAACTAAAGTTAGGTATTTGCACACATAATCTTTCATGCTATGGACTGTTATAATAAAACTGTGCCTCCATTGTTAACTGTAACATCACCTTTATACTGTGCAAGTCAAACTTACCTCAGACCACCAGGCTGCATTTGACACAGCTGACCCATGGGGCCCATGAGGATCTATCTTAAATCAAATCATATACATCAAAATCTTCAGAAGAGGTTTTTTAACCTGCACACAAATCATGTAGGATGGGTGGCAAGTTCAGGTTAAGCCAAAATAATAGGTGGGTTCAATTAATTTGTCCAAAGACTGGCTATTAAGGAAGGCAGTGGACAACTAGTGAGGGATAGAACATGTGACTGTTAGAAGTTATTTACATATGTTCTTATTGGTATCAATTCTGTTAGTCGAAAAATATTGGTGTCTCTTTCTTATACATTGAAATAACAGGGATCGCTATAATTTTACAGCTGACAAATTAAGTTCAGGAAAATACACAATTAAACGGATCCTATTATCCTACTTTATTATAAATATGAAAGTTTGTGAGGATGTTTGGCCTCAATCACGCCTAAATGGCTGAATGGGTTTGAATGAAACTTGGAATATGCATTATACATGTACTGGATTAACATATAGGCTATTTTTTATCTGGGTACCATGCGAGCGAAGCAAAGCTTTTGTGCCAGCCTACATTACACATAATATTTAAGAAATCTTAAGATTCACACATTATCAGCATCGTAGTATGGAATCAAGACTTTATCAATTAAAGTACTACGAGATTATATACATACCGATGCCATACCCGAAGGCGTTACTAAGGCCTTTTAGCATCTATAATAGACGATTTATACAGCGTCAGGAGGCAACTTTTCCCTTCACAAACGGGACGTTTTAGTGCCAGGGAGGAATTAAGATAGAGTAGGCTTGCCTAGCACCTATTTCATCCTTTCAGCTTAGTCGGCCTTGTCCACAGGAAAGACATGGTCAATACGTGCGGAGCTGTCTAAGCCGCGGGTTTGCTCACGATGTTTCCCTTCACCGTTTGAGAGTACTGGTATAACGCACATACGTTTTTCGCACAGAAAAATTCATTGGTACACGACCGGATTTGAACCCACGATCTTAGGATAGGAAGGCGTGATCACTACCAACTAGACCAGCAGTGCTCACCTGATCGTTAGGATAACACAAATCCAGCATCTTAGCGTATTTATATGACGCAGCCGCTAAATCAACTGTTGTTGGGCGGAAGCCTCCTTTTGCTGGTGCACACCGTTTTTAGACACGGTTCTGCCGATATACTCATTTGACTATGACCTCCGCCCATCTCGCTGCCGGACGTCCCACATTTCTATAGCCACACCTCGCCAACCGATAGCTACTCCATAGAGGTATAAGTAGTATACTTCGCTGCTGGACTGGGAGTAAAGAAAAAACATAGAATGCGTCCAGCTGCTTCTCTCCTCGAGCATGTCGTAAAAGTCGACTAAGGGATAGTATCCTCCAACATGATGAGATACGGTAAGCAAGTATTCCCAAGGAGGGTTGACGTCAGGCAGGCGGCCGGTCATAAACCCCACATAGAGTGGGATAAGGGCAGGAAGATGATGATGATGAGAGGCATATGTAGTATTTTTAGGGTTACGTAACCGAAAGGCGCCTATTACCAAGCCATCGCTGTTACTTTTCTATGCGATGTGTTGCAATGTTCCTAGCAACTAGTATACACAGCGAAAGCCTAGCCTTTTGTTTGTTGTAACTTATAAACATACGGAAAATAAGCAAGTATTCCCAAGGAGGGTTGACGTCAGGCAGGCGGCCGGTCATAAAACACTTTAGCCAAAACTCTTACCCTACCCTGTGCTGTACTGTGCCGACCCTACATGGAGTGGGACGAGGGCAGGAAGATGATGATGATGATAATAAGCATACTAAAAATAACATTAGCAAAAAAGTTATAGGAACGGAGGATACCACTAATCGATAAGAAGAGGTGGGTGAAACCTGTGGGTGTAACTTGTGGGCGTCTGGGAGATGATTGAGGATAGGGCACATTGTCAGGCCGTTAGCGCGTTTGAAGGTCGCGCTGGTCGCGGTTTATTAATCCCTCGCGTGTCTTGTAAACACAACTTTCACAACTTTAGAAGAATATCTTAGTACCCCAAACGTTTTAACACTCGGCGGGTTAAATAGCAATCTGCCGGCGACTCGCGTGGCTAGTTCAATGTATTTTGGTAATATTTCCAAAACTTATGCGTATTTTCTGCTCAAAATTATAATGTAGACTAAATATGCGCTAATTTAAAGATTTACATGGATGCTCATAACAATGTAAACTATTTTATATCAGAAAAAAAACCATTATGCAATGCCATGAAATCGCTAGGTGAGTTCACTGGAGCAGATTCTCGACCTTTAAATAAATAAATGTTAGGCAACGACAACGACCGCTGAGTATTTACTTCTGATATGGAGCTTATATCACTGTTAGTTGTTATTAGCTGCCGCCCGCGGCTTCGCTCGCGTGGTATCCGGATAAAAAATAGCCTTATGTTAATCCAGTACATGTACTATGTATATTCCAAGTTTCATTCAAATCCGTTCAGCCGTTTGGCGTGATTGAGGCACAAACATCCAAACTCATAAACTTTCGCATTTATATAATACTAGTAGTTCGCCCTGAACTGAGATCTCGCGCGCTGGTTACCTGCGTGATATAGGTACATAGATAAGTAGGTACCTACTTAGGCCTAATGGTCTATTCTATAAAAAGTTAAGAAGATATAATGTACATTACAGTACAAAATCCAGACTTTATGTCGACTATAACTTGTTGTAGGAGAGGTAGCAAACACAACTAGGTACTACTATACCGCATATTATTATATTCACAACAAAAAGTTTAAATTTATAAATCTGACATTCAATTAATACAAATGGTAGAAGTGTTAAATGTTCTGGCTAATCAATAGTTTTCGCAGCGCACGCCAAAAACTATTTTGGGTTTTCTACCTTGGGCTACAATATTGCAATTTTCTTACGGATCCCTATTTTTTTGAAAATATATTATAGCCTATACTGGACCCTGATAATGTAGCTTTCTATTGGTGAAATAATTTTTGAAATCGGTCCAGTAGTTTCGGAGCCGCACGCCAAAAACTATATTGGATTTTCTACCTTGGGTTACAATATTGCAATTTTCTTACGGATCTACACTCTTTCAAGAGCTTTGTCTGTTTAACAATATAATAACGACGGAAACGTACAAACATATCTTGATGAAATGCAATGCAAATCTTAGACCTTCACTATCCGGAACCAAATAGATACGTAACCAATGCGATCAACTTACTTGTATGTGTATCTTAAAATTTCACCGTGAGCAAGAGGTAAATAACTTTACAGGTGTGAAATAGATACACTGCGATGGGATCTAAGATGCAGGTTCCCGAGCTGCGATGCATGGATCCGGAAAACTATCGAAAATATTTCCGGGCTCTTTGTTGGAGTGGCACCAGGTAACGTTTTTGACAATTTCAGAATTTGCTCTTGGTTTGAACGATTTTATCAACGTTTTAAAAATTTACAGAAAAAACGATAGGCCCTTCAAACGTAGAGCCAAGAAGGACAGATTTCGTCGTCCGAAAACAATAAATGCGGCAGCAGTATGTTACGCCCCGGCTCTCCTCGGCAATCCGTCGCAATTCGCTGTGTACGCGACTGTCCGTAGATCAATATTGGCCAGATGGAAACATCTTCATGGAGCGGTATCCGATTCCGATGATAGCGATGAAGAATCAGCTCCAATTCTTTCTTCCAAGATACCTAAGGTGCTTACGTTTGCTTGGAATTGTTATTGTTTTGCTTTTTACGTTAAAAGAAGAATATGGATGTCTTGTAAAACTACAAAATATGTAGTTTCAAAATGTACGTGGATAATATTTACTTGTGTCAACATCTGTATACTTTTTAATAACATTATGCTTCAAACCGAAACGATAGAGTCAGACTGAATTAAAGCAATTTCTATTGTAGCTTCACTCAAAACTATTCTGTCCAGATCTTATTCGATTCCGAACTTTAGTAAAATTGACAACATTCACAGCGTTCCTTGTAACTCCCACGAAAACTTAAGTCACGACTTTGTTCTAATATCCTAACGGTTACTACATTTCAGTCTGGCAAACTGAATAAAATTGTACCGAAGCAAATGTGAAAATATCAATGTGCTTGCGCTTTGACACGTGTTGCTGCTAGCGCTTGTAGGTCGGTCTCGAAGCACGTTGAAACTGTTTTTTTTTTCAGATAACTGGTATAGGCTTGCGAACTGTATTCTCGCTGGTATCACAATCGCGCGCAGCGGATCCTAAATTTTGCGAGGTCGCTCTGCAAGCGATGCTCGATGTGCTGCAAGGCTACGCGCCCGAAGAACTTGCGCCTGAGCCGACTGAGGTATTTTTATGACAGGCGCGTTACTTTTCCATTAAATAATGCACGTCTGTGTATGTCGAGCGGGAAACATATTGGCGTATTACTCAGGCATCACACCGGTAAGGTTGTATATAAATCACATTGTTGAAACATAACTCAACAAACTATTAAATTTTCGTCAAACGATTTCATTTTGCTTTTGTATATCTTCCAAAGTAAATTATACATTACGTACTCATTTATGATACGAGTCGTGTATTTTATTGCGATTATCATTCTCAGATAGCAGGCATATTTTTGTGTCTGTCTATGTAGTAGCAAAGGTA
Source organism: Scotopteryx bipunctaria (assembly GCA_949320045.1). Classification (NCBI taxonomy): domain Eukaryota; kingdom Metazoa; phylum Arthropoda; class Insecta; order Lepidoptera; family Geometridae; genus Scotopteryx; species Scotopteryx bipunctaria. The sequence continues at coordinate 3,442,646 of OX439440.1, forward strand.
TAACAGTGCTCAACCAAAGCCAAACTACACTGATAAAAAACATCATTCTCCCTTAGACCTGCTAGACGAGGCAAGTCTAACTGAAAGCAAATGAAAGTCCCGAAACGCTAATATGTTTCTAGCTTTGTCCTCCTGTTGCCTCATTCCTATTGATGTTGGGGTCGGTGGTCGCTTCCGTAAAGCGACAAATTGGAAAATGGACGGGTCAAAATTAGCATGTTGTCTCCTTTTCCCTGCACACATCGTACATCCCATACTAGATGTTACATGTCGTTGATAAGCGCGTGAAAGTGCCATCGTTTACCAATCCGTTGTAATTGCAGATAGTGACCCATATGCACAGCATGCTCACGGAAGTCGCCGCAGGGTCCGCCCCTCTCGAAAAGCTAGAGATGCCCACCAGTCTCACTTCTCTCGGCACTTCCTGTCTCATATCCCTGGTGATAGCCAGGGGCGAAGCAGAGCTTATCTTAAACGCTGTTGCATCTCTCATTATGTCCCCACGACCGCTCGCCGAGCAATACATCCAGGTAATCTTTAGGGTTTGACGCAGAGTGATACGGATTGGACGTAACATTGAATTGTTATTTGGTTTGCTACAATTATAGAGTTATCATAATTAGAACTTATTTCAGATACCAGTGAACTTGACGACTTTGCAAAGGAGCGTTCAGTCAGTGATTCTTGGCACGCCGTCCCGGAACATGTGGTTGAACTACGGCGTTCCGCAGCAGTCCCTAGTGACGAGTTTCCCCGTAGACCTGCCCCCCGCCCTCACCACGGGACCTACCGAACTCGTTGTCCGCGCCCTTGTTTCTGATGGCTGCTTTCTTTATGTTTTCACATCTCGAGGTCTCCTGAAGATAGGTTCCGGCTACGGCAGCTCTATTAAGCAGCATGTCTACTTGTACAAACCGGACTTCTTTCCTAGTGATCGCCACGGCTGGCTAGGGTTTTGCAAGGTCAGTTTTTTGTTCTCTTTTTAATACTCTTCGAAATGTTTCTATTGTAGTTCTTATGTTTGTATTTGTGCTTGGTTTTTAGAATAAACTTTACGTAAGGATTGGGCGAAAGAAGACCGAAGTATACGAAGTAGACAAGGAAACTCTTGAAATACGAAACTTGATCAAACTAGACCCAGGAACATCAACTCCAGCTGACTCTAAATCAGCTGTTTTTAGTGATGGCCATCAGCTGGGGGTTATGACGCTCACCAATAACGGGGTAAGATTTTTAAATTCGCTGCGATTTATTTAGGTTTGTATTTGCAATTATTTCAAACATGTAAATTTGTTTAGGAATTTCTGAATATACGATATTTTGATGTCGAGAAAACGCCGGAGCCCGATGGCGATAGTGTCACGTTGAAGAATCGTAAGGAGCTAAACGTGCCTCTTTTACGTAAAAGGAACTTAGCTCTCGGGAGAGCTAGTTACGAAGACGTACCTGTGCGCAGGGACAAAGACAAAGACAACGACATCCCTACAGCTATGCAGCTCGATGACAACGAAGACGACCCAATGATGTCCATATGTGGTGGCGCAGAGTTTGGCCTTCTGGCCACTGTTTCTGGAAAGGTACTGAACTTTCTACAACTTTGATGTAAGCAATAGTTATTGAAACATTTTCGTTAATCACATAACAATTTTGTCTTAGGTTTACTACACTGGTAAGGGTGCTAGCCTCGGATACAAGGCAGCCCCACAAAGCGGACGTTGGACTTTAATGAAAGAAACATTATTTAACAAAAATGATGTGCCAAATCTAAGAAGATATAAAGTCGCCCAAATTTGTCAGGTGAGTCAATGAGATCGTGTGTTTCCGCCTTTGATTTCGATGTATGTTAGACGTGTGGTCGATGGAGTATAATTAAATGACATTCAATTAGAGAACTTTTAGCTAATTAGAGCCACCCCCACCTAGGGTATTTTAACATGCAGGAAGGTAAGCTCGCGCTGACTCGATTCTATCAAAATGAATCGTTGCTTGATAGCGCAGTAATGAAGCGACGCGTGTGTTCATTAAAATTTTCTGAAAATTCTATTCACAAGTTTTGAAAGAGCGCTTGTTAGGCAGGTATTGCCCGTGTCGCTGCAGCTAAGCCAATTAATAGCCCTGCTCTGAGGGGAGGAAGGGGTGGAACGTGTAATAGGATCCTATCGTTTTAAAAACAAAATAAAAACAGATCGATGATAAATTCCTTCACATCCCTAGCTATACCATATATTTATAGCAAGGTTTATATTACGATATATTACGCTATATTTTCTATAGTAATCTGCGATTGACCATAGAAGCAGCTATGTCTTTATATTATAGCACACCATACAATTAAACTCAGGCCTTTTACCATCTATAGTAGATGATTTATATAGTGTCAGTAGGCGTCAACTTTTACCTTCACAAACAGGACGCTGAGTAGTGCCCGGGACGAATTAAGATGGAGTAGGCTTGCCCAACACTTATTCCATCCTCTCAGTTTAGTCGGCCTTGTCCACAGGAAAGATATGGTCAATACGTGCGGAGCTGACTAAGCCGCGGGTTTCCTCACGATGTTTTCCTTCACAGTTTGAGAGTATTACACATAACCATACAATTAACACACGGTATATTAATAAACCGGTCTGTGATGGACTTCTGAAAAAAAAATCCTCTTTATAATATCAGTGTAGACTCTCCTCGCAACATGACTTTCATCATTCCTCATGACATGCCCATACCACGCTAGCCTATTACTCCTTGGTTATAAATATATCCATATCCATCTTGTGACTTTAATTAGGAAGTAGCTGCAAGTTTCTTATGATTACTTGTGTCTCTACCTACTCCATTAGGGATATGGGCGTGATAATATGTATAAAATAAACTGTGGTACTAGGTCGCCGTGGGTCATGAAGGCGTGCACGCTATCCTCGTGCTGGACAATGGAACTGTCCTGTTCACGGGCATGCCGCGTCGCGGCGAAGACGGCGACACCAGCAAACATCGCCGCACGCCCAAGCCGACGCGACCCAAGAAAATGAATAAGGTAGGTTAGGTACATTAAGGCACATTACAGATTCCTTCACCTTCGCTTTCCTCCGGCGTGCGGCGTCAACTTGTTTCTACAAAGTGTAGAATAGCTAGCACATAAACCAAGACCTCAATCTCATGTACTTAGCTCAAATTCTACTCGTATTTGTAATCTTGGTTACGTTGGCGAGTTCTTTGAAAAATAATCAAAGAAATTCCACTCGTATTTGTAACCTTGGTCACGTTGGCGAGTTCTTTGAAAAATAAGAAGAAAAACAAGAAAAATAAGCATAATAACAATTGAAAAATAATAAAGAGAAACAGAAAGCATTTGAAACTGTTGCCTAACATTTTCTAAAACTCATTAAAATTTAACCTTTCTGCTCTCACGTTGGCCTTTGAAAAAGTAGAATTAATTATTTGTTTATAAGGTTTCAGTTCTCGAACCATTTGTTTACGTTGAATTGTACCAAAGGTTTATGAGTAAAGGGTAGGTTAAACAATAACAGGATGTTTTTTTGTACAAAAACTTAAATTAAAATTTAATTAAGTAAATAAAAATTTGTAATTTTCAACGTGAGCAGCGTAAGAAGTTTCCTTTTCAGTCATATAACAATGAGCCTTTGAAGTCCACCTTAAATCATTTTACCACACTGGTTCTAAAGAACTAGTGACACGATTAATAGAAGTAGTAGTTAAATAATAAAAATGCTTTAGTTTCGGAAACACATTTCTTTTGGGCTTCTATTTTAGACTGCAAACCACCTATGTACCTACAATTCAAAGTACATAATCTGTATAGGAGGCTAGCTCCCGCTCACGGCTTCGCACTCGTTATACCCGCATAAAAAGTAACTTATATGTTATTCCTTTGGGAAGCGTGGATGGATCGATCATGCCAGACTACCGAATGCGCAAGTGCAATTGTTGATTGACTTACTAGCGGTTCCGTGCGTTTACTTGCAGTCCATCCCGCGGCTTAGGTCGGGTGCTAAGCGATGCTAAGCGATGCTATAGTCGGGTCACAATAAGAGGTCCGATATGAAATTTTACAACAAACTCTGAATAGGGATGGGAACCAAGGAATCGCTTGCTAAACAAAACGATTCTTGAGACATTTCGATTAATTGTACATAAAGTTTGTAATCGTTTAGTTTGACTTTGGTAAAATATAAATCATAATATTATCGACTACTCTACCTCGGCTACAAAGAAATCAATTTTCATTTAAGAAACATTTTGACGTTATTAATAGGTGTCTATTTAACATGTAACAAACTTAATTTTTATCCTAGAAATGTAAAATGTATGAATAACTTGTTAAATTTCTTAAGTTGACCAGCACAAGGTATAATGACGATTACAACAAAACAAAAAAATTAAGAGAATGAGCTTAAAAAAAAGGGGCTAGGTTAAGTTAGGTTACTTAAAAATTGTGTTAAAACGTTATTTGATTTTTTCTCATTCGCTCAGTAGCGGTTCACTTTGAACTAAAGAGAATGAATATTATTATCTTTGAAATAGATTTAGTCCAACACTCCGAAACTAAATAATCCTATCATATAAAAAAGATCTCGCACTATTATTTCTATTCAATATTATTTTATGAAATACGTCCTTTATAAAAAGTCTCATAAAAGTTTTTATTTTTCGTCGAAGTGATTGAAAACGGTTGCAACCTTAGTCGCAACACTAGTATTTTTTTATCCGTCACTGAGGCAACGATCTCGTGGACACAACTTTTGAGTAACGTCGTCGTTTCGAAATATTAATTAAGGATTAACTTGTGTTTGTGAGAGTAATTTGTACAGTTTAAACTATACTCGTATAACTTGGTGCAAAGAAATTGTACTCCGTGTCTTAGTGTATGGATAACTTAATAACAATATGGCATTATGTTGTTCATTTTTTTATTTCTTACGTAGAAGTTCGTACAAGTTATGACGGCAAATAAAATGACAAATTGGACCTCTTATTTTGACTCGACTGTAGTCTACAAAACTCGAGTAGGATGTTGTAGTTCCAATCAGTTGTTTTTGACCATGGAGTTAGAGTTGATCGGAGGAGAGTGACGGGCGGTGGTAAATAGAAATGTCCTGTTGAATAGACGGATACCCATCACGTGGTGTACGCAGCATGTAACTACGGTTCCACGGCGCTGGTGACGCGGACCGGCGAGCTGCTCATGTTTGGCAAAGACACACAGCACTGCGATGGCAACGGCGTCGTGCTCAGCCTTCGCCATGAGAAAATCACGCAGGTACTTACTACTGCAATCTGTTTCAGCACTTTCAGCTAGCCCTACTGTCTAGAATAGATTAAATAATAATAATAAGCCTTTAGTTCAAACACTACATACTGTGTTTACGATATACTTTTTTTTTTTAAATTGTTGAATGCAGTTTTGCTGCTTTTTAAAATATACTTAGGTATGTTTTCTCAAAATAAAATTTGCTATCTTCAATATTTAGAGTACTTTCCCTCCAGGTGACATTATAAAATTCCACCCAGTACCTATACAAAAAAAAAAGTTTAAACATCAGTTGTAGCGGCCATACCTACAACCTACTGCTCCTCGTCCCCCGCCACCCCCATACCCCTTCCGGAGGTCCGTTCGCCTGGCACAGCGCACGGCCCACGAAGTCGGCGCTGGCAGTAGTCAGTTGTGAACTCCCTCCTCAGCTGATAGGCCGCGCGCTCCGTCACGGGATAGCTCGCGTAAATTTTATTTCCTATTACAACTTGACCTTTTTTTTTGTTTCTGTTAATCGTGTGTGTCTTATATTATTTTTTACTATAAAACACGGATTTTATAGTTAGGGTGGAGCGAAAAAAATTTTTTTTTTATATTTTAATATTCCTATATGATTAAAGATTATTCATTTAAAATTTCCGAGGTTTAAATTAATATGACTAATGATTTTTTATAACACGTGTTAAATTACCATTTAAGTAACGTTTTAATGATCTTCTATCACTTTCTTTTTGCCGAAAATATTGTGATTTGGTGGTACGTCTTGTCTGGCCTTTATAAACAACTTTTTGAGTATATCTTCGTAAAATACCTACATGTTTTTTTTGTTCACTGCGCAATTTTTTCACCCATAGTTTTTCGATGTCAGTGGCTATTATTTTACATAAGTCTTTCACTGAAGGGTCTTTTGCATTATTCAACTCGAGCATATTGTTTCTTATCCACAAGTAATAAGTACTTAATTACATCACAATGCGTCGGCAACACATTAATACGTAGTTTACGTTGATCGTGTTCCGTTTTTTAGGCATTTTTAAACCTAAACTTAACATCTTTGTCTTTGTATTTAATAATTTTGAAGCAATTGTCTTAAAGTTAAACTATTATAAGCATCAATTTATGATACTTCACTTATTAAAAAATCGTTTACATGCGAGCTATACGATAAACGTTAAAATAAAACTTTTATAGCAAAAAAGTAACGAAATGATTTCAATTTGTGGGTACAATTATGAATCAAACATTTAAGTTTTTTGTAAACTACCTTAACAGTGCGCCACCTCAAAATAATATCGTAGATTTGATTTTTTTGTATGAAGGAAGCTTTACCATAGGGCATCCATAGGGTCATCGATTAACAATACAGGAGATGAAAAAATATTTTTTTTTTCTGGTTTCACTCCACGCTCGTAATGCCACTTGCGATCACCCATCCCGATTTGTGACCGCGCATATCGTTGCTTAACTTTAACGATCAATCAAGAACGCCAAAGCAAGCTACGCCACGAGCGCTTCATTACGAGCTGAGCGCTTCCGTGCTTCGGAGGGCACGTTAAACAGTCGGTCCCGGCTTTTAAGTCGTTAAGCCATGACGAAGGCCTTTAGGCGGCCTGAAAACTCCGTCACCAGAGTTGGCCACTAGCTCATACGAACATACATACATACTCCACGCTAGTATATAGTGACTTTAAAAAGTAACAACGATTATAAAATAAGTAGTGGGTGAAGTCGGGTAGCGAATGATGATGATGTTGAAAATGATTGGATACACTAATCTTCTTTGTGGGTCTTTTAGTCATTCGTTTTAGGGTTCTCTATTTAAGTCAGTAACCCGAAGTCAAGCCATCAATTGATTACAAACCTATAGCGCGACGACGCGAAATGTTTGACGCGACCTATTTAGAAATGTTTGACGAACGATTCATTACTTCAGACATTCAAAGTACCCGTCGCTGTATGTAACTCGCGGCTATTGGATAATTAGGTCAGTGGGTTGTCCCAGGCGCGCAGGTTGCAGCCGTATACTAGATCGATAGTTATGCCATCTAGGTATCCTGTTGCGTACAGGAACACATCACGAATTGAGTCTGCTATTGACACAATTGCGGTTTTATGTATTATATATAGCAGACTTCATATTTATATTTATGTCGTTATCACTGAAACTGTACTTCGTGAATATGATTTAGTATGAATGAATAGGTTAGTTAGCTTTTCATAATTTATGAAGCGCTCGTGGCGTAGCTTGCTTAGGCGTTCTTGATTGATCGTTAAAGTTAAGCAACGATATGCGCGGTCACCAATTGGGATAAGTGACCGCAAGTGGCATTACGATCTGAGCGCTTCCGTGGTTCGGAGGGCACTTTAAACAGTCGATCCCGGCTTTTAAGTCGTGAAGCCATGACGGAGGCCTTTAAACTCCGTCACTAGAGTTTGTAGCTGCCGCCCGCGGCTTCGCTCGCGTTGTAGCCTATATGCTATTCCAGCACACGTATTATTTATATTTCAAGTTTGATTCAACTCCGTTCAGCAGTTTAGGCGTGATTGAGGTACAAACATACAAACATCCTAACAAGCTTTCGCATTTATAATTAGTAGGATTCACAAAGTTCAATTGAACAGAACTGACCATCAGCTGGTCTCTTTATTTGTTTAATAGCTCTACTACTCCCTCTGTCTTTGAATCTGTCTTTCTACTGATTTAATTTAAATATTTTTTTTAGGTTGCACTTGGAAAAGCGCACGCTGTTGCGTTGACGCACTCAGGGCAGGTCTACACGTTCGGCATCAACAACAAAGGACAATGTGGACGTGAATTTGGGTACACGAAAGAGAGTAAGTGCCATAGTATTATTAACTCGTATGTTTTTCCTGAAATACTTAGACTAGTGACAGTTTTTACAGACCTCTGTTTTTGTCCACTGTTCCATAAAACTTATGCTTTGTGATGAGATGGAGCGTTAATTTAAGACATAAGATTGTCTTTCTGTAAATTTGTATGAAAAAAGGTCTTAAATATAGAGTTTCGAAACGTTCTTGGCTTGATTTCTATTAGTTTGTCAACCTGTTTATCAACCTCAATACCATCGAGGATATTGGAATACTGCTGCCAACATTTAAAGCCCTCGGGTACTTCTAAGGTGTTGGGCTGGCTGGGGCCGGGGGACTGTGGGTAGAGCCATTACAATACTTGCATCCACCTCTGATTTAAAGTCCCAAGATGGATATTGGGAACCATGGTGACAGGTGATCAGCCCATCGCCCATATAGATGGTCCATCATCTTGGTGGGGACACTATCGCTTAGTCGCATTCTATGTTTTTTTACTCCCAGCCCAGCAGAGAAGTATCGTAAATGCCGATCTTTGTTCAATGAAGTCAGAACCTGGTCTAATTCTCTAATTCTAATTGTTGGTTGTGTAACAAAGGTCTGCACTGACGTCCCGCTTTGGGGTTTATTGTGCATTGTTTAGAAGCTGTTCATGACATTTTTCATTTGTCCCCAGAGCCCCACTATCCCACGCCGCAGACGGAGGACGTGCCTGAGAACCGGAACGAGGTGCCGACATGCCAGGGCTCGCACAAGTGGGTGACCGAGTACTGCCGCGTGTGTGTGCAGTGCCGCGAGTGTACAGGCTTCGCGAGCGCCTGCCACCTGGCGCATATGCCGGCTAGAGTACCTGGCGAGTGAGTACCCCGCGACGCCAGATTTTCTTCCCCCTGCGTTCTCTAGAAGTTGTATTTCGGAAATTCCTTTCTTAGTACATCTCCACACCATGAGTAGAATATATCCTCCCAAGTTTCATGCTTCTGAAACTTATGGTTTAGGCTGGGCTTTGATTGTCAGTGATTTTGTCGGTTCTCTACTGCTCCTACTTGTGTTCTTTTGAACCAGTGTGGTGAAAGGACTTAAGCTCGTTATAAATCATTACATCATTACCAAATATTTCAGCCAGTTTGCACCCGTCAGCAGAATTATTTTTATTCCCTCGCTGTCGAGTGCCTGTTTACTACTACATTATATCAATGAAGCCGCGACTTCACTGCGCACTGACTCAAACCCACGTCCGCTAACAATCTACGCATCCGTGTGTAGCATGGCCGTGCGCCTCAGTGGTGGTAGCCGCTTATATTTTCATACTATGCAAAGCTGCTTAGCTTCCACGTGAATACACGTTACACCTGAGTAGTCTTAATCTATGTTTGGTTGTGTAGACGCTGCGGTTGCGGCGAGGGCGACAGTGGCTGCGAGGAATGCGGCATCTGCCGGCAATGCGCGGAGGGCTTCGTGGCGACCGCGCGGCCCGACGCCGCCGACGCAGAGGCCATGGAGTCCGGTGACGGTTTGGAGGAAGATGAACATGAGAGAACCAGAGATGACGCTAAAGCCGGTACGGCCTTGTTAAAATAATCAAATGTATGAAAAAAATGTGTGTATGAAAACTTTTCCAGCTCTACAGAATAAACAATAGTAGTACTCGTTCTCTTTCGCCGATTCAACTTACTTAAGGAATTGCACAGTTTTGTAGGAATTTCGTAGAACAAGTTTTCATATTATTCTTGACTAAAGTCGCTAACGAGTACGTATAGAGCCACAGGAAACAGGTGATTTTACTAGGAATTTGTACATATAAATCCTGTGGTTGTACGCGGCCAGTTCGCCACAGACTATAGCGGCTTTAAATTGATCGGCAAACGTTTTAAATGTCCGTTTATTTCAGACAAAGACTCAAAGGCGGAAGAGCAGGCGTCGGGTTCGGACGTGGAACGCGACGCGGCCATCAAAGTGAGCTGCCTGCCGCCAGCACGCGTGGCCATTCCGGGCGGCCACAAGATTACCTTTGTGTCGTGCGGCCTTCACCACACTATGCTGCTCACAGACCATGGTAAAATCTGAGCAAATTTCTCAACCTTTTTCCAACTTAGGGAGGGGTTCTCATAACATGTCCATAACACGCCTCTAATTCATTGATCCTATCTGAGGGCATCCGATATCCTAAATTATCTTTATGTTGCCGGGTTTGACCAAGTGAAAAACGTGAGGAATTTACGAGGCATGAAGAATATGTTTGACCTTGGTGATGGCGTTGCTTTAGTAACAATAACTTGCAGGTGAAGTGCTGACGTTTGGTTCGAACCAGTTCGGCCAGCTGGGCGCTGGCGACGTGGCGCCGCACCATAAGCTGGTCAAAGTGAAGGTGCCCAAAGCCACTGCCATCGCCGCCGGCAGCAACCATTCCGCTGTTATGACGAGGGATGGGGAAATATACACCTTTGGCAATTATCAGGTAAGTTCCTGAGACGATAACTTGCAGCTAAAAACTGGTGCTTCAGCAGTCACATGTGTGTGGTGCTGAATTGTGGTCAAGGCGGGGTCACTACCATTAGACCACTAGAACTCTTATCTTATTTTTAATATCATGTTTGTGTCGTTAATGGTGTTTTTTCACTTTCCTTGTAGAAAGGGTCCCTGGGTCGCGTGTCGACTGGCGAGGGACGCGGGGTGTGGTACGCTACACCGGCGCCTATCCCACGTGTGGGGCCGCGGCACACCTGCCGCGCCGTCTGGCTCAGCGCATCAGGCGACCAGACCTTCATCCAGCTCTGCCAGTCAGTCGTCAAGACAGACACTATATTCAGCGCGACCATCATCGCTAACAGCACCACTATCAGTGAGTATCTATAGGAGGATGCGAATTTGAACCAACAACCTTAGCACCACCAAGTTCTACTAGACCCCTGGGGCTCTTAAAGAAAAGCTCTTTTAATGGGGGCTCTTTTTGAGATAAGACATAGATATTCATTAGCAGCAGTTTGCAATATATAATTAATTTTCGTAATTTTTAGCGTAATTTTCGTTTGGAAAACACAAGTTTTTTTTGCTTCAGTAATCCTGCCGAACCAGCCGGAGCACACATTCAAATGTGTGACTATAAACAAGAACGATAGCGTGTGCAGCGCATGGTCGGGCGCGGAGCAAGTCGACTTTGTGAACACATTGGCTTGTCTGGACCCACAGTACGACGTACTATGGTGCTACCAGCCACAAATGCGCGTCATGAAATGCTACAACATCCTTGCCTTCGACTCCCACAAGCTGCAACGTTGTTGCAACCCCGAACTAGACCCGTCGGAGAACGTAGAGTTTTGCTACCCGAGTGTCGGCACCATGCGCCGATTGGAGGACTTCAAGAATCTAGAGAACTTTGAGCTGATATGCAACAATGGTGATCGGCCGGTGGAAAGCATCGCTCTAGCTGACATGTCCATCCTGAATCAGGAGCTCGCCATACCCACCATCCACGGCGCCTGGGTCACTCGAATGCACATCGCCATGCATTTACTCGGATGCCTCGACTCGCTTATCTACGTTCATGATAATAAGTACGTAAACTTTTACTCTCGTAGCTCAGACTTTTATGTTCTTGTAGAACTCTATAGCTTTTTTGCAAATAGACTTCTGTGCATCATCTGTGTTCATGGGCCGCAACGCCGGAGCTGTAACAATAAAAATGCCTAGGCATAAAGTTCTTGCATAGCTTTTTTATGCTGTACAATAAAGTGAAAATATTAATAATAATAAAAGTTATTGTCTCTTATTGCAGACTTCACATAATAGAGTGTAAGCGAGAGGCCATCACCTCGCCGATCGCGCCCCTCAAGGCTGACTGGCTGACGGTGACCAGATTTGAGAACCACGGAGGAGGGTGGGGCTACTCGGGCCATTCCATCGAGGCTATAAGATTCATGTGTGACACTGATATACTTCTTGGTAAGTGCCTGCTGTTGATTTTCTCTGCTGAACTGGGAGTGAAGAAAGAAACATAGAATGCGTAAAGCTGCTTTCTTCCCGAGCATGTCGTAAAAGTCGACCAAGGGGGTAAGGGGGTAGGCATACTTTCCATCAAAATCGACCATCTATACTGGCGAACGCCTGTCACCATGGTTCACATATCCATCTAGGGACTCTGCCCACCCCATTGGAGATACGGGCATGATAATGTGTGTGTAAAATATACGTGGCTTATCCTGACCACTGTCTTACTTCATAGGTGGCTACGGTTTATTCGGCGGGCGTGGCGACTACACGGCTAAGATAAAGCTGTTCGACATCGGCCACGACGGCGGTGACCAAGAAGGCGATGGTGAACTCATCGCGGAGAGCGAGGAAATTGTCTACGAGTGTGCACCACGGGACCGCTTCCCGGTCATGTTCGACTCAGCCATGCCTCTGCTCGTAAGTTTTATTAAAAACAAGAGTTTTTTTTTCATACTTTTTCCTCTGTGTTGAATTTCCGGAATTCTTTTCACAGTGCACCCCTACACCATAAGAGGAATATACCCTCCAAGTTTCATGCTTCTTGTGGTATAGGCTGTGTGTTGATTGTCAATCAGTAACATAATAATATGAGTTGTCAGAGAATTCAGACTGTTCTCTTAGAGCTGTAAGTATAAGAACTTAAAAAGAAAAAAAAACCCGACTGCGTAGAATATAGATAGCATACACCTGCCATGTTAGATATGATGATGATGAATTTTTACCATTTTATTCCATGACACTCGTTACTAAAACGAATACAACGACACTTCATTTGTCGTAATTCGTCCAGCTTTTCGGCAACAGAGGCAGCCAAAGGAATAAATGCAAAATGGCTTCTTACAGCCGCCATATTGGATTTTTGACACTTTATATAGACACTCTTTATCCAGACGAATCCAAGGACACCTCATTTGTCAAAATCTGTCCAGCCGTTTGGACTACAACTTCAGCCAAAGGAATGCACATTGCACATATTCACATACATACATGCATCCCAAACACATAACCCTTCTTCTTCGCAGTCGGGTAAAACACAAAACTGGAAATCGGAATGAACTTTGAAAGTATAATTCGAGCTTGCGACTAGATGTGCTAGCGAGGCTTCACTAGTACATCTTCTCTCAAATTCCTTTTGCACTTTTAGCCAAAAGTGGTCAATTCCGTAGGCTTGCCGTTGGTACGTAGCGTGGGCGTCCATCAACGGGCCATCGTCCGACTGCGGCTCAGCCGGCCAGGCCATGGTCATCAGCGACGACGTCGGCTTCCACTTCAAAACGTCCAAGAAGTCCAACAACGGAACTGACGTAAACGCTGGCCAGATACCCAGCCTTCTCTACAATCTAGCTGGCGCCGAGCACTCCATCCCCGCTAGGATAATAGACATGGGCGAGCCCATCATAGCACTGACCAAAAACTTGTCCCGCAAAGTGACCGTGCCCTGCTTCAAGTCGCTTATAGTTCTACTGACCTGGAGCTGGGATTCTTTCAGAGATGTTCTTCTAGAGACCAATGGATTGGTTCCGATTAACTATCAGAAGCTGAACATGATAAAGCATCAGAAGAGACTCGTGTATTTGATCCGCGCGTGCCTACGCCTGATTAAGTCGTACGTCAATGAGATCTTCCCTCAGAACTGCAAGAAGCGACTGACTCACGAGTACATGGCTTATCTAGAATCTATTGGGGAGGTCAAGAATTTGATCCAAGTGATTGTAGCGGAGGAAACCCCAACGTGTGCGATGTTGCCTCGACGCTCGTCTAAGAACAAAAATAGGTCGTGCTACGTCCAGTTCGCTTTGGAGATGACTAATTCGGTACTGAAGGAAGCCCATGAAACGACCACTGCGTGTTTCCACGCCTTCTTTCCGACGCCCACTCTCAAATGGAACCATCTCTGCTCTATGCTGCATCATGTTAAGGTACGTCTTCTATGAATTTAGAATTTTTAATAGAATTTGATAACAAAGATAAACTATACTTACAAGTGGAACATGATGTACCACCTAAATGCTGCAAGTTTTCTTATGATCACTTGTGGCTCTGCCCACATAAGTGCGCGATAACAAATATGTATGTAATACAACCTATTACAGATATAATTTACAAAATAAAAAAGAAACAGTCGGGCTATTTAATGACCGTTGTAAACGGTCTATAGATAGCTCACCTGATCTTGCTCATCAGACGGTGGAAGCATAGGCAAGATGCTGGCCGCATTGCCATGTTGATTACTTACAAATATTTATTTTTCAGAATGGTAAAGTGCCCGTTTCGCAAATTCGTGAGTTGAGTTCAACGTGTGCTGCATTGTGCTCGTCGCGGAGCCTCCAAGATGTCTTGCACTACATAGTGCCTATCACGCAGAGCCACCTAGCAAGCGAAGAGAAGAAACGCCCTGACACCAAGGTAATTTGACCATACATTTCAACTTTTACTTAGAATACAAGTATTATTAAAAATTACTAAAATAGTCCTTGAGAACACGGTTTTACGGTTCAAATTAGATTATCAGTTGTAGTAGTGGTGTTTGACACAAGTTTTCCCTTTGTAGGTGCTAGTCAAAGAAGTGGCTCTAAACAAATCTCCTATGAAATCGGCTACCGTGCCGAGGTCGGCGCATTCGCAAAAGCCTCCCCCGATTCCACCGAGAGCGAGTCAGAAAGAGCCAAAGGTAATATACACGCATAATTTCTGTCATCACTTACATTCAGTTTAGATTGTAGAAAAACCCCGGTCAAGTGCGAGTCGAATTCGCACTCGAAGGGATCTGTATCATCGTAAATTTTATAGTAAACAAAAGTAGTATGAAAAACTGTGAAGAATCGCACAAAGGGAGGCCTGATTATAGACCTAATAGCGGGTGAAGTCAGGTTGCGAATGATGTTGATAATGATCTAGATAAAAAAATAGCATAGGCATTTACAAAAAATTTTTTCAGGCTTCAACCTCCAGTGAAAAAGAGAGACGGCACGACCACAACGAGTGGAACGTGTTAGACGTTATTCCGAAGTTCCTGGACATCGTGATGAACCCCATAAAGCAGCAGATGATGACGCGCCAGTGCGGCCAGCCGCACGACCACGGCGAGATCAAACAGAACGAGGCACTAGCGGACTACTGCTGCAAACTCACCGTCAGGATCGTGGCTGAGCTGTCCCACAGCGCCAATAACGTCAAAGTACATATTCACAAAACCGGTCAAGTTCGAGTTGAATTCGCAGGGTTCCGTAACACCGTACATGTACACAAATGATTCTTTTATTTATATTATTTGTTGTTATAGCAATAGAAATATGCTCTGTGAAAATTTCAACTCTACGGCTTCATAAACGGAACCCTAAGAACTTGGTACAAAAATGTATTTACGAATTGAACGACCTCGGTGGTGTGGCGGGCCATTGTACGGAGATAAAAGAGAGTTTGGTTCGACGGAAGAAATGTTTGTATGTTCTACAAATATTTGTACAGAGGGTCCAGGGATTCGCAGTTTCTGATATCCACAACACGAATCCTAGTGTTGACTGTTATTTATTTTAGAAAGCAACCTTCCGTCCTTCGGAGGACACGTTAAATTGTCGGTCTCGGCTTTAAGCCATTGCACATGGCTTTAAGCCATGACGGAGGCCTTTAGGCGGCCTAAAAACTCTGTCACAAGAGTTTGTCTAGCTCATACGAACTTACTTAGTCACTGGTTCGAGAGAACTAGTGACACAAGTACATCACGTCTTCTTTCAGGGTATGGAGAGCTAGTATGGTGTACGTAGTTTCCTTGAGCTGCACTTTTCACAGCACTGGTTCAAGAGAATTGGCGGAACGACAGGTGGCTGATAGCGTCTACTTTCAGGATATGGAATCATCGACGATAAAGGAGATGCTGACGCCGTCTCGCTTCATGCGCGTTAACACCTCTCGTTCTTGGAACACCGGCAACGGCAGCCCGGACGCCATCTGTTTCACCGTGGACCGGCCCAGCGTAGTACTTGTGGGCGTGGGTGTTTACAGCGGCGCGGGGACCTACGAATACTCGTTGGAACTACTGCACGATATGAGGGTAAGTGATACCGGTATCACTTCATGCCTTCACAATTCTCGCTTGTCGAAAGTCTAGACGGTATTTGCTTCACCGTAGACCGTCCCAGCGTGGTGTTAGTCTGCGTGGGTGATTGAGGCGGCATAGTCGTAGAATGTGGTCAAACGCAAACCTATTTTGTTAAAAAAAAAACTGTTGAACGAAATGAGGGTAAGTGCTCTCTGCTGGGTATAAAGCCTTTAAAAGCGCTACTTCTTCCGAACCTTTGCAATTCAATAATATGAAAACAAAAGGATCCTGGCTAGGAATACAAAGATAAAAAACGTTTGTTTTACGGTGACATGAATCCCTGAGTATGTGAGAAAATAGCATAGGTGCTGGGCAAGCCTACTCCATCTATAATAATCGTTCCGGGTATGACCGTTAATGTAGCCATGACTCTTGACGCTGTATTTAGTAAAGCATGATTGAGACCCTAGTTTAGTTAAATTTATGATTTCCTATTACTAAAAACTTTTTGTGAATAAAGATCTTGCATAACAGAGTTTTTGCATTTTTAGCAATTGAACAGTACAGTGGACGAATCTACTACTTCCAACTGCTGGGTGAGCATCGACATACTGCAAGGAACATTCGAGGGCGCTGACTGCCAGAACGACATGGCTCTCATCAAGTTTGAGAAGCACATACATCTCAAGGTAAGATACATCTTCGCAGCTCAGGCCATTCCAGGTCTCGCGTCATACAGTCAAAATAAATCCTATGAAATGTACAGGTTAAAATAGATTTTGAAGAAGAGTGTGTCACTCCAAGTCAATATGACGTCACGTCGCGCATGCGCAGAAACGCCTCCCACCTGTTAGGCACCAGTTCTACCGCCGCTAACAATTTTATCGATTTGGGTCCGGTGTCCGAGTCAATATGACGTCACGTCGCGCATGCGCAGAAACGCCTCCCACCTGTTAGGCACCAGTTCTACCGCCGCTAACAATTTTATCGATTTGGGTCCGGTGTCCGAGTCAATATGACGTCACGTCGCGCATGCGCAGAAACGCCTCCCACCTGTTAGGCACCAGTTCTACCGCCGCTAACAATTTTATCGATTTGGGTCCGGTGTCCGAGTCAATATGACGTCACGTCGCGCATGCGCAGAAACGCCTCCCACCTAATAGGCACCAGTTCTACCGCCGCTAACAATTTTATCGATTTAGGTCCTGTGGATTCATATCAAGGCTCGCGCTCGGGCCGCACCGCACCGCATCGCATAACCTAAATCTTCCTACATCACTTTCGCACATTTTATATGAACTATCGCACACTACAGGCATCGCAACGCACTGGCGGATCGCTTGCTAGGCGTATTTTTGTGGCGATGTTATGTATTGCGATGCGGCCCGCCGTAAACGGACGTCAGAACTATCCATCGCTATGAACTGCCAACGGCTGACTTCAATTATTGCGTTGCGGCGCGCCCCGGCGCGACTACGTGCTTTGGCACTGTTATGCAATGTGATGCATAACAAAACTTCATTCTTTATTCAACAGGAGGATTTGCGCTACGCTCTCCGGTTCTGCAACCACGGCGGGCGGACGTCTAGCGGCGACTGCGGCCTGCCTTCAGTGAAAGGCCCTGATGGAACCACGTTCCGCTTCGCTTCTTGCTCGCTCAGCTTCAATGGAACCACGCTGGCGAGGGGGCAGATCCCCTGCCTTATTTACTGCGGGTATTGCTGCTATAATAACACAAAATATAAAAAAATAAAAGAGGGCCTCATACATGAAATAGTTTTTTAACGTTCGTAATTGATAATCGAAGTAAAGCAACGCTAGGAGCGGTCAGTACTTGGATGGGTCGAGCGACTTTTGTCCATTTTTTGGAGTATTTTTTGTATATCTTTTTCAAACGATCTAACATTTACTGATTTGTACAAACATAATAACAATAATAAAAAATTAGGGGGTCCAACACTTATGTACATGTACTGACCCTCTGTGAAAGTGCATTTTTTTGTAATTCTACCGAACCAGCCTTTTTAACGTTCCTTTTACTTAACAGCATGGCAGCGCGTAGTATCGAGCACACAGTGGATACGACAGACGCGCTCATAGCGGCGCTGCGCACGATCACTCTGCGCGTGTCCTCGCTCGTGCTGGAACGCTCCGTGGAACTGTTCCGCACGCTCCGGAACGAGCTGACGACGGAGGACCTGCGCCGGAACGCATCTGTTCTGCAACAGTCGCCGGCTATCAACACTCTCATCCCGTACGTGCTGGCTAACCTGGAAGGCATCGATGACTCCAAGGTACGTACTATTTGTATATGCCTACCAGCCGCCTGCGACTCCCCGCGGTACCCTGCATAGAAAGTATCCTATATGTTCCAGGTCATAAACTATGCGAGTTCCAATTTTCATCCAAATCCTTTCAGCTATTACTATTATGATTATCATTTTTCGAAGAACAAATTCTATTCTGTGGATTCGACAGTACCACCAGAGTTCCTATCAGACAAAAAACAATATCATTTCTATTCTTCCAGAATATAATAAAGCTTCTGGAGCTGATTCACCAGCTGTTGCCCCACGTGACCGCCGTGAATCTGCTTGTACCCACTGTAGAGGAGTTTACAACTACTACGACTAGCTACTACACGTGGATAGAGAGCGAGCACCCCTACCGCCCCTCCAGCATCAGTAATATGAGGTGAGATTTCTCAAGTGAAGTATCGACAGTGAAGAATCGATTTACCATTCAAACTTCTATGGCCTTATAAAAAAATGAAGATAGTTCATTTTTAAACCTAGCTAAGTTAGTAAAGAAAGTCCTGGTTAAAATGTGACAATATGCCAGGGACTAAGGAAAACGTTATTACAAAACAGAGTTTTTCTCTAGTTACTCTAACATCTATGGTACTAAAGATAAACCTACAAGGCCCCTAGTTTATCTTTTATTATTGCTACGAAACCAATATCGTAGTGACTTTTTCTTCTGTCAAAGTCATGAATTAAAGTAGTTGAAGTCGTTGACGAAACGTCAACTGTCATTATTACAATGCCGATCAATCGCCCGCCACGCCACCGAGGCCGTTAAAATTTTTGTTCGAAAATTGTGACAGCAGTTATTTCTGCAAACACAGGGTACTATTCCCCCCCAACATATCGTGGGTGGTGCTTGAAATGGACCCTCGCAGCGTGACCGCGCAGCCAGAAGATACGCTCACGATATACGCTGTCGCCGGCACTCCGAAACAGAGATGTCATTGCCAAAATGATGTACGGGTAGCTGACCCACCATTCCGTAAGGTATACAAGGTAGATTTCATTCGGACACTTCGCTCACTCGTCTTGCTTCTCATGTCCATTAACCCGCACACTTACATTCAACCCGACACACTAGATCTATACATCCGCTTAAATAAAACAAGGTACATACCAATATTTTTTAATACTTGTCGTGTGGGTAGTGCTTTCGAACCAGTCAGTGTATTGAGGGGATTTAAAGTGCGGCTCAACATCAAATTATTACCAAAAATTCTATCTTAAATGGGATTAGAACCTGCGAACTCGCCCTCACCGTCAACGTGCTCTAAACAACCGAGCTATCCGGGCATTCGCAGTCTCTGAAATTTTTAGGTTAACACTAAAAATTATCTAGAACTTAATCTATTATCCATATCAATCTTGGGAATTTGAATCAGGATTGGCTGCAAGTTTTCTTATGAATACTTGTATCTTTGCCCAACCCTTTTGGGATAAATATATAGTATATACATTGTTGGCTTCATTTATGCGCGACAAAACGATAACTTGGTTTATTAAGGAACGGGTAAACCTATTGCATGCATCCGTTGAAGGCAGATTTTGGTACAGATTGCTAGGCTTTTAAAAAGTTAGTCCTATAGCTTAGACACTTCACCTAAGTAGTTGGTGTAAAGTCTTGGTTAGGTTAGCATTTTTAAGCTAAGCTTGGATGGCGTAGTGTATTTTGGCGAACCTTCATAATAGAATGAAAATTTTACAGATTCGCTAATTTTACTAAACATAATTCCGCGTATTACACTGTACAATTGCGAAGTTCATCAATTGCTCGGACTTTGGTGTTGTATGTTGTATGTCGGCGGATGATATAACGGAATGTTTATTGCAGAAAGTAGTTCAGCTGTCGCCAGAGGGAGATATTGAGGAGATAGAGGAGGACGGCGAGAATGAGAACACATGTATGCATTTCAACTGCACTTACGTCAGTGTTACTCCGAAACTCTCTAACCTGTGAGTATATTATTTCAGTATTGTTTTAGATAATGCTGAATACTACTTATCTGCTGGACTGGGAGTAAAAAAAGCCCCATTAAAAAAAAATAAAAGACTTGTTTTTGCAATTTTTGCTTGATTTTAATAAGGAACGTGATGCCATCTACGAGTATGAAAGGTGGCATACAAGAAAAATTTATGGTCATGTTCAATGATACGGAATTCTTTGTATGCGAATTCGACTCGTACTTGACCGGTTTTTTTTTCACGCAGCGCCAGCGAGTGGCCCCAAAAGGCGCTACTGGTGCCCGGCAACGAAGTGATATTCGCTCTGGAAACTGCGTCAGACTACCTCTCAGAATACAACAAATCGCAAAGGTACCACTTTTATTAATTTATTGAACCCTAGGTAACGGACTATGCTTAGGACTCTGCTTCGCCTCGTCCTTCCAATATTACTCCGCCGTAAAATGCTTTATTTTCGGCCTGGGCAGTAATTTACTATTTCGTGCTTTTCATTTTTACTAATCCGTCAATAAACTGCATTTCCAAAACTAAACTACATCCGAAGGTTTTATATAAAGGATATTTTGCAGTGACGAAGCTCGCTACGGCTTCCGATGCCTTTGCTCCGGGTACGAAGATACGCCGCTGACGTCACAGCGACAAGGACTCGTCGCGTTGGAGATGGAGCTGGTGTATGCAGGAGCCAATTGCGCGTCCAAACTCCTCGCGCCCGATCTAGATGTTCCTCCGATGGTCTTCTGTGAGTAGATAAACAATAAAGTACCAACTTTATCTCGTACACGTACACCAGCACGCAGGAGCCAATTGCGCGTCCAAACTCCTCGAGCCCGATCTAGATGTTCCTCCGATGGTTTTCTGTGAGTACTAGGACCTTGGAATGTTCTATAAACCAGTGTCGTGAAATCTTATTACATCTAAAACTGCCCGGGCACTACAGCGTCCAGCAAGTAACGCTCATCATCTAAGGCAAAGCTCCTATTTTTATTTTTAACTAGCAGCCGCCCGCGGCTTCGCTCACGCGGTACCCAGATAAAAAGTACCCTATGTCCCATTCCAGCACACGTAGGTACCTACTAAGCACAAAAAAGTCGAGCAGTTCAACTACTGCCCTGCTCTAAGACCGCATAGTAACCCACCTGCAGTGTTAACAGTCCAAAATATTATCGCAACAATTTTTTTTAGACGCTAATGAATGTAGCCTAATTTGACATTGACAGTTCCTTTTCCATATGTTTTGTATCATCTATTACTAATCTGTAGTATCATCGCTGTCATATGCCAAAATCAAAGTATTCTATTTTTCATGAAAAACATGCCAAAGATAAAGTATTTACAGGTAATTATGACATCAACTAAATGAGAAAAATCGGCTCTTTAATTTGATATAGGTTATGTGCAGTTTTAGACCAAAAATTGATTCCAGGTTTTCATCCCTTTTCACCCCTTTAGAGGTTGAATTTTGAAAAATCCTATCTTAGTACACCCCTACGTACCAAGGTTTACCTACACTGAAAATTTCAAGTCTCTACGTCCAGTGGTTTAGGCTGTGCGTTGTCTGTCAGTCAGTCAGTCAGTCAGTCAGTCAGGACAAAGATTCTTATAATATAAGATTGAGTGACCTAGTTATTAGATACCTGTGGCTTCATTAGTACTGTTTAAGGACACCTTCGGCTTAGTCAATTGAACAACGAACACTCCTAAAAGTATGCATTTTGCAATACAATCACAAACAAATTACTTGGAGTATAAAGTGTGTAAAACCACACATTCACCACAACAATGCAAGTTGCCGCATAATGTGAACAAAACATTCATCAATATTTTAATCAAAGTTTAAGTTATTGTACATGAAAACCGCAGTGGGGTTCAAAGCAAGTAGAAAGAATGCTCAGAAAACACGGAAAATCGTGAATGTAGTACAGACAATTTATATCCTACTATATTATAAATGTGAAAGTTTGTGGGGATGTTTGTGCCTCAATCACGCCTAAACGGCTGAATGGATTTGAATGAAGGACTTTTTATTTGAGTACCACGCGAAAATCCCGTGCGGAACTGTTAATCTTTCATAGTAGTCACTTTAGTAAGCATTTTTTTTAAACCAAACTTTTTTCGAGTTTTACTGGATGTAAAGAAAAAGCATAGAATGCGTCCAGCTGCTTCTCTCCCCGAGCATGTCGTAAAAGGCGACCAGGGGATAGTATCTTCACCAAAATGATGGACCACCTATATGGGCGATGGGCTGATCCCCTGTCACCATGGTTCACCATATCCATCTTGGGAGTTTGGATCAGAAGTGGCTGCATGTTTTCTTACTTGTGGCTCTGCCCACCCCATTAGGGATACGGCGTGATAATATGTATGTATGTATTTTTCAAGTTTGATGGTAGTGTAAAGTTCTGGTTTTTTTTTCAATTATGACAGAATGAGTTAGAATTAGTTACCTAGTCTACTTTTGGAGCTACATTGTCCCAAAGGATTAAATATGAATTGTAGAGTATAGGTATTGCATTGTTCTGTACCACGTGTACTCTGTAATCACGTCCGGGACATCTCGTGACGAGAATGCGCTGCTGCAGGTGTCAGGCAGGTCCCATTGTCCATCTAAGCATAGGCGTTCGCAGAATACTAATAATTCCCCCCTTTTTTAAACTCTTCGATCAGAATTCATAATTAGGATTATAAAACGAGTTTTTATCGCGTTTAAGAACACTGGTGGTCTAGTTGATAGTGACCCCGCCTTCCGATTCTAAGGTCGTGGGTTCAAATCCGGTCGTGTACCAATGGATTTTTTTGTGCGAAAAATTTATGTGCGATATACCAGTACTCTCAAACGGTGAAGGAAAACATTATGAGGAAACCCGCGGCTTAGTCAGCTCCGCACGTATTGACCATGTCTTTCCTGTGGACAAGGCCGACTAAGCTGAGAGGATGGAATAGGTGCTGGGCAAGCGTACTCCATCTTAATTCGTCCCGGGCACTACAGCGTCCCTTTAGTGAAGGTAAAGGTTGCCTCCTGACGCTGTATAAATCATCTACTATAGATGGTTAAAAGGCCTTAGTTTTTTTTATCGCGTGAGAATACCTTGTTTTTTCGTTTCTACTGTGTTGCAACAGTCGCGGTCGCAGACCAACAGGACCTCAGGGGTTGTTATATATTGTATGGGAACTATTTAAGGGGTGCGTGGTCCGATCTGCTTGAAACTTGATTTGGATTATTTCAATACAAAACAGGGCGTGATAGTATGTATGTATGATAACGAATTTAGAAGTCTGCCAAAGAAGTGCAAAGAAGTGTCAAGGTTGTTTAAACACGAAGAATACACTTTACGCGAGTGAACCGCGGGCGTTCCACTAGTATTTTATAGAGTTCTGAAGTCGAAGGAAAACTTTAAACGACATCCTGTTATTCGTTCGTCTAATAGAGGAGAGTGGACGAGATTAACATGCGCCAACCCTATGTAAGTGGAATAAGGTCAAGGTGATGATAATGATGACATTTTCGATTCGACATTTCACTAGTTCTTTCGAACCAGTGTAAAACATTTAAAGTGGACTTCAAAGCTCCTGTCGTGATGATGAAAGTACTACTACTACTAGTTGTGTCACGAGTATCAAACCAGTGTGGTGAAAGGATATAAAGTGCGCCTCGAACGCTCCTTTTCGGCACTTGACACATGTTTTCGAACTTTTTAAGTTCTACGACATGCCGCCGGTCTCCTCAAGATGTTTTCCTTCACCGTTTGAGAGTACTGGTATAGCGCACACACATTTTTAGAGCAAAAAATCCATTGGTTCACGACTGGATTTGAACCCACGATTTTTAAACGTATGTCTATCTGCCCGTTCTTGAAGTTATTCAATAAGTGTATCTCCTCTAGCGACCCTGGTGGACGTTCAGATCCACCCGATCAGTGAGACGGAGGAGGTTCCGCCGGACTCCAGCGAGGCCCTTCTCCTCTCCCGCGGCCTAGAGCTCTCCTCTCCTCTCTCCGTGCACCAAGTACTGGACGGACAGTCGCTGTTGCGGTAAGTACACTCACCATGCGGTACTACCGGCTAGTCCAACGATTACACCAAGTCCGTCATCGGCCGAAGTATGGTCGGACGCCGTCGACCGTAATCGGCGGATCTAAGCTATAGTTGGTAAAAAATGGGATGGCACTCGGGACAGGTGTCAAGGTGACATTTCTAGGGCTGTAGTCTTATCATTAAACAAATGCTAATTAATCCATTCCAAAATCGATCTCACTAAATATTTAGTCTTTTTTTTTATTTGTGGACTAATAGTCCCTAATAAAAATAGCCCGTTTGAGTGTCCCTCAAACGGGCTTTATTAAATTAATTGATATATGAATGAACATTGTACGATCATAGTGATTAAAAACGATGTTTTACATTTTTACAATCGATATACTATAGTTTGTGGTAAAGATGATGCAATGAACATCCCTAAATGGGCGGGGCCGGCACATCGAGTACTACATTTCCGCGCTTACATGCGCTTAGTAAAAAATGCGAAACTTCATGGGCATAATCCCGATGACATCTGTCACGCATATCATCCTATATTTTACGAACTATACATAATTTGCAGCTTGTAAAAGTCACGACATATGCTCTTACAATTTATGTCCCAGGTCATAGTGCGGTAACTTGTCGTTCGAACTGTCAATCTACTGGTCATTTCAAATCACAAAATACATAATCTTTTAATAATAAAGCCTGATATTGTTATTGCGAAGTCTCAAATCGTAAAACAGTTTTATGAAGACGATCTTGTCAAGGTCAGTAGCAATGTAACAAAATATTTGACATGTCCAATCAATGACATCAATGACTACATAATGCTATTGTTTGCAGACGATTTGCTAAATTCACATATCTTGTAATTATGAGTTCCTAGAATAAACTTGGTTCATGTATCAATTACCTTTACGAAAGTAGGTGCTGTGTGCGGCCAGGATAATCTAAAGCTAAACTTTGACGATGTTTATTTGTCGAATGTATACTTTGATCATAATGGAATTTTTCAATAATTAAACGTAAATTATTAACAAATATCACGACTATTATAAAAGTTAAGTTATCAGAACAAAGGTGACCGATTTGCCGCATATTTCTTGCTATCAATACAAATATTGTTATACCCCGTTATTGGCACTATGACCTCTTAAATCAATTCGCAGAGTAGATAGGAAGAGATAGATATGCAAGTGTCACCGCGCGGTCTCGCCGAGTCTTTCAACCTATATAGATAGATAGATCTACTAACTATAATGTTGACTTTGTTTTATATCTACTACTAAGAATTTTAACCTTTCAGTCTTAAAAAATGACTCTCTACAAACAACCAAAAATACAAACTTGCAGACAGTACCTCTTTATATTAATAGTGTTTATTTTGCTTGAGCGGTTAAATTCTACTGATGCAACAAAATCGGTCAAGTACCTTTCAAGCCCTGATGAATCATTTTAGACCTACAAATAGAAAGATTGGTCAGCAATCGCGCGCCGCTAGTACACATGAGGCAGCCAACTTTCTGAAAAATTAATGTGGGACTTTTTGTGTATAGATAGGGTTTGTGGGGCGAATGCGAAGTATGAAATTTTGTCACTAGGTACATACCTACCAAAATTACATAAAACACAAAACCTACAAGTCATTTATTTTTAAAATCATATTTATCACTAGAGTGGCATTAACAAGTTCAGGGTTTTTATCGAGTCTGTTTTGCACTTGTTGCGCTGTTGTTTGTGCGCGCGCGCATGTGTGTGGTTGAAAAATTCGTATGCGGGACGCATTCTACGTTTTACGGGACTATTTTACTAATTATTTCAAAGCGGGATTACATCTAGCATTGCGGGACGGTCCCGCAGAATACGGGACGGTTGGCCGCCTTAAGTACATTATATCTGCTGTCTTTGGGATCTATCTCTTCCTGTCTCCTGTTATGATAGCTATACTTGTTACGTATTGTTTGTGTTACTCTGTCTTTGTCGAAATGTTCAATATGTTCCGAGAACCAGGTAAGTTAATCTATGCTGAGTTTTGAAAATCATTAACTTTAAAGTTTTTGATACATCTTTTAAAAAAACTTGTGTTGCCCACGGCTGCAAGCGGCTCTGTATTTGCAAATAACAACGTTTTACTTATCTTAAAGTAACTTCCATATAAGGTAATCATACCAAGCGCCAACTAACTTTAAATTGAGTGCACGTTAAGACGATGCAAATCTATTGCACGCTAAAATATTGTGCTGCCAGCTCGGCGATGATGTCGCGATTAAAACCGGCTGTAAAGATGAAGATCTTAGGTACCCAGCACTACTTGTCTCAACTTTTATAATATACACATAAGCCACTTTGGCTGGCAACTTTGTTGCACAGTATACAATTATTTGATTGATTGTGTGTATAATCCTGAACCGCTTATGCAGTTGATAACATCAGGGGAGTATAGGTACAACCGTAAAATGGGCTCAACTATATTGACTTATTCTTCTCTTAAATATGACGAAATAAATTCGTATTAAATACAGCTTTAATTTTGACAGAGTAATTTTATCTCCATTTTTGAGTATTACTCGATCGAGTTAGGATCCTTTTCTTTGAGATACTATTAAGGTGTTAGGTTAAAGGGAATCTGTCCACGACCTCCTTTACGGGCTTCAACACTAAAGGTAAGTAAGCATGTTTTTTATAAAATAATTTGATATGATCTGGTCAAGTTATTTTTAGTGGGATAAGGGCAGGGAAATGATGATGATGAAGTTATTATTATTCGACGGCATCGGTAGCGTTGCGGGTGATTGCTCGGCAAAGACGCCAGAGGCGCGGGTTCGATTCCCGCTGCGGAAGAAATGATACGTTTGCATGTTCTGCAAATATTACTTCCGGGTCTGGGTGTTTTGGTATATATTTATAAGTATATATTTGAAAAAAAGTATATAAGTATTCTATCAGCCATCTGGTTTCTATAATACAAGCTTTGCTTAGTTTGGGGCTAAATGGCGGTGTGAAATGTCCACAAATATTTATTTATTTAATAGTAAAAAATGTTATTCGAAAAAAAATGGTAGTATTCAGATGAAAACAATATTAATCAGACTAAGACGAAACACGCTCTGAAAGGTGCCACGGAAGAACAGCGCTGTAGTTGCTTCCGGGCTCTGCAGCACACGCTGAGTGGTTGCCTTTTTGGCTCACAATTTATTATTATATTTTTGTTTTAAATGTTTATTTTATTAATTTTTTATAAGTATTTGTGAACCAAATAAATAGTTTCTTTCTTTAAGAAATAGCTCCGAGCATAAACTATAACTATATATGTATATAACATGCAGAACCCATATAGCACTGGCTCTTATTATTATGATAGCACTTTCTAACAGTACCCTAAAAGTCTTTGAATCCTATTGAAATAACTTTTTCTAACGTTACTAATATTTAAGGGTTACAAATGCGGGTAATTTTTTTTACCTACATTTGTAACCCTTGTGTGTTGAAGTTTACAGCGCGGTCTAACCGGACATGGAATGCACATTTAACAAACGGCTTTAATAATCTAGTTTATATTACAAAATATTTTGCACTTGTTATTATATTCGTACGATGTATATGTACGTACTGTTTTATTGTACATATCTAGCTGTAAGTAAATATTAAGATCTTATTTATAGTATCTTCATATGAGTACCTAGGTGTAAAGTTATTTGTTTTTTCAAGTGTCATATTTATAATCTCTACCAAAAAACAACTATGATTGATCACTTCCACCACCAAAGCATCCAATAGATTAAATAAAAGCGCTAATTTTTTTTATGTATACACAGAAAACGTAATGCAATCGCTTATTGTACAATGTAAAACTAAATAGTAGATAGTGTATCATAGTAAGAAAGAAATAGTATAGTACATAATAGTAAAAATAAATAGAGAGTACATAATGTAAATGTGTAGGTATAAGACAGCATCAGCAAATACCTCAAATAGATCGCAGAATGCAACGTATGATTATTTTCGCATACGCGTAGTTTTGTTTGTGGCGAGGCAATAGTAAATAGCGCTAGGTGTTTCAAAACGTTCGCAAGGCGGTGCGTCATCCAACTAGACCGGAATAAAATCGTGAGACGTAACTTGCTGCATAAATACTATGTATTGTTTACTATACTCGGTGAAAAACTCGCAGTTTTTCTCTAACAAACATCGGTCAGACAATGGTCTAACGTTCTAAAGCATCCATAAGAATTAGGTATTTTTTACAAAATTAGAAATAAATTTCTATTGGCATAGCTCTATCTATCAGGAATCAATTAAATACAGAATAGCATGTAATTTTTATTAACATTTCATACAATATAATTTATTGCGATGGATAGGTATTTTCAGTTCCAACTACCACATCGCGTAATACTGATCCCTACGAAACTAACTTGGCACGGTTCTTACTGACGTAACACTGAGGTAGTAAACTATATATAAAAAAGAAACACTTGTATCAACATTATTTGGCGGAATGTTCGATTACAATGTTCGACGAACCAAAAAAGTAAAGATATACACTATTCATACCTAACAGAGATCAACCATTAACACGTTTTAATGTCGCGAACTCAATCCTACCCTATCACAAGTCGGTGGTCAGTAGCTCTGCTCTTTCTACAACTATATGGAACTCTGTCTCTCTGTAAGTTTTTCCATCGGGTAAAACTATTTGCACTTTTTTCTTCTTCTCATTTTCACGTCGCACTATAAAGAATATCACTATCGAAACGAATACGAGCACAAACAGAATGCCTATCAATACAAATATCCAAAAGCTTTGTTTGAAAGCGCCACAACGGGTGTCGACGTAAGTGGGCATCGAGATGTAGCGGGGCTCGAGCGAGTACCAGCAGGCCAGTGTGCCGCCCTGGCCCTGCGTGATGTCGCGCCACGCCTCGGCCAGCTCGCACGTGCAGCTCTGGTTGATGCGCAGCCCGTCCACTCGCATGGCGAGGTGTGTCCGGTTGTACGTTAGCGAAGCCGGCGTCAGGTGCGTCACAGTATTGTTGTCTATCAACAACTCCTGAGCACCCATCGTCGAGGCCACTTCCCGATCTACCGTGAAACCGAAAAACGCTCCCTTCCTCAAATCAGTCACAGTGTTGTTTCTAAAAGTAATTGGCCCTCTCGTGATCATGTGGAATGCATCGCCTTCTAAAGTCTCAATAGTGTTGCTTTCTATGATAACTCTCTTTGGTGCACTGATGAGAAAAGATAAACTATAAACATACTTAACGGTAACTCCTTCCATCCGGAACAAATTCGTAACCTCGACGTCCGACAAAAATCTGCTGGGAAGAGTTTTCACTCTACCTCCGCGCATCAAGAAATTAAGCGTCGTAAACTTTTTAAATGCTTGTATCTCAATATTATCGAACACATTGTCTATTAGTTCTATTGTTTTAACTCCCGTGAGGCTGGAGAAGGCAAACGGTTTGACGGTGATTAGTCTGCTGTCGCTGATGATAATGTCGTTGACGCGGCCTTGCACCGCATGTGATGAAATCTCGTCTACGGTGCAATTGTTTATGACTATTCGTAATCCAGGGTTCATCTCGCTCTCTCGTGAGAATGGTGACCACGCGAGCGCTCGTTCATTGATGACCACGTGATCCACATTCCTTAATTCCACATTTCGCAGTTGGATGAGGTCCCGAACAGTGTCGGATAAGAAGGTCACTCGCGAGCATCCCTCGATAAAGATGCCTGTTGTAGTCGAAGGCACTCTGTACGCTCCATCGGGTCTCAGGGTTAATTCCTGTAAAAATAAACTGGCGGTTACTACCATAACCTTCGAACGCGTATCGGGTGAAGGTAAAGTATGCTCTACTTACGGTATAGTCGCGGGTGCAGTTGCATATGAGCCTAGTGAAGGAGTCGCAGCGGCATGCCTCCTCCTGGCAGACGGTGGGAGCGCCCGCCGCCGCTTGCGCCAGCGCCGCAACCTGCAGCGCTACCACTACGAACCACCAAGTTGCGTAAAGCATGTTCGATGCATCACGTCACCATTTGACTTCATTAATCACACCCTGGAAATTATAACCACAATTATGGTCGTGATCCACTCGCGATATAAATATATGCTCTACAAATTGGTGACGTGCGTCATTAAAACTTTTTGTATTCGTTTTAGCACTTTACCACAAAATCGCGATTATTCGAAAAATTATTGATATTTTAAATACCTGTTAGTACGAGAAGTAATGCAATCGGTCTGAGTCAACTAGGTATCGGCCGTTATCGGGCGGGGCCGCGTTATCAGATACGTAGACCGATATAAGGCTAGTAGTTACGGCCGACACACAATGGAGGGGCGAAACTAGTTTACTTTGCAAATGTTGCTACAGGGCACAATTTGTAACTTACTTCAATGTTATAGAGTAGCAGAGCTTAAATTATAGTCTAGTCATTCATATACCTAAAGGGGCTACCTAAATGTCAAATCAAGTAAGGTACAGGTACTTATTGCTAATTATAGACGTGAAAATGTGGAAAGGGACGGCAATAGAAATACACACTTTGTGAAAATTTTAACTCTACATGTTACGGCTCATCATGTACAGCTGACGGACGGACGGACGCGAGGCTTACCAATAGGGTCATCTTGGCACCCTTCGGTTACGAAACCCTAAAAACTATCGGTAATTATCTAATATATACTTTGTAAGCGATTATTGAAGAACACGTGTTTAAAATTCATAAATAAATACCCAGCTCATTTTACTTAAAAAAAAGTTACTAAACCATTTTACTGTTTCACGGAAACCAAATCTGCTCTGCGTCTGGCTTCAAGTACCTATCTCAGACGCTGCGCTGTTTGTTTAAATTCAAGTACCAAATACTCGGAGGTACTAAATACCCTAAGAACTTCCGCATCGTTTTAATGTTATACTGATTTATTTAAAAATTACGTGCTAAATAGTACCTAATAATTTTACTACTTGGAACAGTGAACTTAAGTTTTATGCATTATTTCTTTCTTTGCCAGGTTATTTAAAATTCAACGTCGTCGTTGAACATTCTTACTAATGTTATAAACTAGCTGTAACCCGCGACGTTGTCTGAAAAATTTAACATAACGCGGCATTTTTAGGCTGTCATCCGTAAGTGGAAGCTGATATAAGAATAATGCTCGCCGGGAATGAGTATCAATGCGAGCATTCCATGTCCGTCTCGTCTGGCAACGCTAGCACCGATCCAAAGATGTTTATTTTCGATAAAAGACTGCTGAATTATTCCAAGGCATGGCAGTATTTCTGTAGCCGCATCAGTTGACTAATCCGTTTCATGACCGTTTCCAATGCTCTGTCGCAAAGCGCCATGTATTTTTTGTCTGAAAAACATCGTTGCCATGGTTATGAACGATCCGTCCTCTGTTAGTAAGATATGGGTAACGGGCATCAGTTTCTCTGGCTTCTGACTTCTTCTGAGTATTCAATTGTTCCCCATAAATTAATGAGTGCCAATGTGTTTCAACCGAAAATCTTGCCCACTGCTCACTGTGCGATTTTTTGTGCACTTTGTTACAGTTGATATTAAACAAAAGCAATTTTCTTATAATATCGCCCCATCTCACTCACTTGAAGATGACTCGATTTGTTTGGTTTGTTCTGAATCACTTTGCAGTACCCGAAAATGATTAATGCTTCGTTTACCTACAAATTTTCCGCTTACAATTTCTTACAATCATAACTAATATTATAAAAATGGAAGTAACTCTGTCTGTCTGTCTGTGACCTTTTCGCGCCTAAACTGCTGAACAGATTTTGATGAAATTTGGTAAGGTGATAGACTATATTTTAAAATAAACTTGAAGGGGAAAGTAAGGGATGAAAGTTTGTATGGGAAACCCATCATTCTATTACAGAGGTTAAGCAATGTTATGCGCGGCCAAAACTTGGATGGGTGACAGCCTGATAACGCCGCGTGATGTTGACTTTTTGCGTTCCCAGATTTTTTAGGGACGTCAAGGAATCTATACTTCATATTTTTTATACTATCCTTATAAAATTATACTAACACGCAGACAACGTCGCGGGTTACAGTTATTTTAGTGTGTCATAATTTGTAACTAATGAAATAATTATAATTAAAATAATTAGGATTATAGGCGCTACTTTTTAAATTTAAATAGATGTACAACTAAAATTTGACTACACGATGCTTTTTATTCTGGATTCGTATAAAAATGCAAGCAATCGGTAACTTAATCCAACTAGTCTCCAGGTACAGGCGACAGTTTGTTTAGCCTACACTCGATAAATGAAACGCATACGTTGCGGCTTTATGCCCGTGCTCGAATTGCATAATAATTACTATAGCTCCGGTTACCGTGATTGCTTCTTTGTTTTGCTGCTCAGGCTCATATTTTCCGACACAGGCTCTGTTTCAAAAGTCATGATTTAAAGGTGATATTGAAAGCTGAGCGTTATAGTCTTTGATCAAATAAATATTAAAGGTGTTTTTTTTTGTTTTATATAAGAAGCAGATATTTAATTATTGTATTCAGAATTAATAAAGAACATGATATCATTTAAACAATCCGAGCAGAAATCAATTATAATTTTAATCGTGAATTTTTTGCAATAATGCATGTACACTCAGAGAAAAGCCTAAGAAATGATAGATGGATTGTGTGAAAGGGAACGTGCATGTGAAATGACTGAATAGGTACTAATATGACGAGTGATGGAGAAGATGGAAGAGGGACACATGTTGTACCGACTCGACATACGAGTAGTGGGATAAGGGCAGGAAAATATTTCATACTGCAATATAAAACTTGCCTTGTGGTTTTTGCGATGGTGGTTGCTTGCTATCTACGGCTTCTGCATCAGTTCTGCAATCAGAAAGAATTTATGAATTATATGAATTACTCTTATTGCATCGTATGTTTTGAAAAAAAGGTACACCATCAATCGATTTTGTTCGTAGCTCGTAGCGTGAATAGTTCTTCTATTAAAATTGTAACCAAAACTAAGTAAATATTCAACATCCTCAGTTCATTCATTCTTCAGAACTTTACTTGACACTTGGAATCTCTTATATAGTAATAAACCTTGGTGTACCTAGATACTCTACATTATACACACCTAATATCAGATATAAAATCACATACATTTAAATATATTTGAAAATGGTCATAGAAACATTCGAGTCGTCCATCTCGCAACGAAATCTTTGAAAATGAACAACACAGTATAGGATCATTTGAAATCTATGATTATATCTAAAGTTCAAACTGGGTGATGCTGAGCTCTAGATAAAATTTAACTCGGCTGGTATCAAGGATTTGCTTCGTTTCTGCGCTTCTAAGCGCATTCCTGTTGTGTGAGCTTGTACCTACGGCGTACGTACGAGTATGTTGGCTTCGTTGGTGAAACAAAGTGATTTTGTCTGATAACATAGATAAGGCCAAGTGTAATATTGGCTTGATTGCTGTATCTATCCTTTTTGCCAAAGTGATCTACCTATGTTTTCTTATAGCAAGTTGTTTCTTCGTCTATAAGTTATGATATTGATGAAACCATTGGTTAATCTTTGTTTTTGCAATAATCTACAAGCTGTCTTCTCAAAACTGAATTATGACAATGATGAGTCGGTTGGTCGTTGGCGATCAAAGCTTATCAATGTATGCTTGATCCCCTTCAACCAACTCATTGATCTTTGTTATTTCAACGATCCACAAGCTGTCTTCTCATCTTGAAGTTATAACATTGATCTGATGGTTGATTATTGGTGATCATAGCTTATCAATAAAATGCTTGGTCCACTTTAATCATCATCTAGATCTCTGTTGTCGCAACTATCATCAAGCAGTCTTCTCATCATCAAGTTATAACATTGATCTGACCGTTGATTTGGGCGATCAAGCTTATCAATAATCTGCTTGGTCCGCTCTAATCAACTTATTGATCTCTGTTGTCGCAACTATCAACAAGCAGTCTTCTTATCATCAAGTTATGACATTGAAGAGACAGCAGGTTTTTGGACATCAATGCAAATCAATCATGTGCTTGATATTCATTAACCTGCTTCTTATTCTTTGTTTCCACATCGGTCAACAACAGTCAACAAATTCTCCCGTCGTCCTGATGTTTTGATCTGATGGGAATTGGTTTTGGGTGTCCCAAGTTTAATAATAACCGCTTGGTCATTCCTCTAACCAACTTCTTGACCTCTACTTTTACTATAGTAATTAAGCTGTTGTCTTGTGATTAAGTTATGTTACGTAATATATTCATTTAGTATGTTTAATTCCGCAGTTTATTGGTGCTTGCTCATTATCTTCTTATCTTCAGAGATAAAGTGTTAAGTAAAGATGTTTTCAGATCTCTGTTTCCTCAACAATCGACACGTCTAATGGTCTACCGTGATGAAGTTATAACATTGATGACACGGTTGGTTTTAGGGGACCAAGCGTAATATCTGCTTGTTCCCCTTAACCGGCTGTATTGATCTGTGTTCCCATACCCATCAAGAACCATCACCAATAATTATCGACCTCATTTAAGCATTTTAAAATTGCACTTGAAAATCTGCACCTTAGTAACGGTGTTTGTTTGTAATAGAAGATGCAAGAATAGTCAATCGATTTTGATTTGCTTTGCTTCTAATTTAAATTTTTGTTTCCTTTGCAAGGCTTTATTTCATAATTTGATGTTTAGTTGTTTGTTGCATTTTAGTTTTTTTTTGTTGTTTTTCAGGCACTTTCTTCTTTCTATCTTTCCCATGTTTCAATATGTTTGTTAAGACTTGGTAATGGTAGTTACTCATGGTGGTTGGCCAATATTAAGAAAGGCAAGTGTCAAAGGTCTAATAATTATTGTCTGCGTGACTTTGGATTATACTGACCCTAAGTTCAATTTGTGTGACGAATAAGTCTTGGTCAAGCTAATTGAGTACAGTTTTAGTAGCATTTACACAGCCTAGTCTTCCTATACTTAAGTTACACCGCCTCGTACAATATGATTTTCAATTAGATATATTAAAATAAAAGCAATCTCATAAGAAAAGTGTAGCCAACGAGTGATGGCTTTTAGAAAAATAAACAGCATCAAAAATATGCCTAAATAAAGTGCATGAAAGTCTTCCATACAGAGCTCAAGTACCTACCTATGCCAAACTAGGTTTAATTTTATTAAATCATACCAACAGGCGTCATTACGACAGGCGCAGTTAGTCCGTATGGTCTTGGTCATGCCATTTAAGACATTATTTACGGATAAGTACTTACGAATTTTAGTATCGCACTTTCAAACGAGACCGCTCAAGTGCGGTTTGGCTCGCACAACGAGGGTTGCATTCAATAAAAAAATAAATAAAAAATGATTTTAGTTTAGTGGTGGTTTGGTATTTTTTATTAATTTTTCATCGTAAGTTAAAATATATGCGCCATAAATGAAAGTGGAAAGCTGTTATAGAGTGGGAAATGTAAATTCTTTCAAATAGGTCGGTGGACCTACAAAGAAGCAAAAACTGAAAATACATGGGTTTAATCTATGAGCACTCTAAAAAAATTAACTTCAAAACCGCTAATACTCGGCATAAATAAAAAATAT
The DNA here is from genome assembly GCA_949320045.1 of Scotopteryx bipunctaria. Classification (NCBI taxonomy): domain Eukaryota; kingdom Metazoa; phylum Arthropoda; class Insecta; order Lepidoptera; family Geometridae; genus Scotopteryx; species Scotopteryx bipunctaria. The sequence goes on from OX439440.1 coordinate 3,478,646, forward strand.
TTATGTCCTCTACTGAACAACTATGGTTTTAGCCGGTGGCTACACTTCAAAAGAGAAATAAGAACTTTTTCCAAACTGGAACAGTTTCAGGTATAGTTTTTTCAAATCAGCCGTGTCAGACGGACGGAATATTATGACATTGCTAACATTATGTTTTTTTTTATATTATCCACTAATATTTTTCCTACTAACTAGTCCTCTTGAGTAATTTGAACAGAAACACGACTAGATAAATTAGAAAAATAAAAAGTAAGTAATAAAAGGATAAATGCAATCATTTATTCATGCCTTTGCAATGGTGTTCATTCCATAAAACATTTAAGAATCCGACAGGAATTTACGTAAGTTCGTATGAGCTAGTGGCTAACTCTTGTGACATTCATTTTATTTGCATCAGTGAATTGCCGGCAATTATATTGTATGCATTTTACGTTAGGTACCGAGAACTTTTTAAACTAGTCGCATCGTCGGATTACATAACTTAGCAGTTTTAGGTAGTCTGGAGCACGTTTGTGTTATTGCTTTGAAGAGTGCTTTGCTTGTTGTCTTGTTAACATTAAAGTGCGTTGTGTCTAACAAAAACTCCTTAATCAAATGTATAGAACATTTGATAAACATTAAATTCAAGTCAACTACTAGAGTATAACGAAACAGATTATAAAGGAAAAATTCTAGACAATAGATTTAATATATAAGGATACTACAGCTAAATAAATAACGATAATGTTAAAAATAGTACTTACCGCTGAATTAGGTATGTAACATTACAGCGATAACAGTAGATTCAGCAATTGCAAATGACGCAGCACCATTTAATGCTGTTTTCAAGAACCGCCTGTATTTATTCATCTTTGATCGTGAGCGTACTAATTCGGAGGCATTTACTAAACACGAACAAAAACTAATGATTTCAACTATGTACTACTACTTCATTATCTGGTCTGTCTCATAAGATCCTTCCGTGCCTCAATAATGTTAACACTTACCTCATTTATGCTAGTTTTGCAAACTTGCACTTTTGAAAACACGTAAAGAAGATACTCCCTCACTGGTAGGTTATTTATTCTGTATGACACTGAGGCTTCAATTGTTTATAATAAATCGCGGAATAAGGCTGGGAGGTGTAGATAAAAAATGGGTCGCGCGGAACGCGTACGTGGGGTATGGGCAAGCGACTGCGCGGTACTGTAGCATGGGACCGCGACCGCGTCGCGTAACGTCAGATGGACGAGACAAGAGGTGCGCCGGCGACTCTAACGCGACCTTCAAACACGTAGATAGCATTCATTTCAATTTACGTTTGCAGCTTTATTTGATTTGCTTATTAAAAATACCAGTTTTCTTACATCTTCTAAAATAATACTGTAACTTTATTATGTACGATATATTTTTAGAAACATAATATATCTCTACTAACTGATCATTATTATAGTTACCTGTTTTGTATTTTTATGCATTATAATATTGTCACTATTAATATGTACCCTACTTACACGCAGTTTTTTATGGCCAGTTAGTTTTGAAGGCTTTGCCCACGGTAATGACTGACGTTCCTAATACAACTTATACATATTTATTTGGATTAAATTCAAACGAGTATACAACCTGACCGAAAAATCACTGTGTATTATTTATTACCTTTTACCGAGTTTCATTGTAAGTATATAAAATGATGAATAAATAATTAAAAGGAGATTTATATGTTATATAATAATTATTTATGTATAATAATAAATAGTAATGATATATAATCGTTACATATAGTTAATTGCCTAGGGTTTAGGGTGGGCTTGCTGGTGCTTTACATAAAAATAGAAAAAAATGGAGTTTCATGAAAATACGTAACTTGATTTATTGCCTAAACGAAGTATCTAGTACTATTAAATTCAACGAGTTGACACACGAATAAAAGTATAATTATAAAGAAAAACATTTAGAAGCGATCATCAATAAGCTATGTTTATGAAAATGTACATAGATCAAGCCCCGACTTCACTGATTTCGAAACGTCTCCTTCGTGAATTTGCTAATATCTGCTCTGAAATAACTATTAGACATTTTTAGAATTTATTACAATTAATGCTCATTTTAATGCTTGTAAACTTTGTATCTCCACAAAGCCCACGATACCTACCTACGCAGCATTAAATGCATTTAAAAAAACATTCCAAATTCATAAGCGAAGGTTCAATTTCCACAATTATCTAGACTACACCTTAATTGCTGTTAGACATGTCCACCTCAAAAATGTATTTTATATTCTTATCAATTATATAATTATCGAGCAAGTCTATGGTGTGCACTGTGAAAGTTGCCATTTACATCACAAATATTTTGTGTGTTGGAAATTACAGATTGAATTTATTGGCTTGTGAATATAATTATGTAAAAAATGTATATGTTGTGTGGATAACTTAATTCTTTCACTATACTGGTTAGAAACAACTTAGAAGTAGTATGACTGGTATAAAAGTATAACAAAAATGTTTTTAACGGTATTACTAACGCATTGTAAAGCATATCTAACACCAATAGCCAAGGTAACAGTCTAATCTATTCGCTTGCTTGTTTTGTGTGAAGGTAGCAAGCTATCCTTGGTAGCAGCTGATCAAATTTATGTACGATGTAGGGCCATCACGGACTAACAGCTTCACACAACTTTTATCTCATTTCACAGTAGACGACAATATCCACAAAACATTTTGTTTAAATTCGTAGCTAGTAAAATATAAAAGGTTGATTTTTAAACAGCTAACCTAATTATTTTAAGAGAATCTGGTTTTCGTTTTAATCAAACCACCGACCTTTTAAATACATAAACATTATAACTACCCACACAAACATACAAACACGACACATTTTTAAGAATACTACCTTAATAACCAGAATAAAATATTAATAACAATCTGGATGAACTGTAATTGACATGAATGTAATGTAGAGAAAACTATGTTGGATCGCTAGAACCACATTTTAACACTTTCAAATTATTAAAAAATGTTAAAATCTTCAAAACTTAGCTTCTTTTAAATTTGAAGGAAGGGATAACTAAATTATTATTAGTCTTGTAAATCTCTTATTTCGGAAACTGTATTAGACAGTTTTCTAAACCTGATAAAGGTATCAAAATTGTTTTGGTTTAAAAAATAATTAAATATGCGCACCGACTTTAAAAGACAAAACTACAGTAAACTACTGTCTTTAAATCGGACAAACCGTTGTGTAGGTACCATATTTAAAAGGAGCTCGATCGCTGAAAGGTGTGCGTGCATTAGTCACGAACGTGGCGTACTCAACTCGTCCACTCTGATTACGTACACCGGTAATAATTCCAAAACTGGTTGAATTCTCTCAAATGCTCCATTTCTGATATGCGTTGTTCAATTTATTCCACAGCACGCCGACCTAACGTCCATTACCTTTGATGATCACGTTTTTCAGTTAAGTACATTCTGATTTCATTCCGGCTTTCAGCACGTTTAATATTACGTTCTTTCGTCAATTTAGTCAGCAGGTAGACAGAAGAAGCACTACTAATATATATTTAGACATGACGTTTGACATAGAGATGTCGACGACTATTGCAAATCTCGACAAGAAACGATCTGGTAACATCAAGTTACTCGATTGTCAGAACGATATAATAAGATTCTTAAAAAAATATCTTCTCATTTTATCTATTTACGCAGTGAACTGAATGTATATCAGAAGCCGAAATGATACCAAGCAAACCGTTCGCTTTACTACTTAGCTTAGCATCCACTTTTAAACCTAGTACTTTTGAGTAGATCGTATTTTTCGACAACATAGTGTAACATAGTTAGGTATACTTGTGCAATTGACTTCGCGCGCGTACATTATTCACCTCGGTTTGAAGAGTGGTGACATCATTTTGACCTACAGTCCTGCTGCCGTGCACTTAGGCATCACTATAAAGGTCGTTTTCAGTTTATCTTTTCAATCGTACACATGTGTAATCTTAACTATGCACTTGTTAAAATTTGAGTCTTTGTTTATGTTACTGATAACCCTGCAATATCTCCCGTCGTCGGATAACAAGCATCAGCAAAGTGCACAATGCCGGCATTGCTCTTTGATGATGTCGCAGATCAACTCAGTGATTATTAGTAGGTATGATGTTTAAAAGCGATAATATTCAATCTAGCGTTGTGATTTAAGTAAGGTTTATAGTTAAATCACTAGAGAAGAGAGTACTGGTCCTAAAGGTCATGGAATAAAATCCAGTCGTGCACCAAATGGTTTTTCTGTTCGAAAATTGTATGTGCGCTATACCAGTATTCTCAAACGGTTAAGAAAAACAACTTTAAAAAACCTAAAAAGTTCGAAACATGTGTCAAGTGCACAAAAAGACCCTTTGAGGAGCACTTTAAATCCTTTAACATACTGGTTCGATAGAACTAGTGACACGATAAGTAGTAGTACTACAGAAGAAATGCAGTCGAATTGAGCTATAGGGATCATTTGATTTGTACCTGATTCAAATCAATCACTGAGCCATTACAGCTTGAAGCAAACTAACCTCATCTAGTTTAAATATAATCTGCGGTTAAAGTAAACTACTTTGTAATTAATGTGTACGTATTGAAAGCTGAAATTACAACAACGCTCTTTGCTTCCTATGGGTATGAGGAAGACACTGTCCAGGTTGCCGATTGTTGAGGTCAATTCACTCGTTTGAAATATACGAGTATCTCCAGATCAATTTAAAATTTAAGGAGTTCACGGAATCTTTCGAAATAAATTGTATCGAATAGCAAAAGTAATAGTAAAAAAACTGGTCACGTGCGAGTCGAATTCGCACAATTCCGTACTATCGTACATGTATGTAAATGGTCGTTGTATGGGACTCTCTTTTGTTTTATTTTTATTATTTGTTTTTATAGCGGAAATAGAAATACACATTCCGTAAAAATTTCAACTATCTACCTATTTTTTTTAATACATGTTACAGTTCATGAGTTACAGCGCACAGACGGACGGACAGCGGAGGCTTAGTAATAGGGTCCCTTTGGCACCCTTCGGGTATGGAACCCTAAAAAGGTAAACACAATTATTTTCGGAATTTGAAATCTAAATAGAAATACGATACGGTGCAATCAGCTACAAAAGTTGATTAACTACTTGGGCCTTTTTAACTCTTTTCTTCTTTATGTAGACAGATGGTAAGTATGCCTTGAAAATTTGTTATGAACCAAGGCAAACCTAGATATACGTATGTATATAAAATAATTTACATACAGAATATTATATTATCACGCGTTCATCCCTAATGAGGTGGGCAATACTAGTTATTCAAGGTTTACAACATTTTGATGATGAGGATGTTCATGAACTTCCGTCACTGACTGTACTTATTTATACTGTACTTAAGCGGAACGGAAAGAGACGTGAGGTTGTACAGTACAGATTTGCCTACATACTTACCTATCCTACTAATATTATAAATGCAAAAGTTTGTGTGGATGTGAGGATGTATGTTTGTTTTTAATCACGCCGTAACGACTGAACGGATTCGAATGAAACTTGGAATAATCATAGTATGTATGCTGGAATAACATATAGGCTACTTTTTGTTCGGATACCAAGCGTGCGAAATAAAGTGTAACACTTAAAACACTTCTATAAAGTGCTTTATAAATAACAAGAATTTTTTAAAAGAACAAAAAACCTGACTTCGTCGAATATAGGTAGCGTAGTACATCTGCCTTAGTAGATTTTTTGACAAATGATGATGAATTTGTACCATTTTAGTTAATTGAAAATGGCTTAAAGCAGCCACTGTACCTGTGAAACTTTCGTTACTTAGACGACGAATCCAACGATATCTCTCGTCAAAATCCGCCCAGCCGTTTAGACTACAGCTTCAGTCAAAGGAATGTACATTAAAACATATGCACAAGTATCTCAGAAACTAGGTTAAGCACATTCCATTACTGCTGTCTTATGTAGTTAGGTATTTGTAAAGTTTGAGGCAGTAGACGGCGAGAGCACACACTTCAGTAGATTTGCTTTCTCGGTGAACAAGGAATCAGAAATTAGTGCCACTGCAATCGATCCTTTGCGATCTCGTCTCCCTTACTTACGGTTGGCTAGAGGGTAACGATAGTGGGTGCTTGCGGCTAGTCAAAGGCACCAACTAAGCCCCTTTAACAGATCTTATACCTATCTGGCTCTATAGAGGTAGATACAAGGCTGGCTATTTTGCGTTTGTATTACGCCATCTTCGGTATTTTTAGTTGGGCATTGTATGTCACTGGACTAAATGTATTTGGAATTTGTTAACAATTATTATACATTTTTGAATTATTGTTACTTAATGAACAAATTTGCATTGTTTTGTATTGAATTTCTATACTCCGTCCAATCCTGAAAGCTTGAGAACGGAACTTTTCCGTGATTTATAAAGTAAATTTTAAAATGCGTGGTAAATATATAAACTGCCTAATTATATTTAGAGATATGACATAGAGACTTTATAAAATAATACAAAATGTTTTGCAAAAATAAAATATCAATGTCTTTAATCGATTAACCCCCGAATACTCAAACGCGACTCAGAGTTGAGCACGTCTGAAGTGACGAGTTTTTGACAAATTTTCATCAAAAACATTTGAGTATTCGGGGTAAGACTTTCTAAATTCGATTGTTACAAGAAATCGAAATCTGTAACGTGTTAGGACATCACAAAAATGTCTATCATGTTTTATATTCATAGGCCTGTAAAGGCAGGTTTTGGCTGAGCAAATAGTTTTAAGATTGATATGTAACTGAAATTATGAATAAATGATTATAACTAGAATACGTTAAAAATGTGTTTGTAATTTTTTTGTCTGACACTAAATCCGATCTTAACATCAATCTTTATAACGCAGACACCTTCATATAAACTAATTAGTTGAAAGTCTGACTTGATAAGCTAAAATAAATATCATTGCGATTTGAGGTATGTGTAGGATGATTTTAATTGTTATGGCGAACATTAAATGTTATTTCTAGCCAAGTAGATGAACCCTTCCATCAACAGCCACGTTTTTCAAACAATACTTTTAATTTTGTACTTTAACTGGTTTCTTCATAAACTCAGTAATTAACTTTTGTTTTGCATCAAAGTTGTGGCTATTGTGGAAGGTTTTTTCTTTAAAGCCGTACAAACCTGCAACATTTGTTATGTAATTGCGTATTTTGTTTTCTCTGGAGGCACTGCACAGCTGGGTGAAAGAAAAAAGGAGAGTTTTCAGTTCGTCAGAACGTAATAGCTACCTATTACTTGTATGCTGTCATTAATTGTTAGACTTTACATAACTGTATGTATATTTGGTACTTACTTAAAGTTTTTGTATATCACTGATATTTAGATCAGATATACTGATATTTAGTATGTCGTTATATTGTACTGTCGTTTCTATTTCAAATATATGCCACAAATGTATGTTTGTCTATTATTTTAAACATCTACAAACCTTACAACTTTTGAGGGTTATAGATTAAGATTGATAATTCTATTATATTATAGTGATTATGGTATTAGTAGGTTTCCTTTCACCGCAGGCCTAACTAAAGCCCTAGTTATACGAGTAATAGTATGATATAATTTCAATAAAATAAGTAATTTATGATTCTGTAGTGAGTTTATTTTTCCATTCACCTAGCTCCAAGTCCAATTAACGTAGAGAGAAGCGCTCGTGGCGTAGCTAGCTTTAGGATTGATCGTAAAAGTTAAGCAACGTTCTGCACGGTCACAATTGCGATGGGTGACTGCAAGTGGCATTATGAGCTGAGCGCTTCCGTGCTTCGGAGGGCACGTTAAATTGACAGTCCCGGCTTTTAAGTCGTTAAGCCATGACGGAGGCCTTAAGGCGGCCTAAAAACTCCGTCACAAGAGTTGGCCACGAGCTCTTACGATCTTACTTACCTTCTTTAGAGGGAATAAAACTAAATACCCACATTCAACATTTATTTTCTAAATAACATCTATACACAAATGGAATTTAATAATTTATTAAACATCAATTTCACATTATAAATAATAGTTTTTATAAACATAGTGACTGACTCTACGCATTCTCGTAGTCCTCACCTACAGAGTAAAAGAATTCAATTTAATATAGAAGTTACTATGCATTTCTTGTTTATTGAATGCCTTATATTTAACAATTTAAGATGTGACTAAGCATTTTACGAAATGTCCAAATGTTCGTAAGTTTCTGAAAATATCAATATATTCAAGGTTTGACTTGAATCAGACCGAATCAATTATTTACTCGCCTTGACGGGGGCACTACCGTGTTCCCAGGTTATTGACGAATGGTTCATTAATGCTTTTATTGATTGGTGTTATGCTTTAAACTGGAAGCCACCTTGAAACAGACGCGGATCGACATGCACGTGACTTGAATAAAGGTATTGATCGTCAGAATAATTTAAGAGTGTCGTTGAAGAAGCCTCAGAACAGCGAATCCTGGAAATCCATAGGGGGATCTTTGCCCAGTAATGGGACGAAATAGGTTATAAACATTAAAATTGAGATGAAAAAGGTTAATTAAAAAAATCTTATTATCAGAAACTATTTAGACTAGATGAGCATTTAGTAAAATATCTTTGAACATTATTTTTATCATGATGTGCTCTAGTAGAGTTATAGACCACGACATCGACTTATACTAAAGTATGGCAATAATAGATCAAAACTAAGACATCTTATATCTATTTCCACTACATTTGTATGGTCACAGTGTCCTATTTAAGCAAGTTTCAAGAAATTTGCAAACCCCACTTTATATAATAATAGTGCGTTATATAAAGCCTCACTAACTTTTGGGATAAAAAGCTAGTGTTAATTATAAAGCTTAATAGGAACCTACTATCTAACATGGATGTGTTTTAACAACAATTGTTGGCCACTAGCTCATACGAACATACATACAACAATGAAGGACTATTACAACACCTAGAAATTACTTGCTATTATATTATTTAACATTGAAGGGAAACATTAGTATTTGAGTAGTTTTTAACAATAATGAAGGATTATTACAACACCCAGAAATTACTTGCCATTATTATTTTATATAACATTGAAGGGAAACATTAGTATTTGAGTAGTTTTTAACAACAATGAAGGATTATTACAACACCCAGAAATTACTTGTTATTATTTTATATAACATTGAAGGGAAACATTAGTATTCGAGTAGTTTTAACAACAATGAAAGATTATTACAATACCCAGAAATTACTTGCTATTATTTTATATAACATTGAAGGGAAACATTAGTATTTGAGTAATATTATTTTATGTCACAACAATACGGAATCAAATATTAATTTTATATAAACAAACGATAAATCTTTTTAAAACATATCGATATTCAACATCGCCTGAGCCATATTCTAGCTAATTTTTAACTAATTCAGGAAAAAGTATATCTATCTACATACACAATTTTGTATGCAACAATTTCATTCCTTAAGCTAGGTTTTGTTACATATTATAAATTGATTTGAAGTTTTTTTTATCACAAAGAAATTAGTATCTAAGCAATATCTCGCTTTATCTCTGTACATTTTGTCAAGGGTACTTGCTTAAACGAGTATTATAATTTTAACGTTAGTAGATATAACATTTACGTGTGGCTGTAATCACTGTACATTTAATTACGGGTACATTTAAATGTGATCTCTTTGTACATTTAATAACGGGTATATTTTATGTAATAACATAACCATTGCTGAGTGGCTCTACTAAATTGTATTTAGGTGTATGTATTTAGTTTTCTACACAAAATTAAATGTGCTAATATTGAATTTATTTTTTTTCTTCTTCCTCGAACCAACATCAATATAAATCCTATAACTTGTAACGGATAGACTTTGGCATGTTTTCTTTTTTTCCTATTATAACTTTCTTGGGACTTTTTTTCATCATTAATTACATTCTCCCTAATATTTTATCTAATATTTAGAACAAGCTAATAATAGAAAATTGCTCTAAAAAGTATATACAAAGCCCTAAGAATATGGTTTTTAAAGAATGTTTGATTTTCTTGTCTTTAACTTTAGTGATAACCTTGACTTCTATAATTTTCTTAAAATATAATGATTACCTATACATTAAAAGCTATTTTGATGGCAAATAAAACATTTTGTCTAACTATTAAAAATTACCAAAAATTGAGAATAACTACTTTACACATAAAAAATAATATAAAGCACAAATAACGAAGTGAAATCGGCACGTTAAAGTATACTCGTAGTTATACATTAGTAGATACAGTACATACATAATATCTTACATTATATTTAATTTTAAATTTAAATTAAATGTCAATCACGTCTCGATCACTATTGAAGAACGTAATAATTAATTAAATAACACATAATTGAAAGTAATATCACAGCAAATAAAGTATCAAGCAAAAACGCATGTTCGTTAGATTTCATCGGAAATCTATGAGAGACATGGCGTCATCCAGTCACGCACGGGTCGAGATTGTCGTAGAACTCCTGGCCGGCAGAGGGTCGGTGCCGCAGACGGCGGCGACGGACGCGTCGAGTTTCGACGCATTCGTCGATCTCGAAGGTCGACGCTGGCCGTCTGGCCATCAGTAATTCTCATCCTTGCGTGAACGACGTACCTTCACCGGCGTCCAAAGATGGCTTCTCAGGCAGCGGTCGGTTCATCATTTTAGCAGAGCTATTTGAAGAGTTCGATTTTATAGTGGATGTTGACCGAGGGCTACTCATTACGCTAGATGTAGATTTGGCAGGACTGTTGAAGGGCGTGACGTTGCTCTGCAGAACAGCTCGCAAGTACGGGCCGCGGGGCACGGCTTGCTCGGCGATCACATCCGGAATTGCTCCCAGTAGGGTCCTCTTCTCCTTATCGTTGTTTGCGATTTCAGCATAGAGATGGACTGCTAAATCTTTAGGTTCGAAATACTCGTGTGCCAAAGCGGTTTGTCTGTAATAAGGAGACAGTGGTAAAAGTTGCTCCAGAGAGGGTACTTTTGTCCCGATGCTCACCATTTCCTTGTTGTTGCGCCCGACCCGTGGCGTTGTAGCTTGAAATGGTAGCTCGTATATGTTTTCAACATTATTTGGCGTCACCGTTACAATTTGTGGTGCTTGCTCGGTCATTTTAGTGAGCTCGTATAAATGTTCTATAGCTTCTCGAGCTTCAACGTATTTTTCAGGATTATCGAGGTTTTCTTTTAGATTGTCCAAAAGTTCTTTGGTAAGCTCTTCTGGTAATGTCTGGGTAAACTTATCTGTAGCCGGCACCCTCGTTTGCTCTTGAAAACTGGATTCTTGAACGATATCTTGTGCTCGAGATTCATTGAGGCGATGCCGCTCTGAATATTCATTCACTGACATCTGGGAAATAGATCTAGCATTGTCGAGGCCTGTGTTTGGCCCGCAGACGCACAGGCGGCCACAAAGTCCGCACGAATTTGAGGATATTAAAAAGTTCTTTATATTAACACAGTACCCTCGACGTCGCATCCACCTGATCAAACTGAACAGTAGTGCGATTATTACACAGCCCAAGCAAGAAACGATCACTATGCCTATAACTTTCTTATTTCGATCTGACAGAGTGTCGGAGGCAACATTTTTGTGGGGGAATCTTGGATTTTTTATTTCTATTGTTCCTGCTTCTGTTTTAGCCTTAAATTTTTCACACCTTATTTCGGGACTTTCAGAGCAAACTTGGTCGATAAACTTCTTGAATAACATGTTCTGTTCCGGAACATTAAAGCATCTTGCAAAAAATTCATTAACCGTACAGTAACTTTGAGCTTCATACGCTTCACCACTTTCTTCACCTAGTGCTTTGGCCAGCCATTGACTTACGTTGCAATGGCAAGATTGTCCATAGAAATTGTTAGCGTATTGAATTTTATGGGTCGCTGCAGCTTTACCAATAAAGGCAAGACTCCCAGGGTGCATAGTTTCAATCTCGTTGTCATTGAAAACAAGCTCGTGAATGGATGCGCCGGGAGCCGCTATAGCGTTCGGGGGTAGTTCATCGAATGAATTTCTCTCCATTTGTAGTTTGTTCCATGACGTTAATTCAAATCCCTTTTCCGTGAATTTGTGAAATTCGCTGTCCAAAATGACGACTGAAGCTACAGTCGTGTTTATCGCGCCACTCTGGACATTGTCAAATCTGAAATACATAAAAATATCTTTAACCAAAATAATAATCTAGTTTAAACCTATTTATTCTAATCTAATGAACCCACTGGGCTCCACTGCTGGGTAAATCTGAACTTTTTCCATTTAATCTGATCTTATAAATTTTGAAATATTAAAATACCTGGTTCGAGTTATGTTTATGTTAGCTATTGCGGAGAGCAATGCCCGCGAATCGATTTGTTGAATCTTGCATCCATCGAAGTTCAAATAGTTAATTAGTGAATTTTGTGAAAAGGCCTCTTCTTCTATAAGGTGAATAGAGCAATTGATCGCCATCACTACGTTGTAAGTGTTTGCGGAGAATGCTCCCGTGCGTATAGCGTGAATGTCCACGCCTATCATGAGCAATTTCGCCAGTGATGAGCCAAATGTCGTCTTAGTAAACTCTGGTATCGTTGTGTTCTTTAGTTCAATCTAGAAAAAAAAAAGGTAATAAATAACATTGATCCGTGATATGATTGTAACGTGTGAATCATTCGCTTAAGCAGCAGTGCTATTATTTAATGTGATTTCGCAAAGATATTGAAACGGAACTTATTATGAATACCGACCGACATGCCTGGCCCATGTTCCCCCACGTTGGCAGCGGTGGGTTCTAGACTGAAGGATCCTCCGCTCAGAGATAGCTCTCGCACGTTCGCCACGTCCATACTCAGCAGCCAGGAAAAGGCTAAACCTTCGATAGACACCATATCGCAGTTCTGTATCGTCACCGATAAAGGACCTGGAACCACCATACAGTAAAATAAGATTGCGTAGTAAAAAACATACAAATATTTTGATTTTTGACAAAACGTTAAACGGTTTTCAATACAACACAGACAATTCTTATAGTGTTTATTGTCTACTTTGCTGTATCAAAGCTTTTCAATTGCTCTCGCTCTCTCGTAGCATGAGTCATTATCCTGGTAGAGCAAATGTCGAGTCGGGAAATACGTTTATTTATAGATTATGGTTAAGCATGTTTAGACAATCTTAGCGCCGAATACTCGTACATCCCTTATTTCGACAAGTAATAATTTATTATAAAAGTAAAATGATGCTCTACCATAAGGTATGTATGTAAGAATAAAATCCAAGTAACGGTATTTTAGGTCAAACAAGACGACCTGTATGTGCGAATCCTTGGCTGGCGACCACTTAAAAAGAGCTAGCGTTACTTGTTGCTGTATTGATATTCCAAAAGGAACGTTTAATCCGACGGTTCTTGCAATATTGGCATCTCAAAGAACCGAGAAAAGATTTCATAACTCGCCAAGGATAAAACTGGTTTGGAACTACAGAACGACTTACAAAGAAGCCGGTCGATATTTATTAAAGATGTTATCCACAACAAGAATAAATCTAAAAGAAAAAAATACGAACTGAAATTGCTTCTGAAAGTGACATGTTGTGCGTAATATAAAGATTATAAAATACCAATAATAGTATTTTTTTGTACAGATGTTTTGATGCTTAACGTATGTATTTCAGATTTATTATTGAACATTGTTTTTGAGGACTATCACATCCTATTAACGTATTCAGTGATAAGTGTAATGCTTGCACACCGAACATCAGTGTTACCAGTAGCGCACACAAGCGCAAGCCACCGTGCGTATACATAATAATGTCTGTGCTAATGCAGGGCACAGAAATAGTCTAGAATTACTCATTAAGCTTGAGAATAAGGAGCGCTACCGCAAGCGCTACCGGCGAAACTTTGTCTTTAAACTCAAAACCTTACTTCACACCAAATAACATTTTCACCCTGTTGTTTTTCTTCTATGAAATTATTTTGCTACAACGTTAATTTACCATATCAATTTCGTTGTGAAAACTATGCGGCTGCGTTTATAAATCCCAACGAAATATACATTGAACTCCAGAAACAGTTGTTTGAAATTTAATATCTAGGATATATGTATAGGATTCTTTAGTAACAATTCCAATACGAACTCCTTGCTATTGAATATGAGATGCTGTAGGTACGTAGGTTTCATAAATGTTATACATAAAGCTTTATAATATTAGAATGCATGAGCTTGTCTTCTCATCGCATACAAGTGTGAAGGTATTTGAGGAGCGATGATGATGTTTCCTGGCATTACGTTGTATCGGTGACCGCAGCTGCGTCCAGCGCACAGCTCATCTTACTAATATTAAAATACTGGTTAGGATGTAAGTAGATGATACCATAACGTAACTCAAAACATTTGAGTGTTTAAATAATTAAATATTGCTAAGTATCCTAATAAACCACGTGATAAAACCTGTGATACGAGTTCTCAGCTCCTGTCCATCCAAAGGTTTCTCTGTATTTATTTTGTGTATTTACAATAAAGATGTATTGTATTGTACTCACAAGGGTAGAAGTAAATAGAGATAAATAATGAATTAATAAATACTAATTGTAAAAAATGTTTAGTTGCAATCCTAAATCAATATTTTTAGAATTCTCATACTTAGATAATAACGAATTACTTTTGTGTATCAGCTGGTTATCTCCGAAGTGTTCATGGGCTTTGTTGGTAATATGGAATTGTATTTATTTTGTTGTGTTGGTGAGACATGGGCCCTGTGACGGTGCGTCATCATGCTGCTCAATAAACAGCTTCGCTACACATGTTGAGACTTGAGCACGCCAATATTGACACCATTTTGTATGAATACGAGTTTTTAAAGCTAATTAAAACGTGAAATTATTTTCTTTTGTCAATAAATTCAAGTTTTATGAGTTACGTTTGTTTCAATGAAAAATTTTTGTTTACGTAAAGTGACCTTTGTATGAAGCCATATAACTTTAGCCTTTGAAAACTTTCGCAATCAGAAGTCATTATTTGAATTATAAAACGTGGTTTTATCGCGAGAAAATACTTTTTCATTTTCTCGACGTTTCGACTGTGTTTCAACAGCTGTGGTCGCGGCCCAGCTGAAGAGCGCAGGTATTAAGACCACCGTTGAGAAGTGGAGGCAGTTTTTCTAACTACCCTTAATTGGTCTTCAGATTTCGAAGAGGCCGTGTACACACCACGGCACATATTACTTTGTTTTTCATTCATTTCAGAAAATAGAAAATTACTTGTATAACCTAATCCTGCATCGTATCATATTAACTTCAGGCAAAATTTGCTGTATTATCGTCTGTGCGGCGGCGTTGCGGTCGCAGTCAGTAGGTATTTCATTTTAGTTGAACTAAATTGTAGAAGCTATCCGAATTTCATCGACGTCAGTTCGCTAATTATAACGAATCCTATGATCAGTGATAGTTAGGAAGCTACTATCGTGCCATCATTGCGATATGATTTGGTCAAATATTGTGTATGAATGAAATACCTATCACCTAAATGCACACCAATTGCAATTACTTCAGGACTTATACAAAATACTGTAGTTATAGATATGATGACTGCCCGATGAAATGTAGCTGATCTATGCCTAAATTGACGAGTGTACTTATGACATTGTGCATACTAAAGCAATTCACAATTTTAGTCACACAGAGTATAATTATTAATATTAATTAATTAGTAATATTAATAATTACATTTGCCTACCAACTATATAATAGGTATCATAAGTGGCAAGAGGATGCTCTTGTTCGACTAAACAATGGGTACAGCAGTACCACAAATATTGTGCACCTCGGCTATTTTCTAACGCGATGATGATATATGTAATATAGATGTTACAATAATTATGTAGATACTTATTTTTGTTAAAGTGTTGGTAACTTATTATTAGTTGACTATTAGTTGCATATTCGGACAAATTCGGCTTTCATTCAAAGCACGAAGTTTGCCAAGGCGCACAATTTTTGTGGTACTACTGTACCTATCAATTTATTAATGCATTTACTCAATGCGGGTCGCACAAATGATCCCGCTTAATAGGTTTTGCTCGTGACATTCACAAGGCTCTTAGGTTCGTCTGTTATGCGAGCGCTTTTTGTAGAATCGAAAGGATAATGAAATTGCGGTGGAGCAACGCAGCGAATTCAATTTCTAATTAAAAAATAACGAATGATACTTTGTTGAATAGAGGTATATAAAATTGTCGTAGTCATCGCAAAGTTCTAATATACGATTTTATTATGATCGTCATCGGGGGTTCGAACTTGCTTATTATCTTAATTCATGACAAGTTAACTGGCCTAACTGATTTCTCATAATACTATCATCATTTCGGATATTTCCTTCTGATAGTAGACGAGCGAATATAAATTCAAATTAGAGATGTCAAAAACATTGAACATTCCTTACTGAAATGACTACATTTCTGGCGCTTCGGTAGTCGCTGCTCTGCTCGCTCGCCTCGCGCTTAGTTTTTTCACTAACCTAATGATTTCGATTCGATCTAATAGATAAGCGACATCCTGCCTGGATCGAAATTACTAGGTTAGGTTAGTCGCTCGCTTTAGTGGTAAAGTTTCTTATTAATAATTTCCCATTTCTTTCGTATTGACATTTCAGTAGCTATGTTTGAACCCAATATATTTCCTGGTCCTACTTTTCTGATTATCATGATTCCATAAATATTAAAGTCACCCCTATCTTTCGTATGTTTCGTGCAATAAATATGAATCAGTTGAGTACATTGTCATTGGTTAGCCTGAACCCAGCGGCCATGAAACAACGCTGTAGTTAAGTTAGAATTAGGTACTTGTGCTATGGCTTGATTTCGTGGACAATGCAAGTATTTGAAATTCGATTTATTTTTAACTGTGCATTGCAAATGTATGTATGTATGTATGTTCGTATGAGCTAGTGGCCAACTCTTGTGACGGAGTTTTTAGGCCGCCTAGAGGCCTTCGTCATGGCTTAACGACTTAAAAGCCTTGACCGACAATTTAACGTGCCCTCCGAAGCACGGAAGCGCTCAGCTCGTAATGCCACTTGCGGTCACCCATCTCAATTGTGGCCTCGCACAACGTCGCTTAACTTTAACGATTATGCTAATAGAATTCTAAGTAGATATACTTATGTGTTATCAATACGAATGTTATGTTACTCAATAAATATAAATGCGAAAATTTTGGTGTTTATGGTGTATTTTTGCGTCATGAATTGCAAATTTTATTAATCCGAGGCCTAGAGAAGCGCGAATAATAGACGATTTCTGCTCCAGACACATGAGCAAAGGAGTAGTACTATCAAAGTCAAAGTCAAAAATTTTTATTCCATAAAATCACTGGGATCACTTGGACACGTCTTAAATCTACGTTGCATTTACACCTGTTCGTAACGCGACCAGGCGTGGAAGATACAGGCAAGAAACCACGCTTGGCTATTTTTTTGGAAAATGATCCCTTTACAATCATGTTATAAAAGGAGTTGAAGCATTCAGTCCCAAGCATTTTTATCTTCTATATAATCGGATATTTTATAGTAAGCTTTTTTATACAACTTTTGTTTTATTAGTGTTTTGAATTTATTAACTGACAAATTTGTCATCTATCATTGTTATCATTATAAAGACTTTGAGGCATTTACGAGTATCTCGGCTAAATAAAATAATGCATGTGGTCAATCTGAACGAGAATTGGCCGGTGACCCGATAAATAAGCCTCATCCGGAGACCCGAGTGGCTTACCTAACGACCGAACCGGTTACTTTCAACCAAACTGACGCATAGACGTTATACTGCTGCAATCAAAGCAAATTGCGTAAAAAAAATACAAAAACTTTTAAATAGTTCTAAGCCCGGATGAAATGAAGCCGTACAAATTAAGTTTAGTTTAGAACTCACCTAACCTTCTTGAGTAAGTTATGATTGCATGCGTTCAAAATAGCGCCTTAAGTACGCAGAGCAGTAGGATACGACGTTCTTATGAAACGACCTAAAACATCTTCGCTTCTGTTATATGTAACTATGTAATATCTAATGTTATGTGTTACTTAGACACATTCGCATCTATAATTTTATTATAATACTTAGACAAATTGTTATGCGCTAGCAAAAAAAGTTATAAATCTTACCTTTCAAGCTCATAAAGGCGCTTTTCTCGACCCGTAATAAATCGCATTCTTCGACGTCCAAGTAGAGATTGAGTAAGTTCAGACTAACGGCGGCGAATTGTCGAAATACGACAAGTTTTGCTCCTTTGACAGCGATCCGTCTCATATCCACGATGCCAGAAAAGGCACCCTGCCCAAACATGACTGCCTCGGAACCTTGTACCGACAGCTCGATCGTCGACTCTGGTAGGTCCCGATTAAAGATGTCCAATTTCTGAAAGAGACATTTTACTTCTCAGAATAGGTGATAATAACAGGTCTTATTCAACTATCATTATTATCACTCATGTGTCTGCTGGGCAAAGACCTCAAAGATTAATAAGTCAAAAAGGGTTATATTACTTTGAGCTATTGTTTCTTAATTTAATAATAGCAGTTTTTGTGTTCGCCATTTAGTCATATTATGAGTAATAGCGGCTTTAAACCAAACAAAAGATCGAAAACAGTTCTAAACAAACGTTGTTCTCAGATATCCACCTAATAGGTATTAGGTTCCAAGAATTACCTCCGAGAACATAATTAGAAGCGTACCGTTATTATTATAGGAGCTAAGTTGTTTATGTTTTATCTTAGACTGGTATGTGTGTGTTTTGTGTATTCATATTAAGTATAATAACACCGCGTTCTTTGGCTCTATGGTCATACTCTGATAATATTTATTATTGTGTTATCAATGTCTATTATAAAATGTTCATAGATACAAAACATTAGTCGATATTTTTTTTGCGATATTAACGTCTTATCTGTTCCCATGCCTAATAGGTACTAGCATCTGCCGGCTTATTCGTTCGCGTGATATCTGGTTAGATGGAGAAATTTAATTTCAGATCATAGACTATGTAGGTATAATCCCAGTTTTATTCAAATCCGTTCAGCCATAACTATGCCAAAATATGTATAAGTAGGATAAGATATGTATTGCATCTTACCTCAATCTGTGAATAGAGGTGGCTGAAAGAACCAGTGACACGACAAACAAGCAAGCACTGTGTAATCTTTCAATCTACAACCATCCCGGTGGTCTTAAAAAAAAGGAGGGTTTCGACAGACGGATACGGGCTTCTGATTAAATTACGTTCATATTGAGTAAAGCGGTACAATCATCTACACGACTATAAAGTCAGAACATTCCCTTGTTTCTATTAATAACTTCTAGCCGCATAGCAGGTAGGTATGTACCTGATGAAAGTGAGTACACTTTCTGCTTTTGGTGTATTGTTCTCATTCGACAATGGCTTATTTCCTTTGCAGTGTCTCAGACAATCTATAAACCGATTGTTTCTTGGCGTTAGTAGTTATTCTTATCGGACTGTTCGCGTTCAAGTCTACAGATAATGAATGACTCACAGAGATAGCTCGAACAAAGCACGTTGACTACTTCATTCAAAAATGAAAAGATAAAATATTTGTTCAAAAACGCTGCTCGTTTTCGATCATTGTATTGATATTGTTGGGTACACATATAGCAACATAATAAATGAAATTCCATTCCATAGTAGTCTAAGACATTAGGAGATGTTTTGAACTACAAAAGAAACTCGAAGAAATGATGCGTCCGCTTTAACGCGAAATAAAAATAAACACATCTATACAGCGACAGACAGACATCGCCCGGCCCGGCCCGTTCAAACACCAATGTGTATCGGTCTTACTATGCAAGCTGATTTGAATTATTTTAGTTCGCGGGAATCACGTTCTCGGGCTAACAATATTTAGTATAGGTTTTATACAGATGGTCATATTGTGAAGTATATTTCATATCTTTTAAAGTTTGGTATTTTTCATGTTTGCCCTTGTATTGCTTACTTGCACTGCTGACTCAGTGAAATTCGAGTTTCGCAACGTCTTGTTCTCCATTTAAAGGTGTCATTGAAAGCGAGATTTTAGCAATATTCATTTTCGATTGAGAGAATTGCACATCTTGGGTGTAATATGTATTAACAAAGTTATGTATCACAAATTGAAACATGGCTGTATGTCGTACCTACGTTCTTGGAATGGGAGTAACATCACGCTATTTAGTTCAGCAGTGCACTCAATTTGGTTGGAAATACCTCAATAGTAGCAATCTCAAATGTCATGCCGAACCGCAAAACGAACTCTAAATTCAGACAAGGTATAACTGCGGTCGAGCAAGTTTGATGAATAGAACTGAAACGTGAGACTGGGATGTCCTGCTAGATGTTTACTACCTGCAAAGGGAGAAACCTTATTTTCTGGCTCTTAATCGCTCTATCGGTTCTGAACATTCCAAAAAGAACATATCCTTGACTCCATCTCATAACTACTATGAGGTCGTTAGCTTGACTATTGACTTTCTTTGCTACCAACTCTGCATGATGTTATAATCGAGCTATTTTTGTAATCCAGTGTTTACTATAGATCGTTGTGCGCAGGTAAATATGCTGCCAGGTGAATAACTTATACCCCTAAGCGGAAAGAGAGACTTTCTACTTTTGTTAAGTCTTATTTTTTCTTAGTTAAGTATTTCAAACCATAAACTAGCTTCTGCCCGCGGCTACGCTTCCGCGATACCAGAAAAAAACCACCAATGTATTCTGTTTTATCCAAATATGTTTACTGTTACGGTGTGATTGAACCGAATATATCCAAACATGCTCACAAACTTTCAGATTTATAATATGAGTAAGATAATATGGTCAGCGATTGTAGTTTTAATTCATGCGAAACCTGTTTTATCAAGAGTAGGTACTTTAACTGTACGACTTGCTTGCTGGGCTACACATTATTACAAGCAGGTTATGAACAGGGCTACGTCGAGTAACTGCCTTACAGTAAGTGGTTGAGAATGTAGAATTACTGACGGCAGACAAACAAACAATACCTATTTCCCTTGACTTTAATGGGACATCACTGAAACAGAACAATGGATGGGTGTGATCTCAATTCTGATACTGACACACGTATTGATTCTAGGATTTTAACAAATTGAATGAATTTTACATTTATCTCACGTCAGTTATACAGTGTTTTTTGGACTGGGATAGAATGGCTAAATCCGGAACCAGAAGAGCTACAGAATAATTTAAACGTACAGCCTAAACCATAAGTCCTAGATGCATGAAACATGGATATTCCTATTCTGGTGTAGCATCACTAAGAAAGGAGTCTTATGAACCTTTTGCTCTTTTTTTGTGAAAACTTGTTCCCACGATGATGGCCACGGATTTTCCCAAAGTATCATAGTACAAAATCATTTTATTAAATTTCATCAACTTCTGATGTACCGATTTTTTTCTTCCAATACAATAAAATGATCCTTAAAAGTAACTGACTCAGTTACCATCAAAAAATGTTTGCCAACATCACACATTTTAATGGCCACGCTTGGCCAAAAAATTTACTATGCCAAAATTGTATTCACAAAAAAAGTGTAAATTATTCCTAAGACACTTTCCCTGTATCTCTTCTGGTTTCGGATTTCCCCATACTGTCCCAATTAACAAAACACTTTGTAGGTATACTGTTGCCGTTTTGGTTATAATTTTTTAATTTAGTAAATGGATATAAGCTGAATGAACCTTATGAAAATATCTGAATAGGCCACTTTTTCGACCAGCAATTTATCAGTAAACTATCTACTAGCGCTCTATTTGTTGCTACTACAGCTAGCACTCAAACCACCTTCAAAAATGACTATAATATTGATCGTCATCAAAGCTATTCGAATATTATACTACTGGCTTGTTTCTAAATTAGCGTTCATATACTATTAAATTCCCTGTTATGGTCTGCTTCTAATAGAACTAAACTGTCGGCATTGTTAAACACGTAAAGTACGATGAAACTTAGCTGTTGCAGTGCAGACTACAACTTTACCTCGCTCAAGTTACTAGTACCTTCACAAAAGTTGATGCAATATCGTCCCTGGAATATGCAATATTTCCTTGTAACACCTATATGCGGCGCTTGATGGAAAGAAGGAAAGTGACGGTGATTGATCCGGAAAACGGAAACTCGACCCGGAGTCTTTTGTTTGCTATATGCAGAATCCATTTTAAACCTGACAATCAAACTAATGCAAATTTCAATGTTTTGCAGTTGTAACAACAGAATATTATAGGTATATCGGTATAAATGGGTTAATATAGATTATACAGAGTGTAATTTAGAGTTAATACAGAGTTGGTCACTAGCTCATACGAACTTACTTACTTTAGAATTGAAAAAACTACTACCGAAAACTAGGAGGCAATCAGTCCACGATTCTGAAAATATTTATCGAATAAAAAACGAAAAAAATATTATGTTGACTTATCTACGTCCTTTTATTTTTTTCTAGTTACATACATAGGACAATATTATAACACCATATCTAACAAATTATCTCATTTACAAAGCAGTAAACGAATTAAATAAAAAACCAGCAATGTACGCAGCAAGCAGACTCCGCCCGTACTACAGCACGAACAGCTGATCTCGCCATAGGTCATCGATCGAGCGCCCGAGCGAACAGTTGTAAGACAGAAATGCACTGAAGTCAATCTTACCTAAATTATAAATGCGAAAGTTTGTGAGTTTGGATGTTTGGATGTTTGTGCCTCAATCACGGCTAAACGGCTGAACGGATTTGAATGAAACTTGGAATATACATAGTACATGTACTGGATTAACATAATAGGCTATTTTTTATCTGGATACCACGCGAGCGAAGCCGCGGGCGGCAGCTAGTAAGTACATAAAATAGAAGATTCCATATTTTGTTCTCGTATAATTTGACTTCCTGTGGCGTGTCAGTCTGCCTATTGTGTACGCAAGGCCGCGAACGGACCACAGAAAATTGTACCTACAAAGAGTTTTTACTTATAATTCATGTATAATAAGCATATCTAACTAACATTGTAAAAAAGTGCAAACTGCTAGACATTGCTTGCTTACGTATGTTGTATGTAGGTAAATTTAATTTGAATCTCAAAGCTTCAATGGACGGACAAAAAGCTCTTTCTCGATGATCATAAAGCCTATCTAGTCGTGTCACTAGTTCTTTCGAACCAGTGTGGTGAAAGGATTTAATGTGCGCCTCAAAGGTTTCTTTCGTGCACTTGATATAAACATGTTTTCGAAACTTTCTACGGTTCTACGACATGACGGTTTTCCACGATGTTTGCCTTCACCGTTTGAAAGAACTGGTATAGCGTACATAAATTATTCGAACAGTAAAACCTATTGGTGCACGACTGGATTTGAACCCACGTCCTTAGGATCTGAAGGCAGGGCCGCTACCACTAGACCAACAACATAAGTCCGCTGAACTTAAGCCTACGATTTCCATGAACCGTAATCTTGAAAGCGTGTAAATAGATGTGTTATTTAGAATTCTACACTACTTCTTACTCTAATTTTTACAATGTCGATGATCATTAGGTAGCTTCAATTTTCTTGCAATCAAAGCACGAATGACCGCAATTGAGAATCAGAGTCAACTCGATTCTGCGGTGACTCAAATGGTTGATACTCTTGAACTCTTTATGTGTGTTCATCTCGTTTTCTTTTATTTAAACAAAAATATACTCTAAACTGTTTGGAACAAGGATGAGTTTGAAACGGTCACGTTTTGATCACGTGTTAACGCAACGCAACTCAAATCTGACTAATTGGAGCTCAATGAAAGAGGTGAATAGTCAGAGATCACATCTCTTACAGAAGTATATTTGTATGTACACGAGATGACATCCAGAAAGTGTTTAGAGAAAGTAATTTTGCACTATAAGCCAGGTCTAGACCTAATGTGACTATGTGACTTATTTGTCACATTTGTGTTTTGTTCAAAGATATCTGTTTTAATGTGTTAAAATGAATTGTTAATTGCCTTAAAAATGTTTACTAATTTAATATTTTATGTTTTTTATTATCTTTGGAAAACTTACAGCTTATACTTACAGAATTATAATAAAAGAAAATAGGTATTATGTAACCTTGAAAAAAGTTGCATAATATAGGAAGGCCAATTAAAAGTTTTCACTTAACAATAACAATTGTTAAATATCGTACTACTACTACTCGTGTCACTAGTGCTTTGGAACCATTGTGGTGAAAGGATTAAAGTAATTACATATTTAAGTAAGTATTTCATCATAATTTTCTTTTCTTTACATTAGGAAGTTGAATTCATTCTCTGAAAGTAACAGGTATATTCATCGCGAATGGTGAAATATTGTTAAATGTTATGCTAAATCAGAACCACACGTAGCCGGGGAGACCTACCTACAACATGTAAATGCAGAATGCGCAATCCTGTATCAAATTCATGTCATGTTGCTATGAAATCTGCTCTATTCTGGTTATCAATAGCACAATCATTAGTGCGAATCCCGCAGTAATTGTAGGTATATCATGTGTACCAAAAATACGTATATTTTTGTAAGCACGTGGTCTTTACGACAGCGTTCACATCGGTCGGCCTGCACATTTAATATTAGACTGTTCCAGGAATATAACCCCGCCTCGGTTCAATAGAAGGTAGCGAAATCATTATGAATGTAACAAACGCACTTTTATGACCTAGAATATAAATAGAAAAGAAATATGTTCACATTTGTAAATGTATCTTAGTAATTGAAATATGTATATTAATTTAGTAATATGTACTCAAATTGTAATTTACCTATAGCGATAGTCCAAACGGCACATGAAATGTAATAAAACAAAAAAGCTATCGAATAAGCTATATTTACTATAGCTTATTCGATAGCTTTTTTGTTTTGTATAATATCAGTACTGTAAATTTCAAAGTATATTTTATTTTGTGGGACCAAGGGAGTATACCTTTTAAATGAGTAGGAAATACATAGGAAGCTATACAAGTTAAGGGATGAATCTTACCGGGGCGTATCGCCTTCATACCCGAATTTATTTTGTTACCCTAAGAAGGCGGGTACGTGCGTAAACCACACCCCTTTGACTACATTTCAAGTTATAACAAAGGAAGATCTTTGCTTTACATAAAAGATACGCACAGATTTGAGATTACAGTAAATAAGATGACAATCAAGATGATATTAATGGGCGTAGTTCTGCGAAAATTTTCCAATGCGCAATGCTTCAAAATTGAAATAAATCCAATTTTGTATCTCTATCTATCTAAATAATATTTGTACGCCTATATTGGCAGGTAACAGTGCACTTCAAAATTTTATATATGTACCATCTGTTATTATTTGTGTATCACAAATAAACAAATTGAAATTGAAAATTGAATAATTGTGAAGTAGTATTGCTTATTTTGACTCTAAGGGAACGGTGATTTAATAAATAAATAACTGTATTAGACGAAACGATTCATATTATTTGCAATTATTGTCTAGTAATCGTTCGTAATGTAATTAAAGTTCTGCTTAGCGTCGGCGGCGGCAATGCCCTAAAATTTCCGCATTGGATAACACACGTGCTCGGTATACGTCCGCTAGTTAGCGGTATTTGTTTATAAAGCCAACTGAAACATGCAGCGAGTAAAACTTTATTACGACAAATTCTCTTGATATATCATCACCATCATCATTGAATAGAAGTCCAGTTTTACCCACTGTTCGGTATATAGACCTCTTTATTACGCCATTCTTTAATTCGATCATGCGCCAACTGAAAGTGGTTTGCCTGGGTCCCCATAAAAGCTTAGCAGATTAGCACAGCTTTATTCTCCTCTACTACTGTCACTAGATAAAGTGAGAAATAGCGTGATAAAAAGATGTAGTGATGAGGATTGACAAAAGTATGTTAACATGGTTCGGTCATGTAGAGGATGAATGAAAGAAGATTAACGAAACAGGTGTATGAGGCGAGTGTGAATGGTACCGTTGGAATGGGAATACCTCGGCGCACGTACCTGGACCAAATCGGCGACGTTTTGGAAAAGAGCGGTCAAGAGTACCCTAAATCGACGAGCATGCATGAGGAATGTAATGAGAGTGAATGAAGCGAAAAAAGTATATCAGAATCGTAGCAAATGAAGATCCGTGATCTCTGCCTACCCTTATGGGAGACAGGTGTGATTTTATGTATGTATGTACATATGTATTATTGTCACTGATTCTGAACCTGTATGATGAGAACTCCTTTTGTGAACTTGACTCATTCATCAACATGTTTTCAAATGACGTTTTCCTTCAATATACCGTATGGGAGTACTGGTAAACTGTACATAATATTGATGCTCGACCGGATTCGAACCTTTGAATCCGAAACTACTAAATTATGTAGTCAAAGCTTTACTAAAATAGTTGTAGTTGGGTATAACTTTAACCTCAGTATTTTGAGCATCCTACCAATACTGTAAACTGGCATCAACCCGCAGCTTAGCTCATATTGTACCCTGATAAAATCAAGTCTTTAAGAGTTTAATTTCTGTGTATACCTACCTACCTACCTATCATTCAAGTGAAGCCGCCACCTAAATAAATTCAATCAAAGTATAGGTACCGAGACTCTAGGTGCTTCCTATTTTACGACGAGAAGTGAATAGAACAAAGCGTTGACTGAAACCCATCTTTGCAAGCCTTTGTAAAAACACTGATCGTCAGAAAATAGAAATAAAATGTAAAGCACAGCACATCAGACCACAAAAGAACGTTGGGATTCATTGTTAACACAGACTAAGTGGAATTATTCAGCAAAATGCAGCAAGGAATTTATGTGTTATTCGTATTTCAATGCTTTGCAAAAGCTTTAATTTGCTCGTTAAAGGACGAGAAAATCGTGTCTATTTCATACAGTTAATTTCCAGCTACTCATCGTTGGGAGTGTAAAACTTTGCTGCAAAGCACGTGAAATTGAATGCCAAAACTTTCTGTTTATTTTAAATATTAGTGAAGTCCGGCTGCAACGCGACGTAAACGGAATTCCTAATTAGAGTAAGCATATTCGAGCTTACTATTAATTCACTAGTTTACCCGCGCGGCTTCGCTCGTTTGGTGTAAATTTTGACACCCCTTTCTAAGACTTATTTTGGAAAACCCTGAATCACGTTTTTATTTAACTACTATTTTACTAACTTTGACACCCCATTTCATCCCTTTTTTTAAGGGTAATTTTAAAAACCGTCTCCATTTTTTGAATCCAAACCGAGATACAAGCCAATGGCACTGCCCTTTAAAAAGTTCCCATACCAACTTTAACACCCTTTTTTGCCTCTTTTTGAAAGTTATATTGTATCTTAATTTTCCAGACGAAATTTCAAGTAAATCCCACCGCCGATTCAAAACATCCCATATAAAACTCCCTTAAAATTTAATTGTACCGAGTTTTGAGCGAATCGAACCAAGGAATAAAATTTTCCATAAAAACTTTACCACCCTGTTTGAAAATCAACCCACTCGGGGGTTGATAAACTTTCACATTTATAATGTTAGTAGGATTTTTAATGGAAAAGGGGGAGGCACGGGCAAGCGGCTTACCTGATGGTACCTAAGTGATTACTGTCTACGGACTCTTGCAACATCAGAGGAGCTGCAAGGGCGTTGCCGGCCTTTGAATGAATGAGTTCAACATTAAAGACATAAACATAACATAAAGTGTCAAGTGCAAGAAAAGAGCCAATCTGAGGCACATATTATTCCATTCCCCACACTGGTTTGAAGGAACTAGTGATACAATTAGTAGTGGTATTGGAGGTTTGTTAAAGGAGAGTTACGTTGTCCCGTGTGCTGGTACCTAGATTGAAATTAGTCTTGTCTACAGATAAGTAACTCAGTGATCGGTGTACAATAATAATGAATAGATACCTGTATTCAAAGAAGCGTTTGAAGCCTTTGAGGCGCCCTTTAAATCCTTTCACCATATTGGTTCGAAAGGACTAGTACGAGTAGTAGCATACCCAAAGTGAGTTGGTAAATTAGACAAATTGAATTATTCAAGTTCAACCTAAACATGGACGCGCATGGTGAGAGTGGATTGGAGACCGCGTGCGTCGCAGGAAACGATCTCTCATTACGTTTTTTTATGGTTTGTCCGTTGCTCCCGTCAACTTCACCCGATGCGTGCTAGAGACCGGCTTAATAACGATTAATTTTTCTCACCAAATCCGACGATTTGGTTATTTTATTGTTGTCATAACGGCATTCATTGATTCATTCGTTTGTGAATGTGTAGCCTCTCTATGTTTATTTTCTACGTAACTTTACAATTGTTTAAAAATGATTAAGTGTATTCAGGTTTGCCCCTATTTCCCTCCTCCATTCAAAGTTATGTACTACTTAAACGCCCTATTCTAAAATTGGTTGTCGAACTAGCTCAAAACTGTACATTTTATAGGTCAGTGCCGTCACTCAGATCTGGAAATTAGTTTTAAAAGGCGCGAGCATACTCATTGTCATTATCACGTGACTAAAGATACGTAATCGTAACATGCATTGACTGCCCGAGCTGTTACAGTTGCTGTGTGAATGTCATAGACAATGGGCATGGTGCGGAACTTACATTTAGGTAATTAACATCCTGTTTTACGCATCGACTCGAATGGAATGCGCTCGCTTTGCAGACAGGTAATCAGTTATAGTACCATCAAATTCATAAAACGTCGCACCGAACGGTCGCGTGCATCGCTCTCTCAACCTAATTGGTTGAACCATTTGACGCGATTTATCTAAATATTCATGATTTAAAAAAGCGCTATACCGTGTAGTTTTCGATTTAGGTTTCTCTTTAGTCTTGTTGCCATTTATTGTGTAGCGTTTATTAACAACTCTATCTAGCTAGTGATATGTAAAGGTTTATGAAACATTCGATATAATTTATCATTGTTATGTCCCCTTATGAATGACACATCATGCTAGTTCACGTACTTTGGTGAATTTTGAACCGCGTCCAAACAGACGTGTATGAAAAGTATTGTGAATGTATGACACATAATTTTTAATGAGCTTTTGCGGTTTATTGACTCCTTTTAAAATAGATGTTAAGTCTCAGAAGAGTTATAAGTGATCGAATTTTCGTCAACATTGCTCATCACAGCCTGTCTATACCCATAAATAAACACAGGTCTCTGTTTTAAAATTATATCAATTTACTTTAGTATGAATATAAATTGTAAGGTGGACACTTAACGTAGTTTTTAGGGTTCCGTACCCGAAAGTTGCCAACGGGACCCTATTACTAAGCTTCCGCTTCGTTTGTCCGTCTGTCATAGGGCTGTATCTCACGAACCGTAATAGGTAGAGTTTTAGAAATATACACAGACTGTGTATTGCTATTGCCGCTATAACAACAAATAAAAGAAAAGAAAATAATAAAAGGTGCCCCCATACGTGAAACATTTTTTTATGTACGGAATCCTTCGTTTGCGAAATCGAATCGATCGCACTTGACCGGTTTTATTCAATAGATGCTTGCATAACTTTGCGGAAGTCCATCGTATCATAAATGTTTCTCTCTCCAAAGCGAGACGATGTTAAAGGGAAGCCGCATATTTTGTATACTGAAGGTAGACGTTAGAGAAATCTATTATTTGCGAATACCATCGAGTGCTTCGAAATAGATGAGAATCGTACATATTATATAGTTAATACTACTAATCGTGTCACTAGTACTTTGGAACTAGTGTGGTGGAAGGATTAGGATTAATTTAGGTGAAGTTTGCAAATAGCCGGGGAATCGACCGTGCACTTATAGATTCGGCAGATGACCGCGCGCCGCGCCGCCCCCCCACCCCCGCCCACGCCCCCGCCCCGACGCTAATTTATGATTAGCACATACGTAAAGTACTAGTAACCGACGAGTATACATATGAAGTATATTATGAAAACGAAAGAAGTATGTCAGGATCGTAGCAAATGGAGATCCGTGATCTCTACCTACCCCTATGGGAAACAGGCGTAATATTATATTATGTATGTAAAGTATTAGTAGAAGAGACCAATGTTGCTCATGTGACAAGAGGAGATATAAATAAATAACACCCAACAGTCACATAAATAATAGTCCTGACCCCGCGCACTAGGATTCCCTGTGTCGTGGGTATCAGAAACTACGAGTACCATGGTACCACAACACCCAGACCCGGAAGAAATATTTACAGAACATGCAAACATTTCCTCCGCAGCGGGAATCGAACTCGCGGCTCTTGCGTCTCTGCCGAGCAGTCGCCCGCCACGCAACCGAGGTCGTCAAATGATACAAATGTATACCAAAGAAGAGATGGATGGCTGGATGAACCATGTTAAAGATGACATGAATGAGGAGTGAGTGAAAGAAAAACACCATGTGCCATCACATAAGATAAGGGCAGGTGGTGATGATGACACTCTACCTTTTGTAGAATGTAAATCACCTAATTTAGCAATCTCAATATGCGTTCAAGATAAAATAATTGCTCATTTATCCATCATACATACATACATACTATATATGTATGATGTGTGAACATGCCGACCCTACATAGAGTGGGTTAGGCGCAGGAAAATAATGATGATCCATCACAAATGGCAGGTTCTTTTCAGAACCACCATAAAATCAATCGGAGTCATTGACCTAACACGGTACAGCCGCCTGCAATAATATGATGTACTTCGTAATTTTCAGAATGAAACTGATTAGTTTGATGAATTTTGAGTTTTTCTTTATTTATTACTAGCTGTTGCCCGCGACTTCGTACGCGTGTAGTACATTATTTTATTCTATAATAGCGGTCGCCCGCGGCTCCGCCCGCGTGGATGTCGGTTACCGCTGCAAAAAGCCTACCCAGGAAAGACACGGTCAGTCGCGAGGTCGGCTCCCTACGCAGCGGTCGTGCAGCAGAAATCGTAATATTTTAATTTCGCCATAACTTCAAAACCAAACGTCCAATTTTAATCATTCAAAGACCAAATATTATCTCCATAAACTGTTCTTAGTGATGAAATCATTTATTTTGATAAGGATTAATAGCATGAGTAAAATAAACGCGTTTAAATGTAGTCCAAAAAAAATTCAAGATTTTTAAATAAAAAAATGGTTGCTGTGCCTCACTCGACATAGATGGGTATAGTGTGTCGCGGACTTTTTTGTAGATATTTATAAGATCTACAATTAATTAGAACATTTTATGGTTTTATCTTTTATAGTTTAGGCAGCGTACGCAAAATAAGTAACTTTTCTGGTTGATTTTTTACACCTTGTGTCCGAAAAACCCAAATATCTTACGGAACCCTATTTTTTCCAAAATAAAATATAGCCTATGTTACTCGTGGATAATGTAGCTTTCGAATGGTGAAAGAATTTTTAAAATCGGTCCAGTAGTTTTTGAGCCTATTCAGTACAAACAAACAAACAAAGTTTTCCTCTTTATAATATTAGTGTAGACTAACACTAACCCCCGAATACTCAAACGCGACTCAGAGTTAAGCACGTCTCAAGTCACGGTTTTTTGACAGTTTTTGATGAAAATCTGTCAAAAACTCGTCACTTGAGACGTGCTCAACTCTGAGATGCGTTTGAGTATTCGGGGGTAAATGGACTAATGTCTGAGATAATAAATGGTGTGACACCATATTAGGTATTTTGAAATGTATAAAGACTATTTCAGGTAACTGTACTTTACGTAACTAGCAAAAGCAAACTACAATCTAAACTGGAAATGCGGACCTGAGATGCCAGTATTTTGTAATAGGGGTCTGAAGTGCAATCTTAAGGGTGGATTCACAACTGACGCAAAATGCGTCGAGCGTATCATCGTCCATTTGGTCAAATTAGACTTACCACATTACACGTCTAGTCAGTTTCTGCGTTCAGCTTCTACAGAGAGATTGTGTTGTGTAAATAAATAAATAAATAAATAACACCCAACAGTCACATACATAGTCCTGACCCCACACTAGGATTCCCTGTGTCCATGTCCCATTTTTTCCGCAGCGGGAATAGAACCCGCGCCTCTTGCGTCTCCGCCGAGCAATCGCCCGCCACGCCACTGATGCCGTCGGTGTGATATTGAATTTAAAAGTTGTGAAATGTTTCCTAACTAAAAATGATACGAAATTTCGATGTCCCATTACTCCAGAAGAAAGACTGACCATTGTGGCAAGAACTCTTACGTCGACCGACAATACGTTGACGGAAACGGAACAGACGTTGTACGCTCGACGCACTAACGCTACATCGGATAAGTGTGAAAGGTTGAATGTTTTCTCATATAATTGTCTGTTCTGGCGTTACGCGACCGATAATACGCGACGCATCTTTCGTCAGATGTGAACCTACCCTTAATGTTGCCCTCACGCTGAAGGTAATATGAGATAATATGTAATTTTAAAATAATAATGTCACTGGAACAAGGTGAAATGAGATTTCTATACCCACAATGCTTCTTTGTCCGTTGATAAAGCTTTGATGCGCTGACTGAACTTTTCAAGTTGATATTATTATGTTATTATAGACCTATAGAGGAAGTATTATGAAAGATGAAGTCTAAAATTAATCCGATGAATTTACTGTACTAAAAGAGATAATCTTCTTCAAGATATATTAGCTTTGACATTTTATACGATCTAAATCGGTCTCAAAGCGATATTTGCTTCATTACTTATACAAGCATTTTAAATTACTCACTGGTTATGTTGTTATCATTAAAATAAATCAATAAATGATCATATATTCATTCTTTGGAGTAGGCAGTGCACCTACCTGCCTAAAGGAATCAATAACTACCTGACCTGTTATTAGCTTCGTTACGCAATATCGGACACCCGTATATAAAAATACAAAAAAATGATGGCTCTCTGCTAGAATGGGTGTAAAGAAAACATAGAATGCGTCCAACTGCTTCTCTCCCCGACCATGACGTAAAAGTCGACTTAGCGATATTATCCTCTCCAACATGATAAGATACAATAAGCAAGTATTCCCTAAGAGGGTTGACGTCAGGAAGGCGGCCGGTCATAAAACACCTTAGCTAAAACTCTTACAGCATGATCCAAGGAACATGCTTTGCCGTCCGCACGTAAAGTGGGATATGGGCAGGAAGATGCTGATGATGATGATGATGTTGCTCGTGTACCGATTTTAGGTAACGTAGTTTTTGAATTACGAAAAAGCGTAAATTTTTATTCCAAATGAAAATTGGAATACCAAAACCAAATTAAGGGTTGTAGATATAAAAAAGATAGAAAAAAAACTGGAGCCAGATTTTTATATACTAAACTAACACATCCAGCATGTAAAAATACATATGTATAACTCAATAAGAGGATACTTTAACAAACACCAGTCACATGGATTTCAAGTAGCTTTATGAAATGAAAGAGCTATCGCCGATTGAAGTCAAAGCATTTGAAATGTGTCGGTAGGTATTTGCTCGGGGCTATTTTCGAAGTGCTACTCTTTAGTAAACTTGTCCAACTCTTGTTTTTTATTTATCGAACTTTCGTCGTAAAAGGGGCGAGGTAATCATAAGAACGTGATATAAATTAAACATGTTCAAATAAAGAGCCCGGTCTTGCCTTATGGTGGTTGGTTGTCTATAACTTTGCCTACTCAACTTATCTTTTGTCTGATTTATGCATAATTGAATCTAGTTGAGAACTCAGCGTCTATTCGATCAGAACTAAGGAGCGATACAGGACCTAATTGAACAAAGGAGTTGGACTAAACTGTTTTAAATTGTATTCTCAAAGGTTGTACAGTACATAAACGACTTGACATACCGTGTCCTTTGGCACCGTGCAGTTGATGGTGGTCCAGGCTGGGTTTATAGCGTCCGTACAGTCACAATATTTCAGTTTACAAATGCCTCGGTTGGTACCATGTTGGGTGGCTGCTTGAGATACCGATACGAACGCAACTAGTGCGAATAACGCGGTGAGACGCGACATGTTGCCGCGCTCGGCGCGTACGTGCGGTTTCTTGGACGATCATACACCGACTGACGGACGAGCGAGGCGAGGGCGAGGGCGAGGGCGGAGGCGGAGCGGAGAGCGAAGCGCGCCTCTGCTTGATAGTGCTGTGACACATTACATTATACACTTCGATGATGCTGAATCTCATTTGCACGGTTAACACCACATGCAATATAATTGGTATTTGATTTCGTAATTGGTGTTAGATTTCACGTAGTTGATGATATTCGTGCGCAATGGCACTTTGGTTAACATGTACAATTCATTAGAGGATATTGCTAATTAGGTTGTTAGGAACCTAGGTATGCCAAGCTTCAGTATAGTCAAAGTCAAATTTTTTATTCCATAAAATCACGGGGATCACTTAGACACAGTCAAATCGGACTCATCATCATCATCATTATTATCATCATCATCATTTTCATGTCCTTATCCCACTCCACAAATGGAGTCATGTATGGAATGGAGGCACAGCATGTTCTCTTTTTCCATTCCCCTCCGTCAGCCGTCATCTCTGTATTCACTCCTTTCTTACCCATGTCCTCTTCACACAATCCACCCACCTTTACTTTGGCCTACCTCTACCTCTAAATCCATCCAGATACCCGGAAAGGCGCCATCTGTACATGGTTGACATTCCAAATGTTCGTACTAAGCGCTTTGAGTCCACATTCTTTATACGAACTGCAAAAATGTGGAACTCTCTGCCGGGGTCTGTATTTCCTGAAAAGTATAATATGGATGTCTTTAAATCGAGAGTCAATAGGTTTCTTCTAGGTAAGCGTGCTCCATCTTAGACCACACTGTTACTTAACATCAGGTAGAGTGTGGTCAAACGCAAACCTATTTCGGTTAAAAAAAAAAACATTCATATTCATAACTTTTCTTGTAACATGACTTTCATCCCTCCTCATGATATGCCCATACCACGCTAGCCTATTACTCCATAATCTTTCTGTCACTGGCGCTACTTTTAAACTTCCCTTAATATACCCATTGTTTTATCTCTTATTACCTAGGTATCTCTTTTTATAGCATAATGTAAATCGGACTCTTAAGAATAAAAATCTTTTAGGAATTTACGAACAAAGCTTTTCATTATTTTTTTTTTTAAACCACTTCTCTACCTATTCACCTCAGAACTTACCATCTTTTCACTTTACTATATTTCATGCAGATCGGATCGCATCAACGATTCGAATATTATGCTCGGATAAACATTTATGCAAACATAAAAAACAAAGCAAAAATGGCCCAAATTGCCACTGAAATCTTAGATCTTATTTTATCTTCTCTCTTTCGATCAAAAACTTATTTTTTCATTAATGATTTTTAATTAATGAATCGGTGTAGTGTACATAATGTAGGTGACACTAAATTAAATTA
Organism: Scotopteryx bipunctaria; assembly: GCA_949320045.1. Lineage (NCBI taxonomy): Eukaryota > Metazoa > Arthropoda > Insecta > Lepidoptera > Geometridae > Scotopteryx > Scotopteryx bipunctaria. Next base: position 3,514,065 of record OX439440.1, read on the forward strand.
AAAAAAAAACTGGAATTTAATCTTTAACTCTACCACCTTAAGATATCGATGTTGGAGCTACAGTGTCCGCATCACTAGGCAGCCTCGGCAAATGTCGGCCGGTGTTCGCTGCAGGGTGCACAAGGATGACCTACTGTTCTCACTCGTTCACACTCTACGCACACTAGTTTTTTTGTTGATTAATTTGTAGAGCCTTTGCAAACTATGGAAACTACTAGTCTGGTTCTTACTTGAATATCGGTAGCTTTTGTTTGTACCTGCCTACTAGTAGTAGGTACCTGTGAAAGTTCAAGGGATCGCTCTATGCAAAGCTTAGGTATGTAGGTAGTATAGTAAACAAAATTATAAATTCTAAGAAGAACTAAATTAAGTAGTCTTTTTAAACTCTCGCAATCAGAACCCATAAAACGGGTGTTTGTCGCGTTATTGTAATTTTCCCAATATCAAGGTAAATTACGCGAAAGCTAATTTACTTATTCGGATTTTGAATCGATAAATACCTACCTACCTGTTAAGTTTTATTTTGTTCTATTTAGTTAGCTTTACAGAAGTATAGAACAAAGATACCTGAAAAACGCTTCCTTAAGGTAGTTTTTTCGAAAAAACTGAAACAGGATCCTAATTTTCGCAATATCTCGAGCAGCACAGGGTTTTCAGTAAGGTATAAACTACTCGGGACCTAACAATATATGAAAAATTGTTTGATGCCGACTTTGACTGGCTTAATAGGCAGACGGTACCAATTAAAATCAACGCTATTTTTTTGATATTTCCAATGAATTATATTGAAAGGTGTTCGTTGAAAAGAAAATGTTATAGCTTATTTATTAATTTGTTTTCATCTTTTGCTTTTCTGAATAAAGTATTTTTTGCTATAGGTATTACCTATAGGCAAATAAATATTATGTATCGATAATACCACCTATATTTTTTTGAATCTCAAGGCAATATGCCTATTTGTGGTATGCCCATTCATAGAAATGCGTATATCGAAACACGGTTTCGAAGAAAGAACTGTGACACAAATAGAAATTCATAAGTTCGGAAAAAACCTACGTATTCGACCATTAGTGGTTGATACTTGCGAGGAATCAGAAAGAATGGTTTAATTAAGAGGAGCCGTATGCCCAACAGTAGGTGCAATCGGTAGCGCTGGGATAATAATAATAACACTCAACAGTCTCATAGTTCTGACCAAACACTAGGATTGTCTGTGTCGTGGGTATCGGAAACTAAGTGTACCATGCTATCACCACACCTAGACCCGGATGAAATATTTGCAGAATCAATTATCTCTTCCGCAGCAGGACTTGAACCTAAAGCGTCTCTTACGACGCCACTCGGGTCGTCAAGAAGGTGATGGTGATGAGTTAGTTACGAATCTTGGTTGCGTAACTTTACCGATTAACTAATAGTTCTAGCGTACAGAAGATTCACTCTCGAACAAAAGTCCATTTTAGGCTCTTTTCTGATTAGTCGATGCAACAGTGCGACATCAGCACGCTCTGCATATGCGGTACCGAAAGCTTACCGAGCTCCTATATTTCTATGGAGCATTCTTGATTGGTGTGGTAAGCGCGGCAGCGGCACGGAACAGATTCGGTTTATCGCGTCTCTGCATGCATGTCCAGTGGCCCGGCATTTTACCGAGCCGGACGTACCTACCAAAATGGCGGACTTTAATGTTGCGTTAGTACTGGAAGTTGAAAAGTATCCCGAATTGTACAACTATAAATTGTTAAAAGCACTTGATATGTTTTTTTTTTCATTCAACAATTTTTCGTCATCTTCAGCAAAAAATATTTGATGTTATTTTCGATTAGGGATAACGCCAATAATGCTTTCTTTTTTTACGTAAACGAGTATAAATGCAACAAATTAAAGTATCTTCATCACTATTACATATTTGTTATTAACAAGATGACGTCAGTAGTACAATAAAATGGTGCTATCATTGTATATTTCGGCCAGAATTCTATAAATTTTCGGAATTATAATATTAAAAGGATACTCAAGTACTGAGAATACTAACTCCGTTTCTCTTATTATCACAATACTGTGAATTCTTTTGTACATTTTCCTGAACTACCAAAATTTTTTTCAGTAAAAATAGTCCCTCGAATTCTAAGAGCATCGTAGTGATTTGATTTTCAATGGTGGACTGGACAAAATGGACATACGTATTTCAACAGTTTCACGGCCCGATCCTACAGAACTCAGTCGTACGTGACAAATCCGATCTGAATGGATTTGTCGTGAAGCCTACTGTGATGGCAATACTACTGTCATGTCGATGGTACGTTCGACAGTATTTGGAGCCTATTTTTTTCTTTGCATGTATCTGCTTCGAGTCTTGTTACTGTTAGAAATTTTGTACCTATCCGGATTAACTCATCTCCATTATGTACTTAATTCAATTCATTTTAATCACTGGTAACAACAGTTTTATATGAATAGTTAGGTACTTGAGTAAAATGCATACATTGTGTTGTACATTCTCGTAACCTACACCGAGTATTAAAACATATTTTCATTTAAAAAAATTATAGTGGATATAAAATGTGTTGCTAGTGCCTTTGGTCTAGTGTTTAGATATTATGGCGTTTGAGACGTTTTTGGTAGCCAGGTTGAATCAGCTGAGCTACTACTGCAGCTAGTCGTATCGCTAGTTCTTTCGACTAAGTCTGTACTCACATTTTAAGCGTAGATTGATTGTTATGTTTGTATAAGAACAAATGTCTTCAAAGATAAGTCCACTGTTATAGATCCGTATCCAATACGTAATGGTAAGAACTTTTGACACAAAAATATAAACTTTTACTTTACTTTAACCGACATTGGTTACGTAAATCAATATTTTTTTATTTATAATTTGATTCTGACGACTACAGCTGTTATTTTTTTGAATAGACAACAGAATTGACTGCAATGGCAAAGTAGTTTACATTCCTGTTGTTTTGATGACTACCTACTGATTCTTTTTCTGCAAAATAATATTGTTATGTTTGGTTAGGCTATAAGGTAGATATGTTTAATATGCACCAAGTTGTCATTATTTATTAATTTAAAATAAATGTCATTTTATCTTCAAAATAAACTCTAAATAAAGCGCACTGTTATTTAAAATGGAAAACTGTTAGAATGGACAATACAAGGTTCTAATTCGGTTTTTATTCGAATGTTGTGTTGTCTGACTTAGCTTTTAATAATGTTTCACACGAGCATGTATTGCGCAACGAATTAGGACAGGCTGAACGATTTCACAATATTATTAACTGCTCTCTATAGGTATCCTATTGCAATCAATATGCCCACAATGTAATTGGACAAAATCACCAACTTGCCTATATAGTTTCGCTTTGCTGAATTATTAAACTAATTTAACGTTGGTAATAAAGGTAATGGCTAAGTGCTAACCATTCTTCTAAGTTCACGAGCGTTGATGTTTTCAAATCTAAATTAAATATTTCCGTATTCCGTTGACTGAGAATCAAAATGTGTAACTTACAGTCGAAGCTTTGCCTTGGCCATTACTGTAAAGAAAAGATAGTATTTTACACGTTTTTAGAGAAAAATATTCGAAAAACCTAAAAGCTTAAAATTTTCTGTCGCGGTCTGTACTTTTATAAAACTAAAATATCTGCATGACACCGTCCCTCGTGTATGGCGATAATCTCATTCAGGGCTTTTACTCGACCTGATAAATTTAACTTATCAGCCTGGGTCCTCTTGCATCACTGGATTATGTTGATGCATATTGATAGCCTCAAGGCTACTTTAGGCACCTAAACTATCGAGTATTTTAAATAATGTACTAGCGCATAAATTTTATACCAACTATAAGATCTCGAATAAGTGCTGTGCTCACACCAGTTTAAACTATGTCACCTTCTTGGCCTTTCTTTCTTTGACCTACCCCTACCTTTAAAACCATCCGTACATTCATATTCGTAACTCTCCTCGCAATATAGCGAATAGGTGTTAATAGTATTTTTGAGCGAATCCACCCTTCTGTTTTAATGCTCAAACGTCTATATTAAGGTATGTTTCCATTGTCAACAGGTGTGTGTCAACCGAGCGGCAGTTCCTGATGGATTTCATAGCTGGCGCAGAGAGCACGGCGGGGGGCCGCCTGGCACGCTGGCTGGCCCCTACTCCCCGGGTGGAGCCCTCCAAGTGCGAGATCAAGGGCCCCTCTACCCCCGCCCACCCCGCTATGAAGGTCTCTCTCCCGATCTTTGTGAGAGACCAGTATGGAGACGTCGTAGCTTCACCCTCGCTCAAAGTTGAGGTAATGCTAACAGTAATTATAAAGCTTATCTATTGATATCAAAAAGATATAATTGTATTTTTTATCAGGTTCAAAAAAGTCCGTAACAGTTCAAAAACAGTTAATCCATTTTAACATACAGGCAAATAAACACTGACTCTTAGCCGTACTGTTATTTGTTGTGTGCTTTTAGTTCGGTTTAGTTGAGTTACATTTATTTATTTACTTGCTTATCTGCAAGCAGGTAAGGTACTCGTAATTAAAAGTTTCCAACAGTTTCTCCTGCCTTACTATTTGCAGAGTAGAGCAAATGCTGAAATGATGCGAATAAATCCTTACTAATATTATGAACGCGAAAGTTTGTATGTATGGATGTTTGTTACTCTTTCAAACGCAAAAACTACTGAACGGATTTGAATGAAACTTGGAATATACATAGTACATGTGCTGGATTAACATACAGGCTATTTTTTCTCCGGGTACCACGTGAGCGAAGCCGCGGGCGGCAGCTAGTAGTAAAAAGAATGTGAAATTTTTAATCAGGATTGGCAGCAAGTTTTCTTAAGATTACTTGTTTACGCTTGTGACTTCACTCTTCAGTGAAACTTAGCATCCGAGTAGTCTTTGGCTAGACTTTACAACGAAGCACATTTTACATCTTCGTGGAAATTCATAATTGTAAAATTATACCTTGCTTACTAAGGTCACACACAAAACTATTTTGATGTATGTATTTTATTTCAATTCTTTGCCCTCGGATTTCAGAAATACTTTTTTTGTCTTCTTTGTGTCTTTATCATCGAATCTTTACAAACTATGTGCTTGACATGGATACTTGTATCCGGAGTATTAATTAATTGTCAATCCAGGAATATTAATCAATTGATATCGGCAAGCTAACAATGCATGGTGTTCAATCTCGTTAGCGGTACATGCATGGTTATGCATAACTACAATCACAAGAGCAAACTCATTTTGCTCTCTGATTACAAATAGCGATATGTTTTACCTCCCGAACATTCAAGATGTCTTTGTAGAATATTAAATTATTAGTCGATGGACCATCTATATCGGCGATGAGTTGATCGCCTGTCACCATGGTTCACCATATCCATCTTGGGACTTTGAATCAGGAGTGGCTGCGAGTTTCCTTATTATTACTTGTGGCACTGCCCACCCCATTAGGGATACGGGCATGATAAAATGTATGTATGTATAAGGCTGTAAGTATTCATAAGAAAACTTGCAGCCAATCCAAAAATACTATTCATTTAATATTTATTAATTTAATTCCCTATAAGAAGCTCTGTCATTTAGCTCACTTATGAACTACAACGCAGACGCGCTATGAAAATCTTTTAGCGAATCTCGATCCGTAGCGTAATAATCAATGTCCATCTCGATATCCTCTGCTCAAGTCATGCGTGATTCCCCCATTGTGACACGTTAACAGCCTATTTATTAGTACATTTATAAGGATTCAAGGCTAATTCGAAAATGATTGAAAATTAACATTCTCTCATCTTAGTTAGACACATTTAATTTGGAAACAAATGGGCGAGCAAGGTCGAGTATTCAATTTCCGTGCTTCGAATGCTAAGTACTTACTGTGAACTGAATTTACTGTGGTATTTGCGCTGATAACACTTTTTATAGGATCAAAATTGGCACTAAATACAACGTTATTTTAGACCACTAAAGTGGCACCTAAGAATACGGCTCGCTTGATAGAGGTTACCGTATCCTATTGACGCTTGCAACACCTTGACTTTTTAACGGGTGGTGCGGTTGGCTTGAAATTCGGTTAGGATACTTTAAATTCTTACAAAAATGGACACGTGTTTCAGAGCTTTTCCAAATAACCCTCAAAAAGTGGTAAAACAAGGTGTCAAAATATACACCACGCAAGCGAAGCAGGTAAACTAGTTATACAAAACACGACACTGTACGTTAGTCGCGTGATGCAGTTACTCGGAAATTGAATTACTTCTCGCCTCTCTATCGCTACGTATCTATCGCTTACCTATAACCTATTTAAGATTCGCAATTCTTAGCCGTTATAATAATCTAGTATGAATAATCAGATCTCAAGCTTGTGCGTAAATGTTTTTCTATTTTTTCAGTTCGTTTTGTACCTTTTCGATCGCAGCTAAGTAAACTCTGCGCGTATTGATCATGTCTTTCCTGTGAATACGGCCGACTAAGATGAGAGGATAGTATAGGAGCTGGGCAGACCACTCTACCTAAAAAACGTCTCGGACACTACAGCGTCTTAATAGTTTAGGCAAAAGTTGCCTCTTGACTCTATTCATGTAAATCATCATGTTTAGATGGCAAAGGTTTAGTTTATGAGCATTGGTGTCCAAAATTAAAAATAAACAAAATTTTATAAACTTTTGACTGAATTGTAATATTTATTATTATTTCCCTAGGTGGTAATTCAGAAGCATGAAGAGACCAGCGCACGTCAGAGCCGCACCAACTTTTCGGACTATCACATCAGCATCCCCGAGCAGCCTTTCCACCCGCCGGTGAAGGATAACATGTTCTACCAAGCCATCTCCATGATGAGGGTACGTGATATAAAACATCATCATTACCCTGGTCGCTTCGAGATCTGTGGTGGTCTAGTGGTAGCGGCCTATCGATCCTATAAGGGTTAAAATTGTGCACCAATTAATATTATGTCTGAATAATTTATATGCATAGCACCAGTACTCTCAAAAGGTGAAGGAAAACATTCGTAAGAAAACCTGTATGTCATAGAACCTATAAAGTTTGAAAACATGTGTCAAGGGCGATTGCTCGGCGGAGACGCAAGAGGCGCGGGTTCGATGCCCGCTGCGGAAGAAATGTTTGCATGTTCTGCAAATATTTCTTTCGGGTCTGGGTATTGTGGTACCATGGTACTCGTAGTTTCTGATACCCACGACACAGTTCCCTGTGTCGTGGGTATCAGAAACTACGATCCTAGTGTGGGGTCAGGACTATGTATGTGACTGTTGGGTGTTTTTTATTTAAGTGTACGAAGAGGTCTTCCACCACACTGGTTTTCAAAGATCTGTTGTTACGACTAGTGGTAGTACGCTGCCTTGCGTCCTCTTTATGTGGGGTCGGCACAACATGTATTCTTCTTTCATTTCCAACAATATGATGATATGATGTACAATATGATGAAAGCAGTGAGCTTAAAGATGACGTGCGAGTAAAGGAATGGAAGATGAGAACATGCTTTGCCGACCGTACATAAAGTGAGATAGGTAAACAGGAAGACGATGAACTAATTCATATTACTAAATATTATAATAACGAAAGTTTGTGAGGATGTAAGGATGTGTGGATGTGTGGATGTGACGATGTATCTTTGTGGCTTAATCACGCTGTAACGACTGAACGGATTTGAATCAAACTTGGAATACACATAGTATGCGTGCTGGAATAACATTATAGGCTACTTTTTGTTTGGATACCACGCGAGCGAAGCCGCGGGAAACAGCTAGTATTACTATATTTTGATTACCTGTACAATCAAGAGCGATTCTCGATTCGAATATACGACGGTCCAGGGGTGGGGAAGTTGATATATCGAGGATGGGAAAAGTATAAATAGTTTAGACCCAAAATTCACCACTTTTTTGTAAGATAAATTACTAGAAAATTGTAAAAATAACATATTTATTCAATTGATAAGTGCCATTTAAATACATTTATGCAAATTTTACGTTTTACATTTTTGTAAAACGCTAGTTGATATTGTCATTACGTCATAAGGAAAGTAACTGAAAGTAAACAACGTCAGGGCTGCCAGATCTGTTTTTGTCACTTCTTTCCTCAATCACGTGATGACGTAATACCAGAATTTATGATGGCGGCTACAGTTTCACTTAATTGTAGATAAAAATATGTTTATTTTTTAAATAATTATAAGGTTTATTAATTGAATCTAACATTTTCCGATTGCTTGTATCTAAAACATACATATGTACATTACATAAATACACAAAATCAGTTTGACAACCTCGGTGGCGTGGCGGGCGAGTGCTCGACTGAGACGCAAGAGGCGCGGGTTCGATTCCCGCTGCAGGAGAAATGTTTGCATGATCTGAAAATATTTCATCCGGGTCTGGGTGTTTCAATACTATGTATTGCATAAGTATGTATTTACAAAAAAAAAGTATAAAAGTATTCTATCAGCCATCTGGTGCCCATAGTACAAGCTTTGCTTAGTTTAGGGGCTAGATGGCGCTGTGTGCTACACTTTAAATCTCTGGAGCAGGGGCCTTATATATATATTTTTTTTGCAGATATTCACATGCTATAGCTTTGAGGAGTTACGTTTGACCAGTGGCATCTGGGGAGACGCGGTGGCGGTGATCAAGGAGCGCGTGCCGGCTGAACGGCTGGTCGTGAAGCCCCAGGCGGACGGCTCCTACGTTCTCAACTGGACGCCCAAGCTCTCTGGCTTGTACATATTCCGCTGCACTTTAGACGATCTCCCCATCGCACAGGTCAGTTCAATGCCGTTTAGAATTGTAGGTACATTTCAGACGCTTTATGCATGTTAATATTTCACGATAAAAGTAAGTAAGTTCGTATGAGCTAATGGCCAACTCTTGTGACGGAGTTTTTAGGCCGCCTAAAGGCTTAACGACTTAAAAGCCGGGACCGACAATTTAACGTGCCCTCCGAAGCACGGAAGCGCTCAGCTCGTAATGCCACGATAAGAAATAAAGTGTAGGTATCTGCAATTGAAGGATTATAGATGTTATATCTTAATTTGCTCGGCAGAGATGCAAGAGGCGCGGGTTCGATTCCCGCTGCGGAAGAAATGTTTGCATGATCTGTAAATATTTCTTCCAGGTCTAGGTGTTGTGGTACCATGGTACTCGTAGTTTCTGATACCCACGACACAGGGAATCCTAGTGTGGGGTCAGGACTATGTATGTGACTGTTGGGTGTTATTTAATTTTTTAAAGTAAATTTTATACTTGTTTTTGACAGGAGCTATCAGTGGATGTAACGGAGAGTCCTTCGGAAAGCGCGTCGGAGCGCGGCCTGCTGTTGTCGCATAACGCGTCACCGCCGGCCCGCATCATGCGCTTCGCCGTCGAGTACAGCGCCGGCCTGCGCGTGCGCGCCAGCCCCAGCCTGCAGGCCGAGGAGACCGGCCGCGTCTCCTGCGGCAAGAACGTCGCCTACGTCGAAGAGGTAAGTCACTAGATCCATATTCATTTAATGCACGTCGTCTTACCGCTGCAGCCCGCGGGTAGTTCCCATTCGTTCTATGCGTTCTATGGAACATGAGGTCATCAAACAAAATGACACATTTTCTTTCCAATTTTTTCCATAACTACATACTAGCTTTTCACCCGAGTATCGTGCCATAGAACAAAATGGGATATCAGATTTTTCCAAATTCTCCCATGAAAAGCTAAATGACACTGATAATAACAATTTTTCTGTCATATCATTGATTAAACATCTGCCTGTGTAAAACAATCCTACAAAAGAATTCTAAAAATCGAAAGAATAGATATTTGTAGCAAGAATGATTAGATAATCATAAAGAGGTATTATTTACCTTGTCCGATAGAACAATTTGAGAAATAAAAGTATGACATATTTCGTAAATACAAAATAAGAAAAAATATAATATTCTGTCCGATGGTGTCATGATCCATAGAACAAATGGGAACTACCCCAGCCCGCGTCACCGCCGGCCATTCACTTCGCAGTCGAGTACATTGTAAAGGAATATTTTTAGTAAACAAGCTATTAAATTAAAAAAAATTAAGTAATCCACGACCCCCCAACATAACATCACTTAATCAATCTGACCTGTGAAAGTTGGAAAGATCTATTTGCCAAGTAGAAAATAAGCTGATGATCTTCAAACGCCTCATCAGATCTTCATAAACTATAGCTAAAAAACATCTCGATCACATTAGCTATCAAACAGAAAAAAACTGCATCAAATCGATCCATTCGTTTGGGAGCTACGATGACATACACAGATGCACATTACAAATATATAACATCCCTTATTTTCGTCGGGGGTAAAAAAGAGATAAGCGTGGTTTCTTGCCTATATCTTCCACGCTTGGTACGAATTAATTCAGATTTAGGATTCAAAGTGATCCTTACAGATCTAATAATAAGGATGGTATTTGGGTGCGGCTGAGTGCTGAGTCGGTGTCGGCGTTGACCATAAATAATTGTTGGAAACAATTACAAATCTATCAGATAACCTTATTCGATAGCTGGTAGAAAATGCTCATGCGGCTCTCCGTTTGTGCAATGTTTGCAATAAATAAACAATAACAAAGACGACTGTTGTACCTATTCGTACTTATATTTATCTAGTTAGTACCTTTGTTAGCTTCCGTTTTTGGTTATAAGTCAATGTTCATCGCTAGGCAAAACAGTCGCAATAAACCATTGAAGAGTGCACACGTATCGTGGTTTTCCTGCTAATAATTCCCTGCAAGCTAAACTCAACCTTAGGCGCATCGCAACGGCACTAAGCGAGAAGTTGGTGAAGGCGTAGACTATAAGTACGTTGTTTTTTCAGCTCACGAATAAAGATGGCACTTGGGTGCGGCTTAGCGCGGAGTCCGTGCGCGCATTCGGCTATGCAGATGGTTCGGCTTGTGTCGCGTGGTGCCTCAAATACCACCGTCACTTAGAGAAGACGCTGTTGGTACCGGTCATGCCGCCCGTTGCAGAGCAAGCGCCTAATGCTGCTCAGGTGATAAAGAATGACCAATTAGCCATACTTGGGTGCGGCTGACCGCGGAGTGTTGGCGATCCGCTCGGCCTTCGCTTAGTGCATTACTTGACCGGACTACTCTAGCCGCGTGAAAAAATTTGTCCATTAAAATTCGAAAAAAATAGATTTTAGTGAACATGGTCAACAATTTCATATTTCTAGTATCCGATAACGGATAGTAACGAATATGTTTTTGCATCTCTACTCTATCTCTGAATGTCGTTTTAGGATGGTAAGGGTAGTGGGAAAAGCGTGATCAAGGCTTCGGCACCGCCACCGCCACCGGACATGCCGGCGCCTGCGCAGCCGCCGCCTGGCGACCCCGAGCCCGGGCCCAGCCAAGGTATCTCCAACGCATATACACCTACCTTTTTACTAAGATCATATTAACCGCTATAACAACAATGTTTATTAGGTATTTGTGGTTATTAACTTCTCCGCTGGACTGGGAGTAAAGAAAAAACATTGAATGCGTCCAGCTGCTTCTCTCCCCGAGCATGTCGTAAAAGTCGACTAAGGGATAGTATCCTCCAACATGATGAGATACAATAAGCAAGTAATTCCCAAGGGGGGTTGACGTCAGGCAGGTGGCCGGTCATAAAACACCTTAGTCAAAACTCTAGTGCTATGTGCCGACCCCACATAGAGTGGGATAAGGGCAGGAAGATGATGATAATTTGTTGTTATAGCGGCAGTAGAAATACATACTCTGTGAAAATTTCAGCTCTCTGCCTATTACGGTTCATGAGGTACAGCCCTCTGACAGACGGACGGACAGCGTAGGCTTAGTAATAGGGTCCCGTTGGTACCCTAAAAATAAAAGTGGGGCCCCATACAAGAAACATTTTTTGTGGCCAAAGTACTTAAAGGGTAAAAGTATATGTACGTAGTACGGAACCCTTCGTGTGCGAATTCGACCTGCACTTGACTTTTTTTGTTTATGTGCTGAAGAGTTACTTAGACTACATTTTATGGCTTTATTCGGATATGGGCGGATGTTAGAGGCTTATTATGCACGTAGGTATCACGCTAATGTTATAAAAAAGAAAGTTTGTGTTTTTAATTATATCTTATTTGGCTGAAACTTGCAATTCACTTGACCTAAAATAATACAGTCTACTTGTTATCCCGATTCCGATCTGCGTATGTCATTGATTCTAATTATAATGGCTTACATCCCTCCTCACAACAATATGTTTGATTTCGTACATATAAATATAAGTACTATAAAGAACCATTTTTATTTTATTTGTAGATCCAATGGCGGTCGACGAGGGACTCCAGTTTCCCAACGATTTGGACACCGATGACGTAAGTATAAATTGTTCGATGTAGATCTTGAATTTGACTTGCTAGTTATGGAGACTCATTAAGGATTCGTTTCAGGATTTGAACGAACCGAGTCCGTATGCGTTTGCGCCTGAGCCAAGTAAGAGAGATAGACAGATGAGGAATGAAGCGGCGGGCAGTGCCTCGCCTTCGCCTAGGTAAGTTGTATCAGGACACAGTTGACCGTACTTTGACGTTCTGCTGACATCAATGTGGAATTGGCCTAAAGACAAAGTTGTTCCATTCTTCTGAGTTACCTATAATGAACGGTTTTATTTCAGGAGGCGTAGCAATGGCAATGAGTGGTGGGCGCCAGTCAGACATCGGCCTGATAACGGACGAGATGTAGAACCAATACCGGAGGTACCGATATTTTTGTCTTACATTTGAAAACAAAGTTCTGTTCATTGAAATTTATTCTTCAATAATAGCTACCATAAAAATTGACAAGAGCAATGGTGGTTTAATTGGTAGTGACCCCGCTTTCTGATCCTAAGATAGTGGGTTCAAATCCAGTCGTGTTGTACCAATGGATTTTTCTATGCGAAAAAATTATGTGCGCTATACCAGTACTCTCAAACGGTGAAGGAAAACATCGTGAGGAAACCCGTGGCTTAGTCAGCTCCGCACGTATTGACCATGTCTTTTCTGTGGACAAGGCCGACTTAGCTGAGAGGATGGAATAGGTGCTGGGCAAGCCTACTCCATTTTAACTCGTCCCGGGCACTACAGCGCCCCGTTAGAGAAGATAAAAGTTGCCTCCTGATACTGTATAAATCATCTACTATAGATGGTAAAAGGCCTTTGTAAAAATTGAGAATACTTTATTTCGGCAGGCGGATATGGAACCCGATTCCGACATCGACTCAGAGCCGGAGCCGATGGTAACCGACGTTAAGATGTACAGAGATATGACGCCGGCTTTATACCGTGACCTTGAACCGAAACCAGTGCCGCGCTGGAAGAGAATCGGCAACTTGCCGACGGCGCCGCTGCGCAGGCCTTACATTATGCAGCCAGAGGGCGCGCCCCGGGGGCCCGTGGCCCAGGTTAGTAGCGGGGACCCGCCGCCCGTGCCCGCGCCCCGCCCGCACCCGCCCGTGGACGTGCACAGAATACCGGAGATTCAATGCGATGAAATCGTTGAAATGCCGGAGGAAGGGATAGAGGAGGCACGGGGGCTGGAGGTTCTGCGGCCGCAGATCCAGGACGACAATGACCAGTGCTCGATGACTCGGCAGGTACACGTGGTGCAGGCGCAGGTGCACGTGCCGGCCGTCTCGCCGACCTCGCACGAAGCGCGACCCCCCGCCAATAAGAATCGACCGCCACCCAAGGTACTGTCCCCTCTCCTTCTGTCTTCTACATCATGCCTGCATGCCCCTTCATTTTATGTGCTACGACACTAATCCGATTACCTCATAGGAGATACTCAAGAGAGATTTCCGTTCTTCGCAATTATTCGATCAAATATAGCCCTAGTAAATATATTATGTATGTTAGTAATAGTTAGTTTTAGTTTATTAGTTATTATAATTTGGTTGTTGGTAGTTGGCAGTGAACCAATAAATGTATTTTCTTTTTTCTTTCTAGTCGCACCTTAATCTACTAAATCTTTAGTACTAGATCTTTTTTATTTTACCTAATACCTATAAGGTGGCACACAAGCATATGGCCCGCTTGATGGAAAGCGGTTACCGCAGCCTATCAAATTAAATTAGGCCTAGGATTTAATTATGTTGTCTGTTGTCTGCCAATGCTGTGCATGCCTATAATTGGAGCACATTCTATAGTACTATTTTTTATTGTAAACATCCTTACCAGTTTTTTATTATGTGTTCTGTTGGCGTTGCCTAATAAATAAATAAATAAATAAATAAATTATAAAAAATTTTGTTTTGTAAAGAAGATAAATTGTTCGGCAGGAGAATCGCGAGACGCGTGTGACTCCGCTGGTGGCTGCGGGCAGAATGTCCGCGGCGCGTGACCGCGCTCTAGCCTCTTCCTCCCCCCCTCCGCTGCCGGCGCGCACCACACCCGCCCCCCCTAAGAAACACGCCCTCTCGCCCGCCCAGGCAGAATGCCTTAGAGCCATCTTCGCTGCACTGCTGTGGCATGAAGGTGAGTTTCTATGACATTTCCATCAGAGATACTTGGCATAGATGTATGTCGAGCGAGATGGACTGATGATATACGTAGCATTCGTCGCGGGCAGGATAAGGCTAGCAACGGACCCTTAATATTAATAAATGCTTCGTTGTAACATTTACCAAAAAGAAAAATAAAATCCTGGAGAATTACAGCTTGAAAAATCATGTTCTGGAACGTAAATCCTCTGCAAAAGATCTCGGAGTAATCTTTGACGAAGGGCTCACATTTCATGCTCATTATGACTACATAACATCTAGGTGCTCTAAGCTACTGGGCTTCATAGCCAGATCCACCCAGGATTTTAAAAAACCGAATAGTCTGATCTGCCTCTACTTCTCGCTGGTTCGTAGTATTTTAGAGTATAATTCTTCAGTTTGGTCTCCATTCTACAGAGTTCATATCGATCGTATTGAAAAATTACAGAGGAGATTTCTTAGTGTTGTGTGTTACAGAAGTGGCATGCGTCGAACAGTCCCAACCTATGCTGAAAAATTGAACAAGTTTCAAATTATGTCACTTGAAACCCGTCGCCAATACCTCGACTTGATCAATCTTTTCAAAATTATACACTCTATAACTTATTCTACTAGCTTATTATCCTCTATCAATTTTAACATCAGACCAAGATCTCGATTCCCCTTTCAAAATACGTTCGCCCTACAGGTCCATACCAATAACACGTCATATTATAATCCTATAGTCAGAATGTGTCGTCTATATAATGATTTGTTAATAAAATATAGTAATAACATCGATATTTTTAATAAAAAATTGTATAAATATAAAAAGGATGTTGCAGCTGCTCTCAATATAGAGAGTAGCTGTAAAATCAACTGTTAATGTTAAAATCATTTTAATTTATTATTATTATTACCTCTTTGTATTAATTTGATTTATTTTCCTTCTTATTATTCTTTTTTTTTTTAACCATATATTTTTGTATTTATGTTACACAGAACTGTTTTGTGTTTTCTTTTTTAATTATCATGCTGTGTACACATGTTTTGGAAATCAATCTAGTTTTAATTTGTGTTATTTGTACTTTGCTTATTATGTGATTGTTTTCTGTTTTGTGTGCCTTAATAATAAATAAATAAATAAACATACCTAGACTTACGAACAATATGCCTAACAGTGGGATAAAGTTAGGTTACTGGTTTAAAAATACATTGGTATAGCTATAAGATAACCTTTTACCCGCAACATATTTATCTGTCAAAAAGAGCCATACATTTATGAATTAATCATAAAGTTTTGTATATGAGCGATAGTCTGATCACCTGTCACCATGGTTCACCGTATCCATCTTGGGACTTTGAATCAGGAGTGGCTGCAAGTTTTCTTATGACTACTTGTGTCTCTGCCCACCTCATTAGGGATAAGGGCGTGATAATTTACATACATACATATATAAAGTTTTATGGCCTGAGTTATAACCTGGAATTTCCTTTTCCAGGTATTGTCCATGATGCCATCGCCTGCGCGGCTTTCCTAAAGTTCCATCCGCAACTGCCGAAGCAAGGCGCGCAAGTCGTGACGAGACCTCCACATGACGTCGCTGCGTCTCGCCCCCAAAGACACTCCGTTGAAGTTTCAAACGCAGGTGAAGTGTACACTACATATCATCATCTCATCATCTCCTTGCCCTAACCCCTATTATAATTATTGTGTATATTTGTCCAACAGGAAACTACTTGCACATCCAACCGTCCACTCTGGAAACTCTGACGCGATCCGGAATAGAAGCGAGCACGAATCGAGCGCGGAGATCAGAAACGGGCAACCAGATCTGCGAAGAGGAAAACCAAGTCGCTGGCAACTCACAAGGTGAGCGTCACGTCACTACAAATTGAAACTGTAGAGATCCAAAGAAGTCAACCCGGAACTATGAACAAAATCACTATCACTACAAGTCGCTTCCCGCTGTCTAAATTGACATTGACTAACTTGACATTAAATAAATATTGTGACTTTATAAATGTTTGTACGGCCTACCGCCAGAATCTAGAGATCTAGGTTTTTTAACCTAACACCTATTATGTATACTGTACCTAGGTTCACAGACAAATAAATGATTTATGATTTATGTCTGACTGTCCTATGTATGATTAGATCTTTAAAACTACGCAACGGATTTTGATGCGGTTTTTTCAATAAATAGGGTGATCCAAGAGAAAGGTTTATTATGTACAATACATGTATTATACAAGAGAAAGAAAATATCGTGAGGAAAGCCGCGGCTTAATCAGCTCCGCACGTATGTCTTTCCTGTGGATATGGCTGACTAAGCTGAGGGGATCGGAAGGCGGGGTGGTTACAACTAAACCAACGGTTCTCTCAACTCCCAGCTCTTAGCTACATGATTGTGTTCTGCTTAGGATCGTCTGCGAGCCAGGCGCTCGGCGGCGGCGGTGGCGTAGTGAGCGTGCTGCCGCCTGCGATGCGTGCTTTGGTCGCGCTCTGGGACGCTCTGTACGACTCGGACCAACTCTCTGCAGCTACTGACAAGTAATCCCACAATCCGTACTTATAAGAAAGAAAGAAAATAATTTATTGGCAACATAAGAATACAGGAGTAAAAAATTAAATGACAGAGAGAAGGACAAAAAGAGAGAAGAAAATACATATTACACAGGCCTAACCTACCTATCACATGTCCTGGTTGCTCTGTCATTCAAGAAAAGTTGCCAAAAGGTCCTAACTCAGCTTTGAGCTACTTCATTTGGGTACCAAGTAAAGTAGCGCTGGTTTTCAGTCAGGACCTTACAGAAGGGTGACGTCACAAACTATTAAAAATAAAATAAAATAAATAATCCGCAACAAGAATACACAATACACTAAACAATACATTTATCAATGTTACTAACTAGCTGCCGCCCGCGGCTTCGCTCGCGTGGTACCCGGATAAAAAATAGCCTATATGTTAATCCAGCACACGGGCTATGTATATTTCAAGTTTCATTCAAATCCGTTCAGCCGTTTAGGCGTGAAAGAGTAACAAACATCCATACTTACAAACTTTCGCGTTTATAATATTAGTAGGATTTAGAAATGCGAAAGTTTGTATGTGAGCGTGTTTGGAAATTTAGAATACACATAGCTTATGATCTGGAATAACACAGAGTACTTTTGCCCGTCAGTAACTTTGAAGTCTTGATTATAAACTGACACTGAACGCGGCCACTAGTGGCCCGGTGTTTGTATGGGTCAGCATTATTTTATCCTACGAAAGCTAAAAGGGCTTATAAATCTTTTGCTTCTCCTCGTTGACATGGAATAAACAGAATATTTTAAAGCCTTGTCAAAATGACTTGGGGTTATGAATGAGAGGGAGCCAGCCATTTTTAGATCTTTGCTTAGATATTTTTAATTTATTTCAGATACAAGAAACCGGTATATGAAGTAGCGCTTGGTCCACCTAAGGTGGTTGACGAGCTAGCCTGTTTCACATCACGCGGCCCTCCGAGAGTGGAATGGATAACACGCTTCGCCCATAAATCATCCTTTACGAGTTAGTATACAACTTTTCACTTCCTATGCCATTCGTCAAATGTATTTGTTAAGTGTTTCATAGTGGGCATACACGTTATAACAATTCGCAAGTTTAGGACATCAACAACGGTTAGATTTGTTGGATTGGATTTATCATACTTAACACAATTGCTGCCAATATTTAATTTCATTTTGCATGTTCAGTAAAGTATTATATGTCGCAACGATTTCTGTGATATTTAAGACTGACATTATTTACATTTTAAATCTCAAGGGAGGGGGCAACTGCCCCTGCCTGCTACCCCTTTGCGATGCCCTTGATAATATGTATGTATGTTATATGTCAATAATAAAGAGATGTTTTAATTTTATTAATTTTGTTCGATATATTTGCGCTGAAAGACGAAAGTCTGGCGTAGCCCGGTAAGGTGAGGTTGCGAGGCGTATGGCGTGCCAGCTTATAGGATGAGTGTCGTTCGTTCCAGCGCGGTGCGAGCTCTGCAACGGCGCGAGCGTCCCCCCGCCGCTAGCGGCTCACATGCGGCACATGCACCCCGGATGCCGCGCGCCCTCCACGCGCGGCTACGACCGCAGCGGCATCTACAAGAGAACTGACCCGCCGCCCGACCCCGCGCCCACCGACCTGCCCCCCTCCATCTGCGGACAACTCATCCAAGGCGAGTGATTAGACATGCGCGAAACGGTGCTTTAAAAAGTAATGCAATATGACATTACGTTTTGTACCGAGTAATATTACATTCCTTCATTACTTCAAACATCACCTGAAATTACAACGTCAGACGCACTATGTATCACTGTAATAAAAATGCTCTGTTGCTATAGTAAAAATGTATGGGAGAGAGGGGGTATAGTCGATGCTTAGGTGCGATGTGTAATGCTACAGTACTCGGTCGCGTAATATTGACGCGTAATGCATCAATCACATTACTTACACATGTCTACAAGTGATACATTGTATATAGCAAGATTTGTGTCACGCGGCTACGACCGCAGCGGCATCTACAAGCAAACATACTTCCAGTGTCAAATTTTGAAATCTTAATTTGTGTGTACTATAGTTCTAACTCTATAGTTTAATTATTTCTGTTACAGAAATGTCTCCTGGATATCAGTTATGGTACATCTTCTGCGAGCGTTGCCGCGACAAGGGCATAAAGGCATCGTCAGCCAAACAAATAAAGACGAAGGCCTCGCTCAACTCGAATGTAGAAGTGGATCTGTCGACGATCATTGATCATAACGTTATGAAGGAAAATGCTATTTTTCTGCTGGACTTGGCACCACTGACTAATGCAGGTATGTACAAATGTGATGAAACAAGTAGCTTTGTCATTGCTCTGTTCCTAATCCTTTTGTTACATTATTGGTTTTTTTTTGGTCCATTTGTCGCGTAGAGTATCAGGTCATAAGATGAAACGGTCAATAAATTGTGCTATGAATATTTGCTGGGAAACGAGTTTAATCGTTAAAAGAGTTGTGAAGATATTGAGTTCCCAAGAGGGTTTAAAAAACCTTAAAAGTTCTACAAATGTCTCGAAAGCCATATGTAAGGGCTTTATTTGTACGTTCCAAAATGATTTTTATTTTGATTCTAGGGTGTATCGTTTTTGAAATAAAACGAAAACAATATATTTAAAAAACCGTTGTGACCTGACCTCAATTTTGTTAGAGTTTCAATATCTTTGTAGTTCAGGTTAGGCTGGATATTCACGTATGTAATAAGCGCGTGAGATCTCAGTTCGGGTAGTAGTTGGTATGTGTTCGTTTGCAGAGTCGATAAGCACGGCGCCGTGGAACGAGGGCAGCGGGCGCAATCCGCCGACGCCGCCGGGCAGTGTGTGGCAGCCGGCGCCGCCGTTCCAGTGCCTGCCGGCGCTGGGCGCGGCGCCGCGCGCGGGCGCTAGTGACGCCGCGCGCTACCACTCGCTCGGCCGCCCGCCGCCGCCGCCGCCGCCCGCGCCGCCGGTAACATCGCCAATCACCCTTTTGAAGCGCTCGTCGCGTAGCTTGCTTAGGTGTTCTTGATTGATCGTTAAAGTTAAGCAACGATATGCGCGGTCACAAATTGGGATGGGTGACCGCAAGTGGCATTACGAGCTGAGCGCTTCTATGCTTCGGAGGGCAAGTTAAACAGTCGGTCCCGGCTTTTAAATCGTTAAGCCATGACGGAGGCCTTTAGGCGACCTAAAAACTCCGTCACTAGAGTTGGCCACTAGCTTATACGAACATACATACATACATACCATACCCTCATTCCATTACAACGTCCCAGAGTACGACCAAAGCACGCATCGCATGCGACAGCACGAGCGTCTGGCTCGAACACGACCCTAAGCTGAATAGATACATTCAATCATATAGTTAAGAGCTGGGAGTTAGTAGTTGGGAATAGTGTTAGACTCGTTCCCCCACCACCAATCAAAATTAGGAAATTTAAGCACATTTCATCATACTTTATAGTGCGCACTGCTAAGGGAGGGAATTCACTGCTGCGTCTGTGTTTCCAACCCGAAACTCGAGAGAATAGGTTGCTTCTGGGCGACCTTGTTACATCGTGGACCTTATCTTAGCTCTTCCAGCTCAGATTGATCTCAAGAGAGATACTATTTATAAAAAGATATATAGAATAGCGCCAGCGCACTGCCCCACGTAACTCCAGCTTCTTTTATATATTTTTTAACCTTAGTAAGTGGGCAGTCTCATCTCGCGTGATCAGTTTGCGCATGCGTGGAAACATCAACAACCTGTTAAGAGGCCACCATACGATCGCGTATAGACAGATTACGAATCGAATTGAAAGGGATAGTGAAAAGAAAGACAAGTAACGACAGAATGTCAGTTAGAAATATTGTTCTAATATGACAGTTTTTAAACCAAAGCGTTAGAGCTATTACTTATTTACACATTATATCAACAATTTCCACACAAAAAACATATTTTCACTTTGATAAACCAAAGAAACATTGTTAAAATTTCATTTTCATTTTGAATAAACACATTTTATTAACTAACAGAAAAGTTCTATATCGAGTTTGATGAGCAAAATCCACTATTGCACACTCTTAAGTGCTACAGGTTGACTCTTAAGGTTATGTAATTCTTCATTGAAGTTGTTTTTTTATTTAATTTGAATAACATCATTATCAGATTGTTGACGAGGGGCTGGAAGGCGTGAGCGCCGCGCCCCGCGTCCACCGCTCAGTGTCGATGGGCCAGGCTGGAGAGCGGGATCTGTTGAACGCCACCTTCCCGCCACTGATGCGTGACTTGGAAGAGGACCAACAAGAAACACTATCCGGTATGTTGTATGCACGCAGAGGTGACCTTAGCTGCGTATTCTACTACTACTAGAGTCGTGTCCAAGTGATCCCAGTGATTTTATGGAATAAAAATTTTTGACTTTGACTTTGACTTTGACTTTGTGTAGTTCTCATTTGTTCTATGGAGCATGACGTCATCGAACAAAATAACACATCTTCTTCCCTATTTTTTCCATAGAACTACATACCTACTAGCTCTTCACCAAAATTTCATGCCATAGAACAAAATGGGAATCAGATTTTTCCAAAATCTTCTATGAAAAGCTAAATGACACTGATAATGACAATTATTGTGTAATACCATTGATCAAACATTTGTATTGAAATATTGAGCCTAATTTTTAAGGTTCCGTACCCGAATGGTGCCAACAGGATCCTATTACTAAGCCTCCGTTGCTCCGTCCGTCCGTCCGTCTGTCAGCGGGCTGTATCTCATATACCGTAATGAATAGAGAGTTGAAATTTTCACAGACTGTGTATTTCCATTGGTATAACAAGAAATAAAAATAAAGAAACATTTATGTGATGTACGATGGCACGGAACACTTCGTAAATTTGACTCGCACTTGACCGTTTTTATTAATACAAAGCGAAGAGAGGCAGTGACAATAGGTTGTCAATGAGAGCGAAGGGAGACCATCATACTGCTGTCATTGAGAACGCATTCTTAGCGATCCTATCGTTTAGATTTGTTGTTTCTAACCCTGTTGAGTGAATGAAATCTATTTTCTGGTCGTTTAGGTGCGGGTTCGTCTCTCTTAGCCCAGCCGAGCACCGAACTGCAGCGGCTAGTCGGCTGCTGCGAGACAGGCAACGCGGGATGGAACGTTTCCGCATTCGAACCGCCTCGGGTGAAGACAGAATCTTTGATGAAGAGTCCCGTCCTATCTTTCGTGCTGACCCAGCGCGATCTGCCGACCTACAGGCAGAAGTTGGATGCCGCTGTCAGAATCAGTACTGTGCGTCAGTACGCTTTTGAGGTAACTACCGAGTATTACAGACAGGCATGAATGTTGAGCATTTGCTGGAAAATTGGGGGGTACCAGCACATCGTAAGTTTGGCAGACCTTGCACATGCAAGTTGTTCGTGCTTATAATAGTGGCTGATGGTATCCCGTATCTTTGGCAAATTTATTGATATTTACTGACATCAAAAAGATCCATTGTTTATTTAGTTATTTAATTTAATGTCGCCAACATTATGTACACCAGTTTACCAGAGGCCGTCAAAAGTTGTGGATGACTATTGAGTTTGTGTACTGTTTCAGGCACTGAACTGGCTTTTGCGGTCGACTACGCAGCCGACGTGCGTGCACGACGTAATGTGGTGGTTCTGCGTCGCACTCGACAAGTACGCCAGACTAGTGCCGCCGCCTAGCGACCTCGAAGATAACAAAGAGGTACTTACATTTTATATTTGTGACACGTTACTTCAAGCAAGCCTAAATCCCTAAGGTATTTATCATACGCACCTAAGTCCAGAATTAAAACCGGTTTTAACGTCAAAGTGAGGGTTGTCTCTTCTTCTTTTTAACATTGTGTTGCCCGTAGACATGATCTGAATAACTTTGCAGTATGTGTAACCTTCTTACCTTATCAAATTCAAATAAGCTAAGACGATAAAATATCAATATCAATATCATACATACATACAATTAAACAAAAGTTGTTTATGTGTGACTTAGGCCCGTTTGATATGTATCAACACACTACGAATTTCGTAGTTAACTTTTTCGGATTTGATAGTTATAAACTTTTTTCTTAAATTCATAAATTAAGTTCGCACCAGGGTCCCGTTGGCACCCTTCGGGTACGGAACCCTAAACACTTATACTTTGTTTCAGGGTTTAAGTATCGAGGGTCTGGTGCCTGTGGGGAGTGCGGGGCGGCCGGTGCCCCCCACCGCTTCTACCTCCGCCATCTGCCCAGGTGGGAGGTCAGCAAGGGGCGCCCGCGCTGCCTTCCACGCATTCCTTGGCTCAGTCTCTGCATTAGCGCCGTCTCTACCCACCACTAGCGCAGCCGCGCTGCAAGCCGTGCGATGCTGGGCGCTACACTACTCCAAACATGACAGGAACTTCCTGCACAGGTACGTTACCAGAATAGATTTTCTGATTATCCTGTGTCGGAGATGGTTCTGGGGGCTCTGGGTTATGTTGTGGCATGGAGTGGTTACAAAACTAATCTAAATAAAGGTGATTTGTATAAGAAACTAATGTAGCGTTACATATCGACTAACAGCCCTAGCATGTATAATAATCAATCACCATAATAATAGAAACATTCACTAAAATGCACTGTTCTCTGTATGTATTAATATTTAAAAAACCTGTCAAGTGCGAGTCGAATTAGCACAGAAAAGGTTCCGTACCATCGTACATGTAAGTACTTACATAAATTGTATGGGCCCCCTTTTATTTTGATATTTTTTGCTATAGCGGGCAATATAAGTACACACTCTGTGAAAATTTTAACTCTACCTATTCCGGTTCATGAGATACAGCCCGCTGACAGACGGACGGTTGGACGGACTGACGGACGGACAGCGGAGGCTTGTGTCCTTGAAGGTTCATACGTAACTTTTACATTGTAATAGTGTTATTTAAATAGTAGTATTTTGTCAAATTGCTGTCTCCACTCTCCACTAATATTTCTGTAAATCCTTAACGCTGCGCGGATGGGACGCAGATCTCAAGTATTTAGCGTGATCAGCAAGATTCTGTCCCACTCTGAGGACGGCATCTATGACGAAGGCTTCATGGGCGCTTACAACGAAAGCTTCCACAGCTATACCCATAAGGTAGGTACCCTTTGATGCACCTCTTACGATACTGCGTACTTATATGTATCGAAGCGACCATGCTCACTGTGGCTCAGACTCAAATAAAAAACATGAATGCTAAGTTTTCCTAGAAAACTACTGTAGTTAGTTAATAGTCTAACGAAAGGTGTGCTCAGTCGCTGTCTGAATAAACCTGCAAATTGCTTAGGTACTTAACGCGCAATGTGACCTCTACAAAATAGTATTACTGTACGCTTTCCCTGGGGACACATCGGGATTTGGCAATTACGTTTCGCGTCTCTATCTATCCTGTTGCTGAACTATAGTTCGCCGAAGCCCGATAACGATAGACATACATAAAATTACACCTATGTACCGTAGGGGTAGGCAGATATCACGGATCTCCATTTGCTAAGATTGACATACTTCTTTCGCTTCATTCACACTCTCAATCTAGAAAGAGTAGGTATATGTTAAAACGCCAAATTGTATACTGCAGGAGAGCTTCCTTTGGGCCTGCGCTGACGTGACAGCGTGGTGTGATATCAGCGTGTCATCACGGCAAGGCATGACAGGCTGTCTGATCGACGGCAGCACTGAGACATTCTGGGAGTCTGGTGATGAAGACAGAAACAAGGCCAAGTGGATCCAGATGGCATTTCCAGGTGGAACTCCGGACGACAGCCCGCATATCATATGCGTTCATGTCGACAACACTAGAGATACTGGGGTAAGTACCAACCCAGCTGCTTGAATTTTAATGTCATACATACATAATTGGGTACGGTACATACCTCATGGGGTGGTAAGAGCCACAAGTAATCATAAGAAAACGCAGTCCTGATTGAAAGTCCCAAGATGCAAATGGTGAAACCATGGTGACAGGTGATCAGCCCATCGCCCATTTAAATGGTCCATCATGTTCAAGAAGATACTGTTCTTTAGTCGACTTTTACGAAATGATCGGAAAGAGAAGCAGCTGGACGCATTCTGTTTTTATTTTAATCCCAGTCCAGCAGAAAAAAAATATCCATCTATACTAGATGATTTAATACAGCATCGGGTCGGGACGCAACCTTTTGCCTGTATTTAGGTGGAGTAAAGTAATATAAAAACACCTACGTATAAGTTTTTAAACCGTATTTGTTATTTTCAGCACAAGATCCTTCTGGTGTCGTTTCTGTACAGCGGAGGATCGGGGGAGATGTATCACATGCAGGACATTGAAGTGGATCCTAAGGCTGCTACCTGGGTCTGCTACACACTGCCCAGTAAGTATTGGTTGGGTGAACAAACTCTCCACAAGATGCCATTCCTTATTTCATTCTGTTTGGCAAACTTTAAACTTCTCTTACTAAATTATGGCTTATATTATGTAACCCGTATTATCAAAACGAATCATTCGACACCCCACTTCTTAAGACCAGTGGTTTAGAAGCTACGAGGGAATAGTGGTTGTGATTCCGAGGTTTCTGATTTCAAGGTCGTGAGTTTGAAAGGAAAACACATTTGGTTGGTTTATATCGTAAGGAAACTGGCATATCGTAGAGCCTATACATCAGTCTAAAAGCTACTACTTAGTATTTACCTTGATTGCTTGATAGCGTTACGAACAGGCGTAAATTCAACATAAATTCAAGACATTTTTAAGTTTTCTTATAAAGTATATTGAACTTTGATAAAACCTACCTTCAGCGGGGTCAAACCTTTTCCAAACCATGATGCTGTATTCACTACTGCCATCGTGCCGTCAGCATTGCCTTTAATGTCGTTCAATGAAGAAAGGTTCTATCAGTGGGTGTTGCGTTGCAGCGTGCTACCCTGGCGCGACGTCGTCGACTCTGCGCGTGCGCTGCGAGCTGCGCGGGCCCGAGCCGGCGGTGCGCGTGCGGCAAGTGCGGCTGCTGTCCGCCCCCGCGCACCTCGCGCGCCCCGCCACCTCGCCCGCCAGACTCATCCACACGCTCGTCGAGACGGACACGCTGCGAGTGTTCCGCCTGCTCACCTCGCAGGTCAGTGCACAGTGCTGGATGCTAGCTACTCTCTGCGCGGTCTGGAGCCGGCGATGTGCTCTATACTTTTTTTATTGTGTAAATATTAATAACAATAAATATTTTCACACAGCGCCATCTAGCCCCAAACTTAGCAAAGCTTGTACTATGGGAACCAGAGGGCTGATAGAATACTTATTTACTTTTTTTTCTAAATTCATACTTATCTTAAATACATAACTTAGTATTGAAACACATTGTTTGGGCAGGAACGGGGGAAATCCAGATAATTGAAAAATGATTCCTTTTATTTAACGTTGAGATGATTTTAATTATAAAGCAGTTACAAGGTTTTCGAATATCAGCTGTTGTACAGTTATATTCGTAACGAGAGTCTCTCCACGATTACAATGCACTTTTTATTTCTTCTGCGTAGACGCTGGAGCTGTCAGTCGTTGTCCTGTGTCACCTGTCATCGTGACTTGATTGACGTCTGACAGCTGGCACTTGCGCGTAAACTGTCACTTGTAGTTCCTCTATGCTTCAATAGGTGGCGCTATCCCAAACACACAGACCCGTAAGAAATATTTGCAGAACATGCAAACATTTCTCTCGCAGCGGGAATCTATGAAAGAGAGGAATCAATTAATCAAATAAATTTATTCCTCCTTTATATATTTTGTACACTAGACAACGTCACGATGACTAAGCAGAGATAGGTCAGCTAGTTTCTGTAATAGGAGTAATATGTGATGAATATTGAGATGAAAATGAGATATTTAGAAATTTTCACATTTTGCGATGGGGGCGTTTTGAGAAAAGGTAATTTTGTAAATTAAGCCAGTGGACTTTTTGCGAAGCGGGCGTTCACAGACTGAGCTGTTTATATGTTGTTTGCAGGTGTTCGGCAAGCTGCTAGAGTGGGAGATGACCGGGGAGAAGGCGGCGGAGGCGGGCGCGAGCACGAGCACGGCGCACGACGACAGCGACCTGCGCGAACACGTCGTAGGCATACTCTTTGCCGGGAACCAGCTCACCTCTCTCCAGCGACAGGTCACTAAAACATACTTTTTTTTACTTTTTACAAAACCAAGGCCTCTACTATCTGTGGTACGCTTAGGCGTCGCGTTGACAAAGTGTAACCATTATGATTCATATGAAGTGAATACGATTCTAAATGTAGTGTGATGGTAGGTGATGGCACACATAGTGTCGGCGATTGGCGGCGAGGCAGCTCGGGTGCGGGACGACTGGGAGACCGCGTTCCTCTGCGCTGAGGCCGCTGAGAGAAACAACGAGGTGCCTCTGAGACCCAACGTCCATCAACAGGACAACTACTGCTTCGAGATGTTGTCGCTTGTAAGATATCATCTTTTTAATTTCTAACAATAAGTCATCCGGTAAAGGAAAAATAGTTCAATGAGCAAGCCGTCTCAACGTAGAACGTACGTTTAAGGGTTGAAGCTACTTCTCTTAACTTTAATTAGCTGTGTTCTCAATGTGTAATTTAACGTCAGCGTCATTTGACAGTATTGGTCTAGTGGTAGCGGCCCCGTCTTCCGATCCTAAGGTCGTGGGTTCGGATCCAGTCGTGCACCAATGGATTTTTCTGTTCGAATGTGCGCTATACCAGTACACTCAAACGGTGAAGGAAAACATCGTGAGGAAAAAGCATGTCGTAGGACCGTAGAAAGTTCGAAAACATATGTCAAGTGCACGAAAGGAGCTTTCGGGGCGCACTAAAATCCTTTCACCACACTGGTTCGAAAGAAATAGTGACACGACTATGACATGACGATGGATGATTTAACGTCAGCACTTAGACATCTTAGAATCTGATACCCGTGACACAGGGAATCCTAGAGACTATGTATGACTATTTTGTGTTATTGTTAGTTTTTTCGACAAAGTATTAATGATTACTTCCTTTCAGCTTTTGGCCCTGAGCGGCAGTCACGTTGGAAGAGCGCACTTGGCTCAGCAATCAGAACTACTCTCTGATCTACTGTCGTTACTGCATACAGCCAGCGATCGCGTACAGAGACAGGTTACTTAAAATTTCTACCTATCTATCTAATAAGTCTGCTGGACCCACTGCCTGGCAAACTCCCGTCCTTTGTCCATTCACCTCGATCGAAAGCATCTGTAAGCCAGTTTGTAGAGTGGGCATCAGGTTCGCCCCTCTTTCTCCGCTTAAATTTTCACAATTTTATTTAATAAATGGTTAACACTTTGACGGTGACATTATAAAACTGTTTCTTTTTTCAGGTGATCTTTTTGTTGCGACGAATGATGATGGGAATACCACCGCAGAAGATGTTGGCTACAATAAACCAAGGCCGCGAAGAAAGGTAGGCAAAATGAAACTGGACCTCTTATCTTAGTAGCGTTACGTGGCCGTTATTGTGAAGACCCCGTTTTTTGGACTTGACAAAATTTTTGTTTCATATATTACTTGAACCTTTTGGCTTATCAGTGCACAAAAAGTGCTGGTTTTATTCCCATGGAGACAATAATGCGATACATTTTTGGAAAAGGGCCAGGTCAAGAGTACCTACGAGCATGCATGAAAAATGTATTGAGAGTGAATGAAGCCATAAAAAAAATGTCTTGTTCTTGGTAAATGGAGATCCGTGATCTCTACCTACCCCTATGGGAAAGGGGCGTTTTTATGTATGCATGTATAGTTATGTAGTTTCTGAACGATACAACACAAAGAATCGAACTCTACACTAAGATTCCTTATTATACTGAAATGATTACTAGCTTCCGCCCGCGACTTCGCTCGCGTGGCACCTGGACAAAACAACTACTAAATCATGACTGTACGGAACCGTACGCGGATATTAAGAGTGGGATGCTGAATTGATACGAACTGAGCTAGTAATATAAATGCTGTATTTAAGAACTTGACGCTATGCTAATGATACGCTAATGATTTATGCTGATATGAGTGCGGACCGCTCGATGTCCGAATATGCACTGGCTAGGTAAACCGCGCGATGCACCTCGTGCGACCTACTTAGCCAAAACTGCTTACTAAGGTGTTCGATGTGAATCGAACAATGACTATCATTTTCTTAGTTGCTGCGTCAACGATAAACACATTTTTGCATTAAAAATAAGAAAGTCTAATCTATTCCTCAGGTTCACTTTGCTAGATTACCTTCTGTGCTACCTCGGCAAGGCGATCAACATCCAGGTGAAGGTGAAGGGCGCGGGTGGGCCAGCCCCTGGATCCGTCATGATGGGCGGCTGTGTGGCTACCGGCCCGCAGGCCGCGTGGTTCATGCGCGGGATGACCATCAAGAAACACGCGCAGCTGGTCGCCAAGCTGATCACCGACATGGCTGAGGTGAGTCTATAAAGACAGGTTGGCCGTCCACATCCAGGTGATGTCATGATGGGCGGCTGTGTGGCTACCGGCCCGCAGGCCACGTGGTTCATGCGCGGGATGACCTGGTCGCCAAGCTGATCACCGACATGGTTGAGGTGAGTGCTTCTAGGGCAGGATTATGCCGGGATTCCATTGTGCATGGGTATGACCGACAACGAAACGTGCAACATTTGATGCATCCATGCATAGCTAGCCCGAGGTGTACAGGATACCGTCTACATCTATTTACCAACTAACCTTTAGTTACACCGAATTTGACTTTCCTGTATATGAATGTAGTGACTGGACCCAGTGAATCAATTTTCAGTTCCAGTTCCAGGCTGTATAGCGATTGTAGAACAATATTATGTTGGCTCACTTCCAATATTTTATTTCAGAACAAAGTCTCTGCAGCTTGGGGCCAAGAGACGCGATCGGCGCTCGCTCACTACGCAGCTCAAATTTCGCAAATCAGTGAGGCTGACAGACACCCGGCGCGATGCATAGTGCTGCCGACCATGTGGATGACCCTGTCATCTCTCTGTGTCTGCGAACAAGAACATATTGAGCTGTAAGTAACGGCTTTTGGTTTTCTTACTCTACACGATGAGAAGCCAGTAAAAGTCTATGTTTCATCTGTTCCCTCGTAGCAAATAAACTACTGTTTTGCTTTGTTTTCTTTCAGATCAATAAGATCATTTTGACACTTCTTAAATCTATGTTAAGGATCTGGGGCCTTATTCACTATGACCAAAAGAAGCTTAAAGTGAGCAAACGCGGGCACGTTTGTGGAATCACCATGTTATCGTATTCTATATGACAATTTTGTATTGCAAAAACGCGACGCTGAACGTTACAACGAAGTTACGAGTCAAGTTTCGTTTGGAATAAAGCCCCTGTTTGTAACGCGACCAAGCGTGTTCGTATTTTGTTGTATTTTCAACCAACTTTAAAAAATCACAGCTTGTGTTCATGCAAATACACAAAGGCACAGCGCAAGCCTATCTCGGATAGCAATTTGAGCAAAATAAGAAGGGTCGTCTTTTGACTGTTGCTATTGTGGTAGGTTGAATTTGGCGGACGGGCGTGACCATAACCGCGACGCGAGCGCAGAGCCGCGGCCGTGCTGCGCCAACCACGACGACGGCACCACGGCCGCCGTCATCGAGTGCCGCACCTGCGGCGCGCTGTGCGCGGAGTGCGACCGCTTCCTGCATCTCAAGCGAGCGGCCAGGGGACACTCCAGACAGGTACGCCGTACCACGTTCTATACACAGTGAGACTTGCGACACGACTCTATGTGGGGTCGGCACGGCATGTTCTCTTCTTCCATTCCCTTCTGTTGGCCGTCATCTCTGTACTCACTCCTTTCTTAACCATCTCCTCTTTAACACAATCCTTCCACCTTTTCTTTAGGCTACCTCTACCTCTAAATCCATCCAAATTCATATTCATACATAACTCTCCTCGGAACATGAGTCATCCCTCCTCATAATATGACCATACCACGCTAGCCTATTACTCCTCAGTTTTTCTGTCACCGTCGCTACTTTCAAACTACCCCTTATTTCATATCTTGTCCATTCTAGTCACCCCACACATCCATCTCAGCATTCTTATGTTATGTGCACAAAAAAGTAAACATCAACATTTTCGAAGTTTTAAATACTCTCATTGTAAGCGACTTTTCTACAGAACACAGAGGTGGTCAAACAATACCAGTTGGATAATAAGTAAACTTGTCAACAGATTTGCAAAGAAGAGGAGAGCGCTATCCGGATAGACATCCACGAGGGATGCGGGAGGGCGAAGCTCTTCTGGCTGCTATTGTTGGTCGACAGGCGTACGTTGAAGGGTCTGGCGGAGTTCCGCGGGCTGGATAGTGCGGAGGGAGGCGGGGAGGGGTCAGCGGGGGGTGCGGGGCTGGCGGGGGTGTGTCGCTTCTGCGGAGCTAGAGGCAGTGTCGGCCTGCTCGCCATCGGGAACGTCTGCGCCGACCAACAGTGCCAGGTACGCAGTTTTGCCAAACGGTAAAGGAAAACAAATAATACTCAATGGATTCTTGATGAATGAACTGTGTGAAATAAGTAAGAAAAGTGCAAGTTTTGAGATGACCTCTGATAGAAGGAAATACATTTTGTACCGACCGCACATAAAGTGTGCATAAAGGACAGGAAAATGATGATGAGGATGGTGAGATACATAGTCCTGATTTTATATTTATTAGCATTTCCTGTGTTGCGGATGTAAGACAATGCGAGTACCACGTGGGGTCAGAATTTTTTTGTGTTAGTATGTTATGCTGAAGCCATTTATTTCCAAAGTTAAATCCATTTTGCGCATGCTTAAAAATCTTTTTCGGAGTCAGCTTAAAAAAGAAGGGCAGTGTCATCTGCATACGAAATAATAATGCCATGGTCCAATTTTAAATTACAGAAGTAAAATAGGGTAGGACCTAATATGATCCCTTGGGGAACAACAAAAGTCGTGTTTTGTTGTTTACTGCTGAGGATTTTACCAATCCTTGCGCATCCTCTGCAGCGGTATAGCCATAGAATCACTTATTGGTGTGTGCAGGAGTACGGCGCAACAGCTTGCAACCGTCTGGCGGCGTGCGGCCACGTGTGCGGCGGCGTGCGCGGCGAGCGGACGTGCCTGCCGTGCCTGGCGGGCTGCTCGCGCGCCCCCTCTCTCCGCCAGGACGCCGACGACATGTGCATGATCTGCTTCACGGACCCGCTTCAAGCTGCGCCCGCCATTCAGGTACACTACACTCATACTACAAGTAAACACGTCACATTGACGCCCCTCACAGATCCTATGAACGGTTTTTGACAAGCCAGGTCTACAAGTCATGGTGTCGGTTACTACAACTCGACTTCACTTGCGTACGCGGTGGGCGGCAAAGGAAATGCGCAGAAAGGCACAGGCTGTGGGATGGAAAAAGCTACTAGTGATGGTGATGACTCAACTAACCAGATTTGTTTTGTGCAGCTCGGTTGCGGCCACGTGTTCCATCTGCATTGCTGCAAAAAAGTCATCGCCAGCCGATGGATCGGACCAAGAATCACGTTCTCGTTTGCGCAATGCCCTATTTGTAAGGTAAGTTATTTTTGCAAATATTAGACCCTTGACGACCTAGTGTGATGTACCCCGACCTTTGATCCAGGATCGTTGGATCGCAATTCCACTAAACGGATTTCGTTTCGAAAAATTTGCATGCGTAAAACGAAATGGAGAACAAAACTCGCGATGAAACCGGCACGCTATAGAACCTGAAGAGTTGAAAGACGTGTGTTATCCATCCATATGTTTGCTCTACCTCTTACCCCTTTGACTTTGTTTTTAGGAGGACATGAATCACTGGACTCTGGCAGAGTTATTAGCTCCGATCAAACGCCTGCGCGAAGAAGTCCAGCGGAAGGCTTCGATGCGACTGGAGTACGA
Source organism: Scotopteryx bipunctaria (assembly GCA_949320045.1). Taxonomy (NCBI): domain Eukaryota; kingdom Metazoa; phylum Arthropoda; class Insecta; order Lepidoptera; family Geometridae; genus Scotopteryx; species Scotopteryx bipunctaria. The sequence goes on from OX439440.1 coordinate 3,547,013, forward strand.
GGGTTTGGCGGTGCCGGCGCAGGGCCCCGCTGGCTCACACTTTGACCCTGCACAGTACGCCATGGACCGCTACGCGTACTACGTCTGCCATAAATGTGAAAAGGTAACCTAACTAACGCAACACATGCACTCTCTAACTGATTACTGAAAGTCTTAATATCCATGTCGGTATATTTATGTCTTATGTTGGGTTCTTGCCCTCTGACATTATTATATAATACAGGAATTTCAAATGGGTTAAAAGGGATAATTCCTTTAGGGGATAATAAACAGATATCTGTGGACATTTTACACAGCGCCATCTAGCCCCAGACTAAGCAAAGCTTGTTCTATGGGAACTTAATGTTCTATGTTTGCATGCTAAAAAGCTGATCAGTGATGTATCTACATAATTATTTTTTGTCATCTAATTGTTTAATCCTTGTTTCGCCAAATAAATGATTTGTGTTTCCAGGCTTACTTCGGCGGTCTGGCGCGTTGCGAGGCGGAGTCTAACGGCAGCTGGGAGCCGTCGGAGCTCGTCTGCGGCGCATGCAGTGACGTCGCCGGCGCCAAGACTTGCCCCAAACACGCCGCTGATTTCCTCGAGTACAAGTGCAGATACTGCTGCTCTGTACGTTCTAAACTCATAATAATAATAATAATAATTATTATTTATTTATTGCTTTTAGGGTAGTAGATGATTTATACAGCGTCAGGAAGCAATTTTTACCTTCACTAACGGGACGCTGTAGTGCCCGGGACGAATTAAGATGGAGTAGGCTTGCCCAGCACCTATTCCATCCTCTCAGCTTAGTCGGCCTTGTCCACAGGAAAGACATGGTCAATACGTGCGGAGCTGACTAAGCCGCAGGTTTCTTCACGATGTTTTCCTTCACCGTTTGAGAGTACTAGTATAGCGTGCATAAAGTTTTCGCACATTTTTTTGTTTATTTACTCAATTACGAAATCATTCAACCAATCAAAGTATTTTTTACCTCTCCAGCACGATAAGGGTGCTTTTGCTACGTAAATAACTTCTATTTTATGCATGTGCTCTTTATAGGCTACTTTTTGTCCGGATATCACGCGAGCGAAGCCGCAGGCGAAAGCTAATATAACAATAATTATCTTCGCCTATGGTCCGTGCAGACCCGTATTTATTATGCGGTATGTTACTGACTCTTTCCCAGAGGACAAGAAAGCAAGCCTTACTTTTTGTCCCTACATATTTTACATAGCCAGACGCGTATCTTACACAGATTAAGGTTGTAATGAACTATTAATAACTTCTCTTGTGGTTTTTTATTCACAGGTGGCAGTGTTCTTCTGCTTCGGCACGTCTCACTTCTGCAATGCGTGCCACGATGACTTCCAACGGGTGACCAATATCCCCAAGCAACAACTTCCACAGTGTCCTGCCGGTAAGATCCATCACCTATGATTTAAATATTTGACTTATACCGTCCACACCCCATTCCAAAAATGAACCGTGACGGTTCCTCCTAGCATGAAGAAAAAAAAACTCAATTAAACATTTCTCAAGGAGTTCCCAAAGCTTTTTTGAAACATTTAAGTAGACCATTTGCAACGGTCTTTAGATAGACTGTTTTTTTTAAGTAACTGTTGGTATGGTAAATGTAAAGTATTGTTATTTCATGTAATAAGAAAGACATGCATACATACTATCACGCCCATATCTATAATGGGGTGGGCAGAGCCACAAGTTAACATAAGAAAACTTGCAGCCACTTCTGATTTTAAATCCTAAGATGGAAATGGTGAACAATGGTAATAAGAAAGTTTTTTTTTAATACGTTTAAAAAACGACTCCCTAAATGATTAATTAGTTGCAAGTTTGTAAATAAATTTATATTGTAAGTATATCGCTTTGCAAGTTTTCCTTTTCATATAGATCTCATATGTTGGAACTTTTATAGGTCCAAAGTGCGAACAGCTGCCGGGATCGTCTGAGGAATGTCCACTCCACGTGAGCCACCCGCCTACTGGCGAAGAGTTCGCGCTGGGCTGCGGCATCTGTCGACACGCGCAAGTCTTTTAGACCTCTCACTGAACACTTACCCTGCATCTTATCGTGCTTCAGCGGACTTATACACGAGACAAGGACGCGAAGTTCCACTGTAATATGGCCACAGGGTAACACAGGATGCTCATTTTACATAAGGCTTCGAATCACAGAAATATTTCTGGCCAATTTGCGCTTGTCAAAGAGCATGTAAATAGAGGATGGGAAAGGGTGCCAACGGGACCCTATCTGCACCTATATCTTTATCTCATGAACCATTATAGTCGGAGTTGCAATTTTAAATTCAATTTATTTATTTGTCAGAAAGCGGGTTACAGTAGGTATAAATTAGTCAATAAATAATGCTCCAGTACTATCTTACCTTACACAGGCATGCAAATTCAAAGGATTTCAGAGTGTATTTCTATTGCCGCTATAACAACAAAATAAGATAACAAAAATAAATAATTTATTAAAATAAAATACAAGAAACATTCATGCATTAACACAAAAAAGAGCAAATGGTTCATAAGACATTATTCCTGTCCATTAAAAAAAAACACTGTATAATGTACAAACTCAACGCATGCTCTTTGCACTTGCACATATACAAATTTTCTGATGGTCTTTTCTGATGGTCATTTATGTAGCTTCAAAAATTCGGTTCTTTGGATTAATTGTACTGTTAGTTTCGAAAATAATAAATTTAAACCTTAAAAATATAGATTCGAAGAATTGATTATGTTTAATTTTGGATATATACGGTTTAGTTTATATAATTTGCTGTCTGGTATTCAATTATTGTTGGGTTTACAGCATCGCAAGAATAGGTTTAGTAGATTGTGTTACTGTAGTAGGTGCCGGGAGAAATGCAACGTTCTTTTTTTATAAAGACTAAGTTACGGGTTAGAATTTTTTTTATAAATAAGAAGAAACATTTTTATTTTGTATCTATTGAATAGAATTTCGTGTATTTTTAAGAAATTTCATTACAAAACTTTATTGTGCGTTCATATTGTTGGATACCTGATGGTCGATGTAAAATGAGCATAATATGTACCCACATAATTAAGTACTATGAAAAGCTGAAATAGAAAGTGTGGTTTGATATAGCTTGTTTGTTGGACTGAATTGATGGAGACTGAACCAGTGAGTGTATGGAACTAACATGGTGTTGCCAGCTGGCCGTTTGAGAATCCTGTTACATGTGACACTGAATATTGATATTACTGTACTTGTATAGATATAGGCTGTGCGATTTTGTAACACATTTGCATAACAGTGCTTATGTTTCGGGGCACTGGTGGGATGACGTAGGCGATTTCGTCTACGGCTCGGATGTATTACAAAATTACGACACGGCACTAATCTTGAGCGCTGATCTTCTCTTTAACGAACCCCCCTCACCTGTAACTCTTTCGCTAAGCGCTCAACATTCGTGTATGTAACCTGTACTTTTTAAGTTTTAACACAAGAATATTGTTGATTAAGATTTAGATGAAGGCACATTATAAAATGTAAAAAGCACATACTGTAAGCCCGTAACCCTTCACTATTTTACAATGTGAACATTTATTTTGTAGACTGTCCTTTCACAAATTACACTAATTGCATGGACTTTGAGAGCTGGTGAGTGATCAAAACTGATGGCGGGTGACAGCTCGTGACAGAGACCTCGTTGAGTATATCTACACAAATATTATAAAGGGAAAATACTTTTTTGTTTGTAACGAATAGGCTCCGAAACAGCTGAACCTATTTAAAAAATTATTTCACCAGTAGATAGCTACATTATTACGGAATAATAAAGGCTATAATTTATTGTCAAAAAAATTTAAGATCCTTACTAAAACTCCAATAATGTAACCCGAGGTGTAAAAAAATAACCTAAAAAATCCTAATTTGTTAAATACCCGTGCGAAGCCGGGGCGGGCTGCTAGTCAATGATAAAAAACGGAAAGGTTTTGAGTTTCTTTGAGCTAAAAATAAAACCAGACTTTTCTAAAGACAATATTTCAGTGAAGCGGTAACTGAATTTAATTGAGTATAAATAAATAAAAACGAACTTTAATCGTTATCGATATAAAGGTGTTATTACTCGCCATTATGGTTTAACCTGGTTGGACGGCTTCATTTGTGGCTAAATAACTTAGTTTCAGTCGATACCTTAATTGAACCAAGTCAACACTATGATATCCGAGTTTGACAGTTCTTCTAGAGTCTAGACTAGACCAAGCATTGAGTTTATCCATCCGAGTCTAATAAACAAACTAAGACACGATGATACATAAATATAATAGATCCACTACTTCACTCTTTTCGCTGATCTTATTAGGTCTCTTTTTTTCTACATCTGTTCTTATGAAATATCTCGTAGAGTTTACAATTTTACATAATTAGATCTCAATAACCGTAGTAGGTATTACATAAACACTTAAATAGGCACCTTGCCACATCTTAATAATTTAATAGTCGTATGAATGGGGCTGTCAGAGCTGTAATCCGAAAATAAGTAGAAAATAAGGTACTTACATTATTTTATCTCGATGTCATAAAATGTTTTACTTACTATTAAGTGGGTATGTACCTACTCGTAATTCTTATAAATTAGTAAATTATTATTAATTACTTACCTACATATATTATTATAAGTAGATAAATAATAAATCATTGATGTTGTAACTCAAATGGTTTTATTTAAGTATACCTAAGTACCTACCCGATTCCTTTAACTTGTTTGGTTTCGCTTCCACCTCATGCTCCTACTAAATACTCCTACCGGTAGGAGCACCGGGACACCCATATCATAAAAACTATGGGGAATAATGTAATATTCTAAATTTAATTCCTTCTGTTTCTATCACAACATATTGAACAGTCAACTACAAAATACTATTTAAGCAACTACTAAACAAATAACTACTCTTATACTAGGTGTTATAACTACCGTGACTTGAGAGTAAAGTTGTGAAGATGTATAGGCCTTTTCTGTTGCATGAAGAGAATTAAAGGTGCATCGTCGAGAAGGTGATTGGAGGGATCACCACCTCAGGTGCCTACTGAATTACTGAACTGCTACCACAGAGTACTATTTATTTTGTTTTATTTTGCCCTATATAACATTATTTTTACTCGACAAGGTGGAAATTTAATAATAACACACCTGGACCAGGTACAAAGGTAATTATTATGTTAAATGTTATTAAATATTGTATGTATATTTTAATGTGTTAACTAATAAATAATACAAGTTATATATACCTACATACGTATTATCACGCGGGCTTGATATCGTATCGTGTCGTGATACGGGTATCGGCTGTACCACTAATGGGGTGGTCAGAGCCACAAATAATCATTAGAAAAGTTACAGCCATTCATTGTCATTATAACATAAGTTATTTTGTGTTTTTTGTTTATTTGACTGGACTATATATAGCTCTGACCGAGTTTCAAGCTTTCTCATCATTGATAAGAATCGGTTAGCCGAGCAAAACCACTCCAATGCGCTCTGCGCTGATAACTTCTTTTGATCGATTTTGTGTGACATCAGACAATTATGTAGGGTACGTTACCTTATCGTTTTTATCTGCCCTCTTTATCTTGCTAGATCATTGCAAAATCTCTGTGGTCCAGTATTGCATCAACATACGATGGTAACAGATTGTTTGATTGATACAACAGTGTAGTGAAATGCTGAACTCCTACAAATTTAAGGTAATCTACACCACACTTGCCTTTATACACTCTTTCGGCACTTAATCACTCTATTTTCGTGAAAATTACCGTGGTGTAAATCTTCTATTAGGAATGGTTAAATTTGCCACTGATTCGCGCCCATTTGTGCACCCTGGCTGTATCGGTGAGTTTGAACGCAACATGGAGAGTGCCAAGAGATGCGTTCAGATACGGCGGTCTGGCGTACGGACTCTTGCTCACGACTGCTATGATCACTGTTGCTTTGCCGATCACTCTGCTTCAGCTGGCGATCGGCCAGTTGAGCCAGCAAGACACCGTGGGAGTCTGGAGAGCAGTTCCGTTCTGCAGAGGTAAACCAAACTTTATTAAATTACCTACGTTACATTTTAATTAGCGGGTTAGGGCCATACTACATGGACTAGTTTGAAGCGCCGGTTATCAGCATGCAACTTCCATATTAAATCGTGTCTAGTGCGGTTCAGAAGCGGATTCCCGCGGCAGGAGAACCGCTCGTGTAGTATAGCCCTTAGTCATGTAAAAGTACCTACGAGTACTAGTACTTACCTATATTTCAAGTTTCAGCCATTACGGCGTGATTGAGGCATCATATTTGTAAGCCAGAATATCCCTGGTTTGAACTTAAACAAACATCGTCACATCTCTCTTTCGGATTTATACTTAATAGGTACTAAGTAGCTGTACCCACGACTTCGTTCGCGATGCCATTTGTAACGCTTCTGTGTACACAATGTTATTAGTTAGACTGCCTTGAACACGTACAAAATATTTCTGCCCTCAATGGATTTTTAGGACATACCTACCGACATCTGAGGAAACCGGTATATCTTAGATTAGAACCTAAAAAAGTTTTAAAGCATGTGTCAAGTGCATGAAAGGAGCCTTTGAGGCGCACTTTAATTGAGGTGTCGTTGGCTTCGTCTGAATGACGAAAGTGTCATAGGCGACATGAAGTGTCAAAAAATTGAACATGGCGGCTGTAAGAAGCTTTTTTTCAATTTATTCCTTTAGCTGCCCCTCTTTGTAACTGAAACGGCTAAACGGATTTTGACAAATGAGATTTTGCTGGATTCGTCTAGATAACGAGAGTTTCATACAGCCTATGACACTTTTTTGACATTTAAGTGTAAAAATCCAAAATGGCGGCATTAAGCAGCCATTATTGATTTCTTATCTATTGCAGGAATTGGGTACCTTAAGATAATAGCATCTTTTATTGGCTCAGCATACACAAGTATCTATGTGTCTATTTGTATTGCATACTTCTTATACTCCGCAAGCAATTCCATCCCCTTTCCTGACTGTCTTGAGTGGGTTGTAATTGAGGTAAGTTCAAAAAAAATTGACTAAGTAGGACGATTTAAAAATACAATAAAATTGTTGGTGCCTCATGAGCAAGTCTGCCACTAAGCATTGCTGGTTTTGTTCTAGGAAAACTATGAGATTGGGAATCCTGTCAATGCTTCGGAATGTCTCAGGTAGGTCGATAAAAACCACTGACCCCAACAAGGTTTATTCTCGTAGTCCCTACTGGTTGGAATAAGGTATGTTTAGTAGATCAATGCAAACACTAGTAAGTAGTACCTAGGTAGTTCACCCCGAACTGTGATCTCACGCGCAATGTCCACAATCCGTAAGATTTAGATTCGCGCCCTGAGGTTTATTCTTGAACGTCTAAACATTGTTTATATGTAAATATAAATCTGTATAAATACATTACTCCTGTTGTCCTCATTTTTTTCCGATGCAATGAAAATATTCTTTATGTACTTAATGTACATAGGTAACTGAGTCGATTAGCATCAAAAAATATTTTGGCAACATCGCCCATTTTCATGGATAACTCAATAAAAAAAAATTAACATTAAATTTCCCACGCATATGTAGTCCCGTTCGTTCCATTAATTTTGTTTTATTTAATATTTAATGCACGAAAGGAGTCTTTAAATCCTTTTACAACACTGTATTGAAAGAACTAGTGACACGACTAATGGTATTGTTCAATAGCTACTGTATTTATTGGTGTCTTAATTCGTCCCTGATCGTACCTGATCTCCACCAGTGGGGATAGCCTGATAGGGATTGCGACACTATACCAATTCAACATCATCATCATCATCATCATCTTCCTGCCCTTCTATGTGGGGTCGGCACATAGAGTCGGCAGAGTTTTGGCTAAGGTGTTTTATGACCGGCTGCCTTTCTTCACTCGCCATTCCAAATGACTCACATCCGAATTAATTTTTTATTTTTTATTTTTCAGTATTACCTTTATGTCTTCAGTTGATATGAGTCCCGAATATTATATAGCGATAGCCTTGGTGTTAATAGTTTTATGGATTGCGTGTTCGTTCGTGTGAGTATTATGTACCTATTACATTTAAATATATCTTAGATTTGTTTTTTTATAAATATTTACTTTTATTTTAAGGTTCTATAATCCGATTAAGTTGATGAAAAGGATATTTTACGCATTGGGGCCAGCCACAATACTTCTTGGTGTTGTAACAATATCCTGTGTAGGAGACAGATTCAACTTATTTACATTTTTGAACAGAAAAGATTGGGCTAACTTCTTAGAACCTAATATCTGGCATAGTGTAATAGTCCAGGCATTATGGTCCTGCCAAATATCTGGAGGATATTTAATATCTGCTGGTGATTCCGTGTACTGCAACACCAAGGTGCAATGGTAAGCATCTCCGACCACTATTTCGTTCCATTACCCAACAGTCTAACAGTCAGATCTGTTCGTTGGGTGTGGTGCTTTCACTAACTTTTGAAAGACTCTATCTTCTGCTTTGTTTTTTGTTTAGACACAGATCCATAATTATCAACATTACAGTAGGGTAGTAACATAATTAAAACACAATGAAAATTAGAATATAAATTACGTAGGTATTTACTATACTTATTAAGATGCAATTTGCACCCATCGTCTTTAAGTACATATTGGTCAAGAGTCAAGCAGACCCTTACAGCCAGACTCGCAATAATGAAGTTTTTACTCCTGTAGTGTAGACCCTGGATATTTGGCAATCCGGCTCCTCTAGATGGCGTTAAACGAATCTATTCGCACCTCCAGGTACATTGTATACCCGAGGCGCTGCAATAGCGATCCAGTAACATAAGTTGCCTAAAGATATTGTTATAGGCAACACGAATGCCATCATGTGTTCTCTTAGTAGATAAGTCTGACAGAACGATCTAAGGAAGGTCAGCTTACATCACGTATGGTACAGGGTAGTGACCGCCGAACGTAATTAATTTGATTTACCTAACAATAAGGCCTTTTACCATCTATAGTAGAAGATTTATAAAGCGTCAGGAGGCAACCTTTTACCTTCACTAACAGGACGCTGTAGTGCCCGGAACGAATTAAGATGAAGCAGGCTTGCCCAGCACCTATTCCATCCTCTCAGCTTAGTCGGCCTTGTCCACAAGAAAGACATAGTCAATACGTGCGAAGCTGACTAGGCCGCGGGTTTCCTCACGATGTTTTCCTTCACCTTTTGAGAGTACTTACTGGTAAAGTGCACAATACATAAATTTTTCGCTCAGAAAAGTCCATTGGTACCTACACGACTGGATTTGAACCCACCATCTTAGGATCGGAAGGCGGTTTCAATACCAACTAGACCACCAGTGCTCTCAGTTTGATTTACCTACATTTTGAAGTAATACACTTTCTGAAGCTATTTTTAACTATTCCAGGACGTCCATAGCTGTTGTAAGTGCGAATATCTTATCCAGTTGGTTTTGGTTGCTGTTCTGGTTTGCGGTCAGTGGAACCGGGGTCAAAGACACGAGCGTTTTAGCAGTCCTAGTGCAGACATACCAAGTGACGATTGAAGAGGAACTCGGTCTCACGTGGCCTCTTTTGATGTTTGCCATTTTGATACTGTCGGGATTTATAACATTGGTATGTTCCTGTGTTTATCCATGTGATTCATTATAATGTAGGTAGGTAGATATTACTTCCACTTATTATTCCACATTGTGAGGAAACCTTAGAAAAAATAACATGTCAGGGAGTAAACAAAAAACATAGAATGCGTCCTAATGGGCTGATCACCTGTCACCGTGGTTCACCATATCCATCTTGGGAGGCTTGGATCAGAAGTGGCTGCAAGTTTTCTTATGATTACTTGTAGTTCTGCCCACCCCGTTAAGGATACGGGCGTGATAATATGTATGTATGTATGTAGTTCTATTAGGTTAGGTACATTAAACTAGAAAAAGTTTGTTAATTTTAAATATTTTGCAGTTCGCTCTACTCTATCCGGTGTATGATTACCTGAGACGCGTGGGAGGGGTGAAGTGGCGCTTGGTCACATTTAGCAGTTCCCTGGTCGGCGCAGGGACTTCGCTGGCGGTGCTCGCGGGGGGATGGCCAGCCCTCGCCCTCATTGATGACGTCACTGTGCCACTGTTAGTCTGCATCGCTACTGTTCTAGAGATACTTTCATTTGGCTTTATCTATGGTAAGATGGTTCACCTCAACTCAAATACCAACCAAATTATAGAAACTTTTGTTTTGACGAGGTTTATCGTCATATCTTGCAACTTATACGTTACCTATATTTATTATTTATTACTTAGACTATGTTTGTTTGTAGATGACTTAATCTCAAAAACTGCTGAACCGATTCTGAAAACTCCTTTAACCCACTGGGAGTGTTTTATTCTAAGAATATTAATTTAATCATAAAGGTACGAGTTGGCAGCGGACGACATGAGGCAGCAGCGGACGACGTGTCGCAGAAACACTACTGATTTCTATGTATTTCTATGAAACGCGTCGCTAGCTTCGTGTCGCTAAGTACAGAGGGAATATCATAGAAATACATAGAAACTAAGAGCGTGCCATATGCAATTTTATAGTTCGACATCGTTATTTATCTCAAAATCTGTGAAAGTTACCAACCTAATATTTAGGGAAAAGATGCTTCGAACGCTTATTTTGGTGAAAATTTTCTCCATAATATTTTTTTTTTAAAAACACACGTTTTGCACACATTTTGCTATTTATCTCAAGAACGGCACGTTTTTTTTTGTTGGGTTTTGTTTTGTTAAGATATCCATCATTAATTCTTTAGTTCCATCTTTTAATTTTTTGATTGATTGTTTAATTCACTTGTAATTAAGTAAAACAGTTTTGGCGCTTACGTTGTTATAAAATACGTTGCGCGTCTATGTCTCTATCCTTCTCACTCACTAGAAAACTATAAATAGTCATCCCGCTCGTTAGTTGGCAACGGCATTGCATCCGGGATGCACTAAATCCATCCACTCGTAGCGGCGTTATGGCACGCTCTTAAGGGAGTAAAACCGCACTGGGACAATCTGTCATAACTTCTGCTAAGATCTGTAGGCATCAGCGTACAGCAAGTAACATGCAAAGTACCTCTTTGCATGCGACACCACTACCGGGAAGTCATTGATCATCCATGAATGGGTAAGGTCCGAGTAACAATCCTTGGCTGACCTCGGCACGCGCGTGATAAGATAGAAATTCGTACAAACCTTAATCAAAGATGTAGCGCTCGGCTCATTCATTGATTGAATAATTATAGTCAATGTGAGTGTGTAGGTGTGTAGTAGTATGAATGAAATTCAGGTGTACGGTAGGTACTACGCGCAAACAATACAACCCCGTTCAGGGTAAAAGAATGCATGGCACGCATTTACTATCATTATCTTCATCCACTCAACACGACTTTATCAACAGCTGGGTATAATAATAATACCCATAGGCGTTCCTTTGTTTGTGCCAATACGGTCCTGCGCTAGTATCACCCGAATAAGTTACCTACACAGCACACCTAGAAATCGTCTTCCCAGCTGCAGGACGTGAAGCACCACATTTCTAGACCACACTTAGCTAAGTCAATTTTCATTAGTTTTAGTAACTTTAACACCAACGATGAAGGCGACATTGCGTTTTAGGTAGGCAAGGCACTATCAACTTTTTTATCAGTTCGCAACGCTCTTGTGAGCACAATGTCACAAAAATTTTGTTTTGATATAAAGTGCATAAAAAGTCTTCCGGCTGTCGCGTCGCTTAATTCTAGCACAATTAACAATATACCAGTAGGTACCTACTGATAGATAGGTAGGTACTTCTTATGTTTCCACTCTTAGTACACCTAGTGCACAAAACACTATTACTCCTAGCGGAGATCCAGTGACTTGAAGGGATAGGTAAAAGGTAGTTACTATAGCAACTACCCACAAAGGCAGAATTTTTCGAAATTCAACCCATAAACGGGTGAAACATTTGTATGGAACTTTTGAACATGTGTGGTTTGCTTGAAACTCGGTCTGGATGAAATAAATATAAAATAAATAGACGCATTTTTAAGATTTTTCCAAAAAAACCCTCAAAAGGGTGAAAAATGAGGTGTTAAAGTTTGTATGAGAAATCTGTAAAGGGCGAGGCAATTAGTTTGAGACTCGGTTTGGATATTTTAAATAAAAGGACATGTGTTTCAGGGTTATTCAAAATAAACCTCAAAAAGGGGTAAAATGGGGGTGTCAAATTTTTTATCACGCGAGCGAAACCGCGCGTGTAATCTAGTTTTTTCATATAAACTTGCTGCGTACACTGCGACTTACGTTCTCTAGGAGTTGAAATTTGGGAGTGATTTTGTTGTGCATCCCAAGTCCCTACACCATAAGAGGAACATACACTAAAGTTCTTCTGGGACTCATGGTGTAAACAGTGCGTTGATTGTCAGTCAATCAGTACCAAAGAGTTTTATATATTTGGATGTGGACAAAAAACTCAGTAGATCTAGATCATCATATTCATCAGATGGATACCTAATTTTTTGAAACTTATTGTGATTTTTAGTATGAACCCATGAATTACAGGCTGGAAAACCCTTAAAGATGACGTGGAGTTCCTGACCGGAAGCGAGCTGGCCCAGTACTGGGTGTGGGGTTGGTGGTTGTCGCCAGCTGTTATAGCGCCACTCACGGCCTGGTGGGTGGTTGACATCTTCGCCCAAAGCGCAGACTGGTCGGCTACCTGGGAAATCGTTACTGTCCTGAGTTCTGTGGCGCTAGCTGTAGTCGTGCTAGTTCTGTGCGCTTGTTTGGCTGTGGCCAGACAAGTTCAGTATGACATTCTTGGAGTAAGTGTAGTTTTGTTTTGCGAAATGCTTTTTGACATAGGTACCTACTGCATAGCATTTTATTGGGAAAACTTATGTGTACCAACTCGCACATGGGATTAATCAAAACACTGGGTCCATAGTTAAATAAATTAAACCTTATTTCAGAAGTTGAAATCGTCGTTCCAACCGTCACGGCACTGGGGTCCGAGAGACCCCATCACACACTACTACTGGCTAGCGAGACGTGATGAGGGCGAGCGAGGGAATCTTCCGAGAACGAGATACAATCGAAGGGAACTGGGTCAGCTCTCCAGAAGGCCAAGCTTTTTAACTGTCTCGGAATCCACACAATCAAAGGATTATCATATATCGCCGTATGTTACGAAAAGATCGAATTCTGATGACTTGGTCTACACAATTGCGAGAAAGGAGTACTTGTCGCAGTTGTACCGGTATGTTAATGAAAGGCAAAGGTCGAAAAGTCTGGATTGGGAAGTTACCATGAGCATTAAAGCTTCAGATATTATTAGGCTAAGCAAGGATAGTTCAGTATTTACAGTTGAAGAGAGTAATAATAATAGTGTCGTAAGTCATAGATACAAAAAGCATAATAAATAATTTTATCATTAAATAAGTTTTTTTCCATCCGTAAATTATATTCCGTGATGACATATTACATATGCCACGGTGAGTTAAAAATAAAAACATTTGTTGTTACCACAGTTGGCCATTCGTTCACGCCTTGCTCCAATTACTTACCTACTTGCTGAAACGAGGAAGTGTATGAATGTCCAAAAACGTTGTAAGCTGCGTACGTGACTGTTTCGTTGTTTATTGACCTTCCTTTAGGAAGATGTCTTTCCTTAAATAGCCGCAGCCTTTGTTACCAGCAGATTGAGCGATATGTATGGCGTCAGAGCCAGGTCGAAAGCCTATTGAAAATAATCGCTCCTATTGGTTTTATTACCCCTTGTATTTAAATTTGCTGGATCCTAAGTAGGTAGGTCAGGTACCTACCTATATTTTACTATTGTTTTATTGTTAGTGCTTGTTTTAAAAGTGGGGTGCAGCGATGGGTAACATTTTTTATTTTAAATACCTACCTAAAAAGTTTTCCAAAACTGCATCTGAATAAAAAAATACATACTACTATTTCATCATCATCGTCTTCCTTCCTGCCCTTATCCCACTCTATGTGAGGTCATGATCCAAGGATCATGCTGTAAGAGTTTTGGCTAAGGTGTTTTATGACCGGCCGCCTGCCTGACGTCAAACCTCCTTGGGAATACTTGCTTATTGTATCTCAGCATGTTGAAGAATACTATCATTAATACATTACTATTTGAAACTCCATAAATAAGTAAAAAGGGTTCCTTCCTATTGCCGTCATAAGAAAAAAGGACGTTAGAAACACGCTTGGCAATTTTTTGGAAAATGATCCCTTTACAATCATTTGACACACCCTCTACTTAAATTCGTTATACTTAGGTATTTTTTATTTAAAGAGTTCAAACCAAGATTTAAGCAAATTGTACCACCCACTAAAAAGTTCTCAAACTTTAACTACCTCTATGCTAGAAGAAATGCGAATTAATTAAATAATTAAATTTTAAGTTTAATAATAAATTAGTAAAGACCAACGGTTTAGGCTCTGTATTATCTGACGTTGTTGTTGTGTGAGTAGATTATATTCTTTTGGTTCTCTCTGTTCGAACAGCCTTGACACCCCGTTGCACTTCTTTGGTAAACCCCTAAATTCGTTATCATCAAGATTCAAGTAAATCGGACCATCCGTAAAAAAATCCCATACAATCTCTAACAACCCCTGCACCCCGTTTCGGGGCTAGTTTTGAAAATATTTAACCATATACCTATACTTATAATTAATGTCTTGAAGAGTATTTATTCTTACCTCAGATCTGAGATTCTTGCAAAGTTTCAAGTTTGAAAGTACAAGGAATACATTTTTCATACAAACATTTTTCACACCCCTATGTGTAGAATTTTAAAAAAATGTTTACTGTACATCTACATGCTATAAGGAATGCAATTGGACCACGCGTTATAAAGTTCCCATATAAACTTTAATACCCTCTGCTCCGCGTAACAGGGGTAGTTTTGAAAATATTTTATCATTTATCATAGACTTTTAAGAAATGTATTTAAAATTGTCTATAGCTAAGTTTCAAGTTTAAAAGTTCAAGGAATAAGATTTTTCATACAAACGTTATACCACCTACACCATTTCACCCCTAGGGGTAATTTTTTCAAAAATCATTTCTTAGGGTAGGTCTAAGTCTATGTGCTATTATTTAAGGTAGGTATGCACCCTTCAAATTGCAAACCTCTAGGGACCAGCGGTTTAGGCTCCGCGGTCAGGCAGTCACGACAAAAGATTTTATATTATTGTATTGTGATTATAAATGCTAAAGTAACTCTGTCTGTCTGTCTGCCTGTTACCTTTTTCACTATATCCTGGGGAAGGACATAAGGCTATCTGTTGTGTCAAAGATTTAAATGCGAACGAAGTCGCGGGCAACAGTCCAGTTTTATGATAATCGATCAAAATGGTTACTATTTTTTATTAAATGAGCTCCCCTGTAAATTATCGAGTAGGTATGTTAGATGTCCGTATCCACTATGCTGCCATCGCGGCATCGAAATTACTAATTCACTTCTATTTTGTATGACCAAGGCACAAGAAGTCAACCTCAGACTAACGTCAAATTCCTTTGTTCACAACCTGAAGGGGTTGCATGACATGCAACAAAAACTTGATCCTTGAGCCATCAATCTTGCGCTACTAGTTTCGTCCCTTGCACGGCCTTTCCTAAAAAAAGCCTGCGTCAAGGATTAGCTTCAAGTTAGTACTAGCAAGGGCCGGCTCGGTTACGTGGGGCCGGTGGGGATATCTGGTCTGAGATGTCTCGTGCGCATTCGAGTTCTGTACTGCGTGCGAAGCGGATCGCTCGTCGGTGATGGTCGCACGTCTCGATTACCGTCAATTACACAGGTTCTTAGCTTGAGTACTGGAAGCTAGTGCAGTGATGTCGAAGGATAGTGGGAGATTGAGTCGGCTGGGGGTTCTGGCACCGGCCGCGCTCTCGGCGTGCATGGACGCCTCCGTGCTGGCAGTGCCGGCTGCTGGAGCCATCGTATCCACAGTCCTGAAGGAGCTCAGCAAAGCTTTTATGCTTAAGAAGTAAGTTCCGTCAATAAAGCTCAATGTCTGTTTATATTATACTAGCTGTTGCCCGCGACTTCGTACGCGTGTAGTACATTATTTTGTTCTATAATCAATAGTTTTCGCAGCGCACTCCAAAAACTGTTTTGGGTTACAATATTGCTATTTTCTTACGGATCCCTAATTTTTTGAACATTTATTATAACCTCTGGACCCTGATAATGTAGCTTTCTATTGGTGAAATAATTTTTGAAATCGGTCCAGTAGTTTCGGAGCCTATTCGTTACAAACAAAAAATCTTTCCTCTATAATATTAGTGTAGATCTTTTGTTAATTCGTGGTCAACGGCTGTTTTTCGCCGGCAAATCGATGTGGCTAAGTAAACAATGTTTTATAGAATAATAATAACATTAAGTATAATGTACCTATTTATAGAACGACATGGAGGATATTTTAATGCGAATCACAATGCCTAGGATAATTTGAAATGCATTTGCGAATTATTTGAATTTCTTGATTCTTCGTTCTTATTTTGTAGAGTAGATGCTGTGTAAACTTTTGTCTCTTGAACTATTGTTCATTGTATGCAGTCATCATCATCATATTCCTGCCCTTATCCCACTCTATGTGGGGTCGGTACAGCATGATCTTTGGATCATGGTGTAAGAGTTTTGGCTAAGGTGTTTTATTACCAGCCGCCTGCCTGACGTCAACCCTCCTTGGGGATACTTGCTTATTGTATCTCATCATGTTGGAGAATCATACATAAATAATAAGAATACATACATAGAGAAGTTCATTGTATGTACTATTACCTACTAAACTTAATGTACACCTAACAATAATTTCGGGTAACGAAACGTAGGACGGCCATGGTTAGATGACATTGTGAAGGTTGTGGGTCGTCTTGTAAGTAGGTACCTTACCTACCTACACCTACCTATAGGCGTATGCTCAGTAGTAGACTTCTCATAATAATCAGTTTAATCAGTTTAACTTCTAAAGGTTGATGATGATGACGAATTAAAAGTTAGACAAATTTCACTTAAGTATTTTGTATTATGTTTGTGATCTGTATTAAATACCTAGTCGGTATTAAATTCTGAGTTTTGAGTTATAAATAATAAATAAATAACACCCAACAGTCACATACATAGTCCTGACCCGACACTAGGATTCCCTGTGTCGTGGGTATCAGAAACTACGAGTACCATGGTACCACAACACCCAGACCCGGAAGAAATATTTACAGATCATGCAAACATTTCTTCCGCAGCGGGAATCGAACCCGCGCCTCTTGCGTTTCTGCCGAGCAATCGCCCGCCACGCCAGCGAGGCTGTCGAAGTTTTGAGAGAAGCCGAGTTTTGAGAGTACCTACATTG
Source organism: Scotopteryx bipunctaria (assembly GCA_949320045.1). Taxonomy (NCBI): domain Eukaryota; kingdom Metazoa; phylum Arthropoda; class Insecta; order Lepidoptera; family Geometridae; genus Scotopteryx; species Scotopteryx bipunctaria. The sequence continues at coordinate 3,564,423 of OX439440.1, forward strand.
TATGTATTTTTATGTCACCCACAAAATAGGTAGGTAGAAGATACAAAAGAGACTTCTATATTCTGTATGCACTATGCAAATGCTTTTATTACCTATTTATGGCTTGTTTGAAATAAGTAGGCAACCGAGAGTACCTAATGTTTTTTTCTTAAGTCAACTTGAGGTCTCCTTGTAGATCGAGATCATGACCGAGTCCAAAATAATACACAGTCGAAGTCGACCAATAATAGCAGCCAGTTGCGCCATAAACCCGAAGCTAGGTATTTGCTTGAATAGAATAGAATACTTACTTTAATACTTAATAATTATAATATAATTTACAACAGAAAGAGCTATTTCTCTGTGAGTAAAAAGTACAACACTAATGGGTTCGCCGTTGCTGTGGAAAGGAGCTCTACCTAGAACTCTTTCTTCTTGTAACGCCATGTTCGGGGGTGTGGAAAAGTTTATTTGTCTACACACTCAAATGTCATTTTACTCTATTCCACCGTAGAGATAAGCGTTTTCTCCGAGGTTTTCTCGGTACCCACTCATGCTAAGCCGGCTGGAAAGGATTTATGCTTAGAATAGTGTAAATGTCGAGAAGACAAAATTTCCCATGTGATGTGACACGTGTCGCTCGATGTTGGGCGAGGTTGATCAACGTAGCCCGACATCGCCCCGGCAAGACTGGCAACATTGCGTGCAAACAATGTCGCAACTGTTTGTTAGCAAAAAGGTGTGCGACTTGTGCGAGCAATGTTTGGCAACAAATTAATTACCTAAATAATGTGGACAAAAATGGTCATTTGTGTCGCAGCTTGCGACACGGTGTCTGTCTAGAGATCTTTTATTATATGACTTTATGAATTAGGTAATTTAGGTATGTTCTGCTACCTACTAGACCTTTTTGCTGTTGACTGTACTACACGGCTGGACAGGAATCTGGAATGACAACTTGGTCGCTTATACAGCGCAAAACATTGTCCCGGTCGAACCAGTTTTATAAAAATGGCATGGGAAATACTCCGTGTTAATGCTTCTTATATTTACGTTTCTCTAACATCATCTTCCTGCCCCTATCCCACTCTATGTGGGGTCGGCACAGCATGATCTTTGGATCATGGTGTAAGAGTTTTGGCTAAGGAGTTTTATGACCGGCCGCCTGCCTGACGTCAACCCTCCTTGGGAATACTTGCTTATTGTATCTCATCATGTTGGAGGATAGTATCCCATAGTCGACTTTTACGACATGCTCGGGGAGAGAAGCAGCTAGACGCATTCAATGTTATTTCTTTAGTCCAGCAGAGAAGTTTTAAAAATTTACGTTTATCTACACATATGTATATATTAGGTATTTACACATTCATTAGTTAGGTCATAGGTATAATTAACAAATTGAATAGGTACCTATTACATGAGATGAATCAGTTGGTAAATTCAAAAATATAATTGAAGTGTAATTTGTGGCTTATGATACGAATATGACAGCCGTGGCTAAGATTTATCATGGAATTACATTCACTTCAGGTTTAACATTGTTCCAAACAAAGCTCGTTTACTTCCGAATCGGGCGTCTCGTGTCGTGGGCAGTAACCGATGACGAAACCGGCAACTCGACTCGGATCTGTGGCGAAACCTCAAACATTCGGTGCGAGGTCGCGCGACCCGTGTCATCTACTGCTGTACGTGATAGTGCTGCGAAAGAATACCAAAAAAAGTCGGTAATATTATTTCATAAACGTTTTCGTTTAATCAATAAACATAAAATCTAATAACAGAAAGAAACTTAAAACGATTACAAATGTAATTTACAAAATACAAAAGAAACAGTCGGGCTGTCTATGGGCCGCGGCCGTTGCAAACGGTCTATAATATCAATAAACATAGATTATGACAACAAATAAAAACAAAAAACTTCGGCTAGATTCCAAGAGCACTGGATACTGGCAATGATTTGCGCTAGGAATTACCAAATCCTACGTACTAATATTAGACTAATATTTTTAAATGCGAAAGTTTGGGACGATATGAGGATGTTTGTGCCTCAATCACGCCATAACGGCTGAACGGATTTGAATTAAACTGGGAATACACAAATTATGTGTGCTGGAATAACATCAGGCTACTTTTTGTGCGGATACCACGCGAGCAAAACAGCGGGCGGCAGTTAGAAAAAAATAAAGGAAAGTCTTGGATGCAGTTGGTCGAATCCAGATCTGCATGGCATAAAATGTGGGGGGTCTGTACCCAGCAGTAGGTAAGGTAGGTAGATACGGACTGATAATGATGATAAATAAATAAATCTAAGAGTGTTAGGTACCTAGGCTTTCTTATACAATAATCGCCGACATTGCCATAAGAAATCGCACACGGCAGTGTCACAATTGCGCTGTGATTGAATCCCTACAAACCTGTTGGTTAAATCAAGCTTCCACCTGCAGCTTTGTTCGCGTGGTAACCGAATAAAAAGAAGCCTTTATTTTATTTCAGCACACTTTATATATAGGTAGGTACATACAAATATTCCGAGTTTCATTAAAATCTATCCAGCCCGCATCCTCACAATATGAACTTAACTTTTTCATTTATAGGTATTTGATTATGATTCTCAATTAAGAAACTTTTCGTTTGATATTGAATAGGTAAGTAACCTATGTTCTAACTGAGTAGGTACCAACTTTTATCTTATCATCCATCGTGGGAACTGGCATGCCGTAGAACTTAAGAAGTTCTAAAACATTGCATCAAGTGTACCTACGAAAGAAACCTTTAATGTAGTACCTACTTAAAATTGTTTTGCCACACTGGTTCAAAGGAACTAGTGACATGACTGCCAGTAGTACTACTTATCTTATCCGGACAGATGCCTGCAGCTCAGCACTAACCGGAGGTCGAAAGCAAAGACGACAAAACAAACACACTTCCTCGTCGTTTGACTGTACGACACTTGCGTTGAGAATATTTTCAGCCAGTTTAAAATTTTCCTAGTCATAGAGATTATACTCTAGGAACTATAGCAGTGGAAATCATGAAGGCTGTCTCAAGGTCATCTTAAAAATAAATCGATAAATCGATTACATACTGTTTAATAATTGTTTTATTTATTCAGTTGCACCAAGAACCTGAATTATGCTAATCATTATCTTATTCTACTAATATTATAAATGCGAAAGTTTGCGTATTGTTTGTTGCCACGTATCTTCGTAATTATTAAATCTGATGAAATTTGAAATGTAAATAGTTTAGTTTTTGGAATAACACGTAGGCTAATACTTAGGCTAATTTAATTTTCAAAAATCAATTCCTAAAGGGGGTACAGTTTCTATAGAAAAAAAATTCTTTGTTTAATTACCTACCCCCAGGAAAGGTAGCTGTGCAAAGTTTGTATGGAAATTTTTTTACGGGGGCGGAACGACTGTAAATTCGTCTGGTTTAGAGTACAAAGTAATTAGACACCTGTTTCAGGGTTTTCCAAAATAACCCCCAAAAAGGGTCAAATTGGGGTGTCAAAGTTTGTATTTTTTTTTTACCGGGTAATGCGATTGGCTCGAAACTTGATTAGGATACTAAAAATACTAATCAATGGACACGTGTAACAGTGTTTTTCAAAATTACCCTTAAAAAGAGGTAAAATGGGTTGTCAAAATTAACACAAGCGCGTAAACTAGTTATTAATAAAACTAACTAAAATTAATTTTATAGGCGAAAACAGCAAGAATTAACAACAAACAGAAGATAGGTTTGTGACAAGGAAATTTTTTACATAAGTATATTAAAATTTCCTTGGTTTGTGTGTATTCAGTTGAAATATGTAGGTACTAGTTAAGTCTTATTAAGCATAAATTAAAGTTGTACTTACAGTTCTAAGTATTCATTGTGTTCTGACAGCTCATTACTGAACAAATTGTTTGTCGTACTTGACTTAACACCATTAATAATAAGGCGGTGCGGGTAGGTAATTACTTTTACTACGATACGGGCAACAAAACAAGAACGATGGATCTTTATCAAAGAACTATTCATTTTTACTAACCTTTAGGTATTTAAAAACATTGAAAAGAGAAGAGGCCTTTGCCCAGCAGGCTTACCTACATATTATCACGCTGGTATCCCTAATGGGGTGGGCAAAGCCGCAAGAAATCATAAGAAAACCTACAGCCACTCCTGATTCAAAATCCCAAGATGGATATGATGGTGAACCATGGTGAGAGAGGTGATCAGCCCATCGCCCCTATAGGTGGTCCAACATGTTGAAGAAGATGCTATTGTTATCTTTCAGTCGACTTTTACGACATGCTGGGGGAGAGAACGCATCCAACAGGCTTGTTAGATAAAATTAGATTATAGGTATGAGTAGCTCTACTACATTTTCCTCGTGAAGCATAAAAATCTGAATGAAACACGATTAAGTAAATAATTTGTAATGTAGTTCTGGAAAATGGATAAACACCACCTTAATTTTTTCTTTTGACAAAACAATCATAATACTACTACTGGTCGTGTCACTACTTCTTTTGAACCAGTGTGGTGAAAGGATTTAAAGTGCGCCTCAAGGGCTCTTTTCGTGCTATCATAATTTTTCTGCCCTTATCCCATAAGGTGGGGTCGACACAACATGTTTACTTCTTCGACCTCCTATCACTTGTCATATCAGTACTCAGACTCACTGCCTTTAAATGCACGTCCTCTTTTACACAACCCATTACACTCATAGCTCTACCTCTAAATGCATCCACATTCACACTCATAACTCTCTTCGCAACACGACTTTCATCCTTCCTCATCCCATGCCCATACCACGCTAGCCTATTATATATTACTCCTCATTATTTTTGTCCCTGACGCTACTTTCAAACTTACCTCTGATATACTTACTAAAACATTTCGTATCATTTTCATTACCTCGCACATCTATCTCAACATTCGCATCTCAGTCGCGTGTAGGTACTCTTCTTTCATCCGTCCCTTTAGTTGACAACACCCTTGTCCGTAGGTATACTTTCCTCTTAAGTATAAGAGGTATTCTCGGATCACACGTACCTAGTTCCTGAGACCTGTCGCCATTTCATCTATACCAATTCTTCACGTCTCTGAGTCGCACCACTCATTCGTCTCCTCTTTTAACAATTTTTTGAATAAATAAAGTCAGTCACTTCCATTCTTCCACTTTTAAAAACTTTCATACCTCAGCTGGTATGCCACCTGGCCCTACCTGAGAAACTGGCTGTTACTCAAGTATTTTTATTTCAGAGATATCCAACAGGTTTTTTTACTGCTGTAAGTCCCACTTTGGTATCTATTGTCGTCGCTCGGTTCAATGATACTTAGATGAAATACCTACCCAACTAGCTTTTTTATTGGTCTTTATCAAGTTTAACAACATTATAATTATGTAAATCTCAAGTGTAGGTGTATGTAACATAATTTTTGTTAGCAAAACAATCGGCTGTCGTATAGTTTTTTTGCATTTGTTTTTCTAAACCCAGTTTATTATTAACTAGTTTACCCGTGCGGCTTCATTCGTGTCGTGTATTAAGACACGAATGAAGCCGCGCGCATTTAATTTACCCCTTTTTTAGGGTTATTTTGAAAAACCCTGAAACAAAGTGTCCAATGCTTTTTTACTCTTAATTTCCAAACGAATTTTCAAGTTCATCGCACGGCCTGTCAAAAAGTTCCCATTCAAACTTTAGCGCCCCTTTCTAATTTTGAAAAAAAAAATGAAAAACGTGTTTTATTAATACTTCTAAAGTTTATTTGTACCTAGTTTTGAGCGAATCTAATCAAGAAATACTTTTTTTTGCATAGAACATTTACCTTAAAATTAGCTTATGTTATTCCAGAACCTATTTACATTCTAAATTTCATCAGAATTGGTTTAGTGGTTACGGAGATACGTACACAAAAACGTTTACCCGACTACGAAGAATTAGGGTAATGTGTTTAGGGTGTAGGTATTGTACTTGTATGTGCATTCCTTTGGCTGAAGCTGTAGTCCAAACGGCTCGGATTTTAACAAATGAGGTGTCGTTGGATTCATCTGGACGACGAGAGGTGTCATAGGCTGTATGTGTCAAAAAATCCAACATGGCGGCTGTAAGAAGCTATTTTCAATTTATTACTTTTGCTGCCTCTGTAGCCGAAACGGCTGAAAGGATTTTGACAAATGAGGTGTTGTTGGTTTCGTCTAGATAACGAGAATGACATAGGTACAGCCTATTAACATTAATGTGTAAAAATACAATATGGCAGCTTTAAGAAGCCATTTCCAGTTAACTTAAGATGGTACATAAACGTAGACTAAAATGGTACAAATTCTTCACCATCATGCTACCTAAATCTACTAGGTACCTAATCTACGCTGTCGGGATTTTTGTTCTTTTATATAACAAATTTTACCTACCTACTTGTTATTGGTCTTAAATAACTAATCTGCAGATATATTTAATTAAAACTAGAATAAAATATCCGTATTCTATTACAATAATGGTTCCGATCAGCTTGGTCGATCCGGCGACATTGACATCCGCTGTCAAGGACAAGCTTCCTTGCACGACTCCGATTGCTTTGATAACTTACTCAAGTTAGACTCTAACAAAACACTGAGGAAGATCTGAATTTGCTACTAAGAAAAACATCGTGATGATCACATAGGTAGTGGGATAAGAGCAGGGAAAGATGATGATGAAAAACATCGTAGAGTCTAAAATAATCAAAGAGATACCTTACCAAGTCAAGAGCACAAAAGTAGCCCTTTGAAGTGCATTATATCCTTTCCCAACCCTTGTTTGACAGAACTAGTGATTAATAGGTAGTAATGCCAGCTCATAGTAACAGACAATACCTACTGTTAAGAAGTGTAGTTTTATAAATAACGGCATTATTTGACAATATCATGGTAAATAATGCCGTTTAATGTAAAATATCCACTGGAACATGTAGTACCTGAATTATGTATGATGATATCAAGATACTTACTATTCAATTATTTTCTGTAGGTAATCGCAATCTAACTACGCAATCGACAAACTCGTAGGTACTGTTTGTAGGTACTTACCTATTACCTACATTAGGCGGTTGCGTGATAATAATGACTTAGTGAAACCATATCATCTTATTCATATTTAAATCACGCGACTCCAAGCAAAGCAAACAATGGAAAGTTTTGGCGAGATTGTTATTCAATTTTTTGGTCACTAGACAACTACCTCATCGCTAGTTCCCACATTTTCTTTTGTTAAACAATGATTCTATCTACTCTGAAAGAATATTCATCCAATATATTTATTACTAGCTGCCGCCCGCGGCTTCGCTCGCGTGGTATCCGGATATAAAATAGCCTTTATGTTAATCCAGTACATGTACTATGTATATTCCAAGTTTCATTCAAAAGTTCAGCCGTTTAGGCGTGATTGAGGCACAAACATCCAAGCTCACAAACTTTCGCATTTATAATATAAGTATTTTTCATCATTTTATTATCCATAGTTTGATATTGATGAATGGTATAGGTGCTGGGCAAGTCTATCTCCATCTAAATTCGTCCCGGGCCTTACAGCGTACCGTTAGTTTAGCCAAAAGTTGCCTCCTGACGCTGTATCATCTAATAGATGGTAATAGGATTAGTTTTTTATATATTCACCACGTAAGCATAGCATCTGTTGCTCCATAAGTTATCCCAGACCAGAAAATCACCACTACGTAACTAACTAGACAATGATTGCATTTCATTAGACGCATACCTATCGCATAAATGAGAAAGTCAGTATAAACTTTACTACAACAATTTAAAACTTATGAAAAAAACCAACTTAAGTTCGTCCTGGTGTTCAAGATCATCAATATCATTGGCCTTTACACATCCCTAACAGATGATTTAGATGACATCAGGTTAAAGAATAATAAAATTAGAGCCAGAGATCCCCCGGCCCCGGGGTCGTTTATTTGTAAGAAATGAGGGCGAGACTCCCGCATAGGCCTTTTTAATCATCGAAATAAATGATGTTGTTATTTATCATTTAAGAAAAATAGATATACCTAATCATAGCGTGAATACTAGACACAAGGGTAAACTCACTGTAACTACAGTTAGGCCAAATAAAAACAATTCTTTTATTTGATCTGAGGTATCAAGTTAATCATTGGTAAAGTTAGATACTTATTATTAAGTTTCAATTAACTTTGATACGTTGCCAAACTTACGGTAGGTAATTTACCTACGATTTGTATACTTTAACTAAGCTGTCTTGATACTTTCAAATTTTTTTATCTGAATATTTATTTTTTCAGATTAAGACATAAAAACAAAATATTTTGAATTTATCTTGATCCATTAACGTTATCAGTATCGTTTATAATGATTAAAATTAATCCTACTAATATTATAGATGCGAAAGTTTGTGAGGATGTGTAGATGTGACGATGTATGTTTGTGCCTCAATCACGCCGTAACGACTGAACGGATTTTAATGAAACTTGGAATATACATAGTATGTGTGCTGGAATAACATATAGGCTACTTTTTGTCCGGATACCCCGGGAACGAAGCTGCGGGCGACAGCTTGTTATTGATTTATTTCTGTAACAAACACCATTTCTTTTCACAGGTGGTTCCATGGCGTGATGTCGACAAAGGAAGCAGAGCACCTCATCATAGAGAAGGGCAAGAATGGTTCTTTCCTAGTCCGCGAGTCGCAGGCACACCCGGGGGAGTACGTGCTGTCTGTGAGGGTGCGGGATAGGGTCAGCCATGTCATGATCAAGCGCCAGGTGAGTTACAAGAATTACTTAGCTTGGATATATAAAAAATTAACTAGAAACTACAAAACAAAATTAAAACTCTTAAAAATCAAAATAAAAAAATAAAACAGGTACAGATTTTTAAGAGTTTTAATTTTGTTTTGTAGTTTCTAGTTAATTTTTTATTTTTATTTTATTAATATGATATATGCAATATTCTCCATGTACCTACCTAATTCTAAATGTAACGCCTTAGTTACGGCTGTAATGTTACTTTTTTGAATAAAATAAATGACTATAAAAATGACAACAGTCAAATGCATTTAGTTGGCAAACCATGGCTAGCGTGTGGAGACGGTGTGTAAGTACCTATGCATTGGCTTGCTTAGAATTGCCGAGGGTTAAGTGCGTGTCCGAATCCGAAGGGCCTTTGAGGCGCTTTTTCACCACACTGATTTGAAAAAGCTATAATGACATGACTATTAAGTGACCGGGGATTCCGTCGTAAAAGGATTAATCGCCCCGCCAAAAATGTATACAGTTCGAAGGACCAAATTACGTCGAATAAGTACTTAGTCCATTCCTACCCGGATTTAGGGGAAAATTGATGGCTCCGTAATGATGGGTCGTCGACCCCGTGACTCAGTGAAATTGCTGATCGAATGATACTTCTTACGACGTCTTGAGCACTTTCAACAAGCTGTTAGGTGCTTTCCTTATGCGTGGGATTCCCTTTGTAAATTATCCGGTACTTCCACGTAGTCAAACTATTGTACGTACCGGTAGGTACCGTTATTTCTTTGTTTTGCAGTAATTACTTACCTACCACTTGCTGTGGGTAATTTCTTGAAACCTGAAAATAAGCTTGTTCTTGGCTCTCTTGTATTGTTAACTCCATAAATGTCCATAAACTCCTCCGTATCTTCCATAAAGTCGGGCATTGAAAAAAAATCCGCTGCATTACTTTGTAAGCTTTGTCGTCGTTCAGTGGCTCTAGAATATACGATTATGCTACTAATAAAACCGGCCAAGTGCTATTCGAATTCGCACACGAAGGGTTCCGTACCATCATTGTACATGTACATAAAATGTTTCTTATATTGTATGATGGTACTCCTTTTATTTTTATTATTTGTTGTTATAGCGGCAATAGAATACACACACACCCTTGTGAAAATTACAACTCTCTACCTATTACGGTTCATGATATACAGCCCGCTGACAGACGGACGGCCAGCGGAGGCTTAGTAATAGGGTCCCGTTTGCACCCTTCGGGTACGGAACCCTAAGAAGCAACTACGAGAAATAAGTCTATCACGCCTCTTTTTATAGTACCTACTTCCCTTTTATAGAGAGCACTAGTGGCCTAGTGGGAGCGGCCCGGCCTTCCGATCCTAAGTTCGTGGGTTCAAATCCAGTCGTGCAACAATGTATTTTTTGTTCGAAAAAATTATGTTCACTATACTACCGTCTACCAGTACCCTACGGTGAAAGAAAACATCGTGAGGGTGTCGTGCCGGCGGCATGTCGTAGAACCTAAATATTTCGAAACATAATGCCTATGAAGTGCACGGAAGGCGCCTTTGAATCCTTTCACCGCACTGGTTCGGAAAAACTAGTGATACTAAAACTAAGGCCTGTGGCCATGGTCTGTATTAAAACCTTGTCCAATGAAATAGTAGGCGGGCTGAGGTAGGCGAGAGAGGGTGAGTAATCCATTTTGAATTACAAGAAATTCGATTTTGGATCTATTCTGAATCACAATCCTCCATGCCGAATTCAGTAGGTAAAATATAATGAAAACTTGTACAGGCATTTCATATATTTTTAACTGCAAGTCTCAGACCAAATAAAAAGAAAAGACACCGCGCCGCGAACAACAAAAGTGAAGACACAAAAAGACGGGGTCCTACTCATCGCCTCGAGTCGTCGTCTAGTAAATTTAAAATTTAAAAATAGAATTATGCCTTCCTGTATACAACGTGTAACATAATGTCCCTATAAGCCCGAAAGGGGTGTATTCAGACCGAGCACTTGAATACATTGACGTGTGCAAAAGTTCAATACATCATATTTGAAATTCCAATACAATTAAAAACAAATTATTTCATGAGAAATTTGTGACAACCCTATGTGTTTGTTTACCATTTGCGTAGGTAACAAACACACGCGCACCCTCCTATCGCGTCGGACCCACACATACGCAGACAATTGAACGCGCGGCAAGTTTCAAAAAGTACCTAGGTGTAATCACCAAAGTTTTCGTAAGAATTTGCAATTTTTTTAATTCTACGTAGAAATTAAAGTCGAAGATTAAAATCACGATATCTTTCACACATAAAAAAACAACTACCTACCTACATCTACCTAGGTAGTTACCTAAGGACCTAGGTACAGGAAAAGTTAAGTTATACCTTTTCTCCCTTCTTCTTGGTTGGCTCGGAACACGGCTAATTGACATGGTAGGTATTAGGTAGGTATGTAGGTACCTAGGTTGGTATTACTGGTACACATTCACATTCACAATCACAAAATTATTTTTGTCATTTTTTATTAGTAAGCTAGGTACTAATGGGGTACCTACTAGGTAGGGTGATAGGTTAGGTACCTATCATCATACCTACCTATCACTGAATTTTATCACTGTTGACACACACAGTAGGTACTCGGTATCCATCAAAGGGAAGTAGGTACAACACACCACCGAATTCCCGGTCTTCCCTCACTGGTGCGCCGGTGGAAAGATCCCGTCGAGAGAAGACGGTTCACCAATCCCAGAAAATAGCCCGTAAGATGGCAATGGCCGCCCTGGATAACGCTCTCTGTAGAGCTGACGCGCCGCTACTAAGCTATTAATTATTTGGTGCTGCTCCAACACACACACACAACACCATATCATAATACTCACCGTTTGAGTACAAAGCCGACATCGTATCGTTAATTAGTTACGCGAACCGAGAGATTGCTTGTTGCAGTTGTTGCAAGGAACGAATGCTAATTGCGACTGATAAAAACCGATCTGTTTTGCGACCAAAAGTAGGTACCTATTGCCGAAAGCCGAATTTTTAGGGTTCCTTGTCTGGGGTAACCCACTAAATACCGATTGGGAAAAAAAGGAAAAAAACTTCACCATACATCTACTACTACTACTACTACTACTACTACTGTCGTCGTGTCCGTGTCGCTAGCTCTTTTGAACCAGTGTGGTGGAAGGATTAGAGTGCACCTTGAAGGTTCCTTTCGTACACTTTGACACACGTCTATGACATGCCTGGTTTCCTCACGAGGTTTTCCTTCACCGTTTGAGAGCATTGATATTGCACACATAAATTTCGAATCGAAAAATCCATAGATTCGAACTCACGACTTAAGGATGGGAAGGCGGGGTTCATACCAATATGCTACCATGTGCTCCATCCCCATTTGCTACTAGGTACCTACCTACTTACATAATAACCTACCAACAATTACGTAGTTCAATCAAGAATAGTAAAAAACAAATAAACCTACGGAACCAATTTGATTTTATTAAACAAACGCTTGCGGTGCGGTGTCGGTTGACGGTTGCGGATTTTGAATTTAGCAAAGGCACCGACAGCCAATTAGGGCGAGGTGCCATCCCACTAGTTGTTGTTGTTGTTTCAATGCAACCAATGACAAATAGGCTGTTCACGATGAAAATGAAGATTAGTAAGACAGATAAGTCACAACCTTTGACTTTAGTGCCCAAGTAGGTAGGTACAAAATTGCATTGAAAAATGCTCCAATGAATATTGGAATAATACATCGTTGGAAAAACTAAAGTGGAATAGGGTCACGGCTTTATCCTCAGGCACGGTAGACCTCTTCTCATACTTCTTGTTACCTACTCAAGATGCTTTTAAGGCCCGAGTAGGTAGGTACAAAATTGAGTAGGTATCACGGCTTTATCCTCAGGCACGGTAGACATCCTCTCATACTCCTTGGCACCCACTGAGGATACCTTTAAGGCCCGAGTAGGTAGATACAAAATTGAGTAGGTAAGGTACCTATCTCCTATACTAGGTACTTAACAAAGAGATCTGAAAGGATGTTTACGGTGCCTAGGGATTTTAGTCGTGATGTGACCTTACATTTTAATTACCAATAAATACCAAGGTACCACTAGGCCTTCAAAAAAAATAGAAATTACTTATTAAGCCACCTCGTTATTAGGTAAGTAGGTAGGCATTTTACTAATGGTGTCTGTTCTGTTACCTGTTTCATCTAGAGTTCACACTTAAAGGTCAAAAAACAGCTGTAAATAGGGATGCCTCATGTTGTGTCAAGTTACGTATTGGAGCAAAGTTTAAGAGACATTTCATGAATGAAAACCTTTGAAATTTTAAAAGTCGTTGAACAAACGTTGTTCGCAATGACGTATAGAACACCCCCGTTTCGGGCTTATAGGGACATTATGTTACACGTTGTATAGTGAAAACTTGTAAAAACAGCAGCAAATCACATAAAAAGTCTCACGGAATCACTTTTCACTTGTAAGTACTTCAAATAACATAGTTTCTTAATTATTATACTATGAATTTTACATTACTAGGAACACAAAACCTCAAAATTGTGACACACACACACACATAGATAAAAGGTGGCTTCAATTTTGTTGTTCGCGTCACGCCGTCTTTTCTTTTTATTTGGTCTGAGCTGCAAGTAAACAAACTAAAATCGGTATGTTTTTTAACTAATTATGGCATGTTATTCTTTTTAGCTTCCCAAATTGCTTTAATCAGTCGATAGACGAAGCCAAAGCGAGTATTAAAGTTTGTATCAACATTCAATCATTTCGTTTGAGAACTTAATCATTGAGAACGCCGGAAATGGCCTAGAGGAAGGTTCGTATGCCACTTCATCGAAGGTCTCGAATCGGACAAGCCTCTATAAATTTGGTACAGTAAAATCCAAACACTGTTGCACTAATTTGTGTTTTAAAATAAACTAATAATGATGCTATTGTATTGTTAACTTTTGTCTAGAAATAATAGGCTAAGACGAAAAAAACTGCTATTGAAAGCAAAAATGGTGTAACAATATCAAATGAAAAAAAAGAACTTATTCTGGAACAGCTGCCACAGGCACAAGGTACAATATTCATAGGTTTAGTACAATCCTCAAGAATTTTCGTACTTACGGTGACATTTTAATAAACCATAAATGACAGATTTCTTTGGCAAGGCACATCTCACATTAGTCTAAAGTGAAATGTGCCTTGCCCAAAAAAAAGAGTTTATTAATCATTATCATCTAATGGTGCAAAAATGATAGTATGACTACGAGGACATGTACCTATTCATCATAGTCATACTGGTATGACAACCTACATAGTATGACTATGAGGAAATAGCGGACGATACGATTAGAGATATTGTGCAGTGTAGGTATAATGCAATTATACATAAATGATTTGGTCATCAGAATAGTCATGCGTTCGTGCGTGATTCATTCATTCATATAATGAGCTAAGCTCAGTAGATATGAGTAGTACCTACCTACCGAGCTTAGCTAAGTTTTCTAAGAAGTCCTTCCTTAGGTGTACCTACTTCTAATTATGGTAGGTACCTACCTATTTCATTTTTAGGGTTCCGCACCCGAAGGATGCCAACGGGACCCTATTTAGTAAGCCTCCGCTGTCCGTCCGTCCGGCTGTCAGCGGGTTGTATCTCATGAAATTTAATAGGTAGAGTTGAAATTTTCAGAGTTTTTATTTATTTTGCCGCTATAACAACATATTAGAAACATTTCTTAATGTACGATGGTACGGTACCCTTCGTGTGTGAATTCGACTAGCACTTAACCGGTTTTTATAAGATCATAGGAAGATCATTCATCACAAATACCATTGGTAATTGAATGCCCTGACTGTTGAATTTTTATAAAGGTCGAAGAGTCTTCCATGCTTCCACTAAACCATTCCAAAAGAAACCGTCAAAACCGAAACCAAAAGTGCCAACGTGAAAAAGCATAGCAAAGTTTTACAAGTCAAGTTTTGATAGGAATTTTTGAGTCTGTGCAAAGATTGCTTGACGCTTCGGTTGCCTCAGCAGTGCCCGAAGTAGCAGTGGAGGATCGGGAATATCCCAACGCATTCAACATACTGCACCTGTACTGATCTAGAACAACAGTGGAAAAAATAAGACATCGTTAAAACATTTTCATAAAATACCAAATACCTATTACCTAGATGTTTAATTATAATGAAGTTACTTTACATCTTCCGAGTAAAAATAAGTCCCAATAGAGTAACCTCCCATAGTAGATAATAATACTTGTTTTTGGAATAAAAACCTAATATCGTTAGATTATCAGTCAGTCTAGTCTAGACGTCTGTCTGATAAAATCATGCTAATAACCTTAAATTCACTAGATTCGAAGATAATAATTATAGGCAATATTTTTAATAATCTACATCTACACTAATATTATTAAGAGGAAAGATATTTTTGTTTGTAACCAATAAGCTCCGAAACTACTGGACCGATTTCAAAAATTCTTTCACCAATAGAAAGCTACATTATCAGGGAACAGCATAGGCTTAAGTACATTTTCAAAAAAATTAGGGATCCGTAAGAAAATTGCAATAGTGTCAAAGTTTGTATGGGAACTTTTTAACCCGCGGTGCGAATGGTTTGAAATCTAACGCGTACGAAGTCGCGGGCAACAGCTAGTAATAAATAATTTACTTCTCTGCTGGCCTGGAAGTAAAGAAAAAGCATAGAATGCGTTCAGCTGCTTCTCTCCCCGAGCATGTCGTAAAAGGCGACTTGAAAGTATTTAAAAATTGGGCTCTTAATCCAGATGTAGAATCCTACATGACCAAGGGTATATATTTTAGGCAAATCCAGTTATCTATCAGTGTGTCAGTGTAGTTCTTTGACTTGAGGGAATACCTACTATCGATTGTTCCATTATGTTTGGTTACTCATTCGTTTGTGGAAAATTCCATAAACTTTGTTGCATAAAGAGAAATGCAGTCTTTACGTCGCATACGTGGAAACTTTCTTGAAATGCATGGTAACTCGATCGATACCAAACAAAGTTGTGAAAGTTAATGCACATCTACTAGGACTACAGAGTGGGCTAGGAGATAACTGAGCATGGTAGAAAGTCTAGACCGGTGGTGATACGTCGTTAGTTCATAAGCGGTTCTTGTGGATCAATAGCGCATGAAGTTTGCGAAGAAATACTAGGAGCGCATAGATGTACAAGTGGTAGTGCGCTGCAATTTTGCATTTAAGCGTGGCGGTCAAAGTTTGACCCTTTGTGGCGAAATCGTAAAAGATAATGTGCGATGCTTTATCAGAGTCACAGAAAAGCGGAGTTCGTTCAATCAGAGTCAATGACATTCAACACATAGTAATCTTAGATCAGAGTGACTAATAAATATTTACAGTGGAATCAGTGCCAATACCAGTAATTCCTAAACCTCGAACCGAAGTTATACAAAGTGCCTCTTATTAATTCAAAAAATGTTTACTTACCTACCCCATTTTGTGAAGTGTTTTTAAACCAAGTAAACTAAAGGTAAATAACAATACAATGAAAAGTATAGGTAGGTACCCTAAATCCATCAAGTGTATTGCGACATGATCTAGTGCCTTCTTTGATTATAATAATAATAGCAGCAGAGTAATTATGTACTTACCTATAAGTACCCACTTCAGCCAAACTGAAGATATCTATAATTTTATGTAAACAAACCGTATTTTTGGTTATTACGATGAAATCACTTTAGTTTGAGGTAAATAAAATAGTTTTCACACCTTAATAGCATAATATGCTCGATGCTCGATGATTTAAATATTAGTACTTACTTATTAGGTATTTAAAAATTTCGAAATTTATGTAAACAAACCGCCCAATATAAATAATGGGCGGTTTGTTTACATAAATTGTATATCTAATAAAAAAAAAAAAAATACAAATAAAAAATTATAAAATTGAACATACCTATTCAATGACGGACGGACGCGGTCGGATGGACAGATGGACATCACAGGCTTAGTAATAGGGCCCCGTTGGCACCTTTCGGGAACGGAACCCTAAAGTTAAAATAATGTATTAAAATTGTGTGTGAAGAAGGCTGTCTTTCAGGGGGGTTTGGGTGAAGAGAATTTTAGAAAAACGAAAAAGTACTTTACATTTTTATACATTCTGAACTATCCATCGCATAGTCCAAAAATCATCAAAAAGTTTTGGATGTTTGAGGTCCAATCCAAATGCCCCCGGAGCAAGACCGATTCTCAGCTCGTATTGTTTTACCCACAGCATGACAAGTACGACGTGGGCAGCGGCGAGTTGTTCGACGACCTGGTGGGTCTGATCGAGCACTTCAGGTCGTACCCGATGATAGAGACGTCAGGAGACGTTCTGCGCCTGCTGCAGCCCGTCAGCGGCGCCCGCCTGCGATCGCACTACAAAAAACGAGCTGATGACCTTCAGGTGAGGCCACCTTTGTGATGTTTTCTACAAGAAATTAATTAAGTGTTTAAAAAAATCTTACTTTTTGCTTATATTTTTATTATAAATGCGAAAGTTTGTGAGGATGTTTGGATGTTTGTGCCTCAATCACGCATTCACGCCTAAACGGCTGAACGGATTTGAATGAAACTTGGAATATACATACCTAGTACATGTGCTGGATTAACATATAGGCTATTTTTCATCCGGGTACCACGCGAGCGAAGCCGCGGGATGCAGCTAGTATAAATATATTATAAATATTTATGGACATTTCACACAGCGCCATCTAGCTCCAAACTAAGCAAAGCTTGTACTATGGACACCAGATGGCTGATGGAATAGGTACTTATATACCTACGATTTTTTTGTAAACACATACTTATCATACATATTACTACAACACTCAGACAGGGAAGAAATATTTGCAGAGCACTTCTCCCGCAGCGGGAATCGAAACCGCGCCTCTTGCGTCTCAGCCGAGCACTCGCCCGCCACGCCACCGAGGCCGTCAGAAGATATTCCGTTCCGATATGAAGGTATTATATTCCGTAGAGCGCACCGATTTGGAGATTCATCTATCTTATTCGAAGTATAAGTTGAACCTGGCAACGGAGAAGGGCATAAGTTAAGTGAGTTGCTGTATATTTGGATAAAAAAACTTAGGTGAAGCCGTTGTTGACACGAAAAAAGAAGTAAGTAATACAAAATTAACACTTTTACCTTAATTCCCGTACATTTTCGTATGAAATGGCTGCTGAGTGGGTAAATAGGTACCTATAAAATAATGTGTGTTGTGTACTTACCTACTCCTAAGATATTTGAATAAATAATTCGTAGGTACTCTTTGAAATTCAATTGAATCTTCCGCTCATGTGATCAGATCATCAATATATTCTTCTAGCTGGTTCCCACACCTTGAACTCGTGATAATGCAAAATGTTGATAATTACAATTGTATAACGTGATGTTGTACTTACATAAAGATTAGTCCAATCAAGTGATTAAAATACGACAAAGGACTAAATGTTACTTAAGTTATGTGGTTGCAACTGCAATTGACAAGAAATGAATAAAACATTACACTTGGAAGTTTATCCCAGTGGCTCGCACGTGGCCGATAACGCGATACTCTACTTTACCATTAGAGTAGTGCAAAACTTATTAGGTATAACACCTGATGCAATCCTGATTGTTATGGATATTATTTGATAGGGAAGAGTCTGCAGTTGGCGACCACCATTAGGACTGACCACATTTTTATTTAAAGCGATCGTTAGCGATTATAAGCCAAGTGGGGCATAATTGACCCATCCCAAGTGCAGTGTGAGTGCGGAGCCCCTATACAAGACATGCTACACTTGCTTTCCTGCCCTCTGTGCCCAACAACCTGCACCCGAGTGGACATTCTCGAGGCCTTGATAGGGCCGTAGAGGTGGCTTCATATTTTGCTAAGTTTATTTAGTTTTATTATATTAATTTGAGTTTGAATTCGTTGACACGATGAATGAATGAAATGTTAGCGATTATTTAGCCAGAGCCGTTCAATTTGATTGTCTAAATATCTAATTTTGCGTTTTTCGTATTAGGTAAAGGAAAGCCTAAGAAACGACTACGAAGGCAGTTTTGAAGGAGAGTTTCAGTCGCTGAAAGCCCTGGAGGAGCGCCAAGCGTTTACTACCATAGAGGGTATGAAACTCGAGAATATGCGGAAGAACAGATATCGCAATATTTTGCCTTGTAAGTAATTTTCTTCACATTATTGATTGATCGTTAAAGTTACGCAACGATATGCGCGGTCACAAATTGGGATGGGTGACCGCAAGTGGCATTACGAGCTGAGCGCTTCCGTGCTTCGGAGGGCACGTTAAACAGTCGGTCCCGGCTTTTACGTCGTTAAGCCATTACGGAGGCCTTTAGGCGGCCTAAAAACTCCGTCACTAGAGTTGGCCACTAGCTCATACGAACATACATACATACATTCACATTATTGACCTTCATGTATCTAATGCAAACCCTGTTAGAAAAACCCTAGAGACTTGACTTAGACCTAGAGAATTTAGGGGCAGAATCTTCGAATTATGTACCTAAGTATATTTCAGAAATATAGTTTTTGAAAATGTGGGTGGTGCCTATGGATGGGACAATTTGTATTTCTCACAGACAACAGAGAGTGTTCCAGAAGTCATGGCAGATAGTGCCAATCATGCAGCTATAGTTAGTAGTTTTTGCATTTCAGACGATCAAACCCGAGTGATACTACGTGGGCGCGGCAGTGATAGCGACTACATCAATGCTAATTATGTGCGGCCCTACCGCCAGTGGGACGGTAGTAGCTCCTTCCAGTCATCCAACGAGAGCTTAAATAGCGTCAAATGTGAGTAACATGCCGTCAACTCAGACCAAATAAAAATAATCTTCATTTGGTCTGAGTTGAATCCTAATTCTTTTATTTGGTCTGCGGCCGTCAACAATGATGTTACTTGCTCTGGTGCTGATGGAAACCCAGCACCTCAACACGGGCTGGCAGTGTATAATTGTAGTTTGGGATAAAACAACTTTAAATAATTGTATGGTTTCCGAATTCCGATGTCAAAGAGAAGGAACCCTCATAGTTTTGTCATGACGGTCTTCTATACACGCTAAGTCACAGGCGCACTAAAATTAATGTAGTTTAATAAATCTTAGTGATTTTATTGAATCAAGCCATTAGGTTTTTAACTTGATTTTAGTACTATTGTAGCCATTGAAGCTTTCACAGTGCATGGTCCGACACGCACAATGGCGTAGTCGACAAAACCATGCGGCAAGATGTTGAAAATTAATTTTATTTTCAACATGCCGTATGGTTTGTTTTGGTTGTTATCGTGTATTATGATGTGACCTCGACAGATACGAATTTAGAGTGATCAATTACCTACTTTAAACATGGTCGTGTATATACGAAGCACGCTGTAATGTTGAGATCCTAATGAATACAAACATAGGTACACTTCAAGTGCATGATTCAATCAAAGTACCTACCTGTTATTGCGTGGGTATAGATACCTAATGGAATTTGGTTGATTATTAAGATATTTTCTAGACTCATTATTAAACTCTACAATTATTATTAGGTAAAAGTTATGCCTGGATCATAATGATGGTGACAGCTGTGTGTGGGAAATTACCCTGCCAAGCTGCTTCAAAGCCACCAAAATATTCCAAACCCCATTTTTCTCATTTTTTACGTCATGTAGGTATCGTGCTAGTTCGTTGAGGTAGGTTCGGCGTTTAGTTTAATTTGTTTACAGTCCAAATTGCTGTGATTGTGAGTCGGTACGCTCGATGGTCGGTACTTATGTAATAACTTGGTGTACGTGCAAACGAAGCGTAGGCAGGTCTTTGTCAAGGTGATAAAATACCGGAAGGCCAGAACGCTTTGTATTGGCGAAAATTACCTACCTTCATGTTAGATAGATGATACGAGTATAATAATGATGATAGACGATGAGTGTCGCCAATCGGTTCTGTACAAACCGAGGAATTACGTTTCTACCTCGAACTATGTTATTTTACCCCTGCTAGGGGTAAATAAATAAATAAATTTTACCTAGTAGCTTTCTACCTTTACCATTCATTTGTCTATTGTCTTTGTTCTTATAATCAATTGTGTATTTATTGTTCCGAGATCAATTGTTATTACGTTGATAAGATTTACGGTCTTAAAGTCTGTGTAAACACAGACTCACATAGTTAATTTTAAGTTGGCAACATTGACATTTGACATTTCTTTGAGTTCAAATTCAGTCAAATAATTACATTTATTTTTCTAAAATGAAAAACGGCGCGAAAATGTTCGTTTCCAGCGTTTCTAGCATGCGCCCTTCCGGCGAGGCCAGACTCATGCTCATGGCGAACTGCGTAAACAATAGTCAGATGGGCAAAAGTTTTAAAGTTTTTACAAAGATTTATAGTTTTTACTAGTTATTGTTGGCTAATAAATTATTCCTCAAGAAAAGTATTTTATCTCGTGAGCTCTTTCATTGACCAACACCCACAATGAGAGAAGATAATGTTTTCGGTAACACACAAGGAAAATTGCCTCCATGCGTCATAACGCCCTGCTGTCTGCCATGACATACAAATGAGGACCGCAGGTGTTGTCTGAATAATCAAATAGATCATCACGTTCACAGCAGAATGGGCAATAAAATGCTTCATTTAAATATCAATTATTTGTGAATTTCCATGACTGGCAATAACAACACATCGATGATCTACAGATAGCTGGATAATATTTGCTGAAAGTGCCCTACCTCGGAAAACGTACTTTTTCTAAGAATGGCATTCAGTTGCGGTCAATAAAGTCACATGCATTCTCGCAACATGACAGGAATCTCACGAGTACCTAGGATCCCGAATCTTATATTATTCATCGGATGTAAATTATAGCTATAGGTAGGTACCTACCTTGATTGTTTTCTCGACTAGGTACCTACTTAGGTACTAAATCTGACCAATCTACTTGTCCTAATGGCAGTTGCTTAATGAAAAGGGAAACCATCATCCTCCAAATTTCTAGCGCTGCTGTGTGGTTCCTATCTTTATCATTTAACAAAACTTTTATATCATTCAACGGATCCAGAGCGGCTCAATGCTCGCTAACATTATTCCACTTGATCACATTATTCCATTTGGTGTCTAAAATGCTGATGATCTTCCTCAGCTCTGTTCGTGAATAGCGACACAAAGAAAACTGCGCCTCTAGTTACGAAGTCCTTGTCGGATGACGCTCTGAGGGAAGTCAAGAAATGGTTTAAACTGGACCGGATCAACGGAAATATCACAAACTATGATACATGTGAGGATAAATTGTTATATATGTCAACCCGTTTTTAAATGTAGTGTAGTTTTTAATAAACTTACTTCCTGACCAAAGTATCCTCCCGGATTTCCGAATATTCATGTTCCGAGCTTCCGACCAAACTTATTTTAGAGGCGTCGAGTTCGGCTCGCCAACACTTCTGACGGCCTCGGTGGCGTGGCGGGCGATTGCTCGGCAGAGACGCAAGAGGCGCGGGTTCGATTCCCGCTGCGGAAGAAATGTTTGCATGTTCTGCAAATATTTCTTCCGGGTCTGGGTGTTGTGGTACCATGGTACTCGTAGTTTCTGATACCTACGACACGGGGAATCCTAGTGTGGGGTCAGAACTATGTATGTGACTGTTGGGTGTTATTTATCTTAAGGCGATTCCGCCTCTACCAACCTCAGGTTTCCAGGCTATACTAATCGTACATCACTAGTCTCTTGGATTTAGAGTGCGCCCTAAATAGTCTTTTCGTGCTTTCCTCAAAGGCTCCTTTCCAAGCTATGGTGATGGTCGACCATAGACTGGCGCCACCCGGATGACAAGTCTTGCCTAATTCCATTTGAGCCATCTCATTTCAATTCAGTTCCATAACTCAAAAAGTATTTTTGCCAGCTGCTAATGACTATGTATTTTGAACTAACAGTGCATGTAGTGTACATAATGTAGGTATGCCTATATTAAACGTGCTAATTCTGGTTGTAGTGCACGACAAAACTTACATAGCGGCGCAAGGCTGTTTGCACAATACCATAGGTGACTTCTGGCGGATGATCTGGCAGGAAGACGTCAGAGTTATCGCCATGATCACCAATGAGGTCGAGAGAGGCAAGGTGAGTTATTTTATCTACACTAATAAATTATTAAATATAAAGAGGAAAGATTTTTTTGTTTTTTGTTTGTAACGAATAGGCTCCGAAACTACTGAACCGATTTAAAAAAATCTTTCACCAGTAGATAGCTACATTATTACGAAATAACATAAACTATAATCTTCTTATATTATAAGAATCTTTGTCCTGACTGACTGACTGACTGACTGACTGACTGACTGACAGACAACGCACAGCCTAAATCGCTGGACGTAGAGACTTGAAATTTTCAGTGTAGGTAAACCTTGGTACGTAGGGGTGTGCTAAGAAGGGATTTCTCAAAATTCAACCTCTAAAGGGGTAAAAAGGGATGAAAACCTGGAATCAATTTTTGGTCTAAAACTGCACATAACCTATATCAAATTAAAGAGCCGATTTTTCTCATTTAGTTGATGTCATAATTACCTGTAAATTATTTATTTTTGGCCTGTTTTTCATGAAAATAGAATACTTTTATTTTGACATATGACAGCGATGATACCACAGATTAGTACCTAATAGAATAGATGATACAAAACATATTATGAAAAAGGAACTGTCAATGTCAAATTACACTACATTCATTAGCGTCTAAAAAAAATTCTTCTATAAATGTGAATGTAACTCTGTTTGTCTGTTAACTTCTCCTAAACCGCTAAAAAATATACTTATACTTACTATATTATAAACGTGAAAGTTTGTGAGGATGTTTGTGCCTCAATCACGCCTAAACGGCTCTACGGATTGAAACTTGGAATATGTATAGTTCATGTGCTGGATTAACATATCGGCTATTTTTTATCCTGGTACCACGCGAGCGATGCCGCGGGCGGCAGCTAGTTTATTTTCAAAAAATTAGGGATCCGTAAGAAAATTACAATATTGTAACCTAAGGTAGAAAACTCAAAATTATTTTTGGCGTGCGCTGCTAAAACTATTAATGATAGAACAAAATAATGTACTACAGGTCTTTAGGTCTTATTAATGTCTAGAAAATAGTCCGCGAGACAACATATCCATCTATTATAGACTATAATAGATGGATATGTTGTCTCGCGGACTATTTATAGTTAAGACACAATAACAGCTTTTGTGTTCTAAAATTTAATTACAATGCAGGTAGGAACAAAGGTTGGTTCCACTCGCTTTATGGTATGAACCCATAATCAAATGAATTATTCCGTTACCAGGACTATTTATTTCTATGCAAACTGCATTTAATTCATTCGAAACCGACATTTAGTTTAGAAGTTATCACGAGTATAAGTTTGAGTGTTCTCTGCTAAACCGCGTCTCGGGATGTCTCGAACGGCCACAGAATAGATAATACTTAGTTATTTTGTCTCTGTAGAGTGGGAGGGGGTGTTACCGAGGTGCGGGAGGGGTTAGGTACGTCTAAATGGATAAGTACATGTTTCGAGATTTTTCAAAACAGCCCTTAAAAAAGTGAAATGGGGTACTAAAGTTTAAAAGTAATCTAGCGCGAAGTCGCGGACAACAGCTAGTCTTTATTAAAACTGTCCTCGCTGTGTAGACCACCATTGGGATTGTTAGCGCCTAGTAGCGTGGTTTCCGAACGCGCCACTCCAAACGCCACAATAAAAAAAAACATTCGGCCGATTTCGGCCATCTTATGGTAAATTATGACAATGACGCTTCAATTTTTGTAGACTTCGTACGTTACGCTCACGCATCCGAGAACTGAATAATATTTTTCAAGAAGAAGTGTAGTAATTTTTAATACCGAAAAAATCAAGTTTCTACAAGGACTGGACGAAATAAGCTGTAAGCCAAATACGATCCCTGTTGAATAATATCCACCATATTATTCAACTGGGGTCGTATTTGGCTTACCCATCTTGGGACTTGGAATCAGGAGTGGCTGTAAGTTTTTTCAAGATTACTACTTGTGACTCTGTGCCCGCCCCATTAGAGATGCAGGCGAGATAATCCTACTAATATTATAAACGCGAAAGTTTGTATGTATGGATGTTTGTTACATTTTCACGCCTAAACGGCTGAATGGATCTAAATGAAACTTGGAATGTACATAGTAGGTACATGTACTGGATGAACGTAATTGGCTATTTTTAACCGGGTACCACGCTAGAGAAGCCGTGGGCGGCAGCTAGTATGTACAAATGTATGTATTTCGGCTTAGGAAAAACCTTTTTAGGTTTAATGGGGGTTTTATTTTGTAACAAAATAACTTCACATGTCCCACTAGATCAAACTTTTTGGGGTTGCGCTAAACGAAATTGATTAGCTGTTTCGAAAAATCACCTAAGAGACGAAACAAACACAGTTGTAAAAAACTGACTTGACAAGAGGTTGTTCTAAAAAGCCCTTCCTTATAAGGATTTCATTGTTTTCAGTCCATGTCCAACTAATTTTGGTTTATCAAAATGCTATAAACTTGACGGGTAGTTCCCATATGTTCTATGGAACATGTCATCATCGGACAGAATAAGATATTTTTTCTTATTTTGTACGATGGAACATGTAATACTTCTATTTCTCAAATTGTTCTATAGGACCAGGTAAATAAGGCCTCTTTAGGATTATCTTATCATATTGGCCTCTAGAAAATAATAACAATTTATTGTGGCACTTGTCAAAGTGACTAATTTGATTGACTTGTCGCATTATGAGAAATGTCCTCTTACTTGAGATGGCAGTAATGGTTGTTCTCTACTATATGACTAATTGCCTTTGTTATATTCATGGTTATGGTTAAAATAGAACAATTGACATTATCAGTGTCATTTAGCTTTAGCTTAGCAAGAATTTGGGAAAATCTTATTCCCATTTTGTTCTATGGCATGAATCTCAGGAGAAAAGCTAGTATGTAGTTCTATGGAAAAAAATGTGTCATTTTGTTTGATGACATCATGTTCCATAGAAAAAATGGGAACTATGCAACTCGACAACTTGTGTATGATAGAACAATTTGTTTGTAGAAGAAGTGCGCACCATACTGGCCGGCTGCGGGCCAGGAGGAGCGTCACGCGGGTCTTTTGGTGCGGGCGGTGGCGGAGACTCGTCACGTCCAGTACGTAGCCAGGGAACTAGCGGTCACCGACGAGAGCGGCCACTGCCGCAGTCTCTACCACTACCAGTTCACGGTGAGTGCCACTGGCGAAGGTAGTGGCAAATGATACTCAGGAGGAGGAGGATACTGGAACACTGCTGCCAACATCCCAAGGTCCTTCTCCGGTACTTCAAGGAGTTGGGCTGGCTGGGGGAGGGTTAGCAGGGGGAAAATAATGCACAATACACCCCATCGCGGGACGTCAGTGCAGATCTTTGTTCCCCTAACATTACTTAGAATTAGATACTCAATTATCACTACGTATACCCTGATTGTCGTCCAGAAACATAAACAAAATACCGTCGATTCTCTACCGCGTGCGCAAAACGTGCACAAACATTTGCAAAGCTAACATGTGCACACATTCCGTCGTTTGCACTCGGGTAAAAGAAAGAAATAAATAAAATAATTTATTGACAACATCATCATCTCGTCATCATCTTCCTGCCCTTATCCCACTCTATGTGGGGTCGGCACAGCATAATCATTGGATCATGCTGTAAGAGTTTTGGCTAAGGTGGTTTATGACCGGCGGCCTGCCTGACGTGCCTTGGGAATACTTGCTTATGTATCTCATCATGTTGGAAAGGATACTATCTCTTAGTCGACTTCTACGACATGCTCAGGGAGAGAAGCAGCTGGACGCACTCCTATGTTTTTTCTTTACTCCCATGCCAGCAAAGAAGCAAAGAAAAATAATTTATTGACAACATACATAGTAAATACAGAAACGAAAAATTGAAATGACAGAGCATAGTGCAAAAGAGAAAAGAACATACATAATAATACAGACCTAACCATACGGAGCTAGTGCTCATAGTGCAGCTCATGCTCTGGTTGCTCTGTCTAAACCAGATTGAAGTTGCCAAAAGGTCCTAACTCAGCTTTGAGCTAAGTTTATGTGGGTACCAGGTGAAATAGCAATGGTTTTCAATCAGGGCCTTAAGAAGGGTGATGTCACAAACTTTTAAAAATCAAATTAAAATAATATAATCAGCAACAAAAATACATGCATTATAAATAAATCCACCATAATGAAAACACTTGCTTGTCTCTTTAAAAAGGAAAACCTGTTTAATGTTCTTGGCACAATTTGTGGCTATATAATTAAGTAATTTAAATATACGAACTACCGATCTATCCCTGCTGGAGTATAGAAGTTACCACATGCACCTAATGTTCCAGGCGTGGTCAGACCACGGGACGCCAGAGGAGCCGCACGGACTACTCGCCTTCCTCGCCGACATCAACCATCGCATGGCACTGGTCTCTCAGACCGACAATCCCCCTGAACAGGTAAAACTGACAACCTTAAGAAAAGTATTCTCTTATTAAATTAACTTTAATCATCATCTTCCTGCCCTTATCCCACTCTATGTGGGGTCGGCACAGCATGATCTTTGGATTATGCTGTAAGAGTTTTGGCTAAGGTGTTTTATGACCGGCCGCCTGCCTGACGTCAATCTCCTTGGTAATACTGGCTTATTGTATCACATCATGTTGAAGGATACTATCCCTTAGTCGACTTTTACGACATGCTCGGGGAGAGAAGCAGCTGGACGCATTCTATGTTATTTCTTTACTCTCAGTCCAGCAGAGAAGTTTGAAGTATTAAATTTTCTTTAATATTGGTTATTAAAGTATATATGTACTTAATATTAGATTTATTCAATGTATAATGTGTATGGAATATTATGTTGATAGGACATGCTGCAAAACGAGGCTCATAATCAAAGTTAAATTGTATAGGTACCCACAATACAGATTAACTCCAGTGTGGGTACCACAGCAAATCATAATGTTAAGTTACGTCAGTAAAACATTAATAGCAGCCTACTCATTTAGTTATAACCCTAAACATTAAGCTAAAGTATTTTATTTAAAGTTTAAATTAAGTTAGTACCTATAATATACACCTATATTTCTGTTTTACTTAAATAAATATATTTTCATTTGTTTTTTAATAACAAGGAAATTGAAATATTGTTATTAAAATGGCGTAAAAGGAAAGGGTTAAAGGTTTCCATGTTTAAAAACTCAGCAGTAAAACAATCGATTTAAGAGGTAGTTCAACTAAAGTTCCTTGGATTCATTGCTAGGTAAATGTCATCTACAGAAATGTAACTGTAATGGTGTCAGTGAGCCAATTAAGTCCTGTCCATTATTACCTGTTGATTGCCAGAAACTTGAACGCCTTCTAAACATTGGTTATAAAGTCTGCCATTTTGTTTCAGAATATTCTGTGCATCCACTGCTCGGCGGGCGTGGGTCGGACTGGCACCTTCATTGTACTAGATATGCTCATAGACAACCTCAAATACGGAGGTGAGTATCAAACTACTAGACAACGACGATTAACGAAACAGGTGTATGAGGCGAGTGTGAATGGTACCGTTGGAAGGGGAAGACATCGGCGCACGTACCTGGACGTACGACCAAATCGGCAAGGTTTTAGAAAAGGGCCTGGTCAAAAGTACCCTAAACCGACGAATATGCATGAGGAATGTAATGAGAGTGAATGAAGCGAAAGAAGTATATCAGGATCGTAGCAAATGGTGATCCGTGATTTCTGTGTATCTGGCGATAGGCAGATCACCATGGTTCACCATATCCATCTTGGGACTTTTAATCAGAAGTGGCTGAAAGTTTTCTTATGTTTACTTGTGGCTCTGCCCACCCCATTAGGGATACGGGCGTGATAATATGTATGTAAATTGTTGCAGGAGTCGCAAGTGACGGCGATGTGTTCAAAGCGGTGGCGTACACGCGAAGCCAGCGCGCCGGCATGGTCCAGAACAAGACACAGTACCAGTTCATATACCGCGCGCTACACGCCTACCTCAGCACACACCGAGACCACAAGAAGGTACGGGTATGTCAAACACAAGTTACCGGATTTACACTTTGACTTTGACAGCTTCGATGGCTAGGCAAGTGCTCACCTGAGACACAAGAGGTTCGTTTGCTTTGAAATGTTTGCAAATTGTGGGTGTTGTGGTGCCATGGTACTCGTAGTTTGTATCTGTCAATTGTAAATACCGTCAGATTATAAACTATCTCGTGAGATTGTAAACTGTAGAAAGATTGTGAACCGTAACATACTTGTTACAATTTAACGCATTATTACTTATCCACCCGATTGAATTCAGTTGGTTAGGTTACCTAACCTACTAAGGTTTGAGTAGTGACATCTAAAGCGCGAGGCGAGCGAGCATAGCGAGCGTGCCGCGGCAGCGGTCGCTGAAGTGCCAATAAATGTTAAGGTTCACAATCTTTCAACAGTTTACAATCTCGCGAGACAGATTATAATCTAACGGTATTTGCAATTTTACGTTAACATATCCATGACACAGGGAATCCTAGTATGAAGCTAGTATAAATAAATATTTGTGGACATTTCACACAGTGCCATCTAGCCCCAAACAAAGCTTGTACCTAGCAGAGGAACCAGATGGCTATTAGAATACTTTTTTTTGTAAAGACATACTTATAATACATAATACAAGTAGGTACTACAGCACCCAGACCCAGAAGAAATATTTGCAGAATATACAAACATTTCACCCGTAGCGGGACTCGAACCCACGCCACCGAGTTCGTCAGTATAGATAAGGTTATCGTGAAATATGTTTGAACATGGTTCAACTACCTTTAGTTCCCTACTTAGGTAGACCTGTTCCATAGAATTTTCCTTTTTCCAGGTCTACACGCTCGACGCATGAGTGCACCAAAACCAAAGCTCAAGACATCTCTACAACGACCAACTTGTGCTAGATGTTGAAACAGAGTCATGTTGATCAATAGTTTAATTACGTTATCGTAGTTATTACATACAGTAAGTCCAAATGTAAACCTTTATGTAATGGTTTCCGCCCACTGTAGGTCCCGGCACAAAAAGTAAAGCAAAGTCGTGTTATCCATCAAAGCTATTATGGAAAGTATCCGATAGCCCGGTTATGGAATGGAGTGGATGGAAACCACTAATCTATCATTTACCCTAATCATTACACTTTTTTAAAGTGTTTACTCAATGTTCAAGCCTAAATCACGACTCACAACTTAATATGCTGTGAGTTCCCATCTAAATCAAGAAATCTATGTGTCTCTGTGTCTGTCTCATGCCAAAATTTAGTATGCGTAGGAAACTTAAAAACCATTATTTTGTCTTTGTATTGATCATGTCGTTTAGAACACCAAGAACAGCAACGAGTATAACGCAATGATAATTGCGTTTTGCTGTGTTGCCGTTACTTTCTTTCAGTGTCTTTTTTCTTTCCCTTCTCATCTAAAGTTCTGCCACAATTATATTTTTTTCTGGTGTATCTGTTAATATTTTAGTCAAGCCTTTTTTTGGCCACTTCTTTTGACCTTGCGAGGAGCTGCTTTTGGGAAAGGTCTTATTTGTTCGGGGGTTTTGAACGTGGATGTTGAGGCCCTAGGTGAATTTAATTCACCAGCTTTTGTGTGGATTTTACCTATACACGGTAAAGTTACTTTTACATAATATTTTAACTTTATCGGTTTCTACTCCTATCTCTTTAAAACCGACTGGCATTGTTTCGCGTAACAAGTCAAAGTCAAAGTCAAAGTCAAAGTCAAAAATTTTTATTCCATAAAATCACTGGGATCACTTGGACACGTCTTAAATCTACGTTGCATTTACACCTGTTCGTAACGCGACCAGGCGTGGAAGATACAGGCAAGAAACCACGCTTGGCTATTTTTTTGGAAAATGATCCCTTTACAATCATGTTATAAAAGGAGTTGGAGCATTCAGTCCCAAGCATTTTTATCTTCTATATAATCGGATATTTTATAGTAAGCTTTTTTATACAACTTTTGTTTTATTAGTGTTTTGAATTTATTAACTGACAAATTTGTCATCTCGCTTGGGACTTTGTTATAGAAGCGTACACATTGCCCTTTAAATGATTTATTAACTTTACCTAGCCTAATCGTGGGTACAGCAAGTTTATCCTTATTTCTAGTATTAACACTATGATTATCACTATTTTTCTTAAACTTACTAACATTTTTATGTACGTACATCAAGTTTTCGTAAATATATTGACAAGGAACAGTCATAATGTTTATTTCTTTAAATTTATTACGTAATGACTCCCTAGGACCCAGGTTATAAACTGCTCGAACAGCCCTCTTCTGCAACACAAATACGGTGTTTATATCTGCAGCACTCCCCCACAACAAAATGCCATATGCCATGATGCTATGGAAGTAGCTGAAGTAAACTAGTCTAGCTGTATCTACGTCTGTAAGTAGACGTATTTTTTTGACTGCATATGCCGCAGAACTAAGTCTCTTCGACAATTTATCTATATGTGGGTCCCATTGAATCTTTTTATCTAAGGTTATGCCCAAAAAAGTAGTAGTGTCCACGAGATCTATATGTTCATTTTTTATTTTTATATGAGAATTTACTTGTGTAACATTTGGTAGTATAAATCTTATACATTTGGTTTTCTTTTCATTTAGCAATAGGTTATTTACATCGAACCATTCTACGACTTTGGAGATTGCATTGTTTACTTCGCCAAAATTAACCTGGCGTCGTTTCATTTTAAATAAAAATGAGGTGTCATCTGCAAACAATACAATTTCATGATCATCCCTAACAAGTTTAGGTAAATCATTAATATAAACTAAAAATAGAAATGGTCCTAATATTGATCCCTGTGGTACACCCATTGTTACTATTGACCCTGGAGAACGTTTTCCATTAACGTCGACTCTTTGTATTCTGTTACTTAAATAGGAACTGAGAAGGTCAAGAGCAAAACCCCTAACCCCATAGTGTCGGAGTTTCCTGATTAATGTTTCATGATGGACACAATCGAATGCTTTTGACAGATCACAAAAAATCCCTAAAGCATCACGAGACTCTTCCCATGCATGGAAAATATGCGATATTAACTCGACACCAGCCTCTGTTGTTGAACGGCCCTTCATAAATCCGAATTGTTTGTTGTCGAGTAGGTTATTTATGTTAAAATGGTCTTGAAGTTGCTTTAGAATCAGTTTTTCAAATATTTTGCTAAAGGTCGGTAGTACTGATATAGGACGATAGTTACTAGGGTCTGAATGACTACCAGATTTGAAGAGAGGTGTTATTTTACTATGTTTCATTAAATCAGGGAACACACCACAATCAATACATTGATTGAAGATCATAGCTAGGTCAGGTGCAATTATGTCTATCAATGGTTTTACGACGCTAACAGAAATTCCCCAGAGGTCCGTGGTCTTTTTTACATTGATTAATTTATAAGCCTTGACAATGTCATTAGAACTGACATAATCGAATGAAAAATTTGTTTTACATTCAGGTACGTTTTGTTTCAACATTGACTCTGCGATTATGTGGGAAGAGTTTAAAGATTTTGTAGTAGAGACTGGAATATCAGTAAAAAACAATTCGAGCGCTTTAGCTACATCTTCATCTTTGTTAATAATTATATTATCTATTTTTAATTTAAAACTGTTATTATGAATTATATTTTTTCCAGTCTCTTCTTTAATAACATTCCAAGTAGCTTTAATTTTATCTTGACTGTTTTTAATTTTTGAACTCAAATATAATGATTTGGCTATTTTACATACTTTCTTAAATATTTTAGAATAATTCTTAACTTTTTCTTTAAACTCTTCACTGAAATTATATTGTTTTATACTGTACAATTCATACAATGTTTGTCTACTTTTATGTATTCCTGCTGTTGCCCACTCACAAAATCCTGGCTTATTAGATACCATGATCGATTTGGATGTATAAACTGAATTGAATTCGTTATTAAATTCTTTAAAAAATGTATTATACAAATAATTAGGATCTTCATTATGATATATTATGTTTGGAATTTTATTTTTTAGATTTGATTTCAACTGTTCCAATCGATTAATGGTCATTGGTACATAGGTAATTTTCCTTTTTACATTTTGCCTAGTTTGTGTTTCAATTTTTATAAATTGTCCAAGGTGGTCTGATTCAAGTTGATTAATAATATTTTTACTTATTATATTAACATTAGTAAATATGTTGTCCAAACATGTAGCTGAGGTGGCAGTTATTCTAGTTGGCTCCATAAATGATGGTTCAAGATTGAATGATTTAAATAAACTTGTTAATCTAGTATTTAATGAGCATTTTTCAAGCAGATTTACATTAAAATCGCCACATACAATAATTTCCTTGTTAGATTTAGACAATTTGAACATAATTTCTTCCATAACCTTTTCAAAAACATCAAAGGAGGCGCAAGGCGGGCTGTAAGCGCTTATAACAATGAACTGCTCCAACTCTACGCAGGCTATTTCTATGTGTCTTTCTGCAGTCAGGTGAATAATATCTTTGCGTTCTTTAAATTTAATTTGTTTGTTTAGTAATATTAATGAGCCACCTCGTTCAAAATGGTTCCTGCAGAAAGCACTACCAACTTGGTGATCACTGAAATTAAACATAAGCTCATGATTTTTTAGCCAATGTTCTGTAATACAAATTATGTCAATTTTATTTGAGGTCATGTACAATTCCAGCTGTAGTTCTTTACTTCTCAAACCTTGAATATTTTGATGCACCAAATTAGTAACCTTTGATTTTCTAAAATTATTATTTTGACTCTTTTTATTATTATTTGACTTTAATATATTATCGGATTTTCTTATATTTGAATGAAGAACTGATTTTTTTAAAGGTGAATAATAAGCGCTAGAGGCTATCTCTATTGTCTTGAGGTCTAATTTAAATGACTTGGAGTAACTTCCAGAGTCTGTTTTTGGGGGTCATTATACTGCTCAAAAGAAGCAGTCTGAGTAGCCAAGTTCTTGGCTGTTATATTAAAATAATAAGATAGCGACATTGCTACCTGTCTTTTGTAATAATTTGAAAGGTAATACCTACCTTTAGTCAAATAATATTTTTTACTAACAACACTGTTAGAGTCAATTACATGTATATTATTATTATTGCATGATATTGTATGCAAAGTCATATTTAACTTATATCTAAGGTCATTTTCTGATTGTGGCAAACTGTTGCTATAGGGGAATGAGAACATTACAATTTTGTTTATCTGTAGAGCACATAAAGTTTCACAGTATTTTATTAATTCACTCTTGCTCACATTACCCCTATTTCCAAGCCAAATTAACAAGTTTGAATCGCGGTTGAAATCAGTTTTTTTAATTGATTGCATGACTTCATGCAGACTTACGTTGGGTGAACAATAATTTAAAACTTTATGTCCCATGCTATTATTCAAAAGTCGGCCCATATCTTTTCCAATTTCATCACAAAACATGAAAGTTTTATATTTGTGTGAAATTGGTGTACGGACACTCAGCGGGGAAATTGATACAGGAGCACTCACAAGCTCCGGACTCTCAGAGCGGGCGCAATCACATGTGTGATTGGCCACAAAGGAGTCATAGCGGTCCTTGTTGCTGTGGGACAGTTGGAGGAGCTCATCCAGTGCCAAAGAGTACTCCCGTATCACCTCCTGGGACTTCTCATAGCGATTAGTAATGGATCGTAATGATTCCTCAACACTAGCTAGTTCATTTTGAATCAGCTGAATGTCCGTTTCATATTTTAGTTTATTATTTTCAATCTGCAGTGTACATAATTGCAGTTCATCTAATAATATTAATTTATTTCTCTTATTTTTTAGCTTATTTACTACATCTTTTTGATTTTTTAACTTTCTTTTGGTTTTTACAATATATCTGTTGATTTTAACATATTTCTTTAGTTTATTTTTGCTTAGTGTATTTCTGGTGCATGCTGTACTGACCCCAGCTGAGTCAGTATTTGTCAGATCAATTATTACAGCCGGAGCATCACAACATGAACCAGAAATATGGCCATATTCCCTATCAGCTGATACTAATTCCTCAAATAGGTTTTGGGTTATTTCTGTGGCAGAGCTCTGTGCAGCATCTTCTAGCTGTGTGATTAGTTGGTGGGCATCACACAGCTCTTTCTCCAAGACAGATGTTCTCTTGAGAGCTTCTTCATACTCTGAACCACATTGGTCGAACCCATCAATTAAGGTTTGTCAACATAGCTAACCGGTTCTGACGCGCCACCGCGGCCACTCGGACGGCGGTAGCAGCCGAGACAATGCATCAGCTGGCCCGTTATCTATCGACCTTACAATGTGGTTGATAAATCATACACAGCCAAACGAGCCGCCCACCTTTGAAGGCGACCTTCTGCCGTTTGTGGAATTCCGCCCTTTTCCCCAAATATATAATAATTAAAATAATAATAATAAAGTTTATTTTTGATTAATATAAAGGTACAAAAAAAACTTATATCTATTTTACATTATAACTCAGCGGCTGATGATCTGTCCGTAAAACAAAAAAAAAACAAACGCCGGTGCTGACCATATAGATATTGATGGTGTTTCGTTATGCCGAAAAATATCGCCAGCGCTTCTTTTTCAAGCTGACTGTAATTTTTCTCAGCTGCCATCCGGGAACATGTGTGCCAGGGATGTAAAATACTGCTAAGATTCGGATGTCCTTTGGATGTTCCTTTTATAGTAGGTATTGCCTTTAAGGACATGCTGGACCGCTTTGTTCACAGGTTTTCGGTAGACCCTTGACATTATCTACAACAAGAAACAATAATAGTAATGGGTTGATTGTACTGTACATGTTAGGTGTAATCAACCCATAAGTAATTTTATCAAGGCCGTCTTTAACCTATTAGAGGACCTGGGCATATTAGGATAATGGGCCCCTATGACTTTGACAGAACACTATATTGTAAGAATAAACAAAGAAAGTAGATAAAGCAAGCTTCTATATTTATTTTTATTGACAGTCACATTAAATGAATAGATAATGAAATAGAATTCACAAAAGTAGGTAACTCTTTTAGCATTCACAGGTTAGGAACCCTTCTAGATTTGAGATGGGCAAAATCGTTAATCACTCCTTCAAAATCGATGTTCGGCACTTGCCCAGAGTGCTCAGTGGGAAAATGGGGTCTGAATTTTATATGCATTGGGGGAGACTATTTTCTAACCTATCAAGCTGGGACAGTCTACTCTGGTGTAAATTTTCTAGAACAGTTTATTTTACTTACGTGAAAAAATATAATTTATTTCAAAGTAATCCACTCAAATTTATCTTAAGTCGACCAACAATCAACTGGTTTATTTGTATTTAGAGAATAGAAAGTAAAAATAGCATTAAAATACGAACAAATTACTAACGAAAGAATATTGCGACCCTCTCAAAACAACACACGACTGCTCTGACGTTGTCTTTTGTCACTGTCAAAATGACATTTGGTAGTTCCGGCACTTCCGGCTGACGACAAAGAACAGTATTACCAGGATAAAATAAAATAGAACAAGAAGTGTCCCATGTGATCATTATTTCCCATGGTTCGATGTTTTTTAAGTTTCCTAATATTTCGGCACATTTTGGGTTGCATGCGCCATGATCACGGAATCATCATCGTTTGACTTGAGTCCAGTCTCTGTATTGTGGCTAAGATAGTGATGTCCACTTCATGGTTTAGTTAGATGCTAAAGTTATGCACGAATTCCTTAACATTTGGGTATAATTCGCTTTGTGAAATTAATTGATGGACTTTGCTTGAGGAAGGCCTAAGAAAAGATGTATGGATTGTGTGAAAGAGGACATGCATATGAAGTGAGGAAAACATTTTGTGCCAACCCCACCTAGTAAGATAAGGGCAGGAAAATGATGACTTTGCTTGCAACGGGATATTTACCATACGACGATATTTGTTTCCCGATATTTCGGTAGTGTTTATTCGTCCAAGGTACAGTTGCATGCGATATGATCACGGAATCATCATCGTTTGACTTGAGTACAGTCTCGGTGAAATAATATTTTATCTGGCATTGTTTCGCGTAACAAGTCAACATAGCTAACCGGTTCTGTGACGCGCCGCCGCTCGGACGGCAGTAGCAGTCGAGACAATGCATCAGCTGGTCCGTTATCTGTCGACCTTACAAACGTGGTTGAGAAATCATAAGCAGCCAAACGAGCCGCCCAACTTTGAAGGCGACTTGCTGCCGTTTGTGGAATTCCGCCCTTTTCGCCAGTTTCCCTCAGCGGCTGATGATTGCTTTGGTTTGCTCCAGTTTTGTACTTCCCAAAATTGGGGGCTTTGTCTCTTAGCGACTGCATCACCCATGAGGCGGTAATTTGGCAGATTGCTTTGGTTTGCTCCAGTTTTGTACTTCCCGATATTGGGGGTTTTGTCTCTTAGCGACTGCATCACCCATGAGGCGGTAATTTGGCAGATTGCTTTGGTTTGCTCCAGTTTTGTACTTCCCGATATTGGGGGTTTTGTCTCTTAGCGACTGCATCACCCATGAGGCGGTAATTTAGCAGATTGCTTTGGTTTGCTCCAGTTTTGTACTTCCCGATATTGGGGGTTTTGTCTCTTAGCGACTGCATCACCCATGAGGCGGTAATTTGGCAGATTGCTTTGGTTTGCTCCAGTTTTGTACTTCCCGATATTGGGGGTTTTGTCTCTTAGCGACTGCATCACCCATGAGGCGGTAATTTGGCAGATTGCTTTGGTTTGCTTCAGTTTTGCACTTCCCGATATTGGGGGTTTTGTCTCTTAGCAACTGCATCACCCATGAGGCGGTAATTTGGCAGATTGCTTTGGTTTGCTCCAGTTTTGTACTTCCCGATATTGGGGGTTTTGTCTTTATTTCGGTAGTGTTTATTCGTCCAAAGTACAGTTGCATACGCCATGATTACGGAATCATCATCGTTTGACTTGAGTCCAGTCTCTGTATTGTGGCTAAGATAGTGATGTCCACTTCATGGTTTAGTTAGATGCTAACGTTATGCACGAATTCCTTAACATTTGGGTATAATTCGCTTTGTGAAATTAATTGATGGACTTTGCTTGAGGAAGGCCTAAGAAAAGATGGATGGATTGTGTGAACGAGGACATGCGTATGAAAGGAGTGAATACTGAGATGACGATAATAATAATAATGATAGGAGAAGATGGAAGAGGAAAACATTTTGTGCCAACCCTACCTAGCGAGATAAGGGCAGGAAAATGATGACTTTGCATGCAACGGGATATTTACCATACGGCGATATTTGTTTCCCGATATTTCGGTAGTGTTTGTTCGTCCAAGGTACAGTTGCATGCGATATGATCACGGAATCATCATAGTTTGACTTGAGTACAGTCTCGGTGAAATAATATTTTATCTGGCATTGTTTCGCGTAACAAGTCAACATAGCTAACCGGTTCTGTGACGCGCCGCCGCTCGGACGGCAGTAGCAGTCGAGACAATGCATCAGCTGGTCCGTTATCTGTCGACCTTACAAACGTGGTTGAGATATCATAAGCAGCCAAACGAGCCGCCCAACTTTGAAGGCGACTTGCTGCCGTTTGTGGAATTCCGCCCTTTTCGCCAGTTTCCCTCAGCGGCTGATGATTGCTTTGGTTTGCTCCAGTTTTGTACTTCCCAAAATTGGGGGTTTTGTCTCTTAGCGACTGCATCACCCATGAGGCGGTAATTTGGCAGATTGCTTTGGTTTGCTCCAGTTTTGTACTTCCCGATATTGGGGGTTCTGTCTCTTAGCGACTGCATCACCCATGAGGCGGTAATTTGGCAGATTGCTTTGGTTTGCTCCAGTTTTGTACTTCCCGATATTGGGGGTTTTGTCTCTTAGCGACTGCATCACCCATGAGGCGGTAATTTGGCAGATTGCTTTGGTTTGCTCCAGTTTTGTACTTCCCGATATTGGGGGTTTGGTCTCTTAGCGACTGCATCACCCATGAGGCGGTAATTTGGCAGATTGCTTTGGTTTGCTTCAGTTTTGCACTTCCCGATATTGGAGGTTTTGTCTCTTAGCAACTGCATCACCCATGAGGCGGTAATTTGGCAGATTGCTTTGGTTTGCTCCAGTTTTGTACTTCCCGATATTGGGGGTTTTGTCTTTATTTCGGTAGTGTTTATTCGTCCAAAGTACAGTTGCATACGCCATGATTACGGAATCATCATCGTTTGACTTGAGTCCAGTCTCTGTATTGTGGCTAAGATAGTGATGTCCACTTCATGGTTTAGTTAGATGCTAACGTTATGCACGAATTCCTTAACATTTGGGTATAATTCGCTTTGTGAAATTAATTGATGGACTTTGCTTGAGGAAGGCCTAAGAAAAGATGGATGGATTGTGTGAACGAGGACATGCGTATGAAAGGAGTGAATACTGAGATGACGATAATAATAATAATGATAGGAGAAGATGGAAAAGGAAAACATTTTGTGCCAACCCTACCTAGCGAGATAAGGGCAGGAAAATGATGACTTTGCATGCAACGGGATATTTACCATACGGCGATATTTGTTTCCCGATATTTCGGTAGTGTTTGTTCGTCCAAGGTACAGTTGCATGCGATATGATCACGGAATCATCATAGTTTGACTCTAGTACAGTCTCGGTGAAATAATATTTTATCTGGCATTGTTTCGCGTAACAAGTCAACATAGCTAACCGGTTCTGTGACGCGCCGCCGCTCGGACGGCAGTAGCAGTCGAGACAATGCATCAGCTGGTCCGTTATCTGTCGACCTTACAAACGTGGTTGAGATATCATAAGCAGCCAAACGAGCCGCCCAACTTTGAAGGCGACTTGCTGCCGTTTGTGGAATTCCGCCCTTTTCGCCAGTTTCCCTCAGCGGCTGATGATTGCTTTGGTTTGCTCCAGTTTTGTACTTCACGATATTGGGGGTTTTGTCTCTTAGCGACTGCATCACCCATGAGGCGGTAATTTGGCAGATTGCTTTGGTTTGCTCCAGTTTTGTACTTCCCGATATTGGGGGTTCTGTCTCTTAGCGACTGCATCACCCATGAGGCGGTAATTTGGCAGATTGCTTTGGTTTGCTCCAGTTTTGTACTTCCCGATATTGGGGGTTTTGTCTCTTAGCGACTGCATCACCCATGAGGCGGTAATTTAGCAGATTGCTTTGGTTTGCTCCAGTTTTGTACTTCCCGATATTGGGGGTTTTGTCTCTTAGCGACTGCATCACCCATGAGGCGGTAATTTGGCAGATTGCTTTGGTTTGCTCCAGTTTTGTACTTCCCGATATTGGGGGTTTTGTCTCTTAGCGACTGCATCACCCATGTGGCGGTAATTTGGCAGATTGCTTTGGTTTGCTTCGGTTTTGCACTTCCCGATATTGGGGGTTTTGTCTCTTAGCAACTGCATCACCCATGAGGCGGTAATTTGGCAGATTGCTTTGGTTTGCTCCAGTTTTGTACTTCCCGATATTGGGGGTTTTGTCTTTATTTCGGTAGTGTTTATTCGTCCAAAGTACAGTTGCATACGCCATGATTACGGAATCATCATCGTTTGACTTGAGTCCTGTCTCTGTATTGTGGCTAAGATAGTGATGTCCACTTCATGGTTTAGTCAGATGCTAACGTTATGCACGAATTCCTTAACATTTGGGTATAATTCGCTTTGTGAAATTAATTGATGGACTTTGCTTGAGGAAGGCCTAAGAAAAGATGGATGGATTGTGTGAACGAGGACATGCGTATGAAAGGAGTGAATACTGAGATGACGATAATAATAATAATGATAGGAGAAGATGGAAAAGGAAAACATTTTGTGCCAACCCTACCTAGCGAGATAAGGGCAGGAAAATGATGACTTTGCATGCAACGGGATATTTACCATACGGCGATATTTGTTTCCCGATATTTCGGTAGTGTTTGTTCGTCCAAGGTACAGTTGCATGCGATATGATCACGGAATCATCATAGTTTGACTCTAGTACAGTCTCGGTGAAATAATATTTTATCTGGCATTGTTTCGCGTAACAAGTCAACATAGCTAACCGGTTCTGTGACGCGCCGCCGCTCGGACGGCAGTAGCAGTCGAGACAATGCATCAGCTGGTCCGTTATCTGTCGACCTTACAAACGTGGTTGAGATATCATAAGCAGCCAAACGAGCCGCCCAACTTTGAAGGCGACTTGCTGCCGTTTGTGGAATTCCGCCCTTTTCGCCAGTTTCCCTCAGCGGCTGATGATTGCTTTGGTTTGCTCCAGTTTTGTACTTCCCAAAATTGGGGGTTTTGTCTCTTAGCGACTGCATCACCCATGAGGCGGTAATTTGGCAGATTGCTTTGGTTTGCTCCAGTTTTGTACTTCCCGATGTTGGGGGTTCTGTCTCTTAGCGACTGCATCACCCATGAGGCGGTAATTTGGCAGATTGCTTTGGTTTGCTCCAGTTTTGTACTTCCCGATATTGGGGGTTTTGTCTCTTAGCGACTGCATCACCCATGAGGCGGTAATTTGGCAGATTGCTTTGGTTTGCTCCAGTTTTGTACTTCCCGATATTGGGGGTTTTGTCTCTTAGCGACTGCATCACCCATGAGGCGGTAATTTGGCAGATTGCTTTGGTTTGCTTCAGTTTTGCACTTCCCGATATTGGGGGTTTTGTCTCTTAGCAACTGCATCACCCATGAGGCGGTAATTTGGCAGATTGCTTTGGTTTGCTCCAGTTTTGTACTTCCCGATATTGGGGGTTTTGTCTTTATTTCGGTAGTGTTTATTCGTCCAAAGTACAGTTGCATACGCCATGATTACGGAATCATCATCGTTTGACTTGAGTCCAGTCTCTGTATTGTGGCTAAGATAGTGATGTCCACTTCATGGTTTAGTTAGATGCTAACGTTATGCACGAATTCCTTAACATTTGGGTATAATTCGCTTTGTGAAATTAATTGATGGACTTTGCTTGAGGAAGGCCTAAGAAAAGATGGATGGATTGTGTGAACGAGGACATGCGTATGAAAGGAGTGAATACTGAGATGACGATAATAATAATAATGATAGGAGAAGATGGAAAAGGAAAACATTTTGTGCCAACCCTACCTAGCGAGATAAGGGCAGGAAAATGATGACTTTGCATGCAACGGGATATTTACCATACGGCGATATTTGTTTCCCGATATTTCGGTAGTGTTTGTTCGTCCAAGGTACAGTTGCATGCGATATGATCACGGAATCATCATAGTTTGACTCTAGTACAGTCTCGGTGAAATAATATTTTATCTGGCATTGTTTCGCGTAACAAGTCAACATAGCTAACCGGTTCTGTGACGCGCCGCCGCTCGGACGGCAGTAGCAGTCGAGACAATGCATCAGCTGGTCCGTTATCTGTCGACCTTACAAACGTGGTTGAGATATCATAAGCAGCCAAACGAGCCGCCCAACTTTGAAGGCGACTTGCTGCCGTTTGTGGAATTCCGCCCTTTTCGCCAGTTTCCCTCAGCGGCTGATGATTGCTTTGGTTTGCTCCAGTTTTGTACTTCCCAAAATTGGGGGTTTTGTCTCTTAGCGACTGCATCACCCATGAGGCGGTAATTTGGCAGATTGCTTTGGTTTGCTCCAGTTTTGTACTTCCCGATATTGGGGGTTCTGTCTCTTAGCGACTGCATCACCCATGAGGCGGTAATTTGGCAGATTGCTTTGGTTTGCTCCAGTTTTGTACTTCCCGATATTGGGGGTTTTGTCTCTTAGCGACTGCATCACCCATGAGGCGGTAATTTAGCAGATTGCTTTGGTTTGCTCCAGTTTTGTACTTCCCGATATTGGGGGTTTTGTCTCTTAGCGACTGCATCACCCATGAGGCGGTAATTTGGCAGATTGCTTTGGTTTGCTCCAGTTTTGTACTTCCCGATATTGGGGGTTTTGTCTCTTAGCGACTGCATCACCCATGTGGCGGTAATTTGGCAGATTGCTTTGGTTTGCTCCAGTTTTGTACCTCCCGATATTGGGGGTTTTGTCTTTATTTCGGTAGTGTTTATTCGTCCTAAGTACAGTTGCATACGCCATGATTACGGAATCATCATCGTTTGACTTGAGTCCAGTCTCTGTATTGTGGCTAAGATAGTGATGTCCACTTCATGGTTTAGTCAGATGCTAACGTTATGCACGAATTCCTTAACATTTGGGTATAATTCGCTTTGTGAAATTAATTGATGGACTTTGCTTGAGGAAGGCCTAAGAAAAGATGGATGGATTGTGTGAACGAGGACATGCGTATGAAAGGAGTGAATACTGAGATGACGATAATAATAATAATGATAGGAGAAGATGGAAGAGGAAAACATTTTGTGCCAACCCTACCTAGCGAGATAAGGGCAGGAAAATGATGACTTTG
The DNA here is from genome assembly GCA_949320045.1 of Scotopteryx bipunctaria. NCBI lineage: Eukaryota > Metazoa > Arthropoda > Insecta > Lepidoptera > Geometridae > Scotopteryx > Scotopteryx bipunctaria. The sequence continues at coordinate 3,607,639 of OX439440.1, forward strand.
CATGCAACGGGATATTTACCATACGGCGATATTTGTTTCCCGATATTTCGGTAGTGTTTGTTCGTCCAAGGTACAGTTGCATGCGATATGATCACGGAATCATCATAGTTTGACTTGAGTACAGTCTCGGTGAAATAATATTTTATCTGGCATTGTTTCGCGTAACAAGTCAACATAGCTAACCGGTTCTGTGACGCGCCGCCGCTCGGACGGCAGTAGCAGTCGAGACAATGCATCAGCTGGTCCGTTATCTGTCGACCTTACAAACGTGGTTGAGATATCATAAGCAGCCAAACGAGCCGCCCAACTTTGAAGGCGACTTGCTGCCGTTTGTGGAATTCCGCCCTTTTCGCCAGTTTCCCTCAGCGGCTGATGATTGCTTTGGTTTGCTCCAGTTTTGTACTTCCCGATATTGGGGGTTTTGTCTCTTAGCGACTGCATCACCCATGAGGCGGTAATTTGGCAGATTGCTTTGGTTTGCTCCAGTTTTGTACTTCCCGATATTGGGGGTTTTGTCTCTTAGCGACTGCATCACCCATGAGGCGGTAATTTGGCAGATTGCTTTGGTTTGCTCCAGTTTTGTACTTCCCGATATTGGGGGTTTTGTCTCTTAGCGACTGCATCACCCATGAGGCGGTAATTTAGCAGATTGCTTTGGTTTGCTCCAGTTTTGTACTTCCCGATATTGGGGGTTTTGTCTCTTAGCGACTGCATCACCCATGAGGCGGTAATTTGGCAGATTGCTTTGGTTTGCTCCAGTTTTGTACTTCCCGATATTGGGGGTTTTGTCTCTTAGCGACTGCATCACCCATGTGGCGGTAATTTGGCAGATTGCTTTGGTTTGCTCCAGTTTTGTACCTCCCGATATTGGGGGTTTTGTCTTTATTTCGGTAGTGTTTATTCGTCCTAAGTACAGTTGCATACGCCATGATTACGGAATCATCATCGTTTGACTTGAGTCCAGTCTCTGTATTGTGGCTAAGATAGTGATGTCCACTTCATGGTTTAGTCAGATGCTAACGTTATGCACGAATTCCTTAACATTTGGGTATAATTCGCTTTGTGAAATTAATTGATGGACTTTGCTTGAGGAAGGCCTAAGAAAAGATGGATGGATTGTGTGAACGAGGACATGCGTATGAAAGGAGTGAATACTGAGATGACGATAATAATAATAATGATAGGAGAAGATGGAAGAGGAAAACATTTTGTGCCAACCCTACCTAGCGAGATAAGGGCAGGAAAATGATGACTTTGCATGCAACGGGATATTTACCATACGGCGATATTTGTTTCCCGATATTTCGGTAGTGTTTGTTCGTCCAAGGTACAGTTGCATGCGATATGATCACGGAATCATCATAGTTTGACTTGAGTACAGTCTCGGTGAAATAATATTTTATCTGGCATTGTTTCGCGTAACAAGTCAACATAGCTAACCGGTTCTGTGACGCGCCGCCGCTCGGACGGCAGTAGCAGTCGAGACAATGCATCAGCTGGTCCGTTATCTGTCGACCTTACAAACGTGGTTGAGATATCATAAGCAGCCAAACGAGCCGCCCAACTTTGAAGGCGACTTGCTGCCGTTTGTGGAATTCCGCCCTTTTCGCCAGTTTCCCTCAGCGGCTGATGATTGCTTTGGTTTGCTCCAGTTTTGTACTTCCCGATATTGGGGGTTTTGTCTCTTAGCGACTGCATCACCCATGAGGCGGTAATTTGGCAGATTGCTTTGGTTTGCTCCAGTTTTGTACTTCCCGATATTGGGGGTTTTGTCTCTTAGCGACTGCATCACCCATGAGGCGGTAATTTGGCAGATTGCTTTGGTTTGCTCCAGTTTTGTACTTCCCGATATTGGGGGTTTTGTCTCTTAGCGACTGCATCACCCATGAGGCGGTAATTTAGCAGATTGCTTTGGTTTGCTCCAGTTTTGTACTTCCCGATATTGGGGGTTTTGTCTCTTAGCGACTGCATCACCCATGAGGCGGTAATTTGGCAGATTGCTTTGGTTTGCTCCAGTTTTGTACTTCCCGATATTGGGGGTTTTGTCTCTTAGCGACTGCATCACCCATGAGGCGGTAATTTGGCAGATTGCTTTGGTTTGCTTCGGTTTTGCACTTCCCGATATTGGGGGTTTTGTCTCTTAGCAACTGCATCACCCATGAGGCGGTAATTTGGCAGATTGCTTTGGTTTGCTCCAGTTTTGTACTTCCCGATATTGGGGGTTTTGTCTTTATTTCGGTAGTGTTTATTCGTCCAAAGTACAGTTGCATACGCCATGATTACGGAATCATCATCGTTTGACTTGAGTCCAGTCTCTGTATTGTGGCTAAGATAGTGATGTCCACTTCATGGTTTAGTTAGATGCTAACGTTATGCACGAATTCCTTAACATTTGGGTATAATTCGCTTTGTGAAATTAATTGATGGACTTTGCTTGAGGAAGGCCTAAGAAAAGATGGATGGATTGTGTGAACGAGGACATGCGTATGAAAGGAGTGAATACTGAGATGACGATAATAATAATAATGATAGGAGAAGATGGAAGAGGAAAACATTTTGTGCCAACCCTACCTAGCGAGATAAGGGCAGGAAAATGATGACTTTGCATGCAACGGGATATTTACCATACGGCGATATTTGTTTCCCGATATTTCGGTAGTGTTTGTTCGTCCAAGGTACAGTTGCATGCGATATGATCACGGAATCATCATAGTTTGACTTGAGTACAGTCTCGGTGAAATAATATTTTATCTGGCATTGTTTCGCGTAACAAGTCAACATAGCTAACCGGTTCTGTGACGCGCCGCCGCTCGGACGGCAGTAGCAGTCGAGACAATGCATCAGCTGGTCCGTTATCTGTCGACCTTACAAACGTGGTTGAGATATCATAAGCAGCCAAACGAGCCGCCCAACTTTGAAGGCGACTTGCTGCCGTTTGTGGAATTCCGCCCTTTTCGCCAGTTTCCCTCAGCGGCTGATGATTGCTTTGGTTTGCTCCAGTTTTGTACTTCCCAAAATTGGGGGTTTTGTCTCTTAGCGACTGCATCACCCATGAGGCGGTAATTTGGCAGATTGCTTTGGTTTGCTCCAGTTTTGTACTTCACGATATTGGGGGTTTTGTCTCTTAGCGACTGCATCACCCATGAGGCGGTAATTTGGCAGATTGCTTTGGTTTGCTCCAGTTTTGTACTTCCCAAAATTGGGGGTTTTGTCTCTTAGCGACTGCATCACCCATGAGGCGGTAATTTGGCAGATTGCTTTGGTTTGCTCCAGTTTTGTACTTCCCGATATTGGGGGTTTTGTCTCTTAGCGACTGCATCACCCATGAGGCGGTAATTTAGCAGATTGCTTTGGTTTGCTCCAGTTTTGTACTTCCCGATATTGGGGGTTTTGTCTCTTAGCGACTGCATCACCCATGAGGCGGTAATTTGGCAGATTGCTTTGGTTTGCTCCAGTTTTGTACTTCCCGATATTGGGGGTTTTGTCTCTTAGCGACTGCATCACCCATGAGGCGGTAATTTGGCAGATTGCTTTGGTTTGCTTCAGTTTTGCACTTCCCGATATTGGGGGTTTTGTCTCTTAGCAACTGCATCACCCATGAGGCGGTAATTTGGCAGATTGCTTTGGTTTGCTCCAGTTTTGTACTTCCCGATATTGGGGGTTTTGTCTTTATTTCGGTAGTGTTTATTCGTCCAAAGTACAGTTGCATACGCCATGATTACGGAATCATCATCGTTTGACTTGAGTCCAGTCTCTGTATTGTGGCTAAGATAGTGATGTCCATTTCATGGTTTAGTTAGATGCTAACGTTATGCACGAATTCCTTAACATTTGGGTATAATTCGCTTTGTGAAATTAATTGATGGACTTTGCTTGAGGAAGGCCTAAGAAAAGATGGATGGATTGTGTGAACGAGGACATGCGTATGAAAGGAGTGAATACTGAGATGACGATAATAATAATAATGATAGGAGAAGATGGAAGAGGAAAACATTTTGTGCCAACCCCACCTAGTGAGATAAGGGCAGGAAAATGATGACTTTGCATGCAACGGGATATTTACCATACGGCGATATTTGTTTCCCGATATTTCGGTAGTGTTTGTTCGTCCAAGGTACAGTTGCATGCGATATGATCACGGAATCATCATAGTTTGACTCTAGTACAGTCTCGCTGAAATAATATTTTATCTGGCATTGTTTCGCGTAACAAGTCAACATAGCTAACCGGTTCTGTGACGCGCCGCTGCTCGGACGGCAGTAGCAGTCGAGACAATGCATCAGCTGGTCCGTTATCTGTCAACCTTACAAACGTGGTTGAGATATCATAAGCAGCCAAACGAGCCGCCCAACTTTGAAGGCGACTTGCTGCCGTTTGTGGAATTCCGCCCTTTTCCCCAGTTTCCTTCAGCGGCTGATGATCTATCCGTAAAACAAAATGCCGACGCCGACCATATAGGTATTGATGGTGTTTCGTTACACCAAAAAATATCGCCAGCGCTTCTTTATCAAGCTGACTGTAATTTTTCTCAGCTGAATTGAGCGTCCGCGACACGCAGCTGACCGGCCGCTGCCATCCGGGAACACGTGCGCCAGCACCGTGCTGCTGTCCATAATCATAACCATTTATTGCGTAATATAGGTTTGTACAGATGTTTTGCGATACAGTTTTAGAGCAGCCATATTCAGCGTAGTACGCATGCAATATTCATTGTATAAGCAATTTCAGTGCCTATTATTTTGTTGCTGCATCCGGCAATATCTTTTCAAAGTCATGAGAGGAACGTCAAAATGTTTGGATGGTCCTTTTGTAGTATTGCCTTTAAGAAGGGAACAAGTGTACCAAGTGATCAAGTGCCCTCCCCCCCTTTCCTAGTGAAAATATATACCATAGTTCGATGTTTTTAGAGTTTCCCAATATTTTGGCACATTTTGGGTTGCATGCGCCATGATAACGGAATCATCATCGTTTGACTTGAGTCCAGTCTTTGTATTTTGGCTAAGATAGTGATGTCTGTTACTGTGTATTTGTGTTGGTTTAGCAAGGGGGTGTTGTCCAAGAATTTATTTGCATCCTTATGTGAACGGAATTCCACAGAAACTCGATTCCTACCTTACCTACCTGTTAAATGCCTTCAGAAGTCAGAACAGATATTAGTTACATTGTGGTTCTTTGAAAACTGGCCAAATTTGATTGGTCGAATTGTTGTACCTGCGCTAGGGTCCGGTTGCTCTCTAGAAACATCAGGTTTAAGATATTTATTTCCCATAAGAATTTACATTTACTTAGGTACATGAGAAAACTTAAACATAGATTTTACAGTGGGCTTATAAATGAAATTACAGTTAGGTAGACTAACAATAACTAACGTACTACAGTACATTTTTTTTTTATTTATTTATTATACCCTGATCTGAGGAGGAGTACTCCTTTACACCAACGATCATTATTGGGTGATGCCATATTCTTTGTATAGAGGCCGCGGCCATGTCTGGGGAAGTTACTGTTTTTTTATTATTTTGGGAAGAACTCGTGTCCTCCGACACAAGTCTGCGTCAAATTTCAAGTCACTAGAAACAAGTCTCAATGTCTATGTCTAATTAAAGTCTCAAGCAAAGTTAGACACTGGAGACCATAAACACTACTGATATTGCATTATTTGACTGTTCTTTTAGGAAATTTTAGCTTCAAATTAAGATTTCTTTGTCACTAGTCTTCGGGTTGCTCGTCGATTCATTGCGACCCACTCGAAACAACACGCGACTGCTCTGACGTTGTCTCTTGTCACTGTCAAAATGACATCTGGTAGTTCCGGCACTTCCGGCTGACGACAAAGAACAGTATTTCCAGGATAAAATAAAATATCACCCATGAGACGGTAATTTGGCAGACGTATCGCTCTACCCCCTTTTGAAGTTTTTGCTTTGGTTTGCTCCAGTTTTGTACTTCTCGATATTGGGGGTTTTGTCTCTTAGCGACTGCATCACCCACGAGGCGATAATTTGGCAGATTGCTCTGGTTTGCTCCAGTTTTGTACTTCCCAATATTGGGGGTTTTGTCTCTTAGCGACTGCATCACCCATGAGGCGGTAATTTGGCAGATTGCTCTGGTTTGCTCCAGTTTTGTACTTCCCGATATTGGGGGTTTTGTCTCTTAGCGACTGCATCACCCGTGAGGCGGTAATTTGGCAGACGTATCGCTCTACCCCCTTTTGAAGTTTTTGCTTTGGTTTGCTCCAGTTTTGTACTTCCCGATATTGGGGGTTTTGTCTCTTAGCGACTGCATCACCCATGAGGCGGTAGTTTAGAAGACGTATCGCTCTACTCCCTTTTGAAGTTCTTGTTTTGGTTTGCTCCAGTTTTGTGTTAAATTGCCCGATAACGACTACATCATTTGACGTCCTTGTGGCTAAGATAGTGATGTCTATTCATGGTTTCGATGCTAACTTTAAGCATGAATTCCTTAACATTTGGAGTTTTAGTAAGGATCCCTAATTTTTTTGAAAATAAATTATAGCCTATGTTATTCTGTTATAATGTAGCTATCTACTGGTGAAAGAATTTTTTAAATCGGTTCTGTAGTTTCAGAGCCTATTCGTAACAAACAAAAAATATTTCCTCTATAATATTTGTGTAGATAGTGTAGACTAACCCTGTATCTTGCTTACATACTACTTTCCTCGTTTTCGGATGAGTCACCTGGCGTCAAACTGAGTCTCCGAGCTTTGTTCACAATAGTAGTTTTGTTCCTGACGCAACGACCGACTATCCCACCTAGTCGTCAAATCGTGAATTTGACAAAACACTAGCTTAGGTAACTCTCTGCATGCGTGGTTGGATTTGGTAGAAAAAGGCTTGACGACATAGTTCAAGAATGCGAGTCCTAGAATCTTCAATTTAATGTAAACCCTACCTATTTTTGCAACTGTAATCTTTGATTTAATTTCGAATCTGCTTCACACAAATACCTATTGACACGGATTATGAGCAAAGGCCTGTTGAGTCGCAAAATCCATGCCGATATCTCTATCTGATCTACAGGGTTGGTTCATTTGGCTGAGCATAATTTTAGTAGGTACCTAGGTATCCCAAGTAATATAGGGATTGTCTTAGAACTTATGCTGTCGATTCTGTAATGCATTTTCCTAAACTAAACTTTGTGATGGTTCTAATTTTTTTTGTTAATTTATATTTTATAACTTGGTCCAGGTTTAGTTTCGAAAAATGGAAAGCAGAATCAACTAAGGTTTACTTGATTGTGTTTTTGACATTGTTGTATTAAGTGTGAACTCTTACGATAAGAATTAATTATCATTATGTATTAATCATTAAATAATAATTGTACTGTTCATGATGAATTTTAAGTTGTTATTACTTATTATGGATGAATAAATACACTTTTAAATAAAATATAATGGATTCAAATACTTGCTTACTTTTAATACAAACCCTCTGAAACTTGGTTTAAGTATATTTAGGGTTTTAAGATTATCTAAGATGCCTACATACGTAAGTCTGATTTGACCATTTCTAATAATATAAAATTAAACTAATAATGTTTATATTATTAGTCCATGTTCAGACTGGACTGCATTTTATCTTCTAAATCATGTTCAAGAGCTGTCACTGCTGACAGTTTTCATACAATTAGTCACTTTTTGAACTAAGTTTACAGCTAAGCGCCGTTCAATTTGAACGGTGAAATCGGTCCTTGGTAAAAAAATGACGAGATAAGACATGCACATATGTAGGTATGTTTAATTAATAAAGTAAAATCCATTTAATAGTTTACAATAGCAACATTTATTCACATAAATAGTTAAATATTTTTTTATATAGATAATTTCTCGACAACGACCAGTGCGCGACTATGTGAAATAAGTGAAAGCCGGGCAAGTACTTAGGTAAGTACCTTTATTTTGCCCCTGCCAAAGTACGTTCACTGACAACGCATTCTACACAATATGTTACATTATCTATATATATAAAAGAAAGTCGTGTTAGTTACACCACTTATAACTCAAGAACGGCAGAACAGATTTGGGTGAAAATTGGTAGGGAGGTAGCTTAGAGCCAGGAGACGGACATAAGATACTTTTTATCCCGTTTTGACGTATCACCATCTGGGGACCACGCGAGCGAAGCCGCGGGCAGAACCTAGTTTAATATAAAAATATATACTGTAAAATTGTAAATCAGACAAATAGGTATACCTACAAAATACTTTCATCTTGTTATGCTGTACCTGTAGGCACAAACTGCAAAACTACTTCAAAAATATACATTTAATAATAATAACAGTTTTGACGTGAAAATAAGGTAGGTAAACTACCTCTATATTTATGTATATAAGTAATACCATTGATCAAACATCTGCCTGGATAAATTCCGATCCTATTATAGAACAATTTAAGAAATAAAAGTACCTATTACATGTTCCATACTCTTTTTATTTGGTCTGAGGTTCCATAGTACAAAATAAGAAAATATATCTTATTCTGTCCGATGATGTCATGTTCCATGGAATGGAACATTATGGGAACTACCCAAATAAACTATTAAAATGAAACATACTTAGGTACAAATAAATTTATAGTCGGACCAAAAATGACATTAAAGATTTTGACATTTGGCGGGCTGATCTTTTGACGAAAATTATGTAGTAGTCATGTGGATCTTAGCAGCTTACTGAAAGATCGAATTCAAATTTGCAAAATTCAAAAGTCGTAAGTATATCGAGCTAATCTATCGAGAAAAACATGACAGTACCTACCTACAGTACCTACATAATAAATAATTCTGCTTATTTAACCGATATTTAATCACCGAGCCTGTATAATTGAACGACAGATATCTTTCCATTACATATAGATAAACATCTACTAACTAATTTAAATAAGAATATAAGAACACACATTGCCTAGGAGATCCATAATCTCAGAAAAACAAAATTACTGATTTAGGATAACAATCAACATTGAAGGGATTATTGGAAGTTAATCGTATTAAGTAACTCTTTTAACAATACAATTTATAAAATATTTTTTGTGATGTGTAGGAGAGTGTACCTAGGTACTACCGACTATGAATAAGGTAGAATAATGTCAGTAGGTAGAATATAAAAAATGCGACTCCTGAGAAAAACCATTAATTCAGTATTAAGTCACAATAAACATAGCCAAAGATTTAAGGTATTTAGACACTTAGATAATTAAATATTTATGGACATTTCACACAACGCCATCTAGCCCCAAACTAACCAAATCTTGTGCTATGGAAACCAGATGGCTGATAGAATACTTAAATAGGTACTTTTTTTATAAATACATAAGTACTTATAATACATAATATTACAACACCTACCGTAGTCATCGAAATACACACAACACACTGGTTTTCGCACTACCGATTTTCTCATTATAAGACTGGTTCGGAGCGAATTTTTATCTATTCGTAAAGCTATGAGACTGGAATTGCCACTACCACAAATTACATACAGTAATTTTCAAAACAAATATTTATAAACTTAAGTACCTACGTATATTCTTCACTAACAGATATCATAGTTATTTGTCAAGGAGATTAATACGTTTTTTGACAAAGTAAACAAAGCTGCTATCAGAAAATATTCATCATCATCATCCCAGCCTGTCTTTACCCACTGCTTAGCAAAGACAAAGAGAAGCCTATACCCAGCTTTACCTAAATAATATAGGCATTGCAAGGGACAAAATGAGGACTCATAACTCATATGTACGTTTTTTAAACAATAACATAACATTTCAATACAATTTGTAACAGTCACATAGCCAAACAAAATAGTAAGTAAGTACTTACTTAGTCATAATATGTGTCGCTATAACCACGTTGATACAATTTAGTCAGACGTCGGTAAGAAATTAAAACGTTACACTTGTTTGTAAGTGAGTGTAAAATTTTCACGTGTGATAGTCGTGGATTTAAAATTTGATGCCTTTTTGCACTTTGGCCATTGTTTCCGCGGACTTGCGGAGTTCCGAGAGTTCCGTGTCAGTGAGCGGCTGACGGATGACGTCCGTCACACCGCAGCGACCCAGCACGCACGGCAGAGAAAGAAATACGTCATCGCAGATACCATGTTCCCCCTGCAAACAAAATCACACTAAGCAACACTTTGTGCATGTAAGGCGTCTTTGAGGAGCACTTGAAACCCATTCACTGGTTCGAAAGAACTAGTGACTCGACTAGTAGTAGGTAAGTATTACTTACCCCAGAATACTCAAACGCATCTCAAAGTTGAGCACGTCTCAAATGATGTTTTTGTTTTTTTTGACAGATTTTCACTAGAAACTGTCAAAAAACCGTGAGTTGAGATTGAGACGTGCTCAACTCTTGAGTCGCGTTTGAGTACCTATTCGGAGGTTAGTCAACTTTTTCAGAGGTAAATAAATCAAAAGGCACTTGCACGTAAAAAATGTAGAACGTGTGAGTTGAAAATATTAGACATGGGTACATTTGGCTTAGTCACCCTACCCTTACCTTCAAGTAAGTCGTCACGGGGTGCACACTGTTTGCATTCTGCAATATGGCGCCGCACAGCTCAGCTATAGACAGGCCGATAGCCCAGGAAGTGTATCCTTTCGCCTTGATGACTTCGTAAGCGCTCTTCACTACCATCTCGTGGGTCTCCTTCCAGTTCTCAGGGTCGCACTCGGTACCCAGCTTCTGATTGAGATCTGCGAGTCGGACACCAGCGACGTTCACTCCAGACCACACTGGAACTGATAAAAGACTAAACTGTTCGGACGATCTTTATGAATTCACGAGAATGCATTATGGCTTAGATAAAACACCAGCTACTCAGCTGTCATTTAAATGTTACTGGACACTAAAATACTGGACAACAGCAGCTTACCATACCACTCACACTGTACTGTAACTGAGTTACCTAGAAAATACTTAGGTAAGTAAACATCCGCAGGGTCTTTACGAATTCACGAGAACTCATTTTGACTTAAAAAAACTAAGGCCTTTTACCATCTATAAGTGGATGATTTATACAGTGTCAGGAGACAACTTTTACCTTCACTAACGGGACGCTGTAGCGCCTGGGACGAATTAAGATGGAGTTGGCTTGCCCAGCACCTATTCCATCCTCTCAGCTTAGTCGGCCTTGTCCACAGGAAAGACATGGTCAATACGTGCGGAGCTGACTAAGCCGCGGGTTTCCTCACGATGTTTTCTTTCACCGTTTGAGAGTACTGGTATAGCGCACATAAGTTTTTCGCACAGAAAAATCCATTGGTACACGACCGGCACCCCACGACCTTAGGATCGGAAGGCGGGGTCACTACCAACTGGACCACCAGTGCTCTGCTTTTTTTGACTTAGGTACTTAACTTACCACTGGTATCCCCGTGCTCGCCGATGATGTATCCATGTACAGAAGTGGTTGCGACGCCGAGCTTCTCTGACAGCAGGTACCGGAACCGCGCCGAGTCGAGGTTGCAGCCGGAGCCGATAACGCGGTGCTTCGGCAGCTTGCTTATCTTCCACGTCACGTAGGTGAGGATATCTACAGGGTTGCTGGCGATCATGATGATTGTGTCCGGGCTGTATTTTACCAGCTGTAATATAATATCAGGGTATCTATTATAGCTCAGTCTACACTACAGTGTAGACTCTACACCATCGAGCATTTAACTGCTCGATGGTCTACAGTGTAGACCATGGTCATCGAGCATTTAACTGAATAGAGGGGTAATGTTATTCGTTTTGTTCGAAAAATAATTCCGCCAAAACAGATCAGAACAGTGGGCCCGCCCCTGCGCTCTGATTGGCCGACTCAATGTCAAGTATTGAACTAGAGCTGTGCAATAAAATATTCATATCGATATCTATTCTAATCGATTCTAAAAATAAAAAATAAAAAAATATCGATAGCAATGTTTGTTTAGTGGAATACAAATAAGTTTAAATGTATTATGTTTATGTGTGTGTTTGTGCGTGTGTGTACGAAATAATAACTAGAAACTTTATAAAATGGAACTTCCATACTTAAAAAAAATATAGTAATAAATGAAATAAATTCGATAATCAAAGGAATCTTAAATATATATAAATATTTGTGGACAATTCACACAGCGCCATCTAGCCCCCTAAATAATACTAACTTTATTTATTAAGGAAATATAAGGTATAGCCTATCTATACTTTCTATACTAATATTATAGAGGAACGATTTTTTGTTTTTTTGTTTGTAACGAATAGGCTCCGAAACTACTGGACCGATTTCAAAAATTCTTTCACCAGTACAAAGCTACATTATCAGGGTCCAGTATAGACTATAATAAATTTTCAAAAAAATTAGGGATCCGTAAGAAAATTGCAATATTGTAACCCAAGGTAGAAAACCAAAAATAGTTTTTAGCGTGTGGCTCCGAAACTACTGGACCGATTTCAAAAACTCTTTCATCAGTAGAAAGCTACATTATCAGGGTCCAGTATAGACTATAATAAATTAAAAAAAAAATTAGGGATCCGTAAGAAAATTGCAATATTGTAACCCAAGGTAGAAAACCAAAAATAGTTTTTGGCGTGTGGCTCCGAAACTACTGGACCGATTTCAAAAATTCTTTCACCAATAGAAAGCTACATTATCAGGGTCCAGAATAGGTTATAATAAATTTTCAAAAAAATTAGGGATCCGTAAGAAAATTGCAATATTGTAACCCAAGGTAGAAAACCAAAAATAGTTTGTGGCGTGTGGCTCCGAAACTACTAGACCGATTTCAAAAATTCTTTCACCAGTAGAAGGCTACATTATCAGGGTCCAGTATAGGCTATAATAAATTTTCAAAAAAATTAGGGATCCGTAAGAAAATTGCAATATTGTAACCCAAGGTAGAAAACCAAAAATAGTTTTTGGCGTGTGGCTCCGAAACTACTGGACCGATTTCAAAAATTCTTTCACCAATAGAAAGCTACATTATCAGGGTCCAGAATAGGTTATAATAAATTTTCAAAAAAATTAGGGATCCGTAAGAAAATTGCAATATTGTAACCCAAGGTAGAAAACCAAAAGTAGTTTTTGACGTGTGGCTCCGAAACTACTGGACCGATTTCAAAAATTCTTTCACCAATAGAAAGCTACATTATCAGGGTCCAGTATAAGCTATAATAAATTTTCAAAAAAAATAGGGATCAGTAAGAAAATTGCAATATTGTAACCCAAGGTAGAAAACCAAAAATAGTTTTTGGCGTGTAGCTCCGAAACTACTGGACCGATTTCAAAAATTCTTTCACCAATAGAAAGCTACATTATCAGGGTCCAGAATTGGTTATAATAAATTTTCAAAAAAATTAGGGATCCGTAAGAAAATTGCAATATTGTAACCCAAGGTAGAAAACCAAAAATAGTTTGTGGCGTGTGGCTCCGAAACTACTAGACCGATTTCAAAAATTCTTTCACCAGTAGAAAGCTACATTATCAGGGTCCAGTATAGGCTATAATAAATTTTCAAAAAAATTAGGGATCCGTAAGAAAATTGCAATATTGTAACCCAAGGTAGAAAACCAAAAATAGTTTGTGGCGTGTGGCTCCGAAACTACTGGACCGATTTCAAAAATTCTTTCACCAGTAGAAAGCTACATTATCAGGGTCCAGTATAGGCTATAATAAATTTTCAAAAAAATTAGGGATCCGTAAGAAAATTGCAATATTGTAACCCAAGGTAGAAAACCAAAAATAGTTTGTGGCGTGTGGCTCCGAAACTACTGGACCGATTTCAAAAATTCTTTCACCAGTAGAAAGCTACATTATCAGGGTCCAGTATAGGCTATAATAAATTTTCAAAAAAATTAGGGATCCGTAAGAAAATTGCAATATTGTAACCCAAGGTAGAAAACCAAAAGTAGTTTTTGACGTGTGGCTCCGAAACTACTGGACCGATTTCAAAGGCAAAGGCTAGTGTGTTATAATTAATGAAATAAAGCTTTTTTATATTAAGGAAAATAAAGGAAAAACTTGCAATTTTCTGGAAGTTTATTGTAAAACAGTTCAGTAATTCCCCATAATATCTTACTGTGTTACTGTTACTGGTTTTTAAAGTGAATTAATTTCGTATAAATTCTTCTCACTGCTTGTTTCTCGTCATATTCAATAAAAGGTGAAAAATAATTCAGGTTTCTTTATTACAAATATGTCTTCCGGGTCTGGGTGTTATAATATGGTGTATAAGTATAAGTACCTACCTAGTACCTACCTAGTATATAAGCATTCTATCAGCCACCTGATTCCCATAGTACAAGTTTTGCTTAGTTTGGGGCTAGATGGTTCTGTGTGATATATCCTCAAATATTTATTATTTATTTATTTAATTACAGTCATTAATAGAACAACCATTATAAATTTTAATTCAAGTAGCTGACTGAAATTATATTAATACTAGCTGTTGCCCGCGACTTCGTACGCGTGTAGTAGGTACATTATTTTGTTCTATAATCAATAGTTTTCACAGCGCACGCCGAAAACTATTTTGGATTTTCTACCTTGGGTTACAATATTGCAATTTTCTTACAGAACCCTAATTTTTTGAAAATATATTATAGCCTATACTGGACCCTGATAATATAGCTTTCTATTGGTGAAAGAATTTTTGAAATCGGTCCAGTAGTTTCGGAGCCACACGCCAAAAACTATTTTTGGTTTTCTACCTTGGGTTACAATATTGCAATTTTCTTACGGATCCCTAACTTTTTAAAAATTTATTATAGCCTATACTGGACCCTGATAATGTAGCTTTCTATTGGTGGAAGAATTTTTGAAATCGGTCCAGTAGTTTCGGAGCCACACGCCAAAAACTATTTTGGATTTTCTACCTTGGGTTACAATATTGCAATTTTCTTACGGATCCCTAATTTTTTGAAAATATTTTATAGCCAATACTGGACCCTGATAATATAGCTTTCTATTGGTGAAAGAATTTTTGAAATCGGTCCAGCAGTTTCGGAGCCACACGCCAAAAACTATTTTTGGTTTTCTACCTTGGGTTACAATATTGCAATTTTCTTACGGATCCCTAACTTTTTGAAAATTTATTATAGCCTATACTGGACCCTGATAATGTAGCTTTCTATTGGTGGAAGAATTTTTGAAATCGGTCCAGTAGTTTCTGAGCCGCACGCCAAAGACTATTTTGGATTTTCTACCTTGGGTTACAATATTGCAATTTTCTTACAGAACCCTAATTTTTTGAAAATATATTATAGCCTATACTGGACCCTGATAATATAGCTTTCTATTGGTGAAAGAATTTTTGAAATCGGTCCAGTAGTTTCGGAGCCACACGCCAAAAACTATTTTTGGTTTTCTACCTTGGGTTACAATATTGCAATTTTCTTACGGATCCCTAACTTTTTAAAAATTTATTATAGCCTATACTGGACCCTGATAATGTAGCTTTCTATTGGTGGAAGAATTTTTGAAATCGGTCCAGTAGTTTCGGAGCCACACGCCAAAAACTATTTTGGATTTTCTACCTTGGGTTACAATATTGCAATTTTCTTACGGATCCCTAATTTTTTGAAAATATTTTATAGCCAATACTGGACCCTGATAATATAGCTTTCTATTGGTGAAAGAATTTTTGAAATCGGTCCAGCAGTTTCGGAGCCACACGCCAAAAACTATTTTTGGTTTTCTACCTTGGGTTACAATATTGCAATTTTCTTACGGATCCCTAACTTTTTGAAAATTTATTATAGCCTATACTGGACCCTGATAATGTAGCTTTCTATTGGTGGAAGAATTTTTGAAATCGGTCCAGTAGTTTCTGAGCCGCACGCCAAAGACTATTTTGGATTTTCTACCTTGGGTTACAATATTGCAATTTTCTTACGGATCCCTAATTTTTTGAAAATATTTTATAGCCTATACTGGACCCTGATAATATAGCTTTCTATTGGTGAAAGAATTTTTGAAATCGGTCCAGCAGTTTCGGAGCCACACGCCAAAAACTATTTTTGGTTTTCTACCTTGGGTTACACTATTGCAATTTTCTTACGGATCCCTAACTTTTTGAAAATTTATTATAACCTATACTGGACCCTGATAATGTAGCTTTCCACTGGTGAAAGAATTTTTGAAATCGGTCCAGTAACTTCGGAGCCACACGCCAAAAACTGTTTTGGATTTTCTACCTTGGGTTACAATATTGCAATTTTCTTACGGATCCCGGATTTCGTTACAAACAAAAAAACAAAAAATCTTAATTCCTATTTATAATATTAGTATAGATATAAACTAGAGGACGCCCCGTTCTTCAAATGTAATTATTCAATTTATTATATCTGGGTACTTATTTGTTTGTCATAAATAACCTTTTCTGATAAATATCGATACTAATTTTGATTATGACAGTGCAGCATCACTAGTAACACGTGTAATGAATAAAAAGGATGGCATAATATAGGTTACACCTAGGTAAGAGCAGGACGCATAGACAAGCGTCCATTGTTTCATTTTATTTGACCAGTTTAACTTGAGCCGTGATAAATGGTTGTAAATTGAAATAAAATTATAGTTTATTGATGCTTACCGATGAAACGTGATTCCGTCTGTTTTAAAATTCGATGTCCTGCTGTTTTTTCCACACCACCGAATAGAACAATACGGCATTATGGGTTATAAAACCAAACTTTGAATATTTTCGAGTATCGGGAGACGGACACACACACAGATCACTTGTTGGTTTGGTACTGATTCAGTGCGAGCGTGAATTGTTATTATACAGGTGCATATCATCATATCAGTTGTGCAATTGGATGGCTCATTTTACTACTCTATTAGTTAAATGCTCGATGACCATGGTAGACTCTACACTAATATTATAAAGAGGAAAGATTTTTTTGTTTGTAACGAATAGGCTCCGAAACTACTGAACCGATTCAAATAAATCTTTCACCAATAAATAGCTACATTATTACGGAACAACATAGGCTATAATTTATTTTCAAAAAATTTAGGGATCTTTACTAAAACTCCAATAATATAAACCGAGGTGTCAAAAATTGACTTAAAAAAATTCTAATTTGTTAAATAACCGTGCGAAGCCGGGGCGGGCTGCTAGTGCCAAATAAATAGAATCTAAAAAATTCTATGATACTTATACAATATTTTGTTTTATTGAAATTCATTATTATTTCGTCAGTTTTTTGGTAATATTGTCGGTAGTTATACCTAACTTTGTCCCCGCAACAATGTGGGCAATGAAGGAACCGGTGCGCCGCCGGCCGGTAAAAACTGTTATAAAATTATATCCAACATTGTTAATAGGGACCATCGAAAAGCTAGTTCAACTAGCTTAATTGGTAGAGGTGATGGTGATAGTGTGTTACCTGCGGGATGATAACTTTGAGAACATCAGTGTTTCTTTGAACGAGATCAAGGCGCGTCTCTCCCTCACGTTGGCGGACCCCCGCCGTCACCACACAGATCTTGGAACCGGCAGAGATGCAGTAATCTGAAAACAATAGTTTACGTCTGAATTATACTGCCACTGGGCTGCTTTTCGAACATTACACGTACAGTAGTAAGTAGTTACCACAAATATTGTGCGCCTCGGCAATTTTCGTCTAGCTTCTGAAATACGAACTAACGCGGTGATGATATGTAATATACAATAATTTATATAGATACTTATTTTTTGAAAGGATTGGTTCAGTTATTATTAGTTGACTATTTATATAGTTTCATAAAAAGTTTGCCAAGGCACAAAATATTTGTGGTACCTACAGCCTTTTGTACATTGAAATAGACAATTACACGGACGGGATTTCTTGAATATAAATTAAATTCAATAGTAGGTAGTTTAACAATTCCACGATAGACTGCACGCAATACCTGAACCGCCAGTGATCTTGGCGTATCTGAGGAAAGCAGAGCCATGTTGAAGGTCCATCATCTCTCCTTTCAGCTTGTCAGCCATCACGTCCACCATACACACGTTGTTAGTTATATTCTGTAACAAAGCATGGTCGACCGCATTTTTATTTCACATGGTCTGTTTAGTCTCTAAAACTTCACTGCTTCATTCACTTCTCTACTGGACTGGGAGTAAAGAAAAAACATAGAATGTGTCTAGCTGCTTCTCTCCCCGAGTATGTCGTAAAAGTCGACTAAGGGATAGTACCTATCCTCCAACATGATAAGATACAATAAGCAAGTATTCCCATGGAGGGTTGACGTCAGGCAGGCGGCCGGTCATAAAACACGTTAGCCAAAACTCTTACAGCATGATCCAAGGAACATGCTGTGCCGACCCCACATAGAGTGGAATAAGGGCAGAAAGATGATGATGTTTAGTCTCTAAAACGGCCCGAAGAAATGATGACTCTTTTTACATTAAAATAAATTATTGGCGAGAAACCTTATACTTAAGGTTAACTGTGAAAGGGAACACTATGTTCCTAGCTATGCATATAAATGTAAGCAGAGTGGTATTATGTTATTGATGGAAACGATGCATGTTGAGTTAAATGCGTCAGTCATAGACTGAGTAGGTGAGGAATGTATATCTTCTGTAAGTATTCTGTGGTAGGTAAGATTGGTTGGCTAAAGAAATTTATAAAAACAAGAGCCCCATATGTACGCTATTATAATTTAAGTATAATTATAAATAGCTTACTGCTTTTACGAAGGTACAGTCAACTTCAAAACGATAAATCAGTCAATTAATAAATGTAGGTAGGTACCTAACATAATAAGTCGAGAGTCTTTTGTATAGAAAAGCTGTCATATTTGACATCCGTTTAGCCTCTTACTATTATGTATCATACGGTCAACGGATCTAGACAGTCGTGAAGTCAGCCGTTTTGTTGCGCATGTCATAGACAATATTATTATGTTAGTATGCAAAAGCTGCACTGCGCATGTCAAACCGCTAACTTCACGACTGCCTGCCTAGATCCGGTGACCGTACTGTATCATCCGTCTTTTTTGTTAAAATGGGTAGGATGACAGCTGTCAGATCTGTATTTCCGTAGCTGTTGCTTTTCGACTATTAATTTTACTATAGGTACTTAGATACCTACAACATATCCTATCCTGCTACCACCCTACCCATCATACTAGCCAAAACGAAAAGTATATTGTAGTTGTTTGTATAGGGAATCTGCTATACTTATGCTTCAGGACGGGTAAAGAAATTTTTGATAAAATTAAGATG
Source organism: Scotopteryx bipunctaria (assembly GCA_949320045.1). NCBI lineage: Eukaryota > Metazoa > Arthropoda > Insecta > Lepidoptera > Geometridae > Scotopteryx > Scotopteryx bipunctaria. The sequence continues at coordinate 3,626,843 of OX439440.1, forward strand.
TTGCGTTTTTTGTTCTAATACCTACGTAGGTATAATTGGCAACTAACTGTGAATGGCAAGGACAATATTTTTTGTAATAGGCTGTGTTGGATTGGAATGGGCATCAAGAATAATGGGCTGATCTCCTGTCACCTTGGTTCACCATATCCGTATAGGGACTTTGAATCAGGAGTGGCTGCAAGCTTTCTTATGATTACTTATGGCTTTGCCCACCCCATTAGGGATAATATGCACATAATGTATGTTATGTATGTTGTATTTATCAAGAATAAAACCATATCTCTTACTAGATAAATCACATTGAATTGCAATACACATTGACCGCCGAGTAGCAATGTTGCAATTGCAAGTGACTAACGGACTGCCATGACATTAATAATAGCTGGCGTGGATTATTCATCCGTTTAGTTTTATTATTGGACAATTGTTCTCGGGAAATGTACGGTAGGTACCCATTTATAATATTCACTTTCACACAAACTTTTGCATTTATATCTAACTAGCTGCCCCCCGCGGCTTCGCTCGCGTGCTACCCGGATAAAAAGTAGCCTATATGTTATTCCAGCACATTTACTACGTATATTCCAAGTTTCATTCAAATCCGTTTTGCCGTTTAGGCGTGATTGAGGCACAAACATCCAAACTCACAAACTTTCGCATTTATAATATAAGTAAGATATCGTAGGATGTACGATTTCTTTTAATCCTACCATTTCGATCGTTAAGTAAAATTTTAGTCACTTAACCTGAACGGGAATACATTAAGTACCTACCTACCTATAATAGGCTAGGAGCCAACTACAAATCTAAGGTACAAAAAGTCTCGTAGTATGTAGGTACCTAACCTACCTACTATCATTAGGAATGAAAGTCCATTTAAGCACTAAAAGAGGAACTAATGATATTAAAGTTGCAATCACCTTGTCAAAACACTATCGAAAAGCCAAGGTTACAATCAACCGCTGAAACCAATTTCTTCCTACATTTTCCTGCGCAAAAAAGATAAGTACCTAGGTAATTTGATAGCAAATTAGCAAAAAACTGATTTCATGTGACCGTATCGAGCAGTTAATTGGTTTCAGATGAACTCTTGTATCTCTGACCCAAAGCGTCATCTATCATAAATGTTCAAACCCCTGTACCTAGGTAAAACATATAAAATATTTTTATAGGTTTACTAGCTGCCGCCAGCTGCTTCACTCGCGTGGTACCCCGATAAAAAGTTGCCTATATGTTATTCCAGCACACGTATTATGTATATTCCAAGTTTCATCCAAATCCCTTAAGCCGTTACGGCGTGATTGAGGCACAAACAAACATACAAGCATCCTCACAATCTTTCACATTTATAATATAGGATCATTCGCTCGCATGTATGATAAAAAGCGCATTACATTGTACGTAGATGCCTAAAGTCCTATATGTATAATATACAGCTGTTGGTCTAGTGGTGACATAGCCTTTCGATCCTCAGATCGTTGGTTTGGATCTGCACGTACACCAATGGATTTTTCTGCTTGTATTTATTTTACGTGTGCGCATTCTAGGGCACTCCGCAATGGTTCGAAAGAATTACTAAAGCGTAAGTTCAAAGTAGTTTAGATTATCATTATTTTAATATTAAATGGATACTTTTAGTACAATCTAAACTACGACAGCCGCTCAAGTTAAAAAAACTTTGTAGCAGCGGGAACTAAGGGGCATACAGGAATCACACGTCATTTATGCGTACCTATAATAAATATACCTAAGATAAAATAAGAAATATAAGTTACATAGAATTTTTGCTATTTCATTTACTAACGCTTTTTTATCCCATTGTCAAAACGCCCAGAATAGGGCTATAGTCACCTAAAAGAAACATCTAAACTACCCCGGGTATTAAATTTTATGACATTTCTTCCTCATCGTTTTTATTGTTAACGTGGGGAAGCCCATTGTGCAATGTTTGTCACACGGGATGGCTGGGTACCTGCCTAATTAATGTTTACTGTGCATACACGTTATAGATATTTAAACGATAGGTACTGTAAAATAAGTTATCCTCAAACAATTGTTAGAACTTAATAATGTACCTAACATTTGTAACCAACTCATGGTATTTTTAAATTTATTTGACCACTACAGGTAACATATGAACCATAAAATACCTAAGCTTCTAAACTCTACCGATATTATTTTAACATCTACATAGCAAAACTTTTGCCTTTATAAACGTGAGCGCATTATTGTAGGCGCTGACTCATCTGATCAAATAAAAAAGATCCATGGTTAGCTGGAAAATTCGCGATTTTATTTACGTTTATTACAACTCCTTACTCGGCTTAGTGTTATAATATCGTCTCAAATCTAAAAATATATCCTCACCTGTGTTAGCAAAGAGAAGATCGCAGCCATGCCCACTTGCCCCACTCCCACGACGGTCACCTTGTTACCCGTGTCATCAACTTTGTCCTGGAAGGTTTGGAAGAGCTTGTCCAGAGTCGCCATTTTTCCTGGGAAATCAGAAAATATCCTAGAGAAACCTTTTATGGACAGCAATGGGCCGGCCGAATATACAACGCGCACGATGGGTGCCATTCGGGAATCTAGCCATACTGAAGCTCTACGGTCGGCCTCGGCCTTGCATTGTGATGTAAACCATTTAAAAGTTATGGCATCGACTATAGACACTCTTGTAAGTAGTTATAGAGATGTTAATACCGCGGCACTCGAAATCATCTAATTGGGAGGCGACGGACTATGATTACTTAGCACATAGGAAGGCTATATTTTATTATCAATAAAAAGTCCAAAGTACTTAGGTACAAAGTACACGCTACTTTAAGGGAGTTATTTGGCGATTTGCGGGCGTATTTCCAGCGATCCAACCCGTAAATGCAGCTGTTTATCTCTCTAGTCGCGTCACTAGTTCTTTTCGAACCAGTGTTGTGAAAGGATTCAAAGTGCGCCTCAAATGTAGGTACTGTAAAATACACCCGCGGCGGGTACGTTCACAAATCGTCTCGAAGAAAATAGTGTAGCGCAGTGTGAACTCTACACTATGCTCTATACTCTAACCTACCTACCTACTCATATTTATTTATTATCAATAAAGATCACGGCTATCTTTGAGTTTCGGGAAATCCGTCCTTATTTCGGTCAGAATCGTATCTTCCTTTCAAATATTCGGCCTCACTGCTAGGCAAATATTTCTTTATCCTACAGTGTCCCACGGCTATGCCACATGAAGGAATGGTACCTTACCTACCATAGATAGAAAATTTTGCTAAAAGGAAATTTCATTTTGAATTTAAAAACAATTCGAACTTCATTCAAAGATATTTAAATAATTACCTGTCTGACTGAACCATTTTCCTGATCAAGCTTTCAAATTAAATGATTTTCATGTTCTTCCTTTTATTTAAGACGCTATGTTAGGTAGGTACCTACATTTTAAATATTATTTCAAATGTTCTCCATTGGTACTTATTGCTGTGTTGATTCTGTTACTAATTTTTAGAATAAACTTAATTTAGAAGCTCTAAAATTATAGCTACCTTTGTTATTTCGATTTATGGGACATTTTTAGGAGTATGTCGTCATAATCGACACAATTTGCTAGGTAATCAACTGCTATTATTCTACTAATAATATTAGGTACAAACCTATTTCCAAAAATTTGTACGGAAAATGATGAAGAATTTGATAATCAGTCGGGTAAATAGGAAACCCTAATACAGGTTAAGTTAAAAATCCATACGAATTTTAACTAGCAACAGTAAGTACCTAGATAACAAAAATGTCGAGATAAAAATCGCATCGCATAAGCATAGTGAAAAAAAAAACAAATGCATAGCCGTTCACAATAAATTAAAATATAAACTAGAAAACTCCCTGAAATGTGAGAGACAATTTGGATAATACCTACTAACGTAAAGAGAGACATTTCACTAATTATAACACATGGCATACCTACGGTTTAAAACTTCAAAACAAGCTAGATATTTCAATGATTGGGGTAAAGCTCCGTGCTGCCTGACATGCCATCTGCTCTAGGTAGGTATATGCAGGTAGCACATAACAAGCAGTTCGTATTTCTTTTATAATAATATGCTGAAAGTCAAGTAACGCAAGGTCACTCGGGTTGACTCTGGCCATCGAAACTCTTTCAAATAAAAGTCTATAAAAGTATAAAACAATATCGGCACGTCATAATTAGACGAGATGGTGACATTTTTTTTTGGCTATCTTTTACGAATAACATTTATATGGGAGGGACAACGAAGTTAATTTGCTGTTCTGAGGTAAGGACCACCTCTATACAACAGCGTGAAATAAACATACAAAAAATACAGCTGAACTAAAAACCAATATCGGTTTCGGTAAAAAATGTTTATAAAAGTACTTACTAAGAGGACCTTTGGGACCTTTTTGACTGTCGCCGTTGGAGTGACCATTTGTTTGGTTCTCGGCTCTACCGTTGATACTGTTCCCGTTCATATTTAAAATAACTTACTGAACAAATTAAAGTTCAAAACCACCCTCACTGTTTCAATGATGGGTGACTACTGAGGAGAGGAATAATCTGACTGACGACGTCCCGTATTTATAACAGAGCGCTCTGTATAGTCTGGTGGGGTGTAATGCAACAGAATGAATACCACGCAAGCAGTGCTCTCTCAATATATATGTTACTCTATGCTCAGTGTCAGCCTAACTGAATGTCGTATGGTTGCTCAAAGGGTACGTTTCAAACGGCACGCACCACTGCATACGCTCGGCCAGTTCAGAGGGGAGGAAGTGACTAGTGCTGACTCAAAATGACGAAACTGTCAGCAACCAGTGTTATTACGAAATAAGGAAGCGTTGTGGGGTTTTGTTCATCTTTTATCTATCCTGTGAACAGGCATGGTCGCAGTCTGTAATTTTGGAGGGGGTCACTAAATAATAAAATATTATGTCGAGTAAATCAGATTTTATTGCACAATGCACAATTTTATTGCACACATTATAAAACAAATGGAAGCCTTCTATTTTTATTCGCATCGTGGCTAGGAGCAGAAAATTTATTTTTTTATATTTTGTAAATATTTAGAAGATTTTTCAATTTGACGTACATGTACGATTTAGGGGGGGTGTCATGTCCCCTATGACCGAAGAAAGAAGACGCGGGCGGAGACAAGTAGTTACATAAATAAAGATATTTTTAGATTCGATTCGCAAGATCGAGAGCTGAACTTTCAAGTGGTCTAAATAAATATTTTCTTCTTTTCGAGCTATTTTTACCCGACTGCGAGAACGGAGGGTAACGCTTTTGGTTCAATTCAGTGCAGCCGTTTTTAGACTTATTTTTAAGATTTCGGTTTCCAACAGCTTGAAACCTATCACTTATGGAAAGGTTTACTGGTAAGGAACTTATTGGTTACCTACTAGGTACTTGCAAATAAAATTTTGCGCATATGTCAAATGTAATATTATGTCATGCCCCTGACTACCCCCTAAGACATATCAAAATAATCTCTAGAGCATGGAGTCTATATTATTATACATGTGTGGATATCTGCCACTAATGTCTACTACGGTAATATAGTCTACATTCTGTTCATGTAAGGAAGTACCCTACCATTAAACGTTGAGGAAAATATCATGTGTACTTAATTACTAGCTTTTACTTTTTCTAAAATATGTTTTCTTATTTACTTCTTAAATGAAATATTAAAATCTACCGTCACATCAGTACTTTTGTGACGACCTATGGCACCTTTGGTTCATTAAACGCGAATAATTTTAACGCGCAATTATTAATAGTTCAAGACCTTAGTATCGCTTTTAATAACTGGTTCGATAATTTGTTTTATCTCCAAATCCAGAGCGATCCAGTAAAATTAAATAACGGCGTTGGAAGCAACTGTTATCAAATTAACTTAGGTATTCCTTGCACTCTATGACCAAAACCAAACTTGACAGCTCGTAACTTGTTTGTAACGCGCCTCGTCGTGTTTTTGCAATTAATAATTGTCGTATATGGAGGCTGAACACGATATCGTGTAGTGTAGTTTAATAGTTTAGGTAGGTACTAATTTTGATTTTTGTATCATCAAAAAGAGAGTAGATTATAATTTCTGACGGATTGAATGGTGTTTTTCCCGTCAAACTTCAAATAAATTCATGTCATCAATTTTTGGGCATTTGCCATTATGGTTTTCTAATAATATTTTTTTTTTGCTCTTTTTTAATTAAAAAATAGGGAAACATTTAAATATATTTACAAAATTACCCGGTTATAGGATTAGGTTACCTACGGATTAGGATAAGGATCAGCGAAGTTTATGTACATTATATACTACAGGTTGGGTAATTTTTTAAACTTAATACAATTAAAAAAAAATAGGGATGACTGGTAGGTAGCAAGGGAGGCCTTTGCCATGCTCATAATTTTATTAGGAGCCTGTAGTATCATACTACAGACTCCTAATAATATTATGAGCCGAGACTACGAAAGTTTGCCCATAATAATATGTAAAGATATACCTAATAATAATAATAATAATTTAATTTGTCAGAACCAAAAATTTTATAAATCGGCGCCCTTTCTTATACATTGAGATAACAGGAATAGCTATAATTTTAGATCTATCGAGGGAAATTCACAAGTTCACAACAGAATGGACATAAGTGCCATCTTCGTGATCATCGCATGCCTAGAAATGCCAACTCTGTGCTAGGTGCATGGTGACACCAAGAATTTTTTGTCACTCTTCTTTGAACTAAGTAGTATTAAGTATGCGGCTGCGTTTTTATTGGGGTACATGTCGCAGAGACATATCGCGAGACATTTACGTGGTATGCCTCTGCGACTTTGCGTTGTCGCTCGACATTTGCCTTATTCACATTTGCTATTATTTTGGTGATCAGTATAAGTCGCTCGTTAGACCACAATACTACTATTTTGTGGAACATAAACCGATACGTATCCTCACTAAGCAAAACATATCGGGCGACTGTCGAGGAACACGAAAGTCGCGCGTCGACTAGTGATAGTGACATATCCCGCGACACATAGATGTCGACTGCGATGTCGCGCGACACGTAAAATTTGCGTCGGGCGACAGTGTCGCGGGACAAATGTCCCCTGGTGAAAACGAAGCACTACAAATGCCAATGATACCTAAGATTATAATTAGGTTGGTAGGTAGATAGCGCAGCGCATTTTAGTGATAAATAACAGATTACCTATACAAATAGATAAGAAGGGACTTAACGTAGTATTATGTTAGGTAGGTACCGTCTGTCTATCATAATTCGTCATAGGAATCACACAAAAAAATTATTGGTGTGGCTGGCAGAAGTTAATGGAAGAAGAGAAAATGAAAAGCTTATCCCACATAGAGCGAGATAAGGATGATGATGATTTCGCATTAATCCTACTTTTAAGTAAGTATTAAGTAAGAAGTTATTACTTATATTGTAAAAGCGAAAACATGTAGGCTTCTATTTTTATCCAGATACCAGCATTTTAAAATCTAGCTTTAATTTTACGTTCAATTTGTTTGCACTCACTTGTTAAGTTAAATAAAGACATTTTAAGTATTCCTTAAATATTTTTTATGGTATTTACTCGTAGGTACATAATTATTTTATGTCTTCGATGCACTTTTAATTCGGCTCGCTTCGCTCGTTAAAGTCTAGAGACTTCTCGAGATGGTTTTAAAGTTACGTTGAGTTAAAAAATTCGGCTCGCTTCGCTCACATTGGCTTAAAGCTTGCTTCGCTCATAACTTCTACAGACTTCTAGAGATTGTTTTAAAGCTACAATGAGTTCAAAAAAAAGGCTGACTTGGCTCGCTAATCACTTTAAGACATTGTTTAACAATACCTTATAGTGAGCGAGTGAGCAGTGTCTTTCACATTTTTTCGACGTTGTCTATCACGCAGACAACGTAATGAGAAAGTATGTATGTGAACACCTGTAACCATGGTTCACCATATCCATCTTAGGACTTTAAATCAGAAGTGGCAGCAAGTTTTCTTACTTGTGAATCTGCCCACCCTATTAGGAATACGGGTGTAATAATATCATACATATGTGTATGTAGGTACATACGTATATAAGTGAGTGGCGAGTTTATATTTTGTTCCCACCTATTTCCGTAACGACTGGACGGAAGAAATTTCAAGCTTTTTTCCTAACATTTTCATATATTTGTAAAAAAACGTGTGGGCTAATCAGCAAGTTTAATTACTTAACAAGTTTAATGTTACTAAAACCACTATCGCAAATTAAGTAGGTAGTCCCAGTTCGAATTATATTAATAAGTCCGTAATTGCAAACAAACATTGAATTGAACTCTATTATCACATTAAGCGTAAATTGCGAAAAGTTTACTATGAGTTCAACGCATCAAAAAAATGCAACTTACATTGCAATTTCACAAATAAAAAAAGTTCTATTTTTAAACGCAATATAAAAAAAATGCTATTAAATAGAATTTGATGATGAATAAAGTTAAGTACTCACAATGTTTTCCTTGTTTCGTGTTGAGCGTCACGTAGTCGCCGGTTTGTAGCCAGCGCGCGTCTGTTGCGATGCGAGACGCTGCACGCCGGCCGGCCGGCGGACGCGACGGAGGCGTCGCTCCACGGACACCCTTCAAGGTGACCTTCACCAGGCCATTTTGGAATCCACGGCATCGCGCATGCCCGAATTAAACCCCAAACATAGTCGAAAATGCACCATAGCACAACGGCAGAAGGCACCGATTCAGAAACCAGCCACTGATTGATACAGGACTTCAATTTACGAGGCGCCTTAAACGCGTCTAGCTCTTCTATGAAAGTCGTTTAAGATTTGCAACGATGATGAAAAATATATTAAACCATCGAAAGCCTGGTCTGAGAGGTTGTACCTACGGTAGATAAGTCATGGACCTTATTACAGCTTTTTTATAACTAAATAATAAGACATTGATGCAGCTAGAGTTCAATGGCACCCACCGGTCAGGTCTGCATAGTTAATGAGCAATGACTGAGCAATTAGTTAAACGCACTTCGCATCTAGTTTTGCAATGCGAAACACAATGGTATTCATCAATGCAGCTGCAGCCAATCATTTCACATTCATGTTAAATTGTCAGACTTTTTTTTACTACGGTATACCTATGTTGTTTTTTTTCGATAAGATAAGGGTTGCTGTGCGTCGTTTTGTTAGATATAGGAGGTAGGTATGTAATTAGGTAGGTATCAGTTTCAAAATATTAATAGATTTCTACCTAATAACAATGAGGTTTGTTATTGTACTTTCCTGGTTATTGTATTGACACGGTAAGGTTTAACGTATTTTGCAACATTATAAATTAGGTTGAGACAATTTAAACAAAAACTAAGAAATTTAAAATAAAATAAAGCGATACTATAGTACCACAATTACTATGGATTACACAAACTGTATGCACTAGGCATAATTTTTAAGCAGTTGACCACTCAGGTTTCCACACTCTTTTTACCCTACTAACTACGGCGAAGCAAAACGGAGGGTTATGATTTTTACTCTAGAGGTAGGTACTCGAAGTTTGCTTCAACAAAAATAGATAAACCATGTTCTATTTTCCGGCACTAATTTTAAACATTTGTTGGCAATAAATTATTCGTCATCATAAAAAATCACAGTAGGACATAAAAAAAGTCAAGCCCTAAAAAAGTATCTGAGTAAATCGCCTCAGACTCTGTACGGACGGACAAATAGTCTGACAGAACATAGTGAAATTTTTAGGGTGTCCTTTAGACTTTAGTAATAAATGTGTGAATGTCAAAAGTTACCCAATAATATTGTAACTAACTACGAAAAACGCTAAAAGATTAGTAAAAATGTCAGAGAAAAAAATCTAGTTGAGACCTTATGCAAGAAGAGCGTCAGACTTGCAAAACTGCGATTTCGCAATAACATCCGTATCTCGTATTTGGTGACTTACAGATAGCCTACAGACAGTACCTAACTAGGCATCTTTGTTGATTTATTTAATAGGTACAGTACAATTTTATTAGCAAAATTCGACTAAGTACCTGATTGATAATAGATAATAATCTATCTAAAACGGAATGTTTTCAAAGAAACTATTTTGATGGGAACGTGCTTTAATTTAGGTAGGTATTATGTAACTTCTTTTCAAAAGGACTGAATATATACCACAATACTTAGTAAATAAATATTTTTAGGACAATAAAAGTTACAGAGATGAGATCAATAATTTTAAAGAAACACCAAAATGGCAAGATCAATGTTCAAAAGTTCCAAAAATCAAAATAATATAAGTATTATGAATAAAAATTTTATTGCAGATAATTTTTCACTAGTTTTCAGATAAGCGCCAACTCAAGCGTTGTAACATCTGATGAACAACGTAAGTCGCGTACACCAATCAGGTGTCAGGTATTAAAATACACAAAACCTCAAAAATACCGAGTGATTATATAATAATGTTTTTGAATGGTAGGTAAATATTGTAGGTAATGTTATGATACCGTCTTGAAAGTATCGAATGTATTCTACAGGCGACTGTACGACCTTGTCGAACATTTAGATGCACTTAGAGCAGACTTGGCTTTGGGATATTTCTCGATACTATCACTGAAGTATTTTGAAGACCTCTTGCGCATCGGTGACGGCGCGCGCGTCTTTCCGTAGAAGTAGTGTTTCGGACTCCGTGAGAGGCAAACGTACGATGTCGACTATGCCATTTATGCCGAGAACACAAGGCATGGATATAAACACATCATCCGCGATGGAGTATTCGCCCTGGGGGAAAAACATCTGTTAGAAATTGAAGAGCTAAAAAAAATAATTGTTAAAAGAATAACCAGTCAGACAGAAGAATTCGTTCGAGGAAATTCGTCAACTTTTGTGTAAATTCATAACAGCAATTTAATTGAAAAAGATTAGATAAGAAGGATTTAAGCATATAAAGCGTACCTACATCATGAATTTGAACAATGTAAGTAAGTAAATCTTCTCAAAGCAGAGGATGCAGAGTAAAATGATCCAAGATGAAGATAAAAATCTAAAGCAAGCTTCATAAAGCATAAACTCACAATGAAAATAAACTTTTTACAAGCGACAAATCTAATTTCTAAACCCAACATCAAAAGTTAATGAACTTTGTGTCTCTGACCTGTGAAAAGTCATCAAGATTATAAAATACGATTCTGTAGTAAAATCGCAGACTCATAGCATTCCAAAGTATTAATGGCAATTTGCCAGCAGGAATTTTTAAGTATTTACGTGACCCGAAGAATTTGTGACCTGATAAACAGTTCTCCTTTTAGCATGGAGTCAAGTAAATACCTAAAATCAAACCTTGACGTAAGTAGAAACTGGGTGGACACTTTGCGAGTTAGTAAGTATTGCTTCACAGATGCTGGCTATAGAGAGAGCCATGGCCCAGGTGTAGCTACCCTTGACCTTGCAGATTCTTTCCTCATCCTTGAGCAGTTCCTCATAGCACTCCAGCCACTGTTCCGGGTCTTCCTTCGACCCGATGGCCGGGTTGAGGTCCATAAGACGGACGCCACAAGCAGATGCCTCCGACCATACAGGAACTGAAAAATGATATCAAATTACGCTTTTCGAAAATACTTCTAAGCAAACTAAGTAAAGCTTGTCCTAATGGAACCAGATGGCTGATATAATACTTATACTGAGTTTTTTTACTGAGACAGTATGGGGAACTCCGAAACCAGAAGGAAAAGTGGCTTACGAACAGTTAAAAAACATCTAGGTATATATTTTTTTTATCCTATAATACATATTATTAAACCACCCAAACCAGGAAGAAATATTATATTTGCAGAACATACAACCATTTCTCCCGTAGAAATGCCACAGAGGTCGTCAAAAACAGTCGTTGTTAGTCGCGCAAGCCATAATTTCACAATCCATAATTTTATTTCCTTTCATTCATAATCCATAATAATATTATGTATCAATCAAGTAAAACTAAAAAAGAAAGATTGAATCCAAAAGTAAAGTTCATTAGTGAGAAATAAGAATAATTTGGTAGTATTTTGTTGTTGGAGTAAAATTATGGATTGTGAATAATTGAATATTACGTAGGTTAAAATTAATTATACTATCCATAAAAAAATTATGGAAAATGAAATTATGGTAAAAATGACTACTTACTGTGGCAAAAAATAACACTTGTTGATGTAAATCCAAGAACATAATATTTTCATGCAGGACAAATGCATGTCTTTTTATTTTTTAAGTTCACCAATCCCTGTGCCGATCTTACCCACCTAACTGATATGGTCATCGCGCGCTATAGTTAAAACCTACCTGAGTACCTATTTCATCCTTGATTACCTGCGCTAGACACAAGTTAGGAGAATAAAGTGGCCCTCAAGGTATTGGTTACGCTATTGCAGACTAGAAATAACACTAGAATATTCAATCTTGTAGGTATTGAGAAAGTCGTGTCACTGTAATGCGACACGCATCATTCCTGAAAGCCAACGAACTATTGAGGCTGCCAAGCGGCAAGCATTGCTTTCACAACAGGTACTTACACTTGTTGCAAGATGACAGATGAACCTACACCTTCTCAACACCAGGCGCGGTCCGAAGGGGGGGGGGGTCACATGGGACATGATCACCCCCCAAAATCATCTAAAAATTTACAAAATACAAAAAGCAATTTGCTGCCCCTAGCCGCGATGCCAATAAAAATAGAAGGCTTCCATTTGTTGTGCAAATTGTGTAGGTACTTACGTATTGTACAATAAAATCTGATTTACTCGACATATTCTATTATATTAGTGACCCCCTCCAAAATTTCAGGCTGCGACCGCGCCCTCTCTACACAGCTTAGATTATAATACCTACCTACATCATACGTACCTACACTACAAATTATATAGGCAAGTACTTTGATAAGATTAGAGTGAAACAATAATAAACATCAGAATCTACATCATCATCCACAACTTGAGCTCACCCAATGCTGGGTGACAAGTCTCCCTTTATGCCAACTTTAGAATATTTTGTTTCAATTCAATTATTAACATGCCAGAATGGCTCGAACTTAACGATACTGTAAGTAGGTACATACCTAAAGATAGATTCAAGTGCCGTAGTTTTCGTCAAATGACTGAGATTATAAAAACTTATTTTAGCTCCTTCATATGGTATTTTTTATAGCTCTATTGCTCCATTGCACTTTACATCAGTGCTCTCATAGCTGATCTCGTAGTCTACCCACTGTTGGGTATAAGCCTCCCGATTTTGTGCTATACAAATTTGGATCCGTCCAGTCATTCCCGTCTCCCCTATTTCATCGATCTCGTCGACCCAGCGCACTTGGACGAATAAACACCGTCCGAGCCAGCGCAGCAAACCGAGCTAGAATAATCCCTACTTTATCAACGAAAACAGGACTTACCTCCGCCCCTTCCTCCACCACACGGGCAGGGGCATCGCGGGTTCCTTCCGACCACGACGCCAAGACACGAGCTGGGATCCACGCCCAGCCTGTCAGCCAGCATGTAGCGGAACCGCGCTGAGCTCAAGTTGGTCCCCGTGCCCATAATGCGGTTTGTGGGTAACCCACTAGCACACCACGCCTGGTACGTCATCACGTCCACTGGATCGGATGCCATTAGGTACACAGCGTTCGGGCTGTATTTCATCAGCTGGGGAGAAATGCTGGGTTAGAGTAAAGCGAAACGGGGCAATGATCTACATTAGCTGATCAAACTGAATGAGAAACGCCGAAGACAGGATTAGTTAGGGCGTCAATAGACTGTATTAAATAAATAAATAGGTATTTGAGGACATATATCACACAGCTCCATCTAGCCCCAAACAAAGGAAAGCTTGTTTATGGGAACCAGATGGCTGATAGAATACTGATATACTTTTTTTTTGTAAATACATACTTATAGTACATAATAATACAACACCCAGACTCAGAAGAAACATTTGCGGAGCATGCAAACATTTCTCCCGCAGCGGGAATCGAACCCGCACTTCTTGTTCAGCCGAGCACTCGCTCGCCTCGCCACTGAGGTCATCAAATATTATACAAATATTAGGAAGATGATAAGATATTGTTGGGAATTGGGAAGACTTGAGATAGCTACCTATTGTTAGCATAGACCAGCAATTGGTATTGATCATTCATGTTTAAATGCATGGACATGTCATTGGATCAATTATTTTAAATTCGACCATTATTGATGATTGAGTAATAAATTAAATCGAACTCGCTTATGCCCGGGTAGCTCGCAGGTCACCCAAATAAAAAGAAGCCTTAGGTAATGTTACTCCCCCCTCCCCCACACTCATGAAGGGAGGCCTCGACCCAACAATGGGACAATATGGGCCAGTAGCAAGTAGTTAAGTAAGGTAATGTAACTCCAAATTTCATCCAAATCTGTTCAGCTGTAATGATGAACAATTCTCACACTTTCTAATTTATGATTATCATTACTTAGTACCTTTAATTATGATTATTAGGATAAGAATTTTAGTAAGAGTAGGTAGAAATCATTCCATTTCTGTAAGAGCATGCATGAAGAATGTGATGAGAGATAATGACGATACATGGAGATCTGCGTGTTCATTCGTCCAAGTCTGTGGTCCCGATGGGAAACAGGCGTGATAATGTATGTGATGATGTACATGACATTGAAATGATTGAGCGTAATGTCTACCTGAGGTAACACTGCGTGCACGATGCCAGAGTTTCGAGCTGTAAAATCGTGTTCGCTCTCATTCGGCTCTTGCTCTGTTCCAGCAGCGACCACACAAATCTTCGAATCGGACGACGCAGAATGTTCTGAAAATATACTTCTCATTCATAAATAAATATATAACACACGGGCCCCTCATTCTCTATGCGCTATCATACGCGCTTTGTCGCGTTTTTGTGATACAAAATTGACATTATAGAATACAATAACACGGTGATTCCGCAAAATTGCCCGCGTTTTCCCGCGTTATGTTATGTTTGGTCATAGTGAATACGGGGCCAGAAGTCACATAATATAGTTCTTCTTAGCCCCCACTAGGATTGCTTGTCTTAAGGGTATCACAAACTACGAGTACCATGATACACCACAGTCCACAACACACTGAAAATATTTTTGCAGAACATGCTAACATTTATATCGCACCGAGTATCGAACCCGCGCCTCATGCGTCTTACTCGCCACGCCACCCCAATCATCTCTCATTTATACCTACATTAAGAAGCCCTGATTTCCTTATATTTATAATACGAATAATGTTAATTATGTCACCTCGTGACCAAATAACTGGAAAAAAGCTAAAATAATACCAAGTTTTTTTCACATAATATCGCGATTTCAGTCTTTTCCAACAACCCTAGCAGCGTCCAACCAAATTGTGGCGAATTGTAGATAATATTGGGAAGGCCTTGGTCTAGTAATGGATTTCTATGGGCTGATGATTTTGATGATGATGAGGTAAGCCACGAATGCCAGACTGGCAATACCAGTCAGCTACACAAGGAACAGTACGTAGGCGTGTAGGTTAATTTTGACTTATACCTTTGCTTACAGTCACATTGGGGTTCTTGAGGAACGGAGAACCATACTTCAAGTCCATTTCCTCTCCTCTTAGCTTGTCGTCATCCACACCTATCATACACACATCTTTGGTCACTCCCTGTTGAAATATTATTAGTATTTAGCTACTGCCCGTGAATTTGCTCGCCTTTAGGTAAGTAGTCTACTATAATTACTCCAGGTCACGAACTATGTTATTAAAAGTTTTCGAATCCGTTATTAGATAGGGGTGTGATAATAATGCAAGTATTAAATTGTACATAGCCCAGGCCGGAAATAAAACAATTTACGACCTTTCTAAGTGATTTTAATGGACGAGGCGAAAGCCGAGTTCTTTTTAACTAAGTGAGACCGTCAATTGCTATTTCGGCCGAGACTTGTATAGTACTTATTTTTCTCTAATTTGCGAGGAAACAGTAAACAAATTAATTTCAAGAAACAGAAGTTTCATTCCCACCAATTTGACTGCGCGCGGTCTTTGTTCTTTTATAAACTTTTGAAAAGCAATGCGGAATTCGCATCGGCATTAAATAAATAAATAAATAAATATTTGTGGACATTTCACACAGCGCCATCTAGCCCCAAACTAAGCAAAGCTTGTACTCTGGGAACCAGATGGCTGATAAAATACTTATATACTTTTTTTTTGTAAATACATACTTATAATACGTAATACTACAACACCCAGACCCGGAAGAAATATTTGCAGAACATACAAACATTTCTCCCGTAGCGGGAATCGAACCCGCGCCTCTTGCGTCTCAGCCGAGCGCTCGACCGCCACGCCACCGAGGTCGTCGCATTGTATGTATATTGTCACGCCCGTATCTCTAATGGGCTGGGCAGAGAGCCACAAATAGTCATAAGAAAACTTGCAGTCACTCCTGGTTCAAAGTCCCAAGATGGATATGGTGAACCATGGTGACAGGTGATCAGCCCATTGCCCATATAGGTAGATGCAAAGATTTAAATTTAAATCTTTGGGTAGATGTACCATGTTGGGAAGGATACTATCCCTTAGTCGACTTTTACGACATGCTCGGGGAAAGAAGCACCTGGACGCATTCTATGTTTAACTCCCAGTCCAGCAGAGAAGTACTGTATGTACCTAGGTACCTGCTAAAATGATGGCGAGGAGGTGCCTTGCTAGCACTATAAAATATTAAAAAAACTGTCCAGCAATTTCCATTATTGTCGTGTCGTAAATTGCTGGTGTGTTATTACATAGAGTACTTACCCACAGAACACTGAGCAAGTAAAAACTAGTATAAAAAAGAGCCGATTCACGTATTTTTTTTTTAATAATGAAGCTATTTCCAAGCAAGTTAGAGAAAAATATAATATTTTATGTACACTTACCTTAGAAAGAAGAGCAAATGTCGAAGCTACTGCAGCTTCACCCGTGCCCACGACTGTGACCTTATTGGCAGGAGTATCATTCCTCTCATATGATTTCAAAACTACTTTGTTCAGTGTAGACTCGAAAGGCATGTTGGTCATTTCTGTAATGCTTCGGGAGTACCATGCCCTTGGCTTGATAACTGAGGAAATATAGTTAAATATTTTTAAATTAAATATTCAATTGGGATTAGGCGGGGTAACATTTCGTATGCATGAGTTGTGGGGATAAACCACCACAGAATGGCTCTCGGCAGACCACGGCGAGACAAACTGGACTCATAAGAGTGGAAAGAAGCAAGGGAGGTCTTTGCATTGCAGTGGGACAATAAAAAATAATAACAATAATTTATTATTATACCTAATTCCCGTCATTTGAAACCCGACGTCTAAACCCTGAGGCCCTTCGCCGAAGCCCGATGGTGTAGTCGTAGGGTAAGCCGAATAGAATTATCAAATAAGAAATTCAAGATGCTACGTTGCCATAGATTGCGCATAATAGGAAATTATGATGCAACTAGAATACCACACTGGAAGATTAAACCATTATCATCATCATCCACAGTTCGACTTACTCACTGCTGGGCATGGGCCTACCTACCTCTGTCACGTTTTAATGTCGCCTTCTATCACGGTTTTGTGCTAGTTTTTTTCAATCACACATCAGGCACCCACTATTCAGTTAACGTCTTACTCGACCGATTGTCTTCACGCCTAACAAATCTTGCAATGTCTCCTGCCCAGTTCCAGTGGCATAATGTGGTTCCCAAAATATTGTACACTGAACCAAAATTGTACACTTTATCGATAAATTTCAACGTTACCATTGTAGTTCCACTTGTAGTTTCGGACGAATTCATTTGTATAGCGATGTACTTTAGTCAAAACATGAGTTGGGCTGAGCAAAAATCGGCGACACATTTTTGAAAAAAAAAACGTGTAAAAATATATTTTTGTAATGTATTTTTAGTAAAGTTTGTTTTCTTCTATGACGTTGCTTTGACGCACTGAACGAATAAACTTTTTTTGAAACTTCGTTTTACTTTGACGGATATGGTATGTTAGGTACTTCTTTTTTGTTTTCTATTAGGTAGGTACTTTACTGTACTTTAGAGGAAATGCAATCCTTCAGCAATAAAGGAGATCACTAGCGAGGAGGTGAAAAAACCCGTCAGCAACTTTTATTAAACTTTTTTATGCGTTATAAAATGTTTTATGATCGAAAATACAATTTCAAGTATTACACGTTCATACGCAAATAAAAATGCAATTAAATAGAAATAGGTAGGTAGGTAAGTTAAGTACTTCGCGATTCTTATACTGATGGATGGTCTAAAGTAAAATGATCCAACTTTTTACTTGGTAGGTGATTTATAATGTAGGTTTGAATGGAATATTTATAGCCATAATATAAAGTTAAAGAATCATAATATTACCTATGTGAACGTTATAGTTATAATAACGTTATAGTTTGTTCCGTGAGTATTGTTTAAAAATCCTTATAATATAAATACTTACCTAAGTACATACTTAATGTTATAAAACCTGCCTACTACTTTCATAACACTGTTTTCATTCTTACGAGAAAGTTAACCATAGACAGAATAACCTGAAGGTGAATAGGTATACCTACTTAATTTAATTTTTTATAAAAGTAGTGTTCAAATCTCTAAAAACTTCCGAATACCTACCATCTCATTGGTTGGCTTCTCATGGCTTATATAAAATACCTAGGCAATAAGCTGGATAGGCGTAATTATTTATTATTATTCCTAAATATATCTCTGCTGGACTGGGAGTAGAGAAAAAACACAGAATGCGTCCAGCTGCTTCTATCTTCGAGCATATTGGCGTAAAAGTCGACTAAGGGGCATAAGCCCATCGCCCACCTCATTTAGTGATACGGGCGTGATAATGTGTATGATGTAATGCTCCCAAGTTCACCACACCTCCAAAGTTTGTTTTCATTTTGCGAGTTATTTTTTACTTTGTATTCATTTTACAATTCAATAACTCATTTTTATGGTAGGTTAGGTACCTACATAATAACACCTAATAATGCTAGGTATTAATAATACCTGTATTATTAATACCTACTAAGTAATGAACCTACATCATCATCATCTTCCTGCCCTTATCCCACTCTATGTGGGGTCGGCACAGGATCATGCTGTAAGAGTTTTGGCTAAGGTGTTTTATGACCGGCCGCCTGCCTGACGTCAACCCTCCAAGTATATGAACCTACATTAGTACATTTTATTTTAGCATAAATGATCGATCAAAACCGAAACTATTTCCAAACATTGCTTCAATACAGTTTGATGTTGCATCAATGAGAGATGAGACTGCGGTCACGTAGGTACTACCCCGTTTATTTAATTCCCAGGAACCGGTTAGTGAGTCACCGCGAGCAAGTAAATTGAGGTGTGAAAGTGGATATACCAAACACGTGTGTAGTGACGTCAGAATGAGCAAAGTTGGCGTAACTCTAGCTGCGATGTGATAATGTAGGTATGCTTTTTCAGAAGTAGATTTCAATCACACTACTGTACTTAATTTGATCGAGCGAGCGAAAATCTCACAGGGAACTTTAGCGATTTGGTGTTGTATGTTCACGAATATGTTTGTTAGAGCAGGTTAGATAGAGCATAACTTTACATTCACGCAAGTAATAAGGCCGCGAATCTCAGTTCAGTGAGCACTATTCGTATTACAGAGGTAGGTAAATGTTGAGTTTTTAGTTTTTGTATCATGTTTTTTTCTATTTATCTCTGTAACAAACCTGGAATACACAGTTTTTGACTTTGAATATAACTCATAGGGTGCTTTTAATCTGGAGCGGATCGGACGGGTGCCAATAGCGTCAGTCAGCAAGAACCAACAAAACTCTTACCTTTTACCCGACTGCGAATGAAGGCGGATTTTGACAAATGAGGTGTCGTTGGATTCGTCGTCTAGTCTGGACTAGGGATCGCAAACTGGGATCCCGAAACCCGAAAATACCGGGATACCAGACCGAAACGAAAGCTTTAAAATACCGGGATTGAGTGAACGGAAACCGGGAGTCTGGACCCAAGGTTTGGACTCTGGACGACGAGATTGTCCTAGGCTATGAAGTGTCAAAAAATCCAACATGGCGGAATAACGCAACCTGAGAACGCAACTTATTTCGATAGGTACTCCATATCATAAAAGTCCTTAGATCTGAAAACTTGCCAGTATTGTGAAGGATAGGTACAGTACGGCTACATCACGGGTCATGCGCAGGCGTCCTTGTTCATATAGGTACTACCTAATTATTGACGCGAAATAGTGGGCGAACTTGTACCTTTACTCAGCATACAGAGAATCGTCGTGAGGTTCAGAACAGGAGGCCTACTCTAATTAAACGAAAAACGAAGTTTCGATCGAAGTTTCGCACGACGTTCGTATTCGTTCCGAAATTTCGATCGAACGAAAATTATTTGACATCTAAATTCTCCTATAGATCCGAACTTCTTGTGCGAATCCGAAAATGAAATAGAGTAGGGTGATAATCGAAACTTCGTTTAAATTTCGTTCGTTTGCGAAGTTTCGTTTCGGAGAAAGAGAGTGGGCCTCCAGGTCAGGACCTAACAATGTGACTTGGGTATTATTTATTTATTTATTTAGTCTATGCCGTCGATGTCATCTATTCTGATCTCAGAACAATTTATTGTTCTGAGATTCTGATCTGCTGATGCTGCCAAATCATAAATCATAGCAAACAGTAGCAAACCCATGAGCAAACCCGAGAGCAAACCTAATTTATGACATTTGTTTGTCAATTTTTGACACCGGTGGTGAACAAATCAGATTTTTATCTCGTTTCATCTTGTTTACATGCATATTGATTCTTGCTGCGAGGTGTAGGTCTTTTCATTTAGAGTTTCAGCAGTGTCAGATAAATAGGTACAAGCAGATACCATGAGCACTTGGCGGATGGCTGGTCTAAAGTAAGAATTTACAAGCCTTTGCAAGCATAATTCACAGAACAGATGAGCATTTACCTACAACTAGAAAACGTTACTTATCTTAGCTTCTACATTACAAATAACAGCCTATTAAACGAATAACTTCACTCTTCAAGACGACAATTATGTAACTATAATACGAAAGTGGTGTGGATTTAGCGAGGGCATTCTCTACAAAGAGTAGGTAGGCCTACTTACCTACCTACCTTTACCTACTTTTATTGTAATTTCCTCTGATATCAGAGAACATACTTTTCCATACCTACTCGTAGGTAGGTAAGGTACACGTTTACACCATTCGCTACATACATATAAAAACCACTAGCCGCCCGCGGCTACGCTCACGTTCGCGTCGTACCCGGATAAATAGCAGCCCCTATTTCAGCATACAAAGTATGTAGTTATGTACCTATATTCCAAATTTCATTCAAATCCGACCATATTCCATTCAGCCGTCACCGCACAAATATCCAAACATCCCTAAAAAACTATACGGTCTATTTGTACTTACATAGGACGTAATTCATGAAAAAAGGTCATAGCTTTTGGGTGAGCAAGCCTACACCTAACAGTGGGTAGTTAATGATAACGATAAGTAAGTTCATATGAGTTTAGGCCGCCTAAAGGCTTCCGCCATTGCTTAACTTAAAAGCCGTCCGAAGCACGGAAGCGCTCGGCTCGTAATGCCACTTGCGGTCACCCATCCTCCACACCCAATTGTGACCGCGCACACGGTTGCTTAATGCTTAACTGTTGTTGTTGTTATGTAAACACATAATATTACAAGTGGTTTATGATATGAGGAGTGTGTGTTGGCCAGTGACGCGCTCTGAAAGGTGCCACGGAAGAACAGCGCTGTAGTTGCTTCCGGGCTCTGCAGCACACGCTGAGTGGTTGCCTTTTTGGCTTACAAATTATTTTTTTGTTTTAGCTGTGTAATTTTTTATAAGTATTTGTGAACCAAATAAATAGTTTCTTTCTTTCTAACTTAAACGACCAATCAAGAACGTCTAAGCAAGCTACCCCACGATGGCTTCAGATGCCTCATGATGACGACGATGATTATGACGTACCTACGTTGGTTCTATTTCATTTTCAGTTACGTAACTTACTCAAACATAGCAGCACGGGTGCTGCGTAAATCTCTGAAGTCAGAATTCAAGGAAGAGGCATCTAAACGAGACATATCTCTTATTAAATTCTTCTATTGGGCAAATGGAGAGATGCTGCGTAAGTGATTATTATTATTAGGAGCCCGTAGTGTTCCACAGTAGGGCAATGACCTCCCATCCTTCACTCCAGTCATCCTTGTTCTGAGTCCCTATAAACCAGTACTTAGGTATAATTTATATCACAATGCTCTCGATTAGCTTATGTACGTTTTCCTTATAAACTTAATTTTACAGTTCTAAAACTATAGCTGTTCCTCTAACTTCGATATATAAGAAAAGGTCAGCAACATTTCTAACGTCAAATTAGTTTAGTTAAGGAAAACGTACATCAGAATGTAACCTAGGTTTAGTAAATTCAAAGCCAAGCGATAGATATTCTATTCTTTTAATCAAATTAAATATATTTTTTACTTAATATGGACAAATCTTTAGAAATTCGAAAAAAATGTCACAAATTATACACATGTTTTTATTTATAAAGATTCAATAAATTCGAATCAGTATGCCATTCAGCGTGGCAATGAGGCCAGCGTCTTGGGCACGCTTCCTCCGTCTGATGAGCTGGATCAGGTGAGCTATCTATAGACCGTTTGCAACGGCCTTTAGATAGCCCGACTGTTTCTTTTACTTGTATTTTGTAAATTATATATGTAGGTATTAGTTGTAAGTTCTTTCTGTTAATAAAAGATCCTTAATCAGATAAAATTATTATTATAACTAGCTTCGCTTAACTGGCTTCGCTCGCGTGGTACCCGGTTAAAAATAGCCTATATGTTAATCCAGTACAGGTACTATCTATATTGCAAGTTTCATTCAAATCCGTTCAGCCGTTTAGGCGTGATTGAGGCACAAACATCCAAACATATAACAGATAAAAATTTTAATGAATAATTCTCAATGAATTTATAAATTTGAACAATACGATACCAATACGTTTTTATATTATAGAGTGATTCCTTAATATAAGTCCGTCTACCTGCGATTAAATTTATTTTTTTGCATGGTTTGTTGTTTGTTTCAGCTGCCGGACAAAAACCGACGGGCGGCGATAAAGATGTGGCCAAAACCTAGATATTTAACCTACTTCGGAGTTCATTAATAAATATGCATTTGGTTCAGAAATAAATAAATAAATATTTGCGGACTTTTTCACACAGCACCATCTAGTCCCAAACTAAGCAAAGCTTGTACTATGGGCACCAGATGGCTGATAGAATACTTATATACTTTTTTTGTAAATACATACTTATAATACATAATACAACACCCAGACCCGGAAGAAATATTTGCAGAACATACAAACATTTCTCCCGTAGCGGGAATCGAACCCGCGCCTCTTGCGTCTCAGCCGAGCACTCGCCCACGACGCCACCGAGGTCGTCAAGTCAAGTCTTTAGTAGAAAATACTGGAGTTATTTCGGTTTCAAAATAAAAAACTTATTTAGGTACTTAAAAATATTTCTATATTCATACAAGATTCACCAAATCAGTAGGTACCTACAAGTTACAAATTTTATTACATAAATTTAGCCGATATATATTAAAGAATTGATTATACAATATGACTGTCATTTCCAGTGTATTT
This sequence comes from Scotopteryx bipunctaria, assembly GCA_949320045.1. Classification (NCBI taxonomy): domain Eukaryota; kingdom Metazoa; phylum Arthropoda; class Insecta; order Lepidoptera; family Geometridae; genus Scotopteryx; species Scotopteryx bipunctaria. The sequence continues at coordinate 3,650,554 of OX439440.1, forward strand.
ATCTAAAAAGTTTTATTACTATTTAGATAACGGGTTCATGCATCGTCGTATTGCTTAAATAAGCTATAACATAACACGTTTATTTGAAGTTATTTAATTTGACATTATTATAATGAATGTTACTTGAGTTATATACGTTATAATTATAAAAACTGAATAAACTTTCCTTATATAGAACTTAGACTCTTCAACATAAAATATATTGCATGATTAGTTGCTTTGTACAATCTTATTGGGACCACAGAAGTCAAAATTATTACCAGCTTACCTAATTGGTCATTTAGATATAGTCCAATTAAAAAACATTAGTACTTACATTAGTTAGCACTACTAAGGAATGGCAAAAATTCAATACAGGTTTAGTGCATCGTGTCAGTATTTAAAGAGAAAATCATTACGTCCTTAGAAGTTTATATAATATGCACATTGCACACCGTTCAGTAATATAAGTGATAAATTTGATAGTAATATTTAATCTCGAAGATGGGCAAATCATCCAAAATTCGTACATACGTGATTGCCACCAATGCCCGGGTCCTTTATTCTACTAACGGTCGACAGATCGATCATTATAGCAACGATGTTTTTCTGTCAAAATTGCATAGCGCTTCTCGACAGATACAGTCGTAGTAGAATATTCGAACCGAGCATAAAAGATTCGTTAGAATTTGTTTTAGGATTTCACTTTCAACTAAGCAACTTTGGCATGGAATGTCTTAACGTTTATCCTATCGACGATTGTCGACTCAGTTACCACATTGGCAATTTGCGAGCGTATTTCCAGCTTAACAATTTTATTGTTATGAATTGTAACGTCGTAAAAATGCGGCAAGAAAATAAATCATCTTGAATAAAAAACGCTGCAAATCGCCAGTGTAATAATAACGCCCTAAGCCCTTAGGTCCCAACAAAGACGGCCTAGACTCAATAATTCTTAAACCAACACAAATACGCTCTGACCAATGGCGTTGCTTTTCAAAATGTGAATTTCCCAGGTTTTTTCACTATGTTAAAAATTACTGAAAAAGAAATTATTGATGGAGATATAATTCTGGTGTAAGAAAGCTTATTAAAAAAAATATATATTTAACCCGCATTTTGATCACATTCATATTCCCTATCTAACATTTTCATAACAATATGAAAATCTATGAAAGGTTTTTAAAGTCTCCATCAACTATCCCATTCCATAAACGGACCATCAAAGCCTAAGATACGTATGAATAATTAAAATTACAAAAGGCCTGTTTCACCACCTTCAAGTAAAGTGCGCGAGAAAGCTATTCGCCAGTTAAAGTAACCGCTACCTTATAATGTCAATTACACGACTTTCGAGTAGCTAATCATAGGACTAACCGTTGAAATTGACAGAAGTTACTCGTAACCTTTACCTGCCAAGTAACATTACTCAGGAATTAACTAAGCAACACTTTACTCAGAGATGGTGAACGACGCGCTTACACTTACGGTTCTAACCTACAAGCATCTGAATATCAAGGTCACACTAACAGTTTGAACCTTTATACTATTGAGTTCAAAGAATTTGCAGACTGAGCTAAATTATCCTAATTCAAACTTCTTCCCTCCTTTTTAATTACGTGTACTATGCGTCCGAAACAAAAGGACTTACAGGTAAAGCCTCTATTATATCAGTTTCTGTATTGTTAATTTCGCTTTCTTCGCTACTGATTTCGTCGACCACAGGGCGGTGGCAGCGCGGTACCACTCCGTTGTATTCGCACATGCCGTAGATCAGAACCCCGAAGCCGAGGAGTTGTGGCCAATGGAACGCCTGCCACGATAGAGCTAATGACGCCATCCAGATCACAAATGTTCTGAAAGGAAGAATATTACATTTTAGCTAGGCTGCATTAGTAGTACTTGCATATCTTATATTATAAGAATCTTTGTCCTGACTGACTGACTGACAGACAACGCACAGCCTAAACCGCTGGACGTAGAGACTTGACAGTGTAGGTAAACCTTGGTATGTAGGGGTGTACTAAGAGATTTTTCAAAATTCAACCTCAAGGGGTGAAAAGGGATGAAAACCTGGAATCAATTTTTGGTCTAAAACTGCACATAACCTATTTATATCAAATTAAAGAGCCGATTTTTCTCGTTTAGTTGATGTCATAATTACCTGTAAATTATTTATTTTTGGCATGTTTTTCATGAAAAATAGAATACTTTTATTTTGACATAATATGATACCACAGATTAGTAATAGATGATACAAAACATATAGAAAAGGAACTATCAATGTCAAATTACACTACATTCATTAGCGTCTAAATAAAAATTGTCGTGATAATATTTTGGACTGTTAACACTGCAGGTGGGTTACTATGTGGTCTTAGAACAGGGCAGTAGTTGAACTGCTCGAATTTTTTGTGCTTATTTGTTCTGCATAAGGTTCAAAATGGCACAAAGGAGTCGGGCAGTTCAAATACTGCTCTACTCTAAGAATTCATAGTAACCCCAGTATAAAACATAATAAATATAATAAACGAAGTTGATTTGCTATTCTGAGGTAACTTCCACCGTAATATATTTATACGTCGAGTCCGTTGCGTGTTGTCAAATTCACAACTAGATGGCGCTGCTAAAACGTGACCGATCCTAGAACGCACTATCGAAGCGTTTTAAGGATTCGGTTGTAGTTTTTCTTGTGACAACATACGTTACAGACGGACGGTCGGACTTAAGTGACGTTTCAGTGTGATTCGATCACGATAGAAGGGTTCCGTACCGTGAGATATATAATTTTTGAATAGTTCCACAAATGGAACTTTATGTGCTGTGTAGTCGTATCATTACTATTAGTTCTTATGAGCCTAATTCTCGCTCTAATACTTACGTGAGTGATATTATATTATATCGCAACTTATATCTACTATTATTATATCGATCCCGTGCCAAAAAGCGTATTCTCAATCTCAAGCATCTTACAATTATAAATGCGAAAGTTTGTGAGGATGTTGGATGTTTGGATGTTTGTGCCTCAATCACGCCTAAACGGCTGAACGGATTTGAATGAAACTTGCAATATAGATAGTATCTGTACTGGATTAACATATAGACTATTTTTTATCCGGGTACCACGCGAGCGAAGCCGCGGGCGGCAGCTAGTGTAATATATAAGAAGACAACTGGTTTGCGTTGAGATTTTTATACAAACTTCATCACCCCGCTGTGTGAATTTCATAAATTCCTTTCTTAGGGCACCCCTACACCATAAGAGGAATATACCATCCATGTTTAATGGTTCCAGGAATTTATGATTTAGGATAATGCTTTGATTATCTGTCAGTCAGTCAGTCAGTAAGTTACTTTAATGAAATGACCTCCTCGCCTTCCAAACTAAAGATCGTGGGTTCAAGTCCAGTCGTGTACCAATTAATTTTTAAGGGAAGGGAATAGGGGTCTGAGGATGGAAAGGAATGCTAATCAAATTAAGTATTATATAACAGGAACTAGTACCTTTTCAGTCTCTTCATAATTGCATAAATCATCTACTATAGATGGTAAAACGCCTTTATTTACCGTATAGAATCGAGCACCATTCTCGTGGTCGCCGACATCTCCTTAGTAACGCTGATGCCAGCGAAGTTAAAGAATGCGATCGACACAATGGCCCCCAGGATAGCCACCATGATCTGAGGATTGTTCCCTGAAATACAAAGCCATTGGGTAAGGATTTTATTTTTGTGAGCTGTGGTGGTGAGAGATTGTGGTGGTCAGAAGTGGTTTCTTGTCACTACTTGTTAAACAAGTTCAACAATGCTGCTTGATTCGTGTTCATCATCCTAAGACTCGATAAAAGTATATGCATGAACGAACAGAAACTGGTCTCCCTCGTGGTCCTACTAATAGGATAGAATAAGATAGTAGGACCACGAGAAAACGGCCCCTTCTCCATGCTTGGGATAGAAAGAAAGAAAATACATTCATTGTTTCATTATTAACATCACATGTAACTAACTTATAGGTAATAACCCCGAATACTCAAACGCGACTCAGAGTTAAGCACGTTTCAACTCACGGTTTTTTGACAGTTTCTGATGAAAATCTGTCAAAAAATCGTCATTTGAGATGTGCTCAACTTTGAGATGCGTTTGAGTATTCAGGGGTTAATATATCAAAAGTGTGGGGGTTAATATATCAAAAGTGTGTGATCTAAATCTATCATGTGATGCCAATGAACCAAAAGGCCTCAGCATCATGTCGCTCAACAAGAAGTTGATGCAACGCTGTTTTTCTGACAGGACCAATGTTTTTTTATTCTTATTGTTTTCTCGTGGTCTCATTATTTTGTCCAATTGATGAGATCTGATGAGGCCAAAGGTAGATTCTTTCGTAGTCTTTGAGTGACAGCCAAGAGCCGGTTGGCAAAAGGAGCTCTTGGCTGTTAGGTAAGATAAATAAATTCACCTTTTGGTTACATCAATGGCAGAAAAAAAATTATATATAAATGATATTACTCAGACCAAATAAAAAGAAAAGACCCCGCGCCGCTAAGGTTTTAAGGTTGTGTGTTCCGAGTAACCTAAATTCATAGTATAATAATTAAGAAACGATGCTATTTGAAGTACTTACAAGTGAAAAGTGATTCCGTGAGACTTTTTATGTGATTTGCTGCTGTTTTACAAGTTTTCACAAAACAGGAAGGCATAATTCTATTTTTAAGACTCGTGACGTACTAAGAGCGATGAGCATGGTTTTAGTGTAGGTGTGTGCGTGAGCGTGTATGTTTACTTGCAAGAGCACGGTTTTGTGTGGCTTCACTTTAGTTGTTCGCGGCGCGGCGTCTTCTCTTTTTATTTGGTCTGAGATTGGTTATAACTGAGAACTGGTTGTCAAGGTTTTGGCTGATTGCCAAAATATGTTACATCTCGTAAGTTTTTGAGAAAAATATATTTGCATACAGCAACCGAGGTTAGGAGGTTATCAAAAGGAAGGCTTATTCCCCAAATCCCCCCTAAAATACCCCTTAGAAGGATTTATCGACTAAAAAAAGTTAAGGGGGAAAAGTGAAATATAAAAATGTCATAAAATCCACCTTTTTCAGGGGGAATTTGTGGAATAGAAAACAATATTTAACATCTATATTTCAGCCAAACTGGAGATACAATTTATGTAAACAAATCGTCGCATATTTTTCGTTATTAGGTATGATGAAATCACGTTATTAGTTTTAGGTAAATAAACCTCACAACATAAGTTTTTACACGTTAATTTAACTATTAGTACCACTTAAAAGCTCCATTAACATGTAATGAAAAAGTAAGTTTTATGTTAAGTACTGAAGCTTTTTAAGCATTAGATAGAGAAGGTTTGTGATAAGTCTCACATACCCATCTGCACGAATCCATCGATGACATCTTCTACAGTTCCCCTGGCGTTGTTACCGAAGTGGGGGGGCGCCGGGATCCAGTAGAACATTACTAGTAGGACTGACAGCACTGAGAAACCGAACACGCCTTCCCACCCTACGGCTTGCAGAGGGGGAATGTTCAGACCTGGAATACCCACCGGCCAACGTTAGAACGGCACTACTGGAATTTTAACCATCTAAATAGCTTCCGCCTGCGGCTACGCTCGCCTGGTACCAGGATAAAAAGTGGCCCATATGTTATTCCAGCACACATACTATGTATGTTCCAAGTTTCATTCAAATTCGTTAAGCCGTTACGGCGTGATTGAGTAACCAACATCCTCACAAACTTTCACATATTAGTAGGATAATACATACCTGCGACATACTTTTCTTCATACACCATCTGGCAGGCGGAGATAACCTGCGCTACGATGATGAGAAGGTCTCCCGTTATGAGACTGTTGGTGCCTTTGGAGTCCGCTGGAGGTGAGTAGATGGCGTCCGCGAGACCCACCACCACCAAACCCACTATTATGCTCGCTGTTGACAACAGAAACAACCTTTAACTTCATTGCAAACACAAGACTTTAAGGCCCCGCCTTCCGATCAGGCGCAGTCGAAGCCTGAAATTTTGGAGGGGTCACTAATAATAGAATATGTCGAGTAAATCAGATTTGATTGCACACATTACAAAACAAATGGAAGCCTTCTATTTTAATTGGCATCGCGGCTAGGGGCAGAAAATTGCTTTTTTATATTTAATTTGACGTGTACGATTTGGGGAAGGGGGTCATGTCCCCTGTGACCCCCCCCTTCCGCCCCCCTTCGGACCGCGCCTGCGTCCGATTCTAATGTCGTGAGTTCAAAATCGTGCATCAATGGATTTTTCTGTCCACAAATATTTATTTATTTACTTTAAATCCTTTCACCACATTGGTTCAAAAGAAATAGTGGTACGACTAGTAGTAGTTTCACGGTTTTGGGCTAGTCTTGCTTACGGCTCTATTGTTTTACCTATCTGGCTGCAAACAATCTAAAGAAATGTTGGTAGAATGTTGACGACGAAAAAAATTTGATTTCCATAAAGATGAAGAGTTCATGCCTTATAATTTGTAGATGAATCTACTGTCTGAAGGAAATCACGGGTGTGACGAACAATTCATTAAAATCAACAAAAATACTACTCACGGTACTGATGTTGGCTGAACGGCCATGTTCGAGAAATCACAACGTAAATTTAACTGACCCCAGCAAGATAGTCGAAGTAGTATAATCAAGTCACAGGACCAGACGAAGGGTGGACCGACCATAAAACCACGACCCCCTCCTCTGCAATATATAAAATCGGACGAGGGCTCTACAAATAACGGCCCCCTCGACAGCCCATGTGAACTTTTATTAAACGTGGATTTTTTTAAATAAACTGATAATTGCCATCTAAGTGATCTGCGCTCGACTGTTACAGTTTCTAATAGAGACTGTTGAAAGGAAATCTATCCACACAGCACAAGAACTGTTTCTAATTTTAACAGCAACACACATGCTTGCCTACGTAACTTCTAAAAATAGTTGCTGCCGGCCTCCCTCGAACAGTTGTACTAAAATTACATTGCTTTCAAAATGGTTACAACAAATATTTTGTGGGCAAAACACAAAAATATGTTGACTTATAATTAAGAAATACGTTAAATCATCTATTAACTTCAGCAAAAGGTGTAACGAAGATGATATGCCTCTCATTATGATATAAGAACCATTCAATCATAGAAAGTAATATTTAATTAACATTGCTGTATACAGACTAACGCGATGATGATAATGTACCTACCTATTACGACTCATGAGATACAGCCCGCTGACGGACGGACGGACAGCGAAGGCTTAGTAATAGGGCCCACTTGGCAGCCTTTGGATACGAAAAGGTATAAAGTTAAATAAAACTGAATCCTTTAGGTACACGGCTTCGCTTCGTTTCATATTATTATGAATCAGCTTGATGGAATTTCAAATTACTCATCTTTAATGTAAATAGTTCAAACGTATTGTGTTTCAAATACCAATCCACAGTAAATGCTACATAATGCTGATATCACAAATCGAATAGTGGTTTCGTACTTACTTACACTTACACTATTTATCGTACAGTAAAAAAATGTTTCTCGCATGGGGCCCTCATTTTTATTAGTTGTTTTAATACATCATTTTGTAAGTTGAATGAAAAAGTAAGTTCGTATGAGCCAGTGGCCAACTCTTGTGACGGAGTTTTCAGGCCGCCTAAAGGCCTCCGTCATCGCTTAACGACTTAAAAGCCGGGACCGACAATTTAACGTGCCCTCCGAAGTACGGAAGCGCTCAGCTCGTAATGCCACTTGCGGTCACCCATCTACATTGTGACCGCGCACAACGTTGCTTAACTTCAACAATCAATCAAGAACGTCTAAGCAAGCTACGCCGCGAGATTTATACATCGAGGTAGGTATGTATCTGCAAATCCTGCTGACGCAGCTGTACTGATACAGCATACCACTATGTTTAAGCTACTTTGTAAGCCAATAAGAGCTAATAATAATATCATTAGTAAAAGTCGACTAAGGGATAGTATCCTCCAACATGATGAGATGCAATAAGCAAGTATTCTCAAGGAGGGTTGACGTCAGGTAGGCGGCCGGTCATAAAACACCTTAGCCAAAACTCTTACAACATGATCCAAGGATCATGCTATGCCGACCCCACATAGAGTGGGATAAGGGCAGGAAGATGATAATGAATAATATCATTACGACAGCATTGCACGTGGCGTAATACATTACTGATAAAGTATGTACAGTTTGTCGTTACATCCTACATTATTGACACTTTCCTTTATCTGAGCAATAATTGTTTTGATAACATCCAATTCTGTTGCTGCTTTAATAATGTTTGAATGGTTTGTTTGGAAAGATTGTCTGTGCCGAGACCTAAACAATGTATGGAAATATAGTCAACATGTAGGTCCCAAAATATCCGCCTGCATCTTCGCCCGGTTCATACCCGGATAAAAATATCCGCCTACGTCTTCGCCCGGTACCTACCCGGATAGAAATATCCGCCTGCGTCTTCGCCCGGTACCTACCCGGACAAAAATATCCACCTGCGTCTTCGCCCGGTACCTACCCGGATAATAAGTAGCCAATATGTTACTCCCAGTCGTAAACTAGGTGTATACAATTTTTTTCAGTTTAAGCCATTATGCTGAGCACAAACTTTTTTTTTCTTATGTTTATTTTCTTAAACAAATATTTAAACGAATTTTTGAAAATGAATATAGTCTCACCTGTAATTCCTATCACTAGTCATAGTACATTCATACATAATATCACGCCCGTTTCTCATAAGGGTAGGCAGATACCACGGATCTCCATTTGCTACTGTCCTGACACTATGCTACCCTCATACTATATAGTAATTCTACATTCTGTTTAAATTAGCTTAGGGAAGTTACACATGCAACCAGTTGCAATCACCTTTATACTTAAGAGTGCTATCAAAAAAACTTACTTATGCCGAGCCATTCCCTTGGTATGAGAGATCGGTCAAGGAATGCCATTGACAGCACCGCCACAAACACGATGATGGACCCTCGGAACATTTGGAAGCTGCTTACATAAGTCAGGGTCAGGCCAACGTACATAATAGATGTTCCCACCTGAAAACAGTGAAATTATTGTTTGAGAAAAAAAAAGTATTTATAAAAAATATTTTTATTTTTTATAAATTCCTTTTTTTCTTGCAATCTGCCTTTTTGGGCATCAATTTAGAGTTTTGAGGTTTGGTCTCTCATTGACATTCATGGAATAGGGATAGTGGCATATGTTTATTCCCCATCCATCTTGAGATATATATCTATGGGGTATATGAGATCTTGAGGGGTTCTCCCCATTATTCTGAAGTATTAATAGGTATGCTTGAGTCTCTTGCTACAACTGCCACTAACACCATGGCTGTATTATGAGTTTTCTCTGACTGTACTTGCTAGAGATTTTAGTATGAATACATATCCTATGAACTTGTGAGATGTAGGCACATAGGCAACTTGGCAGGATGTAGTATCCATTCCCAAATTAGAAACATTATTTGTTCTGTGTGTACTTCTCTGCTGGACTGGGAGTAAAGAAAAAAAATAGAATGCGTCCAGCTGCTTCTCTCTCCGAGCATTTTGGAAAAGTCGACTAATGATATGATGAGATACAATAAGCAAGTATTCCCAAGGAGAGTTGTATCATGCATGATTGAATACTGTGCACGGTCGGCACACCGCACAGCATGATCCAGTTTTTGCGTGAAAGAATAACAAACATCCATACATACAAATTTTAGCGTTTATAATATTAGTAAGGTATTTTTGTTTTGCAATGATGATAATGTTCCTAGTATAAAACATTTTCTTTGGCAGGCATTTTCTGTTGAAAGGTAAGTCAGCGATATATGAAACTAACCAAGTCAAACATAGCAGCGGGCATCAGAATGAACGGATTGAAATTCTGGTTGCCTCGTGTCAGGTGATGATCTTCAGTGCCACGATACCGAAGCTGGATTATCTTAAACGCCAACAGGCATAGCATCTCGCCAACAAACATAGCAGCAGCCTGAAAGAAAAATCATAAATAGAATTATTGATAGTCACATATAAACTAAATCTAACAATAAGAATATTTTCTTCATCTAGATCTAAGATCAAATGATGATTTTATGCCTTTATTAATGTCCAACAGGGTGTTGTAAGTTGGCATACAGGTTTTCCAGACTAACTTCAACACACAATTTTAAGAGAGCTAAGTACCTAGATATCAGAACCCTCTTTCCCGCTGGGCACTCTGGGCAAGTACCCAGGGCCCCATGATCGTTAGGGGCCCTCCTAGTTCCTGCCAGATCACTATGTCCATAGAATGTGATGTGCTCAAAAACATAAATTCGATTTTGAAGGAGTGACTAACGATTTTGCACATCTCAAATCTAGAAGGGTTCCTCTTCAATCAACATAGATTCTTAATTCATAATTCTTAACCTGTGAATGCTAAAAGAGTTACTTTTGTCAATTCTATTACATTATCTATTCATTTAATGTGACTGTCAATAAAAATAAATGTAGAAGCTTGCTTATCTACTTTCTTTGTTTATTTTAATAAATTAGTGTTCTATTAGTAATAGGGGCCCCATTATCCTAATATGCTCAGGGCCTCCAATAGGTTAATGACGGCCTTGACAGTACTGGTTGTCTTGATGTTTTATTAAGGCATAATTTATTTATTATTTAGGCAACCCCAACAGAACACTTAATACACACTGTTAAGGATTTTTCACAAAAAAGATAGTACTGTAGATTGTGCACCAACTATAGGCCATTTGCAACAAATTTGCAATTGTATTATGTATGTATGTTCGTAAGAGGTAGTGGCCAACTCTAGTGACGGAGTTTTTAGGCCGCCTAAAGGCCTCCGTCATGGCTTAACGACTTCAAAAGCAACCCTGTGAGTCAGTTCGCAGTGCTGCGCCAGAACTGACTGCGAGAAAGAAGCCCTGTGATGCGGAGGGCTTCACGGAGGGGGTGTACAACTCTGATATACGTGTCTCGGGTTCACTATGACGTGCGGACCGGGGAAGTGGTAGACTACCTCCGTAAGAAGACAGGAATCGTGCTTAGTTTCAAGAAGTTGGATTCTCGCCATAATGTGAGTTTTAATTTAACTCATTTGTAAACTAGTGACGTCGATTCGCGGGACGACTGCAATGTGATCCCTGTCTCATTGCGCTGATGCGGATCAGCGCAATGAGACACCGTGTCTGCGTCACGAGTGTCTAGTAATAAGTTTATATTATTATGTATGTTTATATGGGCCGTAGTTTAAGTTAATTAACATCTTATAATCTTGCCTGAAATAAAGATTACTATTATTTTTATTATTATAAGCCAGGACGCTGTTTAATTTAGGCATTAAAACCTCTTAATGATAATATTCTTCTAGTATACATCCCAACACAAGATGTTAGTGCAGATAAATAGTTTGTTTTCCCTCTACAATAAATTTGAATTAGGATTAGTTAATAAAGTTCTCATACCTGTAAGAATGGGTGTTCAAACACTCTGGACACTCCATCAGAACTTTTGGAGTGGAGCATGTCAGCCCATTTTGTGCTGAGAGAATTGATGGAGCCTGTGAACACCATCACAACAGCCAGCATCTTCTGATACGCCGTCCAAGCCATTCTAAAAAAATATATTTCAAACAATGATTCTTATAAAATGTGTATTTTGTCTTTGAGTTAAAATTTCTGATTTGATTTTAACTCTTGTCTATTCAAGTTGCTTTGGATTCAACGATTGCTTTCCAGCTTATAGGTTGCTGATGCTGTCATTTTATAGATACTAAAATTATTTCCTACCTTACCTATAGGGTTGCCACCCATACTTTTTATTAAGTATTGTACATTATTTCTGATAATTATACTCTATACTCTATGAAAACAATAAAGTAGCTACGCTAAAATACTTTATTTCACATGATCTGATTTCTCTGGGATTTAAAACAGTTTGGTCATAAGCATTTTTGCGTAAAACGGAATGAAGAAAGCTTGTTACTTACTTTTTTTTAATGCAACCTAACCTCAAATGTCAACATTAAGAAACAAAGCATCTCTGAATCTGATTAAAAACAAATTAACTTTAACTTAACACCACACTTACTCAGGTAGTGTAGTGAAATGCAAACATATTTAGATTAAAAAAAAAACTTATATAAATTTACTATAGGCTGTTCTTTACAGCCTATGCACAGTGATAATAATCTATTAATAATAAAGAAAAATAAATTGTACTTACTTTATTTTGAAACTATGTAGTTACTTTCATATTCTATACATTTATTTTATTTATTTGGAACAGAAAATATATTCTTTCGGGTGTCAAAATTTGCATTGGAACTTTTTAACGGGAGGTGCGATTGACTTGAAACTCGGTTTGGTTACTATGAATACAAAATAAATGGACAGCTCTTTCAGGATTTTTCAAAACCACCCTTAATATGGGCTAAAATGGGTGTCAAAATTTGTATGGGAACTTTTTAACGGGCGGTGGCGAACGGTGACGAAGGGCTTGAAACTCGGTTTGAAATCTAACGCGTACGAAGTACGCGGGTAACAGCTAGTATGCAATAAAAAGGTGGCAACCATACTTACCTATAAGCAGTGAACATATTGAAGATACCTATTTTTAAAGTGAAAAACTTAAATACCTACATAAGTACTTTACTTCTCTTGGCCTCGTAAATCACAAAAATAAGAACTTTAATAGTTGAAAACAAAACAGCATCAAAACAATGACAAAGGAGAATAGAGAAAACTGGAAAATCTAAACTATCGGAACGGAAATAGTATGAACTCGCTCTGGCTACATAGTCGTCGTAGCACATCGTAGCAAGTTTTTTACAACTAGGGCCCCTAGCGTTTACCTTATTTATTTTTCCTTTTCGATGTTCTTTTTTTATGCTTATCGCTTCTCTTCTTTCTAATGATGACAAACAAAAACAACTGAAATAACTTTAGAGCGACGTAGGTACGACCGAACGAAGTAGACTCACGAACGAATTTAAAACATATTTCTTCAACTTACTCAACGTTGACAGTGGAAATGTCAATCAATGTCAATGTTAAACAATATTTCTTATCAGTGTCATTTTTGACATGTGAGAGTGCGTTCAATGTCTGAGCTCTTTTGGCTTTTAATAGAGAGTGAATACCTTATTTTTATTAAAAAGAATTAATTAACTTTGCTGCTTTAATTCTAACTCCAGCAGTACAAGGTAAGGATGTAATGAGACTTTTTTGTATTTTTGGAACTTTGCGTCGACTGACGAGTGTAGCATTATATGGCACGATTTAAATTAGTGCCATCTGTTTTATTAAGATCGTAGCACGAACTACGTCATCACAGAGCATTTTGATTTATATTTTGATTTCATGGCTATGTGAACTTCATCTTGTACCACGATTCAACTAGATGACGCTAACTTAAACGACACTAGGTACAGTCAGCGTCAAATTTATATGAGCGTCTAGACTCGTAAGTGATTAACTTGTATTTATTCTTCCAAGGATTAACTAGGTAATTGATTATTCTAAATGATATGAAAAACAAAAAAGCAATTTCATTTTGATATAGGTACTTTTGTTTTGGGAACGTTGTAACGGGTTTTTAAAAGAGCTAATTAATTAATTACTTAATTATTTTATACTAAAATAAAACTACATGATTATGTGTTCACCGATTTAGAGGCGATTCTATAATGGTGGTCTCGAAACATGAGCAGATGCAGCCGGACGCAGTAGGTACAGACTGCTGAATCAGTACTCTCATTTACAGTGAAATGCGTTGAAGATGCAAGCAAAAACTATATCTAAGATTTAATCTAAGGCAGAGGGGTGAGGAGATACCATAACTAGGTAGGTACGCAGTTCGTATCATCATAATATGCACCCAAAGTGTTTAAATTATCTTACTACTCATTGTTTCATTTTTAAATGAGCAACTTCAGGGTTTTCAAATATATCTTAGCAAACAAAGCTCTCAAAGGTAGGTATTTCAAGTATTCACTCAAAAGAGTGCGTATACCTACCGGTTGGTATTTCAAGTATTCGCTCAAAAGAGTTTGTATACTAGCCATAAAGAAGGAATGTTCTTCGATAAAAATATTTATTTCCAAGACGCGGAGGCATCATAGACAGATGCTATTACCGTGAACGTACCGGTAATGGACAGAGACCCAATCATGGACGCATGAAATTTCTATGGCATAAAACAATGGTAAAAATAGTTTTACGAAAATGGAAACCCCCACAGTTGAAAGCATAAACTTCGATTTGACATATTGACAAGTGACATCCGATATAAGTCTTTTCAATTAAAAATGGCGAAGTAAAAAAACTTGTGCGGCGTTATTTTTCAAATTCATCGCGATTTCTTGTGCTAACCCTTAAGGAGGTAAGTGTACATTTTTGTTTGTGAAAAGTATTTCATGAGAGTTATTATGTTTTACTATGATTTTACGGAAAACATTTGAAATTAAACAGATAATTTTAAAGAAAGATTAAAGTTAGAATTTGTTGGAACCATTTAAGAAGGGGTGTACATCACTGGTACGTATGTTTTGCTGTAAAACCAATGATGGACATATGTCCAAACTAAAGTTTTTGAGTCAATGTTGAGTTTTTTAATTAAATTGTCTTCAGATCATTTACGGATATCGGTTGTTTATATAAATCTAAAAAAAATGAAAACTACCAGTAGTGTACACTATGTCCATAGTTGGGTGTCCATAACTGGTTTTCTTATTTTGTTTAGATGGCACCCAAAAAAGATTATATTCCTAAGCAAATGGAAGATGCCATTGAGGCGGTACTAGGTGGTGAATCTGTAGCGGCTGTAGCAAAGCGCTTTGGAGTTCCGCGGATCACTTAACACAGCAAAATATCACGTTAAAGCCATCCAATGTAGTATGGGACTAACCACTGTAATAACAAGCACAGAAGAGAGTATTTTGGGAAAGTGGCTTTTTGCGATGGCTGAAGGAAGATTTCCTATCTCCAAAGTAACTCTCCTAAATAGTGTTCAGCGGATCACTACGGTGCAAAACAAATCCAATCCTTTCACGGGAAACAGACCGGGTAGAAAATGGTTTGTATCATTAAAAAAAACGCTGCACGAGACAACGTGACGGTAGAACAAATAGGTTTCAAGAGATACGACGAATATTTATTCTGTCGATTTGCATCAGGTACCTACTCGAAGACCCAAGCAAAGTTTTAAGCACAGACGAAAGCGCATTCCTTCTTTCATCAAAACCTGGACAAGTGCTTGTGAAGTGGGGTGAAAAACATGTATATGCTGCAAGTGACACTGAAAACAGTTTTGGTGACTGCGAATGCTGCGGGAAAACTTGCACCGCCGATGATAGTTTTCGCATATGAATATTGCTAACAGTGTGCCGGAAGATTGGGGCATAGGAAAGTCCGAGAGTGGTTGGATGTGTAGCGAGATTTTTTATGAATAAATTACCATTATTTTCAATCATTGGCTGGTAAAAAAAGATTCAAAAACCAATTCTGTTTTTCGTAGATGGTTACAAGTCCCATCTAACACTTCGACTGTCGCAGTTATGTTCTGAAAACGGTACCCACACGATGTCCATCATTGGGTGTCCATTACTGGAGATGTGTCCATCATTGGTGGTCGACTACTGGTGTTTAGGTGTCCATCACCGGTGTTTTTGTAGGTATTTTAGAAAAACTTAATTTAAAATGACACCCTAAATGGTAATTTATCTATTACGTATGTATTAAGTAGAGTAAATATCCCGCTATTGTTTACTGTTTACCTCAACATTGTCACTCAAATAATAAAAAAGTTATAGTCAAAAAATTACCACTAAATCCTTAAAGTGTCCATGATTGGGGCTTTCACGGTACCTACCTACTAGCTTGGTCTTGTCTTGAGAGTAAGCCTTCTATCCGATCCACTTGTGGGTTTGCTGGAAAAATTGATGTCGCACGCGCTTTTTCAAAAAGTGTTGTGCCTAATAGCACAACACTTTTTGAACAGTAAACGTTTGGTCTAACGCACTATAGGCACTTACGTAACTAATTAGTTAACCACACTGATGGTGTGTGAAAGTAATTAGGTACCTAGGTAGGTAGTACTGACGTGTAGTACCTAGTAGGTAAGGTGCGTGTAGTAATAGTAGTAGCAATCGGATATTTTGGTATTTTTTCGTCCATGGTATTAGGCGTGTTATGTACCCAAATACATAATATGTATTATTATCTAGCTAGAGGAACGAAACCACTTTGCTGAGATGAGATTGAGACCAACAGCACCTCCCAATAACCAAAAGTGCTTCAAGGCACAACCACTTCAACCACGCGAGCGAAGCTGTGGGCTGAAACTAGTACAAAATACCTATTATTTAGAAAGCTCTTTGTTAGATTTTTAATGATTGCGCTCTGCTGCTGCGGCCCCGTATTCACATAATGCAGCTGAACCTTTATTCGTCCAAGAGCTGAACCTCTTTACATACAGGATAACCTACTTCACAGATTATTGTTATATTACCTAGGTACCTACTTAGATGAACCTCTACCTTTTGATAAATCGTGATCGGAACTCCTTGACAAGCGAAATACCTGGGCTGAGTGTATTCCAATTTCAAACTGAAATGAAACAAACGATAACTGTCATTTTTCCGACACCCATCATTTGATTGCCATCCGTTCTTGAAGTAAGACTATGTAGTATTTTCCATCGTCGATACATAGTTGTTCATGTATTTTTTCAAAATAGTGTCCTTGTTTTACCCAGTTTTAAGTTGAAAAAGTGTTAAAATGGCCACCGCAGATTTTCGAAAGGATGCTACGATGCCAGTGCGACCTAGAAGTGTTTACACAGCTCATTCATATAACCAGGTGACGTTTTATGAGATTTCAAGTAGGCCTACATTGGGTAGGTAGGTAGGGACATTGGGTCCATTTTGTGCAGAGAATGAAGAAAAATAAATATCTACTTGCAAGGTACGTAAGTAGCACCTACTTAGCTAGATAAGTACGTTTATGACAAGAATTAGCCTTTTCAACTAACTATTCTTTTCTTAAGGTAGTTTCCTATTTAATTCAGTTATTAAATAAGTTGCTTTTTAGGAGGAGTCAAACCTATCGGCTTTCCAAGACTATAGCAAGTTCCTAGAAGGTGGTCTCGGGCAGGCGGAGCTGGTTGGCGCCGCTGGCTGGCAGCCTCCGTGGCGCGCCCCCTTACAGCGCAAGGCCCCCTTCTACCCTGGCGATGACATTTACCACGCCGACACTTGGAGGGAACTTGAGGTAGCAACTTGATCCTCTAGAAAATGGCCGCCGCCAGCGGGTGCAAATGAGTGCAAGCGCGCCTGCCTGACGGGAACTAAATTATATAATAAAAAATAAATAAATAAACACCCTACAGTCACATACATAGTCCTGCCTGACCCCACACTAGGATTCCCTGTGTCGTGGGTATCAGGAACTACGAGTACCATGGTACCACAACACCCAGACCCGGGAATCGAACCCGCGCCTCTTGTCTTTGCCGAGCAATCGCTCGTCACGCCACCGAGGCTGTCAGATATAGGTAGAAGGTTTATTCGTTTTTGTAAAACAGTATGTAGATGCTGGTGAACCTCCCTGAAAGTAATTCTGGCGGCGCCTATGCTCTAGAAATTCTAGAATACAACACCCAACGGTATCCTAGATACTCAAGTTCGTATGAGCTAGTGGCCAACTCTTGTGACGGAGTTTTTAGGCCGCATAAAGGCATCTGTCATGACTTAACGACTCAAAAAGTCGGGACCGACAATTTAACATGCCCTCCGAACCACGGAAGCGCTCAGCTCGTAATGCCACTTGCGGTCACCCATCCCAATTGTGACCGCGCACAACGTTGCTTAAATTCAACGATCAATCAAGCAAGCTACGCCACGAGCGCTTCGTTCCTAGATACTGAAAACTTGATGTAGGTTAGGTAGGTACGTAAGTACATAAAAATGTCAGTAAGTTTAAGAAAAATAACGATAATCATAATGTTAATAGGTACTAGAAACAAGGATAAACTCTCTAAATCCACGATTAGGTCAGGTCAGATACTGTTCACAAATCATTAAAAGGGCATAAGGGCAATGTGTACCTAGTACCTACTACCTACGCTTCTACTCGTATATCAAAGTCTCAAGCGAGATTCCGTTGTCTGGGCTTTTTCCTCATGGCCTAACTCCCATAATGAGCGCCATTGCACTAGAGCTCTCAGCATTATTCGTTAAACAGAAACCAATTTAAGATAAATAGGGAGCTACAGAATTTTCATTTTTCTAAGGTAACGGATGTTGTTGGTGGAGCAGGGTACAATGCTTCAGTGACACCGCACGGAACTGTCTGTCTCCGACTTCGGGACAGAGTCAAGTAAGTAATTTTGGATTGCCCGTCTTTTCGTTCTTGTTGTTACCAATTAACCGTCATTATTTTGGCCATTCCTAAAAACTACACCTCTAAGTAGTCTCTTACCTTAATAGAGTGGACATGACGATAGACGGAGCGGTGCGAGTGACGAATGCGAAGAACAACATAATCCTGGCGTTGTCTCGCTCTGGGGCGGCCGCAGCCCTCATCCACCCCAACGGCCGCGTCTACCACTATGGCTCGCGGGTGGAGATCCAAGCGCGCCACCAGCAAGGGAACAACAAGTAAGACTGCAGTAGAACGGCAGACTTTGTGACCGTAAGTCAGACTCTGTGACCGTAAGTCAGACTCTGTGACCGTAAGTCAGACTCTGTGACCGTAAGTAAGACTCTGTGACCGTAAGTCAGACTCTGTGACCGTAAGTCAGACTCTGTGACCGTAAGTCAGACTCTGTGACCGTAAGTAAGACTCTGTGACCGTAAGTCAGACTCTGTGACCGTAAGTCAGACTCTGTGACCGTAAGTCAGACTCTGTGACCGTAAGTCAGACTCTGTGACCGTAAGTCAGACTCTGTGACCGTAAGTCAGACTCTGTGACCGTAAGTCAGACTCTGTGGCCGTAAGGCAGACTCTGTGGCCGTAAGGCAGACTCTGTGGCCGTAAGGCAGACTCTGTGGCCGTAAGGCAGACTCTGTGGCCGTAAGGCAGACTCTGTGGCCGTAAGGCAGACTCTGTGGCCGTAAGGCAGCCTCTGTGGCCGTAAGGCAGACTCTGTGGCCGTAAGGCAGACTCTGTGGCCGTAAGGCAGACTCTGTGGCCGTAAGGCAGACTCTGTGACCGTAAGGCAGTAAGGCCACTAGGGCCACCATTCAGTTAACGCTAGTTAATGTCATACATACTCCAGCGCGCGTCACACGCCACGAAATTGACCTTACATCATGAAAATATTTTGCAGATACGCCAAGATGTGGTACAAAGGGGTCTCGTTCACGGCGGAGCAATGTGCGCTCGTGTACTTAGTGGATGCAGCAGGCACGCGGACCACGACCGACACCTTCCTAGATATGAGCCAGGACTTCACGCTCAACGTGTTTTACAAGTAAGGCATTCGAATGTAAATACCATGTTATAGCGTGGCAATCTAGCGAATTGGTGATCGTTTGGAGTGACGTGGATAAAACCCCGTTTCCACAAGGGGACATTGTCTTAGTTGATGTTCCGCAATACGCGTCCGATTACTTCCTCCTCGGGCGACATTTAAACCACAACTTGGTGTGTGGTGGATGTTACCGTAAAATTGTAAATAGGTACCGTTAGATTATAATCTCAGAGATTGTAAACTGTCTAAAGATTGTGAACCGTAACATTTTTTGGCGCTTCGGCGGCCGCTACCGGGGTACGCTCGCTATGCTCGCTCGCCTCGCGCGTAGGTACTAACGTACTAAACGTAAGTAACTAGTAGTGACCACTACGTCACTACTCCAACCTAACCTAACCAACTGAATTCGATCGGGTGGATAAGTAATAACGTGTTAAATTGTAAGCAGTATGTTACGGTTCACAATCTTTCGACAGTTTACAATCTCGTGAGATACCTAGTTTATAATCTAACGGTATTTACAAATTTACGGTGACATGAATAAGCAAAAATGTTGGCGACAGTCCGGTGTTGCTCCGGACGCAAATGTACCGCGACCGCGACTGCTCACTACATGTATCTACTTTCTCCCCTAGTGAATACATGACTATAACTGGTAAATAGCTGAAAAGAATTGTATTAAATAGCGCATGCAATTCAAAAACTTCTAAAAATAAAGTCTGCAATAGCCAACAACAAAAATTTCGTGCTGATAGGGTAAGTAGGGGCAGGTAGCTCATTTTTGGATAGTTTGATTTGACTTATCAGTTTTCATAAAAAGTTTCCCGCCGAACGATTGAACATTTAATGTGTAGATTTGTCTTGTATTTTCAATCATCTCTGTACCTACTCCACCCGAAGATCAGGGTGTCAAGAAGTCAGTTTCCTTACTACATAATTTAGTCTGACTTTACCCACTGGGCCTACCTTTTCATTTTTCCTTCTTAATTGCGCCATCCGTCACGGATTTTGCCAATATCGTCTGCCAATCTCGCTGAAAGACGACCTATTACCAATTGCTCAGCTAGAGATATTTGCAGCGAGTCTCGCCACGGCCCTTCGTACGTGAACGAGGCGGTTTCTCTACTGCAGGCAGCGCAGTACTGGCTGACCGACGACGGCATCGACAACTGGATCATAAATAACGTGCGAGTCAGCCAGACTGCCGACGGTCTTGTCAGGTAATATATTTCCTTTCGATCCGAAACGACCAAAACTACCTCTGACTTTGGAGTAATCTTCCAAACATTGAAAATAAACTTGCATGTATTGGAAAAAAACCCGTTCATTCCCCTTGACACCCCCATGATTGCACTCGCAGGGTGTCATCGGGAATCACGGCATCCCGTTTAATAAAAAAATATACTAAATAGTATCTAGGTACAATCGTTAAAGGACGGGGGTGCCATGGGGCATAGCGTGTGGGCGTATAAAGGCAAGGGGAACAAAGGCAATTCAAATTTCCTGAATTCCTTCGCAGAATACATCGGTGCAGCCACAAGTACCAACTCCGCACGAGTCCCAGCAACGGATCCGCCTCAATCACCAGTCCGTTCTTGCATTGCACAGCGTCTCTTGGTCAAACTCAGCATCTTTTCGTAAGGTGAGTCTCTCTACTTGATAATTGTCTTAAGCCGAAATTCCAGATAGGATTTTTGCAAACTTTTCTCGATACAGTAATGTTTTAGTGATAGTGCACAAAAGTAGCTGCTTATAACTTCAAAAGAACGAATATTCAGGTGACTTGTGAAACTACTTTTAAAACGACATACTCAAACGCGACTCAGAGTTGAGCACGTTTCAACTCACGGTTTTTTGGCTGTTTCTGATGAAAATCTGTCAAAAAATCGTCATTTGAGACGTGCTCAACTTTTAGATGCGTTTGAGTATTCGGGGGGTTAGTGTTACGGCTTCATGAGGTCTGATGATGAAACGTTTGCAGACGCGGCGAGAGGCGGATGCACTTCGATGGAAACTCTTTCATCGTCCGGAACGCAGGCCACTCGGCCGGCTTCGATGACAAGAACCAACTGAAAGTGTACTGAGCCACGCTCCAATCCACATCTTAGCAATAATTCGGGAATAGTCGATGCTTCGTTCGGAGTTCTTGCCATTATAAAAACACTATACCTTTATCTAGATTTAAACGGAACTGGTGGGACGGTCGTGTCCAATGTTTCAGTGCCCCCCCTTATTTACGCGACTTCGTGTTTGAAGATTGAGTTTTTGATGTTTTTTTCTATAGTTTACGCTCTTGCTGTCGAGGTCTCGATGCTCATTTACCGGAAGCCACGCGGTTGTAGTGAATAAGGTTACAGTTTCATGAAAGTGTGAGATCATCGTTTGATAATATGCTTAGCCAGCTATTGCTTTCATTTTTTATGGGCCCGAGTGCTATTCTTCAATGTACTTTTTCAATCGTTTCCGTTCACAAACCTATAGACACTTTGTGACAGTTTCAATCTTAACTGTCTCATAAAAATGAGTGTGCTGGGCAATTTGTTTTAAGCAGAGCGTTGATCGACAAATATTTTAGAAACAACCATTTTAATACCTAAGTAAGTAAGTACCTAAGTACCTAAGTGTT
Organism: Scotopteryx bipunctaria; assembly: GCA_949320045.1. NCBI lineage: Eukaryota > Metazoa > Arthropoda > Insecta > Lepidoptera > Geometridae > Scotopteryx > Scotopteryx bipunctaria. The sequence continues at coordinate 3,672,663 of OX439440.1, forward strand.
ATCGAAACCAGGTTGTTCAACTATACCTACCGATCATACGTTTCCTTTCTCCAAGCCATACTCAATATTATTCGGATTTGATGCAGTCGGGCGCATGGGACTATTTGAGAAATAATTAGACCTGTGTATATCCGGAGTTCGACTACATCAAGTTCAGGCTTTTCTACATCAAAGAATATTAAATATTCTTCGTCTTCTTAGTGTGCCAAGCCAGTGTTGTGCCAGGGTCACTATTCCTACTCCATAAAACGACACTGAAAACATAGTTCATCAATCACCTTTTTCTAATCACCAACACCCAAAGAACAGTGGTAATCAATTCGTGAGAAATGCCAATTTTAGTAAACTTATATTTTTCTAATGTAATATTCACATCGAGATTTCTCGGCAGCTACATACAACCTATCTGTCATGAAGTGTGTTTGTTTGGTAATGACGACTTGTTCCATTAGTTCCTGGTTGTATAAAGTTCCAAGTGTGTACTTGTTGTGAAATAAAGCAGTGTGCTTTATGTATAAAACTGTTGTTTAAATTTATTAATTTCTTTTCAAACTAAGATCTTAGGTACTACGTAGAACTACAGGCATGGATCTTGGCGCTGACCTCCGATGCGTAACCGATTTAGGAGCTTAGTGCAAACTTTAGCACTTTGCCGACTTTTGCAGTATTTATTAGTTTGACAGCCTCAGATCAAATTTGACAGCTAACAAAATTACCTTTCAAATGATATACCACAATCTATAGTTCATTGGACAGAAAGTGTAAAAATTTATCTTGATCAACTCGAGATGAAGCGATTCCAGTTTAAAGCTCGCGAGTGTACTTTCATGATGAAACAATGTCATTATTATGACGGGTAGGTATTCGTTTTTTTTTTTATTTAAACTTATCTATTACCTAGGTAGGTATTTCATTTAGATTAATACAATATTTTGAAATATACATTATATTCACTTGTCGAGGTCGTACGCCCGTAAGTCATCAGTGAATGGAAATAGGCATGATAAACAAAACTGCTTGGCAGAACTTTCATCGCTCAGTTGCCTTCTTGTTGCCTTAGGGTTTTTACGGCGGCCGGCGGCTGCGTAGGCCACTTTCAAGAGAGTCATATGTACTAACCTACCATGTCAATTTATTATTTATTGTATTTTGTGCTGCATCATTATCGGAGACATTTCCAAAGAAGAACCTCACAATTTTAGTTTTATCCATCATATCGATAACTATCAGCGCCGCCGCCGCCGCCGGTGTTGGTCACCACATAGTCGCTACCAACAGCTACCAACATTCTAAGATTAGTACTCATTTACCTACCTATTTAATCTTCTTTTTCTTACCCATCCACATATTTTGTCGGATGGACCCAATCAAATTATACATAATATCAAAATATACCTTACCTGCCTAGCTTATATCTATAACCTATGATACCCATAGGACTATGTGGCTTTTGTAGCTAGGATTGGTTGCATAAAAAGATGCATGATGCAAACGCAAGATTATAAAAAATGCGCAGCGCGTAGCACTGCCGACACAACCCTAGTCTTTTGTAGCTAGGCGCTACGGCTACCCCGCGTAGATAAACGCTAATCAAAATTCAACTGTATCCTTGTCTCAATAAAATCGATAATGGGATGCAGGAGATGTTTTCGTAGACGATCTCTACACGTGCCCTATAGCAACCGGACCATAATCGTCTCGTGGCAGTCAGCGTGCCGCTTTTCACAATGTAAACGATACTCCAGTAGCTCAACACGCGCAACTTACTTTTATCGTAATATCGTTTGCACTAAAATGGAACAGAACAAACTTAATTTCATATCTAATAAGTGCATTAACTTAGTGCGCGTGGGATCATTTCTCATCCCCGTCAGGTTAACCATAAGAATTATTTTTTACAAGGTGGCAATAATAATAGGGCCCGTATTCAAAAAATATTATTATGCTTTATGCAAGCATAGTTTCGCTATCATATTTCCATCGAAAACTGTCAAAAAATCTTTGCGTGTGCTTGTACGTAATCTGGTAATATTTAGTGCATTCATCTTGTGAAATAACAAGAATGAATTTGAACATGAATTTCTTTGGCCACAAGTACAGCGCGGGAATGCTCTTAAAACTTTGCCAATGACCATTTTTTTTTGTTTTGGTTCTTGACCTTATTTATTATTAATTTGTTATATAATACTAGCTGTAGTTCGCATTGTACCCTACCTATATTTTATTCCAGAACACTTATCAGGTACCCCTATGTATATTCCAAGTTTCCTTCAAATCCGTTTAGCCGTTTAGGCGTGATTGAGGCTCAGACATACAAACATCCTCACAAACTTTCGCATTTATAATATAAGTAGGATAATAGATAGGTAATATAATGTACCTACTTAAGTACCTAATGAAATATTACTATATACCTAGGTATATAACTTAGATAAGAAAACGATATCAGAATGAGTGGGTTAGGCAGGTAGGTACCTAGGTACCTATTTACTGATCTTATCTAAATAAAAGTGTTAGATATCGTAAGTATTTTATATTTGAAAATCTACCTACATATAATTGGCTCCGGAATGTTGGTTTGATACAAGATAAAAATAAGAAGATGAATCACTGTTTATAGGACGCAGTGGCGCTAAAGCGGCGGGTGTTGTATTGATCGCAGCGAGCGCTGGACGCTGCCGCGCGCCGCGCCGCGCCGGTGGCGCCGCTGGCGGCCGGCGGCGTCAGCCTGCACGCCGGTTGTCAAACACGTGACGTAACCGGTAGCGCGCATATCGCCACCGGCCGTCGCTCAGTACGTCCGCGTTCGAGTGCTCCTTCCCGCGCTGCGTAGCGCCCGAGCTCTCGCGTATCTGTATCACGGTGCGCCGCGCGCCGAAACAGGTGAGGCAGGGATCCAACACCCGCCGCCGTCGGCCCCTAACTCCCTAAGTGCCCCTTCGACCGCGACTCATCCAATGTTTATAAACAGCCGGCCGCATCCATTCGCTCCCTCTTGTTTTTGACGCGAGCGACCGGCGCCGGCGATCAGCCAGGACGGACCTCCTGTTTGATCATCATTGATCAGCGCTAGCAGCAAGTTTGTAGGTATGCTTGCATCTGTTTACTCCTTTTTGATACCTACAGTATTTTACGCATTTGCTCGCTCTGACGACAGCGTTCACGTCATTGCACTATTGCCAGCGAGCGGCACATAACAACTAAACTATGAATAAGGGGACCTTAATACCAAATCAAGAAAGAAATGATCAGGGCTAATTATAAATATTGAATGCGAAGAGGGATAGATTATATAGAGAACACGCGATAGAAATTGATTGAAAATTAGGATAAATTAATGTCAGTTTCCAGAACTAACAATTCACTTTCATAAAAAACATAAACTACGACTATGTTAGGTAAATTACTCCAAATTACTACTAATTCGTAGGTAACGTTTTAGGTAAATTACCTAGTGTAATTGATACCTATGGATTTCCGCCTCTATCTATAACTCTGTCGATGCAGTCCAGAATTAGGCAAGGTAGAGACAAGAATATTTACTTTTTCCATATAAGTAGCTTGGTTTTAAATTTACCTCTTGCCGGCAAGTACCTAGGTATCTACACATCTTATAAAGAGGATTTTTTATGTTTGTAACAAATAGGCTCCGAAACTACTGAACCGATTTAAAAAATTCTTTCACCAGTAGATAGCTAAATTATTGCGGAATAACATAGGCTATAATTTATTTAAAAAAAATAGGGATCCGTACTAAAACTCCAATAATGTAACCCGAGGTGTAAAAAAATTACCTAAAAAAATCTTAATTTGTTAAATACCCGCGCGAAGCCGGGGCGGGCTGCTAGTAAGTTAATAAAACAAAAGTAAGAACAAAAAGAGAATGTGATAAATAAAACCATGTTTATCGTATTCCTCCCACCTCGTTCTTTGCCGAAAACACAACACTCCCCTAGCTAAATAGATATTAGGGTGGTTTGGGGGCTCATTGCAAGAGAGTTCACTATAAAGATCACAAATTAGCTCTAAAATTATTTGTAGTTTTTGTCTAGGTTTACTACTAGGTACCTAGTAAGTACTACATTTAAAGTGCACCTCAATAGCTCTTTTCGTGCACTTTGACACATGTTTTCGAACTTTTTAGGTTTGACGACAAGCCGGTTTTCTCAGGATGATTTCTTTCACCGAATGAGACCTACTGGGATAGCGTGCAAAATACTTTTTAATATATAATAGAGAAATCCATTTGCGCACGATCGGCTTCAAACTCCGGCCATAGGATCGGAAGGGGTTCGAACCCTAACTTTTCCCAATTAATAACATCAGTACCTTTTCATAATAGGTATATTATCCTCTCCAACATGATGGATTATCCTTATGGGCTGATCACCTATCACCATGTTCACCATATTCACCTTAGGACTTTGAATTAGGAGTGGCTGCAAGTTTTCTTATGATAACTTGTGGCTATGCCCACCATATTACGGATATGGGCGTGATTATAATGTATGTACTAGTTTTCGTCCGCGGCTTCGCTCGCGTGGTATCCCGACAAAAAGCAGCCTATATGTTATTCCAGCACTAATACTATGTTTGAGAGCACCGGTGGTGTTGGTAGTGACCCCGCCTTCCGATCCTAAGGACGTGGGTTCAAATCCGGTCGTGTACTAACGGATTTTTCTGTGCGAAAAATTTATGTACGCTATATCAGTAAGTACTCAAACGGTGAAGGAAAACATCGTCAGGAAAGCCGCGGCTCAGTCAGCTCCGCACGTATTGACCATGTCTTTCCTGTGGACAAGGCCGACTAAGCTGAGAGGATGGATTGGGTGCTCGGCAAGCCTACTCCATCTTAATTCGTCCCGGGAACTAGTGTCCCGTTAGTGAAGGTAAAACTTGCCTCCTGACGCAGTATACTTAAATCATCTACTATAGATGGTAAAAGGCCTTAAATATACTATGTATATTTCAAGTTTAATTCAAATCCGTTCAACCGTCACGTCGTGATTGAGGCACATAAATTGTCACATCCTCACAAATTTTCGCATTTATAATATTAGTAGGATTGAGTTAACATATACGAGTATTATTATCACGCTGAGGTGGACATGTCCCAGTATAGGTTACCTAGGTGCTTATGCATTTTATGCTTACTTAGGTATATAGTTACTGCAACTCGCTGCCGCCGGCCGAGGTGTTAATCTTACGACATACCTATTGCGTAAACGAATGTATTTCCAGATTCACAGATCAATAGTTGTTACACTAATTTGAATTGCTTAATTCAGACTCTGTGTGGACATTTATTATGTAGTGGAACTGGCGGAAGTCTCCGTGACTTGTCCGCGTTCACTTTTGTTCGTGTAAATTGTAGGTATATTTCGACGGAGTCTGCTGCAATTCAATACCATAAGAGGATTGCACCCTCTAAATTTAATGGTTCTTTGGTTTTCGTACTTACTTCAGTACGTAAGAGTTTTTACTCTACTAGCTTACAAATGTTACCCCTTTTTGAGGGTAATTTCGAAAAACCCTGAAACGCGTGTCCATTTATTTTGTATTTAAAATATTTCAATCGAGTTTCAAGCCAAACGCACCGCCTGTTAAAAAGTTCCCATACAAACTTCGACACCCCATTTAACCCTCTTTTATAAGTTGTTTTGAAAAATCCTGAAACACGTGTCCATTCATTTTACATTTATAGTATCTAGAACGCGTTTCAAGCAAATCGCACTATGCGTGATTTTATGATTATGATTATTATGATTACATAGATTGGGGTTGCGCTACTGGTTGTATTTTACCTACATTATCGCAATTCGTAGTAGTTTGCAATGCAGTGCATGGTTAATGCGACACTGCAATGGGACACTTCTGCAAATTAGCTAATTTATGCTCAATTAGCTTCCGCCCATGGCTTCGCTCGAAACACCTAGAGAAAACTTACTAATAATGTTATTCTAGATCAAAAACTGTACTTTCCATTTTTCATCCAAATCCGTTCAGTCGTTTCGCTGTAACCGAGGGTGAGATACAAATATAAAGATCGTCATAAACATACCGATTTATTATTAGTAAACTTTTTATAAACCAATGTATCTTTTTTATACCTACATATTAAAGAGACTGTAAGTGAAATATGACCCTGAAGAGACAAGTAGCGTTAGGCAACATTATCGATTACAATAACAATAATATTCACGCCGTCCTTGGCCGCACCGCATACGCATAATGCGCTTATCTCACAGTTAGGCCGTGTCCCCATTGGCGCATAGTGAGCGACTGACTGTTCGCTGGCTAACTCTGAGCAGGGCGTATCGGTCGTTAACTCAGTATAGAGTTCGCAGCGTACTGTAGCGTATTAGCCGCGAAGCGCTTGCAAACTCTTGGGATGGGAAGGTAAACAGTCCAACTGATTGTAGTGAGCGAACTTGCGCGCATCGTTCGCTTCTAATCGGCCGCTTACTGAGTCTGCAAGCAAAACGCCGCAAGTTGCATACATTACGCGCTGTATCGAAACTCCATTTCAAAATTATAGGGAGGCAAACTGGAAGGAAACAATTAGCCGCTCACTGTTCGCCTAATGGGGACACGGCCTTACCACTGCGTATAACACGTGATCGAAATGGTGAAGTATAACATCGTAAGCAAAAAGTTAAGTACGGCCGGCCAAAAATGTGGTCTACCTGAGCTAAGTGGTAAGCTTGACCTGCACAGATGAGCAACATCCACGCTCTGGTTTACCTGTACAGTTCAATTGTACAGGCAAATCTGTCAGGTACACCTAGGGTTGCCATATGCCCCATATTTTACGGGTTACCTCGTCTTTTAGGGTATAAAAATCCAAGAACCCCTAATTATCAAAACAAAATACGGGGTTTTAAATAAAACTCCCGTATTTATTACAATTTCGGCTCGGGGCTTTGATTTTGGCGCGGTGTGAGCTGTGAGCATGTAGCAAATACATATTATGTTTGGACGTGCCTCTGATTACCCCAATAGACACCATCAATGATCTCGAGAGCTTGGAATTTTTTAAGTTGTCTAAACTGTGCCTGGAGACACTGTTTTGAAGGTGATTTTTTATGCCTCCCGTAAAAATAGAAAACTCGGTTTTTGATGCTGGTAACACTTAAATCAAGAAGTGGCAGGTGGTAACCCTAGGTACACGTACCCTAGAGTGTATGACCTGCTTAAGGTTAAAGCTCATTTGCTCGTCATAAAACAACAAAGTTGATTATCCCTTGCAATAACATTCTGACAGTTATAATGTACTAGCTGCCGCCCGCGGCTTCGCTCGCGTGGTACCCGGATATAAAATAGCCTATATGTTAATCCAGTACATGTACTATGTATATTCCAAGTTTCGATCAGATCCGTTCAGCTGTTTAGGCGTGATTGAGGCACAAACATCCAAACATCGTTACAAACTTTCGCACTAGATGGCAGCACAGGTAAAGTTAGTACGCGCTATCGTTGCGTTTTGAGCTTTACGCCGGTAATTTCAAGCAAACTCAGACTTTTCAATTTTATAATATAAGTAAGATTTGGTTACACCAGAATTTTTGTCAAAACTGGTAGACCACTTTCTTGGCTCCCCGTATCTACCTACATGCTCTAGAATGCGCTCATGTTTTATATGAATGTTTTACATGAAAAATCAAATAAAAATTGATTGGCGCCCACTGAAATAAAAACAGAAAAGTTTGCCGTTCGCTTTTTATTTGGGTCCAGTCAGTATAATTGTATTCCCCTACGTCTCGCGCCGTCCATGTTAGTCTATTGTGACCATTATGACTGATTTGGTCTATAGACGGGACCTCTATTATACCTACGCATTGGGCACAAGCCAGTCTCAAAAAACGACAGCAAACTGACGCGTTCAATGAATCGCGTCTACACAAAACCAGTGATTGAGCCTAGAAGTAACATGGCCACTGATGCCTGATTCCTAAATTCTACTAATTGGCGACGGATAGAAGGTTACATACATATTCTTTCTAAAAAATTCTATGCCAAATTTTTGCTGCGGTAATTTGCGTCCGTACGTTGCCGTTGCTAATAATTTAGCCTCCGTTGTCCGTTTAATTGAATATAGAGTACTAGCTTTTGCCCGCGGCTTTGCTCGCGTGGTATCCGGACAGAAAGTAGCCTATATGTTATTCTAGCAGCACATATACTATTACTATATTCCAAGTTTCATTTAAATCCGGTCAGCCGTTACGTCGTTATTGAGGCACAAACATACATCGTCACATTCACACATCCACACAAACTTTATTCTCATTTATAATATCAGTAGGATGAGTCTAGTCACTGGGCCCCTTGAAAAGAGCTGTTGTCTCCACTTCACATATTAATTTATATCAGTTTTCCTGCTAGTTGAAAGTATATGGTATGTCATACAAGCTGAAAAAAAGAACCGAACTCGATAACCACACATTAAAAATATCACAAATCACCATGTATAAGCGATACACATAGATGAAAGTAAGACCCTGTAAGACCTATGTCGTGCGCTCTGAACAATAAATCGTGTGTTGTTTTTAGTCTGTGGGATGCGTTTTCCCTTTTTAGTGAGTGCCCAGCTTAACTGTTCACATCACGCTCGGTCCACGACTGAATGAATTACTAAATCAAGAAGCTATCGCCGGCTTTATCTCAACATAACGTTCTATTTAGATTAAACTTTAATTACCTATGGCTCTAGTTGGAGGAATTAATGGGCAACTTTCTTATTTAAGCAGCTTTCGACTTGAATTTACGCGGGGAACTTGGGGTGGAGGTGCCTAACTAGATATAAGCCAGCGAAATTGCTGAAATGAGGTAATTTACAATTTGTCGTCAGATTTATGTTTAGAGTGGTGTTGGCGACCAAATATAATAACATCATTCGTAATTTGTAGATGTCTCTTTTTGATAGGTTTAGGACATGGTTTTTAAAAATCTTTATGAGTACTTAAAGAATATGTTTACGTACTTAGTGCTAAAATTGTGGAATTCAATGTTCAAACCTATCTTTCAATGCAAAAAAATAATGACACGAGTCTGACACGACACGAAAATAATAGTACTATAACTAGCATTGGAAACTTTTTGCTGTTTTGCATTCGTCTATTATAACCAGGTAGGTAACATAATTTGCTATTCGCGACCTAGATCCAGTTGATTTGGTGAGGTCATACCCGAGGCCATTGCTAGGTCTATATGATGACAGGAAGCGTGCATTTTCTTGCGTTCGCCAGTGCTAAACGTGGGACATCCTGTTTGAAGATTTGCTTTGTCATTTCTGCTGAAAGCATCATGAAGGGGACTATATCTTCACATGTCACCAAGAAGTCACATGTCATGAAAAAAGCGTTGTGGGTACAACATTTTTACCGACTTACATACATATATATCACGCATGGAGTGGGCAGAGCCACAAGTAATCATGAGAAAACTTGCAGCTACTCCTGATTCAGAGTTCAGATGGTCCATTTTTACCGACTTCAAAGAAAATAATTCAGAACTTCCTTGGTTCTGGATTCGCTGTAAATTAATTTTTGCATGTAGTTATGGTAGGTGAGTGTGATGATTATGATAAGCTCGCTGCATGGTGTATAAAGTTTGATTCTAATGTGGTCCCATATTTTTTTATATCTGAGGGATATTACATTTCCTGTAAACTTGCTGGCACATTTTTCTGAACGATTTTAATTTGTTTTTTACCCACGACGGAACGGAGAAGGTATATGCGTTTGGCCTAATAGGTCGTACGTATGTTTGTTTATTTATTTAATGGTGTTTGTCTGTTACCACTTTCCTCATAAACTACTGAACCAATTTCGATGCGGTTTTTTGTATTTTATTGGTGTCAGGGTAGGTTCATAGATAGGTTTTACGGCCATAGCCCACCAGGGGGCGCTGCAGCAGTTATCATAGTATTTTGCACCTCGGAAACTCAATAACTACTAAACCGATTTCGATGCATTTTTTTTAATTATGTTAGTTTCATTTCAGATATGGTTTTTAGATTATGCCGTTGATAACAATTTTCTTATCGTCGTGGAGTTTATAAGAATTTAATTTTTGTTACGTGTTATTCCAAACAGTGGAGTGACCAGTTTCAGCTCCAGTGAAACGACAACTTAGTGAACTGTTAGGTGCTATAAAGAATGCCCCCAAGGAGTTTTATGTTCGGTTCCATAATTCTCCTAACGGACGAGGGATCGTTCAATACCATAACAACAATGTTATCTGTCGAAAACCGTCATACATTTTTGGATAGTTAAACTTGCCATTGTAATAACGATTCGTCGTGCGTCGGTAGAATATTGGAAACGGCAATTACCTAATCTACAATTTGCTTACTATCAGTTTCTCGTGTTTTTCATAAAATCATATTTTTTTTAATTTAGTACAAATAAAAGGTATTCATGACTGTCTGTTTACAAGCATCATGTTTATTAAAGCGATTTGGCACATGTCCACTATTTGTCTTGGGATAACAAATCGTTCTTGAAAAATTGCATATTTTGCCAAAATTGAGAAGAAAATCATCTACGGGCGAAACGTTTTTGAGGTACAGCTTCCGCGCGCGGCTTCGCTCGCGTGATACCCGGATAAAAAGAGCCTATTAGTTATTCCAGCACATTATTACATGTACTATGTACGTTCTCTTCTCTGCTGGACTGGAAGTAAAGAAAAAACATAGAATGCGTCCAGCTGCTTCTCTCCCCGAGCATGTTGTAAAAGTCGACTAAGGGATAATATACTCCCCAACATGATGGACCTACGAGGATATGGGCGATTGGCTGATCACCTGTCACCATGGTTCTATCTTGAGACTAAATCAGTAGTGGCTGCAAGTTTTCTTATGTTTACTTGTGGCTCAGCCCACCCCATTAGGGATACAGGCGTGATAATATGCATGTACTATGTAATGCACGTGCTCGAATACTACGAATAATGCTCCAACTCGTATAAACATGATTGTAAAGGGATAATTTTCCGAAAAAATAGCAATTCGTGATTTCTTGCCCTTATTATGCCCCGTGCTGGGCAAGCCTACTTCATCTTAATTCGTTCCGGGCACTACAGCGTCCCGTTAGTGAAGGTAAAAGTTGCCTCCTGACGCTGTTTAAATCATCTACTATAGATGGTAAAAGGCCTTAGAAGTACCTACCAACAAATTATAACAAGTTCGCTGTCAAAACTACAGAGCGGTGGCGGTGCGCGGTGTTGGAGTCACGAATGGCACAAATTTAAAGTCCAACGATTTCTTAAGCTTTAGGCATAAAAAGATTTGGTATTGCACGCCAACAAGCCGCCAGTAAATCCTACTAATATTATAAATCATAAAGAAAAGGAAAGTTTTATTTTGTGCCGTAAAAATCATTTAACAAAGTACAAGTTAGGAATCGTGACATAGTAGGTAGATAGACATCTTTATTGTCACTCAGCTTATGATAAAGTAGCTTTTGCTCTTGTAACACTGATTTTCTGGTTTGGTTATTGACGTTGTGAGGATATTTGTATCTCAATCATGCTGTAACGACTGAACGAACTTAAATTTTGACGACCTCGGTGTTGTGACGGGCGAGTGCTCGGCTGAGACGCTAGAGGCGCGGGTTCGATTCCCGCTGCGGGAGAAATGTTTGAACATGCTTTACTTGCGTCTCAGCCGAGCACTCCGCCCACCTCACCACAGAGGTCTGCAGAAATTTATGACTTTTTCAGATTTTCAGAATGATTGATTGCTAGTAAGCACCTAATTAATGCATTGAGTTAAAATGCTGACATAGCTTATTTTCTAACTTAATTTAAAAATGAGATCTTAAAATTGCTTAGTTTTCATACACAAAATTGGTTTTGAACTTGAATCTGATTGGATTACAAATATTCAAATTGATTAATGGGGCCAATTACTGCATAAGCTACCCTAAGCTGTACAGTCAACCAGAAAAAGAGGTACCTACCTATTATGTAATGCTTGTCCTTGGTTCCTATCTCTAAATATATAAAAAACTAACGTTTCTGACTGACTGACATCAACGCACAGCGTAGGTAAACCACAATTCCTATAAGCATGAAACTTAGATGGTCTAGATGTGCATTGAGACAGAAATTTCCGAAATTCAATTCCTCGAGGACTCAGCAGAAAATGAATTATTTTATGAAAAAAACCGGTCAAGTGCGAGTCGAACTTGCACACAAAGAGTTCCGTATCATTGTACTTGAACCTAGATAAAAGTTTCTTGTATGAGGCCCCCTTTTATTTAAAAAAATACACATAAAAAATTCAGCTCTACCTATTACGGTTCATGATGAGATGCAACGCGCTGACAGACGGACGCACGGACGGACAGGTTTAGTAATAGGGTTCCGTTGGCACCTTAACCCTAAAAAGTCAATGCGAAGAAAACCACGAGTCGTTCCAATGGATTGTTATTTGAAATGTGCGTTACGTGATCATTGATTGACCTATTCTATTGTCAATCCTCATGCGCAATTTCCCCCCAACAACATCAATGCATCGGCAGGTGACATAACCACATAGGTGGATCCAGTTGATAGATTCCAATAATAGGTCGCTCAGCCGTGCCCATGTCTCATTATTGAACATTCACATCGAAAGCGTTACTCAAATGAAGGTCTATTATTAGTATTTTATTTATTCCTTATCCTACTAAAATTATGAATTCGAAAATTTATGAGGATGTTAGGATATGTGGATGTGACGATCTATGTTTGTGCCTCAATCACGCCGTAACGGCTGAACGGATTTGAATAAAACTTGGAATATACATAGTATGTGTGCTGGAATATCATATAGGCTACTTTTTGTCCGGATATCACGTGAGTAAGGCCGCGGGCGAAAGCTAGTTTTACATATTTTTTTGTTCTTTATTTCTAAACTAACCGCCAGATTATTAAAGTAACGTTATCTGCAAAAAGCACCATCTGACAAGACGAACCAAAAGAAGCGTGGCCCTACTCCGAAATCTTCTCAATTTAATCTCAGAGCAAATTAATTAACAAAATTCCCTAAAACAAACAGTTAAGGTCAAAGATCAACGAGATACCCCACATGATGCGGCTTTGTGATATAAACAAAAAATTCCACAAACAAGCCACCTACCTACCCAACAAACCAACACACCACAAAACCAAGGGTTACAGCCCTTTAATACCCTATTATGAGAGGCTCACAAAGCTCAATTCGGAATACAAAAAATATCAAAATTGCTGCCATATCTGACGGCGTATTCAGTCAAATCTCCATATTTTCTTTCTTTCTTTTTTTCTATAATGTTACCAGATAGCAATTTGGAAAATCCTCTATCATTATTTTTTCCCCTTTTCTCGAAGCGTTTCGTGATCTTCAGGATAAGATGGCCTCGGTAGACTTATCAAACAAACCAAATACCAATTTATACATTTTACGACAAAAATACGTTGGCAACGTTGTAATCCACTCAACTACTACAAACGTTGTAATCTACCATCCGTCGCCCGTTAGTTGTAATTGCTCTATATTCAACTAACAAGCTTCTATACTAACCCCCGAATACTCAAACGCGACTCAGAGTTGAGCATGTCTCAACTCACGGTTTTTTGACAGTTTCTGATGGAAATCTGTAAAAAAAAATCGTCATTTGAGACGTGCTCAACTTTGAGATACGTTTGAATAGCTTCCAAACTAATGACAAACGTTTAGAATAAAACCAGCTATGTCTCAGCATACGGCAGTTTTCAGAGTTATCAGGGTAGCCGCCAGAACCCCAAGAAAGGTAGATTTTCAAAGTAAGCGTCGTCAGTGACGCCGCGACAAAGTTACTAGTAAAATATATTGGAACGTCGCGTCGTTCGCCTTATCATTGCGCTCAAAAATGACGCTTGCTCCGGTAGTCTACCTAACTGCTGCCAAAATAAACGAGTGTTACTGTATGACGGGCGATTGTCCAGCTGAGACGCAAGTCAAACTCAAAATCACAATTTTTTTATTCCATAAAATCACGAGGATCACTTGGACACGTCTTAAATCTAGAGGCGCAGGTTAGATTCCCGCAGCGGAAGAAATGTTCTGTAAATATTTCTTCCTAGTCTGGGTGTTGTGGTACCATGTTACTCGTAGTTTCTGACACCCACGAAACAGGGAATCCTAGTGTGGGGTCGGGACTATGTATGTGAATATTGAGTGTTAAAAAAAAACTATTCATTCATTGTAACCTTTGTTTATGCGTGACCTACCTACACCTACAGAGCTGATTACACCGCCAGCTTTCGCTGTAAACGTGGTCTGGGCTTAAATTGTCTACCAACTGCTAGATAATCTGCAGCCTGGTCAGCGTAACCAGGGTGCGGCTTCATTATTTTGACCAATACGGAATGAGATCGATGACGAATTCCCGACTTCATCAGATCCGCTTGCTGAATTTGGGGAAGTGACTTCAAATTCATATTATGTGAGTTGTCAACACAGTTGGCAATATTTTGTGAGATGATGTGTTTAACTTGTGAACTTTGAACAGAACTTTAATCCTGGCAGTAGTAGTAGTATGTGATTATAAACCACAATCAAAACATTTTTCTCTAGTTATCATGAAACAGAGAGCAGTAACAGACAGTTCAAAAGCTAAAAGCAACGGTAAAAAGCGACTTTCCACAACGTATCAGCTCGGGACAGCTCGTATAATCCGTTCCGCAATATTGTATGGGACTGACAATCATTGTGGATGAATGGACGATCAATTTGAGCGCACAAATTCGTTGCGTCCACCATTATGGTATAACAGAGGCCGCGGTTAGCTTAGGTAACAATGAAAACGGGACGCTCCTTCTAAAGCTATCTAGAAATAGAACTATTTATCACAAAAAACGCATGGGTTTAAAATGCTAACTGTCCTGTTCGGCTTCACTCATTTCGCGTAGGAATAAGCGATTGTCAGTTGCACCACGTCAGTTGCGCCGCGTCAGTCACTCACGCTGCGACAAAGCTAAGGTACTACGCAAATGTATGACGCTGAGAATGACGTTCCATGATGCTTCATCATCATCTTCCTGCCCTTATCCCACTCTATGTGGGGTCGGCACAAATGACAGAAGAGTTTTGGTTAAGGTGTTTTATGACCGGCCGCCGGCTTGACGTCAACCCTCCTTAGGAATACTTGCTTATTGTATCTCATCATGTTGGAGAGGATACTATCCCTTAGTCGACTTTTAGGACATGCTCGGGGAGAGAAGCAGCTGGACGTTCCACGATGCTTGCGCTTCGAAAATGTAGCTATCTGCCAGCGAATGAATTTTAAAATCGGTTCGGTATTTTTTTATAAACAAAGATCATCATCTTCCTGCCCTTACCGTACTCAATGTGGGGTCGGCACAGCATGATCCTTGGATCAAGCTGTACGAGTTTTGGCTAAGGTGTTTTATGACCGGACGCCTGCCTGACGTCAGTCCTCCTTTGGAATACTTGCTTATTGTATCTCATCATGTTGGAGAGAACACTATCCCTTAGTCGACTTTTACGACATGCTCGGGGAGAGAAGCAGCTGGACGCATTCTATTAAACAAACATACAAACTTATTCGTTTTTCTCAACTGTACCTAAAACTTGGTGATAGTTTCATGCGAGTGGCAGCCGAACAAAAGAATGCACGGAAGCGAAATGATAACAAACAGTGGCGGAGAACACTCAATTCAATGGCTGAATGAAACAGCAGATTATTGAAATGTCAGATACATCTTGGAAAGTTAGAGTTCCTGAAAAATTTCCGTCCTGTAGCAGTCTTACCTAACCCACTATGTAATGGGTCATCACCATCATCCTACTTCCTGCTATATTATAAATGTGAAAGTTTGTGAAGATGTTTGTATGTTTGTGCCTCAATCACGCCTAAACGGCTGATCAGATTTAAATGAAACTTGACATATACAGAGTACATGTGCTGGATTAACATATAGGCTATTTTTTATGCGGGTGCCATGCGAGCGAAGCCGCGTCCACTGACGTAGGCTATCCCAGGAAATTTTAGACAACCTCTATAGACTTTCACTGAAGCTGCCCCCGTAGCCAAAAGAGTAAATCCTAAAAGAAGCATAGTTGCTCCCCCCCCCTCCCTTTACATGCCTTCTTGACAAAAAAAAAAGTCTATCAGATGGGTGACAGTCATATTAGAGAGTAGTGGGCAGAACCCTTTACGCTCACCACTGCTCTATGTCAATGTAGTCGTATGCAATTTTGCAAATAAAGTAAGCTTGCCATAAATCATTGTTGGCTAATATTCCACATTCCAAATGCCATAATGCTGTTAGTAAGCAAACACGCAACCATAACATCAACACTTCAACGACAAATTGATTAATAGTAAAAATAAAACCGGTCAAGTGCGAGTTAAATTCGCACACGAAGGTACCGTCGTACATTAAAAATGATTATTGTATGGGGCCTCCTTATTTTTTATATTATTTCTTGTTATAGCGGCAATAGAAAAACAAACTTTTTGAAAACATCAGTTCTACCTATTACGGTTCATGAGATACAGCCCGCTGACAAACGGTCAGAGGAATGGACGGACAGCGGTGGCTTAGTAATAGGGTCCCGTTGGCACCCTGCGGGTACAGAACCCCAAAAAAAAGATGTTTTGAATTTTGCATAGCAGAAAATATGTGGGTCGTCTTGGAGAAACATGGACCCAACTGTTTGCCCCTACGTTTGATGAAACACATTGCGTTTGCATCTGCCAAAATGGTTGACAATGTTTTTAACAATACCATCATCATCTCCCTGCCCTTATCCCACTTAAGTGAGGTCGGCACAACATTTTTTAACAATACCATGATACGAAATCTGGGCACCCAAAACTTTATTAACTTAAATAATTACCTACGTATGGAATTGCTCAATTGGGGCCCTGGTAACATTAGGCTACGCCAACGAATCCACCTTTTCTAATGTACTAGCTGCCATCCGCGGCTTCGCTCGTTTAGTAACCGGATGAAAAATAGCCTATGTGTTATTCCAGCACATGAACTATGTATATTCTAAGTTTAATTCAAATCCGTTCAGCCGTTTAGGCGTGATTGAGGCACAAACATACAAACATCCTTACAAACTTTCACATTTATTATATAGGTAGTGGGATAGGATTTGTTTTTTGCATTTTTTGAAGAAACAAATAATATTGTATCAACACACTTCAATTTTATCTAAAGGACGGAGGCCTTTAGGCGGCTTAAAAACTCCGTCACTGGAGTTGGCCACTACCTCAGTCGAACATACATACTTCATAATCTAACAATCGCCTATCGGATAAAAACAGTCCTGAATAGAACGGTCGATAGCTAAACAAATAAACGGTATAGTTTCATTCAACGATTGCCGGACATCTGGTTTACAAATTGAATTAAAGTCTGTGCTGAGTCAGCTTCCGTCCCTTACCATGGCGCATTGAGCTTTAAATTTAGTGAAAGATATCGAATGCTGGCAAATTATGAATGTATTATGTTAACACGCCAAAAAATATTATACAGTTTTTGCGGTATTTAACGAATGTAACTTTATGTATATTACCCCGATGATCTATAACTCGAACGATACACACATGAGCAATTTTATGTTTGCTAAATTAATCTCGGTAGCGAAACTGCGACTACCATTTGAGGAGTTGGTTGTACCTACACTTTTTAGACTGAAAGTTCTCACGTGCTACTAAAATGTTCGAAACACGGCGAAGATACTTACTATAATATACGTTTAGTAAAGATATCGTAGGATATCACAGAGGTTAAGACAGACCGCGCACGGGGCGACCTCAAAATTCAAGATGGCTGATTCAAAATGGCGGCAAAAAATTAGTTTCATCGGCAAAAATTTTGCTTACGGGGGGTTTCAAGCCGCTGATGCCGAATCGGTTTTTCTATAACACCAAATTTCAAGATGGCCGCTATAATAAGTTTTTTTGTATGAGGTTTTTGATTAATCTTGTCTCGTAAGCTTACAAAAATCTATACACCGGTTGATAAACTATGGCTAGTACTGCTTTACTGCTAAATTTATAAGACAGCTCATCTGACGATGATTCTGAATTTGAATTTGATATACAAATATCATGAGCACATTCTAGAAGAAAATCAATTTGGATATAAAACAGAAAAGACCGCGAATCGAAAACAACCTGTAATTATCGCATCTTAACATGAAAATCCAGTAATCTAAGATAAAATCTGATATTGCTTGGTATGTTACGATACTGAAGATGAAAATCTTACTAATATTATAATTGCGAAAGTTTGTGAGGATGTGACGATGTTTGTGCCTCAACCATGCCGTAACGGCTGAACGGATTTGAATAGAACTTGGAACATACATAGTATGTGGGCTGGAATAACATATAGGCTAATTTTTATCCAGGTACCACGCGGCGAAACCGCAGTTGGAAGCTAGAATATCATATCTTCGTCGAGTGTGATGGTTCATTGAATAATAATGGTGAGCTATTATTATACTCGTATTATATTATCTTGGTGTGATGCCCTTAAGTGCACTAAATGAGCTTTTGATAATATCACCACACTGGTTCGAAAGAGCTAGTGACACGACTAGCTACGAGGTCGCGGGATGTGACTAGTTTTGTATTTTTTTATTACTGTCTTTAATAGCTTCTTGCGGCTATAAAACGGATTAAATACCTACCTATTTTATGGTCGAGTGTTTATTTGCATGCATTATTTCCCGCTAGGAATCAGTAAATATCCCTACAGTTAAATACAAAAAGGTTTAAAGGGAATCGTGGCAAAAACACTTGTCTCAAAATTTATCAGAAATATCCATCTGCTACCAACCATGTCCCCCATCCTCTAGTATCACAGTATTTTACGAACAAATAAATCTTTTCGAATTGTGCTGGCCTAGTTCGAGGCTTTCGGTGCAAAGATCGTGGTTTCGAATCTCCGTCGTGCATCATTCAATTTTATGTACCCCTAGTTGGTACCTTATTAAGCCATCTGATTATGTTAGGTACCTACGTACCTACAAAATGTACCTTGCTAACTTTAATAGTTTTTTAGCCCAAAGTGGCAAAATACATCTCTGTAATTGTAGTTTGCCGCAGTGCAGTATTCACTTTATCTACACATCGTCATAGCGGCATTTTCAGAAGCATTCAGCAAGAGCCTGATAAAGTACACCGATTTTGTAGATAATTATAAAAACATATCGTTATTAACAGAAAGTAACTTACAACTTGTACAAATATAATTTACAAAATACAAAAGAAACAGTTGGGCTATTTTAAAACCACGGTCTACACATAGCTCACCTGATCCAGCTCATACTTTTGCAGAATTTTTCAAATTCCTTTACTCACCTGTCTTTTAAACTAACAGAGTCTTTTGTGGCATGTTTACTTTGGTATAATGTAACTTTATTGAAAAAAATCAAAATCATCAAAATTAGGATAAAATTGGACTTCACTCAGATCCTATCCCAGACGGCCTTGGTGGCCTGGCGGGCGAGTGCTCGGCTGAGACTCAAGAGGCGCGGGTTGCGGAAGAAAAGTTTGCATGTTTTGCAAATATTTCTTCCGGGTCTGGGTGTTGTGGCACCATGGTACTCGTAGTTTGCGATACCCACGACACAGGGAATCCTAGAGTGGGGTCAGAACTATGTATGTGACTGTTGGGTGTTATTTATTTAAATTATGTAATTTCCCTGAGAATTAGGCTCCCGGGCAGATTCATGACGAAAAGGGTCTGTTCTGGTGTTTTCAGGAAACAACTGAATGTGCCCGTTCTGTGTCGTAGGCTCAGAGAGCTTGTGACCACATTGTTTCTGGGATCTACGAACTGTGGTAAACATGACTAAACCGCAAACTTCTAGGCTTGTTTGAAAGTGTGCAGTTTTCCTAGTTTACTGTAGCACTGTTGAGTGCTCTTGTATCTAATAGCCAAGTGTAAACACTAGTGAGAGGGTACCCTCATCAGACCCCTACAGACTTCACTCCTCGAGGGGGGAGAAGAGTTAACGTGAATTGACTACCTTTGTTTTGTTGACAGTTTTGTTTACATTCCTATTGGGTAGAATAGTAAACCTTTGGATCCAAAGTTTACTATGCATACTTATTTTGTTTGAAGCTAGAAAACTAGGACCAAAGTGGAAAATAAGCTTTGTTCTGTCTGACAAAGAGCCATTTGTCCACGTGTACTAGCATTTCTTGAATCTGTTTACCAAGCTTCATGATTGATTTATAAGTTTAGAACTCAAATTGAAACCTATTTGAAGAGCACTAAAGTTTGCATGTTTCAGATTGCAGTGAAGGTACAATATCGATCAGCTAAACATTGCAAGAACTAGAGCATTAAAGCGTTATCGTATGTTTCTAATTAGTTCGCGATGTAAATGTAGGCCACAGACTACTTTGTTATGTATATTCAGATCAAACGTAAGTACGGGGTGTAATAAGACACTTCCCTGTTATTGTTACCAACTGTCTAACCTATTGCTTAGTACTCGTAACCGGAAACTAAGTTCAAACTACTTTGAACTAAGAAGTAGGTACCTACCTAAGTTCAAACTACTTATTACACTAAAGAGGTGTAAATATAATATTCCTCGCACACTGAGAGAATACGGATAAAATGAACAATTTTTATCCAAATATTATTTCAGTTTTCGGGAATACTATTATTACATTATGTATCACCAGTCACCATGGTTCACCATATCCATCTTGGGACTTTCAATCAAGAGTTGCAAGCTTCTTTATGATTGCTTGTGGCGCTGCCCACCCCATTAGGAACGCGGGCGTGATAATATGTATGTATGTACATCCTGTATAGTGTATATGATACGGCGATACAGTTGGATTCTATTGAATTCCCACTTGGATCATTAAAGGTGTCAAATAAAAAAAAAACTAGTAAGACTTCTCACCAAAATTTCCAAAATGTTTGAGTTTCTATTAATGTGTGTACTCACAGTAGTTTTGATGCTAAATAACTATTATTTCGTGCCTAACTGACCTTTGTCGTGACCTGAAAATTAGTATTCCAACAATTTCACACCTGATAGGTGCTGTGCTTACTTCTTATAATAGTCCATTCAGCTCCAACAGCCATTAATTATTGTGGTTTGTATCATCTAATTACAGACTAATGGACTAGAGAAACGGTAGACCAAATAAAATATTCCTATCGAACCAACTAAAAAGTTGTATCGTTGAGAAATAAAAATAGTCGATCCGCTTCAGTTGGTCATTTCAGTTGGTTGGAGTGGGAGGACACCTTTGGCTTTGACATGAGCTTTCCCAGGTTGTACGTCTTTAGTCATCTAGTATTTGCGAGCGCTTGTAGAAAAAGTGATAGTAGGATTTGTTGTTAGGTATAGCGGCAATAGAAATAGGCACTGAAAATTCATGATATACAGCCCGCTGACAAACGGACAGACAGCGAAGGCTTAGTAATAGGGTCTCGTTGGCACCCTTTGGGTACGGAATTACAACGCCAGATCTTTTTTTTTATTTTTTTTATTGTCAAGTGGAAAAATTTGCTCCCATACGCCCAACTGCGATTGAGGGTCGCAGCTGGGTAGTGTGGGTTGTCGAAACCCGACGACCCACTAAAAAACTACCTGGTGGCCAGCCTCGATGCATGTCAAGGGCCGCCGGGATATCCATACGAAACGCACCGGAGACAACGCCAGATCTACGTTCGCTCGCTCAATCAACAACGTGGTAGAATATAACAAGTGGTAACAAGGAGATTCCGCAATTCGTTTGAGTCCTTCCTCCGTACCAGACATATAATTTGGGGCTGAGATCATCACTGTGGTCTAGTATTCGGGCTATGTACCTCGTCACTTTATGACCTTGCTGGTGGCCCGTGGTGTAGTGTAGAGCACTGGTGGTCTAGTTGGTAGTGACCCCGCCTTCCGATCCTAAAGACGTGGGTTCAAATCCGGTCGTGTACTAATGGATTTTTCTGTGTGAAAAATTTATGTGCGCTATACCAGTACTCTCAAACGGTGAAGGAAAATATCGTAAGGAAACCCGCGGCTTAGTCAGCTCCGCACGTATTGACCATGTCTTTCCTGTGGACAAGGCCGACTAAGCTGAGAGGATGGAATAGGTGCTGGGCAAGCCTACTCTATCTAAATTCGTCCCGGGCACTACAGCGTCCCGTTTGCGAAGGTAAAAGCTTTTACTCCTGACGCTGTATAAATCATCTACTATAGATGGTTAAAGGCCTTAGTTTTTAGTTTAGATGGCCCGTTAGCGGTGGGCTAAAAAAAGCACTAAACTTTAGGACGTGGTCCAAATGCGAAGTAAATGTTACGTCATTTATTGATCTATTTTTAATTTAATTAAGATCTGTTGTTCGTCCAAGCGTGTAAGTGCACTGATTTGCACACACGCCTGCTTCCTTAAAATGGATTCGTCTGTAGGCATCGTGGTTTTGGTGCGTCATAGCATAGGTAGGTACCTATGCGTATGGCAATATTTGTTTTGCCGAATGGTAGCCCCTTTTTTTCTTATTTTGGCGTTGCTAAGGCATTTGCCTTTCTTTTTAAATAATATTTACTGTTTTTTTTTATATAAATAAAGGATAACTACGAATTAGGATAGGGATCCAGTGTTAGCTCTTTTGATCACACTTTTGTATGATGGAGTAGCTTCCTACCCTCGGCTTCGCTTATTGGTACTCGGATAAAAAGTAGCTTATACGTTATTCTTTCTAAAAAACATAACAAGATTCCAATATTTTTCTGACGGATCGTTCATTAACATAGCTTCATTAAAACATGTTCATTAAAATATGTAGGCGTATATATACCGTTTTTCGGCAGCAACGTTGCTATTCGCAATTAACGATTCATCGTCTGTTAGTAGAATATTGGAGCCGGGCTCTAGTCAGTCGGTAATCGATTTGTATATATTTATAATATTGTGTGTAGTTTATTTATTTTATTATTTCATCATATTTGTTAGTTTGTTTGTCCTGTCTATAGATTTTTTCCTGTCTCTGTACTCTACACATAAGTACATCCACCTATGTTAAAGCCTCTCTCTTGCCTCAAAGGTTTGCTAGAAAACTCTTTGAGTTAAGCTCGCCTTTGTACATGTACTTTTTAATGGTTTATTTGTAAGTGTCAGCTTCGATTGATCGAAGGTGTACAGTAAATAATTTCAAAACAGATTGTACCTACAATGTAATCATTCTGAACTAACTCCCAAGCTTTTATCTAATCTGTTCGACCGTTTGATGATTGAACCGCGTGGTCGATGCTCAAACATCTATACTATACAAACTTTCTCATCCATACTAATATTATACTCGTAAATGCGAAAGTAACTCTTGTCTGTCTGTCTGTTACCTTTTCACGCCTAAACTGCTGAATAGATTTTATTGTTTGGCAAGAAGATAGATTCCATCCCGGGGAAGGACATTATGCTACTTTTATCCTGGAAAACGATCCCAAAATGGAAACAGAATGTAAAAGGATAACCAGGACAGCAGAAATTATTAGACATTAACTTATGACAAGACAGTTAATTTGACAGAAATTTTGATAATTGACAATGTCATTCAATTCAATCGGGTCGTCAGCAGCTCTCTTTTTCTTGCAGGGCTGTGGGTAAGGGCCTCTAACTGGACCAATTTTATGATTTTTGATTAATCTGATTTGTCTCCGCCCCGAATAGCAGAATAACTACTTATTATAACATTTACTAATTCTAAGCCGGTACGAAGTTCAATGGGTCAGCTAGTTTAATACCCAGGCTGCTTATTTACTCCGACAAATTCGTATCAAATTAGATTTCTTTTTTTTTCTGTGGTTGTCAAGAAAACTACAAAAAAAAAAGCATTTGAGAACATCTTTTATCTTCTTAAATTAAAAAAATAAATAACCCAGTAAGTAGTTTCAAATCAATCGGACTTATGAAAATTGGTATAGATAGATCCTTTTGTCAAGTAGGAAATGGGCTGATGGTCTTCAAACGCCTGGCGAACCATCTACCCATCTCGATCGCATCAGCTTTCAAATAGAAAAAAACATGTACATCTGGATTGAGAGCCCAATTTTAAACCTCATCAAAATCGGTTGATTCGTTCAGGAGCTATGATGCCACACACAGATACACACTAGGTACCTACAAACTTATAACAACCATCTTTCTCGTCAGAGGTTATAAATGCAGGATAATTTGCTTATAACAGCGAATGCGCACGAATTATTTCAGCTTTGCTACTCAATACAATGTAGTAGAATATGGGCTGTATTTACGTCATTGGGCTCAGTTGAAGGGAATTTCCACTATAGTTTTGCCAAAATAAATAACAGAAATTCGGAATCGATCTGCTGGGTATTGATATAATATAGGCTTCCTTCCTATGCCGCTGCCTTAGCTCATTTATTTTTATATCAGAGGAAAAGTCTTAGATCACTGGTGGTCTAGTGGTTGTGACCCCGCCTTCCAATTCTAAGGTCGTGGTTTCGAATCCGGTGGGGCACCAATGGATTTTTCTGTACGAAAAATGCATGTGCGCTAAACCAGTACTGTCAAATGGCGAAGGAAAACATCACGAGGAAACCATGTCGTAGAACAGAAAAAAAGTTTGAAGTCATGTATCAAGTGCACGAAAGGAGCCTCTTTGAGCGCACTTAAAATGCTTTTACCACACTGGTTCGAAAGAACTACTAACACGACGTAAGTAATAATAGAGGAAAAGTCTTAAAACTTATAACTGTTACAATAGTTACTATAATATTTATTCAGATACCATTTAAAAGTTGCCTTTGCCAGCCTCATCTCAATCACTCTAGATCCAAAATATTTTAAGCGTTCAGTGTTACTTGTTCCAGCCAAGGTAGACAAATCAATGGGACAAGTAAGAATACTTCTACCTCTAAAGGGATTAGGTCATTTTCGATTTAAAATAGTAACTGTCCCCACAACTTACTACGAAATGAATTCGCTGCCTATCATAAAATACTACAGTAGTAAGTACCACAAATATTATGCGCCTAGGCAAACTTCGTGCTCTGTATGAAAATCGAATTTGTCCAAAAATGCAACTAAAATAATAACTGAACCAATCCTTAAAAAAATAAGTATCTACATAATTATTGTAACATCTTTATATTACGTAAGCATATCATTATCGCGTTAGTACGTATTCCAGAAGCTAGAAAAAAATTGCCTTGGCGCACAATATTTGTGGTAGGTACCTACTACTGAACTTACGTAGTGTCTTCTTAACCATCTCAGACCAAAAAAAAAGAAAGACAGCGCGCCGCGAACACCAAAAGTGAAGCCACACAAAACCGTGCTCCGACAAGTAAACATACACGCTCACGCACACACCTACACTAATACAATGCTCATCGCTCTTAGTACGTCACGAGTCGTCGTCTAGCGAACTTAAAATTAAAAATAGAATTATGCCTTCCTGTGTAATGAAAACTTGTAAAAACCGCAGCAAATTACATAAAAGTCTCACGGAATCACTTTTCACTTGTAAGTAAGTACTTCATATAACATCGTTTCTTAATTATTAAACTATGAAATTTAGGTTACTTGGAACAC
Source organism: Scotopteryx bipunctaria (assembly GCA_949320045.1). Classification (NCBI taxonomy): domain Eukaryota; kingdom Metazoa; phylum Arthropoda; class Insecta; order Lepidoptera; family Geometridae; genus Scotopteryx; species Scotopteryx bipunctaria. The sequence continues at coordinate 3,698,234 of OX439440.1, forward strand.
AAAACCTCAAAACCGACACACATACACACACACAGATAAAAAGCTGGCTTCACTTTAGTTGTTGGCGGCGCGCCGTCTCGCGTCTTTTCTTTTTTTTGGTCTGAGTTAGCCAGAGTGGGCTACGTCTCTACGGGGCTTCTTTCTTGCACTTGACACAGTCACATTGATGTAACATTTTATTTAAGGTTCTGACAGATGATACCTTACGATGTTTTCCTTCTCCGTTAGAGAGAACTTGTACATCGCACATAATTTTAGCCATCAGAAAAAATCATTGGTCCACGACCGGATTGGACCTTAGGATAGGAAGGCATTACCACTAGACCACCAGTACTCTTATTATTCGTGAGTTCAAACATGTCATGGTTGTTGTGATATTCGATGTTAAAATCGCCTTATGTAAGATTCCAGTATTCTACTGACGTACAACGGCTCGTCGGCAGGCAGGCGATAGTTTTAAGGTTTTATTACGTTTTTCAACATAACGATTTATCGTCCGTTAGTAGAATATTGGAGCCGAGCATTATGTAGTCAGTCGGTAATATAGATTTTACTTTGTATTGTAATTATAATTTGATCAGTGGAGCTGCCAAATACCTACATAACCCTATTTTTGTTTCAGATCGACGCAATAGGTGTTCTTAAAAGATGAAGTTTTGAAGAGAACATCTTTCGGTGAGTGTGCTAACTAAACTACTTTGAGTGCCGCTGTGCCGCATGCCGCTGCGCCAATCGTACTACTGGCATTGTACGAGTACAGCCCCTGACAAGAGTTTCGAAAACCCCTAGTGGCAAAATATATAGGTTTGAATCCGTTTAATCGTCCTAAAACAAATGGAACGCCGATCGATGAGTTTTGCTAGAGTTATTATTTTTCACTCCTCTTCTTCGATCAAAAAGTCCGTCATTGTTGCGTACCAGAGCGAGGATAAAATAGCATAGGGGAAAAAGCATTTGATTTTTAATTTTTGTCTGTTATTAACGAGCCTACATAAACGAACATAATCATGAATATAGACTCGACTTATTACTGTTTCATTATGTGTACTGTATACTGTTTCATGTCAAAAGACGTACATTTTATTTTTCAAAAGGGAACCAAAAGCTTCGATCTCTGGTGCGAAATCGTTAATTTTTTTTCTCTAATTACCAATTGAATTAGTGACCGTATTTAATATTGTATTGGATTATTCTATTTTTTTGCAATCGTAGTGACAAGTAGAGTGTAACACACGACGACGCTAAAAACTCATTATAAATAAAACTGTGTGTTACTTTCTGAAAGCTCAATCCGTACATATTGCAAATCGGAAAGTAGGAGATTCAAAGGAGTGGCCTGTGCGTTTTATTCGTACCACTCAGTTTGGCCAAAATCGTACTTTGAACGACTCCTGAAAATATTTTAGAAGTGAAAAAGCATAGTTTTAATAAAGTGACAGGGCCAGATGATAGTCAGGGAAGACGTAAAATGCTAAATTGAAGTCAAAGAAGAAAAATAAAAAATTACAAAACTTGATACTCAATGAAAATTAGCTTAGAAAAATCAGGAAAAATCCTTGTGAAAGTTTGTAAGGATGTTTGTATGTTTGTTCCTCAATCACGCCTAAACGGCTAAACGGATTTGAATGAAACTTGGAATATACATAATACCTATGCTGAATTATAACATATAGGCAATTTTTTATCCGGGTACCACGCGAGCGAAGCCGCGGGCGGCAGCTAGTATGCCATAAAATGCATGCACCATAAAATGCAATGCAAATGCAATGCCAAGCTGTGACTTCAGAGCGCGTCAACTTGGCTCGTCAGCTGATCACAACAACGTTGCATAAATATGTGATGATTAAAATTGGTAATTTATTCAGAGTACGATTTAGGACAATAAATAAATCGTACTTTTTGAACTTTTTGACTATCACTTTTGGGACAAATGTCAATCGTTTTTGTATCATTCGATTAAGCTAATCGGTGCTCAGATAAATAAATAAAATAATAATAATAAATCAACGAAACAGGTGTATAAGGCGAGTGTGAATGGTACCGTTGGAAGTGGAAGACCTAGGCGTACGTCTGGACCAAATTGGCGACGTTTTGGAATAGGGCCAGGTCAAGAGTACTCTAAGCCGACGAGCATATATGAAGAATGCTATGAAAGTGAATGAAGCGAAAGAAGTATGTCAGGATCGTAGCAAATGGAGATCCGTTATCTCTGCTTACCCTTATGGGAAACAGGCGTGATGTTATGTATGTAAATAATAAATGTAGATTTAATTTTCGCATTTTTTGTTTTGATACCTTTTTGATTCATCACAATGGACGAAACATTTGAACAGCTACGATTAAGACAAGCTTACCTACAATATTTATTCTGTGAAACAAATACTAAAACGTCCCGTACAACAAATCAACCGGACTAATGAAACATTTTTTCCAGGCAGTACGGTGGGTAAATGCCTAATGGTACGTAGGCGGGACGGTAATTAGTTAGCCTTTGTCATTAATTGTAAAACGACTGTATGAAAACTCTTTGCTAATTAACTCATTGGTTTCTTAGCTGCCAGTACTAAAGATTTCCCGCTCATCGTGTTTTAAATTTGTAGCCTGTGGTAATTTCAAAAGTACATTTCCTAATTTTTCCAAAATGGACAAAATTGAAGGGATTGAAGGAGATGAAAGTTGTTTTGGGTGAGAATTCACCATCTAAGCAACTGTATAGCAGACCGAAGATTAAACTTTAATTAGAATTATCCAAAACAGCTGTACCTACTTTAAATTAAGACGCGATTATACAATGCAACCATATTCAAATAAAACCGGTCAAGTGCGAGTCAAATTCGCAAACGAAGAGTTCCCTACCATCGTACATGTACAAAAATGTTTCTTGTTTGCCATCAATTATTGGTAGCACGTTCCCTATTAAAATAAAGCAAAAAATGTAAAATGAAACAAGTCTCTTCCATGAGGACCCCCTTAATTTTAATTTTATTAATATTTTTGTACAAATCTGTAAATAGATCTTTTGAAAAAGAAATACACAAAAATATTTACTACAATGTATAAAAGGTCAAATTTATGTTTATGTTTCTTTGACAAATTTATTAGTTTAATTTGATATATCAAAAACGGAATTTGATCTAGTTATGTACCAGGCCAACAGAAGATTAGAGATTTTTTCCGACAGACCGTACTGTCGGGAAAAAAGTGTTTCATTATTACGGTTGATTTGTTCGACCGGACTATTGGAATAAAAAAGTTGCAGTAGTTCGATCAACCGAACTAGAACCGGACTACTGGCACTGGGGTACCTACAAAAGAGGAAAGACATAAAACAATCTGACCCCCAAATCGGTAATGAAATAACTTAGTATAAAATATAGATAGGTGAGTAATTGAAATAATTTAAAACGAATTGAACGCAATTGATGTCCTTGACAGAGACATACAAACTGAACAATGTGGGGGCCAGGCTGCATGCCTGCTGCAGACATCCATTGTTACGTGAGCTCTTATTATGAATTGATTCGTTATTCGTTCCTACTTATATTATAAAGCTCTTACGTAACTGATTGATTGACTGGCTGACTGACAATCAACACAGACTAAAGCTTGAACTAGTTGTAGTTGTTCTAGAAGCAAAAGACTGGAGGTAACTTAAATAGGAAAATAAGAATTGGAAGTGGTCAAAATCAAAAGTACTTTTATTCCTTAAAATCGCTATGATCATTTGGACACGTCTGAAATCTAAGTTTAATTTACAGCGTGGTAAACGTACCTACATACCTAACCTAGCATCTACTACAAAGTACCTACTACTAATCATGTACATACCTTTCGAACGAGTGTGTTGAAAGTATTGTATGTATGTATGTTCGTATGAGCTAGTGGCCAACTCTAGTGACGGAGTTTTTAGGCCGCCTAAAGGCTTCCGTCATGGCTTGAAGACTTAAAATTCGGGACCGACTGTTTAACGTGCCCCTGAAGCACGGAAGCGCTCAGCACGTGACAAAAGTTGAAGTTTTCACAGTGTGTATTTCTTTAAATGCACATTGTGAAAACTTCAACTGTCTACTTATTACGATTCATGAGATACAGCCCGCTGACAGACGGACGGACAGCGGAGGTGTAGTAATAAGTTCCGTTGGCACCCTTGGGTACAGTACCCTAAAAAGCGAAAGTGGTGATAGTTTTCTTGACCTTGAGAACCCTACTTTATGTATGCACTCGTAAAAGCTCACAATTCTATTCAGATCTTTATTTGGGTTGCGAAGAGACGTCTTGGCCAAGGTCAAGAACACAACATCGTATTTCCTTATTTTATTGTTCCTATTTGACGGCCTCGGTGGCGTGGCGGGCGATTGCTCGGCAGAGACTCAAGAGGCACGGGTTCGATTCTCGCTGCGGAAGAAATGTTTGCATGTTCTGCAAATATTTAATCCGCGTCTGGGTGTTGTGGTACCATGGTACTCGTAGTTTCTGATACCCACGACACAGGGAATCCTAGTGTGGGGCAGGACTATTGTATGTGACTGTTGGGTGTTATTTATTATTATTATTATTTATATTTGTCATTCGATTCCATTTCCTTCACTCGGCCGTGTAAACTGAAGCTCTAAGAAGCTCTATGTATTTTCTAGGACTATTACTACCGAGTAGGTACTTCGGTAACAAGTGAGGTAAAAAAACCGGTCAAGTGTGAGACGTATTCGCAAACGAAAAGTTCAGTACCATCGTATATGTACATAAAATGATTCTTGTATGCCATCAATTATAGGTTGCACGTTACCTAAAATCAAGCATAAAATCAAAAAAAATGCATCTCTTCTATGAGGATAAATAAATCATTAATTATTTAATTAATCCTCTTTTATATTTCGAGTTTCATTGAAATCCGTTCAGCCGTTGTCTGTTGGCGTGATTGAAACACAACATACAAACATCATCAGTTAATCACATAGTAAACATAAATTCGCATTATCTACACTAATATTATAAAAAAGAAAGATTTTTTTGTTTTTTTGTTTGTAACGAATAGGCTCCGAAACTACTGGACAGATTTCAAAAATTCTTTCACCAATAGAAAGCTACATTATCAGAGTCCAGTATAGGCTATAATAAATTTTCAAAAAAATTAGGGATCCGTAAGAAAATTGCAATATTGTAACCCATGGGAAGAATAAAGTTGAAACTCGGTTTGAAATCTAACGCGTACGAAGTCTCGGGCAACAGCTAATAATATTAGTAGAATTCTAGAGCGAGATTCTACAACCGGGCAAAATGACTTGCTCCCCCTCCCCACCTTAATGGTCACAGGAAGTTAGCTACGTTCGGAATAGAATGCAATGAAGACGTTGTGTTCTGTAATACGATTTAGGCAGACCGGCTGTTTTACATTTGATTGCCTACTTAGTGGAAAATGATCCACACTCAATGGTAATGTGTTTGGAGTGTATGTACATGACTATAGTGTATGTGCATTCCTTTGGCTAAAGCTGTAGTCCGAACAGCTAGACGGATTTTGACAAATGAGGTGTCGTTGGAATCATCTGCACGTAGAAAGTGCCATAGGCTGTATGAAGTGTCAAATTCCAACATGGCGGTTGCAAGAAGCCATTTTCAATTTATTATTTTGCCTGCCTCTGTAGCTGAAACGGCTGGACGAATTTTGACAAATGAGGTTTTGTTGTTTGTTAGTTTCGTCTCGATAACGAGTGTCATAGGTACAGCTTATTGACACTAAAGTGTCATCAGCTTTAAAGAGCAAACGTAGTCAATGGTACAAATTCATCACAATCATTATCATCATCATTGTGTCACAAAATCAAATATGTCAGACCTACTATGCTACCTTCGATCAAATACGCTACCTAAATTCTACGCAGTCGGGTTTTTGTTCTTTTATAGAAATACATACAACATACATACATATTATCACGCATGTATTCCTAAAGGGGTGGTCAGAGCCACAAGTAAACTTAAGAAAACTTGCAGCCACTTCTGATTTAGTCCTAAGATGGATATGGTGAACCATGGTGACAGGTGATCAGCTCATCGCCCGTATAGGTGGTCCATCATGTTGGTGAGAATACTGTCCCTTAGTCGACTTTTACGACATGCTCGGAGAGACAAGCACCTGGACCCATTCTATACTTTTTCTTTACTTCCAGTCCAGCAAAGAAGTTTATAGAAATACTTGTTTATTTATGGTTTTTAATAAAATCACCATAAAGAAATAAAGGTTTTACCTCTTCCTATATGTGTAATGAAATAAACTTTAATTTGTTTTTATTTAAAAAGGATTGCTCACATATTTTAAAAGTTATCGCATTTTTTATAACCGACCCGTTTTCTTTGCGGCCCAGTGTCAGGGAATGGTCAAGGCCAGATTCAATAGACGAAGATTTAAAACTATACCTATAGCCTAATGTTGTTTAGAAGACGCACGTGTAATGAAAGCGTCTGAAAATAAACTATTTAGGCTAGGCTACGATAAAGCTAAGATCCAAGGTCGAGGCAAATTATAATTTATGGTTTTCGATTCCGCTCCAGAAAGTCTCTTAAGTGCTTCGGATTCGCTGTGTGTCATCGTACAGATAAAGTACACTTAAGTCCAATATATAATTTCAGCTAGGTAAATAAATACTACTTATACTTCTCTGTAAATTCTCTGCTGGACTGGGAGTAAAAAAATATAGAATGCGCCCAGCTGCTTCTCTCCCCGAGCATGTCGCAAAAGCCGATTAAGAAATAGTATCTTCTCAAACATAATGGACCTATATAAGCAATGGGCTGATCACCTGTCACTATGGTTCACCATATCCATCTTGGGGCTTTGAATCAGGAGTGGCTGCAAGTTTTCTTATGAACTTGTGACTCTCCGCACTCCATTATGCGGCCCTTATCACAGGTGTGATAAGATGTATGTATGCAAATAAATACCCAGCTATAAAGACTATCTGCTACCCCGTTCTATGATCGGACGGTCACCATCCCGGTACAAAAAAGCAAAGCAGTGTCCTCTCAAAAATTGTACTGACTACCTATATTTTTTCTTTTTTGACGAATCTGTCCTGTTGTAACGGCGTAGTGGGCGGATACCATCTGTTTCATGTAAACAGTAATAATAGCACAGTAAACTTGAAAACGTCTGTAATTGAAAATATCCATGTGATTTTAATGAATAAAGCTAGCAGAAGCTCGTTTTCTTGATAAAAAAATATTGTTTCAGATCTCTAAACGACTGCGGAAAATCGCACCGGTTCTGATATGAAAGGGTATTGATTGAACCAAAGATTGGATTTTGATGTCAGAGTAAGATAGAGGCAGCGATGCTGTCGTACATGGTGCCAGTCGATGAGAAGCCTCCTCCAGTGCCAAAGGGAAGGCTGGCGCTGGAACTGGCCGGCAGTCCTGGCAGCCCCGAGTCTGCCGTGCGTCGTCTCAGGAGCAACATCTCCAAAGATTCCTCTACCAGCTCCTTCGCCAGCGACCTCACGATATCCTCCTCCACGCCGACAGGGGCGCTCGATAAACCAAAGCACAAACTGCTCGGCAACGGCACTAAGCATCAGACGCTGAAGAGGTATGTATCTTTCAGCTACTACATTTTCTTACTGTATAATAGAATATCGAAATCAAATAATTTATTCAATAGGTGCGATAAGGATCACTTTAAAAATTTGAATTAACGCGACCAAGCGTGGAAGGCAGGAAACTCTTGGCTATTTTTTTGTATGTCGTGGATTCGGATCCAGTCGTGCACTGATGGATTTTTCTGTTCGGAAAAATTTGCGCTATACGAGCACTCTCAAACGGTGAAGGAAAACATCGTGAAGAAACCGTCATGTCGTAGAACCGTAGAAAGTTCGAAAACATGTGTCACGAATGCAGCTCTGGAGGTGCACCAATATGCTCCAATTGAACCCACGATCTTAAGATCGGAAGGCGGGGCAGCTACCACTAGACCACCAGTGCTCCGAAAAATAAGTTGATGTAGATAGATAGTAGGTAGTCCCAACTAAATTCTTATATTACTGGTCAAACTATTATAATTGCATCTCCTAGAGTAACATTTATCTATGTTGTAAGAGTTCCGTGCTCTACTTTGGCGGGACGCTAAACAGTTATCTTGTAAATTCACGCCCATTCAAATTAACGGTACATAAGAAATGAGTTCTTTATCGCCTGCATCTTGCAGTTTTTGTCAAACGCCTTCCGAGAATTTGCACCGGTTTCATTTTATGGTTTCTAACTAGTGCACGCTGAGCATATCAAAGGCCTTTTAGCCATGTCACTCTGCGGCTAAGGTAGTCGCTAAACGCTACTGCAAAAATATACGATCGCTAAATCACGTGGTGACATTGAGACCGGCAGCATCTTTGGCGATTTATTACCCAACTGCGAAGAAGGTTATTGTTTTGAAATATTATTCCACATATTTATTCCTTTTCGGAGTTTTTAAATTTTTTACATTAAATGTTTAAAAAAAAATCATAAATGATATAAAAAAACTAGGGTGCCACCGACAGCGGGGCAGGACTCGAAACTGTCGGTGGTTAGGGCTGCAGAGTGAGGAACCTCCTGATACGTGCCGTATCAAGGATCACTGATCACTTTCTCGGCCTTCACGAGATTCTCGTCATAGTTGTCTACGAGCACTGCCCGACGTTGGGATCGATCTACCTTCACGATATCATTGCACAATATAAAAATAATTAACAAAAGGAGGGCATAGACATTCTCTACCAGCCAACCAATGAGGTACTAAGGCCTTTTACCATCTATAGTAGATGATTTATACAGTGTCAGGAGACAACTTTTTACCTTCACAGACGGGATACTGTAGTGCCCGGGACAAATTAAGATGGAGAAGGCTTGCCCAGCACCTATTCCATCCTCTCAGCTTAGTCGGCCTTGTCCACAGGAAAGACATGGTCAATACGTGCAGAGCTGACTAAGCCTCTTTTTGAGAGTACTGGTATAGCGCACATAAATTTTTCACACAGAAAAATCCATTGGTACACGACCGGATTTGAACCCCGGTCCTTAGGATCGGAAGGCGGGGTCACTATCAACTAGACCACCAGTGCTCTCTCTTTTATGTATGTGTATGTATTGATGCATAACTGTAGGGTACAGCTATGGATCATCAAATCAGCTTTTGCAGATGCGTCATAGATATAAAATCCGTAAATTATTGTTACTTTGGATGTACACAGTTCAATGCACTTGAAATAAATTTAATTTCAGCTTCAGCAAACAAGTTTAGTATATACAGGTAGGCCAATATTACTACGAACAAATAATGATCTGAACAAATAATGATATGCGAGTTAGTGAATTTATAACCTAATTTAGTAAAAAATATGATCTGAATAACCTTTTTTTTGTTTTTCCATCTTAAGTTTCTTAAGTAGCGGCATTTTGTAATTTTTGTTACTCGCTACTTTTTTTTCTTGTATTCATGTAGATACGATTAGCCCAACAAAACCAAAATACAAAAATATTATTAAGATTTCTCTGTAAGTGAATATTGTATTCTTAAGAGAAATAAATTATCTTAAACCAGAAGTTTCTTGATCAGATCAATGTCTCTGAAGTATTATTTAGCAAGTCAGTTATGGGATAATGTCGGGATGCAATTGTTTGCTGATGCTATGAAATCGTGAGTAATGCTCGTACGAGCCATTTCCATAACAATGAAACCTACAGTTAGTCATGTGTAAAAATTTCAATCAAAAGTTAATTCTCGCACTGAATGAACGCGAACGGCTCCCATCGGAATAAAACAATGAAAATAGTGAAACGTATCGCAGTATTTTCTAATTGCTTGTCCAATTAGCTCGCCTAAGAGTAACAAATTGTTTTCAAGTTTAACGACTCCACTTACCGTATTGACGGAAATTTCGTTTATTATCCTCGTGAAATGAAAATAGAAGTGTATAATATACTCCTACGCTTGCTTCTGATACTCGAATCAATTCCAATACTAACTTTGGTTTTTGCACTATTACCAAGTACAAGCATTATGATCGACAGTTGTGGATTGAGGATGATCCTAATCGTGTGATACTGTAGCATTCAATCAAGAGCGTTCCTAGAATTCAATCAAGAGCGTTCAACTGTACCTACAATTCATATACTTTTCCCATCCTCCTTATATCAACTCGCCCCCCCTTTCCCCCGCCCCCCTGAGCTGTCGGTTGGCAACGCTCTTGCATTCAAATCAAGAGTGTCAAATCCTACGATTTGAGCACGAGTGTAGTTAGGATTGGAATAGAGTCGAGTGTCGGAAGTGAACCTTGTGGTTGTTCTACTGATCGTGCTGGCTCGAGGTAAGGTATTCTTTGTTGTCCCACGCATCAGGGAGTCTTACAGGCATCTTGGATAACCAGGAAGTGTAGATCTCGAGCTGGCAGTCAGGCCTGAAACCCCACAAAACCATTACTAAAAGTGAAGATAATTATATGTAGAGATTGATGAGGCCACTATGAACAGATTTTGCTATCAATCACACAAGTTTCATAAACTTGTGTGCAATTTCGTAAGTGTTTAGACCTTTGATATAAAATAACTAATGATAATAAATTGTATCAAATGGAATTTCGTGGTTCTACCCCTCTGAGAAATAATCGTGTTTTTTACTTATTAATGCAAATGCTAGCGAACGATCAAGATTTTATTCCTTTTAAAACGAAGCTATTGCCGAGCTGCCGGATTGACGTCTATTGTGGCACCATAACTGTGCCAGTTACACTCTTTCAATCCAAATAGGTCACGTAGAAAATGTTGAATTGCGCTATTCTCTCTGTGTCCTGTAATGAAGTACAGTTTGCCGAGTGCGTCCTTTCACGGAGATTGCGCCATGCTCGTGCTCTCCCATGCAACTTTAGAACTCACTTTTAGTGCTTCCCAGCCTTTCTCACGGTGCCTATGTAAACGAGTTCATAAAAACTGTCTCCGCAAAGCGTGCAGTCGTGCGATGAATTTGTAAAGCGAGCGTGATATCATTTTGGCGTATAAAGAGCACGATTAAGATTTTGTAGCAACGTTTTTGACTTTTGAATAACCTGGGAATTTATTTGATGCTCTATTTCTAATTTTTACTTATGTTTGGTTACATTATTGGGCGTTTGGGATCGTGCAACGGCGCCGAAGCCGGCTTAACCTCGACCGTGACCATGCGTCTCTAAACAAAAAGGTTAGGCCGAGGTTACGCGGCGTCACTGACTTGGCGTGTTTCGACCGTGTTTGTGAATCACGTAATCCACGTAGCTAATGCGGTTATTTATGGTAGATAAACCGAAATGTTTGAATAGATTAATATTAGAAACAAACTCCTACCTACCTACTTATTTATGTAGAAGATAAAAGGCTTTATTTTTTGCCAAGTCGTGAGAAATATACGACGTCGCATTACTTGATGTTAATGATTTATTTACCTTTATAAGTAAAACTAGATTCCGCCCGCGGCTTCGCTCGCGTGGTACCAGGGTAAAAAGTAGCCTATATGTTATTCTAGCACATATACTATGTATGAACAAGTTTCATTCAAATCCGTTCAGTCGTTACGGCGTGATTGAGGCACAAACATCTTCATATACATCCTCACAAACTTTCGCATTTATAATATTAATAGGAAACGATATTTAGTAGCGCTCGGGGCTTAGCTTGCTTAGACGTTCTCGATTGATCGTTGAAGTTAAGCAACGTTGTGCACTGTCACAATTTGGATGGTCGACCGCAAGTGGCATAACGAGCTGAGCGTTTTCTCGCTTCGGGAATACGTTAAAATTGTCGATCCCGGCTTTTAAGTCGTTAAGCCATGACGGAGGCCTTTTAGGCGGCTTGAAAACTCCGTCACAAGAGTTGGCCACTAGCTCATACGAACTTACATACTTTACCTTTATAAGAATAAAATATCATATGCGCAGTTCAATGTTATCTTCAACGTTAAATTCATCTTCAGTTACAGTGTCAGTTGCTAGGTACATAATTCGTCGTAGTGGTCACAGTTATGGATCCTGGCACTAATTTTAAACGCTCGGCCTCCCTCTAATCAGTGTGAAAACGAGTTAAGATACCTACCTATTTTTAAGCTCAAGCGTTAGTCGACACTTTTTTACAGCTTTTGATGGAAAATTTACAGTGAAACTATACCTTTTTAACAAGAGGGTTAGTTAGTAAGTTCGTATGAGCTAGTGGCCAACTCTTGTGACGGAGTTTTTAGGCCTCCGTCATGGCTTAACGACTTAAAAGCCGGGACCGACAATTTAACGTGCCCTCCGAAGCACGGAATGAATGATTAGAGGCATACTTAGTAGATATCCATCCGATGAGCCCAGTGGAGGTAACCGGTACAGGTTTCAATGTCTTAGCGATCTCGGTCTTAGTGGCCACTTGCGGGAGAGCAGCGGCCGCCTCAGCGCGGATCGCGTCAGCCTCCTCCAACGCTCGTCTGAAAGATATCACAACAGCATTGGCAATAGCGTGCTGACTGACTAAAGCCCGATTTACATTTAATTAATATTTAATATTTGCGGACTTTTCACACAGCACCATCTAGCCCCAAACTAAGCAAAGCTTGTATATGGGCACCAGAAGGCTGATAGAATACTTATTTACTTTTTTTTGTAAACACCCAGACCCGGAAGAAATATTTGCTGAACATACAAACATTTCTCCTGTAGCGGGAATCGAACCTGCGCCTCTTGCGTCTTAGCCGAGCACTCGCCCGCCTCGCCACCGAGGTCGTCATTTCAATAAGTACAGTAGCGACTTAGCGAGTTAACTTGTGACATCGGCGAGTTAAGTTCTTGTGGTTTGGACGGCAAAAGCGACTTAAGTAGTAAGTTGTTGATTAACCCCCGAATACTTAAACGCGATTCAGAGTTGAGCACGTCTCGACTCACGGTTTTTTGACAGTTTTTGATGGAAAATCTGTCAAAAAAAAATATCGTCATTTGAGACGAGCTCAACTTTGAGATGCGTTTGAGCATTCAGGGGTAAGTTGAGTTGAATAGTTCGCGATCCTATTTTTTGGCGAGTTCAGTGCGAAGTAGCCCCCTCTCGCGTCTCCCGCACCCCGCCAACTTATCGAATTACATCATCATCATCTCTGATGATGATGTAATGCTTTTTACTTTTGGACCTACGTCTTTTTCATAATTGTCAAAGATCAAACAATACATAAGTACCAGCCTGCTTAGAACGAGCACAGGAATTTCTGTTCTTCCTGGAATAGAAAGAGCTATTCCTCTCTAAGTGAGCAAAATGTACAACACTAATTGGGTTCGCCCCGTTGCTATGGAAAGGATTTGTCTACCTAGAAACTCTTTCATCTTGTAACGCCTTGTACGGGGATGTAGAAAAGAAAATAAATAAATATTTGTGGGCATTTCACACAGCGCCATCTAGCCCCAAACTAAGCAAAGCTTGTACTATGGGAACCAGACGACTGATACAATACTTATATACTTTTTTTTGTAAATACATACTTATAATACATAGTATTGAAACACCCAGACCCGGAAGAAATATTTGCAGAACATGCAAACATTTCTCCCGTAGCGGGGTCTCCTCAGAATTCATAGTCATAGTATTAATATAATTAATTAATACCGGAAGAAATGTTTGCATGATCTGTAAATATTTCTTCCGGGTCTGGGTGTTGCTGTACCATGGTACTCGTAGTTTCTGATACCCGACACAGGGAATCCTAGTGTGGGGTCAGGACTATGTATGTGACTGTTGGCTGTTATTTATTTAATTATTAAAATTTATTTTAGTACTCGGTCGGTACCCAAGTGCTCCCTGTAATTTCTATTCAAGTCAAGCGCAAGCTGCGAAGCGGAGACCTACGGTGTTTGATATCAGACCCCGTCATGCGAATCGATCGTGCTCTCGATTCCGAATATCGGAATTTAATATAGAAATACTAGCTGCCGCCCGCGGCTTCGCTCGCGTGGTACCCGGATAAAAAATAGCCTATATGTTAATCCAGTACATGTACTATGTCTATTCCAAGTTTCATTCAAATCCGTTCAGTCGTTTAGGCGTGATTGAGGCACAAACATCCAAACTTACAAACTTTCGCATTTATAATATTAGTAGGATTTATATATTAGAGGATGGAATATGGTGCCGGGCAAGCCTATTACTCCATCTTTACGTCGTCCCGGGCACTACAACGTTCTGTTTGTGAAGGTAAAAGTTGCCTCCTGACGCTGTATAAATCATCTATTATAGATGATAAAAGGCCTTAGGTAGGTAATATTTTATTTCTACTGAAATAAATCAAGATGGAAATACCTACTACAATTGAATATCAAATTACGAAGGAATTCTTCTGTGGTTTCGCTTCGTTTGATAACAAAGGCTTCTTAAACGTGAACTCGAGTTTTAATAACATTTTAAATATTTGCAAAAGAAGCCACTGCAATTTAATTAGTTGTTTATACAAAAGAAGAGGGAACGAATCATCATCATCTCCCTGCCCTTATGCCCTGCTTCTTCTTTCATTTCCATCTATCAGCCGCCATTTCAGTATTCACTCCTTTCTTACTCATAATCATCATTATTAGGGGTTAGGGGTTTTGCTCTTGACCTCCTCAGTTCCTATTTAAGTAACAGAATACAAAGAGTCGACGTTAATGGAAAACGTTCTCCAGGGTCAATAGTAACAATGGGTGTACCACAGGGATCAATATTAGGACCATTTCTATTTTTAGTTTATATTAATGATTTACCTAAACTTGTTAGGGATGATCATGAAATTGTATTGTTTGCAGATGACACCTCATTTTTATTTAAAATGAAACGACGCCAGGTTAATTTTGGCGAAGTAAACAATGCAATCTCCAAAGTCGTAGAATGGTTCGATGTAAATAACCTATTGCTAAATGAAAAGAAAACCAAATGTATAAGATTTATACTACCAAATGTTACACAAGTAAATTCTCATATAAAAATAAAAAATGAACATATAGATCTCGTGGACACTACTACTTTTTTGGGCATAACCTTAGATAAAAAGATTCAATGGGACCCACATATAGATAAATTGTCGAAGAGACTTAGTTCTGCGGCATATGCAGTCAAAAAAATACGTCTACTTACAGACGTAGATACAGCTAGACTAGTTTACTTCAGCTACTTCCATAGCATCATGGCATATGGCATTTTGTTGTGGGGGAGTGCTGCAGATATAAACACCGTATTTGTGTTGCAGAAGAGGGCTGTTCGAGCAGTTTATAACCTGGGTCCTAGGGAGTCATTACGTAATAAATTTAAAGAAATAAACATTATGACTGTTCCTTGTCAATATATTTACGAAAACTTGATGTACGTACATAAAAATGTTAGTAAGTTTAAGAAAAATAGTGATAATCATAGTGTTAATACTAGAAATAAGGATAAACTTGCTGTACCCACGATTAGGCTAGGTAAAGTTAATAAATCATTTAAAGGGCAATGTGTACGCTTCTATAACAAAGTCCCAAGCGAGATGACAAATTTGTCAGTTAATAAATTCAAAACACTAATAAAACAAAAGTTGTATAAAAAAGCTTACTATAAAATATCCGATTATATAGAAGATAAAAATGCTTGGGACTGAATGCTCCAACTCCTTTTATAACATGATTGTAAAGGGATCATTTTCCAAAAAAATAGCCAAGCGTGGTTTCTTGCCTGTATCTTCCACGCCTGGTCGCGTTACGAACAGGTGTAAATGCAACGTAGATTTAAGACGTGTCCAAGTGATCCCAGTGATTTTATGGAATAAAAATTTTTGACTTTGACTTTGACTTTGAATTCACACAATCCATCCATCTCTTCTTTGGTGTACCTCTACCCTTGCATCCATCCACTTTAATATTTGATCTAACATTCTTCTCGTCACATGACATTCATCCCTCCGCATGACATGCTCATACCAAGAAGAGGGAACAAAAAAGGTTCGAAAAGAATAAGGAACGAAAGAGACGAAGGAAGAAGAACCCTCCATTCTTCGATGGAAGAATGGAAGGTTCTACAGTAAGATAAATTGTTGAAAATTTGTGCACGCTTCCATCTCCTGATGATATGGAAGAGGTGAGCTATCTGTCGACCTTTTGCAACGGTCTTTAGATAGCTCTACCGTTTCTTTTGTATTTGGTAAATACATACATACATACTCTATGACGCTCGTATGGGGATGTTTTTTTCTAATAATAATCAATAATATTTGTAAATAACTTGTATTTTTCGTGTGAAAAAAGATGACATGAGTGAATGTTAGGTAGGATGACTCCCGATAGAGGGAAATGGAAGAAAATACGTGGTGCCGACCCTACATAAAGTAGGAAAAGAGCAGGGAAATTATGAGCTTTAAGTTTCTTTCGATAAAACATGTCTCACTTCCTCTCGTCGAGAAGCCAGCTCCATCTATCAAACCACTGCTTTCTGCAGATGTCCATCTTCTTCCATTGCGCTCGCATTTGGAAAGCCTCCGTGTTGGGGTCAAACTTCGGAATTCCAGCCTCTTTAGCCATCTTTTCTGGAACAACAAAAAAAAAACTATAACGACTTCTTTTTCTTTTCATGTCATCACATTTTTGATACTATTTTAGAGTATAACTTCCACAGAACTGGGAAATGCATTGTCAAGTCGTCTTATAACATAAAGGCAGCAAAGTAGATGGGACTGAATTGGGGCCCAAAGATAATACATGGTTTGTTAGTTCGTGTGAGTTAGTGGCCAACTCGTGTGACGGAGTTTTTAGGCCGCCTAAAGGCCCCCGCCATGGCTTAACGACTTAAAAGCCGGGACCGACAATTTAACGTGCCCTCCGAAGCACGGAAGCGTTCAGCTCGAAATGCCACTTGCGGTCACCCATCTCAATTGTGGCCGCGCACAATGTTGCTTGACCTTAACGATCAATCAAGAACGTCTAAGCAAGCTACGCCAGGAGCGCATCATTACATGGTTATTACCACTAAACCAACAGTGCTCTCGGCATTTTTTGTAGGAAGTAGGAATAAAGTTCACTGTTCCTACACGTAGTTTTGCGTCTTCAAACTAATCAATTTGCATCGTTTACTTCGAGATAAATCAATCTATATCCAAGATAAACCAATATAAAAACAATGTCTATAAATTTTCTATTAACAAAATTTAAATGGTTCATGGTGTATGTTTTAGCCTCTGTTAACCTAACACACAATTGTATTGAAATAAAGCCGGTGGTAGCGTTTTCTGGCGTCATTAATGGTAGGTACAAGTGGTCCGACGGCAAATCAACGCCTCTTAAAAGACAGGAAATTTCGTTCTCTAACCAAAATAAACAAATAATTTTTTCTTGTAAAATAAATTTAATGAGTATTAATTTTTGAGGATAATTTTCTTCTTAGGAAAACTTTTTATTTCTTCGTAGGAAACCTTAGAAAGTATCAAGTTCCCTATTATAATATTGGTAGACCGTACCTATTCAATCCATTAGGGTACGATGTTTTGTTTGTTAGCATGTTTATAAAATGTACCTACCTTGAAGCAGTTCATTTAATACATTAATAATAACAAAATTATTAAGTAAGAAAGTCTTTCTCAGTAAATTATGATTTATTTTATGTTTAGAGGTATACCTAAGTACATAATTATGTACCTACTTATGTAAATACATTACGTTCATGTGGGCGATGGGCTGATCACCTGTCACCATGGTTCATCATATCCATCTCGGAACTCTTGGATCAGATGTGTCTGCAAGTTTTTGTATGATTACTTGCGGCTCTCTTCACCGCATTAGGGACACGGGCGTGATAATATGTATGTATGTATGTATGTATGTATTACGCTCATGTTACTTTAGGTATCCGAATTGTACAAATTAGCCCTTCGTGTGTGTCGTAGGTTACCTTATTAATAGGTTGCAAGCCCTTAGGTACCTATTATAGTATTATGTATGTATTTACAAAAAAGTATATAAATATTCTATCCTCCATACAAATAAACTGTTTATTTGATCGAAGATTCTATCAGCCATCTGGTACCCATGCATGGTACAAGCTTTGCTTAGTTTGGGGCTAGATGGCGCTACTAGCTGCCGCACGCGACTTCACTCGCGATAAAAAGTCCCCCGATAAAAAGTCGGTAGCCTAAATGTTATTCAGCACACGTGCTATGTATATTCCAAGTTTCATTTAAATCCGTTTAGCCGTTACGGCGTGATTGAGGCACAAACATACGAACATCCTCACAAACTTTCACATTTATAATATAGTAGGGTATTAGGCACAATACGAAAAGGTTTCTTCGCGATTTCAGAGCAGGCAGAAATGTTAAAAAAATGGTTGAAGTTATCCTTCTAATTCTAATGAATGGTTGGGAAACAAAGATCTGCACTAACATCCCGTTGTGGGATGTATTGTGAATTATCCCCCTGCTAACCCTCCCCCAGCCAGCCCAACTTCTTGAGGTACCGGAGGACTTTGGGATGTTGGCAGCAGCGTTCCAGTATCCTCGACGATGCCATGTAAATCTCGATGATTGTCTGCGGTCCTCAGTTTTGTCTTATTTCATTTGTTGCGAAGCAGTGAGGCGTTACATGCACCACAGTCTCTTCTTGTAAGCATCCGCGACAGAGGCCGCTGTCCGTTACTCCTATTTTGAGTAGATGGTGATTCAGCTCAGTGTTATGTGATGATGGCTACCATTGTCCGAAGGTCTTCACGTCTCGTTTCAGTCATCTTTGACGAAGAACAAAAGTGCGATCGGTTAATAGAAAAAACGATCTTTAGATTTAAGACTAGGTCGGTGTCCCAGCATTCCAAATAAGACTCGATATTGTTACCGAACAATAGCAGCACGTATTGAAGACTAGTTGATGCCTTAGGGTTATTATTATAAAGTAGGCAGGTAGCTCTAGGAACCTTGTGCCTGCCAGTTAACAAAGTAGGCCAAGCATATAAAGAGAATGCTAAGTAGCTTCTTGCAAACCCGACATAGGATCTACGACTGACATATGAGGAAATAGAAACTGTTTTGCTGATATTAATTTGGTAGTAGAATACTTACATAGATATTACAGGGTTATTATGTAAATAGATCAATTTCATTTCAATTTCGTAATTACTACCAATTTTTTTTTGTCCAAATTAAAATAAATATACCTAAGTAAGTAAGTTCGTATGAGCTAGTGGCCAGCTCTTGTGATGGAGCTTTTAGGCCGCCTAAAGGCCTCCGGCATGGCTTAACAACTTAAAAGCCGGGACCGACTGCTTAACGTGCCCTACAAAGCACGGAGGCGCTCAGCTCGTAATGCCACTTGCGGTCACCCATCCCAATTGTAACCGCGCACAACGTTGCTTAACTTCAACGATCAATCAAGAACGTCTAAGCAAGCTACGCCACGAGCGCTTCCTGATATTCCTTTGTTATCCTTTAAAAAAAGGATGGGAAAGGGATATCAGCTTACCTAGTACTTTACTTAGGTACACTATATTTCTTGATGTTTAGTACAAAACTCAGTACCTAAGTAGACATATCAGTAGTCAACTCAGTAATTATATTATACGTAATTTTGGAGGTGATTGTACCTACTTACCTATCGAACAACAGTGCTATTTAAGTAGGTCGACTAGAAAGTGTTGGCTAATAACGTGATCGTTTGATGAACTGATCCTGATAGCGGCGTCTTTCTTGATTGTTGTTGCTCTAGCTAGATCTTTTTGGCTTCTCTCTCTTTTTACTTTGATGTACCTAATGATAAAACACCGTAGTGTAGTAGGTACTACCTGTAGGTACTTCCACAGTACGCAGTCACAGTAGGCCTTTACCATCTATAGTAGATGATTTATACAGCGTCAGGAGGCAACTTTTACCCTCAAAAACGGGACGCTGTAGTGCCCGGGACGAATTAAGATGGAGTAGGCTTGCCCAGCACCTATTCCATCCTCTCAGCTTAGTCGGCCTTGTCCACGGGAAAGACATGATCAATACGTGCAGAGCTGACTAAGCCGCGGGTTTCCTTACGATATTTTCCTTCACCGTTTGAGAGTACTGGTATAGCGCACATAAATTCACAAAAAAATCCATTGGTACACGACCGGGTTTGAACCCACGACCTTAGGATCAGAAGGCGGGGTCCCTATCAACTAGACTAGACCACCAGTGCAGTGGTACCACAGAATAAATACAGTAGGTACCTATTTCCTCTTCTTGCACCGTAGTAGGTGTTTCTCTGCCTGTCAATTTTGGGGCTTGGCTGTACCTAGGCACTTACTACTTAGCAGTGACATTTTTGAAAAAGTTCACGCCTTCTGTTTTTCTGTCTTCAATTTATTACCTACTTAGGTACCTATCTAAACTGTCTGAAGCATTTGTGACAGGTTATCGTATATTCATCATAACAGCAAACCAATTTTGTTGAATTTATTTATCCACTAGCGACCCGCCCCGGCTTCGCACGGGTGCAATAAGAGATAGACATATACCATCGCGGACTTTTTTGTAGACCTTTTTAAGGTGTACAATACTGTAGTACATTATTTTAAACTATCTGGTAGGGTTCAGCCAGCGTTTGCAATGTAAGCGCAAAAAAATGTGTTTATTTACGATATCGCATTAGAAACCTCTAAAATTATCAGTGTTTCTCTACTATATTATACATATAAACCTTCCTCTTGAATCACTCTATCTATTAAAAAACCCGCATCAAAATCCGTTGCGTAGTTTTAAAGATCTAAGCATACATAGGGACAGACAGCGGGAAGCGACTTTGTTTTGTACTTACTATGTGGTGATTAGGGATTTACTGTCAAACAAAAAACATCTTAGGTATAATAAATTAATATGCTTTGATTAAATGGTATAATATACCTATCTTAGGGTGTAGGTACTAACACCAAATACCCAAAAGCGGGGGGCGCGGTGGCTTTAGCGACGAGTGGGGGGTCATAGCTACCTGTTACTAGGGCGGCCGGGGCGGCCGCCCGTGCTGGCCGCCGGCCGCAGGCCGTCACAGGCCGTCACTTTGGTCGGCCTGGCCAACACCGGCCTGGTGGCTACAGCGTGTTGCCACGCCTGACCCTAGATTGTTTTTATTATATGCTTATTGTCTACCTGTACTTACATTTTGTTATATACTCGGTCCGTGTACCTATGAATAAAATAAATTAAGTAATAATATATGAGAAATTAATCTTGCAAAGAAAATATTTACAAATGGTTGTCAAAATTTGATTTGAGACAAAGATCATTATATAAACATGCTACGTTATGGTTACCTACTCTACTTCCGATAAAACCACAGATAACAGACTTAGTTTTTAGGGTTCCGTTCCGTTCCAGAAGGGTTCCAACGGGACCCTATTACTAAGCCTCCGCTGTCCGCCCGTGTGTCAGAGGGCTGTAAGGCTGTATTTCATGAACCGTAATATGGAGAGAGTTGAAATTTTCTGTGTGTATTTCTAATATCGCTATAACAACAAATACTTACTTAATAAAAATAAGGGGACTCATGCAAGAAACATTTTTATTTTTCAAAAAGTGCACAGTGTAAAAGTCATATTATAAGTACATTTACAATGGTATAACGGAATCCTTCATGTGCGAATTCGACTCGCACTTGACCGGTTTTATTTTTTTATAATTTCATAGAGCATTAACGAAAAAATAGGTAGAGTGCCTTCCTTAGCGTTTCGAGCTGTTTCAAAACACCCGAAAGCCATTGTTCTGAGTAATTTGTAGAGCAAATGGTCATTCTGATCGGCCCGAATTTCCTTTTTATGGTCTATGCAAGGTCTATGCCTATCAGTAGACTCATTCTGTAAAAATTCGAATTCGAACTCGAAATCACTAAAGTGACCGAGCTCATTTCGAACGCAAACCCACTTCACCTTGAAATGGTACTGTATAAGTTTAGAAGCACAAGTGAAGTGAAGTTAACACAATACAATATAAGTATTACAGAATACAAAACTATAAACTCACTGCGGATTCAGCGTAATGAGGTTCGAAATGAGTTTATAGAATGAGCCTACAGGGTACAATTCTAACCTATTCTTACAGATTCTAACTGTAACTAGCATTAGTTAAATGCTCGATGTAACGTAGTGATTACTTGCTCAGTGATTCTACGTCATTTAGGATGCAATAAGGCAATAAGAAATTAAAACTTTTTGAAGAATGTTTCTCATTATATAATCTGCAGAAGAGACTTAGAGACTAACATATAGTTTTGTCGACAGGGTCTCATTCGGCAGCTCGAAGGGCTCCATGGTGGAGACGCTGATCTACGAGAGTCCTCTGCAGGAGGAGCCGGAAAGCAGCCCTCCCCCACGCCCCCAGGAAACCAGCTTCCCTTACACCTCGGCACTGGAAGACGAGTATGTTTCATGTTATTTAAAGAGTATGTCATGATTTTCTTTTTTTTTTTCGCTGCGTTCAATGATCTGGCGAATTTTATTTATGCACGGATCTTTATTATTTATTTATTTGAGGCATTCTATTTATTATTTTCTGATGTCCTATGATTTTTTCGATTTATCTGCTTTGTACCGGGCAGGTTAGGTGCATTAATTCTAAGTTCTTAGATACTGTGATAATATAAAATTATCTCATTCATTTTCATAAAAATATGGCGTCCTAAATAAATTAAATAAAATTAACGAAAGACAGTAAGGTCTCCGTCACATCGCCTACCCGAAAGGGGAAACTATGAACAACAATAATTATGTTAATATTTCGTAAAACCTCTAGGATCATCTGGACCATGTCTTTAGTCTACGTTAAATTTACACTTTCGCGGGTAAAATACAGTTGTACAGTTTGTAGGTAAAGTACTGCCTGCAAATACCAAATAAACTAAGGCCTTTTACCATATATAGTAGATGATTTATACAGCGTCAGGAGGCAACTTTTACCTTCACAGACGGGACGCTGTAGTGCCTGGGACTAATTAAGATGGAGTACCTAGGGCTTGCCCAGCACCTATTCCATCCTCTCAGCTTAGTCGGCCTTGTCCACAGGAAAGACATGGTCAATACGTGCGTGACTAAGTCACGGGTTTCCTCACGATGTTTTCCTTCACCGTTTGAGAGTACTGGTATAGCGCACATAAATTTTTTACACAGAAAAATCCATTGGTACACGATCGGATTTGAACCCACGACCTTAGGATCGGAAGGCTGGGTCACTACCAACCAGACCACCAGTGCTCTCAAATATCAAATACCATATACGTATATCATTTATAGCAGTGTTAGGTACAGTGAAATAACAACGGCAGGTACTCTTACAAGGTAATTTTATTGATCTTGGGTCATAGTCCGATCAAATATGGACGTCAACCAATCATACGATCGGAAGCGTGGCTAATTTGGCTAGGGTTGTGCAGGCAGGCCTGTGAATACAAGTTAGTTCAGCAACTAGATACAAAGTATTTTCATGGTAATATCATATTCATACATACATACATACATACATACATACATAAAACACACGCCTGTTTCCCATAGGGGTAGGCAGAGATCACGGATCGCCATTTGCTACGATCCTGACATACTTCTTTTGCTTCCTTCACTCTCATCACATTCCTCATGCATGCTCGTCGGTTTAGGGTACTCTTGACCTGGCCCTTTTCTAAAACGTCGCTGATTTGGTCCAGGTACGTGCGCCGAGGTCTTCCCCTTCCAACGGGAAATTTCAAAAAAATTCACACTCGCCTCATACACCTGTTTCGTTAATCTTCTTTCATTCGTCCTCTCTACATGACCGAACCATCTTAACATACCTTTCTCAATCCTCATCACTACATCTTCTTTCACTCCACTTCAATATCATATTCAATTCAATTTATAGAATGATCTAGTTTTTTCGCATTATTATAATAGTTTATTGTACATAAGTACTGTATGTTTATTTAAATAAAGCTAGTAAATAAAATAAAACATTGAATTTAATTTAATTTGCAAGAGAAATGTAGGTATTTCCATGGCAATATTATGAAAGGAAAATTATCATGATTTGCAAATTCTTGTACCAAATTACGAAGTAAAGTACCTACAATTACAAAGGAACAGAAAATGGTGGGTGGTAGGCTCTTACACTGAAAATAGCAATGTTTTTATCGATATTTGCGTGGGAGTTGGTCACCACCCACATAAGCACACATACAGTAACCTACCTCCTAAGCATTTGCCTTACTGAATATTCGAATGTCCACCCCATTAGGGATACAAGCGTGATATTATGTATGTATATTCGAAGTAGGTATATTTATAGGTTTATTATTACTTGCTTACATAGTATCACGCCCGTAGGTATCCCTAATGAGGTGAGCACAGCCACAAGTAATAAGCAAACTTGCAGCCACTCCTGATACAAAGTTTCAAGATGGATATGGTGAACCATGGTGACAGGTGATTAGCCCATCGCCCATATAGATGGTCCATCATGTTGGAGAGGATAGGTACTATCCCTTAGTCGACTTTTCATGGATTTACAATTTGGACACATTCTATGTTTTTTCTTTATTCCCAGTCCAGCAGAGAAGAGAGGTACCTACTTACCAACCTATAATACCTACACAGCTTCTGATCAAGAAGGCCACTATTTCTTACAAGCGAAGCCTCGCGTCGGAGTTAGTTCTATCATAAATTACAAAGAACGTTAAAATTTGTCCTGTGTCGCCTTCGTTTAAAAGTATTGGTAATTAGTACCTCACCTCATTACAATTTAATCACCCCGCCGTTTCATTGTCCTATTTTCAAAAGTAGGTTCGAGTGTGAGAACGAGTTAAGTACCAAAACCTGCAGAACAACGCTTCCCCTTCAGCCAAGTCGTTTTGCGTCTAACGAAGTCGATAAACTTCTCTGCTGGACTGGGAGTAGGTAAAGAAAAAACGTAGAATGCGTCCAGCTGCTTCTCTCCCCGAGCATGTCTTAGAAGTCGACTAAGGGATAATATCCTCCATCATGAGATACAATAAGCAAGGAGGGTTGACGTCAGGCAGGCGGCCGGTCATAAAACACCTTAGCCAAAACTGTGTGCCGAACCCACATAGAGTGGGATAAGGGTAGGAAGATGATGATGATGATGATGAAGTCGATAAACGATGCTGCAAAAATGATGGGATTGAAATTGCACAATAAGCGGTAAATGTGGCGATCGCTTGTAAAAATTAGAAACTTTTGTACCTACGTAGAGTTTAATCTAAAGTGACTTAGCTAAAGGCTTTTGTCGGAGTTTGAATCAAGCTATCCAAGGTGTAACTGTAAGTGTAGATTTGGCCTATTTAGTCTTCATCATCTTTCTGCCCTTATCCCACTCTATGTGGGGTCAGCACAGCATGATCCTTGGATCATGCTGTTACTGTCATCGACCCCACTTAAGTGGGAGAAGGCTGGATAAGGGCAAGGAGATGATGATTGTATATTATATTGTTTGTATATAAATGTAGTTGTAACGCCTTGGACAGTCTAGTTAAATGCTCGATGTCTGTAATGCAACTATTTGTGAATAAAATAATTTGAATTAGAAATTCGTAGCCCCTGTAGCCATTCCGACCTATTTGATGATTGCGTAGTTGAGTGCTGTTATGTGATGTGTTTCATGCTCGGACGGAACATTAAATGTTTCATGATTGTGAGTGTGAGTATTTGTGAGTGACTGTACATTTCGTTCTTCCATTCGTTTCATTCACTCACTCATTCGTTTCGGAACGGTGCCCGTCCGTCGGTCGGACCGTTCGCGGCCCACGGCTTACTTCCGGGCGGTCCGATCTGACGACACAACGACCGAACCGACAACTCGTTCGCGCGCGACTTCACGGAGCGGGCGGAATGAACGTCGTATCCTGTCGATGGTGGTTGTATTTGGCTTTGTACTCGTACAAAACACTGGCTATATCTGTAATTCTGTATCCAGTGCTTGTTTTCGTGTAGTGCTCAGTGAATTATCGTGTGAATAAAAGAAAGGTTCGTATATTTACATAAAAAAGTCACATCTATTTGGTTCAAATTGGGTGTTCCTTAAGGGTTTTGGTTTTGAGCTTGGCTGCTTAGTGTAGATATCTATGATGGCTTCCGTATTCCGAGTAGGTACGTAATTTGCCATAACATACCATATTTTTGATTTTGTGCGGATAAATCGGTCACGATGACGTCACGAAAACTGATTTATAAACATGAAAACTAATAACGGTCCCATCGAGCATTCGGGAGTACAAGGTCGTTAGTCGGCAGATTCGTGTAGTAAACATGAATTGGCAATGATTTTTAAAAGGTCTATTTATACGAAAGTTACGATGATCGCTTCCAGCGTCATAGGACCCGCCCTGATGCCGAGCCGCGCACTTATTACCTGGCGCGGTCGCAGCCTGAAATTTTGCGAGGGGGTCACTAATAATAGAATATGTCGAGTAAATCAGATTTTATTGCACAATACAGTTTTATTGTAGTTACACAGTATAAAACAAATGGAAGCCTTCTATTTTTACTGGCATCGCGGCTAGGGGCAGAATTTTTTTTGTAAATTTTTAGAAGATTTTTCAATTTGACGTGTTCGATTTTGGGGGGGGGGGGGGGGGGGGTCGTCATGTCCCCTGTGAGCCCCCCTTCGGACTGCGCCTTCTTATTACATTCATTAGGTACCTAATTCTTAGCACCTTCGTTTTTTCTACTTAGCGTTACTGTGTCACAGAACCTTACAGACAGAGCAAACAGCAATAGATTGATTTTCACATTAGGTACCTACTTATAAACTGAGAGAACTGAGATCCCGCCTTCCGATCCTAAAGGTCGTGGGTTCAAACCAGTACTCTCAAACGGTGGCGGGAAACATCGTTAGGAAACCCGCGGCTTAGTCAGCTCCGCACGTATTGACCATGTCTTTCCTGTGGACAAGGCCGACTAAGCTGAGAGAATGGAATAGATGCTGGGCAAGCCTACTCCATCTTATTTGTTGTCCACTACATTGTCCCATTTGTGAAGGTAAAAGTTGGCCTCCTGACACTGTATAAATCAACTACTATAGATGGTAAAAGGCCTCTTTATTACTTATCAACACTAATGGATTCATGCCGTGATGAATCATGGGTTCATGTACATACATATCACCTACTGTGCCCAGATTTACCTCGGGCACACATTGCACCTGTTAATTGCTGAGGTTGTGACCTAATTGTACAGGTAATATCAATCAATTAGGCAGCAATGAAGCCATTTGAGCCATGTCATTGGTACATCACCCTCAATTAGAGTATGTATTGATCTTTAACCACAACCTATTGGATCTAATTTACTGTTCTGGAACTTGCTTCTGTAGTGGGAAGTGGTGAAACTAATTTAACCTTTTAATTCAGATAATTTATCACAAATCAGTAGTTTTAAATACAATACAAAGTTATCAAATTGTCCATGTAAACTCAATGTTTACTGATTTCCTTGAGGAGATTTCCGTCCTATTATTTTGTTTTCGAGCTTTGGAACCAGGCAGCTGCAGTCATGTAGTAATTTGAATAATAAAGACATTAGTTGATGACACACATTCAGTGTCCTCATCTCAAGCGAATTCAAGAAAATTATGCAACACCCACACGCTAGCATTTGATACTACAAGTGGAATAAAAACCTGACATCACATCACATTCCTTACACATATGAATCAACCACTTGGCAGAAATAGGGATATCATCACCAAGCTTAATTTGATTACCTTACTCTTATAGTGGGAATCTTAATGGACTAAAGGAGCGTTTGAGGCGCACTTTAAATCCTCTCATCACACTGGTTCTAAATAACTACTGACATGACTAGTAGTAGTTGTTGACGGTTTTCACTCTGCTGCTACTCACAGCAAAAGAACGGGTTTCTCTAAAATAACTTACCTATTCACTTAGCACTGACATAACACCAAGGTCATAAAAGACTTTCAATGGGCACAAACGTTGAATAGATCCAGGTCACATTGTACTGCAAACAACTGCATTGATTGCTGATGTCATAGTTGAAAATTGCTTTGTGTTTCCACTGTTAGACATTTCAGACTGGTCATACCTACATCTAGGGTGGAGCATGGGCTCACCATGAATAATGCCAGTGATCATTCTACCATGATAGTTATACCTACTAGCTACTGTCCGCAGCTTTGCTCTAGTGCCTGTGTTTACAATGTTCCAGACAAACCGTTATGGAGATAATTGTGGACACACAAATTGAAAGTGTGATTAAATATCGATGAGATACAATGTCTTTAGTTCACTATTGTAAGTGCAAACAATATTCTTTCAAAGAATCTAATTGAAGAAGTAGATTGAGTTACATAATTCTGATGTGCATAGCTAGCCTTTCCAAGATAACTCACTAATTAGTACAGATTACTGTTAGTAGGGCACTGTAGGTAACACCACTTTAGCTAATGTATTTTTTATGCCTCTTGGTCATGCCCGTTAAACATTTATAATATACTAGCTTCCGTTCACGGCTTCGCTCGCGTGGTACCAGGATGAAAAGTAGACTATATGTTATTCCAGCACACAAACTATTATGTTTCATCCAAATGCGTTCAGCCGTTACGGCATGATTGAGGCACAAACTATTATTACGCATATATAACATTAGTAGGATAGGATACTCAAATACTCATTTTACTTTTATTATTTAATGTCTTGATGCCTGCCTTTTGTCTGTCACTAAACATTATGTCCAATTTCACCATTTAAAAACAGTAACTCTTAAACTCAGTTTAGTAGCTAGACGCCGTTTACCGTTCAGTCTGAAAGTCTGTTTAACTCTAAACTGAGTTCAGGAGCTGTTAAATCGTATGAAAACTAAGCAATGACAATTATTGAACTTAGTATAGGAGCTAAACGCCGCCGTTCAGTTTGAACGGTGAAATCGACCCTAAATTAGTCATTACCTAAACGGTCTTTTAAAATGCGTGGGCATCTAATATAGTCATCTACTAATAAAGAGGAGCTAAGATCACAGATGAACTAATAGTAACCGCTAGTGATGTGCCGATTCGTAGTTTTCGTATTCGCGCACGTAATATGTACGAGGTGTACGGCATCGACATTTATGGCTCCCAGGATACAAAGAACATTAACCTACTTTATAGTTGGTTTTGTTTGGAGAGCTGCGCGCTTTGTGTCGATAAGATCGTAATTAATCACCTTTTAACAGAAGACTTGCATATGGCTCTAGGATATTTCAATATGAAATCGTTTATTAGGGAAGGTAGATTTCCATAACGGTAGTACATGTTACGTAGCCACCCACAATAAATCAATCGATTCTTAGCACTAGGTTATGACCTAACGCCATGAATAAATCAATCGATTCTAGCACTAGGTTATGACCTAGTGCTAAGAATCGATTGATTTGTTATAACCTCTAACTAACCTAACCATAATATACGTATGTGTATTAGCTTAACAATGCATCATTGTTTAAAAGAAAGGCTTAGTTTGTTACCTATGCTATTTAGAATCGAAAACAACAAGTAGAGAAACATGTTTGAGGGTTACATAACTTGTACGAGTACTAAGGGATTCAACTCATTCAGAGAAAAATGCGCGAAGAAATCGCGCATTTTCAG
The DNA here is from genome assembly GCA_949320045.1 of Scotopteryx bipunctaria. NCBI lineage: Eukaryota > Metazoa > Arthropoda > Insecta > Lepidoptera > Geometridae > Scotopteryx > Scotopteryx bipunctaria. The sequence goes on from OX439440.1 coordinate 3,727,809, forward strand.
CTGATTGTAAAGATAAGCCAGCACATCTCTAGATACCTACGCATATGGAATCACCTTCAGTTTTAATAATGTACCACCGGCGCGCTTTACCGCGATCATCTTGCAAGGCGAATGTAAAGATTGCATAATACAAAACCAGTTTTGGATTGGGGATTGTGAACTCTCTTTATTGAGTGGCTGTAAATTGATTTGTGTAATCAATCCTTGGCCTTGATATAAATAAAGTTTACGATCTACCTACCCACTACAGTTTTTTTTACATGCTGTTGACAAAATACTGAACGAATTTTATTAATTCTCTATTTTCTAAGGAAAATTTATTGTTCCGAGCGTAATTTATTAAATTCTTTGTGGAGGGAGGAAAAAAAAATCAATCTGACAGAACGGAACGGTCTACTGAAACTGAAACTATGTGGATCTCTTTGGGTAGGGGCTAATGACGTTGCCAAGACGCAAATCAATGTTGTCACCGAGGTTGTGACAATAAGGGCGCCAGGCGCCTCAAATGAAGTCATAAATGGCTAAATTGAGACGTTATGACATAAGATACGTACGCGACTGTGGCGTTTAGGTTCTTTGTTAATTTCATTGTTACAGCAATTTGTAATTAAAAAAAATGACAAAGATTTTACCCATTACGGCAAAAGTCCGAAAGACCTATGTTTGTGGTTCTGTGTAACTGCTGTACTGATTTGATACTTAACTTAAACATTTTAACGAATTACGTACCTGGAGGCTGGAACAGAATACATTTTACTTTTTTCCACGAGTACCTACCTACCACGCGAGCGAAGCCGGGGGCACCACATATACGACACGTACACTTACTACGTACGTCACCACATAACGTCACAATTGTGTTTAAACCACGCCTATAACTAACAAATACACTCAGATTGATTCTTCTCTAGGAACCTACTGTATACAACTTATGTAAATCAGCAGGTACCTACGGGCTAACAGAGTATAAGTATTTATAAAGCAAGGGTGATCTCATCCCATCATGTTTGTTTGTATACAATGTTTTTACCATGTTTCTAGTTCTATTCTAAAACAACTTGAAATAATCAATGCTGATTAACATTCGTTGATAAGATTGTCTAATCTATCACTCAACACATAATGAAAGCAAGATCAAAGAATTGAAATACGATGGGTATTCTATTCTTTTTGAAATTATTCAATCCTAGTTGTAGAATTTTAGCCCCGTCAAGAAACATGTGTGTTCGAGTAAGAATTCAGTGAAAAGGTTATTTAGCATCATCATCATCAATACAACCTTTCGCTCGCGGCTTCGCTCACGTGTTAGGTACCTGTAACCTTAGGTACTATCAAAAATGAACACGGTGACATGAGAACATATTTGCTTTTGAGGCTTGTGTATCTTCTGGGGATAGACGACAAAAGTATTTTTATAATCTGAAATCGTTCCACTTATTGCGCTGTATTCTCTGTATATGCTTTGACATTGCCAACGTAACATTACAATAATTCTATAGTAGGTAATTGAGAGCAAATTGCGAGTGATCAAATCCTGTTTCCTGCGTTACGTGCAATGAACATAGGTAATGCATGTTGCCGAAACATTATATTTTAAAGGATTGCAAAACAAGTTTCACTAAAAAATTACACTAACTATTACATAACTTGCAAGGGCTACTCACTGTTCACTAACATATTAATTTTTGCTACTTTTGGCTTTGAAAATTACATCGGCAATAGGTAGGTAGGTAGGTAGGTAGGTACTTAAATGTTTTTAACATTATGTTATTCGACATCTCCATTAGTAGGTGTAACATTTTATTAGAAAATATGTTTTTTTATCCATTCTTTTACGTACAGTCTTTTACGAAAAGTCTTTAAAATGTTATACTGTTTTGCAACTTTATTAACAGAAAGAAACTTACAACTATTACAAATATAATTTACAAAATACGAAAGAAAAAGTCGGGCTATCTAAAGGCCGTTGCAAACGGTCTATAGATAGATAGTTTTGAAACTTAAACAAATTAATATTTACTGTAAAAAAAATATAATATAAGCAGTTTTTATAATGAAGCCAATGCTTTTGGCGAACTATGCGATATATTTTTGTTTTAATCCTATATTTTAGATTAAGTTCACGGTTGAATCTATATTAAGCTAAATACACATGAATACTGTGTATATAGATAGGTACTTCGGACGTGCTATGCAAATCACGATCGACCTCTACCAAGTTGTTTCATCCCAACCATTAGAATAACAACATCCAAACATAAGCAAGCAACCCCAAAATTTTGAGTTTACATTACTACAATAACATACTACGCTTACTACCGGCCTCACCTACCTTTTCTAAAAACGTGGGTTCAAATCCGGTCGTGCACAAATGTTCCACCAATTTCTGTTCGAAAAAAATATTTGCGATACCAGTAGGTATACTCAAACGACGAAGGAAAACATCGTAAAAAAACCGGTGTATCGTAGAAACTAAAAAAATGCATGAAAAGAACCTTTGAGGAGCACTTTGAATCCTTTCACCACACTGGTTCGAAAGAACTGGTTACACGATTAGCATCGGTAGTAACTACTGGAATACCTAGCCACGGCTTATGCATCTTATATAACCGCGATAATTAGTTACCTGCGAAATATTTTCTATTGGAAAACTGGTTGTTTCAAAATATTTATCACCACATCTAATGAGACAGTACTAATTACCTATCTTTACCAAGGAATTTTCCATTGTTTTCAGTTCGGAGCGTTCGAAAGTCCGCGTGTCTTTCTACCAGGGAGCGCGACCGCAGTGCTTGTCACCTCCTCCTGTTCAGGAGACGCACGTCTACTACGCAACGCTGTTGTCTAACGCTGCCCAAGACATGACCGACCACGGGATGTACAATAGGCAGACTAGGTAAGTTGCAACAGGCTACGGGGCCACATTATCTCCTTCCTACCCTTATAACAGTCTCTTTCTGTCGCAACATCGTTCACAGTCCATCCATCTTTTCTTTGCAACAGGTTACAGTACCCACGATACGGAGTCTCACTGTCCTTATCGCACTTTATAAAGGGTCGGTACGTGTTCTCTTCTTTCATTCCTTTCTGTCAGCAAGAAGGAAAAAGAGTCAGTACAGAAGATGGCGATCTTCTGTACTGACTCTTTTTCCATTCCTTCTTTCATATTCCATAATTTATTTGGTTTATCTCTACGTTACGTAATGTCAGTATACCAGAAAACACATGCTGCAAGGATCACGGGATTTAGTGACAGACTGATAGATAATGCAATATAGGTTATGGGCCCAGAAACCAAATAGGTACGTAGTTATTTCTAACCTTTAATTATCTATGAACGGTATCTTGTTCTTTGATAACCAATTGTAGCAAATTGTAGAGCTGGTGGACCTTAAAGATTTTGTTGGTGGTTTGGTACCTAAATATCTGATTCAAGGGATTATTATGATCACTAGAGTTGGCCACTAGCTCATACGAACATCCATATAACGGATTATTGTCTAATTTTGAAATGTTTCCCTCTAATTAACAATTAGTACCTATAGTCTGGGGTAATTCTTCAATACTTAAACTCCGAATAGGTATGGTAATAGAACCGAACCACCAATGATGTCATTCAGTCTTAGGCGGTAAGTACGTGGGCATTATTGTTAGAAGCGTGAAAAGTTGACATACATTTTCGTAAATTATGATAAGACTAGCTGTTGTTCGCGGCGCTTTACGCATTGACCATAGAGGACGAAAGAAGTCTTTGAGGCTTACTTTAAATTCTATTACGCTTCGAAAGAACTAGTGACACGACTAGATGCATTGACTTTCAATAGATGTTTCGTACGGTGTCTCCGCCTTCTAGCCTGACTATATCTGGACGGTCACTGTCCTAGTACAAAGAAATAACCAACTTGCTTTTTGAAAAAACAAAGTTTCTTTGTCACCAACGAAAAAAAGTAGTTTTACTAAGTAACTACACATTATGAATTGGTTCTATTTCGAACTGGTCACTATTTATCATCCATTGATAGTACAATGACTTCTAAGTTTTGAGCCTTTGAGGGGACACTAAGTAATATTGACTTATATATACTTAACAATATTTCGAAAGAACCAAGTGACACGAATTAGTAGTAGGTAGTACATGAAACCATACCTATGTACTTTTTATCGATTGTTATTAGTTCCAATTTTAGTAGTTCCTCCAGTCTAAATAAATAATATGGCAGCCTGGCTTACGTCATTCGAAACTCGAGTGCAAGGCCGTGCCTTGTCCTTCAACACAAAATAAAGGCTGCAGTATTAAAATCAATGTAAAAACAAGCTACGTAGGTATTTCGATCGCTTGAGAAAACTAATCTGTAATGGTATGTATTGCTCTCAATTTGTTATGCATGAGTCGCTGTTCAAAACAAAACCAATTGAACGCAAATACGTCATTGTTCCTGTGCACTGATTCGCGTTGCAAATTAGATAATTTTGCAAAAGTCTATCTTTATTGTTTAATTTAATAATTATTCTCTTAGATTGTTTATTTTTTTTTTTCTCTTTGATTATAAAAGTGAGATTCTTCACAATTTTGCATATGCCTTGCAAGTAACGAACGTCGAAGCCTATCGACCTTGGACGCTGCTTAAGAATCATCTTTTGTAGATGTGACAGGCCATGACCTTTAGTCAAAAATGCTTTTGATATCCATCTATCTACACAGCCACTGCTACCTAGCAATGGGTGTCACTGGCTGGCAAAGGCCTTATGTCTCTTCTGACGTTCTTGTGCCAGCTTGATTCTCTGCTGACGCCCTCACAAAGTCATCTGACCAGGCGAGGTGGACTGCCTCGATATAAATATTTCGGAAATAAAAACGAAGCTTCTCTATTTATTTAACCGTATGACAGTGTTATAGGCGTAACAAAATATTAAAAGTAATATAAAATTATAAACTTAATACCTAAAAAAAAACATTCACAAGAAGATTCTCTAACTTCTATGGTTCAGGTAGGTACGATTCGTACCTACCTGAACCATAGAAGTCAGAAAATCTTCTTTGTATTGACTTCTGAATGTTTTTTTTAGGTTTTAAGTTTATAAAAAATAAATTGAGAAAGGCTGCAGAGCTTTCGTGTACCGTACGAAAGCTCTGCAGCCTTTCTCACAGTTTATTTTTGCTTGGTTAAGTTATGTTTTTATTCACACCGTGAGATATCTATTTATAAGCGCTTCCTTATCATAGAAAAACGTTACGTGTGCATTGTGCATCGCTCAGGTGCATAAACTGTACACTATGCAATGAAGCGAGAGTAGTATGTCAGGACCGAGATCCGTGGTCTCTGCCTACTCTTATGGGAAAAAGGCGTGATATTATGTTCCTATGTAATTATGTATGTCTTATAGAATACGATTAAAAAATATACAGTACTCAGAAATCACAAAATCTGTAAACGGCTACACATAAAAAAAGTTCGCGAGCACTCTGAAAATTTGAAATATTTTTGATTCTCAAAATAATAATCTTGAAGAGAAATAGCATAAGTAACCCGCAGGACAACCCACATTCGTATAACCACACGTTGGCCACCATTCTGTTCATAATATTAGTGAGATATAAATATATACTATTGTTCGACCTCAATGGGTAGTCCAAAGAAAAGATGGATGGACTGTGTGAAAGATGACATGAGTAAGAAAGGAGTGAGCGTTGAGATGACTTCTGACAGGGGGAACTGGAAGAGGAATACATGTTGTGCCGACCCCACATAAAGTGGGATAAGGGCAGGGAAATGATGAATGTTAGACGGTGATGGCGTGAAGATGATGATGATTTATTTCAGCTCTGGGTGTTTTGGTGCCATGATACCCTCGACACAGTTAGGTCAGACTCAGAACTCTGTATGTGTGACAGTTGGGTGTTATTTATTTATTTGTTTACAGCACGGAGAGCGGCTGGGACAACCCCTTCCGCCCCGATGGCGACCTGAGTCGCGAGGCCGACGAGATTGTGTCTCTGATTAAGGGTGGCAAACCCATCACCCCCACCCCCGCAGCTGCGCCGCAGATCATCGACGAGAAGGCGGAGAAGGAGCATGCGAATAATCTCATCGTGAGTATTCTAAATAAAATCCTGACTGACTAACTAGTAATCAACGGACAGCCTAAACCATAAGTCCTAGAAGCATTAAACTTGGAGGATACTCTTCTTATCGTGTTGGAGTGCACTAAGAAAGAAATTCAACAAATTTCCGAATTTAAAAGATTTCCGAATTCAATTATAAAAGAAATCTGCACATTAGCTGCGTGTCTATTTAGATATTTGAGTCTACGACTTCACTAACTTTGACCCACTAGTTTATCCGCGCGCTTTGCTCTCGTGGTTTAAATTTTGACACCCCATTTTACGTAAGTTGGTATGGAAACTTTTTAAGGGGCAGTGCGATTGGTTTGAAACTTGTTTGGGAAACTTAAATGCAAAATTATTTATAAGTTTTTCAAATAACCCTCAAAAAGGGTTAATATGGGGTGTCACAATTCTCACCACGCGAGCGAAATCGCACGTATAACCTAATAAGTAATGTATACTCAAACTTCGCAAGTTTCCTACATAAAACCATTTGTTCCATTCCAGGCGAACGCAGCTCCGCCGGCGCAACCAAAGGCAGCGAGCCCCGTTCTGCAGAGCGCGCCTAAAGCCATGAACGGGACTAAGAACGGGACCGCCACCGGGCAGGCCGCCGCCGGGCAAGTCGACGTACAGCGTAGTGCCCCTCCGGAGGCCCAGCAAGCCGAACATGTCACCATCAAGAAGAAGCCAAAGTGCAAGTGCTGCGTCGTGCAGTAAGAACGAGCCACCGGTTCCGGTGCCCCCACACATCCATCACCCCGATATGCCTATGTGTTCATGCACTATTTACAGATTGCAAGCGCGTACGCTACGCTACTTCTCCATATCGGTCATCTGTTAAATTAAGTTTTTGATAATTTTATGTGCTAAGTTTATTAAAACTTTAGGGTACAAATATGAAAGTATTTATTTTGTTTAGCTAGTCCGGAGAGATTTTGATATTTTAGGATTTCTGGTAATAGCATTGATTGTTTCGGTTTTAACTGCACTTGTGGAAATAAAATACTGTCTAATGAGAATCTCATCATGCTTATGTACGAGAGCCTGGCAAATTAATTAAACAGAGTTCAAATTTTTAATAAAATATATCAATAATAACTTTAAAAAAACAAAGAAACCAATGTGGCTCATTTTAATAATATATACAAACATGTTTGAAATATTATTACTTAATAAACTATAATTTATTTAAAATATTACTTTTAAAGTTGAATCTGTGTTGAATAATATTAAATTACATAATTTTAATATAAGTATATTTTTATATCCTTATTTATAAAAAAAGTATTATAATTCTTACAAAGCGGCTATATCATAGTTTTGAAGATATCAATGACTCTATAAGCACCATAATACTAGTTTTGTGACTACATACATGAATGCTGTTCGAACAGATAATAAATATGGTCTTATGTTAAACTAATAAATAGAAAAAAAAAAATTGAAGTCAGTTGTTGTGCTAACGATTTTAGTGGTACATTTTAAAATTATAGCATCCGTTACATGTTTTGATTGCATGCCAATAACTTACAGCGTTCATGTGTAGCTGATCCAAATACATAAACAGTGAAATAGCTTGTGAATGTATGTAAGTATTAAATGTATATTCATCCACGCTTGCGTTCAGCGGATGGAATCAGAGTGCCCCGTACGAATTTTCTTTCCTACTGCGTTAACTGCAATTTGTATTGATAAAAACGGCGCCATCTTGTGTTAATAATCTGAAACACGTTCAATGTGCGACTTATACGCCATCGATATCGACCATATTGATAACATCAGCACTTTGTTGGTTTTAAGCACTTGCTAGTTACACAATGCTCGCATGTTACGTTCGTATATTTTTGTAGTACTCGTACTAGACACTCTGATCCATATTCAAAATCGATGTTGTACTCCAAGTAGTTGAGTTTCGAAATAACATTGTAATAGTATCAATAAGACTGTTGTTTGCTTACGTTTATCGGGTGCTTATCGTTTTAAATACTGGAGAGTGACGAAGTGGCAGAATTAACCAGAATATGACAGCTGAATAAAACTAATCACGATGCTTTATCAGCTAAACTCATTCCTAAGGTTCAGAACGATTTCCTATAAAATGCCAGAACGTAAAATTTGAACGTGAAATTCAAACTGTGGCTAAGGAAAGCTTGTGTATAGAATTGAATAGGTGTATTCCCAAATAGAATGAAAGCATCGATAAGGTAGCTAGGTGTAAGTAGTGAGGTCATAGAGTATCTGCATTACTTTGTTGTTGAACAGATAAATTACGTTGGGGTCTGTTTAGGTTATGCCTTGGTAGGATGGCGTTTTGTGTATCGGTAAGTCGACGAGTTCTATGAAACAGATTGCCGCAGTCTGGTAGATAATAGTTTACTCCAAAAATGTGAAGAAGGGGGTTTACAAAAATAAGTTTTATACCAAAAATATTTAGTACTCAATGCTAACAACTGTCTTACACTTGTTAAATGACACTGTTTTTTGGACACTTATCCGACTAGATGGTTTTGGTCTAGCATTACAGATATTTGTGGAAAGCTTCCCTACTGATATTTTTGGAGTTGACTGTACGATATTGTTAAAGAAGTATAGGTACACTGACAACTAATCTTTATTACGGTGAAACTTTTCCTTGGAAAAGTTCTCGTCGTAAAGTGATAGCTTTCTTATATTCCCATTGTTCCATGTACAACTCGTTTTTCCGCCAAGGTTGGTAGGTTTAGGTTTGTCGAAGTGTGCTAGGAGAAGCAAGGGTCACTCTATAGTCTACAGTTTGTCCACCCGTAGCGTGGCTTTGCTAAGGTTTTAATCTATCGACTTGAAAGCTTTTTATTATAATGTCATTGCTACGTGTCTAGGTCCATTTATCGGTAGTTTTCAATAAAATAGCAAATAGAACACGATTATCCTAAATAATAGCACTAGTTCTGATTCACACCTTACTTAGGTACTATCCATAGGAAACATTTGGTATTTTCACATCACGTTTGTCTTTTCTATTCGCCCCAAACGTCTTGTCTTTAATATAATAGTGCTTGTTATTGTTTTATAACGTAATGTGCGTTTATTTGGGCACAAAAGTTTGTTTTGTAATATTTCTTAATTTATATGAATGAAGGTTTTAACAGCGCTGGACGCCTCTGTGTCATTCAGCGATGCTAACTGAACAAACCTAAATATGTGTACTCGTATATACATATATGTAGTATTCACATTGTAGCGTTGTTATACTCTCATGCCTATAACATAAAAGTATAGTCTTATAGAATGTGATTTATGTACTTGATGTCTTGTTAGTATTCCAATTGATGAAATATGTTCCTTAATAAAGTTTTTTATTGATAAGTAAAATACTGGCATTAGGGTTTCATATTTCAATTCAATTCGTAGTTTTCACTTGTTTTACAAGCTTTGACGGAAACGTTGTTAAAATAGAAAAGAATATATATTAAGTACATACCTTGATTGTATTGTATATTTAACTCAATTCTAAATTATTCGATGTGGAACGTGTTCTTATTTCCAATATATTTTTAAATATTATTACCTACCTAGCTATTATGTGTAAAACTAAAATGACATTATATTTGTATAAAATCTTTACTTTCTATTATATTATTGTCAATCAATGAGTATGTACAAATCGATGACATTGTAATTATTATTTATAATAAATCTTTAAAGGCGAAATTCTATTTAATAAACCCCTTACCTTTACTATTACTATCGATCAATCTGGTTGTATGTGATAAGAAGTCATCATCTTCCTGCCCTTATCCCACTTTAGTGGGGACGGCACAGCATGATCCTTGGATCATGCTGTAAGTTTTGGCTAAGGTGTTTGACCGGCCGCCTGCCTGACGTCAACCCTCCTTGGGAATACTTGCGTAGTTGTATCTCATCATGTTGGAGGATACTATCGCTTAGTCGACTTTTACGACATGCTCGGGGAAAGAAGCAGCTGGACGCATTCTATGTATTTTCTTTACTCCCAGTCCAGCAGAGAAGTTTATATCGTCACTGGAAAGGCAAATTTACGTAAGCGCCAATCGAGAAAAAGCCGTTTGAAGTTCATTTTTTTCGTTTTTTTAATCATAACTTTTGTCCTAATTATCGAATTTTGATGACGTCAACGTAAGATTTCATTCTTTTTTCATTTTCTATGTCCAGCAATTCATATTATGTATTTGGACTGCTATTTTAGGATAATAACTCAATATGCCTATTTGGCGCCATTTTGGCGCTTACGTAATTTTGCCTTTCCAGCGACGATATGTGATAAGAAGTACAGTCAGCGTCAAATTGATATGAGCCTCTAAAGTAGTCAAAATGATCTGAAAAACATAAAGCAATTTGATATACGCAGTTCAAATCATCATATTGTTGTAAGCGCCCAAGGTGTTCAAAATATCTTATACTCATTGTTTCATATTTATATGAGCAGTCAGGGTATTACAATTATTAATCTCAAAGGTATTACAAGTACTTACTCAAAAGAGTTTGCATACTACCTTTGATAGCTTTGTTTGCTAAGATAATTTTGAACACCCTGACTGCTCATATAAATATGAAACAATGAGTAGTAAGATATTTTGAACATCTTGGGCGCTTACAACAATATGATGATTTGAACTGCGTATATCAAATTGCTTTTATGTTTTTCAGATCATTTTGACTACTCTATTCGCTCATATCAATTTGACGCTGACTGTACCTGCTTAATATTTTAGTACAGGGAGAAAAGTTTCAATGTGTGAAATAAAACAATTCTGCATTGTACATTAATTTTATTGTAAGTTCAAATCTAATTAAGCTTATAAACAACAAGGGTTATAAAGTAAAATATAGTAATAATTCAATCGTATAAAGAAAATAGATCAGAAATCAGTTGATGATATATTGAAATGTTACTAGCTATTATTTCGAGTAACAAGGAATGGACAAACGCATACAAACGAGAAATTCGTGACGTTAAATATAATATCCAGGCTATAATTTTCTTTGGATGGATGGTGGATGGTGTACATGCACCAACCTCAGCGATGGATGAAATTGCTGACATTGATGAAAGTGGTATTAGCATGAATGAAGTTGTGAATGCATTACGAAGTATGAAAGCTGGAAAAGCAGCGGGGTATGATAAGGTAACAGTCGAGATGCTGAAGGCTGGACATGGCCTCGTAGCAAGTCAGCTGTGCCGCCTTTTCAACATGTGTTGGGTTAACGGTCGTGTACCAAGCGATTGGTGCAAGGCCGTTATAGTTCCACTATACAAAGGAAAAGGCTCGCATCAGGACTGCAAAAACTACAGGGGCATTAGCCTACTCAGCATCGTCGGCAAACTGTATGCGAAAGTGTTGATTGAAAGAGTTATGAAAGAAACCGATGAGAAAATATGGGATGCACAAGCGGGTTTTCGAAAGGGAATGGGATGTACGGATCAGGTCTTTTCTTTGCGAAGCATAGCCGAAAAGTTTTTGGCCAAGGGTCAAAAGGTCTATTGCGCATTCGTGGATTTGGAAAAGGCCTATGACAAAGTGATGAGGAATGAACTTTGGTCGGTATTGTCTATGTACGGTGTAAGCGGCAACCTTATTCGAGCTCTGAAGTCTCTCTATGAGAGCTCTAGTGCTTGCATGAGGATACATGGGTCATACACTGAATGGTTCGGCATCCAAAAGGGTGTAAGACAGGGATGTGTAGCGTCACCATGGCTGTTTAACTTGTTTATGGACAGTTGCTTGCAAGATTTGAAAGGTAGGAAATGTGGTTTAAGATTGAATGGGTTACTCGTCAAATGCCTTCTCTATGCCGATGACCAGGTTTTACTTGCGTCATCGGCAGATGAGTTGCAGGAGATGGTAACAATTATGCATAGAGCTTTTGACAGGAAGGGAATGAAAGTGAATGTAAATAAGACGAAAGTTATGGTTTTTGAAAGAGATGAATGCATGACAGCGTGTGATATTTTGGTGAATGGAGAAAGAGTGGAACAAGTGAATGAGTTCATATACTTGGGAACATTGTTTACGAGAGATGGAAAGCATGAGGAGGATATTGAAAGGAGAGTGATTGCAGGAAACAAAGTGAATGGGGCACTACACGCCTTTATGGAAAGCCGGAAAGTGTCTAAAAAGGCACGACTGGCTGTACATAGAGGAGTACTAGTGCCGACACTTATGTATGGTAGTGAAAGTTGGGTATGGCAGAAGAAACATCAAAGTAGAGTGAATGCAGTAGAAATGCGTGCGTTGCGAAGTATGTGTGGGGTAACTTTGAAAGATAGAATGCGAAACAGCGTGATAAGAGAGCGATGTGGAGTGAAAGAAGATGTAGTGATGAGGATTGAGAAAGGTATGTTAAGATGGTTCGGTCATGTAGAGAGGATGAATGAAAGAAGATTAACGAAACAGGTGTATGAGGCGAGTGTGAATGGTACCGTTGGAAGGGGAAGACCTCGGCGCACGTACCTGGACCAAATCGGCGACGTTTTGGAAAAGGGCCAGGTCAAGAGTACCCTAAACCGACGAGCATGCATGAGGAATGTGATGAGAGTGAAGGAAGCAAAAGAAGTATGTCAGGATCGTAGCAAATGGCGATCCGTGATCTCTGCCTACCCCTATGGGAAACAGGCGTGATTTTATGTATGTATGTATGTATGTAATTTTCTTTGCAAAATATCTAACTTACAATCTAATTTTATTATAATTATAAACAATCATTTTAGTAATGCGTATCCAAGAACAATATTTTAAATTGTCATACCTAACTATCATTTAAAAGATGACATATTGAAATGTTACTAACTATTATTTCGAGTAACAAGAAAAAGACAAACGAAAAATCATCACGTTACATATCGCCTCTATGCGACAAGAACGGGTTATCTCGAAAACACCGACTTTTCAGGAGACGCTTATAAAGTTTTAAATTTGTTTAATTTTTGTAACTATAAGGTGTTTCGTAAAAAAATTACAGAATATAGGTTCTCTAACTATTATTCTTTCGAAATAAATTATTTGCAAACCTCTGACATTTTTAGTTTAAACGTTATTATACATGTCGACGATAACACGTTCTTGTCGCAATGAGGCGATATAATATTCAGGTTATAATTTTCTTTACCAAATAACTTACAATCTAAATTTATTAGAATTATAAACAATCATTTTAGTAATGCGTATCCAAGAACAATATTTTAAATTGTCATACCTAACTATCATTTAAAAGATGACATATTGAAATGTTACTAACTATTATTTCGAGTAACAAGAAAGGACAAACGCATACAAACGAAAAGCTACTGACATTCAATATAATATCCAGACTATAATTGTCTTTGCCAAATAACATACAATTTTAATTTATTATAATTATAAACAATCATTTTAGTAATGTGTATCCAAGAACAATATTTTAAATTAATCATACTTACCCTATATAAAAGCGTTCTATGAACAGCATTGCACACCTAAAAGTTTTATACCTCTAGATAATTATACAGCATTAGGAGGCAACTTTTGCCTACACTAACGAGACGCTGTAGTGCTCCGGTCATTTAAAGATAGGATAGGTTTGCCCCGCAACTATACCATCCTTATTGCACACCAAAGAGGAAGCCATGCATTCAGACTAACAATACATGTGATACACAGAAACACGGAACTTACAAACTTTGTTATATAATGGTAATTGCAGTCCTAATTAGATGCGATACCTACTTACACACTAAAAGACTGGAATATTTTTCTTAAGAATTCTTATAAGAAATAGCAAGGTGAAGAGCATAGATAAATTACATTTTTCTTAAAAAGGTATCAAAATACTATTATTTAAGTAAGTCAGTACTTACAAAACAAAAAAGAAGTATCTTCAAGTTACAAGAGAGAATAGAAGAAAGCTTCCGTGGAGCATAAAATAAGTGTTTTTTTTTAATTATTCTAATAATATGGCCATACTATGGAAAGACGAAATGCAGAAATATTTAACTTAAATAAAATGCAGTAAAAATAAGAGTCATTATAAAGTTAAGGGCGTGTGCCTGATTCCAGCTGGCCCACAAAAAAACTGTGGAAAACATCAGGGCCAAGTATGACACACGTTAGGCATCACACGAAAAAGTAAATAGCCATGATTTTATGTATGAACATATTAGAACGCTTTTTAAGATATAAAGACGAATAAAAAAAACCTTGTATTGAATAGTTAAAAAACATAATAAGGTAACGGTTATTATCATATGGCCCTTTTATAATTAAGTATTGTACTTTTCACCATTTTGAACACGTCTTATGAAGAATATAAATTCGAATTTTAGTCCTTGTGTTTCATAAAGAAAACTAAAATAATATTAGACTTAGAGCAACATTACAGTACAAGGAAGGTCCTATAACAATACATGTAATTTAATTGTATTCATACATTATACATTATTATACATTTAACACAATTGTTATGGTTGACACTGAGATAAAGATAAAAATGTTACTGAATAGGTAGAGTTTATAGGTCGCGGATAAGATAAACCGCAGTAAACATTTTGAAATAATGTATAAATGTTGAATAAACATAGATACTGCTGAGCAAGAAGAATTTTTATATTGTGTTTCAGTAAAATGACCACGTTTAAATTTACCCGTGGTTTATCTAATGTGGCACAACCTATATATAGACCTTTCAAAGTGTTTCTACTGAGCGTACTATATTCGATTTTAACTCTGCGCACATGATGATTATTCCACATATGACTGAATTTGAACCGCCTTGTTCATGATCATTGAGATGTCGCTGAGTGGGTAATGTTGCAGCATTTTCACATTTGCTGAAAAGTCCTCGGCCAGAAGGTAATCCCTTACCAACCTGAAAATAGAGTTTTTTATATAACTGACTTATATATACTTATGTGACGACCCCACCTAGTGGGATAAGAATCAGTGCCAGGACTGACTGTTTCTTGAATTGAATTGAGAATAATCAAGTCATTGATTATCTTTCTTTTCTATTTGATATGCCTACATCATCAGGCAACAACGGTACTAAATTTGGTGGTCTAGTGGAACGAACTGTTAATGTTCCACGACATGTCGGTTTTCTTTCCCGTTTGAGAGTACTGGTACGCACATACATTTTTAGAACAGAAAAATTCAATTGGTGCACTTACAGATTCGAAATCACGACCTGTGGGGTCACTCACTAGTTTTCACAGCTTCGTGAGAACAACTTTGTACCCTAAGCGTGCAAAGACATGATACATACAAAGTGTAATATAATGAGACTGGCTTACACTGCTTTGTTCGGGTAGTTCCCATAATGTTCTATGGAACATGACATCATCGGACATAATAAGATATATTTTTCTTATTTTGTACTATGGAACATGTAATACTTTTATTTCTCAATTTTTTTTCTCTTAAAAATCAAATAAATTCATGGTTATGGTTGACATAGAATAATTGATGTCATTTAGCTTCTCATGGAAGATTTGGGGAAGATGTGATTCCCATTTTGTTATATGGCAAGAAACTCGGTTGAAAAGCTAGTATGTAGTTCTATAGAAAAAATGGGAAAGAAAATGTGCCATTTTGTTCGATGACGCCATGTTTCATAGAACAAATGGGAACTGCCCCTTTGTTCTCATGAAACTACGGACTCCAAAACCATCTCTAACAAGTAAGGTTATACTCACACAATCATAGCGCAGCATGTATTGACGAGCATATCAAACCGGTCTGCGTCAGAGAAGAGGCTGTCCCAGATCCTCTCGACCTCGGGAAGCGCAAACTCTTGGGACAGGAGCAGGGTCAGCCATCTGTCGAATACAATCCTGCCCAAGCCGTGTCGACCCTTGCAAGCAAGAGCGACGAGGCGAAACGCCACCAAAATAAAAAATAACAGAGGACTTACTATGCAATCAACGGCCTCAAATAATAATGTAAAGTACATACATAATACGGGTCTGGGTGTTGTGGTACCATAGTACTCGTAGTTGACTTGTTTGTCCTTAAAACAAGTCATACATAACCTTAATTTATTTGACGAGTATAAAATTTGACAAATCAATCAATTGACAAGTAATTTGACAAGTGTCTGCGAAGTTGACACAGGGAATCCTAGTGTGGGGTCAGAACTATATAAGTGACTGTGGGTGTTATTTATTTATTAATTACTATGGTGATATTACTCTCACTTCATTCAAATTATGTTTTGGGGAAAGGCTAGATCAAAAGTACCCTAAACCGATGAGCATGCATAAAGCATGTGATGAGTGTATGTGAAGTTTATTAACGCTTAAAACCAATTGATCATCGCTTGACGGTTTTTGAGTTTAATGATATTTCGACGTTATTGCAATTAGTTATAACCACATTTACACATGCGCCATAACCACGTTTGATTAAGTGCTAATATGGTTCAATTGGTAACAAGTCTAGTACCAACAAGCGTGATCCTTACTTAATTCGATGGCGTGGCGAGCAAGTGCTCGGCTGAGGCGCAAAAGGTGCGGGTTCGATTCCCGCTACGGGAGAAATGTTTGTATGTTCTGCAAATATTCCAGAGTCCGGGTGTTGTAGTATTATAAGTATGTATTACAAAAAAAAAGTATATACGAATTCTATCAGCCATCTGGTGCCCATAGTAAAAGCTTTGCTTAGTTTGGGGCTAGATGGCGCTGTGTCAAATGTCCACAAATATTTATTTATTAAATACTTAAATATTGTGAGTGCAGGTCGCGTTATTTCATGCATTCCCACATGTTGAAGTACTATCCTATTTAGTAACAATGGTTCTATGAGTAAAAGCCCTAGTTTTAATAAGCATGATACTTAACTAAAACTGTATTACTGTGGCAGCAGGTCCTATGGTTGCGATAGTTTCAACACGTTGAAATCATAAAACCCTTGTTAGTAACAATGGTATGGTCATAAAAAAGCCTTTACCATCTGGAGTAGATGATTTATACAGCGTCAGGAGGCAACTTTTACCTTCACTAACGAGACATTGTAGTGCCCGGGACAAATTAAGATGGAGTAGGCTTGCCCAGCACCTATTCCATCCTCTCAGCTTAGTCAGCCTTGTCCACAGAAAAGTCATGGTCAATACATGCGGAGCTGACTAAGCCGCGGGTTTGCTCAGGATGTTTTCATTCAATATTTGAGGGTAACGGTATAGCGCACATAAATTATCCGCATAGAAAAACTCCATTGGTACACGACCGGATTTGAATCCACCACCTTAGAATCGTACGGTGGGGGTCACTGCCAAGTAGACCACCAGTGCCCTCTATGGTCCTATGGTCTTATGGTAACAAGCCTAGCAGTAACAACCGTAGTATGAACAAGCATGATCCTTACCTAAAACTGTAATACTGCGGGCGCAGTTCCAGTGCTTGCATGCGATTCCACACGTCGAAGTCATACTTAAGAAGCTGCGCGTCGACTTTCTCCATCATAGTGTTAATTCCGCTCTCTGCCTCGTCGAGAGTGCGAATAAAGAAGTCCCTGATCTCAGCCATCAGGTTTGTGAAGCAGAAGAAACAATCTGCCTCGGCGTGCTCTGAAAATGAAAATAATTTATTATTATTATGTACCTTTAAGTAGTACCGATACCGGTTGAGAGCACTGGTGGTCTAGTGGGTAGTGAACCCGCCTTCCGATCCTAAGGTCGTGGGTTCAAATCCGGTCGTGTGTATAGTCGACTAAGAGATAGTATCGTTTCCCACATGATGGACCACCAATATGGGCGATGGGCTGATCACCTGTCACCATGGTGGACCATATCCATCTTAGGATTTTAAACCAGAAGTGGCTGTAAGTTTTCTTGTTTACTTACGGCGAAGGAAAGTTTTACAAAAAGGTGCATACTTTTTGTAAAACTTTCCTTCAACGTTCTGATAATGCAACTAACTTACGTCTGAACTCCATGACGGGGTCGCAAGCGAAGGTGTGGTATATCGGGCCGATGATCTCGTTCATCCCTTGCACGTAACCCAGACCAGGGTTGAGCTTGGCGTAGATGAAGAGCATCCGTTCCACCACCTCCCAGTGAGCCTCGCTGCCCTCTTTCAGAGGACAGTAGTCCCCAGAGCCACTGTCGGAACGATGCGTTTCTTGCTGCAACTGAAATGCAAACATACAAATATAGATATATAAATAAATAACACCCAACAGTCACATATAATAGTCCTGACTCCACACTAGGATTCCCTGTGTCGTGGATATCAGAAACTACTAGTACGATGGTACTACAACACCCAGACCTGGAAGAATATTGAATGAATTTCTTCCGCAGCGGAAATCGAACCCGCGCCTCTTGCGCCTCTGCCGAGCAATCTCCCGCCACGCCACCGAGGCCGTCAATCAGATAGATAGATAGATATATTTATTTTCATGAATTTTTAACAAACATTGGTAAATAGTGTTTGTAAGCCTATGTTATGTTTATCTAAACACTATGGTTTACTTAACTCTAACTGACTAACAAATCACCGAACAGCCTAAGCCATAAGTCCTGGAAGTGTGGAACTTGAAGGGTAAGTATATACCTTTGAGAGCACTGTTGGTCTAGTTGGTAGTGACCCCGCCTTCCGATCCTAAAGCGGTTTAAACCCGTCGTGTACCAATGGATTTTTCTGTGCGAAATATTTATGTGCGCTATACCAGTACTCTCAAACGGTGAAGGAAAACATCGTGAGGAAACCCACGGCTTAGTCAGCTCCGCACGTATTGACCATGTCCTTCCTGTAGAGTAGGCCGACTAAGCTGAGAGGATGGAATAGGTGCTGGGCAAGCCTACTCCATCTTAATTCGTCCCGGGCACTACAGCGTCTCGTTTGTGAAGGTAAAAGTTGCCTTCTGACGCTGTATAAATCATCTACTATAAATGGTAAAAAGCCTTAGTAAGTTCGTATGAGCTAGTGGCCAACTTTTGACGGCCTCGGTGGCGTGGCGGGCGATTGCTCGGCGGAGACGCAAGAGGCGCGGGTTCGATTCCCGCTGCGGAAGAAATGTTTGCATGTTCTGCAAATATTTCTTCCGGGTCTGGGTGTTGTGGTACCATGGTACTCGTAGTTTCTGATACCCACGACACAGGGAATCCTAGTGTGGGGTCAGGACTATGTATGTGACTGTTGGGTGTTATTTATTATTTATTTATTTTGTGACTGAGTTTTTAGGCCGCCTAAAGGTCATGGCTTAGCGACTTAAAAGCCGGGACCGACAATTTAAACTGCCCTCCGAAGCGATCAGCTCGTAATGCCTTAGTTAATATGTAGGTTTATTACCTTAGACACACCCAGCCCTTTGCGCTCCATAGTTGATATGTTTAGGCTGGTCTGCTCGACCCTGCTGTGCAGGCGCTTCACTTCATTACTGTTCACAATCTGCAACCATTCAAATAACCTAAATTAAAAAAAACCGGTCTCGTAAGAGACGAATTCGCACACTAAGGGGTTCCGTACCATCGTATATGTAGGTACTTTTTAATATTACTTTCACCGTATGTACTTTGGCCACAAATGTATGGGATCTCCTTTTATTTTTTGTTGTTATAGCAGCAATAGACACTGAAAATTTCCACTTTCTACCTATTACGGTTCACGAGATACAGCCCGCTGACAGACATACGGACAGACGCACGGACGGACAGCAGAGGCTTAGTAATTGGGTCCCGTTGGCACCCTTCGGGTAAGGAACCTTGAAATACCGAAGGTTATTTGTGAAACACTAAAGGCCAAACGGATTTGGTTGTGAAACTTGGGATTTACATATTTCGTGACCTGGAATAATTAGGCTGCTACTTATTTTGGTACACAAGGGAGAATTAGCTTAGGGAAACTGTGGAAAATTCCATTATTTGAAACGGGTCGCTATTAGACAGAACGTATATGTAGACGAGAATCTATGACACAATAGATTGTCAATGCCACAGAGCGTGTTGTTATTTGGTGTTTCGCCTGCAAGTGATAGACTGCACACCACACTGCATGGCTGTGTGTATGCAGCAAATGCTGAATTTACACCTTTTGCTTTTTATACATACTCTATACCTAAATATATGTAAAAACTTAGACATTAAGTGATCCCAATTGTAATACCTTGATATAGGTATATTATAATGAAATAACATACATACATATTATCACGCCCGTATCCCTAACGGGATGGGCAGAGCCACAAGTAATCATAAGAAAACTTGCAGCCACTTTTGATTCAAAGTCCCAAGACGGATACGGTGAACCATGGTGACAGGTGATCAGCCCATCGCCCATATAGATGGTCCATCATGTTCGGGAGGATACTAAGAGGTTGTAATTTTTTTTATATTCTTGTTGGCTTGTCCTCGGCCATCACTCGCAATTTACCTCAGCGCAAGGAAACTCCGTGGCGATTTGGAAGAAGTTGATGTCGGGGCAGAGACGGCGTACATCCTTGTCTATTTGTAGTAACACCTCGTTGTCCTTGAAGTAGATGTTCCACGAGCTGTCAGGGTTCAGACTCAACGGGTGGTCGGATGGCGGACCAACTGGCATTGACACGATTTCCTCTGAAACAGAAGTGACGATCTCAGTGGCAGACGAGTGCGCAGCTGTGGCGCGAGGTGCAAACGCCTCGGCACAAAAAATAAAAGCAATTTATAAAAAAAAACAAACTTTAAAGTAGACTATAGGTATGTTATTCCATCATTCGTGTTATTTAGTTATATTCTAGGTTTTATTCAAAACTGTTCAGCGGTCACGGCGTCGGTCGTTGAGGTATAAACATCCTCACAATTTTTTGCATTTATTGGAACATTGCTGCCAATATCCCAAGGTCCTTCTCCGGTACTTCAAGAAGTTGGGCTGGCTGGGAGAGGGTTAGCAGGGAGGATAATGCACAATACACCCCACCGCGGGACGTGAGTGCAAATCTTTGTTCCCCTAACATTAATTAGATTTAGAATTAGAAGCGTCTGAGAGCAATTTAGTTACTTATGAAAGATTGGTAGAGTTCCCTCTTCTTGGCTAGTTCCGCAGCTTGCGCGGACTTCTGCCATGGCAAGTAGTTTAGCAGAATCTTCCACACGAATGAGCGAAGACCTTTCTCTTCTGGTATCCCTAAAATAAAAACAACAAGGTTACTAAAGCGGGCTCAGCAATTTATATGTTAGATTCTATTTCTGTTTCTATTTATTTTATTATAAATTCTTCATAAACTATAAAATAAATCATCGACTATAGATGCTAAAAGGCCTTAGTTGTTTTTGTATGTTTGTAATTAGCGACCTTGAAAACTACTCGTACTACATTACTACTACTAATACAGAGCACTTCGAAAATAAATTATAGCCTAAGTTATTCCGTAATAATGTAGCCATCTACCTGTGAAAGATTTTTTTAAATCGGTTCAGTAATTTCTGAGCCTATTCGTTACAAACAAGAAAATCTTTCCTCTTTATAATATTAGTGTAAATAACTTGTATACCCTTATAAAACTAACCTATTTATGTACCAAAAACCACAACAGAAGCCATGGCTGCAATCAAGGAATAAGTAGATAGGTTAAAGTATAACATTACTTCAACCTAGATAGGTAGGTCAGCTATTAATAACATGCAGGTTGCTACTTTGTAGGTTATAGCTCTGATCTGAATATGTTTAGAATTTGAATTATACAATATGGAATGAACTAAAATAAAATTTAATATACTAACCATGGAATGCCAGATTTCGTAATTTTGTGATATCTATAATATCTTCCTCAAGCACCTCTTCAAAAGATTTTATCCTGAAAGTAAAGAAATAATTAGTTTGTTTTCTCTTCTGGTTCGAAAGAATCCGCAGTTGTCTTATTTTGAAAACAAAGTTGAAGTGGTCAAACAAACTTTAAATATTGTCATAAAGGTCACTAGTTTAGGTAATTAATGTATGCAAACACATCATGTATTAACTTTTGCCCACTAAATATTTTGGTATTTTGGTCACGCATGAAGGCATGTTTGGAAGGATTCATATTTAATGACTTGACAGCCTCGGTGGCGTAGCGGGCGGTTGCTCGGCGGAGACGCAAGAGGCGCGGGTTCGATTCCCGCTGCGGAAGAAATGTTTGCATGTTCTGTAAATATTTCTTTCAGGTCTGGGTGTTGTGGTACCATGGTACTCGTAGTTTCTGATACCTAAGACACAGGGAATCCTCATGTGGGGTCAGGACTATGTATGTGACTGTTGGTTGTTATTTATTTATTTATTGGTTGGGACTAGGTAAACAATTTAAACAGATAAGTAGGTAGGTAGGTAGCCTAACTATACTAAAAATAATGATTATTTTAACAACAAGCCTTGGTAAGGTTGCATTGGTTTTTCTATAAGCTCCATCTCTTATTGATTTCAATTATAGAATGTTTTTTCGAAAATACCTTTTGTAATGCTCATCTATGTTACAAAAGGAATTCTTGTGCATAATGTCATGTTTTTAGACCAAGTGGTTTAGTAGTGCATTGTCTGTCAGTAAAGCTGCATTGACACGCTCAGAGTCTGCTCGGATCAAGTGGATTCAGATCAGACGCTGTCATCTGATTTCTCTCGGATGCAAGTTTTCTGATTACTTGTGGTTCTGCCCACCCCGTTAGGGATACGGGCGTGATAATATGTATGTATGTATAATAATATCAACAGCTATCCTAGTACACTTGTATGAAGCTTACTCTTATGAGTCCACTTAGTCAGAGCAGAATCCAATTGTGTCATCATGGCTTAAGCCTGAATGTTTTTAAGTTGTTAACATACCTTTTATTTCTACCTCCCAATGTGCGAGAAATTAGCAGTTTGATTTTTCTAAGTACTTTTCTGAAGTATGTTTTTAACCACATATTGACACAACTAGCTGACTACCATATAACTTATGTCAACATAAATTACATAAGTTTAATAAGTGTAGCTACTTAATTCCTAATTATTTAATTAGGAGATAAGAAATTTTATTTTTTTGTTTCGTTTCGAGCTTGATCTAAACTGAATTCATGCTTTCAAAGGTTTTTAAAAGTTTTTAAAACACTTGAACTAAAGTTATTGCAATGTGCACCATCACACGAAAACGTGCCTCTATAATGATTTTAGCAATGTGGGTAGAATCTATTTATTATAAATAAGGACCAAATAACACGTAAAATATAATGTAGGTAATCTCACCTTGCTTTGTGTAAACTCATTTGGTTGAGTTAGGTATCTATGTTTTAGATGAGTGGCTTATTTTCGGTGTAAGCGAGTGACCAGCTGTCTAGTGTTCAATGGGGGCGATAACACTGGTGGCTGAGCTGATTTATTATTCATAATTTTATTTGATTTGTTTTTGTTGTGAAAACCATAGTGATTTGCTCAGTTCAGTAGTGGGTGGGTGGGTGAATGCAAAAATCAGGAATCGCCTCCCTCCCCCATTAATTTGACAGATGACAGGTTGATGACGTTTAGATTTTTATTTTATTTAAAAAACCTATCTACTGTAATATTTATTTTATTATTTGTGTTCTTTTCATTGTATGTTTAAAATACCACCTTGTATGAGCCAAAGTAGCATGAATTAAAGTGATTTTCTTTATATAAAAAAAGAAAACGTTTGGGAGGCATAATAGACGGGGCGCTGCTGGGGTAGGTCCTGGTGGGTCCCATTCCATAGGCAAAAGCTAGTCTATAATTGTCTATGGCTTCGGATCCAGTGCCGCCCTCCCACGGCTTGGTGCAGTAGCAGCGGTGCCATTTTGTGTCGGAAAAAATATAGATGGCACTTTGTGCTCTTAGGCGCCCTCAGAACAATGTTCTGAGAAGGCGCCCAACTGCAATAATTATGTAGGTTGTAATAAGTTTAGTTTAGTTTAGTTTGTAATCGCTAAAACAGAGACTTTTGTACAAGAGAGTACCTACCTAGGTTATATATCTAACGGTTTTCGATTTTCGATATTTAGATGATAGCCCGACTGTTTCTTTTGTAGGTATTTTGTAAATTATATTTGCAGGTATTATTTGTACCTATGTTTATTTCTGTAATAAATGTATAATTCTTATAAAGATGAATTCTTTAATTTGGTCTGAGATAAATCTAGGGAGTTCTTTTGACGATTTCTAGGGTTATTATAACAAAAAAATTAGGTAATGTTTCGAACATTGGTCGTGCGCCAATGTTCGAAACATTACATTTTTAAAGATCTAATTATTCTAATGGCTAATGGTATTTAAGGTACCTAGGTACTTACATAATACGGGCAAGTGTGATGCCCGTAAGTATTAGGTAACAGGTAGTTAGATGCAAATAGTCATTAGAATACTTATTAGAATACCTACCTACTTCGGTCCTGATGTTACCCTTCATCGCATGGCCCGGAACACAAAATTCAGTCAGACAGAAAGACGTGGTGAGATCGCATAGTAAGAATAACAGAGGGGGGCCTACGCCCAACAGTAGGTAAAGTCGGGCTGTGAATGATGATGATGTTGAACAAAAAATTTTATTGGTCATTTTGTTTTTTTTTAACGCCCAACAGACACATACAAATTTCTGACCCCACACTAGGATTCCGCCTGTGTCGTGGGTATCAGAAACTACGAGTACCATGGTACTACAACACCCAGACCCGGAAAGCAGAACATGCAAACATTTCTTCCGCAGCGGGAATCGAACCTGCGCCTCTTGCGTCTCTGCCGAGCAATCGCCCGCCACGCCACCGAGGCCATTTTGTGTTTTTAATTTTAATGTTAGAAACCCCTAAATAAAAAAAAACCATCTAAGTAGGATAGATGAACCCAGTGCTTTCAAATTATTGTGTACCTATCAAACAAAATAATTATAATGTAATAGATAAGTATAACAAAATTTTTATTTTTGGGTTTCGTATGAAAAAAACTATATGACTTACCCCCGAATACCTACTCAAACGCGACTGAGAGTTGAGCACGTCTCAACTCACGGTTTTTGACAGTTTCTGATGAAAATCTGTCAAAAAAAAAAATCGCCATTTGACACGTGCTCAACTTTGAAATGCGTTTGAGTATTCGGGGGTTACCTACCTACTATCTTTTTTTACGGATTTTAGAAATCTACAAGAAAAAGTCTAGTTAGTACAATTTAGTAGAATAAGATCCATCACATACATCACTACACTCAATAAAGACACGAAACCCTTATTTATAGATTCACTTTTATGCATTTCCATTGAATAAAACTCTATAAATGAGAGCACAGCACATAAAGCGTTAAGAACGACGGCACTTATCAGGAAGGAGGCTTCGATAAACTTGTCGGAGCCGAGGTACAGGCCTGCCTCGACGAGGAAGCCAAGGGTGACAATAGCATAGCCCCCGTACACTCCAAACATGATAAAACGCAGGGTCGTAGTCAGATCATGGCATTCCCAGTTGAAATATAGCCCAAGTATCATCATTGTTAAAGTAAAACCTCGAAGACACATTTGACCCGTTTTGTAAGACATTCTGATCCAGGTGTGATTCAACACGGTTTAACACTGGTTATAACCACTAACGTACTGGTTAACAAAGAGAATACCTATAGGTACCTATATACCTAGATAGGTAAGCGTCCTGAAAAGCATAAAAACTAATCAAAATGAAATACGATACGAGGTAAATGTGTTAAATTAAAGATTAAAGATTATCAAATAATAAAACAAAAACAGATAAAACACCAGAGGAACCAGAGATGTCAACCAAGTACGCTGTTTTTCGTCTATGATTTAGTCTACATTTATTGTTCCGAGTAGTCTACAATCTACCTATGTCAGTTTTCTTGACATCTAATTTAATTTTAAAATGTGCATAATTTACATTATTTTGTTTAATGTTTTTCTAGGGCTTGTATTTTCTGATACTGATAATAATGACGTGCAAGATAATAATGACAATTTTCAGCAAGACTACTGCTTGCACCCGGATTGCTCACTCAAAAACCAGCATACAATGTGCGTGGCCTCGCACAAGCAGAGCCCGAGGCTCTATGCTTCCGGAATGACCACGTGGATGAGATATCAGATACTGCTACTGCACAACAGGCACAGAGATAACATAGCTATGGGGCTGGAAGCCGGACAGCCACCGGCCACAAACATGCGCAAAATGTACTGGGACTACGAGCTTGAGCAGATGGCCGAAGTGTGGGCCCGGCAGTGCCAGAAGCGACACGACGAATGTAGAAACACGATCCGTTTTAATGTACTGCAAAACATGGATGTCAGACCGGTAATGGCTAGAGTGACGGAAGCACAGTTGCTGGCGGACGCTGTCGGCGCTTGGTTCTCAGGGTCAAGAGTGCTGGCTCCAGAGTATGTTTGGTCGTTCAAACGGAGTAACTGCAGCGCGCCTGGTGGATGCAACGCTCACTGGTACTCGGCCGCAGCCTGGGCTTCTACCTGGCGCATCGGCTGCTCGCAAGCACTTTGCACGGCCAAGAAGCGCTCTTGCGTCTTATTTCGTAAACGACGGCGGTTGCGCCACGAACCACACCCGCCACTGGGGGAAATGCTTAACGCGACCAGGTCATCACCGAGTAGTGAGAATATTTTGCGGCGCACCAAGTACATGACTACTACGAAAGTGATAAGGTTCGAGGACTTCGCCAAAACAGATAAACTGAATTCTAAAGAGTCTCCTTTGCATCGTGGGATATTGGACTTGGAGGAAAGCGAAAAGAAGCGTCGAGAACCAAATATAATAGCTTTTACGTTTTGTAACTATGGTCCAGCTGGGAATATAGACGGGTTCCCTATTTACGAAGCTGGGTCTACGTGCGCTAACTGTCCGCAAGGCACGCAGTGTGGAGACCACACTCATCGCGCCCTTTGCTCTGTGCTGGGGGACCCTGACGGAAGAAAGTGATTTTGAACCTGCATTTTGTGTGTTTATGCGAGTCATGTTAAACCATACTTATTTCTAATAAATTGTTTTATTTATCTTTAAAAATAGTCGATCAATATTCCGTTATGAGCAGACATGAGCGATTGTAAGTACGTACCTACCTATAATAAAATTATTTTGACAATTTTTTAGGTAAGTTTGAAATATTGTAGGGTGTATGTTTTTGCCTCAAACACGGCGTACTTAACGACTGACCAGTTGTAAATAAAATTATAAATATACCTTGTTCGTACCTTGCCCGAAGCAATATATGACTACTTTTTATCCAGGTAAAATGTGAGTCTTATTTATAGCAACATTGTTCAAACATAGCGGTACCCGGTATCGCTATGAATGGCTACGGCGCAACTGTAATTGAATATCTCTGTTTAAAGTTACTGTGTACGGTCGGCCAAAAATGTGGTTTACCACCGTAATTAAGTTCATTTGCACGTCATAAAACTATAAGGGGCCTTATTCACAATGACCAGACAAAACGTAACGTGTTCAAATCCAAAGTGTATATTAATACTTCCTCTTTCTACTTCAGAGCCCTAAAAAGCTTCGCTTATTATTGATCTAAAAAGTTTTATTATCTAGGTACTTGTCAAAATCAAACAATTTCATACACACGATTGTCAAAGTAAACGAAAAATCTGTCAAAAATTTATATTTCTTATTGAATGTTTACATTTTCCTTGAGTAATTTAGAAGCTAAATTGTGTTAAGATGCTGTCTGCAGGCAAAGTTCGCATTCATGGAATGCAAGATGAAAATTGGGTGATAAAGGACAAGATCAACCAATATCGTGGCCTTATTAAACTCTACGGTAAACATTTTGCAATGACTATAATTTATAAGCTTAAGTATCGCGACACATCTGCTGAAAGTACTGCGCCTAAAGTTCCGATTCTAAGATCGTGGGTTCAAATCCGGTTGTGCACCAATGGATTTTTATGTTCGAAAAATGTATATGTAGCGTGAAGCAAAACATCGTGATGAAACCGGCATATCATAGAACCTAAAAAGTTCGAAAACATGTCAAGAGTACGAAAGGAGCCTTTGAGGCTCACTTTAAATCCTTTCACTACACTGGGTCGGAAGAACCAGTGACACGACAAGAAGAAGATGATCAGCCGATATTACGAAAGGCGTCTGGGGGCAGACTTTTCCACCTGCAGCTAAAAAAATTTAATAAAATGATCATCTGTGTCCATGGGTATCAGAAACTACGAGTACCATGGTACCACAATACCCAGACCCAAAATAAATATACATGCAAACACTTCTCCTGCGGCGGGAATGGAACCCGTGCCTCTTGCGTCTCAGCCGAGCATTCGTCACCCCACCGGCACCGCGGCTGTCACTGACCTTGAAACATAGGTACCTACTTCATAGGCGTCCTACTCAACCTCTTAGCCGCGTCAGATCGACAACGCCTAAGTTACGTAGGTACGTGTACCTACTAAGTTTTCTAGTTTAAGTTTTGGTTAGCCTGATCCTTATGTGGGCTGTGGGACTAAAAAGGCCACTTTAAGCAATCCATCTAAAGCGATTCATTTTTAAATTTTATAGCAAATCCTGAATCTAAATGGTTCGAATTGTACCTAGATAAATTCTATTCAGCAGCAAATCTGATAAAGTGGTCGTTTTAAACCTCCTGATCTGGCTATGATCCAACTAATATTATGAATCCGAAAAGTGTCCGTCCGGGTCGCCGTCGACGATCTCGAGGTTCGCCACACGACCCGCCACGCGACCCGCCTCGCGACCCGCCACGCGACCCGTCTCGCGACCCGCCTCGCGACCCGCCTCGCCCTCGTCACGGCCTAGAGCCTCGACGATCGCTTATGAAAACAAAGCTTTGCAAGCTTCTGCGATGTTTGTGCCTCAATCACGGCGAGACGGATTTGAATTAATCTTTTACATAATAATGATGTTGATGAATGAAAAATAACTATGTAGGTACTTAGGCTATGGACTTGATCCGGGAACGACGCGAGCAAAGTCGCATATGCTAATTAATTTAGATATATTGCTTATCTATGTTACTGTAAAAGCCCGAACTACGGTGAATCCAAAGATTTTCCAGTAAAACCTAAGATTTAGCAACTCATTAATGGTGAAAGTCCGAATGGTTTTGGGAACATTGTTCTTTTTCAACTTTTATCACCATTCACTCGGTAAATCTTAAGATGTAGCTCAAAGACACGGTAATGTCGAAAATTACATGTCATAACGGTATTCTGCGCATAATTTGTGATCCCGAAATATAAATAACTTCATTCAACAGTTGCCTAACGCGTCGCTTAGCGCGTTAGCGGTCACTGCTCAAACCTAACCCAACCAACCAAATTCAATCTCTGTGTATAAGTAACTTCACATATGTCTTTAAAAACTTCGACTTACAAGCTCGTGGCAAGCAAGAAAGTAGTCATTGTTTTAATTGTCAAAGCAACAATTACCTACCAGCCGTCGGTCGGTACATACAAAGCATGAAGTTTGTCGAGACGCACAAGATTTGTGGTATCTACTAACTGTACGAGCTTCCACATTAACATAAACATTTATATAAAATAGGTACATCATTATCATCATCAGCCTATAGCAGTCCACTGCTGGACATAGGCCTCCCCTAATGAACGCCATCGCACCCTATCTTCGGCCTGACGCATCCAATCTTTGCCAGTAGCCTTTCTCAGATCGTCATTCACCTAGCCGGAGGGCGTCCTACGTAACGTTCAAAATTCCTACGTATTATCTAATTATAATTCTTCTGTAAATATCGGGGTGGAAAAATATAAGGCGTTCTATATTTAAAAGCAATACGTATATGGCGATTGGAAGAAGTGTAGGTATTTTTTTCGTCAACATGTTTTTCTCAAACGCTTATTATAATCAAAAAATCTTGTAACTAACAATAATAAATATTAAAATGATTTATCAAATTATGCTCCTATTAATATGCTCCTATTACGTTCCTTACATGAGCGAATCTTAAGTTCGTTCATGCGAGTTCTAGCTGCATTTCAACCATCAGGTTTCCTAGACTATAGGTTCTCGCTCACAACTAGTAAATATTATAATGCCATGCCCAGCTGTGGGTGATGATTACCTATGGCTGGAGTAAAGCCATGACCGAGTGGTGGCCGAAGACAGGTCGAAGAAGTACTGCAGTAGAGCACATTCGAGAGCGCTTTGGGTCGATGACATAAAAAAAGTCGTATGAAAAGTCTGCATGAGTCACGACCGAAGAGTTGTTCCCATATTGAACATGACGTCATCGGAAAGAATAAGATATTTTTTTCGTATTTTGTAATATGGAACATGTAATACTTCTATTTCTCAAATTGTTTTAGAGGACAAGGTAAATAAGGTAATTACGATTTTCTAATCATACTGACCTTTAGAAAATAGTAATAATTTATTGTGGCACCTGTCAAAGTGACTAATTTGATTAACTTGATTGTGGCATGAGAAATGTCTTCTAACTTGAGATGGGCAGTACCTAATGGATGTTCGCCACTATAGGATCGATTACCTATGTTATATTCATGGTTCTGGTTTAAATAGAATAATTGACATAATCAGTATTGACAATGTCATTTAGCTTCTCATGGAAGATTTTGACGACTCGGTGGCGAGGGGGGCGAGTGTTCTGCTGAGACGCAAGAGGCTTTGTATGTTGTATGTTCTGCAAATATTTCTTCTGGGTCTGGCTGTTGTATTATAAGTATGTATTTACAAAAAAAAGTATTTTAGTATTCTATCAGCCATCTGGTGTCCATAGTACAAGCTTTGCTTAGTTTGGGGCTAGATGATGCTGTGTGAAATGTCCGCAAATATTTATTTATTTATATTTATTTTGGGAAAATCTGATTCTAATTTTGTTCTATGGCATGAAATTCGGGTGAAAAGCTAGTATGTAAGTTCTATGGAAACAATTGGGAAGAAAATGTGTCATTTTGTTCGATGTCGTCATGTTCCATAGAACAAATGGAAACTACCCCGATCGCAGAGGCTGGCAAAATCAGAAGGTCTCAGGTCGAATAGGCCTGTAAGGGCCCGTAAGGCCTGCTGTATACCCAGCAGTAGTAAATATAACCAAGCATTTTTTTATTAGCCTCTTTTGCCCCACTGCCTCCCTCAAGAGCTTCCACTGATCCCTTTCGCAATCACCTACCACTCCTTTCGAAGCAGTCGAAATCGTCACGCCAACGCCTTCTCGGCCGTTAAACATATTTATTCAAATGAAAAAGATAATCCATACTAAAATTATAAATGCGAAAGTGACTCAGTCTGACTGTCTGTCTGTCTGTCTGTCTGTTACCTTTTCACGTCTAAACTACTAAACAGATTTTGATGTTTGCCAAACATATAGATTGCATCCCGGAGAAGGACATAGGTTACTTTTTATTCAAAAATAATTTTAGTGTGATATAAGGGGAAACTAAATAACAAACGTAAAGCATCACCAGGTGCGGTCAGTACTTGGATGGATGACTGCAATTTTTGATTTATTATCAAGTTCAAATTCTGAAAATCATACTCAATGCGAACCGCCGGCAACAGCTTGTAATTAATACAGAATCTACACCGATCGACTCCCACGGATCTGTTCTGCCTCGTGCCGATTACGAATTCACAGGACCTTCGTTTCAAGGTTTCATAAATTTACTAATGTACAGTCGCTAGCGAATACAGTAGGTACCTACTGGTAGTCTAGTGGTAGGGGCCCCTTCCGATCTTAAGGTCGTTGTTTCAAATCAATAACACATGTCATCATCATCATCATCATCTTCCTGCCCTTATCCCACTCTATGTGGGGTCGGCACAGAATGACTTTTGGCTAAGATGCATGACCGGCCGCCAGCCTGACGTCAACCCTCCTTGGGAATACTTGCTTGTTGTATCTCATCATGTTGGAGAGGATACTATCCCTTAATCGACTTTTACGACATGCTCGAGGAGAGATGCAGCTGAACGCATTCTATGTTTTTTCTTAACTCCTAGTCCAGCGAAGAAAAAAAAATCAAAATCAAAAACATATGTCAAGTCCAAAAAAAACCTTTAAGGCGCCTTTTAAATCCTTTTACCACACTGGTTGAAAGAACTTGTGATACCAGGTGAGTAGTTTGACAAATAGTAGCGAGTAAAGCAAAACGCATACGGTACACTGTGCCACTGCTCGACGTCAGCCTTTGTTGTACGGTATGTAATGTAGATGCCGAAGCTTATCCATAGTCGTGAATAACAAAGCACCAACTTTCACAAAGACATTCCTAGACCGGTAGTCCCGTATGCCGATTAGATCCAAGTTCTAGGTTGTTCGACCGATATGAGCATTGAGCATCCCCGATCGTAACGGGAACATAGGTAACCTACCTATAACCTTTAGGTTATCTATTAAGGGGTAGTGTATCTGTTTTAAATAGATAGATGAAACCGCGCCTATTTCCTATAGGGTCTCGCTTCATTCGTAGTTATTTTATTTTAGTTTTATTATTGCTTGAGTGAATGCAGTGAAAATCGTATAAAAAATAGTATGGTGAGTAAAATTTTGGTTCAGAGGGTTTTTGAGGTCGCTGATGCCGAAGGTTTTCTTTTTTTCTCTCCAGAAACCTTTCCGTCACTCGCAAGGGGCGGCCTTTAGTTAATTATATACAGGTGGTGTAAATAAATTATTATAGCTCTAATAAGTCATAGTAGGACAAACAAAAATTGGTCTCCCTCGTGGTCCTACTAGTAGGACAAAATGGTAGGACCACGAGAAAACAGTCGAAAATGCGTGTGTTGCGAAGTACTTGTGGAATCAATTTGAGAATAGAGTGTGAAATAGCGTGATAAGAGAGCGATGTGGAGTGAAAGGTGTAGTGATGAGGATTGAGAAAGGTATGTTAAGATGGTTCGGTCATGTAGAGAGGATGAATGAAATTAGATTAACGAAACAGGTGTATGAGGCGAGTGTGAATGGTACCGTTGGAAGGGGAAGTCCTCGGCGTACGTACCTGGAACAAATCGGCGACGTTTTGGAAAAGGGCCGGGTCAAGAATATCCTAAACCGACGAAAATGCATGAAGAATGTAATGAGAGTGAATGAAGCAAAAGGAGTATGTCAGGATCATAAACGGAAACGGATACGGTGACCATGGACTAAGAAACGAAGTGTAGGACGGCCCCCTGATGGACCGATAACATAGTCACCGACAACAAAAGTCGCGGATGGTCAGTATTTGAGACAGCACAAAATCGCTTATCCTGGGAGTGTATTAGGGAGGCCTTAATGTCCAGCGGACTTCAATAGGCTGATGATGACAACTGGTACTATTTTAGGAGGAATCATAGTGTTTTTTTTCTCTGAACAGAAAGAGACCGTAAGATTCATGAGGGAGATCTTGCGAAGCAGAAGAAGCGGTACTCGCGCGACATCCGCCAGCTGCGTAAGGATATCACGACACGCCGCGAGGAGCTCGGCGTGGCAGTCTACGGAGACAAGCAATTCCTCAGGAATGCCTTCCAGGAGCATCGCCGCCTCCAGCTCACCTACATGAACAGTCAGGCAGACGTAAGTGCCAAGCTATCCACAGGGTATGTCGTGCAAGGGCATGACGACGCGACGCGAGGAGGTCGGCGTGGCAGT
The DNA here is from genome assembly GCA_949320045.1 of Scotopteryx bipunctaria. Taxonomy (NCBI): domain Eukaryota; kingdom Metazoa; phylum Arthropoda; class Insecta; order Lepidoptera; family Geometridae; genus Scotopteryx; species Scotopteryx bipunctaria. Next base: position 3,761,427 of record OX439440.1, read on the forward strand.
CTACAGAGACAAGCAATTCCTCAGGAACGCTTTCCAGGAGCACGGCCGCCTCCAGCTCACCTACATGAACAGTCAGGCAGACGTAAGTGCTAAGCTTATATCCACAGGGTATGTCGTGCAAGGACATGACGACACGACGCGAGGAGGTCGTTGTACGTAAACAGGGAGTTCCTTAGTAATGCTTTTTATAATCACCGCCGGCTCCAGCTCATCTACATCAACAGTCTGGCAAATGTAACGTCAGGCTATCTACAGAGTATGCCCTATCAGAAACTACGAGTACATAGGTACCACTAGACTCAGAAGATATATTTGCAAATCACGCAATTTCCGAAGCGGAAATCTATTCCCCTCTAGCATCTCAGACGAGCCCTCACCTGGTACACGACCGAAGTAATCTTTAATTTAATAAATAATAATAACACCCAATAATCATATAGGTACATAGTTTCTAATCTTGAATCAGCAAACCAACTTTGTTTAATGTTCTGACCCCCACACTAGGTTTCCCTGTTTCAATTGTGGTTTGTGTTATGTGGTCAGCATCAAAGCATTTTGGATAACAAAACCGAAAATTATCTTGAAATAAGTAATTAATGGTGCGTATTCATTTCGTGATTGACCGATAACTATTAATGAACACACAGCTATCTAAATATATAAAACTCTTACGTTACTGACTGACTGACTGAGAATCAACGCACAGCCTAAACCATTAGTGCTGAAAGCATGAAACTTGGACGGTTGATTTTCCCCTTAATGGTGTAGGGGTGCACTGAGAAAGGAATTCCCGATATTCAACTCCTAGTGGACGCAGCGGAATGATGAAGTTTGTATGAAGAACTAACGTGGACAAATATATGTGGACAAAGTCGCGGGGTGTTCCACTGGTACATTTTGAAAGCGAGGCTGAAATAGCTTCACCGTTCATACCACGCATACCTAAATACCTGCTTATAATTGAATGATTTAGAATTACACACCTAAATAAACCATAAAATATAACCCCATATCTGAAGCGCTCGTGGCGTAGCTTGCTTAGGCGTTCTTGATTGATCGTTAAAGTTAAGCAAAGATTTGCGCGGTCGCAAATTGAGATGGGTGACCGTAAGTGGCATTACGAGCTAAGCGCTTCCGTGCTTCGGAGGGTACGTTAAACAGTCGGTCCCGGCTTTTAAGTCGTTAAGCCATGACGGAGGCCTTTAGGCGGCCTAAAAACTCCGTCACTAGAGTTGGCCACTAGCTCATACGAACATACATACATACATTCTGCCGTCATAAGGAAAAAAGACGTATCTGACATTTTTTTTCATAATTGAGTTATATCCATCATCGGAATCAGTAAAAAAAGACGCATCTACCAGTATTTTTTCTCCATTTCGGAATTTTATGTAGAAACGTCCTTTTTTCTTGTGACGGCAGCATTATTTTTTGACATAATATTTAGTACGAAAACATCTTATAAGGAAAACCTCGGTCGGCCTTCCTGTTCCTTAACAGGGTTCTTAAATATGTGAAACTACCTACTACCTGCATCAACCATATACAATACATAAATCGAGTATATTGGGTATTAATCTGGGGGCACGTAAAAATCCCTGCGAAGACAAGCAAAAAAAAAAACGGGGCATTATCTCCCTTATCTGGAAGCTTAGGAATATAATGAGAACATTTCATAGAGAAGATTTTTCTAAGCGGATTATAGTGTCCTTTGAAAAATGTTATGTTCCTCGTTATTCTAAACTATGCAAGATGTACGAGTAAAATGAACAAGTATTTATTTAAAAGATCAAAAAACCCGACTGCGTAGAATTTAGGTAGCATAGTAGGTCTGACATACGTTTGATATTGTGACATGATGATGATGGCGATGTATTGGTACCATTTTTTTAATTTTTAGTTCGGCTGTAGGTACCTATGACACTCGTTATCTATACGAAACCAATAAAACCTAGTTTTTTAAAATCTACAGTTTCGGCTACAGAGGTAGCTAAAATAATAAATTGAAAATGGGTTCTTACAGCCGCCGTAATACATTTTTTGACACTTCATATAGCCTATGACACTCGTCTCCAGACTTATAAAAGATGGGTTCTGAAAATTTCGATTTGAAAACGGATATTGCTTATTACCGGTAATGACTGGAAAAGAGGATGTTATGATAGCGAGATGTTATGTGGTAATGAAAAGGATATGTTATTTTTGTTTGTTCTTGAAACGATGTTATCAGATATAGGAAAATTTCTTAGATGATTTAGGCCATAAACAGAGTGAATGAAGGAAAATTTATTCTCTTTGAAAGAAAATGCGGCTATTCAATGTTTTTCAAATGATCTTACGAATTCATGTTTACGGCTCATCATGACATGTAGGTAGTTAAAAGTCTCTGCTAAGCCTTACAAGTATAGAATAGAAGACTTTTATTTTACGACACAAGCAAAATTGTACACAAGATGACATAGAGGGAAAAAATAAAATGAATAAAGTGACGTAAAAAAGGTCACCCCTCAGTTTTATGCTACAGCAGCGCAGTGGCGGCTGTAGCGCTGGTTTTCAGTGGCACCAAGAGTAGGCAGGGCAGACCTAACTGCGACACGCGTTTTCTTAAATACCTATTTTATACATTATCAAACACAGCAACACCTAAGATAAAAAATATAAGTAATATTCTAAGACATCAACATACATAAAAAATATAAATACTATTAAAAATTTTCAAACAAACATTTAATTTATTATAATACAGTAATTATAATTTACTCAAACCAAGAACGACCACGATCATTATAGGCTAGATTTTTTAAAAGTAGCATGGATGAGCTGCTCTTGATGATGGAAATTTTATAAAGGACAGGGATAGAAATGGTTTTAATATCAGAAACAGGTCGTAAAATTTGAATAGCAAAGGTTATGTAGAGCAACAAAATCATAATTTAAAAAGAGTTTTACTAAGAATTCACGAGGAAAGTATGATTATTGTAATTGGATTTTAGAAAATTCGGACAGAAAACTTTTTGAGAATACAAATATAAAAGTGATGAAGTGATACGATAAAATCAAATTGGAATTGTAGATTGAGTTTATTAGAAACAAAAAACAGATTATGTACTTGTATCCTACTTATTATATCTAAATAGTTGTTTTATATAATGTGTAGTACTTAAAAAAATATTGTAATCGAAAAAATGGTAAAAACATAGATGTTGGTGTGGGTGCACAACTCAGCTTATTTGTAACCATAGCTCCATAGTTTCCACATACATTGTAAAAGACAACACATTGCACCTCGGACAAGTAACACTCATCTAAACATGAAGACTGTTTATCATTGTATTCATCAACCAAACATACAACCATCGTCTAAGTATTACAAATCGTACTTGATTATAAAACAAATTTTTCATTCGATTATGTGAGTTAAAACGATATTATCAAGGCCTATAAGTTAATTAAAAATTAATGTAAAAAACACCACGGCATTGATTTAGCTATGATATTAAATGCATTGACTATGGTGTGTTCCCCGATTTAATGAAACATAGTAAAATTTTCAAATCTGGTAGTCATTCAGACCTTATTAACTTTCATCCCACATCAGTACTACCTGCCTTTAGCAAAAATATTTGGAAAACTGGTTCTCAGTCCACTCCAAAACCATTTTAACATTAATGCGAGTAACCTACTTGACAACAAATAATTCGGATTCGAAGTTTCGAGATTTCGGAGTCGAGTTAATATCGCATATTTATAACCGACTTCAAAAATGAGGTTCTCAAATTGACTATAATGCTTTTTTATCTTTGTTACAGGATTATTCCGCCTATTATCAATTAATTTTTATGATTCTTTCACTGATGTATAGAGTATGGTTCCAAGGTGGTCCCATATAAATTTTATGTTTGAGGGATTTTTACTCTTTTCTCTCTTCTCTCTTTACTTTCAAGTAATATAAATGTAAAATAAAATTTTGAAATGATAACTTACCTATTTTATTTTCTAACTCAATTTTATTCGAAAGAGTGTCGATAGCCACTCACATCCTGACCTATAAAAACGCCAACTACCTGTTAGTTTCTATAGGATGGTACCAAGGAATTTTTACTAGCTTGAGAGTATTGAAGCCGGTTTGTTTTATTTTTTAAAAGGTATTTATATTATTATTCATGCATGGGACGAGTCTCGTGATGCATTAGGGATATTTTGTGATCTGTCAAAAGCATTTGATTGTGTCCATCATAAAACATTAATCAAGAAACTATACCGCTATGGGGTTAGGGGTTTTGACCTTCTCAGTTATTATTTAAGTTAAGAATTTAAAGAGTCGACGTTAATGGAAAATGTTCTCCAGGGTCAATGGTAACAATGGGTGTACCATAGGGTTCAATATTAGGACCTATTTTGGTTTAAATAAATTTTATTTAAAAAGTGGTAATAAGTTTAAGAAAAATAGCTATAATCATAGTGTTAGTAATAGAAATAAAGATAAACTCGCTGTATCCACGATTAGGCTAGATAAAGTTGGCAAATCATTTAGAGGGCAACGTGTACGCTTCTATAACAAAGTCCCAAGCGAGATGACAAATTTGTCAGTTAATAAATTTATAAAACTCTAATAAGAAGAAAATTGTTTGTAAAAGCTTACTATAAAATATCCGATTACATAGAAGACAAAAATGCTTGGGACTGAATAATGCTCCAACTCGTTTTGTAAACATGATTGTAATGGGATAATTTTTCAAAGAAATAGTTAAGCTTGGATTCTTACCGGTGTCTTGCACACTTAGTCGCGTTACGAACTCGTCATTTCAACGTAGATATATAAGACGTGTCCAAATGATCCTAGAGATTTTATGGAATTAAGAAGTTTTAAATTGAATTGAATTCTACTTACCTCTCACGTAGCCCATACAAGGTCATGTCTTTATTCCATTGTTCCAACTCCTTATTAAACATGACCTTTCCGGAACTCTCCGCTTTGTATACAACGTTCATTTTGAACCTGAAATCAAACAAAACAGAATATATACTATAACTGCCGTATTAAAGAAGCCATACATACTAGCGTGTATAATACACTAATACTTACAATAAATGTCATGTACAATAATTGTACATGACAGTTTTGACTGTACAGTTCAACTACACAGGTAAACCGGAGCATGTATGTTGCAAAATTGTGCAGGTGTGCACCCCTAATTCAAGCCTACCTGACGGATGCGCACATAAATTTTTCGTACAGAAAAACCCATTGATGCACGACTGGATTTGAACAGAAGATCTATCGATCGGAAGTTGAGGCCGGTACCACTAGACAACCGGTGCTTTTGACATTAAACAGTAGGCAACATAAACTCTCCTCCTCGGATCGGGTGATAGAAACTTACTTATATTATAAATGCGAAAGTTTGTGAGGATGTTTGGATGTTTGTGCCTCAATCACACCTAAGCGGCTGAACGGATTTGAATGAAACTTGGAATATACATAGTACATGTGCTGGATTAACATATAGGTTATTTTTTATCCAGGTGCCACGCGATCGAAGTCGCGGGCGGAAGCTAGTTACTCTTACATTATTATGACTACTTCTACGTGTCTACCGCTACGCTCGTAGTGGCTCTACGGCGTAGACAAAACTCTACGAAGAACATTACTAAATAACTTGGAAGTTCACTACGAACGTAGCTTATGATGTCATATTTATTCAATATTATCATAGCACTGGTAGTCTAGTGGAAGTGACCCTGCCTTCTGATTCTAAGGTCGTCTGTTCGAATCCGTGCTAATAAACTTTTATGTACGGAAAAGTTGTTTGCTTATACTAGTACTCTCAAACTGGTTTGCTAGTTTTAGTTTGAAATACTTGTATCAAGGAGTCTTTTAAGACTATCCTTTAACATCACTACTGGTACCGAAGAACTAATAGTGACACGAGTAGTAATGATAAGAAATAATCTACAGGTCTGTTTTTTACTTTTTTTCAGAGAGTGCTGGAAAGTATTCACCAAGAGAACTTTAACAAGAGAAAACAGCTTGATAGAATAAGGTACACGAAGAAAAAGAAAATGGAAAAGTTTCGCCTTACTCAGGTATATCACATTTCTTATAAACATTTTAGTGCTGTAAATGTCACCGTGAAATTGTAAATGCCGTTAAATTATAATCTCGGGAGGTTGTAGACTGTTGAACATCTGCTTATTTCAAAATTAGTAGGTTAGGTTAGTTAGTGAAAAACTAGCGAGCAGATCGAGCGTGCCGCAAGTTAAGCAACGATATGCGCGGTCACAAATTGGGATGGGTGACCGCAAGTGTACGAGCTGAGCGCTTCCGTACTTCGGAGGGCACGTTAAACAGTCGGTCCCGGCTTTTAAGTCATGACGGAGGCCTTTAGGCGGCTTAAAAACTCGGTCACTAGAGTTTGCCACTAGCTCATAAGAACATACATACATAATGCCCGCCGAAGCGCCAAAAATTTATAGCAGTTAAATTGTAAGCAATATGTTTCGGTTCACAATATTTCGACAGTTTACAATCTCGAAGGCCGTTTTCTCGTGGTCCTACTATTTTATCCTACTAGTAGGACCACGAGGGAGACAGTTTCTGTACGTCCTACTATGACATTGTCCATACTTTAATACTAATGATAGCTTGTGAGGCTACTTTATAATAAATAAGTAAATAATAAATAAATAACACCCAACTGTCACATACATAGTCCTGACCCCACATTAGGATTCCCTGTGTCGTGGGTATCAGAAACTACGAGTACCATGGTACCACAACACCCAGAACCGGAAGAAAATATTTACAGAACATGCGAACATTTCTTCCACAGCGGGAATCGAACCCGCGCCCCTTGCGTGTCTGCCGAGCAATCGCCCGCCACGCCACCGAGGCCGCCATATGTTCGTACGAGCTAGTGGCCAACTCTAGTGACAAAGTTTTTTTATTTTTCGTGTACTAATTTGTGGTATTTAAGAGCCCGTGCATATTTTGTTCTAAAATAAACTATTTTGCTTTTTATTGTAACTTCAACCCGTGACTGTAATGTAAGCTGTAAGCACTAAAGTAAAATACATAGTTCTAAGCTCCAGATAGCATCCCGGGATGCTGCAAACAAACTTCTGAGAGTAGCTATAGGTGGCTACTTGCAGTTACCGAACGCCGCTCTTTGAACTTTGTCTCAACTTTGTTCTTACTAGGTAAGTTACTAGGTAGTTCTTACTGGGCAGCTTAAACTCCCTAGCTATAGCCTTGTAGGCTTACCCCCGACTACTCAAACGCATCTCAGAGTTGAGCACGTCTCAAGTGACGAGTTTTTGACAGATTTTCATTAGAAACTGTCAAAAAACCGTGACTTGAGACGTGCTCAACTCTGACCCCCGAATACTCAAACGCATCTCAAAGTTGAGCACGTTTCAAATGACGATTTTTTGACAGTTTTCATCAGAAACTGTCAAAAAACTGTGAGTTGAGACGTGCTCAACTCTGAGTCGCGTTTGAGTATTCGGGGATTAGTGGGCCCGTACTCGGAACACTCGGAAGTCGGAAGTGTTAAGTACATTTTGACGACCTTGGTGGCGTGGCGGGCGGGTGCTCGGCTGAGACACAAGAGGTGCGGGTTCGATTCCCGCTACGGGAGAAATGTTTGTATGTTCTGCAAATATTTCTTCCGAGTCCTGGTGTTGTAGTATTACGTATTATAAGTATGTGTTTACAAAAAAAAGTTTACAAGTATTCTATCAGCCATCTGGTGCCCATAGTACAAGCTCTGCTTAGTTTGGGGCTAGATGGCGCTGTGTGAAAAGTTCGAAAATATTTATTTATTTATTTACAAAAAATATATAAGTTTTCTATCAGCCCTCTGGTGTCCATAGTACAAGCTTTGCTTAGTTTGGGGCTAGATGGCGCTGTGTGAAATGTCCACAAATATTTATTTATGTATTTATTCTGCTTACCAATACTCTCACTGTCTCTCAACCACTCTGCAACAACCCGACACTCTCGCGTTCCTTTTCCAGGTTCTCCACAGACCTTCACTCTCTGCGTACCCACTCCACTTCTGGACCCAACTGCCCTCTCTCGCGACTCAAATCTCTCTATCTATCGCTCGCGTTAGCCAAATTCCTCCAAGCTTTTGTAAGCTCCGCCCACGACGTTCAAATGAAAAGCCCCCGCCACCGATCTTTCGTAAAATCCCACGCTACACCAATATATTTTAGCAATAAATTCGCTTTCTCAAACATGTAACGTTCAGGTATAAAAATCTTTTGACGTGTGTGAGAAAAAGGCAATAAAATTTAGAATTTATGGACCCCATTAGGCCTTTTTTGTATGAATGCATATTTTTCCATCGTTGCAATGTGCAGAAAGAAATATTAAATTAAAATTTTATGTTCGGTTCGGTCATAAAACACCTTAGCCAAAACTCTTACAGCATGATCCAAGGTTCATGCTGTGCCGACCCCACATAGTGTGGGATAAGGGCACGAAGATGATGATGATGATGGTAATATTTTAGGTTTGACGCTGGGTGTCACACGGTCTTATAAGCTACGGTGAAAAAAATATTGCTTATTTGCTTCAATTTTATAATTGAATAGATAACCTTCATATACACGAATAAAACCTATTGATAACTTAATATTATTTTGTACAGACTACATTGAAGTCGACCTTAATCGTGACATGAAAGTGATGTTCTTTTGAGGCAGTTTCTGGAACTGGTAAATGCAAAGCCAGTACTTGTACTATGGAAATGTTAAGAGGCTTAGAGTCGTCTATTAGGAATAATATTTAGCATTTATTTAAGTCAAAATGGCACAAAAAAAGGTTCTACTACGCCAAGGATCACCTTCAAGTTGTTTGATGTGCTGTACCAAGATCACCTTTAAGGTGATCTTTTTAATAAAAACATATTATATCGATATATCTTTAATGAAAACAATCTTACTTATATTATAAATGCGAAAGTTTGTGAGTTTGGATGTTTGTGCCTCAATCACGCCTAAACGGCTGAACGGATCTGAACGAAACTTGGAATATACATAGTACATGTACTGGATTAACATATAGGCTATTTTTTATCCGGGTACCACGCGAGCGAAGCCGCGGGCGGCAGCTAGTTTTATATATATATATATCAGCAAATGTAGAATTATACGCAAAAACCAAAACAAGTAGCCAAAAAAGTAACTGTTAATACTAATGATTGCCTCCCAGCTGATCTGGTGTCTTATATTTTGAAAACAGAAAGTCCTAGCTAGGCTCCCCTGTTCAGCCCGGGGTGTGCTGGGTTGGCGCGGAAAAACAATTCGATTCAAACCCGCATTTTTAAAGTAACCGTTTATAAACGCGGAAAGTCGTCGGTGCACCATTTTATTTGAACCCACGACCTTATGGTCAGAAGGCTGGGTCTCTACTACTAGACCATCAGCGCTCTCTAAGTAAAAAAGTGGTAGGCTTAATCTTAATCTGCGGCTGAACCAAATTTCACGTAACCAGAAATATGAAAGTACGTATTACCTGAAACAGCATATAGGCGTATATACAGATACAATCAGAGCGAAGCTGCGGTTTTTTTAAGTTTTTTTTTAAGGCTGCATTTTCAAAAAGATGCACTCAGTAGCTAGACGGTGGGCAAGGAAAAAAAACAACCAATAGAATCATTTTAATTTTCCGTTACACATTCTATGAAGTATCCTATTGATGGATATTTTCGTCACACCGCACATTTCCAGCAGAAACGCAGCGTAATAGTTAGTGAATCGTGACGTTACAGTACGATTTCACCCAATCCGTCATCGGCCGAAGTATGGTCGGACGTCATCGGCTGAACTCGGCCGATCGAATCAAACGAACGCTAATCGAAGACGTGCACTAATACAACAGACATCCTCCATTCGGACACCGATTAATTATTGTTTATTATTAGATCGGCCAAGTACGGTCGACGACGTACGATCATACTTCGTCCGATGACGGATTAGGTATATGTGTACACCTAATTCTACCTTGACAGTTGGAGTCGGCGGAACTTCGAGACAGACTTCTATACGAGGTCGGAGGCAAGTTGCCGGCCGAGAAGAAAGAACAGGCGGTCGCCAATTACGTTCAACGGGCAAATATCAAGAAGAACGCTGCGTTGGCCATCAAAGTCATGTATAAAAAAATTCTGGATATACTAAAAAAGGTACTTTTGACATTGACACGCTTATCTCCCTTTGGTATTTTGGTATTGGTACACCCTTGGTATTTTGTAAATATTTTCGAACCCGCACCTCTCACATCCCACCCGAACTCACACAAAATGCAGTGCTCCATAGAGCTCGTCCAGTTTTAGATTTTATTTTAGAGTCATCATCATCATCATTTTCCTGCCCTTATCCCACTAGGTGGGGTCGGCACAACATGTTTTCCTCTTCCATCTTCTCCTATCACTCGTCATCTCATTATTCACTCCTTTCATACGCATGTCCTCTTTCACACAATCCATCCATCTTTTCTTAGGCCTTCCTCTGCCCGTGTATCCATCCACATTCATATTCAGCACTTTCCTTGTAACAAGACTTTCTTCCCTCCGCATAACATGCCCATACCACGCTAACCTATTACTCATTACCTAGAGTCATCTTAAAAAAAACATGACTTTTTCAAAGTCAACTGAAGCGCTCGTGGCCGTTGCTTGCTTAGCAATCTTGATTGATCGTTGAATTTAAGCAACGTTGTGCGCGGTCACAATTTGGATGGGTGACCGCAAATGGCATTACGAGCTGAGCGCTTTCGTGTATCGGAGGGCACGTTAAATTGTCGATCCCGGCTTTTGAGTAGTTAAGACATGACGGAGGCCTTCAGGCGGCCTAAAAACTCCATCACAAGAGCTAGCCACTACGAAAATACGAACTTGCTTACTTTAAATCATTTTCAACCTTTAAAAATGCAAAGTGGCCTCAAGGCCTCACATTTCCACGAACGATTTTATGCTGCCTCCATTCATCGACAATGGGGAATTATGCATGTATTTATTATATATTTTTATTCGATATTTACATCGCCATACAATAGTATAAAAATATGCAACATCAAAAGATTATTTTAGAAGTTTTTAAAAACAAAGTTAAAAATAGCCAACCAACACGAGAAATTTCAACGCCTGCCACATTGACGCGCGTAGTGTGACGTCATGGTCGCTCTCAAACATCAAACTCGCAGGCAAAACACCTCAAAACACCAAACAACGACATTCACTCCGTGGCATTGACAATCCATTGTCATAGAGTCTATGACATAGCATAGACTATTACAGTAAGAAAAAAAACTAAGGCCTTTAACCATCTATAATAGATGATTTATACAGCGTTAGGAGGCAACATTTTACCTTCACAAACGGGACGCTGTAGTGCCCGGGACGAATTAAGATGGAGTAGGCTTGCCCAGCACCTATACCATCCTCTCAGCTTAGTAGGCCTTGTCCACGGGAAAGACATGGTCAATACGTGCGGAGCTGACTAAGCAGAGGGTTTCCTCACGATGTTTTCCTTCACCGTTTGAGAGTACTGGTATAGCGCACATAAATTTTTCACACAGAAGAATCCATTGGTACACGACTGGATTTGAACCCACGTCCTCAGGACTATTACAGTAGTACGACTAATATTGTGCGCCTTAGCGATATTCGTGTAGCTTCTGAAATACGAACTAACGCGATTATGATAATTATGTAATATAGAGATGTGACAATAATTCTGTACATTATTTTTTTAAAGGTATTATTACCTAATTGTTTTAATAGTTTGGAAAATTAAGCAAAAGTTCCTTATTAAATCCAAAAATTGAACACACAAAAAGAAAAAAGCTATTGGGTCGAATCTGTAATGGCTTTGATAACCGACATTTGAGAGTCAGAATCATCACTATCACTGCTGGAACCAACATTTTATAATAAAACTATCTAAATGGTCACGAAGCACAGACTCAAATTTTCTGTACTCGTCTTGATATTTGATGGCATAATCGCAGAGTTTCTTTCATTCGGCTGGCCCTGTACGCCCTATCACGCCAGTATTCCTAATGGGGTGGACAAAGACACAAGTAATCATAAGAAAGCTTGCAGCCACTCCTGATTCAAAACTCCAAGATGAATGTAAACCATGGTGACAGGTGATCAGCCCATCGCCCATATAGGTGGTCCAACATGTTGGAGAGGATACTATCCCTTATTCAACTTTTACGACATGCTCGGGGAGAGAGGCAGATGGAGGCATTCTATGTTTTTTCTTTACCTTCCTTACTTTTTTACTTCCAGTCCAGCAAAAAATTAAGTACTTGACGAAAACTAAAAATAAGGCAACTGAAGAGGGGGGTTAACAACTCTATGTACTTCTCAATAATTAAACCGCACGTGCCTTCGAATCTTGAGAGAATGGCGGGATGGGGACAGTTGACAATTAGTTGCTGTACGTAACGTATAGTCTGCATATACGCTCTGACTAATGGTGTCGCATTCCATATATTTGAATTTCCCACAGTTTTTAAAAATTAATTTCTTGCTCAAATAGAAATAATAGTCAAGAATATGGAGGTATAATTCTGATTGTACCTAGTATTTTTTTTTTAATAATTTTGACCCTCATTTGAATCACATTCATATTCCCCCGCGACCTTCACAATTAACTTTTTAACGGAATGGTGTTCGAGGTGTGGTTGTATAAAATGCAAGTCGTTCTGCAGCTAACTAACCAGTCGTGTCACTAGTTCTTTCGAACCAATGTGGTGAAAAGATTTAAGGTGCGCACCAAAGAGGCTCCTTTTGTGCACTTGAAACATATTTTCATACTTTTTTTGGTTCTACGGCATGCCGGTTTTCCTTACGATGTTTTCCTTCACTGTTTGAAAGTACTGGTATAGGGCACATAATAATTTTTATTAACAGAAAAATCCTTTGGTAGACGAGTTGATTCGAATCCACTACCTTAGGATTGGAAAGCGTCACAACCACTAGACCACCAGTGCTCTCACGGCGTGAAATGTTCAGACTTCAGAGTAACTTTAAGTAACTTTCAGGATTCATCATACTTCACTGTGGTGCTTGAAGCATTAAAGTTGGACTGCCGGGCTCAAGGCAAGTGCCTCATGGGAGCCACTGAGATGGGACAGCTAGCCATGGAGTACCTCGACGATAGGAAGTTCGAGTTTAGCAAACTCGAGAAAGAGATAAAAGCTAATATGAAAGAGAGGGAGCGAACATTGAAGCTGGCGAGGCGGGAGGTCGCCTTTTTGACAGATTCTTTTCCGGATCTTATACGAAAAGAGGTAGGGTCATCGCACGTGTAAGGTAGGTACTTCATCATCATTTTCCTGCCCTTATTCCACTAGGCGGGGTCGGCACAACATGTTTTCCTCTTCCATTTTCTCCTATCACTCGTCATCTCAGTATTCACTTACTACGTAAGGTAGGTACTTGTAGACGTAAAATGGGGTGTCAAAGTTACAAACTTTGGGAACTGGGAACTCTTGAACGGGTAGTACAATTGGCTTGAAACCTGGTTAGGATACTTTAAATACAAAATTAAAAGACACATGTTTCAGGGTATTTCAAAATAACCCTCAAAAAGGGGTAAAATGGGTTGTCAAAATTTACAACCATGCGAGCGAAGCCGCGCATGTGAGCTAGTTTATAAATAAAATTTCTGTAAAAATGTATCAAACAAAATCCTTTGCGTGGTTTAAAAGGAGCCAGCGGATATACAGACGCGGTATGCGGCTTTGTTTTATACTTTGTAGATTTAAAAATCCTCAGAAACTTCACGATTTATATGTAGGACTAGCTGTTGCCCGCGACTTCGTACGCGTTAGATTACCTTACAATTACTTTTGTAAGTACCTACGTGGTGCAGTAGGTAATTGTTTTAATAAATAAATATTTGAGGACATTTCACACAGCGCCATCTAGCCCCAAACTAAGCAAAGCTTGTACTATGAGCACCAGATGGCTGATAGAATACTTTTATACTTTTTTGTACATATATTGTTTATTATACATACTTGTAATACTACAACACCCAGACCCGTAAGAAATATTTTACAGAACATACAAACATTTCTACCGAGCTGTAGCGGGAATCGAACCTGAACCTCTTGCGTCTCAGCCGAGCACTCGCCTAACACGCCACCGAGGTCGTCAAATAATGGTAGGTGAAAAAAATCAAAAATGAAAAATGTTTTATTTTTCATTTTTACACGTTACGGCGTGATTAAGGCACAAACATACATCGTCACATCCATACATCCTTACATCCTCACATCCTCACATCCTCAGAAACTTTCGCATTTATAATAATCAATACAAAATAAGCAAAAACTTAGGTACACTTAGGTGAGATCCACTTGACCCTTAGCGCGAAAGTGAGATACGTGATCTTATTTACGTAAGTCAAATATGAATCTTATATAGGAAGATGTATAGAAGTTGAATTTGACGACTTCTGTGGTGAAGACCCGTCTGTGACGCAAAAGGTAGCAGGTCCAAGTGTTTGTATGATCTGCAAATATTTGCCTCGGGTCTAGGTGTTATGTAATAGGGTTGATTCGAAAAATCTCGCCTTAGTGGGTGGTTTTGCTATAAAAGGAAGTTACCTTCCAAATTTGAGCTTTCTAGCTTCAGCGGTTTCGGCTCGGCGATTATGAATCAGCCAGTCAGTCAGATTATGATATAAGGTAGTCTTTTATAGGTATAGATTTAGGAATAGAATTTAGTCCAAGCGATGTTGAATTAATATTCCTTTGACCTGCTACGTAAATATTTCCTTTTGTATGCAACATCATAACTTCCTTTCGTATGATGTTGCATACAAAAGGAAATATTTATTTACCTAGTGCAAGGAAATTCCTGGTAGTTTCCATATTGAACTTGCTCTTTAGTAAAAGCTAATGTAACAGTAAATGTAATATTGAGATTGGAGCATCGATTACTTCGTATTAGATATAATAACAATAAATAAATATTTGTGGATGTTTCACACAGCGCCATTTAGCCCTAAACTAAGCAAAGCTTGTAGGTACTATGGACACGAGATGGATGGTAGAATACTTATATACTTTTTTTTGTGATTACATATTTTTAATACATAATATTACAACACCCAGAACCGGAAGAAATATTTGCAGAACATACAACATTTCTCCCGTGGCAGGAATCGAACCCGCGCCTCCTGCGTCCCAGTCGACCACTTGCCCGCCACGCCACCGAGGTTGTCAAACAATAAACTATTTTCTAGAGTGGAGAGCGATAGTTATTGGTTTAGAATTCCATACACTCAAAACTATCACACCAAACTCTGCTTCACACGTGATGAATCTTACTTATATTATAAATGCGAAAGTTTGTGAGTTTGGATGTTTGGATGTTTAGATGTTTGGATGTTTGGATGTTTGGATGTTTGGATGTTTGTGCCTCAATCACGCCTAAACGGCTGAACGGATTTGAATGAAACTTGGAATATACATAGTACATGTACTGGATTAACATATAGGCTATTTTTTATCCGGATACCACGCGAGCGAAGCCGCGGGCGGCAGCTAGTATAATATAAAAACTAAGTCGGCATTAAAAAGCTATTTTTCAATATTTAAAACTCTTCTGTTAGTGACTGTAACGCCTCAACACGTCACAGCCTATACCATAAGTCCTAGAAGCGTTTAAGTTGGAGAGTATAATCCTCTTATGGTGTAAGAATGCACTAAGAAATAAACTTCTTAGAGGACACAATGAAAACTGAAGTTACAAGTTTCCGGAAGAAATTCTCTACATAATAGTGTCGAACTAACTCACCGTACCGAAAATCCTTTACTTAGTTTAAAAGAATGGTTTTTAAATTTTTATTAGAGGGAATATAGATATGCGAAAGTTTTTATGTGCATGTTTGTCTGAACTATATTACAGTATATTTTTTGGGGAGTGCTCATGGCGTATCTTGCTTAGACGTTCTTGATTGATCGTTGAAGTCAAGCAACGTTGTGCGCTGTCACAATTTTGATGGGTGACCGCACGTGGCATTACAAGCTGAGCGCTTCCGTGCTTTGGAGGGCACCTTAAATTGTCTGTCCTGGCTTTTAAGTCGTTAAGCCACGTCGTTAAGCCATGACGGAGGCCTTCAGGTGGCCTAAAACTCCGTCACAAGAGTTGGCCACTAGCTCATACGAACTTACTTACGGGTCAGCTCGCTGGAAACACGCCCGCAAATCACCAGTGTGATAACTCCCTTAGAATAAATACATTCACCAGACATATTTTCACACAGTTCTAAGAATACATATAATTTACACACACATCCTTGTTTCGGTGTGCATCTGAAACGATGAAAATGTATGTTTCTATGCAACATACGTTGGTAAAGACAGATCAAATTAACCTTACTAAAACCTAATCCTGAAATTAATGCGGAATGAGCAATGTCGTTTGAGCTTGCATTTACGTGAACATTATTGCATTAGGTACGGTCCAAATATCGTCAAAGGGTAAACAGACGTACTTATTACATTGGCAATTAGTGTATTGCTATTCGTCCAAGGTGTATTGCCAATTTAGTAAGTAAGCCTAATTAGTTTGATGTAGGTAAACATGTTCCAATATCAGTACCTATCTATTAGGGGATTCACAGTACCTACTAACACCGACGTTTTAAGTAAATGTGAAAATTAAATTGCTTTCGCTTAAAACCTTCTTAATTGGAAGCAAGCAGCAAAAACAAGCAGAAAAATAAAAAAATACCCTTTTCCATGTCGCTACACAATTGAAACGGAAAAATGCACTTACGAGTTCCGTTTTAAATTGTTAAATGCCTACATAATTTTTAAGGTTCCGTACCCGAAGGATGTTAACAGGACCCTGTACCTCATGAACCGTAACAGGTTGGATTTTTGGACAGTTGGATTTTTCACAGTGTATGTATTTCTATTGCCCTAATTACTGACCGCGCCTGTTGTTTAACTTCAATTATCGATTACGAACGTAAAATTTTTCTTTCTTGTATGGGGGCTCCATACAAGAAAGAAAAAATTTACATTCGTAATTTGTTTTGTTTTATTTATTACTGTGTGTAGGTGTTGCCCGTGACCTTGTAAGCGTTAGATTTCGAACCGAGTTTCAAGCCAATCGCACCGCCCGTTTAAAAGTTCCGATACCAACTTTGACACCCCATTACACCCCTTTTTAAGGGGTATTTTGAAAAATCCTGAAACACGTGTTCATTGATTATGTATTTACAGTATCCGTGCCGAGTTTCAATCAAATCGCACCACGCGCTAAAAAGTTTCATACAAACGTTTTTACCCCTTTTTACCCCTTTAGGGGTTTAATTTCGAAAAATCCCACCTTAGTGGGTGCTTTTGCTATTTTTATAGCAAAAAAGCTACCTTCCAAGTTTCAGCTTTCTAGCTTCAGCGGTTTCGGCTCGGCGATGATGAATCAGTCAGTCAGTCAGTCAGGTTAAGCTCTTTTATAGGTATAGATAGATTTGTTGTT
Source organism: Scotopteryx bipunctaria (assembly GCA_949320045.1). Taxonomy (NCBI): domain Eukaryota; kingdom Metazoa; phylum Arthropoda; class Insecta; order Lepidoptera; family Geometridae; genus Scotopteryx; species Scotopteryx bipunctaria. The sequence continues at coordinate 3,778,946 of OX439440.1, forward strand.
ATAGAAATAGATACTCTGTGAAAATTTCAACTCTATCTGTTACGGTATGTTAGATATAGCCCGCTGACAGACAGATGGGTGGACGGACGGACGGACGGATGGACGGACGTACGGACAGACGTACGGGCGGACAGCGGTGGCTTAGTAATAGGGTCTCGTCGGCACCATTTGGGTACGGACCCCTAAAAATTAACTTTGTGAGTTTCAGGAGTTTATTTGTTTAGTAACTTACTTACATATGAAGTATTTTGTGGTATTCTCATCTGAAACTTATTTAAAACCGGCGTATGCATGAAATGAACCTTTATTTGTAGCTGCATACTTACCGACTTGAAAGTCGTAAGGTAAGCTCGCACAGTCAGGACGTGCCTCACCCACAGTTTGCGCATTTGACAAGTGCGAGGCACGTCCTGACTAAGGACTAGTCCGGACTAAGCTAGTACGAGCAGTAGTTTTAGTCGACTAGCGAGTAATTTAGTAACTAAACGTGTCTGAACACCAATAATTTAGTCGAGTAGATTAGTAAGCAATTAAGTCGAGTTGATCGATTTCGTTCTATTTATATCGGGAGGGTAGCGCCTCCCAACACCACCTCACTGGTTCACTGGTTAAACAAGTTTGAACCTGTCGAAATTAGTCGAGTAGTTGCCGCAAAACTTTATTGCGCTGAAGAGAAGATTGTTCATTTTGCAAACCCCCGCTCACCTTGTGAACTGTATTTCAGCAAAGTGCGGACGATTTTTGTTTAGTAGCGAGTTTTTAGCTACTAAATTACTCGCCTCTCGACTAAAATACTAGCGTAGTCTGAACCTTGCCTCGCACCGCAGCTTCGCGAGGCAGCTCGGTTGGCCAGTACGCAGACATGAGCTTCACTTTAATCTCTCACCAAACTTGTTCGAAAGAATCAAACAATGATACGAGTTAGTAATAGTACAGAAGTAGTACCACAAATATTGAGCGCCTTGGCAAACTTCGTACTTTGTATAAAAATCGAATTTGTCCGAACCAACCCTTTTAAAAGAATAAGTATCTACATAATTATTGTATCATCTCTGTTTCAGAAGTTAGTCGAAAATTGCCGAGGTTCCGAGGTATCTAGTTGTAACCGGCCTTAGATAATCAATTAATCATACTGACGAATTGTAAATAATTGATTCTACAGGAAGCTACGAATCTTGACGACTTGTACGAAGACGAGGATGCTGGCAGTCAACACTCGGTTCATTGGGAGCTGGAGGAGGTGATGAGCATCTGTAAGCGTCTGCAGAAAGCGACCCTCGTATCCTCCTTCGACAGAATCCTCCTCAGGTTAACTGTTATTGACATTATCTAAAGGATTGCACCAAGCGTTGTTGCCTGTATCTTCCATGCTTGGTCGCGTTATGAACAGGCGTATATTCAACATACATGTATGGCATCAAAGTGGTTCTCAGTGATTCTAATTGCGAGCGAATCGAGCGAAGACCTCAGTGGCAACTTGGGCGATTTGGCGCTGTATGTAGATATGTTTCTTAGAGCATAACATTCGAACCGCAACTTATAAAGCATAATTTAATACAATCTGTATGAGACTTACTTATCGAGTGGGGGAGCTTAACTAAAGGGCTTTATTTGTACATTCTTTTTTTTATTCTAGGATGTATAGTTTTTTTGATTAGGTAAAATTAGTAAAAAAGTTAAACAGCTGTAACTCGAGCCCTTTTGTTCGAGTTTCAATGTTTTAGTAGTTAGCGTAGACTAGATATTCGCGCGAGATCTTAGTTCGGAGCGAACTACTAGTGATTAAACCAAGGGCGGATTTAAGGGGGGGGGGGCACAGGGGCGCTTGCCCCCCCCCCCCCCCCCCCCCCCCCCCAGACGGTATTTTTGTGTACTGTGGAGATTCCATCACAGTAGATATATACTTAGAAGCAAATAAAATTATTAGAGTTGTTAAAATATAAGAATAAAATGACAGAAAGAACATGAGTGAAACTCTTGTCTATTTCTGGCTGGAATTGCGAATTTTGTTCATTGCATCCCCAGTTATTGTTGATTTTTTTGCCCGTTCGCCCTTTGAAAAAAAAATCCTGGGTCCGCCCTTGGAATAAACCATATATCCTTTTTATTTTTAGTCAAATCCTTGCCCAGTTATTGGAATACAATGGCATTGGCGTCGCAATCGTCTACAAAAAATTATGTGCGCTATACCAAAACTCGTTATTATTATGTTTTAAACAGAGGGAGGCTTAAACCCAGCAGTGGACAAGGAGAGGCTATGGATAGTGATTGTTAACGACGCGTGACTTCTATCAGTAAGAATAAGAATAAATTTATTTAAACAAAAACAGATGTGGCGGTACAATGATTTTATATTTTAATTTATGTTTTTTTTTGTTTGACCTAGGTAGTAGTGTTTAGCTAAACTATTGTTTGACAGTATATTGCCTTTCGCAACCCTTGACCCTTTCCTCGTAACAAGTTGTTTTTACTGTGCCCATCCTCTACATTTGTTGTCCTTCGAGCGTGATCTCTGGATGTACCATACGCCACCCAGAAGCGTGGTGAGCGCGAAAATTGCGAAAAAAAAACAGAGAAGTCCGTTCAAGCCCAATTTATAGATGCTCAACAAGTTGAAGTTCAAATTTAAATTCAAATTCATATTTGAAAACAGTACAAAGTCGAACGCCAAGACACTTCAAATGAAGCTGTAACTGTTTAACCCGGGAACAAGATGGAACAAAATTATCTTAAACCTTCTACAGCCTTAAATGTCAAAAGGTCAACATTATCTATGACGTCGAGAAGGAAACGGCTATTCTTAGAAGACGCGCGAGCAAAAGCTCAAATCAAAATGAACTTTATTGACTTTAAGCAGATCTCGGTGAGTTGGAAGCTGCTAGTCTCATCATCATCATCATCATTTCCCTGCCCTTATCCAACTAGGTGGGGTCGGCACACTATGTTTCCCTCCTCCATTTCCTCCTATCACTCGTCATCTCAGCACTCACTCTTGTTGGAAGCTGCTAGTCTACCTTCAGGATAATGTGAGCGTGTAATGGGAAAGTGGTTGGAAAGTAGTCAACAGGAGTTGAAGACTCAGAGCGTCACTCACCGTGGTACCTATGATGATTTATCGCGTCCGGCACGCGGAATCGAACCTGCACCATATGGGCCCCGCCGGCCCGCAATACCTTGCCGCAATACGCAACAACACGATGCTGACGACTACATAGGCTCATTACAACATGATGTACAGACGGCTACTCAACTTGTGAATGACGTCACCTTTATTCACAAAACAATGTGGATTTGAGATCTTACGAGAAATGAGAGATAAAATGCCTCACTCATCTGCTATGAAATCTTTTGAGTCGCAATCGTTTGAGTTGCAAGTGAACCCTGTCAAAATCAACTGGATGTAAAAGCTGTGGAACACCTACAACAAACGGCTACTTTGACCAACGAAATGTGGGACGCAAGACTTCCATGGAAACGTACGCGCGGTGAAACGCCTAATTCAAAGAAAGGGATTGAAAAGAAATTGGAATCGAATCCAAGCTTCGCAGAACTAAATAGAATTGTAAATAATGATTTATTGTCAAAATTCGCCGAAACGAAAAGCCCAAATAGAATATGGTACGAGTATTCGGTGACAACGACTTCGGTGTTGTGGTGGGCGAGTGCTCGACTGAGACGCAAGAGGCGCAGGTTCGATTCCCGCGATAGGGGAGAAATGTTTGTGTGTTCTGCAAATATTTCTTCTGGGTCTAGGGGTTGTAGTATTATATATAATACCTACGTATTTACAAAAAATAAAATAAAATATTCTATCAGCCATCTGATTCCCATAGAACAAGCTATGTTTAGTTTGGGGCTAGATGGCGCTGTGTGAAATGTCCACAAATATTTTATTTATTTTTTTATACTCGTAGTACTTGCTATACTTTAGAGTCGACGACGACTCAAATAAATAAAAGTTACGGCTGATATTTGACGCCGCGGTAAAAAACAAACGCATAACCAGAACCAAATGCTTACGAATAAAACGCCGCCTCCGACCGCCGACGAGCGCTATAGGAACTTAAAGCTACATGTATTCCGTGACGCGTTCAATCAAGCGATGTCTGCCGCCGCATGGATCAATCGTTACAGAGTTCTGGTGGTCGATGTAGAGACGAAGTCCGGCCATCTACGGCAATGATTTTATACTTTGTGTTTTAATTTAGATTTACTTAAGTATAGCTTTATCCTTTTGATTTTATGTATTGGTAATAAAACCAGGGCTGAAATAATGCACGGGAGATGCAGGCGAGCGGGGGAGAAGGGCGCGAGCAGTGTAGCGTTTAGTTAACTTATTGTTTGACACTGATCATTAAACTTGATTGTGCGTGAACGTATTGTCTCTCCCTACCCTTGACTCTTTTCTCGTAACAAGTTGTTTTCACTGTGCCCATCCTCTACAATGATGATACCAAAACTCTCAAACGTGGAAACGATTAGAACCTAAAAACTTCTAAAAAAAAACTCCAATGGTTCCCGACCGAATTCGAACCTACGTCCTTACGATCACTATCTCTAGCCCACCGGTGCTCTCAAAGGCCCATATTTGTAGCAATCTGGGTCAATAAGAATAAGAATAGTACAAACTATTGTACAACTTGCCTTCAAAAGAAGGTGGTGAGAGAAAGCTCAGGACAGGGATGCGTGGAAATCCATGGGGGAGACCATTACGTGGGACGAAATAGATTCATAACAAAAAAATGTATTCTATTCTGGAAAATAATAGGAATTAATAGAACCTGAAAGATTAAATATTTTTCAGGTTGAAAGAGCAGCGGTACCAAACTGAGCGTCTGATGATGCAGCTGACCCTGAACAGTGCCAAACGCGACGCGCTCATCGAAGACAGGAAGCACGCTATGATGATGCTTGACACGTTGAAGAATGTCGGACAAGAACGAACCGCCCAGTAAGTAGTTGAATTTTATATCCTTTAGTGCATGAAAGCCTCTTTGAACCTTTTAAGAGGCTACCATACCATCGCGTCTAGACCAATTTCGAAAGAAACAGCGCTACAGATTTAGGATGTATAAAAAAAGACAGAGAGTGAGACCGCGCAAAATAATGAAATCAAATAAAACTACAAAATAATCAAAAAACTGGTTTCAACAACTTAATAAATAGTTATTTTATTACCTACCTATCAAATTAAAAATAATCTGAACATATGGTAGGCTTCCCGAGATCTAGATCAAAACTCAAAACATGGATTTTTTAAAAATTTTCTCTTGAAATGTTTTCACTTTGAACAAAAAACCAAAAAAAAAAGTTTAAATTTCATTTTCCGTTTTGAATAAACACATTTCAGTAACTAACAATAGATTTCTACATCGATTTTGGTGGGCAAATCTGCTATTGCACATTCTAAATCCTTTCACCACACCAGTTCGAAAGATCTAATGACACGACGAGTAGAAGTAGTACTTTAACATTCTTTGACAGCCTAGCTTGTTTACGTAACTCGGCTGCAATCAGGCTTTGTTGGAAGTTTTTAAATTAAACTATTATTTTATGCCGCCTCTATCCACCGACCATCCGCAACTTTTGCAATGTAATCGATCCACCATCAGTGCATTGTGTAACAGATTAATATAGTACCAGATGTCCATTGTATAACCACTGAATACCCAGCTTAGTATCTTCTGCATTTAGGGATGTACATATCGGAAATGATGTCCGGTTATAAGATTTAACTATTATACTTTATATTATTATTTAACTTTTTAATACATCCATTGAGCTTGTCATCTGATGTCAAGAATCAAATGTAGGTAGCTCTATAGGGAATCCTTGTTCCTTTATAAGTCAAAAATCAAAAGTTAAAAATTGGTAGTTTATTTTCGTTTGGATCACTTTAAAACGTCTCACTAAATCTATGTTGCATAATATCCACATACCTACTTCTAAGGACTGTGTGTCTTAACCTCAAAACTTGTCCCATACTAGGACTGTATGCAACAGTTGGGTCTTATAACATCCGTACTCACAAAAAAGCCGGTTTCCCTACCACATCACAAATCAATTCCATTCAAGCGAGATGTACTAATAATAAGCTGGTTACGTCAAAGGCAAGTTAAGTCAAAGCTGTGTCTAACATTGAATGTATCATCTATATGGGTGATGGGCCGATCACCTGTCACCATGCTTCAACATATCCATCTTAGGACTTTGAATCAGGAGTGGCTGTAATTTTCTTATATTACTTGTGGCTCTAGCCACCCCACCAGAGATACGGGCGTGATATTATGTAGTGAGTTTAACTTTTCGGCCTATTACTTAGTTTGCAGTTATCTATTGATTATGGATAAGAAAATCCCCTTTACTGATTCGGAGGGGAGACCCCATCACACCGACGTAGGTTAAAGACTCCGCGACATTTTCTCGCTCGCCCCCTCCGGGTACAGCTGTTAGATTCAATACTCAGGCAACAGCCCAAGCCAAGATTCGTAACTAAGTGACACCCTTGCTAGTTGCTCAACAGTGCCAGCGGTCATCTGCGATCCACAGCAATTAGGGATGTTGACAAATTTTCGGAACTGCTTTTATTTTATAGATAGGTCCCTATTTAACGCAAAAAATATAAATATATTAATGTATAGATTAATTTAAAAGTAAAAAGAGATTAAATTGTCATTTTTCAAATTTCTTCAACTAAAACACTCTCACAACTGTCACATGACTTTCATAACTACTGAGATACAAACAGTGCTCGAAGTTATAAAAGGTACGTACATCTTAATTCTATTGAATTTGAGCGTTTTCTTGTGATTAATAGATACAATGTTTTAAACCACAACAATCAGCACACCGGAAAAAAAAACTATTCAATTTTTATACACGTTCAAAAACATAATACAAATACCTAAGCAAAAAGTGTATAACAGATATGATCTAGTTATGATGAAACACCATTTACAACAACAAGCACAGGTTATTTTTGTGAAGATCACTTTGATGTAGGCAAGTTCTTATCTACATAATAATATTACAATATCAAAAGCACATACTATAGAATATTAAACTAATAAAATAAAGTACTTATTTGAATCTGATTTATGTCGTTTTCTTTTTGAATATGTTTACATGTTTATGGCGTACATATATAGTACCTACATGACTCATTATTTAAGTTAAAATTATAAATGTAGTGCTAAGGACGATAAAATAGTATATAAAATCTGTTATTTTACAATTAAATATTATTTAGTATAAAATTATGCTTACAATATCCGTAAAAAAGAAGTTTTAAGTCAGACATATCTGGTCAAACGTTTTTTTTTTAATAAAACACCTAACATGTGCTAGTAGGAAGCGCACTGTGAGGGTTCCGTACAAATAGGTACAACAGTAAGCACTGCATAAATAATTTGATCCCTTATGGCGTTTGTTTACCGCTACAGTCACTGAGACATAACCGAGGTGACAGCGAAGTAGTGATACAGATATTTACAGACGGTCAGTAGCCGTGTGGCCACAGCACGTCCGTCATGAGAATAATCTCGTTTCTCGGTGACGAATGACGGCGGCAGTGGACTTTACTCCCCATACGTGTTACTAAGGCCTTTTACCATCTATAGTAGATGATTTATACAGCGTCAGGAGGCAACTTTTACCTTCACAAACGGGACGCTGTAGTGCCCGGGACGAATTAAGATGTAGTAGGCTTGCCCAGCACCTACTCCATCATCTCAGCTTAGTTGGCCTTGTCCACAGGAAAGACATGGTCAATACATGCGGAGCTGACTAAGCCGCGGGTCTCCTCACGATGTTTTCCTTCACCGTTTGAGATTACTGGTTGGTGTACATAAATTTATCGCACAGAAAAATCCATTGGTACACGACCGGGTTTGAATCTACGACCATAGGATCGGAAGGCGGGGTCACTACCAACTAGACCACCAGTGCTCTACACGTGTTAGACACACATGTCTATCGTGAGTCAGAACAGCAAATGTAAATTGTAAACGATTATAGCAGTTTTTTCATTATAATATAACAACAGACTAACAAGTTTCATATTTTTCGATAGGAGGATAATGTATTTTTAGATAGAAGGCGAATACTACTACTGCTAAATTAACCCCAATTAGGTGTCTGATTGGGGTTGATTCAGTAGTCATATTTCAGAAGTTATAGATATACTAGCTTCTGCCCGCGGCTTCGCTCGCGTGTAACCTGCATATAAAGTAGCCTATAATTTCTGAAGTCTCTCTATGAGAGCTCTAGTGCTTGCGTGAGGATACATGGGTCATACACTGAATGGTTCGGCATCCAAAAGGGTGTAAGACAGGGATGTGTAGCGTCACCATGGCTGTTTAACTTGTTCATGGACAGTTGCTTGCAAGATTTGAAAGGTAGGGAATGTGGTTTAAGATTGAATGGGTTACTCGTCAAATGCCTTCTCTATGCCGATGACCAGGTTTTACTTGCGTCATCGGCAGATGAGTTGCAGGAGATGGTAACAATTATGCATAGAGCTTTTGACAGGAAGGGAATGAAAGTGAATGTAAATAAGACGAAAGTTATGGTTTTTGAAAGAGATGAATGCATGACAGCGTGTGATATTTTGGTGAATGGAGAAAGAGTGGAACAAGTGAATGAGTTCATATACTTGGGAACATTGTTTACGAGAGATGGAAAGCATGAGGAGGATATTGAAAGGAGAGTGATTGCAGGAAACAAAGTGAATGGGGCACTACACGCCTTTATGGAAAGCCGGAAAGTGTCTAAAAAGGCACGACTGGCTGTACATAGAGGAGTACTAGTGCCGACACTTATGTATGGTAGTGAAAGTTGGGTATGGCAGAAGAAACATCAAAGTAGAGTGAATGCAGTAGAAATGCGTGCGTTGCGAAGTATGTGTGGGGTAACTTTGAAAGATAGAATGCGAAACAGCGTGATAAGAGAGCGATGTGGAGTGAAAGAAGATGTAGTGATGAGGATTGAGAAAGGTATGTTAAGATGGTTCGGTCATGTAGAGAGGATGAATGAAAGAAGATTAACGAAACAGGTGTATGAGGCGAGTGTGAATGGTACCGTTGGAAGGGGAAGACCTCGGCGCACGTACCTGGACCAAATCGGCGACGTTTTGGAAAAGGGCCAGGTCAAGAGTACCCTAAACCGACGAGCATGCATGAGGAATGTGATGAGAGTGAAGGAAGCAAAAGAAGTATGTCAGGATCGTAGCAAATGGCGATCCGTGATCTCTGCCTACCCCTATGGGAAACAGGCGTGATTTTATGTATGTATGTATGTATGTATAATTTCAGCACGCGTACAGTCACGGAGTGAATAGGTTCGTCACCTTGAGGTCGGTTTTCGCTTGCACTAGTGTATGAATCAATTATGGTTTTAATTCAGTAAAACATACTATCCTGTATGACACGATAAATTGTCAAACAACTTTGTTGCGCATCAATTTGAACTTTGTTGTCGAGCAGTTAACATGATTTTCTATGCAACAGTTTGTTCTGTGCCTTAGATTCAAAAGGTAACATGTGTCGTGCGTGACACGTCAACCGAATCAATTTAAAAACTGACGAACCTTTTCATTCCGCCGCTGTACAATGTATATTCCAAGTTTCATTCAAATCCGTTCTGCCGTTACGGCGTGATTGAGGCAAAAAAATCGTCACATACTCAAATTTTTGCATTAATAATATTAAAACTTAACTTTCGGGTAGTTCGTAGCAGCTGCATTCAGAAAGGCGACATCATTTAATTAAGAGTTACAAAATACTTTGCTTTCATTCATAGCAATAGTGGAAATCGCAAAAGCCATGTTAATCTCACTAATTAAGGCTCGCTAAGTTTCTTTCTCGAAGAATACTGGACAGTTTTTTTAATTATCTTTACCGTTTCGTATTAAAATGTAAGCTAGATATTTATAAAATGAAATAACGAATTTGCGTTTTATTTTTGTTATTTAAGGTCATGGCAGCATGCCAAATTATAACTAGCTTTCAAAAATCAGTCGACAACTTGTTTGACAATAAAATTAAATACTAGTTAGGTACCCACTGTTTGCATGCAGTATCAGAAATATTTGCATGCAGTATCGGTACCATTTTGGTACCGGTAATTTTTATGGTGGGGGGCGGGTGCTCAGCTGAGACGCAAGAGGTGTTCCATTTTCGTTGCGGAAGAAATGTTTTAATGTTCTGCAAATATTTCTTCCAGGTCTGGGTGTTATGGTACCATGGTACTCGTAGTTTGTGATACCCACGACACCGGTAATTCTAAGAAACCGGTACCTTCGATACTTTCAATTTAAAACAATCATGAAAATAGCAGGTGTTTACGCAATTTATACAGAGATAATAGTTTATCAAACAACTAGTTTTATGTGATAAAAAACTACAGCATTAACTATTTATGGAATAACAGAGTAGATGGAGCGAAATTCAGGGCTGTTAAAACTTCGATTCTAGATTAAAGTCGCTTAAAGCTGGCTGAGGCGCAGCATCTGCAAGTAATCCTACTGTTATAAATGCGAAGGTTTGTGAGGAAGTGAGGATGTACATGATACATAGTTATGTTTGTGTGCTGAAATAACATCTAGGCTACTTTTTGCCTGAGATACCACGCGAGCAAAGACGCGGGCGAAAGCTAGTTTTAATATAATTCTTACGTTACTGGCTGACAATCTCGCGCAGCCTAAACCGTAAATCCTAAGGGCGTAAGGGTGCACTAAGAAAGGCATTCCCGAAATTCAATCCCTAGAGGATACAGCGGTAAGATGAAGTTTGTATGGAAAACAAAAAATACAACGCGGACAAAGCCGCGGGGAGGTCTACTAGTTATATGAAGCTTGGTTCTTAGTCTGGAAATAAGTACAAGCCGTAACAAAGCACGTGTGAACCAACGCATACCCTGAGCATTGTTAGACCGTTGACGAGTTCGCAAGGGTAGTGAATCGAGGTAGCGAACGAAAGTTTCTCAATCTCGCCCAAGGGCAAATTGGCGTCTCGTATTGACGTCGGTCAAACTATACTAATCTCGGTCAAATCTGACTAAATATGTATTACAACTAAGAAGTTTAAGGATGGAGATAGCATAATAATCCAATCGCGTTGAGATTCAATTCAGTGCTGAAAGCAGTGGCGGCTTAGCGGTAGTGCCCCCCCCCACCCTTCCCCCCGGCCCTCCACCCTAAGGTCGTGGTCTCGGATGAAGTGCACCAATAGATTTTTCTGGCGCGGTGTACAAGTAGGTACTTTATTTATTTCAATTAGAAATAACATTACAGATAATTTCCAATGCGTCATTCCTTTAACTAAGAGGGAATTATTTACAAAACTAAAAACGACCTCAGTACTATGATTATGAATTTAAAACACCTAATACACAAATATATAAATTTTAAGTTAGGTTCCAACTTACGGTAGGAGTAAAAAATAGTCTTCAGTTGAACAAGTAATAGTGCCATGGGGTCCCGACATAAGTCAGACATGATTTGGAAAATACACTTGACACATGTGTTTTCAAATTTTATAGGTTCTAAGCCGCTCATAAAGATATATGTATACGACATGGCGCACATAATTTTTTTGAACAGAAAAACCCATTGGTGAATGACTGAATTTGAACCCACGACTTTAGGGTCACTATACCACCAGTGCTCTCTAGCTCCTAATAAAATAATGATATTAGTTTGAAGATTTTATACGGTAGAATATTTTACAATCGACTCGTAAGTAGCCCTCGAACCTGTAACGTTATAGGTATTAAGGCAAGTCAATATCGACATCAAACGTCGCAAACGCGTATGTATCTACGATTCTATATATGTTGTTAGCCCTCTTAAGAGTAGTTTATACCTAAATTTTCAACACAGAAACCCCTGTGCTGCTAGAGATATTGCGAACACATTGGACATTATTTCAGTAATTTCGAAAAAGCTACCTTAAGGAAGCGTTTTTTAGGTACCTTTGTTTAAATACTTTTGTAAAGTTAAATAATTTGCTATAATTTGAGCCTGTTTCGAGTACTTTAGGTCGATTGGTTGCGGAGATAAAGCTAGTCAAATATGGGCATTTTTTTCGTTCAGTCGGTACGTGTTTTGGAAAATGACCCTACCGATAAATATTCACTTTTGAAAAAATACCATCTTTGACTAGCTGTATCTCCGCAACTAATGGACCTAAAGTATTCGAATTAGACTCGTATTGTAGCAAATTTAGTGAACTTTACAGAAATATATAAGCAAAGATACCTAAAAAACGCTTCCTTAAAATAGTTTTTCGAAATAACAGAAAAAAGTGCATAATTATTCACATTTGAAAAAACCTGCCCATATTTGATTAGCTGTATCCCCGCAACCAATGGACCTAGAGTACTCGGGTAAGGCTCAAATTGTAGCAAATTTAGTTAGCTTTACAGAAGTTTAGAACAAAAATACCTGAAAACGCTTCGAAAAAACGAGAAACGCAGTTTTTTCGAAAAAACTGAAAAATATTCAATTTTCGATATGTGCTTCTCGCAGCACATGGTTTTCAGTGGTGCAAATTTAGGTATAAACTACTCTTAAGGGACCTAACAACATATAAAATAAAAACTGGTCTAGAGCGAGCCGATTTCGTACACTAAGGGCTCCGTACCATACTGGCGTGGGTGGACGGCTGGTTCAAACTCCATCTAAGATGGAATTTTATGTATATAATTTAATCATTTGAGTCTTTAGGCACAACATGTTGATGTTGTAGCCTGCACGGCATTCCTTGAATTTAAGTTTTCGGGGGGATACCAGTTGATGTAACTTTCGTACATAAAAAATGTCTCATTATTTGTTATTATAGCGGCAATAGAAATACACATTTTGTGAAAATTTTAACTCTCTACCTATTGTCCACGAGAAACAGCCCGCTGACAGAGGACGGACAGCGGTGGCTTAGTAACAGGGTCCTGTGGGCATCCTTCAGGAAACGGAACCCTAAAAATCGTAGATACATAGGTACGCGTTTGGGATGTTTTTCTTTTTTGTGTTGATATTGGCTGGCCTATATAAATATTAAGCTCTACGAACATAAATGGAATGAATTGATTTGAATCCACTTATCATGAAAAGTATCTAGGGATCAAGGTATTTTTTGTATGTACATAGATCGACGATGGTATTCCCTGCTTTTGGATTGATAAAAACTTTCATGATTTATGCTTATGCTGGATTTTTAGCCTTAGTTAATAATCCTGACATTGGAATATAATAAAAATAATTTGTTATTGGAAACAAACTCGCACATTAAAAGACTCACACAGACTTCCCTTTTTAGGGTTCCGTAATCGAAGGGTGCCAACAGGACCCTATTTCTAAGCCTCCGCTGTGCGTCCGTCCGTCCGTCTATCAGCGGGCTATTGTATGTTCGTATGAGCTAGTGGTCAACTCTAGTGACGGAGTTTTTAGGCCGTCCGTCCTCCGTCGTGGCTTAACGACTTAAAAGCCGGGACCGACAATTAAACGTGCCCTCCGAAGCGCGGAAGCGCTCTGCTCGTAATGCCACTTGCGGTCACCCATCCCAATTTGTGGTACCGCGCATATCGTTGCTTAACTTTAACGATCAATCAAGAACGCCTAAGCGAGCTACGCCACGAGCGCTTCAAATTCGTATCTCATGAACTCTTAATTGGTAGGTAGAATTGAATTTTTCACAGAGTATGTATTTCTATTGCCGCTATAACAAAAAATAAAATAAAATAAAAGGAAGCTCCATACAAGCAACTTTTATGTACATTTACGATGGTACGGAACCCTTCGTGTGCGAACTCGATTCGCACTTGACCGGTTGTTATCCATTTTCTTATCAAGATAAACTAAGAATTTTTTATGTAGTAGTATCTACATAATATACTCCAATGTTCTATGCAAATAAAATTATTTGTTCAAAAGAAAAGTTTACATGAATAAGCAGGTGCTGGGATCACACAGACTAAGCATAATGTAAAACCTCCCACGCTAGCTGCCGCGCCGTATCACAGCTTTATTACTGGTTACTCGTTCTTTCAAACCAGTGTGGTGAAAAGATTTAAAGTGCGTACTTTTAATTGCGCCTCAAATGCTCCTGGAGATAAAAGGGCCACTAAGTGCAATTCATTTATCGATTTTATAGCAAATCTTTAACGAATTCTGTAATTTTCGTAAAATGGTCCGAATTTTAGGTGAATTGTACGCAATTCCATTCAGCAGCAGATCTGATAAAGTGGCCTTTTTTAACCCACATGTTCCCGAACTTTTTATGTTACGACATGTCGCTGGTTTCCTCACGATATTTTCCTTTACCGTTCGAGAGTACCTCCTGGTATACTAGTATAACGCACATACGCTATAGCGCACATTTCCTCGATGAGGAAATCAAATGCTTAGGAAATGAGTGGTGTACACCCGGATTTGAACCCACGACCTTAGACCGGAAAGAGGTTCCGCTACCACTAGACCATCAGTACCTTGACTTTAATATCACAGGCCTGAAGCTGGATTAAATTTTTTACAACCTTTTATCCTCCTCATCAAAGCACAAAAGCATATATTTCGCAGTCCTCGTAATATTAATATAACTTTGTTAAATTTAACGTGTAACAATATAAAATGTGAATTCATAATTTTCTTAATTGCGGTCTAAAATAAGTATACTAAGGTTTTTTTTTAAATATGATAAAAAACTAGGTGGCTTATTTAAATTCAATCTTATTTTTCTTATTCAATTCAATATAGAGTCACTAAACTATTATAAATTTTATTGAATATAGATAAGAGAAACACCCAGTGAGTTCTTTTTTCATACAAACTTGATCTTCCCCCTGTTTCTACTGGTAGTTGAATTTTGGTAATTCCTCGCCGCCCTAAGAGTAATTTACCCTTCAAGTTTCATGCCTAAGGATAAAAACAAGAATTAAATGTTTGTAATGAACACAGCTTTTAGCCATGCGTGAGCAAGGTACAGTGCTAATGTAACAAGATAAAACAATACGTTATAATGTACTGATTTTATTTACATAATTATTATACACTTGCGATCCGCCCTGGCTTCGGCTTATGTAGCCTCATAAGAACGGATTTGAATGAACCTTGGAATATACATACTACATGTGCTGGAATAACATATAGGCTACTTTTTATCCGGGTACAGTCAGCGTCAAATTGATATGAGCGTCTAGAGTAGTCAAAATGATCTGAAAAACATAAAAGCAATTTTATATACGCAGTTCGAATCATCATAATTGATGTAAGCACCCAAGGTACTTCAAGTATTCACTCAAAAGAGTTTGCATACTACCTTCGAACTGCGTATATCAAATTGCTTTTATGTTTATCAGATCATTTTGACAACTCTAGACGCTCATATCAATTTGACGCTGACTGTACCAAGCGGTAGAAGTCACGGGCGGCGGCTCGTATTTAATAATAGAAGATGAGACCTTTAATTAGCTCCTCAGGGTATAAAATGTTTCTCTACTAGTTTATCAAAGCTGTTGGTTTTCCAACTAAATGTAAATATTTGAAATATTACCAATATTAGGAAAAAAAATCTTATCTAAAATGATAAAAATATTTTCATTCATAGTGTAGTTTAAATAATTAAGCGCACGAACAATAATACGCCGATAGTGACTTTACTAGCACTATTCCACAACCTGTACATTTCTAAGCTTCCGTATCCGAAGGATGCCGACGGAAAAATTTAAACTTAAATTTGGTGGATTTTTTGGTATTATAAATAAATAGTGAATAGTTAAGTATTAAGTAGAGTTTATTGCGTGTCATTTTTTTTTCGAACGAATTTTAATCGAACTTATTGGACGCAAAAAGCTGTATCCAAATAATACGTTTTAAAAACTAAAAACAAAACCGATTTCAATGAAAAATGAGTAGAAACTCCTTAGTGTTATCCTATAGAAACTAACAGGTAGATAATATCAAGATGTCAGTGGCCATCGACACTCTTTCGACTAAAGAGTTATTTACGTAATAGTTTTGTACATTTATATGATACCTTGGAAAGTTTCCATGACTTAAAAATGCCACAGAAAACATAAAGCTCTTTCGCGGTGGAAACCATAAAACTGGTTTTCACCGCAAAAGAGTAATTAACAGGAAATAGCTAACGGAACAGACTCCTTTTTAATGAAATAGGCGTGCATATTATAGTAATTTTTTCTATTGCGTGGTAGTCGCTTGTCTAGCTCGTATTACTTCGAGCATGAAATGCTTCCATTTCGATGCACAATCTTTCACAACAAATAGAAAAACATGTTTTTCAAATTATGTCACTTCCAGAAATCGGCCATTTTGTTACGGCTGTTACGTTATGTATTGTTACAGTTGGGTCTACCCACTCTAAGTTAGTGTCAAGATAGAGAGGGTAGCTTTCTTTTATAATAAAACCACCCACTAAGGCGGGATTTGTTGAGATTCAGCCCCTAAAGGGGTGATCTATCAATCATGATATCGGGCTTTTTTGAATCAATACCGTGCGGAAAGATGCAAAAAGCGCTACGTACGGCAGAGGTATGGTGCAAAAATCACAGTTTGTCAGTCAACGGAGTGAACAGAAAACGGAACTAGTGCTCTTTATTCGAAAGTTGAAACTGCCATAACTCAACTTTCCCATACTCTTTGGCACAAAATTAGAACTAACCAAAGAGGTAAAGTACGGTTGGAGTTTGGCTGGACAGCAAACTCCTTTGGGGCAAACTTTGGGGATATAGATGAGACGTGAAGACATTCGGCCTTCGGACAATGGTGACACTATGAGGATTAGCAGGGGGATAATACACTCCACCACGGAACGTCAGTTCAGATCTTGGTTCCCCTAACAATAATTTGAATTTGAATTAGGGGTGAAAAGGGGTTAAAACGCTTACATATATGGAACTTTTAACGCTTAGTGCTATTTGCTTGAAACTCGGTCTGGATGTGCTATACATGCAAAATAAATGGTATGTCCATTATTTCAGGATATTTTAAACAACTCATAAGAGGGGCTAAAATGGAGTGTCAAAGTTTATATGGGATCTTTTTGACAGGCAGTGGCTTGAAACTCGGTTTGGATAATTTAAATACAAATTAAATGGACACGTGTTTCAGGGTTATTCAAAGTAACCTTCAAAAAGAGGTAAAGTGGGGTGTCAACTTTTCAACAAAATTACATTACCCGAGTGAAGATGTGCGTATAATCTAGTTCAAAGATGGATTCTACTCAAAACACTGTCTTAAAAATTGTTACTAAGTAAAAACAGCTTCGCGAGCCCTCGCAAAGCTTTTTGCTAGTTTAAAGCCATTTAGATATGAATTATACATGAATATCACTATGTCGCTGTCAAATCGTGTAAAGAGATCAAAGAAGCGTACTTGCTTATTCCATTCCAAGGAAGCCTTGGAATGGAATAACCAAGTATACTTTAGAGTAACAAGCAAGAATGCTAGATTAGCTAAAGAGATTTTCAAATCACATTATTATTTAAAATGTATATATATTATTTAAGAGCTGGCTCTTGTCGGTATAATGGTGAAGTTGCCTCCACTTTACGACATGAAAACGACTTTCTCCTTTGTCTGGCTGATATAACTAATTCTTGGTCTTCCTCTTCCTCGCTTTCCTTCTACCTTTCCTTCTATGATGGTCTTTATGAAGCTGTTATGTCGTAGGTACAAGATGTCTAAACTTTTTCCCTCTTCCATTTTGAATCGCTTTTCGTTTTGAAATGTTTGCCGTTCGATTAGAATTATTCCTACTCATATATTGAGGCCTTCGAGGCATTGTCGTGCCTCTCGGCAAACGACTAAACGGAATTGAATGAAACTTGGAATATACATATACATGTGCTGGATGACCCTATAGGCTATTTTTCATCCGGTTACCACGCTAGCGAAGCCGTGGGCAGCAGCTAGTAAGTAAGTAAGTTCTTATGAGCTAGTGGCCAGCTCAGCTAGTAAGTATTAAAAAATAAATGATTTATTTTTTCTACAAAAATGGGGTATCAAAATTTAAACCACGCGAGCGAAGCAGAGCTGGTAAACTAGTAATGTCATAAAATAAGAGTGTAAGATAAGTGGGCGTAGGTAGGTTCAAATTCAGTCGTACACGAGTGGATTTTTCTGTTCGAAAAATTTATTTGTGCTTTAGCAATTCTCTCGAACGCTGTAGAAAAACAACGAGAGAAAGGTAACCGGTATACTTACCTAAAATGTTTTGATGGCGTGTGTCAAGTGTGCGACAGGAGTAATTGACAGATGCTTTAAGACGCTTTTAAAATCCTTTCACCATACTGGTTCGAAAGAACTAGTGACGCCACTAGTAGTAGTGGTACACAATATTAGTTTCAAACGTGCAAAGTACTTCGGTTCATAATCGGACCGTCTGGCAGAAAAGTACAGAGCAAATTATCAAAAGTCCATCAAAGTACGACACGCAACGTCTCCTTCCTATGGCGGTCCGAAGAGACCCTATCAGAGAGAACTTAAATCGGTTCACATAACATTTTTTTACAAAGTCCGTCATTGTAGCATACTAGAGCACCATAACCATAGCATATTTTGTCTCAAGAGGAAAAAAGTTTTTATTTTTTTATTCTTGCCTTTTACCAACGAGCCTACAAAAACGAAAAAAGTCTTTATTCATAAGTATATTAACCATGAATAAATGCTCGATTTATTACTGTATCATAAGAAAAAGAAGTACATTTTATTTTTGAAAATGGAACTAAAAGCGGCGTTCTCTTCGGTATCGCGTGCATTGCGCTGCGGCTACAGAAATAAAAGAAAAGGCATTGGCGCGAAATCTTTAGAATTTTTCTCTAATTACAAATTGAATTTATTGGTGACCGTATTTATTTATTGTATTGGATTATTTTATTTTCTCACAATCGTATTGAAAAGTACCTAGAAGAAACACACGGCGCTAAAAAAACATTATAACTCGGGCTTCTATTTACTCGCTCGGGTGTAATAAATACCTCGTATATAAATGGGCCATTTAAGCCCTTTGTATAATTCTATTATCTCACAATTACAATCTAGTATTATCTCGCAATACTTTGCACCCACTTTGCTAAAAATCATCAATGCATTCGTTTTCGATAAAATACTCAAGAGAAGCATCTCATGTATGCTTCTTGTAAAATTGCTTAATTCGCACAGCAACAAACTTTCCCATCTATCGGACTCACAAGGGATTCCTTTCAAAACTTTGAAATTCACAAGTGTATCAACTCTACATAGATATTCAAAGATTTTCCGTCGCGTGGCGATTCGTTCTCATCAACTTTCTATCCTACCAATATTATAAATAAGATAGTTTGTGTGTTTGGCTTCTGTTAGCGAATATTCGTCAGCAAAAATAGTGTACTTGGCCGAATGTTGACTTGTATTTTAGAGCATTCAGGGCAAGAAATGGTTCCATCTAACTAAAGAAAACAAGCAAAACAATTATGGTTTGTGATTTGTCGAAAATCATTCTCCTCAACTCACAGTTTGAGCGCGTTTAAGAAAGATTAAAGGATTATAGTGTAAAACATATACGCCCGTATTCCTAATGGGGTGGGTAGAACCACAAGTACCTAAACATAAGAAAACTTGCAGCCACCTCTGAATTAAAGTCCTAAGATGGATGTAGTGAACCATGGTGACAAGTAATCAACTCATCGCCCATATAGATGGTCCATCGTTTTGGAGAGGATAGTATCCCTTAGTTGAGTTTTACGTCTTGCTCGAGAGGAGAAGCAGCTGGACGCATTCTATGCTATTCGATATTTTTACTTCCAGCAATGAAGTATTGTAGGTATGGTATAGGTGAAATCACGGCCTTAAACAACAATAGAAAGTCGTGGAAAGTAGTTTACAGTGATAACTACAGCTATTATCATGTTTGTATGTTCTGCAAATATTTATTACGGGTCTGGGTGTTGTAGTATTATGTATTATAATAAATATATATCTACAAAAAAAGAATCTAAGTATTCTGTTAGCCATCTGTTGCCCATAGTACAAGCTTTGCTAAGTTTGGGACTAGATGGCGCTGTGTGAAATGTCTATAAATACTTATTTAAAAATATTTATTAATGTAGGATTGAAATAAAATGAAAAAGCGAGTGGAATTCGCACACGAAGGGTACCGTACCATCGTATATGTATGTACATAAATGTTTCTTGTATGCCCCCCCCTTTAGTTTTTTATTTAATTTTATTTTTATTATTTGTTGTTAAATAGAAAAACTCTCTGTGAAAACGTTAACTCTACCTATTACGGTTCATAAGATACAGCCCGCTGACAGACGGACGGGCGTACAAACAGACGGATGGACAGCAAAGGCTTAGTAATAGGGTCCCGTTGGCACTCATCGGGTACGGAATTCTAAAAACAGTGACCTCGCCTTCTCTTCACACCTCTGCTGGACATAGGCTTCCTCAAAATACTTCACGGGTGAAAGATTTGGTGCGATCCGCAACCTTTACTATAATTATTATTTGTACTTATTGAAGTGTTTACGCAGCTACAGTAAATTCAAAATCGATGGACAAATAAAATTGTTTTGATAACAAGAGAGCTCTTCGGAATCAAGAGGAAAATCCCAAGTTCATAAAGCTCGGAGCCTTTTCGTGTTCCGAGACTAAGTACAACTGTACCTACTGATTTAAGCAAACTTGAGGGAGACTCGCGTTGAATTCAAAGAAAAGTGGCTCTTATAATATTGTTAATAAAGTATAATATTATAATGATGTGAGCACTGGAGATCTAGGTGAGCACTTGTGGTTTAGTGGTAGTGTAGGAGATTTTTAGGGCTGGAAAATAATATCGAAGGACCTAAGTAAATAAATAAATAAATATTTGCGGACTTTTCACACAGCACCATCTAGCCCCAAACTAAGCAAAGCTTGTACTATGGGCACCAAATGGCTGATAGAATAGTTTTAAACTTTTTTTGTAAATATATAGTTTAGTTATACTTATAATACATACCGCGCGAAAGTTTAACTTAAAATTCTTTATAGTGTTATTATTTCAACAAATTCTGAACAACATCATGGATGAGTAAGTTATAAACAGTTTTTAATAAATTATCATATAAAATCATTGTATTATTCTTTAAATAAGACGACTTGTGCAGAAGAACGTGATAAAAAAATCACTATCTCCAAATTTCAATTAAGTTTTAACAATATTAAACATGTTAAACGTATACTAATTGGTATACTACCTGCTAGTATATATTATTACTATTGCAACGACGTATTTTTTATTAATAGCTCTCATACGAAAATTCGGGAAATATCGATGTTTAAATATTACGTGCCAATTTCTCGTGGCGGAAAATCGGCAAACCGGAAGTCGTCAACGTATGGGCGAATATTTTGCAAATGAGCGTGATGGCTTAGAGGATAATACAATACCCGGACCCGGAAGAAATATTTGCAGGACATACAAACATTTCTCCCGTAGCGGGAATCGAAGCCACGCCTCTTGCGTCTCAGCCGAACACTCGCCCTAAGTAATCACCACCTACCTTGCTTCTACACGTCGTCTCTAGACGTAGACCGGTACAGCAGGGCCACTTTTCGGAACAGCCGCGTAACGCCCAGAGGTATCAAAGGGCACTTTTGAGAGAACGTCTCACATACAGATCGCACGGCAGCAATAATGTATTAAATATGTGTATAACTTGACTATTACGAATAGTTCCTCAATCATGTGATCGCGACCGATACAGAGTAGTCGCACAAGTATACTGAAAATACGTCCGCGCGGCCGATACTACCCTCGTTTTGGAGTTTTCGAGGACCTGGTTCTCGCCCCCGCCGCCCGCGCACCACCCTTGCGGCGTGGTCCGCAGGTCCTCGGTTTTCAAAAAGTAAGGGTTCGAGGGTAGTCACAGTAAAGCGGATGGCAAACAAAAATCATCTCTGTTTTGTACTAGCTGTTATCCGGTTTTTCTACTGGTATCATTTTCCCACTTGTACCACTTTTCCCACTGGTACCGTTAATTTAGTACATACTTTTATTACTTGCCGTGCAGATTATTAATACTACGTTTTAAACAAATCTCATGACGCGATACAAAGTTCCCATATAAACTTTAACACCTTTTGCACCCCGTTTTAGGGGTAGTATTGAAAATATTTTAATACCGACTTTTATCAAATTTATTAAAGAATGTTATTGCTTAGTTTCAAGTTTGTGAGTACCGTACCAGGAATACGATTTTTCTTATAAACGTTTTTATCCCCTTTTCACCCCCTTGGGGTAGAATTTCGAAAAATCCGTTCTTAGTATACCCCTACACACCAAGACGGTTATACCCTCAAAATTTCACGTCTCTCCAGTGGCTTAGGCTGTGCGTTGTCATCAGTCAGACAGGACAAAGATTCTTATACGTATATAAGATGAGCGAAGATCGAACAGGTGATCCCGCCTTTAGATCCATGATCGTACACCAATGGATTTTTGTGTTCGAAAAAATAATGTGTGTTATAGCATGATACATATAATGTGTACTCTCAAACGTTGAAGGAAAACGTCGTGTGGAAACCGGCATGTCGCATAACCTAATACGTTCGAAAATATTTGTCAAGTACACGAAAGAAGCCTTTGAGGCGCACTTTAATCCTTTCACCACACTGGTTCAACAGAACTAGTGACACGACTAGATAGATGGATTATAACAAAATGATGAAGTAATTATAGGTACGTTCTTGTTTTGGTCTGATTTGTTATTTTTTTGGTTTCTTATCTCAAAAGGAAATAAAACCTGTCAAGTGCGAGTCAAATTCGCACTCGAAAGGTTACGTAACATCGTACATGGACTTTTAATATGACTTTCACTCTATGTATAAATTGAAAAAAAAAATTGTTTTTATTTGTTATAGCGGCAATACAAATACTCTGTGAAAGTTAAGATACAACGCTCTGACAGACGGACGGACGGACGGACAGCGGAGGCTTAGTAATAGGATCCCGTTGGTATCCTTCGGGTACGGAATCCTGAAAAGGATACATGCGTGATGATATTATTATTATTTTTTACCATGTACAATTTTCGAATTATGACGAAAAATGCAATTTGCTCCTTTTATATCCAAAGTTGTAACAGATATGGGGTAAGTTGCAACACCAAAATAATAAACAAAACTGACACCATAATAATAGCTTTTTTTTAGTTATACACGTGATTACCCCTTTCGTCTATTTTCCAAATAACGAAGATGAAATTATTAAGTATTTTGAAGGATCTCTTCATATACAAATTCCCAAAATTGATTATTTTGGAGATATTAATCTACTTATAGTATTAAATTTAGCAAATACGCAGAAATATACTTTACATTGTATAGGTAGAATTATATTTGCTCTATTTTGTTGTAAATTTATGCCTTCCTCTTAATATCTTAAAACAAAACATAATTATTTAATTTCCATTTGAGCCAGGCTGTAAGAAGGCGATGTTGTATGCTCGCTTCAAATCCACCCCCGCTTTGTGTACTCTGCCGTCATAAGGAAAAAAGACGTATCTGACACTTTTTTTTCATAATTGAGTTATATACATCATCGGAATCAGTAAAACAAGACGCATCTACCAGTATTTTTTTCTCCATTTCGGAATTTTATGTAGTAACGTCCTTTTTTCTTATGACGGCAGTACTATGGAAATCAAATATTTATATTCGTCACATTGTGTGACCTTCCATCGATGATGAGCGGATTTACGCGTGTATTTCGACGACCTTTATGTCGAGGCGGGCGAATGCTCGGCTGAGACGCAAGGGGCGCGGGTTCGATTCCCGCTGCGGGATAAATGTTTGCATGCTCTGCAAATGTTTTTTTCCGGGTCTGGATGTTGCAGTATTATGTACTTTATGTATGTATTTACAAAAAAAAAGTTTATGTATTTTATTAGCCATCTGGTTCCCATAATACAGCTTTGCTTAGTTTGTTTGCCGTCTGATGCACCATAACCTTGATTATAAGGGAAAACCCGTGGAGTTGATGATATTCCGATTGTTGACAACTGGAGTTTCAGATATTTAGGTATTTCCCTTACTGCAGCCAGACATTTTAGGGGTTATTTAATACCCAGGGCTACTAGACTACTACGGGTACTACAGCGTCCCGTTAGTGAAGGTAAAAGTTGCCTCCTGACGCTGTATAAATCATCTACTATAGATGGTAAAAGGCCTTATTATTTATTAGGGCTACTCAGTGTTGTTTTTCGTTTTAAACGTGAACAATTCGTCACCCCTTTGCGAACGTGAACAAATTCACCCCCGCCATTGTTTTACTTTTGCTACTGTTTATAAATACCTCTAAATAAAGAGTGACTTTTGCAATTGTTCGTTAGAGGCAGTCACGTGTCAGTCAACGTGCGTTATTGTGCCCGTCATAATCTAAATAATTTCATGCGTCAAAGAAAATAAGTTACTTTTAAACATACTGTAGGGACCTACAGTAAAATTGCGTTAGTGTGAGTATACTGTGAACGTGGCGTAGCTCGTGACGTAGCTTTCTTAGGCGTTCTTGATTGATCGTTAAAGTTAAGCAACGATATGCGCGGTCACAAATTGGGATGGGTGACCGCAAGTGGCATGACGAGCTGAGCGCTTCCGTGCTTCGGAGGGCACGTTAAACAGTCTGTCCCGGCTTTTAAGTCGTTAAGCCTTGACGGAGGCCTTTAGGCGGCCTAAAAACTCCGTCACAAGATTTGGCCACTAGCTCATACGAACATACATACCTACATACTGTGAACGTGCCAGCTCTCGTTAACCGACCTGTACTCAGGTCAAATAAATAAATAACACCCGACAGCCACATACATAGTCCTGACCCCACACTAGGATTCCCTGTGTCAGAAACTACGAGTACCATGGTACCACAACACCCACACCCGGAAGAAATATTTGCAGATCACGCAAACATTTCTTCCGCAGCGGGAATCGAACCCGCGCCTCTTGCGTCTCTGCCGAGCAATCACCCGCCACGCCACCGAGGCCGTCAAATGGTTAATCTATAAAAAGTTAGATTAGATGTAATGTCTTGATTATAGTACGAAGACTTTTGACGTCTCAAACAGGAGACGTAGCATACAACACAAATACGCTATCTAGCTAATGTCCAGTCTTACCTGAACTACTAAGTCGTTAAACTCAAACCGACGGGAGGTCAGTTTACAACGGTTCCTAAATATTATTTTTTCGTTTTATTAAAAAAAAATATACATCCTAGAATAATAATAAAAACCATTTTGGAATGTACAAATATAGTCCTTTCACACCACACTCGACAAATTTGTAAATCTTTTATGTTTTTTACCCTCTTGCGAACCAAATATCTTAACAACTTCTTCACCGATTAAGCTCATCTGCTTTCTAGCAAATGTTTAGCAGCACAATTTATTGACCTACCAAGTTTCACACAGATATGGTTCGGAAGTTATACCTTAACAAACTTACCCACAAACATACAGCGACAAATCGCCCAAGTTCTCACTGAGATCTTCGCTCGGTCGATGAAATATTTGTGTGCATTTACTGTATGATTCGAAGTATAACTTTTCTGCTCAAAATCATCATCATCTTCCTACACTTGTCCCATTCTATGTGGGTCGGCATAACATGTTATTTTCTTATACTTTCTCTGTCAGCCGTCATCTCTGCTCTCAATCTTTTTTAGGGTTCTGTATCCGAAGGGTACCAACGGGACACTATTACTAAGCATCCGCTGTCCGTTCATCCGTTCGTCCGTCTGTCAGCGGGCTTGTGTCTCATGAACCGTAGTTGAAATTTTCGCACGGAGTATGTATTTGTATTGTCGCGCGAACAGCAAATAATAAAAATATAAGGGAGGCCCCCTTACTTTTTTTCATTTTATACAATAGAAGAAAAAAAAATTTAAACGTTCATAATCGATCATCGAAGTTAAGCAACGCTAGGCCCGGTTAGTACTTGGATGGGTCGAGTAACTTTTTGCACTTTTTTTGTAGTATTTTTGTGTAGGTATTTCATTTTTAACCGATCTAAAATTTACTGATTTGTACAAAAATAATAATAAAATTAAAAATTAAAGAAATCTTCATAGAAGAGCTGTCTTTCATTTTGCATTTTTTGCTTGATTTTAATAAGGAATGTGCTGCCACCTATTGTATACGATGGTCCGGAACCCTTCGTATGTGAAGACTCGACTCGCACTTGACCGGTTTTATTTAACCTTTCAACTTTTCTGCTCAGAATTCTCAGATTGAATTAATTTCTATAATCTATAAGTCTTTTGAACGCTCTCCGAGAAAATTATATTCGATATGGTTTCATAATGTAATTCGACCGATCTACTGAGAGCTTATGTTGCACAAAAAAATTGCATCAGAGCAATATTAAGTTTGAAATAAATAGAGTCATGCAAACCTATTTAAAAAAAAATCATAGGGTTCTGAGACTTCCGTCTTTGTATATTTTCGAACTTGTTATATTTATAAAGAAGCACCATGACCTCTTTGATCATCAAGATAACACAAATAGACGAGCGACTATGCGAAAACCTTTAGAGATTCCTAAACCTAAATTGGAATTGTACCGACAGAACTGCGTTTACAAGTCATGTAAAGTGTATAATCACTTACCTAAAACAATATTAGAATAAAGGTAATTTATTTAATAGACTTCAAAAAAATTGGCTTATAGATAGGTAATTGTTTTTATTCCATTAATGAATTCTTGACATCGAAATAATTTACTTAATTAATTTATTGTTTTAATGTGAAATCTATATGTTAGTCCTGATTTGTTATATATATTTTTTATTATTATTTGTATGTCGTGAAAAATGACTGAATGTGATGTACTTAATCAAATTTAAACAACTGTACACCTACCATGTTCAGTGCATATATAAACGAATAAATAAATATAAATATTTGAGAACATAATGACACAGCACCATCTAGCCCCAAACAAACCAAATCGAACCCGCGCCACTTGTCTTTGTCTTTATTAACGGTCGGGTTTATCTTTATCTTTGAAACCAAGACGAGTGCTGGAAATTTGCACTTGATGTGAATTTTCCGCGAACGAAAGGCTCTTGCAACAAAATCAATGTTCAAAGCAGTTCACTAATACCACTCGATGGTATCTATAAGTAGACTAGCTGATCCCACGCGGTACTTATTAGTTTACCTTTGAGCCGTGTGACCTTTGAGTGCACGAAGTGTCAATAATCCTTTCTACCTTCTGATTCATTTTACTTACGAACATTATTTGACGGGTAAAGTTTACAAAATAAATTATACATACATACGATCACGCCTGTTTCCTATGGTAGGCAGAGTTGGTTCGGTCGTTGACAGGAAGAATGATAGGATTAAAACAGATACATGAGGCTAATGTGAATGGGAACGTTGGAAGGGGATGATTTAAGCTTTATGTACCTAGATCAAATCGGCGATGTTCCAAAACGTTTAAGAGCGTATATGTTAATTTTATTAGCCCTATAATATGACATCGATCCCACACCAAGGTAATGTCGGATTGCCAACGCCTACGACGTTCAATCTTGCAAACTATATCAGGATAGAGCAAGATATAATTCACGCTTTCGTCGAGCTAATGCCGAGACACACGAGCGTGGTTTGGGGGTGACAGACATGATGAGTTCACCATTTCGTCTCAGCTGGGCAAAAGCCTCCCCCCATGGATTTGCAGGCATCCCTGTCCCGAGTTCTCTCCTAATCCTTCTTCGAAGGCAACGAGCTCATCTTGCTAACGCTTTCATGGCCGACCCCGATATAATAAATATTGTTGGACATTTTACACAGTGCCATCTAATACCAAACAAGGCAAAGCTTGTACTATAGGAACTAGATGGCTGATAGAATTCTTGTGTACTTTTTTGTGAACACTTATAATACATAATAACATATTTGACGACCTCGGTGGCGTGGCGGGCGAGTGCTTGGCTGAGACGCAAGAGGCCCGGGTTCAATTCTCACAGCGGGAGAAATGTTTGTATGTTCTGAAAATATTTCTTTCAGGTCTGGGTGTTGTAACTATGTTTTATAAGTATGTATTTATATAAAAAAGGATTAAAAAGAAGTATTGTATCAGCCATCTGGTTTCCATAGTACAAGCTTTGCTTAGTTTGGGCTGGATGGCGCTGTGTGAAATGTCCACAAATATTTATTTATTATTTATTTAATTTGCTGGTATTGTGTTGGAATCGAACTTAAAGCGCAGAAGGCAAAGCTACTACCAACTGAGCTATGAGTCTTTCAACTGCCTCTTTATTATATAATTATCGATTCCGACGGGCGAGTGTCCGTCCGCCCAATACGCGAAAAGTGCAGGTTCAATAAAATTTTCGCAAAGAAATATTTGCAGCATTTCTAAGGGGAATTTTTTTACATTTTTTTTATATAGGTAACGAAATTGCAGACATTGTTTCCAAAACCAAAAAAGAACCGAAGGAAATATTAAACACACATATTTTTTAACGATCCATATTGTTATTGAAATTACTCGTATAAACGTTTACTATCCCAAACAACTATGAAGCAATTGTCGATGTAAATACATAGTTGCTCGTTCGCCTGTACCCGTTGCCGAGGCCGCGTCTTGGAATTGTAGCTTGCAGTTTCTTAGCGGTAATCTAACTATCATATGAGAGCATACGTATCGTACATATTAGATTGAATGTTGTCTGGTTTCAGTTGAAAAGATTTGATTAAAAAGCTGAAGTTTTGCAATTGTGGAATCGTAGAAACATTGTCATCCTTAGCCCAAATTTTCCCACAGCTGGGCATAGACCTCACTCTGATTGTGTCATCTATCATGGTCTTATGCTAGTCACGTCCATCCTCGGCCCACGTTTTTACAATGTTGTCTGCCCATCTCGCTGCATGATGATCCACAATATGACTATATGTTACTTTCTATTGAGTGACTTTTCTAGAGCTACCAGTTCAATAATTTACACCAACTAATTAAAAAGCATGAAGGCAAAACATAATAACAGAACTAAATTATTTTCATTTCATTGCTAAGGGGTTGAGAATGGGGTGGATCAGTTCATACTGGTGAGTGGAATATTAATTGAAAGGGATGGCTTTCCACACATGTACTAAGTAATAATTTTTTTAACAGTTATAGCATTTTTTTATATATTTCCTTTTTTATCTTTTAAAGAAATCGTATATATATCTGGCTTTTATATGTATAAAACAATAATACTTTTTTCTGAAATCAACGCACAGGCCGAACTACTAAAGCTAGAAAACTGACATTTGGAAAGTAGCTTTATTTTATAGCAAACCCGCCTCACTAAGGCGGGTTTTTTCGAAATTAAACTACTAAAGGGATGGAATGAGGTGAGAACGTTTATATAGAACTTTTCGATTTGCTTGAAACTCTATCTGGATACTATTAATGCTAAATAAATGGACAAGTGTTTAATGATTTTTCATAACAATCCTTAAAAAGAGATAAAATGGGGTAGCAAAGTTTATATAATTGACTTTTTAATGGGCGGTGCGATTGGCTTAAAATTAGGGTTGGATACTTTAAATAAAAAATGAATGAACATGTGTTTCAGGGTTTTTCAAAATAATTCTCAAAAAGGGGTAAAAGTAAGCTAATAATGTATTGATAATGTAACCTAAATGACGTGTAAATACTATGCATTTTTTTTTCAATCAAAATTATCTTATATCTTATGATTATTAAATTTCGGCGATTGTAATTTTTTATAGCAAATTACGATACGTTTTTGTACGAGCTTTGAAGTCATGTGACCGCTTCACTGTGTGCGACATACTCGTACTACCTACATATACAGCTACTTTTTATTAGGATACAAGGCGAGGGAAGCCGCGGGCGGTGCTAGTGAGAAAATACGTCAAAGTGGTCGCCAGCAGACGAGTTCACGCTCTGCCTGTCTCCCTATAATTTCGTCTGCCTTCGACAATCAATTACTTGCCCTCCCCTTCGCTTGTTCGAACGTTGCAGGATATTAAAAGTTAGCGTCAATTATCAACATCCAATCTGCTCTACATACTTCGTTACTTCCCGATGGATATGTGGAATAGAAAAATGGTGCACCTGTATATTTTTATGTTAGAAAAATTTACGTGTGCACTCTCAAACGGTGAAAGAGAACATCGTGAGGAGAACAACAGTAGAACCTAGAAAGTTTGAAAATATGCTTCAAGTGCACGAAAGAGGCCTTTGAGGCGCACTTTAAATTTTTTCACCACACTGGTTAGAAAGAACCAGTGACAGAACTAGATAGATGGCCAGACACAGAAGAAACATCTATGTTCATCACATTACATAAATGTTTGTTATCAAATCGCAAAGATTGAATGTCGTAAATGATCTCAAACGTGTATTTCCAAAGTTCACTGCCGTTCAGTGCTCATTGAAAGGCTTTATCCGTCTGTCGCCGCTTGTTAGTTAGAATGCATTCAGCCTGTTAATACCGTATGCTCTATAGAGCTTCGGATTATATTGCTACACGTCGGCTTTTCACATACACGTGTTTGTACTTTGAGGATCGTGATCAGATTTAGACTAATGGCATCCTACATGAGTATGAAATAAATCTCACATATTTTAACTTCTATTTATAAGTGCCGTGTTTTCTTAGTTTAATTTTCTTTAATACATAGGTACATACATACATATTATCACGCCCGTATCCTTAACGGGGTGGGCAAAACCACAAATAATCATAAGAAAACTTGCAGCCATTTCTGATCATAGACTCCCAAGATGGATATGGTGAACTATGGTGACAGGTGATCCGCCCCTCGCCCATATAGGTCCATCAAGTTGGAGAGGATACTAGGTACTCCTTAGTCGGCTTTTACCAAAGCATCATCTCAGAGTTGAGCACGTCTCAAGTGACGAGTTTTTGATAGATTTTCATCAAAAACTGTCAAAAAACCGTGGACCTGCTCAACTCTGAGTCGCGTTTGAGTATTCGGGGGTTATTATATTAATTATACGTAGTGGTTAGTATATTGGTACGGAGGTGTGTGGTGAGAATGTCAGTACCTATGTGTATTGTGCGTGTTTTTGGTAAGTGTTCAATTAATAAGTGTTAGTGGTTTGTATTGGTGTGCGGTAAATTTAGCACTATCTATTAAGAAGATTCACGGTTTCACAGTAGTCGAGGTTCAGTAAGTAACTGAACAGTTATTATTTTTGATTTATTGTAATTTGCTGTCGTTATGTTTGTTTGCACAAAAGCTGTTGTATAATTTCGGATCCAAAAATCATTTCCAACGCTTTATTCGCGAATTTTGTTAGTGAGTTGAGCACTTTGAATATTTTATTATGTCTACGACTTTGAATATTTTATGTTGTCTTCGTCTTTCTCTTGGTTTTTCTAAAGTAGCAGGACAGACGCGCGAATGGTAACAGCGGCTTTTATAAAGAGCACTCGGACATTTAAGACATTGCACTTCTTGTAAAGTGCTTCGGCAGAGTAAAGCCTGACGTTAAAGGTTATTACTTTTAAGAGAGCTTTTTGTGTTCTTTCTATGGTTTTAAAATGACATGCAACTACAGGGCCCTAAGCTGTCTTGCAATAAGTTAATAAAGACTGCACCAGACAGGAAGTAGACAGTGAAGCAGGCTTAAAGTTGAGGACATGCCTTAGCTGCTTGCTCAGACTAAATAAAAAGAAAAGACCCCGCGCCGCGAACATGAAAAGTGAAGCCACCTTTTTATCTATGTGTGTGTCGAAGGTTTTAAGGTTGCGTGTTTCAAGTAACCTAAATTCATAGTATAATAATTAAGAAACGATGCTATTTGAAGTACTTACAAGTGAAAAGTGATTCCGTGAGACTTTTTATGTGATTTGCTGCTGTTTTTACAAGTTTTCACTACACAGGAAGGCATAATTCTATTTTTTAGACTCGTGACGTACTGAGAGCGATGAGCATGGTTTTGGTGTAGGTGTGTGCGTGAGCGTGTATGTTTACTTGCAGTAGCACGGTTTTGTGTGGCTTCACTTTTGTTGTACGCGGCGCGGCGTCTTCTCTTTTTATTTGGTCTGAGGCTGGTTGAATATAAAAATGAATTTTCTGACACGACATGCACAAGTATCACTTCTAGCACACGCGAGGTTTATTTCGTATTTTGAGTCGAATAGGTCGATTAGCTAGTGCTGTACGAGTATTTGTTATTGTAAAATTATTAAATTTAGTTTACGAGGAAATAGAGTACCTTGAACATGGAGTATCTTACTCTCTATTTATCCAGACGTGTCACTAGTTCTTTCGTAACAGCTTGGTGAAAGGATTTAAAGTGCGCCTCAAAGGCTCCTTTCGTGCACTTGACACATATTTTCGAACTTGGTTCTACGACATGCCGGTTTCCTCACGATGTTTTCCTTCACAGTTTGAACTCTTGAACAAAATATAATTTTCGAACAGAAAAACCCATTGGTGCACGAATAGATTTGTACCCACGACCTTAGGAAGGCGGGGCGGCTACTACTAGTCCACCAGTGCTCATTTTGCTCTTTTGTGCCAGGACGGCTGATGGTCGGCGTAATGAAAGGCGAACCTTAGTATACATGTATACATCTGATCATGACCCTTGTACTATGTAGTACCACAAATATTGTGCGTCTCGGCAAAATTAGTCTAGCTTCTGAAATACGAACTAACGCGATGATGATATGTAATACTAGTTGCCGCCCGCGGCTTCGCTCGCGTGGTATCCGGATAAAAAATAGTCTATATGTTAATCCAGTACATGTACTATGTATATTCCAAGTTTCATTCAAATCCGTTCAGCCGTTTAGGCGTGATTGAGGCACAAACATCCAAACTCACAAACTTTCGCATTTATAATATACTAGCTGCCGCCCGCGGCTTCGCTCGCGTGATATCCGGATAAAAAATAGTCTATATGTTAATCCAGTACATGTACTATGTATATTCCAAGTTTCATTCAAATCCGTTCAATCGTTTAGGCGTGATTGAGGCACAAACATCCAAACATCCAAACATCCAAACTCACAAACTTCCGCATTTATAATATAAGTAAGAAGTAAGATAAAGATGTTACAATATTTATGTGGATACTTATTTTTTTAAAGGGTGGGTTCAGTTATTATTAGTTGACTATTATTAGTTGGCTGATCTGTATAATCTTAATTTGACATAACTGTACCCACATATTTTCGCAATAAATGAATTATGAATATTTTGTTTACTACTAATGCATCTTCATTGTTGATACATTTTCATTATACCCACCCGACAGTCTCAAACGTAGTCTCCAAAACGTCTGACCCCACAATAAGGCTCCCTGTCGTATCAGAAATTACGAGTACCATGGTACCACAACACCCAGTGCTGCAAGAATTTTTTGCAGAACATGCAAACATTTTTTCCGCAGCGGGAATCAAACCTGCACTACCCGCCACGTCACTGAGGAAAAGATTATAAATACTATGAGTTCTTAAATATTGTTATAATTATACTTTGTTAAGGGGTATATCTCTATGGCTCTTCAAAACTGATTACTGATGGTAATGGCGAGTACCTACATCATTTTATAAATTGGACTTGACAGAGCTTTATACAAAAAAATCTAAATAACGTGATGGTTTTTTCCACGAAATTCGAAATTACTCTTTTTGCTCGCATGGTTTTTATTAGACTAAAATTATGAATACATTTTCGAGAGCAATGTATTTTCCATCGTGTATTTTCCACCTACCCTCTTCTCTCGAAATAGCTACAGTTTTGATTGCATTTCATAACTGCAAATAAATAAATCCCAAATAAACAGAATTCCCCATAGGTAAATTCTACCAGCGCTATATTTGATTTGATTCTGAGTTGAAGTGTGTGTTAGGACAATTTTAAGCCGCCCCCACACTGCTGCGGCAATCCCGACCGATAATATTGCAATTTAGGTACCTACAATCCCGCCGCAAAATCGAAACAACCCGTTTTCCTGGTAAGCGAAGGAAAGTAACAAGAAGCAACGTGACGTGTTCTGACTTTTGAATTAGTTTATGAAAACTTTAAAGCACGTGTCGTTGACATTGCTCACGAATGACGACGGTTATCGACTATTTTCGTAGCTCTAGATATCGCGGCGTCAGGGACGTTTGCTTCGAAATTATTCTGATTCTTTTCCTAAACTAACTTACGCGATGATGTTGGCTAAGTGTCACTCGCCTAGGACAATGCCTGACATTGCATGCGACGCAATATAAATCGTACTATAAATGGTTTTCCCGAGCATGCCGTAAAAGTCGATTAAGGGATAGTATTCTCTCCGACATGACGGACCATCTATATGGGCGATGGGCTGATCACTTGTCGCCATAGTCCACCATATAAATCTTGGTACTGTCAATCAGGAGTGGCTGGAAGTTTTCTTATGATTACTTGTGGCCCTGCCCACCCATTAGGGATACGGGCGTGGTAATGTACCTATGTATGTATGTGTAAATGAATACCGCAAAATCGCATGCAGTATTACCGTGTGTTTGAGACTTTATCTATCGTCACATTTTAAAATTTCTGTTACATTTCATAAAGGGGAAACCCGTTACAAAACATATTTGATCCCAGTATATATGAGAGGTTTCCCATGAACATTTTACTGTTTTTGTCATGTAGGTACTTTTCATTCGTAGGTAGTTAATATTTTATTTTCGTAGGTTTATTTTACAAAAATGTATGAATTTGATTCATGAAATTCAACATTGGACGTATGTTGTAAGCAGTTAAAAGTTAAGTTTGGTGGTTAGTAGTGTTAGATTTTGATAAATATTATGTGTTTTTGCAAAATTATTTACTTTTAATTTATGATTTGTATAAATATACGGCTGTTTATTTTAAAAAGAACTAAAAATAAATTATATTGAATATCGGGATGTCATTTTAAACACTCCATTTATTTATTGTAGAATGTTATATTTTGATTGCAATTTATTATATAAATGTAATATTATTTTAACAATTTTACAAATCATGTACTCGTAAATGTAAATTATTGTTGTTGTTGTTGTTGCTAGCCTCTATCATCCCACTGCTGGGCAAAGACCTCCCCTCGAGTTTTCCAGGTTTTGCGGTCTAAAGCTATTGTTTGCCACTGATAGTCGCTTAATGAATTAAATTGTAATGAATTAAAATAATTATTTTATCTATTTATTTTCGGAAAACCAACAGCTATAATAAATGTCCTAAATAACTACCTACGATAGAAACAGTGTGCCAATTATAGGTCTTCGCTGATAGCACTAGAATAGTTGTTGAATCTGAACACTATATTTACAAACTATTTTATCACATTAGCTTTAATTTAGTTTAAAAACAAATTGAGTGTGAGGCATCGTCTTGCCTTGGAAATACAAGTATTAAACAGATCAATATAATATAACTTGATAAAATCATTGACTGTTCTGCTCGCTTGCACCAAATACGAATTCCGCCCATAGTCTGTAGACTCTACAGTGTAGTGTAGAGGATCCAGGTACACTTAATATATATAGATGTTGTATATATATATATATATATTCACCTAGTGTGCTATTTAGTAGTGTTCCTATTTTCCGTCAAAGATGTATTGTAGGTATTTTAACAAAATTCAGTCTCGATTCAATGGCGGTTTTACTCGTGTGCTCGTGTCCTCATATAAATCAATAGGAATGTACCTAAAAGATCTGCTTGGAACATTAAAATCCAGTTTACCGAGAAGGCCTGAGCCAGTCAACATCATTATTGAGGATTAGTGATATGTAAAGAAAATAAGCAAAATCTTTCTTCTTTTAATAGTAGAAAATAGGAACGTTTGCAAAGGACAATATAATTATTTGAGTTATAAGGAATGTTCACTCTAAAGCACAGGTATATTAGAAACCGTCTTTGGATTCTTTAGATACCATCTATATAGGTTCGTAGAATACTTGGAATAGCACGGGTTCTATGTCTGAGAGTCGTACTCAAGATGACTTCCTACATATGTACAATACAATAGTTTTGTAGTTTTAATATTACTAAAATACTTCGAGCCGCATAATAAAATCAAATGACTTCAAGGCTTTATTGAAAATTTTATCTGTACGTACTCGTATGTCAATGAGCAACTTTGAGTACATGATGTACACCGTGAACTTACAGTTAGTGAGAATTTGGCCTTGTAAAGCTATTATAGCTAGTATAGCTAGTAGGGATAATATTAAATTTACTGATAAAGGTGGAACACAACATTAAGAGGGATTTGACTCTAACTTATTAGTAAAGGAATAATCTTCTGAGCGACTTATGTAGGTTTGCCAGAAGGTCAACCATATCAAGATTAGATGTTATTGTGGAGAAGATTTTCATGTTTTCGGCGAAACACAAATGGATATTTATGTAGATACTATTTTTTCAAAGGGATGTATCAGATAGTATTGTTATAGTTATTAGTTGCTAATCAAAACATTTTATTTTACGAAATAAGGGTTAAACAATAGATGGTAGAAAATAATTATGTAGGTACAACCTTAATCAGCATATACATCCTTAAAAAAATGTGACGGTCACATACCTCTATTATATTAAATAAAATTATATACGTCAATATATGTCAGATTATTAAATGTCAAACGATTTATATGTCAAATTGATATAAAAGTTACTAGAATCTGTCCGAGAGATATTCATTGACACTATAATAAACCTTTTGCAATAAAAATGTCTCTAATTTAAATTTGAAAATGTTAATTGAGTTTATCTCGATAGTACGAAGACAAATGATTATATACATGCGGCGCCATACAAAACATATTGACGGCCTCGGTGGCGTGGCGGGCGATTGCTCGGCAGAAACGCAAGAGGTGCGGGTTCGATTCCCGCTGCGGAAGAAATGTTTGCATGATCTGTAAATATTTCTTCCGGGTCTGGGTGTTGTGGTACCATGGTACTCGTAGTTTCTGATACCCACGACACAGGGAATCCTAGTGTGGGGTCAGGACTACGTATGTGACTGTTGGGTGTTATTTATTTATTTATTATTTATTAGGACAACTGCATTTTGGGACAAATTCGGTTTTCATACAAAAAACTCATTTTCCCTTTTTTAATATCAGTACGGACAGTAAAATAATTTACAACGTGTCACAATTGTTTTTATTGAAACATTTTTCAAATATTTTGAGAGCTCTGGTGGACTAGTGGTAGCGGCCCCGCTTGTCGATTCTAAGGTCGTGGAATCAAATCCAGTCATGCACAAATGGGTTTTTCTGTTAAAATGAATGTGCGCTATACCAGTACTCTCAAACGGCAAAGGAAAACATCTTGAGGAAACCGGTATGACGTAGAACCATAGAAAGTTCTAAAACATGTCAAGTGCACGAAAAGCGCTTTTGAGGCGCACTTTAAATCCTTACACCACACTTATTCGAAAGAACTAGTAATACAACTAAATCAATAACAAAAAGAAATTTGTTTCTGGGAAGCCTTGCGCGTCCAATGCAAAATTGGGAGGACTGTAGATGAATATTTTCACAGCCTTCCAGACTACACTTTCAGGACGAATACTAATGTTGGAGAAACGCTAGATCAAGTTTGTTCAAGTCAAGGGAGAGTATGTAGAAAAATAAAATCATTTTTGAATTAAAAATTGCAATCTTTCATTGTTAGGCCGAGAACTTTTCACCTTGCCCTCGTACGTTATCCCACAGGTGGTTGGCACAGCATGGTCCTTGGATCATGCTGTAAAAGTTTTGGCTAAGGTGTTTTATGACCGGCCGCCTGCCTGACGTCATTACAGGTGGTCTGATATGACATTCTATAGACAGCACCCGCAGTTTTTACAATGTATGTATGTATGTTCGTATGAGCTAGTGGCCAACTCTAGTGACGGAGTTTTTAGGCCGCCTAAAGGCCTCCGTCATGTTATCATAAACCTTTGCAATACAAAAACTTTTATAAAGAATACGGTAACACGGTGATTCCACGGGCGTGCCGATTAGAGCAGGATGGAAAAGAACGTACTTAAGAGGAGTCCTATCCTAGGATGGGATCTGGCTGCGGATGATATTGATGATGTACTCATTTGGGGAAGGACTTACTTTCTGTAACACTGTAAACTAACACAAGAAAAAGTGCCTCACTAAGTTTGTAGGCATAGGTTTTTGTGAAACAAAATATTTGTATTTGTATTTGATGTTATAGACTTAAAATATTCTTGAACTTATGTGTACCTAGTTGACACAATCGGTGCGAGAGTTCGCGTCCCGCCGGACTCTCCTCATATTAGTGCAGCCTGAGGGCGAGCTACGAGTACCTTCCCTTTCCCCTAAATAACCGCGCTCATTCCCTTCGGTAAATACTAAAACATTCAAATGTAATCACGGTTCTGAGTATTTATCATTATTTTATTTACAGCCATGTTATATGACTGGCTTTGTTTTTTAATGATAATGTTTTTGTTTGTTGAAATCAACATTCAATAAAATCAATATAACTATTGCTGGACATTTCACAGAGCCTTAAAGTAGAGCACTGGTGGTCTAGTTGATAGTGACCCCGCCTTCGGATCCTAAGGTCGTGGATTCAATTCCGGTCGTGTACCAATGGATTTTTTTGTATGAAAATTTTATGTGCGCTATACTAGTACTCTCAAACGGTGAAGGAAAACATCGTGAGGAAATCCGCGGCTTAGTCAGCTCTGCACGTATTGAACATGTCTTTCCTGTGGACAAGGCCGACTAAGCTGAGAGGATGGAATAGGTGCTGGGAAAGCCTACTCCATCTTAATTCATCCCGGGCACTACAGCGTCCCGTATGTGAAGGTAAAAGTTGCCTCCTGACGCTGAATAAATCATCTACTATAGATGGTAAAAGGCCTTAGTAAAGTAGATGGCTGATAGAATACTTATAACTACCTATCCTGTTTTGTAAATACAAACTCAGAATACATATTAAATCCCAGACACAACAAACATCTACGTCCATCACACAAATATTTGTTCTGGGTAGGAATTGTGCCCAAATCTACAGCGTAGAAGGCGGTCCAATCTATAGTTTAGTTGTGTATCTTGATGGTGACTGAACTAAAGATGTTTATTTGTTATTTTATTTATTTATTACCTTTTGACAAAATACGAGCGCTGACAACACATCTACTACATGCTACATAATTATGTATATCTTTATCATCCACAGACCGACTTTACTCACTACTCCCTCTGTTTTATGAACTGATATCTTAAGTTCAATTTATTTACTGTTGCCAGGTATTTACAAGACAAGAACAATTGCAAAGCGCAACTGGACGCTGAGAAACGGGAGGAGAACAACTTGAACAAATCTCTTGATGTAAAAGGAAAACTAATTATTGAAATGAAAACATCTTTACAGCAAATCAACGAACTGCTATCGAGCGTGGGTGAGTGTTTTGACCAAGTTTAATAATGTTTATTGTTTGAATTGGGGGATTGCTTATTTTTGTTTAAACAGTTGAATTGGTAATTTTGTTTTGATTTTAAGTAGTGTGAATTGAAATTGAAATTCCAACAATGCACTTTATCCACCACGATGGTTTAATATAGCAGTTTTCATGCATCCATGCATTTCCCAATATTGTCATCTAAGTTGAAATTTAAAATAAAATTGTATAACAATAAACCCAGGTACTTATAAGATTCCAAAACGTAAATTATTGGTAGTATTAGTACCTTAATAATATTGCGTGGAAAAATAGGTACATTTATTTGACCCAGACAGAAACACATCAAATATCTTACTTATATCATAAATGCGAAAGTTTGTGAGTTTGGATGTTTGGATGTTTGTGCCTCAATCACGCCTAAACGGCTGAACAGATTTGAATGAAACTTGGAATATACACAGTACATGTACTGGATTAACATATAGGCTATTTTTTATCCGGATACCACGCCAGCGAAGCCGCGGGTGGCAGCTAGTTATAGATAAAAAATTGATACAGATTCAATCAGTATCCAGATTTTTTTATATACGTAGCATAAAACAACTGGGTAGTTCCCATATGTTTTATGGAACATGACATCATCGGAATAAGATTTTTTTTCTTATCTTGTACTATCTCTCTCTTTACGATTATCATATCATTCTGGCTACGAATACCTATCCATTCTTTAGATCTTAGGATTCTTTAGATCTTAGGATTCTTTAGTAGGATTATTTTAGCTATGCAGATGTTTGATCAATGGTATGAAAGAATAATTGTCATTATCAGTGTCATTTTGTTATGGCATGAAACTCGGGTGAAAAACTAGTATGTAGGTACTTCTATGGAAAAATTGGGTAGAAAATGACGAGTCTCTGCATTCCGCGTATGCGGTGTGGCTGAACCAGGTGTTTGGGCAAGCCTTAATTTTATTTAAAATCTGTTCCTGTAGGTTTCTGTTCCGTAAATCCGAAACATCATTTTTATTATAATTAATTTATGATAGGTGAAACCTATATTCTACTAACGGATCGTTCATTACCGTGTTATCTGTCGAAAAACGTCATACATTACGTTGCTATGATAATATCCGTCGTCCGTTACTAGAATATTGGAACCCAGCATTAATGGGTGTGCGGTATATTCGTACATATACCTGCTACACACCGTTTTCGGACGCCACCAGGTCAGCAAGAGACATTGATTCGGTCCTGGGCTTCATAGTTCATTATATCACATACTGCCGTGTGTGGAGTTGATAAATGAATTAGGGTTTCAGAGCTCCAGCTTGTGGCGAGTTAATACGGGGGTTAGCTGATGCCATTACTGCACTCCATGTATAATTAGCTGGCACTTGATTTTATAAGTTTAAGCTACTTTAAAAACCAGGATACGTTTCTTTAAAAAAAAAACTTTTAATATTTGTTGCCACTAATCACGGCTGCAAGAAAAAAAATATATAATTTTTCGAAACTGATCACGGTGTCAGACAAAAAATAAAGTATAAAATTATTCGAAGCTGATTTCTTCATTATCTTATTTCCAAAACGGAAAGAAGTTATAATGAAAAAAAAAACACTATGAATGTATGTAATATATAAACTTGAATTAATGTCTCAATACATAAATAAAATCACGTTTGTTTTCCATAGGAGTAGCCTGTTTTCCTGTTCGTTTAATCGAAATGTTCTCGGAAATTCTGCTACACGTCCATTGGTGGCGGCCATTTTGAATCATATTGCTTTAAATATCACAGACTGGGCACTCACTTCGCCCTAGCGCAATTTATCCGCTAAATCGCGAGACAGGGCAACAATGAAAACGAGCTGAACGCAGTAGATGAGTCGGTTTATACTGCATTTTGGGTCATTGTTATAGAATGGTGATGGCATTGCGTGGTTTTGGCTAAAGTTTTTTGACTTCGCCAATGTCAGCTTGAAAAGAATGTTATAATTAATGAACAGTAGACGCTCATGCTGTGACGTCTTTGTTCCATCACAAGAACTACACATCAGCAGTCGCGGAGGATTTGCATGACAGCGCTGTTCCGCGATAGCATTGAGTATTTATTCGTATCGTAATAATAATAAAATACTAGTTTAGCCGGCTTCGCTTGAAAATTGTGAAACTTATTTTGATAACCCTAAAACACGCATCCAGCTTCCTTGCAACTTCCTGAATTTCATCAAGATCGGTTTAGTAGTTATTGAGATATGTATGTATGTGGTAACAAACATTCACACACACACACAACTTATTTATATTTATGGCATTTTCTGCTACATTAAGTCCAAACATTTTTAAAATATATATATACTAGCTGTGCCCCGCGGTTTCATCCGCGTTTTTCTCACAGGCGGCCAGCAAGCGCGGCCTCCTCGTCCCGCCCGCCGCCGCGCCGCCAGCGTCTCGTCTTGCTTGCATCAAGCGCGCGTGGATTTTCTTAGCAGAGCTATTTTAGAAATGTGTTTATTATACTCTTCAAAGATTTTATACTTACAATCATCAACAAATATATTTCGAAAAAGATTATTACAGGATTTTATGTTGATAATAAACTCTATGGCTCATAACTCATTAATAGGTACCAACTCTTAACATCTTACACACGTGATAAGGTTTAAACGATATA
The DNA here is from genome assembly GCA_949320045.1 of Scotopteryx bipunctaria. NCBI lineage: Eukaryota > Metazoa > Arthropoda > Insecta > Lepidoptera > Geometridae > Scotopteryx > Scotopteryx bipunctaria. The sequence goes on from OX439440.1 coordinate 3,821,038, forward strand.
TCCATTGAGATGAAACAAAACGTATTTTACTTCTACATAAATACTCTTGATAACATAATGCTTAATTTCGATAAAGATTAATATTACGATACATATTTAACGTAGTTTTTTTTTCTTCAGACGATTTAATAATTATTTTGAACACAAAATCGGTTATTGTGATTAAACCATGATAGCTAGATATATGTTCTCGCGAACTTTTTTGTAGGTCTTAATGGGATCTACAAACCCGTAGTACATCATTTTGTTCTATTGTCAATAGTTTTTGCAGCGCACGTAAAAATAGGTTTTCGATTTTACACCTTGTGTTACAAAATAGCAATTTTATTACGGATCCCTAATTATGAAAAAAAACATAGCCTATAGCCTTCCTCGATAAATGGACTACCCAACACTGAAAGAATCATTCAAATCGGACCAATAGTTCCAGAGATTAGCGCGTTCAAACAAACAAACAAACAAACTCTGCAGCTTTATTATATTATAAATTATAAATATTAGTATAGATTACTGCAGCAAGATGAGCGGACGATATAAAACCACAGGCCGTGGATGGACGAGACTGAATTAACTAGCTGCACTGAATTACATTTTAGTCATATTTTCATTCAATTTTCTAAGTTACATTTCTGGCACAGAATAACTAAGCATCTAATTACAGTAAAAGCTAGCTTGAAACGTTGAAAGTAAACAAAGTTGCAGTGATGTTACGGACATCCGTAACTTGTTTTAATATTATGTTTTGTGTGTATGAATTTTAAAACATCTAGTTAGTCTCGACATGTCCAAAGTAACTCGGACCCTAAGCTCGCTTCACAATTTAGTAAGAGACTATAAGAGGTTGTTTGGTAGGTACTTGTTTGGCAAATGGAGATTGTTGTTTGCATAAAGCTATGGAATGCTTAGCTTAATTATAACTAGTTTCAAATGGGACGATGTTTTACTGATGTATAAAATAGTAGATAGTGTTGTAATAAGGTAAAGTAAAAAATAAAAGGAATAAATATATCCTGTCTCAAAGATAGTTTAGCTAGCCAGTAAAAATATATATCTGAATTCGTTCAGTCATCATCATATCAGCCCACATCCACACACTGCCGGGTATATGTCTCCTCTTAAGCAAGTCAACCGAATCCAGTGGATATCCGCCGTCATCTTAATGTCATCAGATCATCCGTTTATTCGTTTATGAGCACATCCCCTACAACAAACTCACAAACTTTATATTATCTAATCTAATATATACAATCAAAACTTACAGCTAAATTATCTATATTACACAAGTAGGTAACATTTTTTTTAAACCCACGAGGATAATAAATTGATTATCTACAACATATCTAAAAACCTTATCTAGAATGAAACTAACATAATGCAAAAAAACCGCATCGAAATCGGTTCAGTAGTTTTTGAGAAAAATTGTAACAGACAAACACACAAACATACAACCTCTTAGGCCAAACGCCTAACCTTCTCCGTTCCGTCGTGGGTAAAAAGTAAATTATACTAATATAAATAAAATACAAATATTTGTGGATATTTCACACAGCGCCATATTATAGCCCCAAACTAAGCAAAGCTTGTACCTACTATGGGCATCAGATGGCTGAATACCAATATTCTTTTTTTTTTTGTAAATAGATACTTATAATAAATAATACTACAACACCCAGACCCGGAAGAAATATTTGCAGAACATACAAACATTTCTTCCGTAGCGGGAATCGAACCCGCACCTCTCTTGCGTCTCAGCCGAGCACTCGTCAACCACGCCACAGATAGGCTATTATGTTACGCTAATAGGTTATTAAAACAAGTAGGTAAATTATTATGCCGTATCAAAAAATAACGATCAAATCAATCAAGTGCGCTATATTGCAAAATAGACCTTATTCCGAAGCACGACGGTGTATTATAAGCCTATCAATTTCAGCAGTTTGTGCATTTAGAACTTGAATTATTTACTGTTTAATTATTCACACATCAGATGATTTAATGAGCTTCGACAGTGTTGAAAACTGACAATGGAACTTTAGTATGGTGATTTTTGATCATCATAGCGTAAGCCGAATATCCAAATACATATCCTACTACATAATTATAAATGTGAAAGTTTGCGAGGATGTTTGTATGTTGATGCCTAAATTACGCCTAAACGGCTGAACGGATTACTTGGAATATACTTAATAAAAGTGTGCTGGAACAACATATAGGTGGGTGAGTAGGTACGTGTGAAAAGAGAGAAATGATTGCTGGGTAATGTAATGAGTGACAAAACAATTAACAAGATACTTTCAGTTTCGTCATAATCCAACGTAAGAAGCAATTTTCTAATTGACACTTGACACCGCATAGGTAATGAACATAAAAAATTTCAATCTTTTAACGCACGATGATTTATAAATGGGAAAGCAAAACACCAAAACCGTTGATCAAATTAAGTTTTTAAAAGTAGGATTAGTATTTTTGTTCGTCTATCTAGTACAGAATGGGATTTACTGCTCAAAATAGCAAAAGTGTTATGGTAGGAAGAGACCACTCTAAGAATGTAGAGTTGATGAACAGTTAAAGTTGAGTTTCCGAGTGAAGAGCGGTAGTAATTCTAGAAGGCTTTCTAAAAATAACTTTTAATACTGATCTGTGAGCTCTCTCAGAAGTGATCATGGAAGTTTTTGCGGCACCGCCCGAAGCGATAATACAGTACCTAACCCAAGATTGAGAGGCATAGGGCCGAGTAAACAATCATTTGCTTTTCTCTATCAGCGCCTTCGGGTAGGGCTTCATCATATGAATAATCTTCGTATGTATGTATGTTCGTATGAGCTAGTGGCCAACTCTGGTGACGGAGTTTTTAGGCCGCCTAAGGCCTCCGTCAGGACTTAAAAGCCGGGACCGACTGTTTAACGTGTCCCCCGAAGCACGGAAGCGCTCAGCTCGTAATGCAACTTGAGATCACCCATCCCAGTTTGTGACCGCGCATATCGATGCTTAACTTTAACGATCAATCAAGAACACCTATGCAAACTACGCCACGAGCGCTTCGAAGCTTTCGTACTCGAGCAGCAAGATTCATTACTTTGTATAATATGACAAGAACAGTCACGCGGACAACATGAGACATTCAAATAAACTCTTTAAGCTTAATAATGGTTGTTTCCAAAAAGCATCTGCCCGATGGTTCGACAAGATCGAGAGGATAGAATACTTTCAACTCTTCTGTACGAAAATAGTGCTTCTGCTGCGTAAAAACTTTTAGAAAAATCGCTTTTTGCTGCGAGCGTGAGTAAATCACGAGCGAGAAAAGAAAGAGATTTAAGTTTTCAACACTACTGGTACTTGCTTTCGAATACTGGTTCTCGCTGGTAGAGGTGAAAAATTGTAAATTTCACACGAGAGCAATTTTTTTATGTTCCTTTAAATCACTTAGTGCCCAGTAGTCTATATTAGAATCGCTCGCTACGCTCTTGTTTCAATTCTAGACTACTTCGGTAGTTCGTGATTTAAAGTCAGCACTCGCAGCAAAAATTAACTTTGTTCACTTTTTAACAAATAACTATTTTAAAGATGTTTCCTTTGAGCCCTTTCTACCTACTGCCGGGTATTAGGCCTCCCCCTTTTTATGTTATAGAGATCTGGATTTTGGAAAGTCTCAGTAAGGTGGTCTAATGGGGTATACTCGGCAGTAGTTTGATACGAGCGACACGGCTCGCCTAAGAAGCAAGGCCTGATTCCCGTTGCAAACTAATGTTTTCATGTCTTGCAAATATTTCTTCCGGATCTGAGTGTTGTGGTACTCGTAGTTTCTGATACCCACGGCACAGGGGATCCTAGAGTGAGGTTAAAACTATGTATGTGATTGTTGGGTGTTATTTCGTTGGTTTTTCATAGATGCTAAAAGGTTTGTATTGTATTGCAGGAGCGCCGAATGCACCGCGTCCCTTCGTGAACGTGCCTCCCGCGATACAGTACGCACTGGACGACATGGTGCAACCTGTGCCGGAGGTCGAGGCCGATTGTAAGTACCACTGTCTGTACTTTTGTATAGTCACTTGTGAAGAAGGGGTACTACTAAATAGATGTTACATCTTCAGTACTAATCCGCTCGAATCTTTATTAAGCTTACCAAAATGCAGATAAGTACACCGCCTGCCCGCCGCAATAAATAAACATGCAATACTCATGCGTGACAGTTCACACATCCCACACAAAGCAAACTTAATATTATGTTCAACACGTGTTTCGCCCCTCCACAAAACATCAGGAAGTTTACTCAGATTCTCGCAGATAAATGCCCAATTTTGTTTGCTTCAGGTTCATTGCAAAACATATATAATTGTGACTATTTCCTGTTATTTATTTACGACGACGTGTGTCCGAGGTACGCTCAGCCTATGTGAGGAGGCGTTCGGCGGTGTGTGGGCAACATCTTGCGCCGGTCTTCATTTGTTTGTCCAATCACTATGCTTAGCGACCATTACAATTTATGCTTTGATAGCTAATTTTTAAATTTATACTTATTTATCACCACTAAGAAGAGCACACCACTAATACCGAGAGACGGTAGCGCGACCGATCACGAATGAGATTGGCGATCTAAATGCTTACGAGTGGAATTTTCAAACGAGGGCGTTAGATAGGACTGACTTTCGGAAATGGAAGTCGCTGCATAGCAATTAGTGTGACAGTGTGGGCTAGCTTGATAGATAAATTCTAAATTGTGAAGGAAGGAAAGAAATAGCTGAATAACATAAACTTAAATACTAACAAAAACAAAAACTAATTTTCAGAAACGGCTGTCTAAAAAAACGAAGACCTTTGTTATCTATAGGAGGCAACTTTTGCCTACACTAACGGGACTCTGTAGTACCCTGGACGAATTTAGATCGAGAAGACTTGCCTATAACATCCTCTCAGCTTAGTGGACCTCATCCACAGGAAAGACATGGTCAATACGTTCGGAGCTAAGCCGCGGGTTTCCTCACGATGTTTTCCTTCACTGTTTGAGAGTACTAGTATCGTCATCCACAGCCCAACTTTATCCAATGCTGGGCATAGGCCTGCCTTCTGTTTGTGGCATCGATTACGGTCCTGTACTGTGGTCTTTTGTATACTGGTATAGGGCACACAAATTCTTCGAACTGAAAAATCCATTGGTGCACGACCGGGTTTGAACCTGGATCCTTAAGATCAGAGGGCGGGGGTGCTTTCTAATTACTAATTTATAGGTATGGATTTTATTATTATAAGAGTCTTTGTCCTCACGAACAGATTTACACACAGAATTATAACGGTTGGCCGGACGGCTGAAACTAACCATAATTGGTAATACCTGCTCATTAAATCCCCGTAGCGGATATTATGATAGCGCTCTTTCTACTTGTTTCATAATCTCGGCGAGCGGGCCGGATTTTGAAATTTTGCGGATTACGAATCTAAACTAATTTATGAAAATGTTATAGGTTTAATATTCATCAGATGTTCGGAAATATGCGTCAAATGTGCGGATGGAGCCTTTGAGGTGCACTCTAAATTCTTTCACTATACTTTCTCGAAATAAATAGGTAAATCTATACTATATATCTATACTAATATTATAAAGCTGCAGAGTTTGTTTGTTTGTTTGTTTGTTTGTTTGTTTGAACGCGCTAATCTCTGGAACTACTGGTCCGATTTGAATGATTCTTTCAGTGTTGGGTAGTCCATTTATCGAGGAAGGCTATAGGCTATGTTTTTTTTCTTTCAAAATTAGGGATCCGTAATAAAATTGCTATTTTGTAACACAAGGTGTAAAATCGAAAACCTATTTTTGCGTGCGCTGCAAAAACTATTGACAATAGAACAAAATGATGTACTACGGGATTGTAGATCCCATCAAGACCTACAAAAAAGTCCGCGAGAACATATATCTAGCTATCATGGTTTAATCACAATAACCGATTTTGTGTTCCAAATAATTATGAAATCGTCTGAAGAAAAAAAAACTACGTTAAATATGTATCGTAATATTAATCTTTATCGAAATTAAGCATTATGTTATCAAGAGTATTTATGTAGAAGTAAAATACTTTTTGTTTCATCTCAATCGGATATTTCGTTTAAAAGTTATCACGTGTGTAAGATGTTAAGAGTTGGTACCTATTAATGAGTTATGGGCCATAGTCCATTTATTGAGGGAGGCTATAATATAGGCAATATTTTATCTCGGTATTTCCACAGAAACGAGAAAAACGCGGGTGAAACCGCGGAGCACAGCTAGTAATATTATAAAGCTGCAGTGTTTGTTTGTTTGTTTGTTTGAACGCGCTAATCTCTGGAACTACTGGTCCGATTTGAATGATTCTTTCAGTGTTGGGTAGTCCATTTATCGAGGAAGGCTATAGGCTATGTTTTTTTTTTTCAAAATTAGGGATCCGTAGTAAAATTGCTATTTTGTAACACAAGGTGTAAAATCGAAAACCTATTTTTGCGTGCGCTGCAAAAACTATTGACAATAGAACAAAATGATGTACTACGGGTTTGTAGATTCCATTAAGACCTACAAAAAAGTCCGGGAGAACATATATCTAGCTATCATGGTTTAATCACAATAACCGATTTTGTGTTCAAAATAATTATTAAATCGTCTGAAGAAAAAAAAACTACGTTAAATATGTATCGTAATATTAATCTTTATCGAAATTAGATAGCATTATGTTATCAAGAGTGTTTATGTAGAAGTAAAATACTTTTTGTTTCATCTCAATCGGATATTTCGTTTAAAAGTTATCACGTGTGTAAGATGTTAAGAGTTGGTACCTATTAATGAGTTATGGGCCATAGTCCATTATTGAGGGAGGCTATAATATACGCAATATTTTATCTCGGTATTTCCACGGAAACGAGAAAAACGCGGGTGAAACCGCGGAGCACAGCTAGTACTAAATAAATATACAGAGGTTATTCAGCCAATGAATAGTTATGAATGAATGAATAAATGAAAATTATTTAATTCACCTTAAAATAACATTAAAAATAAAAATTAACAGGTTAAAGTAAACGTATAATTGGCGGTCTTATCACTTAAGAGCAATCTCTTCCAGACAACTGAAAATGATAAAGAATGTGAGGGTGGCTGGGTGTGTACAAATAAAAGCTACACAATACAAACAATATTTACATGTTATTTATGTTTGTTTGCAAAAGTGTGTGATTTAAAAAACTAACGTCATATTTGAATTATTTTCTAAGTAATAATGTACATACATAGAGCTGACGATTTCATGTAGATGTCACAGAAGTAACATGAATTTATCAATAATTAAATACCTCCGATATTGCTTTTTCAATTCCATTAAGAACATATTATTATTATATTGTTCTACAGATCTATGGGAAACAGGCGTGATTTTGTTTCGGACGAATATAAATGCTGTAGGTCGCAGATGACCGCTGGCTACGTTCCCGGGCTTTTGTGAGCGCCGAGGGCGCGACATCGAGAAATAAGCGTTTTGGGGCAACTAGCCTAAAGGCACTACTTATGTACGATTCTCGGCTTAGAAGGGGCAAGCGAGAAGAAAACGTCGATTCCGCGGCGGAGACGGTGTTGTGTGATGTGATCTAGTTTAACCTTCACATCTGATTTAGTCCCATTTCTATGAGAAACTGGCGTGGTACACGTACCTATGATGTTCTATAGTGACGCGGATAGTGATCAAAAATGTTTTCAAATTGTTTTGGATTTAGCTACAAATTTTTCAATTTCATTCAGTCTGCGCTTGCAATACCTAGCTTGGCGTGTAGTGGATCCTTTTGTTACGTTTTAGCAATTTTGTCCGTAATGAAGAACAAAGGATTGTATATCATCGGGATTTGAAGCACTAGCTCGCATGTAACGGCGTAAGCCTTTTTAACCTGACTTTTTGCTTTTGGTTGTACTCGTATGTATCATTCTTTTGTCTGAATTTCCCTGTCGAATTTTGATTTAAATGACTGATGTTATTGGATAACGGATTGGATTGATTCGTCTGGATAACGTCAGTTCCATAGGCTATATGTATAAAGTGACAAAAAATCCAATATGACGACTGTAATATATTAACAAAAATTAAGCAGTAGGATTTTTATTTTTATATAAATACTAGTTGAAAGATTTTTTACCCGAAGGGTGCCAACGGGACCCTATTTCTAAGCCTCCACTGTCCGTCAGTCCGTTGTGTTTTATTTATAGATATAGATTATGAAGTACTTGTGCTTAGTAAACATTTGAGTTTCACATCGTAATTTGTAGCATTATCCCAAGAGACAAGTTAAAGGCGCAAGGGACAACATAACTTTAAAAAATGGTCTTTATTTCGGTTCTGACGCATAATGACCAATAATTCAGAATTCTCGTATTGACTAAACACGAAATGCGCGAAATGTCCAATTCTCAGAATGACCAAAGCGCATAATGACATAGCCAAATGCTTAATATGTACGTGGATTTTGTTCTTACGATAGTACCTAACAACTCGTTTGGCCTGGCTGAAAATCCTACTTACACAGGTATTCTAAATTATGTTGAATTGCTCACAGAGCTTAGCTCAGCAGCTACGGCATGGCACACAGGCTAGGTATTGTTCAAAGGCTATTCAACAACCGCGATGAATTCAGTTGACCGGCGGTGAAAATTACAAAATACAATACAAATACAAATAGTTTATTTTGGAACAAATACACGGGCTCATAAATAACATAATAAGTACCTACACGATGATAGCTGCCCACCTCCAAGACCACGGAGCGTTAAGTTCCTTACAAAGAAAATTACTAAAATTAATTTTAATACAAAAAAAGTATTGGACGAAAAAAATACACAAACAAATCTAGAACTAAGTTGTGTGTGTGTGTGAGAGAGAGAGTAGGATATTACGCTAATACTCTGAGAAGATTTTCAGTAGAAACATAGGAAAGCGGCTAAAGCCATGCTAGCGATTAAATTTTTGCTTTATATCGTGTAAGGCTGTAGATATTAAGCTCCTCGTTGATCCGGTTGTAAAGTCTCGAGCTAATAAAGTAATTCTGGCGCCTGACAAGTTTCGTTCTGCGATTTTCAATTTTGCAGACTCTGTCAGGTCTTCGTTCTCATAGAAGCTGAGAGTATTTACGTAAGACCGTGTTAAAGATAAAGAGCTGCCTAACTGTTAGGACATTATTTAGGGAATACAATACGGAAGTGGGAAAACGAAAGGCGCTTGCCGGCCATGACCTTAAGCACTGCTCTTTGGGACCTCTCTAGCGCCAACAACTGGGATTTTGCTGATCCGCCTAAAGTAATGCAATAATGTGCCAAAGCGAAGTATAGGTACTGTTCTAAGTAAGTGGATGTCTAAAACAGAACGAAGATTCTTAAATATGTATATTAATTTTGTTTATTAATGATGTCTACACTAAATAAAGCCTTTGAGTTAGGATTAAGGGGATTGAAAGGAAGTTGCCTCGGGGTGAGAGGCGTGTGCAAGCTGAAATTTAGAGGAAAGAGACTTACCAATATTAGCAAAAAAGTGATTTACTTTCTCTATCGAGCTAGTTGGGTAGCTGGCTAGCCTAAGAAGGTTACTGGCCGAGGACTCCCTACGATTTAGGTTAGCGATATCCTTAATAACTTTCCACGTAGCCTTAGGATTTTTTCCAGCTTTCAGGAACTCATTGCGTTCAAAATCCCGTTTTATTTTCTTCAACAAGTTGTTACAAAAGTTCCTGTAGCGAGGAAAAGCATTCCATTTAGTAGGTTTTCGGGTTCTCTTCGATATTTTGTTACAAACGATCTCTATGACGAATGCACCTGAGAAGACCAGGGGTCGTCCAGGTCCAGGGTTTCATGATTTTTTTCCTGCTAGGGATGTTAGAGTTTTTATTAATTACTGATGAAATAATATCTATGAGAGAATCAGTAGCACAGTTAGGATGATACAATGCTGCTCAAGTCAAAAACGCCGTACAGATTGTGAGGGTTTTTTACGAATATGGGGTTCTGAGTCGATGCTAAAAATAGTAAGAACGTGGTTAGTTATCAAGGTAAATCAAGAGCAATGATAATAATGCACAAAGAGTTCTAAGTATGAAATGGTCTAGGATCTTTTCTAGTGGGAAGTTTGTAAGCAGGCAAAATACCATGTGACGCTATCATATTCAGATAACGATCTGCATCTGGGTCGCAAGCTGCAGAAACTATATTTATATTTAAGTCACCTATTATTGATACAGTTTTAAACTTATTAAGCAGAGTTAGAGAAGAGTCAAGGCAATGTACCTGTGCGATGGTGAACAGTATATGGCAATGATAGCAATTTCGACTCCAAATTTAACTATATGGGTGTTGGCATCGTCTAACAATGGGTATTCAACTGTATGCTTTAGTTCACTTTTAACATAGGCCACATGGGTGATGTGGTCGCAAAGCGACAAAACCCTGAAATAAATGAAAAAAAAACAAAGACCATGACTCCTTTATTCTGATTGTTATAATATGTAGAGTAAACGCTAAACCCATTTAGTTTTGTTAGGTTTGGGCATTTACTAAGCCTAATTACTAATAAGCTTTGCTCCTCATTGTTTGAGACCTTAATACGAGCTTTGTTTGCGAGCTTTGTGTGCTAACCTATCTATAACTAACTATATCTATACTTATAATAAAACTGTAACTGATCGATGTCTGTGCATTAAAGATAATTGAGAAAAACTATTGTCAGAGATATCTATTAACGAAATAGAACCCATATCAATGATTATCAGTATGTCTATTTGTCTGTGTGTCTGTTTGTGCATTTGTGCACGCTAATCTCAAAAACAGCTTAACCGATTTGAATGCGGCTTTCATGAGGTGCGTTTGAATATTCGGGGGTAGGAGCTTTTAAATATAGTGAAGTAAATAGCCTAGGATAGTAGGCAGCTAGACCTAGAAATGCAGGTATACCCACTTTCGCTTCACATATAGTATCACCACCGCTAGACAGATATAGTAATTCATTTTCTTCTCTGAGTACAGCATTCAAAGATATCAGAGATGGTATTTTTTATTCACCGTTTAAAACTGAGTAATTTTTCTTTAATAACTCCTTTCGTGAAATCGTTTATATTTGTTTTTTTTTCGAATCTGTTTGGCTCTTCTCGGAGACCTGAAAACTGTATTGTTTTTCTTAGTGTTGTACCTTGTACAAATTTTACAAACCGATTTAGCTTTTAGAGTCCAGTAGTTTCTGTGATGGTTTTGTTCAAACTGATATCCTCCTGGTATTCTAATTATCTGGTCTAATTTTTTCATAAAATATTCGTAGAAATTTAATGTCATTACAGTCAATGCAAGCCATTGACTGTTGTAGCAAAACTCTTTGTAGGGTTAAGCTCGCCTTTGTACATGTCCTTACTTTATGTCCGTGTTTTATGTGTTCTATATATGTACAATAAAGAATAGAGAATAATAATAATAAGTTTGTGTCAGCTCGACTCATCTCGAGATATTTTAACGAGTGTATCTCACCCAGAGCGAGCGGAACTACCAACACGTGTGACCGCTTGTCGGGTGACAAGCAGACTGAGTCTTCGCCAAAAACGCGTATCACGCCTCTCACCCCTGTAAATTTGTAGGAACTAAACTGAACCTTAAAAATGCTCCGGAATCTTTGTATAAAAGTAATGAAGAATCATAAAAAAACAAAAAGAAATGGACGAGTCCTTTTTCTTGAGAACCCATGATTTTATTTTAAAATAGATTGATGTCAGGATAGTGCCTTAAGGCAGTGAGTCCATTGCAAGTACTTTGATTTCTGAGCAGCATTTGGGCAAATCCCATAGAATAAATGGCAATGTCCTTGCCAAGGAGATAGATTGCAAAACCTTTTATATAGAAAAAATGAAAGCAGGAAGACTCGGGCAACAGCTAGTACTTCCATAAGCCGATTAATTAATTATATATCGGGACAATCATGACATTGGCCACCAATATTGACGGCCTCGGTGGCATGGTGGGCGTTCTCGGCTGAGACGCAAGTGGCACGTATGTAGGTATATAAAAAATAGTATATTTAAGTATTCTATCTGTTCCCATATCGTATAAGCTTTCTTAGTTAGGGGCTGGACGGCGATGTGTAAAAAGAATGCTCACAAATATTTATTTATTTGTCAAAATCGGTCTTAGTAAGTAACATCGCTTCAATTGTTTGAGACTTGGTGGTCTACTTGCAGCGGTACCGCCTTCCGATCCTTGGATCGTGGTTTTAAATCCGTTCGTGAAATAACAGATTTTATCCGTTCGAAAAAAATATGTGCTCTATCAGGAAAACGTCGTGAGGAAACCGGCATTTCGAAGAAACTAAAAGGTTCGAAAACACGTCAAGCGCACGAAAAGAGCCTCTTGAGGCGCACTTGAATTCCTTTCACGGCTCTGGTTCAAGAGAACTTTTAACACGAGTAGTAGTTACTAAATCTAAAGGGGTGAAAACGTTTATATGGATCTTTTTAACGCGTAGTGTGATTGGCTTGAAACTCGGTTTGGATACTTTAAATAAAAAATAAATGGACACATATTTCAGAGTTTTTCAAAATAAACCTTATGAGTGGGTAAAATGGATGTCAAAATATGTATGAGAACTTTTTAACGGGTGGTGTGATTGTTGTAGTATGTTTTATTATGTTGTTATGTTATTTTTGTGAATTTTATTTAACTTGTCTCGATTTCTTATACATTTAAGAAGGCCAGCAGTAATCCAAGGCTTAAAAACAATCTTTTTTGATGGAATATTTGTAATTTAAGTGTGTGTTTTGATTAAAGAAGAAATTAAATCAACCAGTAATGATGATGCTCTATTTCAGTAACAACAGCCTCCTCATTTACTTTTTTGGATTGACGTTTGGGGTTATATGTTTTGGTTATGTAGATTGCAGCATAAGAAGTACGGGTCTGTGGTCGGTGATGGTAGCATCTAAAACTAACTTAGGAGCTTTTCTATTGGTTTTTAACATAACATGGTCGAGGCAACTGAGGTTACGCGTAGGTAAGAGATGTGCTGAAACTAATCCCTGGTAAGCTAGGGTATTAGGTACTCCTCCGAGTTTGGATCACTATTTTCAGGTGTTAAATTAATATCACCAATTAGAGCAATAGTACGTATATCCCGAAGGGATACGAGGTATTCAGCTATTCAAAAAGTTAGTACAGTTTTTATACGATGGTGGATGATACACCCCCAAAATTGCTATGTCATTACTTAATTTAACTAACAATAAGACAGTTAGCATCTCTAATGTACGTCTCTTCAACATAATGTTTAAGGTTATCCCTGATGTAAATAGCTATGCCATCATTTTGGTTGGTTAAATTTGATTTGTATGAAACAAAACTATCAAGACGATTAGTAGTAGGAGCTTAACTGAGCCAACATTCTGACAGGACAATAATATCATAAGTAGTGGTGGTCCTATTTAATAATTTAGTTCAGATAAATTTATATTAATGCTACGAATATTTAAGAGTAAAATATTAATGATGCACGAGTGCTAGGTACAGATTCAGAGACTGAAAATGAATGAATCTCATTACTGATAATATTTACATCATCCATATTCGAAGTTGATGAAGAAACAAGTGTGTAGCATATTCCATTAGTAAAAGGTTTTTTGTATTTTGAGAAGTGTGTGTGTGTGTGTGTGTGTGTGTAGGTGTGTGACATGTGGCGGGTGTGTGTCCTTACATACACCCCTACATGTCTTTGTCAAATGGGTGTGTGAGGGTGTGTTCATGTTTGTATAATGGGTGTGAAAGTTCAACAGTATAAAAAGTGAAAGTAAGATAATCTTATATTATAAGACTGACTGACTGACTGACTGACTGACGGACAACGCACAGCCTAAACCGCTGGACGTAGAGACTTGAAATTTTCAGTGTAGGTAAACCTTGGTACGTAGGGGTGTACTAAGAAGGCATTTCTCAAAATTCAACCTCTAAAGGGGTGAAAAGGGATGAAAACCTGGAATCAATTTTTGGTCTAAAACTGCACGTATAACACTAACCTATATCAAATTAAAGAGCCGATTTTTCTCATTTAGTTGATGTCATAATTACCTGTAAATTCTTTATTTTTGGTATGTTTTTCATGAAAAAAAGAATACTTTTATTTTGACATATGACAGCGATGATATCACAGATTAGTAATAGATGATACAAAACATATGGAAAAGGAACTGTCAATGTCAAATTACACTACATTCATTAGCGTCTAAAAAAAATTGTTGCGATAATATTTTGGACTGTTAACATTGCAGGTGGGTTACTATGTGGTCTTAGAGCAGGGCAGTAGTTGAACTGCTCGACTTTTTTGTGCTTATTTGTTCTGCATAAGGTTCAAAATGGCACAAAAAAGTCGGGCAGTTCAAATACTGCTCTACTAGGTAACTACGTATGCTGGAATGGGACATAGGGTTCTTTTTATCTGGGTACCGCGTGAGCGAAGCCGCGGGCGGCTGCTAGTGCAGAATATTACTGTTTATAACAAATCAAAAGTAGTAGTAAACGAATTTTGGTTAGCTGACGAAAGTTGTCATTTTGACAGCATAGTCATTCCGTTGCAATCTTAAGGTTGTTTCTCCTTCGTTCGGTTCGTTCTTCCTTCCTACGGAAGTAAATCTTGCCGTTTCAAGTTGCATGCAGTAAGTGTGTGCGTGAGTCGACGGGACGTACAGTCAGCGTCAAATTGATATGAGCGTGTAGAGTAGTCAAAATGATCTGAAAAACATAAAAGCAATTTGATATACGCAGTTCAAATCATCACATTGTTGTAAGCACACAAGGTGTTCAAAATATCTTACTACTCATTTTTTCATATTTATATGAGCAGTCAGGGTGTTCAAAATTATCTTGGCAAACATAGCTCTCAAAGGCAGTATGCAAACTCTTTTGAGTGAATAATTGAACTACATTAAAGAGCTTTGTTTGCTAAGATAATTTTGAACACCCTGACTGCTCATATAAATATGGCCCATTACGTTATAGAGGATACCATCACTTAGTCGACTTTCTCAGCATGCTAGGGGAGAGAAGCAACTGGCCGCATTGAATGTTTTTTTTCTTCCTGTCCAGCAGAGAAGTAAATCTATGTTGAATTTACAGTTGACAAGTTGATACTGACGGCTAAGCAGAAACTAACGGTGCTCATCCAGGCTGTCTCCAAGATGGAGGTGACTCCGCTAGTGAGGACCAACGCGAACATTTTCTACCACAACATCCTCGCGCGCTCCATGCGGGAGAATTACAAGGACGAGGTCGTCGTCGAAGGAGGTTTGATACTACTTGTACATGAAATAAAGTTATGCAATATGCACTATATGAAATGCCAATATGAAATATTGGCTACTATAGTATGAGCAATAATTCAATTCAAAGTTTTGACATTTGGTAGGCTGCAAAATGTAAACTCTCCCTATTACAGTTCATGAGATACAGCCTGCTGACAGACTGACGGACGGACGGACAGCGGAGGTTTAGTAATAGGGTCCCTTTGCCACCCTTCGGGTACGAAACCCTAAAAAATAATCTAGATCGCAAATCTTCTTAGAATCTACTAAATACGTCTTAAATTAAACCCCCCTTAATATTAAATAGCCACTCCTCTGAAGCGTTTTCGAAGCCCTCTCCTTCTTGTTTCCATGGTACTTCTCCTCAATGATCTGAAGCGAAATCGAAAGTATAGTACTCTGCCGTTGGCTGGGATGCCATTCCTGCCTGGCCATCAAAGGCGTCAGAAATATTTTGATCCCTATTTTACACCACATAATTATTTAATCTCTGCCTTTATACTTGCACTTCTACCTCTGCATTCAAAAATACCATTGTCCATCATATACACAAGGGTGAGGATAAGCTAAACATTCATAATTTCAGAGCAATTTCAGTATTGAGTGTTTTGTTGAAATTTTCGAATAAATTATTAATAATTGTAGACTACTTAGTTTTTTTTTTAAATAGGAAACATATTTATTGATAACCAGTTTGGATTCCGAAGCTACAGATCCACAGAGGATGCGGTAGTTGAACTGACATCTACAAGTTTACTGTCAAAAACTTTGTGAAAAAGCTCAAGACAGTTGGTGTCTTTCTTTACCTCTCCAAAGCTTTCGACACTGTCTATTCTAATTTTGCTAGATAAGCTAGAGAATATCGTAATAAGAGGCAGTGTCAATAACCTCTTCAGGAGCTATCTTTGTGATCGCAAATGGTTGTCGTTATTAGCATCTCCACCACCTTCTTTTAATCTCTCCGCTCATACCTGTCCTGTGCCAGGTTTTTCCCCATGTTTCTGTTAAACTCTCTATCGTGTCACTTCAACCAAATATCTTGGCGTTCACGTCGATAGCTCTTTCTCCTGGACCCCCCACATAGATAATACAGTAGCTGGATTACGTAAACCTATATTTATCTAGAAGAATCTAACAAGTGTCACTAATTTCCAGTGTTTGAAAACTGATTACTTTGCTCTTGCACAATCCGTCTTGAACTACTGCATCACTGCATGGGGCAGTAAATCAGTAAATCGCAGCGCCCGTTAAAAAGTTCCCAAACAAAACTTTAGAACTCCTTTGCACTCACCCTAGGGCTAATTTCTAAAAAATGAAAATATGTGATTTTTTTTTAAATTTATTCGTACCAAGTTTTGAACGAATCAACGTAAGGAATAACATCTTTCATAGAAATTTTAGCACTTCTTTGATTTTCGAAAATAAGATTAGTCTTTGTGTTAATTCTAGAACCTAAACTTTATGGTGTTTTCTACATTTTATCAAAATCTGTCCAGTAGTTACGGAGATACGTAGTAGCAAACAGTCACACACAAACTATCGCATTTACAATATTTTAGTAGGATTAGTTTAATAGAACCAACTCCCATGTTCAGGAGGTGGGCGTTTTCACAGTTTCACAACTTTTGCAGTCTCATTGTTTTACTTGTAATATTGTTCGCTCTGTATTTGTTCTGACTAAACAAGTTTTAATTTTTAATTTGCTCAAACGCACTTTAATGAGTTTTGCTCTCAGTACAAATAAAAACAACTTAGTTACCTCGTAGAAATCTCGCTAAGGAAATTAAAGATTCACACAGGTCTAGTTCTGCAAATAACTTGATTAAATACGTAGAAACGCTCAAAGAACTCCCTCCTTTTAAATAATAAAACAAAACTGCCAGCTTGAACATTCATTTAACAATTGAACTTTATTTTGTATCAACATCCCAATGGAAATAAACCGATCGGATTTAGACATAAAACTGGTTGACGCCGAATAACCGACTAGATGTCATGTGTTCATTTAGCAAGACTTGGAAAGAAAGAAAAACATTTGTTTGTAACAACAACATACAGGGTCAAACAAAAATCATATTAAGATACACTCAACAACAAAAATAAATGTAAAAAAAACCTACTTTAAAAATGGAGTGTCTCGCAATCGTCATAATGCGCTCCTACAAATTGGGTCCAACTCAGCATCATGTTGTGTTATATAGTCGGAACTATACAACGCGACGCTGATCTTTCGTCGGAACCAGCAGGATGAGTCACGGATAAAAATAAAAATATAATGATAAGATGCTGTAAGTACATATGTATAAATACATAATAAAAGTATTAAACAATGTTAGGACATAACTGCTATGACAAGCAGACGATAAATTAAAGAAGTGGTAAAATGGTAGAGTGTAAAGGGAACTTAGATACGGGATACGATTAGGCACATAAAGACACAACACAACAATAATACACACCACAACAATAATACAAATAACATAAAACAATGCAATAAACTCTAGACATAATTGAAAAAGAAAATAAAAATATCAAAGTGTAAGCAGGACAAGTAAAATGGAGACATTATTACTATATAATTGAGATCTCATTTCTGAGATCTTCATGCTCTTTTTGAGAGTCAGTTACAAACCTTTTAAAAGGCTTAATTTAAAACTACGTATGCTTTGTAGGTTTCTTATTAGTGGGGGGATGTTGTTCTAACATTTAGACGCCGCATACCTAAAACTGCCTCTGTGTATAATTAAATACCTAGTGCTCAGTGATTTTTCAAGTATTCTCCTTTGAAATTCAGCCTTCCTTTATTTCTTTCAATACAAAGAAAAGCATTTCTGGAATTAACTGAGCTACCCAACATGATGGTTCCACTGAGCAATTTAATAAGATAGTGCATTTACTGACTGGAGCTGTGGCATGCCGTCGATATTCAACGAATGAAAACTTAGTGGTCTTTTTCATCTCATTAAAAACTTAATAAGATGTCAGCTACTAGGAAATTATTTTTTACTCGTAGTCACTTCTTATTTTATTTTATACCGTTGACATAGAAACAGGTAATAGGCGTGGAATGAATTTATGTCATCTTAACTTGTTTATTATTTTATATTATTGAAACTGAATTTTATACAGTTCCCCAAATCGATTGAGTTTAAAGGCGTTTCAATGTCTTTATATCAAAAGCTTGCTTTGAAAATTATTATTTCAATAAAACTTAGTATTAAAAATTATGAGTTGGTATTGTAAAACATTGTGACAAAGACATTTATTTGTTTATTTTAGGATTGATTGAGTTTGAAATGGAGGATCCGAACGTGCCAAGCCACGCCATTGTCAAGCTGAGAAGTAAGCAGCTGGTTGATGCCCAAGTCAGCGAGTTTGACGTCGTTGAGCCAGCCAAGAAGTAACCATGAAAGCATTCGAGAAAAATATTATATTACCTTGAGAAACAAATAGCTGAATAACTGATTATCCAAACCGCATGGGATGATATTACATTAATTTATTATATAACTGCAGCAAGTGCAAAAAATTGCCGGATCGTTACTGTTATTGTTCTCACAGATATAATACAATTTTATAAAAAATCTGTTTGTTCCTTGACGTATTTCACCGACTGAAGCAAGATACTTAAATACCTACTATGTTCCTAGATAAATATACCTTTTACGTAGAAAAGCTACGGAGTGCACTGACATTATAATAAGTTAGAAACCTGCCTTCGTCCGGTATGTGGCTTTAATCGTAAAAATATACTGAACTTCGGTTCAGTATATTTTATGAAAGCCTTTGTGGTGACCAGTTGCGTCTATGCCACACGTGTTTGTGTTCATCGTGTCTCAATACCTGCACAATGAAAGACATAATAACTTGCTAAAGTAATACCGTGGTTAAGTCAAGATGACTCTAAGCATTTAATCAGTTGATACAAGAAAGGAAAAGTATATTTTGTGGCTCTAGCTTTCATACTTGCGCCTTTAGGGTGTTTGTTTAGTTTTTAGAGCACTGATGGTCTAGTGGTGACACTGCCTTCCAATTCTAAGGTCGTGGATTCGAATCCAGTGGTGAACCAATGGAATTTTCTGGTTGAAAAAATTATGTGCGCTAATATCAGTACTCTCAAACGACGAAGGAAAACATCGTGAGGAAACCGGCATTTCGTCGAATAAATTTCATAGACATGTGTCAAGTGCACGAAAGAAGGACTCAAAGAGGCTTCTTTGAGGTGCATTTAAAATCCACCACACTGGATCGAAGGAACTAATGACAAGACTAGTAGTAGTAGTAGTAGTTTTGAAGTCTTGAAAGTTGCCTTCGGGCTTTTGATGGACTACATCTACATGTTTTTCTTAACGAGGTGCAACTCGTTAAAAGTCGCTGGCGAGTGTATATAGGTACAATAAGCTTTGCACCCGCACTGAAAGCATTGCAAATTGGATAATACGGTAGTATCCAATTTTGTTACTGCGTATATTCTGACACTGTCACCAGCCATTCATATTGTTACTATTACATACAAAGTATTCACAGAACAAGATAAATTCAATTGCGAAAATGTGTTGTCTCTGTTACAAAGTACCTATTCTAATAAAGATAATTATAACATTACTCACGTCGCAACTACATACTGTTATAATACCTACCTACTATTCAAACATTGTTTAGGAACACCTACTTATTTTTCGAGCACGGCGATAATCTTAACAGCATCTATAAAGCTCTAATGATAAATGCGTTTTGGTAGAGGATCAGATCGAAGAGAATATCTGTTATTCATGGAAGAATACATATCCTGGCCTCTTATGAATGCATAATTTATAAAAGTAGTGTACGGTAAGTACAGTAAAGATAATAATAGATAATGGTAATCAGATTATCTCTGTCGTAAGATAGCGCGCAACTGGCACAATGTTGTCGAAAGCCAGGGCAGTCTGATGAGGCGTATCTCGATCTGTTCGGAAATGTATTTACTAAGTGACGTCACCTCGGCGCGGCGATGTGTTGGCACAACACTACGCAATCGACAATATACGAAATTTTACACTCTTATTAAAACAACGATTAATTTCTGATCGAGTCGCACGTATCACCATTTGAGTACTTGGTATTTTATGGGCCGATTCGATATAGACTCGGGTTTCGCGATAAATTATTATCGGTGAACTTCCTTCACTATGGTTGAATCATTTGTACAGGTGTGATACGTGCGCAAGCAGCTGATAATAGTTTTGTGAATATAACGTGATATTTTGGTGATCTTGTTAAGTGATATATGTATAGAGTGACCTTTGAAGCTAGCCCCGTACAATAGCATACAGACATGGAGAGGACTAAACAAAAATCTAAGAAAGATAAGCCAAACAAATATGTGGATAAGGAAAAACCTTCCTTTATAGCAGACATCAAGATCCTCAAGGAAAATTTGAAGATCAGGGAAATTTTAAGGACAGTGAGAATGAATAGCAGTATGAGAGTAAAAGCACCGCGCGGGAGTAAAGTGATGGACAAAGATTTCAACGAGAGTGAAGACATTTTTGAAGATAAAAACGATGAAGGCCAGGTCGACGCGGAGCCTCCAAGTGCTACTAACTCTATCTTAATGACTGACATTGAAGGTGATATTGTTCCAAAGGAAGACCAAGATGTAAATAATGATGTCGTTTCAAATACAAACGTCGCCGAATCCGAGGTTATTGACGGCGATGAAACTGATACTGACATAAATATTGTATACAAATCTAGAAGTCTCTCTGAAGCTATACAAGATTGTGCTGAATGCGATAACAATGCACCCGATGTCCCGGCTCCGCCTTTACCGAGCGAGAGTCCTGGAGTTATAACTCGCGAAAGAAAACTGTCTCTCGACCACAAGATGTTGTCGAGGCGTGAGGGTATGTCTCAATCTGAAGCGGACCTACATACCATAGGAAAATCGCCTCTTGAGAGAAAATCATCATTTTTCAGAAAGAAAATGGATAGCTTTGTGAAGAATACGACTGAAATCTTTAAGCGTCAATCTCTTGGCAGTAAGCCAATTCCGTCACCGTCAGTTCAGCGCAGGGACTCTACCTGCTCTCGAGTGTCCATATCGCTGCAATCCTTAAATGAAAATTCTGCTTTTTGTGGAGCATTTGAAAACGATCCCACAGACAAATACCGCGTAAGTAAACAATCCAACTAGGTATCTTAATGTAATCTTGCCACTCAACAACAACAAGTAAGCACTTTACTGGGTAGGCACTCGAATTCAGAGTTGCCTCGAGTCTATGTCGCACGGAGGTAAACACTTTAAATATTTAGCAGAAAAGAAAGACTTTCAATCGTTATTTGGGCTTTGTCGCTTATACGCCACAAATGTGACAATATATGAAGAAAAACGTAAAACATTACCTTGGATTTAGGCGTAGATACATTTAAGTAATCATTTGTAGATCGTGACATGACTTCTGGTTATGTTCAAAGCATAGCATGTTGAATGATATTTTAAACAAAAACTGACTGTGCGGGGCAATAAATAAAACAATTATATGAAACTGGTGCCGACGTCATACTGAAACTCCTTTGTATATATTCACCAAACTGCTCTTTCATTATTTACTGAAAAGTTAGATTTGTGTTACTCGTTTTCGTTTGTAGTACCTAGTCGAAAAAGTATTGACTTTTCTTAATAAAAGTCTGCAACATAAATACTCACTAGTTTTATACTGTTATTTTTTATCAACATCGGTACCTACGTGAAATAAAATATTTTTCGGGTTTTACTGAAGATTCGAGCTTTGCGACAATATCTATCCTGTGACCATTATATGTCTCTGATACCCGAAGCCGTAAGGTAACAGCAGTGTCAAGAAACATTATTTTTTAATTATAATGATACCTTCAATAGGGTGTGGGTCAAATGGCCTGAGAGCAGCTTTAAAAAACAAGGAGTTGCCTTTGCCTAGCTGTGGGATAAAATTCAGGCTAATATAGTCTGATCAATCATTAGATTCGTATTTTGAAATGAAATTTTTACCCAACTACGGCGAAGCAAAAAGGAGGGTTATGATTTTGACCTTTGTGTATGTATGGTACGTCCGTTCCTTCTAAACAATAACTTCTAAACTACTTATCATAATTTTGACAAATAAGTAACGTCAGAAGCATCTTTATTATTGTCCGCTGGTTATAGGCTGTGACGTCACATTAAATTGAATATGGCGCCATCTTGAGGACAAGTCCACCGAAAAAAGAATATATTATGTCTTAATTAGCACATTTCAAAAATATATATTGTTAGCTGTTGCGCGCGGTTTTGCTTTCATGCGCCCGAAAAGTATACAAATTACAACACCTAGACCCGGAAAAAAAATATGCAGAACAACAACCATTTTTCCCGCAGCGGGAATCGAACCCGAGCCTTTTGCGTCGCAGCCTAGCACTCGCCCACCGTTAAATATAAAACAATAAAACTTATCACAAAATTATAGCCCCAAATGAATTTAAATAAAAAGTAAGTTTAGAAACTAAAACCCGACTACTGAAAAAGCACGCTCTAAAAGGTATGAAACAAGAAAATATTCTCATCTGAAATTGTTATGTAGTCACGAGGATAGCCGTGGTCATACGCCACTTTGTTTTAACTAAAGCTTAAGCCGGGTTTTCACCGCGAAAGAGTAATGAGCGGGACATAACTATGAGTGTTTATGACTATGACTATGATTGTGACTATGACTATGACCCCCTCTCCTCTTTCTCCGTAGAAACGCTACTATGTAATTTGTAATTGTAAGTTAAACAGTCCCTAATGGGTCAGCTCCGCCCGCGCTGGTAACCCGGCAGAACTGAGCGAATTCATTTCAACTTTTTCATCTCGCTCAGTCCTTTCTGCTCGACTATTTGTTGGCGGAAATACAAGTATGCAGTTTGCTCTTGCGAGTTAAACGGATTCATGAATGAGTCCTCTCCGCTCACGATGGAAACCCGGCTTTATGATTGCTTACTACTGTTAAAATGTATTGTTTTGTTAGTTTTTGAACTTACAATTTATGAATTAGTCATGTAAAAATTAGCAACTCACTGACAATTGAAAGACAATTGAAAAACACTGGAAAGCTATTGAGTGGAGATCAAAAAAGCAATCAATTCGCAATCTAGATAGCAGAAAAATATTTCAGTAAAGTATTATTTTCGTTTACTATTATTCCTTTGAAATCATTTCGTGTAAGTAATGCAAACACGAAAAATAAATATTAGCTCGATTCTTTCCCGCAATTGAAACTAAGAGCTGAAACAACACGAGTTTTTAGGTCGCAACATTGTTTTATTCCAACATCAAATTCATGAATCTAATTAAAAGTCTGAGTTCAGTAATATTATTAATGGTTTTCAGTTGTATCCAGGCAGTATAACAAGCCTGCGCTCCTATACTCCTGCTCGCAGCAACTCCAGTGTGTCAGTAAACGTGAGCGACAGACCACCTGACATGTCGGAAGAGAGCCTCTCTGACAGCCGCCAGGACCAGATCGGGAGCCAACCCTTACCAGAAATTGACATCCCCGGTAAATTCAAAATGATATATTATATAGACTGCGAGTAAAGAAAAAACATAGAATGCATCCAGCTGCTTCTCTTCTCGTGCATAACGTAAAAGTCGACTAAGGGATAGTATCCTCTTCAGCATGATGGACCATCTATATGGGCTAATCACCTATCACCATGTTTCACCATAGCTATCGTGGGACTTTGAATCGGGAGTGGCTGCAAGTTTTGTTATAATTACTTGTGGCTTTGCCCACCCCGTTAGTAATACAGGCGTGATAATATGTATAGATTACATGGCGCCATTAGCACATTATAACGCGTTATCATTGCGTTTTAGGAAATCCTGAAATATCATCCAGAATCCTTTCAAGATTTCGGAAATATAATATTTTACTATATATAGGCTCGCACAAAAGGAGGCCTACGCCCAGCAGGGTAAAATCAGGTTGCAGAGATTTTGGAGATTTTTGGGCCATAATCACCACTATGTGGAACCCTGACATAGAGAGACGACAGCGCGGCAGACCACGAATGAGATGGCGCGGCGAGCTTGATGCCTCCAAAGAGGAACTGGCAGAGGCAGGCTATGAATCATAGTGATCGGTGGAAATGGGTAGGCCTTTTCCCAACAATGGTACAGTAGTACAGAATTACTGAGTTATTTGCATTTGAGACATTATTTTATTGCTATAAAGGTTGCTATAACATTTTGTCCAACTATTTGGCAGCCATCGATGAAACCGGTACCAAATCTAATTAGTCCTAGAAGCTGGAAACTTGGGAGGTAAATTCCTCTTATGGCGCAAGGGTGCACTAAGGAAGGTATTCCCGAAATGTCACTCCTGAAGTACGCCGCGGGAAGATGTAGTTTATGTGAAAAGAAACTCAACGCGGGCAAAGTCGCGGGGCGTTCCACTAGTGATAGAAATCTTATGAAGAGTCGTTCATATTTTTCGCTTTGAAAAAATATTTCATATTCCAAATGAAGCTTTTTTTCCAGAACAGAATTCGTTACTAGCTTAAATACAGTAGTTTTTCAGATATTATTTTAGTTTCAGGAATAGTTTAATGAAAACATTACCTTATTCGCCGTCGGGTAAAAAAAAGCTGGCTGCAAAGGAATTTTAAAGTTTTAATTAAAAAGTCTAAGGAATACAATAGGTCAGTGTGTTAGGCAGGATTTTGCTAATAGAGTTAGGCCAGGACTTATGCCTTGGGTAGATCAGCGTTTTTTCATGTACACATTTACAGTGTTACCTATTTATTCAAAATATCACAATGGCTCTAATCAATAACACGTCAATTTACGAACCAGAGTAAGTAACAGTAATTTGATATCTACTGCGTACCTAATTAACCATCATTATCATAATTCTCGGCTCGTATCTACACATTGGGGATATAGGCCTCCCTAATTTATGCCACTCACGTCAGGATTTGGCCGCCTCTATCTTTTCGATGTCGCTCAATAAATTTTATTGTTGACTAACTGTTTTTAGTTAATAATAAGTTTGTCATTTTATTTCGTTCCTAAAACTGAAAACAAAACAAGAGAAAAAAAAACACGATTAAAAAATCTTGAAAAATCCATGGTCGAAACCAGTTATTTGATTTGACGGATTATTAATTTTCAAATATTTTGCCCTAAAACCAATAACCGGCCGCGCCGCAGCGCGACGTTTTATTTCTTTTCGAATGATTGAACGGACTAAAACTCTGTCAGGGGCTGTACAATACCAGCTGTATGATTTAGGAACAAGTACGACTAAGGTAAGTTTACCCTAATAAGAGTAGAGGACAAAGTAGAGAGCCAAGCGCGCTATGTTCATTACCACAAATTCTAGGTATTACGCCCACAGATTGTGGCACATTGTGAGCTATCATCATTTCAGCTATAAAATCGGTTTTAACACAGTTCCAATATTAAAAAGCTAGTTCCAATATTTTGGAAGTTATTGAGGTTTTTGTTACCGACCTGCTCTCTTTGCAGCCCAGTGTACCTAGATACTTGTTGTTATTTTGATAGGGCGAAGTGTTGGGTAAAATATTAGTTACTAAAGCTTTCCTTTCGAACAGACTCCGCCTTTGCGTAGGCAGTTATAGAAGGAAAGTTAAATTATTATTTTTAGAGAGGTTTGAGGAGTTAGACCTTGTTCTATTAACTTCACAGAACTTTATATTGTAGAAAAATGTTATTACAGTGTTACCGCCTTTTAGAACGAAAACCTCAGCAATTATTGTAGACCAACTGTTTGAATATTTTTTATTTAATTTGTAGTATTGTTATTGACATCTAATACTAATTTAACAATTCTACTATTAATACAATAGATTTGCATTCCTATTTACACACCATATAATATACAAACGAATACGAAAATCGGTTTATAAATAACTTCCTCGGTCCCATAAAGGTAATTATCACCGTCCCTAGTTGCTATCATGAAATTTGATTGACCATCGTCTGCAGTCAAAGGGTTGTGTCGTCGAAGAAAACTCGATTATGTACTCAATTTCCACTCAATTAAAACCCTCGTGTGGGTCGGTCACTAAGTATCTACGGTAAATTGTTTTCCTTAATAAATTTAAGAACTAGCTCTTTAACTAAACTAGCTTTTAGCTCTTGACGGTCAAATGAGGCAATTTACTATTTTTTTTCCTTGCCAATTTATTCTTCAACTTCTTTATAGGACATTACAGCGACTTTCTCTTTTACCTGGCGCATGTAGTTGATTCTTGGTCTTCCTTTAACTCGCTTTTTATTATTTTCCTTATAAACTCAAAAATAGATACTCCCAAGGTACGCTTTGATTTCATCAAGAGGTATTAGAAATATCTAAGAATAAGGCTAAGTTCACACACACATTACTACTACTGCTCATTCAAACCAATGTGGTGAAAGGAAACTTTTACGATCGTTGTGTACATAGTTTGAAACGCGCGTTAAGAGGTTGTCATAATGAATTGTCACTAAGAAGAAAAAGTTATTTTCCAGATCATACTAAGTCAATTGTAAACTATTGTCTGAAGTGGATTTGATTCGTTACCTCGGTGTAACCCTTGATTCCAAGCTGTGTTTTCATATTCACTTTGATATTATCGTTAAAAAAGTTTTAAGTCCTTGGGCTTTGTTTTACGAACCTGTAAGGAATTTAGGAATCCCTTGACAAAAATAACGATCTACAATTCCCTGGTGCGCAGTTCCCTAGAACACTGTAATTTTGTGTGGAACCCTCACTACGAGAAAGTGTACAAAAAAGATTTTGATGGCATTTGTCATTATGCCATTTAGCAAAGTTACCGAATACTGTTGCACGTGTATTACAAAGTTGATTTAGTTACTAGCGACCCGCAATGCTATTTGCGTACTTATTATTAATTTTTTATATTACATAACAACATAGAATCAGAGTATGGTAACAGAGCAAATGGTCTAGTCACTAATAGATTTATTTGTGGGAAATAAAACCAGTCAAGTGCGAGTTGATTTCGCACACGAGGGGTTCCGTACTATGCTAATACTAGCGTAGGTGGATAGATGGTCCGAATCACATCTAATATAGAATTTTTTGTATAAGATTTTATTCATTTGAGTCATTTAGGCGTGTTCAGGCCCAACGCCTCCTCAAAAAAATATGGCAATACTTAGAAAATTAATTCATTCGCCATTTTGCACAAACTGAATCGAATCCCTTTTAACAATATATTTCTATTTACTGGATTTCTGCGTATAATATTTGGCTCCAATAAATCCGTTAAAGATATAAATAACATGAGAGGATACAATAAACCGCGAATATTAAAAAAGAAGACGATATTTCCGAGAAGAAGACGAAGAAGAGAATTTGCAAACGGTAAACACGGCCATAAGTGCGCCGCGCCATTTCGTTGGATCGTGAGTTGAGAATCTATTTGTGCAATCAAATTATTTTTGTGCATTTAATTGCCAAAAACTAAATTTGTTATATATTATCCTCTTTATTTATATAGATATTTCATCATCTTTTTCGTATTTAACTACCCACATTACAAGAAAATAGTGATCAATTTCAAATATTAACATTAAATACCAGTAAATTATTTCAATTAAATTAATTTAAAACATTATACTCGTATAGCTTCATTAAATCGATATTTTGAATCCATTATATCTGGTGCCTTAGAAATTATTTTATACAATATATTTTGATACTTTAGAGACCTCGTTTCACTTGTTTTGTAAATTATTTAGCAGTTGATTCGAAGACGGCGTTAAGCGCCCTTATCCTGAGGGAACTGCCTGCACACTTTGCGCAGCCGCAGTGACCTTGGCATTGACCAGGATCAGCTGAGCGCTCGCACCCGGCTTTTTGTACGGCAAGAGACACCAAAACGAGGAACTTGAGCCTATTTATTTTATGTAAATTCGATTTTTTGAGTGGATTCAATTAAACCTAGTAATTTTTCAAAATGACGATTGAAGATAAGCAACTATTAAAAGAATTATTAACAATAAGACTGTCCGCCAAAGGACAGATCACTAATTTAAAAACTATTTAGCTACAATTTCAAGTAAAACAGAGCTAGATAACATTCAATTAACTCAGTTGAATATAAGACTTACAAAATTTTAAGCATTGTCATTTAGGGTTGATGACCTGCAGAGTGAAATAGAGATTCTTATCTCTGAAAACATTTCGTTTGAGGTTGATGAGCGCGATAATATTGAGCAGGAAATTATAATAAACATAACAGCAAAGACTTTAGTCGAAAGGTTTTCAAAGAAGCATGAATGCGAACAAAGACGCAAATCAATTCACAATGCTTCGTTTTGTATAGATGATTCTCAACCACATCATTCAGGAATAGGGTTGAAACTTCCTCAGATTCAGATTCGACGGCAAGTATATAGTTCCGTTTGTTGTAATTCCGAGACACTTATGAGAGTCTAACTCACAAAAATAACAGAACCACAGATGTGCAAAAATTTCACTATTTAAAATCTTAATTAGAAGGTGATGCTACCAGAATAATTTCTAATCTCGAGGTTTCCACGAATTAAGAGGAGTGGAAGCTACTTTGTAATAGATACGACAACAAAAGGGTATTGATTAATCACCATCTCAATTCACTGTTTATTATTAGGCATTTTCCAAATTAAATTGAACGATCTTTGCGATTCTTAGTCGATCATGTTACCAAAAATCTATGTGCCAGTCTTGAACAACCAACTGACAAGTGGGACGTACTGATAATATTTATTTTGTACTCTAAACTTGTCAAACTCTGTTAAAGTGGGAAGAATATCGTAACACCTTATAAGCTTTTTTTACATTTATTTAAGGGTTTTGTCATTTTGCGACCACATCAAACCAAAACAAAATCAAGAAAAAACTTAATCTATACTCATAATAAAACTTAACTACTTACATAAACTTAACTGAAGTAACAAAACTAAAAACTCAATTTCTTTACAAGAAGGGTCGGATAATCTATTTTGGGACATACTTGGCAACGAATAAATAGGTATCCCTAGGAAGTTATACTAAACTAAGAAATTCTCAATTAGGCTGGATAATATCTGGTCCCATTCAGTCAACAAAGTCCAATAAAATCATATAATGTAATCACGCTACGATTTTACAATCAGATAATGAAAATATCAATAAAATTTTGAGAGTTAGAAGATGTTCACAAAGGTTCTATGATGAAAGAAGGGGAAAATGAGTGTCGAAAAGATTTCTTCACGCACATTGTTAGACGATACAAGTAGATTTTGCCTTAAATTACCTCTGAAAGAAAGTCTTGATTGTTTAGGCGATACTTACTAATTAGCTAAAAGGCGTTTTATCAATTAAAAAAAAATGATTTGAATGAAATCCAATGTTAAGCGCGGAGATATGTCCCCACTGAATGAAATCCTGCTGATTCGCTTTCTACGGGGGTAGACACTAAGCAACTTTTAACCATGTCTTTATGGTGACTACCTCTTAAAGTATGAGTCAGAATGGCCCATCTTAAATAAAATAGATAGTATATAATAAATAAAGGTATTTTGCCAGAAACGAAGGCTTGTTCTTCTGAAATAGGTCAATCTATTATTAACTTTGATGGGTATTCATCATTAAATAGCTGGCTTAGGTTCATATTTTAATGCGAGAAACATTAACAACAAGAGAGAAAATATATGGACAGACGTACCGTTAACAACTACTTAGCGATACAGGCACCTGTGAGGTGAAACTTTGTGTCCAAAAATGGGAAGTTGGCCGCCTTAATGACTAAGTATAGATTATCCCTTTATTTAGGTAGGTATCGATTTTGCGGGTCCACTTTTGATAACGAATCGCAAGGGTCGCGGCAGTCGATCGATCAAATGCTATCTATGTTTGTTTGTACGTTGACGCTACAAATGTATGTCACCGTATAATTGTAAATACCCTAAGATAATATTCTCGCGAGATTGTAAACAGTCGAACGTCTGCTAAGATCGAAATTAGTAGGTTAGGTCGGTTAGTTAGTGAAAAACTACGCGAGAGGCGAGAGAGCAGAGCGAGCGCGCGGCGGCAGCGCCCGCCAAAGCGGCACAAATTTAAAGCAGTTAAATTGTAAGCAGTATGTTACGGTCTCAGACCAAATAAAAAGATAAGACGCCGCGCCGCGAACAACAAAAGTGAAACCACACAAAACCGTGCTCCTGCAAGTAAACATACAGGCTCACGCACACACCTACACCAAAACCATGTTCATCGCTCTTAGTACGTCACGAGTCTTAAAAATAGAATTATGCCTTCCTGTGTAGTGAAAACTTGTATAAACAGCAGCAAATCACATAAAAAGTCTCACGGAATCACTTTTCACTTGTAAGTACTTCAAATAGCATCGTTTCTTAATTATTATACTATGAATTTAGGTTACTTGGAACACACAACCTTAAAACCTTCGACACACACATAGATAAAAAGGTGGCTTCACTTTTGTTGTTCGCGGCCCGGGGTCTTTTCTTTTTATTTGGTCTGAGGTTACGGTTCACAATCTTTCAACAGTTTATAATCTCACGAAATAGATTAGAATCTAATAGTATGTACAATTTTACGGTGACAGATAATTATACATCTGGAAGCTGTCAGCGATCTATCTAAAGACTCATTCATAATGAATCTTAGACGATTCATAGCACGTCGAGGAAAATCAAATGAAATCAGGATAGTATCATTCATACCAAAAATACAGAAATCTGGGTCTGACTTTGCAGGTCAGTAGTCTTTAAAATTCTCATTCATATCAACTTACACTCCTCATTTCGGTGGCATATCGGAAGCCGGTGTTCAGTCGGCAAAACACCATATAACATGTGACATTGGAAATAGCCAATTAGAAGAAATAATGACTTTGTTTGTACAAGTGGAGGCAATTTTGAATAGTCGTCACTTGTGCCCACTGTCATCCAGTCCTAATAACCTCTCCGACCGACGATGAAGTGTCCTGAGGAGAGCCCCAAGATACTTCATCGTCGGGAGACCGTTGACTGCTTTGCCGTCGCCGAACCTAGAAGGATAGCCAACTACATCGGTATGAGCGCCTCGTAAGGACACGACAAAACTTTTGGCAGCGATGGCAGAAGTAATATCTGGCGGAGTTACAGCAGAGGACGAAATGGAGATTTAGCCCCGAATACTCAAACGCATCTCAGAGTTGAGCACGTCTCAAGTGGCGAGTTTTTGACAGATTTTCATCAAAAACTGTCAAAAAACCGTGAAATGGGATGTGCTCAACTCTGAATCGCGTTTGAGTATTCGGGGGTTAATAAGGCTAATTTGAACATCGGGGACATGGTACTCTTAGCTGAAGATAACGCTCCTCTTATATCTGGGAGACTTGGCCACTTCCTACGACTCATCACTGGATCTCAAGACAATGCCAGGGTCGCTGCCATCATCACAAGCAGGAGCTACGTCCGACGCTCCTTAGTGCGGCTCTGCAAATTTCCTACGGCGGAGGAACTTCAATGGAGTTGAAAGTAATCCATCGGTCGGGAATATGTTCAGGCCCAACGCCTACTCAAATAAATATAGTAATACGGCTAATGAAATTTGCTACAAAGGTAGATTATACCTCAGAATAACATTATATGCTACTTTTTATCCTGGGAAAAGATCCCAAAATGGAAAAAGGATTCAAAGGGATAATCAGGATAACACATAAAACCTTCATTGACATGACACATTCTATGTTTTTTCTTTACTTCCCGGCTGAAAAGTAAATAACATGAGAAGTTTTTAAATAAAATTAACACATGTAATAATTTGTTTTTTGCACAATGCTGCACGTGCTTAGTCATTTATGTTTCATTAAAAAAAGTATGTTTACAGGTATGAACGAGTTTTGCAAACAAGACTCGTTTTTGAACACGCGTGCTATATCCATGAGCTCTGGGCTCGATACAGTGACCGGCCAGCGCAAACGAAAAACCTCTAGATTTAACAGGTAACTAGTTTACCGACTACAGCTGGATTTACTTAACAGGCACGGGTTGTGCAAATTAGTTTCGTGAAATTAGTTTCACAAGTAAACAGATACTGGCCTATACTGTATTTAAAACTACAAGTAAATATCGTACTAAATTTGCATGAAACTTGGAATGTACCTACCTACTAAGTAGTGTGTGAGCTAGAATATAATATGCTGCCTACCTACTTTTCATACTTTACAGCTGCCTCCCGCGGCTTTGCTCGCGTGGTACCCGAATGAAAAATAGTCTAAACGCTAATCCAGCACATGTACTATGCATATTCCAAGTTTCATTCAAATCTATTCGTGATTGAGGCACAAACATTCAAACATCCTCACAAACTTTCAGATTTAGGAAGTAGGATTATACTATGTCCAACCATTTATTTTACTTTTGACAGTCATTTTTGTGATGTCCTAAAGCGTTATCGATTCGATTTCATCACAATCGGCTTTATTTATGAAGAAGTTCTGATTGATTTTACACAATGATATTTTACTTTTGCTAAACATTTAATTATATCCTACTAATATTATAAATGCGAAAGTTTGTGAGGATATGAAGATGTAAGGATGTGTGGATGTGACATGTATGTTTGCGCCTCAATCACGCCGTAACGGCTGCACGGATTCGAATGAAACTTGGAATATACATAGTGTGTGTGCTGTAATAACATATAGACTTTTTTTTGTCCGGATATCACGTAAGCGAAGCCGCGGGCGAAAGCTAGTTGTTTTATAAAATCTCAGTATGAAACAAGTCGAAACACGCAGACTGTTTTAGGTTGTTTACTTCCGAACTTAAAATCTTAAGTCCGATCTTAAAATACGATAGAATAATATTTGCAAGCGAATGGCATAATCATTATGTATGAAATAATTATTTACAAAATTTTCGATTTGAAGTCTGACCTCATGAAACTGAAACCGCGGGGGCCACCTAGTTTCATAGTAATTATTCACCTTTTGAAATTCCTAAAGTATTATGAAGACTTCTCAGCTGATGTAACTACATTAAGTCGATTACTTTCGATTCATTAATTTGCATCGAATAAATTCGGTCCCACCGCTAAGTATAATAAAGTTAAAACGTAACGTAACTGTTTTTATTACGCAAATATAATATTATTTTTTATTTCGAAATCTAAGTCATTTAATATTTATATATTAGATAATGAATAGGGTAGATAAATGTGATCAGGCAATTAATATATTTCTTTTACCACGCATTTCAAAGTTTACTTATATAAATTATGGAACAATTACGTTCTCAAGCTTTCATTTGACAAAAGTAAAATAAATTAGACGAGGTATAGAGAGCATTTTTAGGAAATACTATGTACTCTGACACTATTTGATTTCAAATACATAGGTAGTCTCAAACAGATTATATATTCATTTTTTATGTAAATAGAATAAATTGCATCTTGTATTGACTATTTGGAGCAAAACGCAGCGGAGTCTGGCGATGAAACGTGCAAAGAAAGTAGAATGTCAACCGCAGAACCAAGGAAACATTTATGTTGATCCAGACAGTCATGAGATAAAAGTTTTATACGCCTCAAAGGTTCATACAAAATATTATATCGGTTTGGAGTTTTATTCGTATAAATAAATAACACCTAACAGTCACATACATAGTCCTGACCCCATACTAGGATTTCTTGTGTCGTGGGTATCAAAACCACGAGTACCATGGTACCACCAAGACTCGGAAGAAATATTTGCAGAACATGCAAACTTTTCTTCCGTAGCGGGAATCGAACCCGTGCCTCTATCGTCTCAGCCGAGGACTCGCTCGCCACGCCACAGAGGCTGTCAAATAGTACCCGGTATAATAGTACGCGTCAGGTTCTGAGGCTAAAGTTTAACCGTCAGTTGTTTAGTCCATTTCAGTTCGCAAACTGCGTAAATGTATGCGTGAGTAAGTGCTTCCAAATTCTGTAGTAGGTACGCGTAGTGTGAAACCTCTATTCTAAATAGTATTGGACGATAACTGATGGCTCACAGTGAGCCGCAAACTGTGCCCTAATATGCACCGTTATCATTACAGAGTGTCATGGCTTGCAAGTGAAAGTTTGACCAACTACTTCCGAAGTCTCATACCAGATGAAAAAATCCAAGAATCACAAGCGAACTACCTTCATCCAGACTTTGCGACTCCAGCTCACGAGTATGGACCGAGAATCGACTCCAAGGGACGAAGGCTGTCGTATGTACGCGCCGTCTCTGGCGAAGACTCGTCAGTACCCTCGAGGGCCCAAGACTCCAGCTTACGACGGAAGAAAAATTCTGAAGATGAGGTATGTCTTAGAACACTACAATTAATCCGCAATTTGAAGACTTATTGATCAAAATGAACTCAGCAATTGCTCCACGAATACTGATTCTAATTGAGTTTTTCTATGTATCAATCTGTATTGTCTTTCTATTTTTATTTATATAGGAGACCCGTGTAATATAGGATTTTTTGATATTTGGTGGATGCGTATAATGAAAGATAGTCTTTATGTTTAGATGAGTCTTTACTGGTCTAAGGTGTAATGTGTTACATTACTACTATATTCTATCTAAACTATGGTAAGTAGTTAACAAATATGCTGAGCTATGGGCTCACATCCCACCTGGACAAAGCATAACATGGCAGAGCAAATAACTCGATTCATAGAATTTCAGAAAATCATAATTAAAACAATCACTCAATAGTGATCGGGTATAATTTTGAATTAAATGTAGATCTAAATGTATATTTATTTCAAGCTTCCAATAGTTCGAATGCACGTAAATACATGGTAGGTATAAGTAGACCGTTATCTACTTCTATACAGGTTTGGTTCATAAAAGGGTAGGTTACATTATCCAGTGGAAAGAACGCCAACCATGTATCCATGCAGCGAGACAGCCCCAATGACAGATCAGATTGCAATTAATACATAACATAAATACGTAAAATGTTGTAGGTAGGTCTGCTATCTCCACAAAATCGTAATTTCTCATCTAATCTCCTAATTTTCTTTCGATATCGTTTTTATTTGGAGTGCTTGCGCTTCGGCTTAGCGAAATCAAACACAATCGAACACTTTTTTGCGAAAAAACACGAAACAGAAGCGAAAAGTGTTGAGTGGTTAAGCACTGAAATGCGAATGATTGACAGAGACGAGCACGGCAGGGG
The DNA here is from genome assembly GCA_949320045.1 of Scotopteryx bipunctaria. Taxonomy (NCBI): domain Eukaryota; kingdom Metazoa; phylum Arthropoda; class Insecta; order Lepidoptera; family Geometridae; genus Scotopteryx; species Scotopteryx bipunctaria. The sequence goes on from OX439440.1 coordinate 3,856,526, forward strand.
CGACGTCCTAAAATCTACTTTCAAAAAAAATGGAAATCTAAAATAAGTGCAAAGAGGTGGTACCTACGCGATACTACAAGAAGTTAAACATATATATTGTAATCGGTAATAAAACACAAATTTAGGCACGTAGTGTATTAAAATTATTATATAAAAGTACAGTCACAATAACTGAGACTTGATGGAAAAGTCTAGGTCAATAGAAGGTAAGCGCCTTATGCCGTCGAGCGTCTTAGAAATATAACTTATTACTTTACATCTTCATACACGAATGAGACTGACAAACTGAACGATAACGAAGCAGAGAGTAATGTTTCTTTTAGAACAGCAAATCAACTTGTTTGGGGCGTTAATAAGAAATATAAAGCAAATAATTTATTTCTGTTTAAAATATGGTATTTTGGAACTCGGGAAACAAAATAACCGCGTTTAATTTTTATGGTGAAACTAGCTGCCGCCCGCGGCTTCGCACGCATTGTACCCGGATAAAAAGTAGCCTATATGTTATTCCAGCACACGTATTATGTATATTCCAAGTTTCATTCAAATCCGTTCAACCGTTTAGGCGTGATAGAGGCACAAACATCCAAACATCCTCACAAACTTTCGCATTTATAATATAAAGTAGGATTGGCTCTCATACGAAGTACAGGCAAATTGAAAAGCATTAAAAATATTCGCCAGTGTTATACTGACTTACTATGTGACTAGGACGCTCTCGCAGTAAGCTGTGTACCGGATGTGTGTTGCACAGAGAGCCATGGAGCGGGATATGCTCAGCATCAAGCCTATAGACCGTACTCCCAAAGTTGAGATCCGAAGTCGAACAAAGATCAAAGACGTTAGGAACCGCACAACGGAACTGAAATGGAGTTGGGCAGGACACCTGGCAAGGCGTGATGAAGACAGGTAGAGTAAGGCGGTAACTGAATGGCGTCAAAAAACCGGTTAAAGAAACGTCGGTCGTCCAGCAGCTAGGTTGAAAGCATCCTCCGCAGGCCAAACCGGGATGAGGCTATAGCAACGAACCGTGGAGAGTAGGACATACAAATCAGGTTGCGAATGGTGATAATGATGAAAAAAAAAAATTAAAATAGGTATAATTTTTTTTTTAATTAAATAAGTACCTAGCTATAAACAACTTTGCTGTGAACAAGTATATGTTAAAATTAAACGCTTATAACACTATTCTTAGACGAGCTTATGCGTTATTTATTAGTAACTAACCTTTTCCGTGAGGCAAGGCGGGAGTGGTAGCTGCAGATACACTTCAAACACTTTCACACGTAACTGAACAAAATCTTTTTTACAGCTCAAAAAAGGTGATAAATTACCGAAAATTAGAGCACGTTCACACACAGGGACGCGTAAATAATTTAAAGAAGAAAAAATATTTATTTCAGTACAAAGTTCAACTTTTATTTTTATGCCGACGGAAACTAGCCGACGGAAAAATCATACAATATTATCGTTCAAATACTTTTTGCTTTTGCACGTGTGATAATAGCAACCTTTAGTTATGATATTCGTTAAATAATTCGTTATTTTATTTTCCTAATTTAGGCCTATGCGTCGGTAGATACTTGGGTCAGTGCGTGTACTCAAAATGCTACGTCATACTGATGTACTTGTTGGAAGGTGCAACAGCAACATCCGCCTTTGCCGGTCTCGCATTTTGCCGTCGAGAGCGCCAAATAGCCTCCAACACATTTCCCGGAAATGTGCTATTGGATTATAATAGTCTCCTCCTACAACTACATGAAATTTTTACAAAATTGTACTCAAATATCAAAAAATTTAAAAGTTCACATATTATATGTAAAATGTAGTATTTCGAAGGCATTTTAGATTAGGACCATTTGTGGAATATTTTATAAAAATTAAATTGCATTGCAATAAAGTCGCAAGTGCATTGATAGTGTGAAAAATAATGGCGCCTGAAGGATGTTAGTGCGCATGCGCTTTTCACGAACCGGGTATAAAAGCTCCGAGCGGAACGTTCCGTCTCAGTTTCCAGTCACCCCACAGGCAAAGCCTCCAATGGCTAAGCCAAAGTTATAATAATTTCCCTTTCATTAAAAGTGTTAAATTCACAAGTACCTTTTTAAGAGTGTTCAATTTAAACCGAACATTGGTTAATTCAATTTGTAATTTTTTTCTTTAACTTTGAAAAACATGTAGTCTTGAGAAGCTGTAACTACAAGCTGCAGTGTGAGTAAGTAATTTTTTGACTAACTTATTATTTTTTTAAACTTGTAAAAATATCTAGCTAATTGGTTCCGGAGCAGCAGTTTTTCAACATTTTTGCACTTTTTTCTTGTTTCTTACTTTCTTTTTATCTTGTGATTGTTTTTCTTGCACCTATCTTTGTAATTTTTTTAACATGCAGAAAATCCAGCACTTCGGTTCCAGAGCAGCATTTTTTAAGCAGTTATGTATAATTCTTACTTTTGACTTTGACATGGTTTTGGTGTCTCGTCTAGGAGTTCCGGTCGCCGTCGGCTGCTTCCTTGTAAAAATTTTAATTGGTTTCTTGCCGTCGGCATTTTGTTTTTTGAATTTATAACGTCTACTATTTTTTTTAATGATATGCCTTGAATAAATTCGATGGTTTAGGGTATTTCCGTTTTTTTTCTACAATTAGCTTTAACAAAGCAAAAAAATAAATTTTCCGTAATTATAACATACGCGTAATACGTACAATCACTTTTAATAGAAAGTAATTGAGTCGCGTTTTTTATTTGACAAAAAAGTTTTAATTTGCGTAATACAACACAATTTTAAACGACTAAAATTTCGGATAATCTTGTAAAGAATAATAAGAAGGCACTAAAAAACTGATGTTTCTTTACATAAAAAAGAATTTATAAATTTTTTAACGTTACTAGGTAAATCATAAAAAAATTGCATTCCGGCCGCGGCTTCGCTCGTATGGTACCTACCTACCAAAATAAAAAGTACCCAATTTTTTTTCCAAGTCCTCGAACTATGTATTTTCAGTCGAATCCGTAACACCGTGATTGTTTTTCTTGCACCTATCTTTTTTAACATATGAAAATCGAGCACTAGGGTTCCAGAGCGGCATTTTTTAAACAGTTTTGTACTTTTCTGGATATATAATTTTAGTTTTCGAAATTTATTGCTATTTTACCCATATTTTTACGCATCTTAGAATTTTTATACACCTACGTTTTACTAAGTCCACTTTCAAGGTAGGTTTTTTGTACTTTTATATACTTTTCTAGATACTTCTTACTTTTGACTTTGACATGGTTTTGGTATCTCGACTAGGAGTTCCGGTCGCCGTCGGCTGCTTCCTTGTAAAAATTTTAATTGGTTTCTTGCCGTCGGCATTTTGTTTTTTGAATTTATAAAGTCTACTATTTTTTTAATGATATGCCTTGAATAAATTCGATGGTTTAGGGTATTTCCGTTTTTTTTTTCTACAAAATTAGCTTTAACAAAGCAAAAAAATAAATTTTCCGTAATTATAACATACGCGTAATACGTACAATCACTTTTAATAGAAAATAATTGAGTCGCGTTTTTTATTTGACAAAAAAGTTTTAATTTGCGTAATACAACACAATTTTAAACGACTAAAATTTCGGATAATCTTGTAAAGAATAATAAGAAGGTACTAAAAAACTGATGTTTCTTTACATAAAAAAGAATATATACATTTTTTAACGTTACTAGGTAAATCATAAAAAAATTGCATTCCGGCCGCGGCTTCGCTCGTATGGTACCTACCAAAATAAAAAGTACCCAATTTTTTTTCCAAGTCCTCGAACTATGTATTTTCAGTCGAATCCGTAACACCGTGATTGTTTTTCTTGCACCTATCTTTATATTTTTTTTAACATATGAAAATCGAGCACTAGGGTTCCAGAGCGGCATTTTTTAAACAGTTTTGTACTTTTCTGGATATATAATTTTAGTTTTCGAAATTTATTGGTATTTTACCCATATTTTTACGCATCTTAGAATTTTTATACACCTACGTTTTACTAAGTCCACTTTCAAGGTAGGTTTTTTGTACTTTTATATACTTTTCTAGATACTTCTTACTTTTGACTTTGACATGGTTTTGGTATCTCGACTAGGAGTTCCGGTCGCCGTCGGCTGCTTCCTTGTAAAAATTTTAATTGGTTTCTTGCCGTCGGCATTTTGTTTTTTGAATTCATAAAGTCTACTATTTTTTTAATGATATGCCTTGAATAAATTCGATGGTTTAGGGTATTTCCGTTTTTTTTCTACAAAATTAGCTTTAACAAAGCAAAAAAATAAATTTTCCGTAATTATAACATACGCGTAATACGTACAATCACTTTTAATAGAAAATAATTGAGAAGCGTTTTTTATTTGGCAAAAAAGTTTTAATTTATGTAATACAACACAATTTTAAACATTGACTAAAATTTCGGAAAATCATATAAAAGAAAATAAAAAGGCACTAAAAAACTGATGTTACTCCACATAATAAAAAATATATAAATTTTTAACGTTACTAGGTAAATCATAAAAAAATTACATTCCGGCCGCGGCTTCGCTCGCATGGTACCTACCTACCAAAATAAAAAGTAAGTTCGTATGAGCTAGTGGCCAACTCTAGTAAAGGAGTTTTTAGGCCGCCTTAAGGCCTCCGTCATGGCTTAACGATTTAAAAGCCGGGACCGACAATTTAACGTGCCCTCCGAAGGAAGAAAGAAATAAGAAGAAAGAAAATAATTTAAAGCAGAAGCACGGAAGCGCTCAGCTCGTAATGCCACTTGCGGTCACCCATCCCAATTGTGACCGCGCACAATGTTGCTTAACTTCAACGATCAATCTAAGCAAGCTACGTCACGAGCGCCTACCAAAATAAAAGTAGGTACACTACGTTTTACGGTCTTCCAACTATGTATTTTCAGTCAAATTCGTAACACCGTTATAATAATAAATGGAACAAACCTTAGAATAGCAAATCAACTTGGTTTAACACACACGCAAACTTTTGCGTATCACACAGTAGATATAATACCTACTTAAACAGAAACCGTAATAACATACCATGAAATATCCGTGTGGAACAAATCGGTTTGCGTCGCCTCCTGATATTGAATAGGGATGAGAGCACTAATGGTCTAGTGGTAGCCCGGCTCGAATCCAGTGATGCAATAATTGATTTTAATGTTCGAAAAAATTAGGTGTGGTACCACTTTCAAACGGCAAAGGAAATCGTGAGAAAACCGGCATGACGTAGATCCTAAAAAAGTTCGAAAACGCGTGTCAATTACACGAAAGACGCCTCTGAGGAGCATTTTAAATCCTTTCACCACACTGGTTCGAAAGAACTAGTGACCCGACTAGTGTTAGTAGCATTGAACTATACAATAGGTATTTTTTTTATTGGTATCGTTTAACGCCACTTTATATCAAGTATCTAAGGGGTTTAAAAAATAGTAGCTCTCATCCGCGGCTTCGCTCGCGTGGTACCCCGATAAAAAGTAACTTATATGTTACTCCAGCACACATACTATGTCTATTCCAAGTTTCATTCAAATCCGTTCAGCCGTTACGGCGTGATTGAGGCTCAAACATACATCGTCACATCCACACATCCTCACAAACTTTCGCATTAATAATATTAGTAGGATATAGATAGCCGATAGTTGATGCTAATAACAAAAAAATATTTAAACAAGATAATACCATTATATTTTAAACGAAGCGTTCCATTCTTAATTCCGGACTAACTATATACGCACGGACGTGGCACGGCTCGAAACCGACACGGACACGGTATTTAAGTTAACCATCATCATCATTCGCAATCTGACTTCGCCAAATGCAGGGTAATAGGTCACCCTGTGTGTGTCGATCTTCGCGGTCCGTTGTTAGCCCCATCCTTAATTTCACGGCTATTATAGAATGGAACAGAATGAAAATTACAAAAATAATACTATTAATTCAACTTTGTAATAACAAACTACAAGACTAAACAAAAACTAAGGCCTTTTATCATCTATAGTAGATGATTTATACAGCATCAGGAGGCAACTTTTACCTACACTGACGGGACGCTGTAATGCCAGGGACGAATTAAGATGGAGTAGGCTTGCCCTGCACCTATTCCATCCTCTCAGAGACGGCCTTGTCCACAGGAAAGACATGGTCAATACGTGCGGAGCTGACTAAGCCGCGGGTTTCCTCACGATGTTTTCCTTCACCGTTTGAGAGTACTGGTATAGCGTACATAAATTTTTCCCACAGAAAAATCCATTGGTACACGACCGGATTTGAACTCACGACCTTAGAATCGGAAGGCGGGGTCACTACCAACTAGACCACCAGTGCTCTCAAGACTAAACAAAAAGCTCACGTCCTTAACCATTCAAAAAGTAAGCCAAGTAATTGGAAATTGTAAGATATCAATTGGTATTCAAATAACAACGAACGATTAAGTTGTTAGGAAGGAAAGAGTAATTTAATTTTATAATATGTAAATGTGATTTATTCCTTCAATATTTTACAATGAATTTAAGTTCACTTTGTTGAAAGTCGGCGCCGCTCCTGCCGTGAGTGAAATTATCTCTATATTAAAGTATCTGAAAGCCTCGCTTCTGAACACCCCCGCCTAAATAAATCCGACATTCACGAGATATCACCGTTTCCTTGTCTTACACTCCTTTCTCGGCGCATTGAGGTTTCCGATTAAATATAAATTCACAAATAAAACAAATTCATAAAACTAACACAGTTGTGGATAAAAAACACTCGTCCTTTATATAAAAAAATAAAATAAAAATAATAACACCCAACAGTCGCATACATAGTCCTGACCCCACACTAGGATTCCCTGTGTCGTGGGTATCAGAAACTACGAGTACCATGGTACCACACCACCCAAACCCGGAAGAAATATTGACAGAACATGCAAACATTTCTTCCGCAGCGGGAATCAAACCCACGCCTCTTGCGTCTCTACCGAGCAATCGCCCGCCACTCGTCATCTGAGTAGTCACTCTTTTAACACAACAATTCTTTATCATTGTTTATTAAATTCACAAACATTTGCTTTTATTTTTTAAATATTTAATTTCCATTAAAAATGTACGTATATTTCTTCTGAGCAATACTTTTTATAAAACACAATGAAAGTAACTCGAGGCATTGTATATAAACCAACAATAAAGAAACAAACTTTTAACTTGTGGCCATGGTCGTAAGTTGCAAGGTTTTCCATCAATTCAACTCGTTTATTTTCCTTGGTCATAAGTTACAAGGAGTTTAGAAGAAACCTTAAAACCTTTTACAAATAATAAGCTACATTTCAGTCAATTTCGTGCCCTTGAGTTATGTACTCAAGGGCACGAAAGAAGTCTTTGAGGAGCATTTTAAATCTTTTCACCACACTGGTTCAAAAGAACTAGTGACACGACTTACTCATAGTAGTAGTAGCTTTTAGTACCTATAATAGTTATAAAAGCTACTACTGCTACTATAATATGATGCGATAGGTGCTACGTTTTTATTATTATATACAATATAGCTGCAAACCTGAAAACTGACTCACTCACTGACTGAATGACAGCTTAGGGAGTCAAGTCGAGTATGGGACAACAAGATGGCCGCCATACAAACTTTGATGGACGATATCTCGAAAATTATAAGCAATAAGTAGGGAGTGCTCGAACAAATGTCATAGAGGATGGTGCAATGCAACTGCGCGAGTTGAAAAAATTCAAGATGGCGGATTCAAGATGGCGGCCAGAATATTAGTTTGACCGATTGGGCTGAAAATTTGGTTCTGAAGGTTTTTGAGGTCGCTGATGCCAAAGGTGTTTTTTTTTCAAATTTTTTTCACCGGGCGACCTCAAATTGTACCCGGGATGCTAAGGCGAGTAGAATGGAACTGACCCCTCCCCCCCAATTAAAAAAAGCCTTACGCGACCTACTAGTTATATCTTTAAAAATGCAAAAACTCATAAACACGCGTACCACCGCGACTCATTTTGTCATTTCAGTCGTGTGACTGTGACGTGCACGCATAAAAAAATGTCAGCCACACTATTACTTTGTGTCGACTTGCATTCTTCAAAAAACGCTTAGGGTGCTTAAAACTTTAAACCCTTTTGTCAGTTTTGCTTTAGTGCGGTTTCGAATCGGCGATGATGCGTCAGCCTTTAGGTATAGATTGACTTTAACTTGGTCTCGGTCTCGGACTCGGACTCGATCTCGGACTCGGACTCGGACTCGGACTCGGACTCGGACTCGGACCCGGACCCGGCCCCGGACTCGGACCCGGACTCGGACTCGGACTCGGACTCGGACTCGGACTCGCACTCGGACTCGGACTCGGACTCGGTCTCGGACTCGGACTCGGACTCGGACTCGGACTCGGACTCGGACTCGGACTCGGACTCGGACTCGGACTCGGACTCGGACTCGGACTCGGACTCGGACTCGGACTCGGACTCGGACTCGGACTCGGACTCGGACTCGGACTCGGACTCGGACTCGGACGCGGACTCGGACTCGGACTCGGACTCGGACTCGGACTCGGACTCGGACTCGGACTCGGACTCGGACTCGGACTCGGACTCGGACTCGGACTCGGACTCGGACTCTAGGATATTATAATAGATCAAATACCTATGTTTTAAAAATATGTTGCGTTATTCTTAGTAAGTAGTACATATTTTTGAATAATAGAGCGTTTTTAAGTGGGGCAACTATCCGAACCTCCTCCTTTTTTTGAAGTCGGTTAAAATTATAATATTAGCTTTTACCTATGGATTCACTCGCGCTTTACTCGCGTAAAAAGTGGCCATTAAATTCATACCTATTGGTTATCCGTTGCGGAGATTGAACACAGACGTGCATATATACATAAAAACATTTGCTATAGAGTTTGAATATATTTTTAGTGGGATACCAATTGAAACTCTAAGCAGGTATTCGTTTAACGAGGCAAACCGAAACATTACTCATGATCTGAAACATAAATTCATTATGCACGGCTATGCAACTACTTCTCTGCTGGAATGGGAGTAAGGAAAAAACAGAATGCATCCAGCTGCTTCTCTTCCCAAGCATGTCGGCTCCAACATGATGGACAATCTATATGGGCGATGGACTGATCACCATGGTTCACCATTTCCTCTTGGGACTTTGAATCAGGAGTGGCTGCACGTTTTGTTATGATTACTTGTGGCTCTGCCCACCCCATTACATACTGGCGTGATAAATATATGCTCGTTTGTATCATGCGACTACCAGTGAAACGCTCGCGACTTTGTCCGCATTGAGTTTCATACAAACTTCATTTTTCCGCCGAATAATATTTTTGGTACAACTGCACCCTCCAACTTTCATTCTTCTAAGATTTATGGTTTAGGCTGTGATAATTGTTGTCCAGGAGCGAGCTGACGATATAGCATAGGCCGGACCTGGATGAGGCTAGCAATAGTGTTATTTATACATCGACCCTCGTATTAGTAAGTCGCGAGGTGAGTTCGAGTTAACCCCTTGTCGAAGTAACCATACTTATAAACTGTACTCTCAAGACTTACGCCCTTGACAACACACAGATTGCGGAATAGATGCCGGCATTGTATCCCTTAACTTTTCACTGTGTGGGTCGCTTAAAAATACATGAGGTAGAGGTAGAGGTAGAAGCTTTAGCACCGATGTACTCGTAGTTCAGTCTTTTGTGTTTAAAAAAACGGGCGCGGATTAAAACAAAATGTTTTATTTTTTCGCTCAGGGTAATTTTTTTACTGAACATTCCTTATTTTTGGGATGGCTTTTGAACTTCAGAGCACTGGTGGTCTAGTTGGTAGTGACCCCGCCTTCCGATCCTAAGGTCATGGGTTCAAATCCGGCCGTGTACCAATGGATTTTTCTGTGCGAAAAATTTATGTGCACTATACCAGTACTCTCAAACGGTGAAGGAAAACATCGTGAGGAAACTCGCGGCTTAGTCAGCCACGTATTGACCATGTCTTTCCTGTGGACAAGGCCGACTAAGCTGAGAGGATGGAATTGGTGCTGGGCAAGCCTACTCCATCTTAATTCGTCCCGGGCACTACAGCGTCCCCTTTGTGAAGGTAAAGTTGCCTCCTGACGCTGTATAAATCATCTACTATAGATGTTACAAGGCCTTAGTTTTTTTTGGGCTTACATCACGTCCTGTGATGTTAGGTACTGCTATTTTATACCAAAGTGGTTGCTTTTGGTTCAATGAGCTCTCTACTGAACTATTTAAGCGAATAAGTACATACCACTCGAATTTAATCAGTTTTTAATAAACAACATATTATTTAAGGATGGTATGCTCTTGTAGTATTTTTGTGAAATAAATGTCTTATTTCTAAAAAGAAATATACCTATCACTTTCTGGTTTCCCATAGTAAACGTGAATTCGAGCTTGGAAGTACTGATATTGAATTGAAACTCATAGGACGGTTAACCGCATTAATTACAAGTCTTCTAAAATTTTATGAGGTTTATATAAGTTTCGGAGACATATTTTAAGATACACCCTGTTGTTTGTAGTAAATTTATCAATTAATTCGAAAAAACACTCTTACTCTTACTTGAAGCATAATTATTTGCTGAAAAATGTTTAAAATGCGCAGGCTTTTACAATTGTAACGTCTGTTACACATTTTCCTTATCGGTTTCTGTCACTGTCACAATATATTTTGTCAGTTTTATGATTTTGACAGCTTTATTACGAACATTTCACAAAAAAAGAGCAATAATATTTCTTAAGCCACTTTTCCTGTACTTTCCTGCCACTTCTCTTCTTGTTCGGATTTCCCCATACTAATATCCAGTCTAACCTCAACCATGAGGACATCGAAACTCTTACAAGAGGGAGTTCAGGCAACAACAGTTTATAAACTTAACTTTTTCCCTGTTTTTAAAAAACGATACGTCCTAGAATGAAAATAAAAACCATTTTGGAATGTACAAACAAAGCCCTTTCATATGGCACCTCACTCGTCACATTTGTAAAACTTTGCACCCTCTTGGGAACCTAATATCTTTACAACGCCTTCCGATTAAGCTCATGTGTATTATAATCAAAGCTCATATGCTTCCCAGCAATTTTTTATAGCACAATCTATTGACGGTAGGTCAATAGATAGAGAAGTTTCATACAGATTGGATTAACTGTTCGAAAGTTATGCTCTAACAAACATACCCACAAACATACATACAATGCCAAATCGCCCACCAACTCCTTTAATTTATACATTAATCTTATATTATAAGAATCTTTGTCCTGACTGACTGACTGACTGACTGACTGACTGACTGACAGACAACGCACAGCCTAAACCGCTGAACGTAGAGACTTGAAATTTTCAGTGTAGGTAAACCTTGGTACGTAGGGGTGTACTAAGAAGGGATTTTTCAAAATTCAACCTCTAAAGGGGTGAAAAGGGATGAAAACCTGGAATCAATTTTTGGCCTAAAACTGCACATAACCTATTTATATCAAATTAAAGAGCCGATTTTTCTCATTTAGTTGATGTCATAATTACCTGTAAATTCTTTATTTTTAGCATGTTTTTCATGAAAAATAGAATACTTTTATTTTGACATATGACAGCGATGATACCACAGATTAGTAAAAGAAGATACAAAACATATGGAAAAGGAACTGTCAATGTGAAATTACACTACATTCATTAGCGTCTAAAAAAAATTATTGCGATAATATTTTGGACTGTTAACACTGCAGGTGGGTTACTATGTCGTCTTAGAGCAGGGCAGTAGTTGAACTGCTCGACTTTTTTGTGCTTGTTTGTTCTGCTATTATAATGAATAATGAGGATAGTAGGTACCTACGTGTGCTGGAATGGGACATAGGGTACCTACTTTTTATCTGGGTACCGCGTGAGCGAAGCCGCGGGCGGCTGCTAGTCTATAATAAAATCAATTTACAAATTAAAACATTAATTTCACACACTTTTTATATTGCGTTCTCAGAATTCCGTACCCGAAGGGTGCCAACCGGACCCTATTATTAAGCCTCTGCTGTTCGTCCATCTATCCGTCCGTCCGTCCGTCTGTCATCGGGCTGTATCTCATGAACCGTAATAGATAGAGTTGAAATTTTCACAGAGCGTGTATTTATATTGACGCTATAGGTAACAAGAAATAATAAAAATAAATTAAGAGGGGGCCTCATACAAGAAACATTTTTTTTAACGTTGGTAATCGATCATCGAAACTACTTATTTAAAAAGTACATAAAGAGTCATATTAAAAAAATTACATGTACTTGACTTGACTGGTTTTATGTTTTAAGCTTTTTGCCCTTTGTTATTTCACCAGTTCATCGATATAAATAATAAATAAATAAATATTTGCGGACTTTTCACACAGCACCATCTAGCCCCAAACTAAGCAAAGCTTGTACTATGGGCACCAGATGGCTGATAGAATACTTATATACTTTTTTTTGTAAATACATACTTATAATACATAATACAACACCCAGACCCGGAAGAAATATTTGCAGAACATACAAACATTTCTCCCGTAGCGGGAATCGAACCCGCGCCTCTTGCGTCTCAGCCGAGCACTCGCCCGCCTCGCCACCGAGGTCGTCATATATAAGTTTTCTGCCTTCCCTCCGATATTTATAGCATCGAAATTCTGTTGTGTTCTGGACATTCAATTTACTTTAAAAGTAGAAACATTGATGGGTAACGGGTTGTGCGGTCTTATATCCGGCGCAAAATGGTTGCCGGATATTATCAGCTGCTGCTGTCAACGCCTTGTTTACAGTATAGAAAGCGCTGGCTAAAGGAAAGAAAATGAAAAATAAATTCGATGCAGCCGTAGCGACGACGCGACCGTGATATTAAACTGCTTTGTACTTATACATCGTAGGTAGATACATAAAATCACTATTTCCCATAGGGGTAGGCTATAACCGATTTCCATTCGCTATGATCCTGACATAATTTTTTTGCTTCATTCACTCTCATCCTACTATCATACTAATATAAATGCAAAAGTTTGTGTGTGTGAATGTTGTTTATTACCACGTATCCCCGTAACCACTAAACCGATTTTGATGAAATTTGAAATGTTTAGGTTCCAGAATAAAACATAGGCTAATCAAATTTTCGAAAAACGTTGCTTAACTTCAACTAATAACCAGTGCTAATAGCACAGATATATGGGTAGCTACAGGTTCGCAAGCATGCTTTAAAACAATTGCTATTATTTAGGTCGATCCAGATAATTTACAACAACTACCCGCTCGTCTTTCCTCGTAGGTTAAAAAGTTTCTGAATTATAAATGAACATGTATGTGCACTACGCACTACTAACCGCAGTAGCCTAGTTCCTAAATTATACTAACGAACAACTAATTCTCAATTATCATAGCAACATTGTTATCTGTCCAAATGCGCCAAAATATTTCGCACTTTTCACCTTTGACGGCCTCGGTGGCGTGGCGGGCGAGTGCTCGTCTGAGACGCAAGAGGCGCTAGTTCGATTCACTCTGGGGGAGAAAAGTTTGCATGTTCTGCAAATATTATTTTGTTTCGGGTCTGGGTGTTGTGGTACCATGGTACTCGTAGTTTCTGATACCCACGACACAGGGGATCCTAGTGTGCAGTCAGAATTACGTAGGTACGTGACTGTTGGGTGTTATTTATTTATTTTATGTCTAAACGCAGTTTATTACTTATCTCATACCAATAAAACATCATATGATTTAAAAATAGTGACATAAAATTGTAATTGCATATATTTCTAGTAATTACATAAGATAAAACTAGATACCTAATATGTAAAAAATCGTATGCTCTCATGGAACCAATATATTTTGACTTACATGACTATGTAACATTTGATATGCGTGTGAAAGGAGCTGAGATAGTGAGTGATAGAAGATGTAGAGAGAAATATGTTGAGCCGACAACACTCGACAACACCTAGGAATAAAGGCTGGATAATGATGATGATTCAGCCATTAATACCAATTCATTAAAATACTATTATTTACGAGTGTTCCACTGAAATTCGACAGTTCGTTCTTTCGACACGTCGCTAACTTCGAAAAAACATAGTTCGACAAGCCATTGTTTCAACTGAACATTTATTCGACAAAGCATTGGTGGTCTAGTTGGTAGTGATCCCGCCTTCCGATCCTAAGCTCGTGGGTTCAAATCCGGTCGTGTACCAATGGATTTTTCTGTGCGAAAAATTTATATGCGCTATACCAGTATATATATATATATATATATATATATATATATATATATATATTTATACCGCTATACTATAGGGGAGACCTTTGCCCAGCAGTGGGACGATATAGGTTAAAGAAAAAAAAAAAAAAAAAAAAATACCAGTACTCTCAAACGGTGAAGGAAAACATCGTGAGGAAACCCGCAGTTTAGTCAGCTCCGCACGTATTGACCATGTCTTTCCTGTGGACAAGGCTGACTAAGCGGAGAGGATGGAATAGGCGCTGAGCAAGCCTACTCCATCTTAATTCGTCCCGGGCGCTACAGCGTCCCTTTAGTGAAGGTAAAAGTTGCTTCCTGACGCTGTATAAACCATCTACTATAGATGGTAAAAGGCCTTAGTTTAGTTTATATTCGAAAAACATTATTTCGATAGAACATACTTCGACAACATACACCTTCGAAAGACCACTACTTCGACAGACCCTGCTGCGACATGCACTTGTTCAATCAACCTCAATCAATCTTAATCAATTTAATAATTTATCTGTAATCCCGTATCTGATGGATTCTAACCACTCGCTGGAACTAAACTTGTCAATAAGATTTAAAATATGCTTATCTTATACAGGACTCTATTATTATGTACAGAAGGTACATATTCCAAATCGCCCGTGAGAGAATTTGTTATTGAACGCGAACTGGCTACCACGGCTGCAACTACCTATTTCACCACGGCTGGGATAGCATTTAATCGAACATAATTTGTATCCATTGGACGTTTGTGTTAAGCAGATTTAATTTCGATGTAAAAATTGTCAGTTCTATTTTTAAATCACTATACCTAGCTGTTATACTCGCGTAAGAATAAAAATATAGTTTCCAGCACTCAGAGATAGTGTGAGTTACTCGTGAAAGAATCTTCAAAATCTGTTCGGTGGTTTTTACGAACAAACAAAGAAACATTGTTTTAACTAGCCTTTAGGTTATCCCACTTTTGGGTATAGGCCTCTCCCCCTCTTCTTCCACGCATCCTTTTCTCGTGCCAACTCCTGCCAATCTTTTTCAATGTCTACCAAGTCGTCGATCCTGTGCTGTCTTGGTCTACGCCGACGACGTTTGCTGTCTGTTGGCATCTATTCAGTTGCCACTTTAGCCAACATTTGGATACATGCGGGCAATATGACCCGTCCAACACCACTTCAGCTTGGCAGCCCTAATGCTAAAGAAACATAAACTTATAAACTAGCCTTCGTTTGGTACCTAAATAAAAAGTAAAACGACATATTCTTAACATGTTATTTGTTAGTCGCATCAGTTTAGAGGCAAATTGCAAAAGTGATTGTGAAATTATCCTAGCATTTTTTTCTATCGGCATGGGGGTACGACCCTCTGGGCAGGTGGCGTACGTTTAAAGATACAAAACATATATATACAACTTATCGGTAGATTTAAAACTAATGCTTTGACTTAGCATTTGCTAACTTCCGCTTTTATTTGCAGGTCCGAAGGAGATCGCGGTTTTTTATTTTATTTTCTTTTATTTTCTGTATTTCCTTAATCACTACGGCTTTATTAAGAGCCCTCTTATTTTTGGTTTATTTGGTTTTTTTATAAAATACGCCTGGGACTATGGATCAGGCAGGACCGAGCAAGAGCAAGGACGACGATGTAAGTAAAAACTTCACAAGAATAAGATATTTTTACAACAGATGACACTTTTTATTCTGCTACGCAGTTATGTCTACACAAGCCTCTACGTCTCTACGCTGTAGCACTGTCTCTATGCTCTACACACGCTCATGAGTTGAATATTGCACTCGGTAATAATATACAGAGTGTAATCAGTAATGAGACTACTCACTCAAACAATGTATTCAAACCAGCAATAGGCCTTACATCGTGTAATGCAAAGAAAAAAACAACTTGGTATACTATACAACACATTTTTTTCAAAGTAGACTTAAAGTTGGTTCAATGAGGCCGAGTTCAGTTTGTTTACCTGTGAACGAAACTAATAGATGAAGTACTTTACATTTACATGTAGTAGTCGCGGTTGGCGCTCTGCCACGAAACTTATACTAGGGCGTTTGTACACCGCCGCCAGCGGGATAACAAGACGTCAAGACGGCTTCCGATCCTGAGGCCGTGGGTTCAAATCCTTACAACAATAGGTTTTCGGTAAAGGAAAACATTCCGTAGGTACAATATGGGCCTAACCTTATGTTCGATAACTAAATATAATGGGGGGTTAATGATTAGGTACAGTCAGCATCAAAAGTAGATTACTATTTGAGAACATTGTAATGATTTATTGCAAGTAACTAACTGGTATTGAGATAAAATCACTTTCCTTTAACTTATTCTCTACCTTATGATAGCATCGTTTGTCGGTGCCCCACGTTGAGCACCAGTTGAATATTTGAACTCAAGCCAAGCGCACTTCGCTCGCTATACCAAATGAAAATCCTAATCTTAAACTTTTCTACTTGATACCATTGTTTGTCGGCGCCCCACGTTGGGCGCCAGTTGACAATTTGTACTCAAGCCGAGCGCACGTCTTTTGCCACTGAAACTTAATCGTTTTGTTCACTCTTAAAGTTGTTTTGGAACTTTAATCGTCATATACTTTTGTTGCTGACTGTACCATGACTATCACAGTCAAAGAGCACCGACACCTTACTCTATTGACCTACTTATGACCAGGTTTTCCATTTAGGGTGGTGAGTGCTCCCCAATAGGCAAATAAGAACCTGCTGGCAAAAGCGTTCTGTTTGTTAGGGAGGGATGTTAAATGGATGCCACGTTACTTAACTTCTAAACAACCGATGGTGAAAGCAATAATGATAATTAGTGGAACGTCCCGTGACTTTGTCCGCGTTGAGTTTTTTTTTTTCTTAAAATCTTCCTCTTCTCGGTGCTTCTATATGGAGTTGAATATTGAGAATTCTTTTCTTAGTGCACCCCTACACCATAAGATAGAGAAAATTTGTTTTTAAAGTATAAGTAACCATTTTGCTTGTCCTTATATGCCTGTGTCCTATATTCAACTAACAGACGACGGATCATTCCTTATCATAGAAACGTTGTCTCTGTTGAAAAGCACCATCTATTTTTTGACCAAAAACCAAAGTAGTTATAGTTGTGAACGATCCTTCGTTCGATAGCATATATCAGAACCGGGTACTCATTTCAAAATCTTGAAGTAGTCTTACAAGGTCTGTGAGCTACTTAATATCTTTTATTGAATAGTGAAGAGGGATAAAACAAAAAGTTTCGATAACCACGAAAAATATTGAAAAAGTTGTGGAGACAAGTTTATCTGAAGAGCAAATATAACAGACAATGAGAGCGGAGTTTCAACAAAATTACAAATTATTTTCGTTTATAACTATAACTAGCATTAGCAGCTCTACTCGTGCTGTACCCGGATAAAAAGTATCTTAGTGTCGTGACTCTCGTGACACATCTGCTTATAGTACGGCACTGAAAGTTTGACTAAATATGCTCGCAGTATTTTTTCAGTAACCCATGACACATGAGCCGAAATGATGTTAATAAGTTATTCCAGGTCATAAAATATGTATATTCCCAATTTAAATCGTTACGGAGATGAGTGCGAACAAACACAGTCATATAGTTTAGCATTTGTAATATTAGTGTGATTATAATTCACAGTATACTTCTCTGCTAGACTGGGAGTAAAAAAAAAACATAAAATGCGTCCAACGACTTCTCTCCCCGAGAATGTCGTAAAAGTCAACTAAGGGATAGTTCTCTCCAACATGATGGACCGACCATCTATATAGGCGATGGGCTGATCACCTGTCACTATGGTTTACCATCCATCTTAGGATTTTGAATCAGGAGTTGCTGCAAGTTTTCTTATGATTTCTTGTGGCTGTGCCCACCACGTTAGGGATACGGGCGTGATAATAATATGTATGTATATCGAGAGCTAGCTTCGTACAGATTATTAACAAAATAATAGAACCGGTCAAGTGCGAGTCGAATGTACCATCGTAAATGTACACAAATGTTTATTTTATGGAGCCCCCATTTAATTTTATTATTTGTTGTAATAGCGAATAGAAATACAAACTCTGTGAAAATTTAAATTCTATCAATTACGGTTCATGAAATACAACCCGATGACAGGCGGACGGAGAGCGGAGGCTTAGTGATAGGGTCCCGTTGGAACTCTCCGGGTATGGATGTTGAATTTCCATATTATTATTTTTTTTTTTATACCACTAAGTAAAGTATTAAGTATTTTTAAGTATTCCCAAAGAGGGTTGACGTCAGGCAGGCGGCCGGTCATAAAACACCTTAGCCAAAACTCTTACAGCATAATCCAAGGATCATGCTGTGCCGACCCGACATAGAGAGGTATAAGGGCAGGAAGATGATGATGATTTTTACGCCACTAAGCTGGCACACAAGCATGCGGCCGACCTGATGGAAAGCGGTTACCGCAGCCTATTGGCGTTTGCAACACCAGGGGTATCATCAAGCACGCGTTGGCGACCCTGCAAAAAATTCAGCACTAATGCTTTCTGCAACCATACTATACGCTAATAGTAGGTAAATATCTAAAAATATAAAAATAATCCCTCGCTGCAACGCGAACAATGGAGAAAAAAGTACGCGACTAAGTCCTCTTATATAACTTCAAAGGTGCCGTAACACAGCGAGCGAGGCATGTCACGCCCAGCTATAGGATCTTGACAGTTATACCACTTTGACTCCCTCTAGCTCCGAAGTACCTACTTAGCCATTTAGTAGGTAGCTATTATCCAGTTCTTTAGTTAAATGACACAGACGGCTTCTCTGTCTACCAATTTGTTCGTTTCTTAGTATCAGAAATAAGCAGAATTTCGTCAATTTGTATTGCTTCAAAATGTTTTCTTTTCAAATATTTTTTCTGTAAAGATAAACAAAAGTACCTACACACTTTTGTTTATCTTTACAAAATAATGTTTCGCTCTGGAAAATGATATTTATTAGATATAAGGTAATATTGTAGGTATGTTTTTTTGCGTCTGTTTCTTGCTCAAGTGTGGACTATGTGTTCTTACATCTTACACACCTTGACAACTTTGTCAAGCCATTAGTACCTAACATATTATGTCAACGAATATTATAAAAGATTATAAACTAGTTTACCCGCGCGGATTTTTTGAGGGTTATTTTGAAAAAAGATTTGAAGCTAGTTGCTTTTATTAAAGTTTCTAAGGGATATATTTTGGCGCCGGCAACTACAAAAGCCATGAATATGTCATCGTAAAATTGTAAATACCGTTAGATTATAATCTATATCGCGAGATTGTAAACTGTCGAAAGATTGTGAACCGTAACATACTGCTTACAATTTAACTA
Source organism: Scotopteryx bipunctaria (assembly GCA_949320045.1). Classification (NCBI taxonomy): domain Eukaryota; kingdom Metazoa; phylum Arthropoda; class Insecta; order Lepidoptera; family Geometridae; genus Scotopteryx; species Scotopteryx bipunctaria. The sequence goes on from OX439440.1 coordinate 3,876,115, forward strand.
TTTCAAATTTGTGGCGCTTCGGCGGTCGCTGCCGCGGTTAGATTATAATTTCGCGAGATTGTAAACTGTCGAACATCTACTTACGTCTAAATTAGTAGGTTAGATTAATTGAGAGCAGTATGTTACGGTTCGCAATCTTTCGACAGTTTACAATATCGAGAGATAGGTTATAATCGAACGGTATTTACAATTTTACGGTGATACACGAAATGCAATATAGCTGAGCTCGATGCATAGTGTTAGTTTTGTTAGTTTCGTGTCTCAATAATTTATAGACTCGCGGTCGGCTTCAACATTCTAATAGATGCATATTATGCATGGTGTACTATTTTACATACTGCCTGACCTTACGGCGATGTTTTTGCATACAATCCCCATCGAGTTGATTCGCTAGGGGAAAATATCCCGCAACACATGTCTCGTCACGTCACGTGTCGTGTCCACCTACCCAACTATACTACATAATGTAGTTCAAAGGTACATTGGAGACACAATATAATTATATACCTAAATACAATAAAAAACTACTTAAGGAATCCTTATAAGGCTTTTATTTAACTTTGGACGATATCTCGAAAACTATAAGCAATAGGTAGGGGGTGCTCGAACAAATGTCGTAGAGGATGGTGCAATACAAATGCCAAAGGTGTTCGTTTTTTTTTATAAAGTGTATACAAACAAATAAAACGTAGAATTTGAGCTAGTTTTTAGAATGCAAATTGACCGGCATCTCCTGATAAAACATTGTTTGAATTATACGCCTTCAGAATCATTGGACCCAATCATTTGGACCCAAGGATTTATTTAGTCGAGCCACGCAGCACGTCATAGTCTTAGCCGATTTATAGCATTGCACTGAATGCTTCCAGGGTTCCCAGGCTTCCAGTCTTTCAAGGTTTCCAAAGAAAGTCGTTAAAACATTCTTATACAATAAATCTGAAAAAAAAAATACAATTCTGGATATACACTATTAGTATTTGGCAAGTAGTGCTTGTATTTGATTTGTGGGATGGCCCCTTCGGCTACAAACCATATTCATGTTATTTTAATAAAAATATGTAATTCCATCGAATAATTTTATACACAAATCTCAGAATACAGAATTGAACAAAAACGATGATTTTATTCCTGCATTGCAAACGTTTCATAGATTTGACTTTCTCAAAATTTGTCATAAGTCGGTCATAAAATTTAAATCAAAGAAGGTTTATGCGTTATCCTGATTATCCCTTTGCATCCTAATTCATTTTGGGGTCGATTTCAAGGATAACAAGTAGCCTTTATGTTATTCTAGTGTATATATTCTACCTCTGTAATATTTGCTATATTATCTTAATCCGTTCAGCCGTTTGGGCGTGATTCAGGCACAAACATACATCGTAACATCCACACAAACTTTTGCATTTATAATATTATAGCGGGAATAGGATAAGATAAAATAAACCTTATGATTATTAAGTACATTATTTTATGCAAGTGAAAGGGATTTTAATAAATACGATTCAAAATATAACAGGGAAAATGTTTGGATATGACAGCTTCGTTAAGATGATCATAGAAGGAAAGGTAGACGAAGGTAGCGAGAAAGAAGAAGACCGATAATTAGTTATATCAGCCAGATAAAGGAGAAAGTCGCTGTCATGTCGTATAAAGAAGTAAAAGAAACAGCATTGGAGAGGGAAAAATGGAGGAAAATTCATCATTACATCGATAAGAGTTAGCTCTATACTAATATAATATCATGTACCTGTTACCATGGTCCACCATATCCATCTTGAAACTTGAATCTGGGGTGGTTGCAAGTTTTCTTATGATTACTTGTGGTTTTACTCACCCCCTTAGAGATAAAGGCGTGATAATAGTGTATGTATGTATGTTATAATATTAGTACAGTTTTTTGTGAGATTTTAAATTGTCATTAATTTCGGAAGCCTGCGTCGGCAATGTTTTATCGGCGTCGGCTATAGTTATTTTATTGAATACTAGCTGCCGCTCGCGGCTTCGCTCGCGTGTTACCCGGATAAAAAAGACTATATGTTAATCCAGTACATGCACTATGTATATTCAAAGTTTCATTCAAATCCGTTAAGCCGTTTAGGCGTGATTGAGGCACAAACATCCAAACATCCTCACAAACTTTCGCATTTATAATATAAATAAGATATTACAGCGCCACTGATGCGTTCTGCTCGTAAACAGTAAACTTCCACTAATATAGACTAATAAAGCTGTTCAACGGTGAACAACGACTCTGCCTTCTAGTAAAAAACGTGCACCATATTTGACGACCTCGGTATCAGTGTGTAGTACCCGGCTGAGAAGCGGCAATATCCGTTGCGGGAGAGATTTTTCAGACATCAGATGCATGTTTAGGAAAACATCCGGGTCAGGGTGTTATTGTGCCATGGTACGTAGTTTCTGATACCCACGACACAGAGAATCCTGTGGGGTCAGACTTTTGGGAATATATACAGGCTACATACTGAACTACACACGAACTTCTAACCAAAAGTCAATATTTGAATGATAACGTCACCAGAACACTTCGATTTTATACGAATTCGTTACAACTGTACAAAACATAAACTGTAAAGAACAGAAAACGCATAAATAGTTCTTAGACATTAATTTACGACAAGACAGTTAACTTGGCATCTCTTCAATTTTAACAATTGACAATGTCATTATATCAACCGGGTCGTCAGCAGCTCTCTTTTTCTTGCATGGCTGTGGGTAAGGCTTGGAAGAATAGGGGTAAGGGCTCAAACTGGAACTATTTCATGATTTTTGATTTGTTGGAATTGGCGGAGACACCGCCCCGAATAGCAGAATAACTACCTAATGAAACATTTGAAAATTTGCATTATTAATTCTAAGTTCGCGGGATCAGCTAGCTCTACAATAAGCTTTGCTGCATGGTGGATAATTATTAAACTGTTAATCTTCATAACATAGCTATAATTAATTTTCAGTTATCTAGATTAGCTTTCTTATCCAGTTCCGATAGCACCAGTTTCAGACAGCCTCGTATTCACTTGACGTCTGGCGAAGTTGCGCGACATCGCTCGACATCGAACGACATCTCTAGCGACATGTGGCGCAGGATGTTTGTTCCCTAGTAAATATGAGGCCCATCGCTGTCTGATTGTCTCGTGAGAATGTGGGATCGCTTTATGACTTCGTTCTTAGAGCGTTTTGTATGTTCATATTTCACTAACAATCTGGTCTTTGTTGATACTAAAACTCTCAGCTTCAATATTAGGAACGAAAAGAATATAATTTCTGTGTTTCGCCAACTCTCACCGTTTTATACGAAAATGTTAGTGTCAGCTGACGAATGACTCACACGGGCGGTTTGCAAGCGTTTTTAACGGACTTCAATTTATTTGAAAGGTGTATAATAGTGACCAGTGTCATCCCGAATGTTCAATGCGATGTGCATGCGTAGAGACTCTTTCTTTCCATTGAAGTCTCGCCTCAAAGTGGCTCTTTTTGTGCACTATATGATTAATAATTAGTTGGTATAGGATTGCCCCGAATAGTTTTTCTGTCAACATGGAGAAGATTTTTTTACTTTTTAACCTCTCGCCGCTATTGTATTACAGTAGGTACATTTACGAATCGCTTCGCTAGAAACACGCTCGCAAAACGCCAGTGTATTAACAATCTAGTTAATTTTATCATTCCAAAAAATGTGAAGATAGGTATTTAATTTCACGTATCATTATTTGTAACGGATTCATTAGCTATTAACTAAGGGCCGATTTCACCCTTCAAACTGAATGGCGTTCAACACTAAACTGAGTTCAAGAGATGACAAATTGTATGAAAACTGTCAGTAGTGACACACTTTGAACTCAGTTTAGAAGCCAAACGCCGTTCAGTTTGAATAATGAAATCAGACCTAAATTAGCAACTGGTGCTTATCTCAGTAAAAATATAACCGATGGCCTCCGATATTAAATAACTTTTCAAGTTGAGGGCACTTCTTATAGAAAGTTAAGTATCAAAAGCTTATTTAAGGATGAAACAATAATTATACATAATCTTGATAATGAAATATTTGACTTGCTAAATGTGGGTTCCCAGTGGCCAGAAGGGGACCCAGGCAATTAGAATCAGAATCAGAATCAGAATCATTTATTTGCAACAAACTAAAACTAAACTAACTTATATAATATAATTATGGAACAGTTGCAAATTGGTCCCAACTCAGCATGTGCAGGTTGAAACAACCCACGCTGGTCTTCCGTTGGGACCTTTGATTACCGTTAATTCGATTCATAGGATTGTGAGGACATCTTTGGCTTTGTCGGGGAAAAATAACTACCTACTAAAAAATGTAATAGTTAAATCTATCAACCTCCAACCTATCAACATTAGAGCACTGGTGGTATAACAGCCTTCCAATCCTAAGGCCGTGGGTTGAAATCCGGTCGTACACCAATGAAGTTTTCTGTTCGAAAAAATTATGCCCGCTTTGCCTGGTGAATGAAAATATCGTGATGAAACCGACATGTCTTAGAACCTAAAAAGTTCGAAAATATGTGTCAAGTGCACAAAAGGAGCCTTAGAGACGCACATTAAATCTTTTCATCACACCTTGCAGTCACTCCTGATTCAAAAGTATCAAGTTTGATAAGGTGAACCATGGTGACAGGTGATCTGCCCATTGCCCGTATAATAGGTCTATCATGTTGGAGAGGATACTACCTACATGTAATACACTCAATATTTGAAAGCACTTGAAATGGACAAACAAAAAAGTAAAATAAAAAGCATTCGTACTCATTAGCAAATCAGACGCGGGTCACGTAGGTACTCAACTCCTTAAACATTTTTGCGGTTACGAATATGGTGGTACGAACTTAGGTAGGTACGGATATTACTCAACTCTAAAAACATTGGTATTGAATAATAATAATAATAATTTCTTTATTGCTTTTTAGGGTACATCTACATTTAAATTTCAGCTCTACCTACCAAACTATGTTTAAAAACTTGTATTTTGTGTACTAGTGCCTTCCCTTACGGTTACATTTATCAATTTACTTAATAACAAAATAATAAATTTAATATTGAAATTTTAAGAAGATAACATTTAAGATTCAAAACAATAAAACTGCATTTAATTATATATATTTTTAAGGTGTAAAGTTGTATGTCTGACGTGTATGTGTGTATGTATGTGTGTCTGTTAAGAGTTTCATGGTTTCAAAGGATGCAGCTGTTCTTAAGTTCTTAAATACAAATATTAGTTTTCTATCGTGAGGTAGAACTGTCTGTAAATGCACATTCCAAGAGATATACCTATAAAAAGAGCTTAACCTGACCGACTGACTGATTCATCATCGCCGAGCCGAAACCGCTAAAACTTGCAAGGTAGCTTTTATAGCAAAAGCACCCACTAAGGCGGAATTTTTCGAAATTCAACCCCTAAAGGGGTGAAAAAGGATAAAACGTTGGTATGGAACTTTTTAGCGCGTGGTGCGGTTTGCTTGAAACTCGGTTCGCATACTTAAGATGCAAAATAAATGGATACGTGTTTCAGGATTTTTCAAAACAACCCTTAAAAAGGGGTGTAATAAGGTGTCAAAGTTAGTATTGAAACTTTTTAACGGGCGGTGCGATTGGCTGGAAACTCGGCTCGGATACTTTAAATGCAAAATAAGTGGATACGTGTTTCAGGATTTTTCAAAACAACCCTTAGAAAGGGGTGTAATAAGGTGTCAAAGTTAGTATTGGAACTTTTTAATAGGCGGTGCGAATGGCTTAAAACTTGATTTGAAATCTAACGCGTACGAAGTCGTGGGCGACAGCTAGTCATCTGTATGTACCCTTAAATATTTGATATTAGAAGTACGAGACACAGGAGTACAGTTTTATCTATATTTATATCTCTAACTATCATTAAATTGTCGTGTGTTGATAGAGTCAGTAGTAAGTTAATCAGATTACTAAAAAAATTTCAGGATTTCTTGTAGATGGGGAGCGGATAATGTAATAGTGGATATTTAATTTAATATAAATGATGACTCCATCATTTTGACTAAAATGGTTTGATTTATAATAGTGTGTATGTTGTGTATATTGTGATGTTTTTATGGATTGACATCTGAAATAAATGAATAATAATAATATAACTAGGTACTACAATTTTCAATTACTGGTAAATTAACAATCTTGCTTAGCCAGCATTCGATAAGTATAATTACGTCGCAGCTTATCTTATCCCTATTCTCATTAATAACAAAATTAATTCGTTAAAATTGCTATTTATGCTCCATATATTGACGTGAAAAATTAGAAGGGATTTATATGTATGTGCTTATGTATTTATTACAATCTTGCGGAGAGCAAAAAGAGACTTGGATAATTATTGAATCAAATATTTATCTAAATACAATCTTACTTCTTACTTATATTATAAATGCGAAAGTTTGTGAGTTTGGATGTTTGGATGTTTGTGCCTCAATCACGCCTAAACGGCTGAACGGATTTGAATGAAACTTGGAATATACATAGTACATGTACTGGATTAACATATAGGCTATTTTTTATCCGGATACCACGCGAGCGAAGCTGCGGGCGGCAGCTAGTACAATATAATTTGTGAGCAAAAAATCACTCTCGATAGCTAGGTAAATGTCTGACCGAGCAAAATCGCGAAGCAGCTGCACAAAGCTCACTAAATCCTCGCTTGGTTAGGACGTGCCTCGCCCGCAGTTTGCGAGTTTTCCTCGGGCGAGGCAAATCCCGACTAAACTGCTATTAACACCTTTCTCATTGTTGACAAGTACTTAGTAGCATGCTCGAATCCTATCCCCTAGTACCATCGCCTTCGTATTTTTTTTAATATATAAAAGTAAAATGTATTTTTAAACTCACGACGATCCTTGGATCATGCTTTGCCAACCCCACATAGAGTGGGATAAGGGCAGGAAGATGATGATTATGATAACGATATAGTATGAGTTGTCTACATAAAAATGATACTAATATATTTGTTCAGGTGCTTAGTGTTTATTTTATTATTCTGTTCAGCGTTTTGAGACGTGCGTGCGGATCGTAGTGGCGGTTGTACACCTAGTGAGCGGCAGTGTGGCCAGATATAGGTGGCGAGATTTCGTCAACACATGAAATAACAAAAAGCCATAACAATATTGCAAAAAAAAAAACTGCATCAATAACAAAAATCTTCCTTGAAATATCAGCAAAAAAATTTAAAAAGCCAGTGTTAAAAAATCGGTTCAGTCGTTTTAAGGGAAATGGTAACAGACAAACACACAAATAAATAATAGTATGTTTATTTATTTGTGTGTTTGTCTGTTACCATCTGTCACCTCTTAGACCAAACACATACACCTCCGTTCCGTCGTGGGTAAATGCAGCGCTTTCCTAGGCGCTTTACACACACGCCGCCGAACGGCGCGATTCCCGTCAGAAATAATCGACTCATGGAAAGGCCTTTTACCATCTATAGTAGATGATTTATATAGCGTCAGGAGGCAACTTTTACCTTCACAAACGGGACGCTGTAGTGCCTGGGATGAATTAAGATGGCGTAGGCTTGCCCTGCACCTATTCCATCCTTTCAGCTGAGTCGGCCTTGTCCACAGGAAAGACATGGTCAATACGTGCGGAGCTGACTAAGCCGCGGGTTTCCTCACGATGTTTTCCTTCACCGTTTAAGAGTAGTTGGTAAAGCGCACATACATTTTTCGCACAGAATAATCCATGGGTACACGACAGGGTTTGAACCTACGACCTTAGGATCGGAAGGCGGGGTCCCTACCAACTAGACCACCAGTGCTTTCATGGAAAGACGCATGAATTCAGTACATTTTGAGCTGAGACCCGCCATATAGACATAGTACCGAGCGGGGCGCTCTTTGGTGTGTCCTAACCATTCCGATTATTTTCAGGAAAAAACAAAAGTTCTGGCCTTGCTGGCTAGCATCAAAAGAAATGGCATCCCCAACCTGTACGGATTCGACGCCGTGCAGATGTGTACTGGAGCAGAGGCCTTACTGCGTCTGCTCTACAACGTGGAAGCTACCAAAAACTTTTTCACCTTCGGCACAGGTGAGTTTAGACTAAATCGAAATAAGTCTATTAGCAACTGAAAGGACTGAACACTGAGTTGACGGTTGATAGAGGGTAATGGAAGAGAGTATGTTGTACCGACCCCAGTTTAGGATGAGAGCAGGGAACTATAAAAAGAAACATTAAACAGTTACATTGTATAAAAACTATTACGGTTCATGAGATACAGCCCGCTGACAGACGGACGGACGGACTGCGGATACTTTAATAGGTAATAGGGTCCCGTTGGCACTCTACGGATGCGGAACCCTAAAAACTAATGCAATATGGTATGATTTATGTTTTACTACTTTACTTACTAATTTTTACTTACTAAGGGTCTGCCATCTATATTAGAAGATGTATACCGCGTCACGAGGCAACTTTTTTCCTACACCAACGGGACGCTGTAGTGCCCGAAATGAATTTAGGTGAAGTAGGCTTGCCCAGCATTTATACCATCCTCTCGATTTAGTCGGCCTAATACACAGGAAAGACATGGTCAATACGTGCGGAGCTGACTATGCTGCGGGTTTCCTCACGATGTTTTTCTTCACTGTTTGAGAGTACTGGCGTGCAAATATTTTTTTCGAACTGAAAAATCCATTGCTGCACGACTGAGCTTGAACCCGTTACCTTAGGATCAGAAGGTAGGACCGGGGGTGCTACCACTAGACCACCGCAGTGCTCTCTAACTCTACTTCTACTACTTGTGTCACTTCTTTCGAACCATTATGGTGAATGTATTTTAAAGTGCGTCTTAAAGGTCCCTTTCGTGCACTTGACACATGTTTTCGAAATTTTAAGGACAAGTGTGAGTGTTTATTTTAAGGACTAGGCACTCATAGTGTTCTGCTCAGTTGCAGCAGATATTTAAAGGTATTTACAAGATTTAAACACGTTGCTGTCAGTGTGACATAAAGTCAAGGGTTCTCGACATAAATATAGATAATGACGTCGTCAAGGGTCCCTTCATCGGGTGGGGGTACCCCCATTCTGTTGATTCGCTGACTACGCACTCGCTGACAGTTTGAAATATTCTAAAATGAATTATTTAGCAAATTATTGGAGAGGTAGTTCCGTTTTGAACAATTAAACAAACGATTTTATCGTTTTCACTGGTAGGATTGTCACGATTAAATTTAAAAGATCGCTGTTTTAACCCGTACACGTACATGGTCTACATATTTTGGGCTAGTCTAGTTTATTACTTATGCCTACATCACTAAATACATAAACATGTCGTGACTTTAGTCAAAGCCTAAATGAGATATCAGGGTTCAACACATTAAAAAACTGAACCCTTAACTGATCTCTTAACTGGTCTGGTACTGGTCGAGCGACGGCCTTTATCGTCGAGACGCATAAGGCTCGGGTTCGCGACACGGCTATGCAAATATTTCTTCCAGGTCTGGTACAACACGCCTCGACACAGGTAATCCTAATGTGGTGTCAGAACTATGTACTCGTATGTGCCTGTTGGGTAATATAATTATTAATGTAAAAGTAGGGATAATATCTTCTCCAACATGATGGACCATTTATATGGGCGACGAGCTCATCACCTGTCACTGTGGTTCACCATATCCATCTTGGGACTTCGAATGAGGAGTGGTTGCAGGTATGATTGCTTATAATTCTGCCCACCCCATTAGGGATATGAGCGTAACAATATGTATATATGTATTATTATTGATATTTGACTGTTGACCATTTTATGATAATGAAAGATCCGTCGCCCGTTATTAGGGTATTAGTACCGGGCACAAATCTGAGGTAGTGCCTCGTGCAAAGCTTCGTAGGTACTTATCTGCCCGCTTCGATACGACCCCAATTCGATTGAGCCATTGGAGATAAGATGTCCTCAACCCCAACTTGGGTACCTTCTAAATACACACCTTAAGTAAACTAACTCCATATCTCAGTTTAACAGTAAATTCTCAATTTAGATATACATTATAGATTAGTGAATCGCCCAGTAACTTTATTGAGATGTTGAGTATTTTGTCTCATAAACTATTCATAAGATCCTTTCACCACACTAGTTCTAAATAACAAGTGACACGACTAGATAGATTCGTAAGATGCCTTCGAAAGAGGGTTATGGGAGTTTAGGACAGGGATGCGTGGAAATCCATGAGGGGGAGCCCTTGCCCAGCGCAGCGGTGGGACCTTTAAATATCAATTTAAATTTTATTTCAATTTCAATAAGCTTTTATTAACAATGATAAACTAGTTTTACAGAATAAAGTCGGTCCCGACGTCTAAGTCGTTAAGCCATGACGGAGGCCTTCAGGCGGCCTAAAAACTCCGTCACTAGAGTTGACCACTAGCTCATACGAACATACATACATACATAGAATAAAGTATAGGTATATATGTATTTATGACACTCGTAGTCGGGCTGTAGATGACGATAGGTCACTAGTCACTAAGTCACTACTTCTTTCAAACTAGTGTGGTGAAAGGATTTAAAAAGCTCCTCAGAGGGTCCTTTCGTGCAATATACGATGATGACAAACACTGCGTCTCCGTTGATATACCCTCCAAGTTTCATAGGGACTTACGGTTGAGGCTGTGTGTTTAGTTGTCAGTCAGTTAATCAGTCAGTTGGTAACGTAAGAGTTTGTATAGTGTGACGTCCGAGCCGTCAGAAACGTTTCCGTCGAGCACCCTGTTACAGCACGACACAGTGCTGAAGAGACCCGATAAACGTCATCAAAGAAGACCAGTGGTTTCATTCCAATCCTGTACCCAGTTCCGTAACAATATTAAGATACATTGATAGATTTACCTTTCCGCAAACTGAGCTTAATTGGCTTAATTGAATTACACTGATATAAAATGACGCAGCTAGTAACTCACCTCGGATCGTGTTTGACGCTGTCGGGATAATTAAGTAGTCTACCTATTTCGGAATTCGTTTATTGGAACGAATAATATAATGGGTTCGTATTGACGAGGAACCCATTTTATTGTAGACTACCATCATCTTGTTATTGCAAGAATCAACTTGTTATTGGGCTTGGTAAAATGTAGTAGATAGTTATTCTAACTACGTATTTCAAAGCGGAGCACTCTTTACTCTAGTCTGAAAAAACCCATACTATAAGGAAGTGGTATTGATACCTACAGTTCTCGTGAAATGACGAGACGACAGACAATTGGGGCTTGCAAGAAATAATAATTTGGCGTGATAGCATCATTCACATTTTAAATACAACTACAAAACTTAATCCTTTCAACTTAAAAAATAATGCTTTTCAAATGCTGTAATAAACTCTGCTATTAGAAAGTAACCATGCTCTTCACACTACATAAATTATTATCTGACAATTTTAATAAAGCTGAAGGCTGGCATAATAAGAAAAACTAAGGCTTTTACTATCTATAGTAGATGAGCGTCAGGAAGCAACTTTTTTTCACTAACGGGACGCGGTAGTGCCCGGGACGAATTAGGAAGGACAAAACTGTGAATAGGTTAGCTTTTTATTGTTAAGAGAGCACTGGTGGTGACCCCGCCTTCTGATCCTAAGGTCGTGGGTTCAAACCCGGTCGTGTACCAATGGATTTTTCTGTGCGAAAAATTTATGTGCGCTATACCAGTACTCTCACAACGGTGAAGGAAAACATCAGCTCCGCACGTATTGACCATGCCTTTCCTGTGGACAAGGCCGACTAAGCTGAGAGGATGGAATAGGTGCTGGGCAAGCCTACTCCATTTTAATTCGTCCCGGGCACTACAGCGTCCCGTTTGTAAAGGTAAAAAATTGCCTCCTGGTGCTGTATAAATCATCTAATAGATGGTAACCTTAGTATTTAGAAAATATGATCTCATAATTTTTTATACAAATTTCCAATATAAAAACCACAGTACCGATTTTTTGAATCAAACGTGAGTAAATATTTATTCTGAAATATCTAGAACTATTTAATTTGTAGATTGTTATTTGATTTTGTATAAAACAAACAGGTGCTTGTTTATAAAGACTTTACAAAGCGTCCGTCTGTGGCCTATTTGGCAACATTCTAAGTAGAACTTGGGTAGGCTGGTGGTCCAGGTTTCACTACCTACTTCTGCTAGTCGTGTTAGTTCGAATCAGCGTTGTAAGCCATGACGGAGGCCTTTAGGCGGCCTAAAAATTCCGTCACAAGAGTTGGCCACTAGCCTGATGGAGTAGGCTTGCCTAGCACCTATTCCATCCTCTCAGCTTAGTCGGCCTTGTCCACAGGAAAGACATGGTCAATACGTGCGGAGCTGACTAAGCCGCGGGTTTCCTCACGATGTTTTCCTTCACCGTTTGAGAGTACTGGTATAGCGCACTTAATTAATAATAAATAAATAACAGCCAACAGTCACATACATAGTCCTGACCCCACACTAGGATTCCCTGTGTCGTGGGTATCAGAAACTACGAGTACCATGGTACCACAACACCCAGGCCCGGAAGAAATATTTACAGACCATGCAAACATTTCTTCTGCAGCGGGAATCTAACCCGCGCCTCTTGCGTCTCTGCCGAGCAATCGCCTGCCACGCCACCGAGGCCGTGTTCTTCAACGGCGAACCTCAACTCCTTACATAAGAGCGAATATGCCTGAATTACGTAGTATACTGAATTCAATGTAGTATGATAACGGTAATAAAATAAGAATTACCTCTACATTATTACGAAAGCCGATTACGACCCCAATTGAATGGGCATAAAACATATTTTCCTTTTTTTTAATCTCTAAACATGTTTAGATCTAGTGGTAGCGACCCCGTCTTTTTATTCTAAGGCCGTGGGTTCAACTTCGATCTTGCACCAAAGGATTTTTCGGTTGATATACCAGTACTCTCAAACGGTGAAGATCGTCGCGAAGAAAGCCGCGCCTTAAACAGCTCCTCAATTATTGATTATGTATTTTCTGTGGATAAGGCCGACTAAGATGAGAGTATGGTATCTCTATGGTATGGTATAAAGAAAACATATAAAAAAATAGTTGATGATTACATACTCGTATTTCTTAAGTTTTAGCACTGATGTAAGAGTACTTTCGTTGTTATACTGTGACAGGCGGTGACACATTTTATTCCAGGCTGTACCTAAATACAATAATATATTCCTATTCTTATTCATAAACATACAACACGCTGCTAAAACTAAAACACAAAAAAAATCTTTCAAACTCGGAAGAACGCAACCCACGCACTCCAAAAAAGATTTGATATGTCCACATTTTGTCAGCAAATGGTCCTTATTCTCTTTTTAACTAAGCCCTTTCATGGCTTGGGACAGTTTCAATTAAACGCACGAATCTGACAGAAACGTATCTTTGCTGTCAGTAGGCTTGACAAAGAACATGCCAAGACTGAATCTACCATGAACTGTACCAGGCTGTATTCGCTAGCAAAACTTGACCAAAACATTCTGCGAAATCATGGACGAGTAAACTGTTCTGTGGCGCTGTACACGTTTTGATACATATTTTTATAGTACAGTCGCTAGCGGATAGTCTTCGAAAACTCATAGTAAACACACAGTTCGATTTTGAGTTTATTGTATGAGCTATTAATATTTCTTACGCCGCTGTAAAAATAGCCTTAAATGAAGATAACGGTTGCAGGCTTTTTTTTAATTTATAAGTGCTTGCCATTTATCTTCTTCGGGTTGGCCATTTTGCCCTCGGTCATGAATGGTCTACTTAAGACACTGCGCAGATTTTATTACTCAATAAGACATATTTATCGACAGACTATAGGTACGGAGTATCAACAAAACTATTCGAATTTATTTTTTTCTCTGCGCCTTTGAGGCGCACTTAAAATCCTTTCACCGCGCTGGTTCGAAAAAACTAATGACACCACGAATAGTAGTAGTAGTAATAGTAGTCTGCTGGACTGGAAGTAAAGGAAAAAGATAGAATGCGTCCAGTTCCTGTAAAAGTCGACTAATGGATAGTATTCTCTCCAACGAACATTATGGACCATCCATATGGGCGATGGGCTGATCACCTGTCACCAAAGATCACCATAAACATCTCTGGACTTTGAATCAGGAGAGGCTGCAAGTTTTCTTATGATTACTTTTGACTCTGCCCATTCCTATCCCTAATTGATACGGGCGTGATAATATGTAGGAAAGCAGGAATATATTAATCGCTCGTATTTTTGTACGTATGAGTCCATAATATGATTAATTTTTAAAATTACAGATGTAACCAGACAGGAAGCCATTATAGAACTGATCTACACCGAAGCTTCTTACATACATACCCTCAGAAAAGTCGTTTACGTAAGTACCAAAGTTTTCTACTTATTTTGTTTATTCTCTCTATAGCTTAGATCGTTATTTATGTATGAAGTTAATAGTCACGTACTGGGGCCTTGTTCACTATAACCGCATGTGAAGAAACGCTGACATGTTTGTGGATTCCCCGTGTTGTAGTATTCCATAAGACAATTTGGTATTGCAAAAACACGACGAGGCGCGTTACAAACAAGTTACGAGGAGTTTCGTTTGATCATAGAGAATAAGGGGCCAGGTATATTCTTAATTTGTTCCAAATCCGTCCAGAACTTACGCCGGGATTGAGGCACGTACAAACCTCCTCACAACGGATTTCTATTAGTAGATAAGACTGTTATAGTATACTAATGTCATTCTTTAAATAATTACAATAAATTCGACAGCTGCAAATACAAGACTAGTTTGGAAATTACACGGCTTATTGCGCTCTGTTTGACGGAAAGTCTGTCTTATGGTGCTCATTGAGGCATACCCTAAGCTAGATAAAATAATGGACTGCAAATTAGAATAGGTACCGAACACTTTATTCTAAAAATATGGCAAAGTAAGGTCTTGCGCATTATTCAAGAAAACTCAAAATGCTCGGTTCTCTTCCGCTCGAAATAACGATTTCAAAACAATAACTCCATACCTTGAAAAAGCCTAATAAGATCCCATAAATATTAAAATATGATCACCTTTAGGATAATGCGGATAATTTTGAAAACAATGAACATTACTAGCAATTACATAAACGTTGAAGTGTATGGTTGTCAGGAAGGCTCAGAAAGACTTAATAAGGCCCACGAACCCATTTTTGGCCCTGAGCGTCGAAATGAAAGCTAAGAATCCATTGGATTAAGAACATAACTTAATGGAAATATTTTTTTTTTGTATTTCTAGACTTTTGTAAATTCAAGGTAGAAGCCTAGATAACATAGCGCGAACAAAATTGCGATTAGAGAACTAAGCTAGTACGATAATTTCTGAAAAAAGCCTGTCTCGAGAGCCTTTCGATTAAAAAAAAAACAATCGAAGAATACTCTAAATCGAACTTTGCGTCTTTGAAATAAGGTTGATAATGTAATTTAATTGTTGGTTAAACACGCGGATTCGTCGTAGTCGATCCCAAACTATGTTCGCCGTTTAGCAAAAAAATCTAATCGCTCTTCGCTATCCGTGTCTAACATTCCGTGGAATGGAATCCAGCTCACCTTGATCGGATTTTCGAATTATATTTTCGAAACTACCACTAAATCTAAATATTTATTATTGTTTCAGATATTCATAGCAGTTGCTCATTTTTTACAATACCATGGCGCACTCAATAAATTGGAAACCAGAGTTTTATTTTTAAACATGCCAGATATTTTAAATGCAAACTTAAGATTTTGGGAGAAAACCCTCTATCCCATGCTTGCTGACGCGAAGAAAAACACAGAGTAAATACCGCCTATAGATCTACCTAACTTACACCTAATACTCATTCATATAACGCAATTTCTAGATTTCTCCCTATATTTGTAGGGTAGTGGATTTTCTTTTCTAAAAATGTACATTACCAGTACTCCCAAATAGTGAAGGACAACATCGTGTAGAAACCAGAGTGTAGTAGTAGTAAAATCTAAAAGTTTGAAAACATATGTCAAGAGTACTTCAGGAGCTTCGTTGAAGCGCATTTTAATCTTTCTTAACTTTTATCACACTGGTTCGAAAGAATCGAATGGGTGATTCATTTGGTGCAACATTTAAAAGAAATTATCTTCCAAAATTAAATTTAAAGAATTATTCTTTCATACCTCTATAATACCAAAGAAACTCTGATTCAATTATTTTTTCTTTATTTAATTCACGTTTGAAAAAAGAATCACGCAGTGAACCGCCCTTTATGTATGTAGATAGTTTATTAATTCCAGGAATAATCTCTTAGAAGAGAAATAGAGTACCTATGTAATTTATTAACCAATAGGACATTTTCAGATTTAACTTTAGTCTCATGATACCCGGCTTTACTGAATTCGCTGAAACATTCGACGCTTACGAGGAGTATTGCCAAAACCTGCTAAAGACTTTAAAGCATCTTCGTCAAATGTTTAATGAGAAGGACTTCGTGCAGTACATGACTTGGTGTGAAAAGCAAAATCTTAGTAGGTAAGCATATCACCCAGTCAGCGCGTGTGCAGCGCTGCTGTCGCACTGCACCCTCGCGGCACTTGCTGTTCATTGTAAAGGCGCCCTAAGTTTCTTTTTTCGTACACATTTTGCAGATTTGCCTTTTTGATCTCTCTATAAAAAGAGTCATAAATAGCCTTCATGCCTCAAGATTCCCTGTATCTTGGTTTTCTAATCGACCAATACAAAACCAATTTTTGAAAATCATGCAAGCAAATGCTTGCATGATTGTATGAGAGGTGCGATTCGCACCTCTCGCGCCGGATTCTTGCCCGATTCTCTATTCACCTTTCCCTTAGTATCCAGTTATATCCGACGTGCGTGTTAAGATGCTTGATGATATTTTTTTATATAATAAACTAAATAAATCAGATATGCATTAACGGGGCGCGGAGCAATATACAGGGTGACCAGCAGGGATAATTCCAATCAAAATTGACCTACCCTCGCGCATATCTGAGATTCGCGGGAAGGATTAGAATGAGGTGGTTTAAATTTAAGACTTTACAAGAACATTAATAATGAGCCTACCACTCAGCATATGCCACAGCAGCACATAGTGACTGCTGAAATGTTGACTTTTAGTGGCACTTTACCACGTACGGAAGAAACCGCTGCCTTTCATACAAAGCTAAACTATCTACAAAAATTTATGAAATAATTTTATTCGATGTCCATTTTCTAGACTGGCGCAACGCAGCAGGTTACATAGAGAACGTGGGAAGGAGGCCCTTGTCGAGGCTTCTGCAGATAACCAAGATAGGTAGAAAATAAATTACCTAATATAAAATGTTGCTCAATGCTTTCAAAAGTTTAACAAAGCTTTATATTTAGACTGTAGAAAAAACTTAACTTTAATGGGTATCTACATTTGTTTAGTTTTTAAATATCAACAGACTGGAAATGACCGACTTATTGGTGAAGCCTGTGCAACGCATCACTAAATACTCTCTCATGCTGGATCATCTTAAGAAGGAGTACTCCACTGACGAGGAAAAGATACGTGATCTGAATATTGCAGTAAGTTTTATTAGTTCTTCCATTTTAACTCTCTGTTAAGGCCAGGTAATAGATAAATAAATAAATAATATAGAAATAAATAGTCCTGGTGATGAAATAATTTATTTGCATAAGGGTTCGTACCATGACGCGAAAGGAACCAACCTTTGCTCCTACCTGCATTGTAATTAAATTTAAGAACACAAAAGCATTGTGATCTAACTATAATAGATGGATTTGTTGTCTTGCGGACTTTTTTGTAGACATTCTAAGAAAAAAAACCTATAGTTTGTTCTATCATTATTAGTTATTGCAGCGCACGCCAACAACAATTTTGGGTTTTCTACCTTGGGTTACAATATTGCAATTTTCTTACGGATTCCTAATTTTTTTGAAAATATATTATAACTTATGCTGTTTCCTGATAATGTAGCATTTTATTGGTGAATTTTTTTTTAAATCGGTCCAGTAGTTTCGTAGCCTATTCGCTACAAACTAAAAAATCTTTCCTCTTTAAAATGTTATATATAACAATATCGATATTATACTAAATATGTAGACTAAATTACAAAAATATTATAAATTATTTCAAAATGTCACTTATATTATAAAAGAATTTGTCTTTGAGCCAAAGGTAAAGTTTAGTTTTTAATTGTCTAATTGGTAATTCAATAATTGATCTTGGAACAGCCAAGTAACTACAAGACGCTAACGAAAATTTTCTTTTATTTTAGGATACCTATGTCAAATCTCACCTAACAGGCTTGAATCGGAGCTGCCAACAAAAAGAGGAAATAGATATCATGGAAAAGTTGAAAGTCGAAGCGTTCCAACCGGTAAGTGCAAAGTAATCATACATGGGATGCGAAACCTGCTTTTTGTTGCAATGACACACTCCTATTATTATGCACTATGCCAATCCCTAATAGCTTATTGCGTGACATGTTGGGGTAGTACAGCTAATTAAACCATTGTTATTCAGGCTGTGAGAGTTCAGCAATCGGTCTTGAAGGTTATAGCTTCTTAAGAGCGTGCCATAACGCTGCCGAAAATGTGAGGCAGTCAAGCGCAGGTAGCCAACTAACGAGCGGGATGAGTGGGATGACTATTTATGGTTTTCTAATGAGTGAGAAGGATAGAGACATAGACGCGCAACGTATTTTATAACAACGTAAGCGCCAAAACTGTTTTACTTAATTACAAGTGAATTAAACAATCAATCAAAAAATTAAAAGATGGAACTAAAGAATTAATGATGGATATCTTAACAAAACAAAAACCCAACAAAAAAGACGTGCCGTTCTTGAAATAAATAGTCAATGTGTGTGCAAAACGTGTGTTTTTCAAAAAAAAATATTATCGAGAAAATTTTCACCAATTGTGTATTGAAAAGACAAAATCCAAAATAAGCGTTCGAAGCATCTTTTCCCTAAATATTAGGTTGGTAACTTTCACAGATTTTGAGATAAATAACGATTTCGAACTATAAAATTGCATATGGCACGCTCTTAAGCCGTTTATATATCCCATGACAACACTCTATAAAGATGCTAGAGGACTCAGTGCGCGCCAACTCTTTATACTCAAGTCTTCCCTCTTGGTCCATAGATCAGTTATTTCATCTCCTGATTATCAGTTCTTGTTGAGTCGCACAGTCTACAGACTGACTACCCCATCTGCGAACACTTGGTTTGCACAGCGTTTTGGTAACTTTATGAAATAAAATGTTCCATAGAAACTGTACCACCCCGTTTAACCTCCTTAGGGGTTGATTTTAAAAAACTTTATTAGCCTGTATGTTAATCTAGAACTTAAACTAATTTACAATCTAAATTTCATCAAAATCGTTTTTGTAGGGGTAGGCATACGTTGTAACAAACATGCACACACACAAAGTTTCGCATTTATAATATCAGTTGAAGTTGGTTATGTTTTTAGTTTTTAAAAAGTATTATGATTTAGCTGAAACTGTCTTTCGAGCAACTTAACTCTACAAAATACAGGCTTAGCCTAGTGAGAAAACTGAAAGGCATTTTCTTGTATATTGTTATAGCTGTTTGCTACTTTGTTAATTTGGTTTTGTTGTAATAAATATTTTTACTTTTACTTAAAGTTGCCAGCTATACACATTTATGACCGGTTCCTATATTATAAATGCAAAAGTAAATGTGTTTGTTTGTTACCTTTTCACGCCTTAACTGCTGAACAGATTTTAATGAAATTTGGCAAGGAGATAAATTTCAACACGAGGTAGGACATAAGCTACTTTTTATCCTGTAAAACGATCCCAAAACGGAAAAAGGATGTCAAAGAGTAACCAGGATAACGCATAAATAACTTGACTTCTTATTTTTGGCTTTTGTGGCTAGTTGTCACCATTCAGCCAGTGTCCGTTTCAAACGCATAAATACTTCTTAGACATTAATTTATGAAAATACAGTTAATACAGTCAACATATATATATTATTATATTTATTTTAAAAATTAAAATGGAACGTTTATATCAGTCGAGTCGTCAGCAGCTCTTTTTTTCTTGCAGGGCTGTGGGTAAGTACCTCTAGCTGGACCAATTTCATGATTTTTGATTTGTTCCATTTTGTCTCCGCCCCGAATAGCTGAATGACCATCTAATAAAAAAATTGAAAATTTGCATTATTAATTCTAAGGTGGTACGAAGTTCGCGAGGTCAGCTAGTATGAAATAATTTAGTTAGTACTCGTAAGTATTGAAAGAAACCACTACTAGTACAATTTTTTTCCAACAGGATTTTAAAGGTGACGATGAAATGGAAAAAGCTTTCAAAACCTTCACCGCTCTCAACTTGCTTCTTCCGATGCTGGACTGCGACCCGCACATGATCAGGTGCCTCATCCACGAGGGGCCCCTGCGCTACAAGGACTATCACAAGGAGGCAAGGAAATACAGGATTATGTTATAGCGAATGTCATTTGCTGAATTCATGAGAGACTCATCTGCCCTTGGGAGCATGTTCGTTACTCATCGAGCACACTTGCCCAGCAGTTATCATATAAGAATCTTTGTCCTGACTCGTAGAGACTTAAAATTTTGAGGGTATACCCATCTTGGTGCGTAGGAGTGTACCATAAAGGGATTTTTCGAAATTCAACCCCCAAGGGCGTAAAAAGGGGTAAAAACGTTTGTATGAAAAAAGTATACCTGGTACTTACAAACTTGAAACTTGGCTTGGATATTCTTGGATATTCTTCAATAAATTTGATAAAAATCGGTATTCAAATATTTTCAAAGCTACTAAAACGAGGTGTAGATGGTGTTAAAGTTTGTATGGGAACTTTGTAACGCGTCTTGCGATTTGTTTGAAACTTAGTATTGATATTCTTCATGGCAAGTAATAAACGTACTAAATTAATTTATCCCCAAACTACCCCTAACACTGGGTGTAGGGGTGTTAAAATTTGTATGGGAACCTTGTAACGCGTCGTGCGATTTGTTTAAAACTTAGTTTTAATATTCTTCACGGCAAGTAATAAAAGTATATACTAAATTAATGGTACCAGAGAGAAAAGGGGTACCAGCACAATCCTACTTGAGGTATTATAAATGAATTTTACAACTAAGTCGAGTAGGACCCGACACGCCAAACAGCACTCAACACTTATAGCCAAGCGGCTGATCGTAGATAAAAATAGAGAAGAAAAAAATTGCGAAAGTTTTCGAGGATGATTGGATGTTTGTACTGTACATCGATCACGCCTAAACGACTGAACGGATTTGAACGAAACTTGGAATATACATTGTACATGTGCTGGAATAACATGTAGGCTATTTTTTATCGGGGTACCACGCGAACGAAGCCGGGGGCGGCAGCTAGTAGTTATATATGTCGCACGAGTTGAATCGGGCTACTTGCCTATGCCCAATCTTTTATCCTACTGACGCACTATGGATCGTTTCTTACCATATCAACGTTGTTATCAGTCGAAAAGCACCATACATGTTTTTTTGAATAAATTGTTTTTATGGTTGTTAATGAACGATTCGTTGTTCTAGAATTCATTTCAGTAGAATATGGAAACTGAGCACTAGCCAGTGTACTGTCGACTATGCGCATTAGTGTTCCAACCGCTTTTAAACATGTTATCTGTTTAAATGTAAATAAAAGATTTTGGGTATTTATTTATAGTAATAATCCTAATATTCATAAAGGGCAGTGCTGAAATGTATTCAGATTATAACAGTCACTCGAAACTATTTCAGGCTAAAATTGGCGAGCATTTAGTTATTCATTGGTTAGTTAAGTTCAGATATTAAACTTTATATATTATTTACTTCTTCGATATACCATCATTTCAATATTATGTTTTCATGCGGTCATGCAATGCAAGGCGATAATGAGTTCTGCATGATATGCTATTTTAATCATTCGGAAGCTGCTGAAATGTAGAGGCACGTACAAAAATATTCACGATAAATTCTGCTAAGAGCTAAGTATCTACTTGTACACACTCACAAAGCACACTTATGAACACACCCTGTCTGATTGTTGAGAAATGCATAGAAAATCCATATTTTCGGTTTCACTCGCGTAGTGCAAATTTTTAGGTACATCCCATTCTACCCCTTCTATAGGGTTATTTTGAAAACCCCTGAAACATGTGTCTATTTATTTTATATTTAAAGTATCCAAATCGAGTTCCAATCAAATCGCGTCGCCTGTATAAAAGTAACCATACAAACTTTGACACCCTATTTTGCATCTTTTAAAAGTTGTTTAAAAAATCCTGAAATACATGTCTATTAATTTTGCATTTATAGTATTCAGACCGAGTTTCAAGTGAATTGCACTACGCGTCAAAAAGTTCCATACAAACGTTTTTACCCCTTTCCACTCCTTTAGGGGTTGAATTTCGATTAAAAATTATTAAAACGAAAAAAAAAAAAACTATAATATAAATAAAAAACTTACCTATGTAAACGGGCTTCCTATCATACAATGAATTTCATCAATCTGAAGTGTTTATTTATGTAAGTCGTGCTGTGCTTAAGCAACTAAACAGCGCATTGCGATTTAAAGAAATTGATTGCTATCATTTGTTATACTAAAGATTCGGGGCATTGTACTAAAACGAGACGTATAATAATCCAGTACTATGTTTCTTGTTACAGTTCGATGCTCACGTCCTTCTGTTCACCGACATGATACTGATATGCAAGAGGAAGCCCAAGACACCTAAAAATGCCCGCCACTGGAAGTTGCAAAGGTAAACAACCTTCTTCCGTTATGTTAGAATTTGTACACTTTTTTTTGTTTGTTTATAAAATGTCCAAAAGTGACTGCACCTTGTGTTGGTGCGCCCATGGTAGACAAATGCTTTGGCTCTTCTCGCCCTGCCATTGCAAATGTTGGGTGGCTTTTTTCCTTCTATTGTAAGAATATTGCACCTCTATGTGTATGGTAAAATATTAAATATCCATACTAATATTATAAATGCGAAAGTAACTTTAACTTTAGTAATTCCGCCATTAGAGTTGGCCACTAGCTCATACAAACATACATACATACATACTTTGTCTATCTGTCTGCCTAGACAAAAAATGAAAAAGGACATAGGCTACTTTTTATTGCAAAAAAAATTTAAAGGGAGTGAAATAAGAGATAAAATTTTGTATGGGAAACCTATTATTATGCTAGCGAGGTTAAGTAATGTTGTGCGCGACCACTACCTTGATGGGTGGCCGCCTGAGAATGCGTCGTGATGTTGACTTTTTGCGCTCCCAGAGAGGTACCTAATATCACTCCAAAAACTCTTCTAAAACGCAGACAACGCCGCCGGCTACAGCTAGTATTAAATATTTTTCTATTCTATTATTTTGTGTATGCCATTTTAGCGAATGTTTTAACGTGTCTTACTTTTTGTAGACCGAAGATTATGCTGCATAGACTTGTACCCAGCCAGAAGCTCTCCAAGTCTGGCAACTTAGTCTCTTTGATCTACGTCGAGTTGGACGACTTTGGCAGCTCTAAAAATGTTTTTCAACTCTCCGAAACTACTAAAGACCCATATCCATTTTTTTCTCTAAAGGTACGGATCCCGCTTTTAGTTTCATTATTTCTTTCCAACCAGCGATTAAAGGGGACAACTGAAAGGGGAAAGAGTTAATGTCTACAACTTTATAGGCTCTATGATTTGCCGGCTTCTTGACGATGTTTTCCTTCGTCATTTGAGAGTGCTGGTTTGGCGCACACATATATTTTTGAACAGGAAAATGGACGTGCACGTCCGGATTCGAACCTCGATCGATCGGAACCGGAAGGTTCAAAAAACGGGGTCACATTTTATCACTAGTGCTCTCAAAGTACTAATGCAATGATGTTGTTATTATTTAAAAGATCATATTTATATTAAAATAATATTACCTATACATAACTCAGTGTACACTGATAATCATTACTCTGAAAAGTACAATGACATCGGGTAATCATGATCCTAATCATCACTTCAGCTGAAAATAGACACAAGAAAATAAATACATTTATACATACATTATTATCACGCCTATATCCCTAATCAGGTGGGCAGAGCCACAAGTAATCATAAGAAAACCTGCAGCCACTCCTGGTTCAAAGTCCCAAGATGGATTTGTAGAACCATGGTGACAGGTGATCAGCTCATCGGCCATATAGTTTTTTTATTTATTTATTTGAAGTTTATACATATTATGTGCATGATACAAATGTAACACTGGAAAATGCTTCAGTAAAAACTGTGTCGCATTTTCCAGTGCCCAACCTTAGGACAATGGAGAGATTAACATTTAAACGAACAAATATTATGTTGAATAAAAATATAGAAAAAGGTAACAAATAGGCATGCAAATTAACAAAAGAAAAAAAAAACATAAAATTAACATTTACAACATAAGTAACTCACACTTTGTGCGGTGTATGAAGGTTTGTGCGTATCAGGGGGTGAGTGGTGTCCATGCGTGCGCGTGTGTGTGTGTGCGTGTCTGTGTGTGTGTTTGTATGTTGTTTGTGGAGATTACTGTTTTATTTGAACCAGCTCTTCACTTTCATCATAGTTATGTGAGAGTGGAAAGCCACTTTTTCAATAATGTTTTGCACTTTTAATTAGATAGCGAATATATGGTGAGATGGTCCATCATGTTGGAGAGGATACTATCCTTTAGTCAAAGTTAGTCGAAGAAAATGCTAACTGCAGTTTATGTTGTCAACAGGTCTGGAAAGTCAAAGTTTTGGAAGCTATGATTACTTACACTCTTACTAAATGGTACTACAAGTACCCTGTGAAGGATGTCGCGATTATAGAGAAGGATTATAACGATGCTGAATATAAGGTAAGGGTGATTGATATAATTATGTCCACGTATTTAATTTCTCCATACATACGTCTTTTTCCGACTTTCATTATAATGAACAAATGTATAAAGGTTATGGAACCAGCACCTCTTTCCTCTCAAACGATCACTCTCCCGCTACTCTCCCGAAGGCGACACATAAATATTTAAACAAACAGTTGTTTCATTGGCTAGTATGATACAACTTCTTTTGTTTTCTTCGTGACTTAAATATATTATCAATTTTTTTTATGATTTAATCAATTTTATTCGCTCATACAAACATTGTACATTTTTCACAATAGACCTTTTGAATTTATTTTGAATTTCAGCGTAAGTATCCAAAAATATGCGCTCTGGAAATGAGAGCAAGGCACAGAGTAGCCTCCATGATGATTCCAAATAAGCGCTTCACCTTTCCTGATGCTGCTGAAGAAATGGAGATACCACAAACTACTTATGAACGTAAGTTCTAATCCTTGCCATTCGTTAAAAAATATTTATTACAAAATAAATGGTTAAGTGCGAGTCGAATTCGTACACAAAGGGTTTCGTACCATCGTACATCTACCAAAATGTTTGTTGTATGGAGCCGTGGGGCCCCCTTTTATTTTATTTCAACTCTACTTATTACTTTCGTGTACTTGGCACATAGTTTCGAACTTTTTAGGTTCTACGACATGCCGGTTTTCTCACGTTTTTCTTTACCGTTTAGTACTGGTAATCTGGTATAGCGCACATAATTTTTCAAACCGAAAAATCCATGTTGCACGACCGGATTTGAACCCACAACCTTACGAACAGCGGGGCCACTACTAGTAGACTACCAGTGCTCTCAAGTTTATGACCTGGAAAACATACTTACAGGCATCTATTGCTCCAGGACAAAGTGTAGACTAGATTTTAGGGTGTTGCAAAAGATGACAATGCAAAACATAAAGTTAATTACTAATCTTATATTATAAGAATCTTTGTCCTGACTGACTGACTGACTGACTGACTGACTGACTGACTGACTGACAGACAACGCACAGCCTAAACCGCTGGACGTAGAGACTTGAAATTTTCAGTGTAGATAAACCTTGGTACGTAGGGGTGTACTAAGAAGGCATTTTTCAAAATTCAACCTCTAAAGGGGTGAAAAGGGATGAAAACCTGGAATCAATTTTTGGTCTAAAACTGCACATAACCTACATCAAATTAAAGAGCCGATTTTTCTCATTTAGTTGATGTCATAATTACCTGTAAATTCTTTATTTTTGGCATGTTTTTCATGAAAAATAGAATACTTTTATTTTGACATATGACAGTGATGATACCTCAGAACAAAAAATACATGATACCAAAGATTAGTAATAGATGATATAAAACATATGTAAAAGGAACTGTCAATGTCAAATTACCTGTGATAGGAAGCATAAATTATTTCTGGTCTAATAAGTTTCCAATCTTAATTATTCATGGAGTTCTGACGTAATTCTACGTCTGAAAACTAGATGTCGCTGCTAATTCTGATCAAATTTTGACGCGCCATCGTTGCGTTTTGAAAAGTTTACCTTAACCATGGGCGCCGGCAAGGGGGTGCCAGAGGGTGCACTTGCACCCCTTGGGAATCTGGGGTCAACAGGAATTATTGAAACTGTATTGCGCTTTCTCTGCTAAGTTCATCCCATTTATGCTGGTGCCATCTGGTGTAGAGTAGCGGTACTTTAAAGGGTGCGTTCAGAGAAGTAATGGAAATCGATTAATATGGATCCCGGTACTCCTGGCCCACCAATTTAGAATTTTAAAATTTCGATCGTCGTGAACAAATAGGTGTGAGCCGTGACGACTGGGTACCTATATAATAAATTCATAATGAATAGTCAGAAATTTGTAAATGTCTCAAACATTCAGACTAAAATTTCATCTTTTTATTAACAATCATATACGGCAAAGATTGTAAGAAAACTAAAATCTGCACCACCTGGAAATTATTTCTGCCGGCGCCCATGACCCTCTCAAAATTTATACTAAATTCACCGAAATTTCTTAATTTTTAGATTTAGGTATGTTTGTTACTCTTTCACGCAAAAACTACGGAATATACTTACATACCATTATTCATATTCGTTCGCTAAAGTTAGCCATTGCTTAAAGTTAGCCCTGTCACTGTTTGTCATTATGAAATGGTAAGAGATGGCAATACTTTAGTCATCGTTTAGCGTACACTATATTATAATGAATAATGAGGATAGTAGGTACCTACGTGTGCTGGAATGGGACATAGGGTACTTTTTATCTGGGTACCGCGTGAGCGAAGCCGCAGGCGGCTGCTAGTATGGTCATATAAGTCAGACCTTTAAAGTACTCAAGCTCAAGCTTTAACACAATTAAGAGCTAAAGTGGTATTCTGACTATCCTGTCAGCTATACCTATTATAACTTTAGCTCATAATTTCGTTTGAAAATGTCGTATTTTACTTTTACAGGTGAAAGGGGCCCATTGCAGCTACATACAATTGCTGAATGCGGAATCTATAACTTCAATGCTTGGCAAGCTCGTGGGCCGAATTTTCACCAACAGAAAAAACTGTAAGTATCTATAATAGTTAGTTAAGAGGCTACTTACGGCAGTTAAAAACTGATTTCAACATCTAAAATATGTTAAAATTTCATTAAAGTTTTAAATAAATACATTTCATTAAAAGAGTAACTAAAGTATATTTTATATCTGGGACATATCATTGCCGACGACCAGACGATGCTGATATTGAAAGGGAGCGTGAGGCTCTTGCAGTTACAGGTAACATGCTGGTTCGCAGGTTCTCCTGTGTAGTGTACGGAACAAGTTAAAGTCACTCTGTTCAAAGCTTATTGCCAGAGTATCTACACGGAAAATATACCTGTATGAAGCACACTACTCGTATAAACTCGCTAGCAACCCTGCACATCCAGTACAATAATATTTTCAAGATGATGTTGGGACTGTCTCGATTCTGTAGTGCTTCAGTGATGTTTGCAGAGTATCAAACTGACTTTGACGCAGTAATTTGTAAAAAATCTGCATACCTGATCACGAGGATACGAGACAGTTATAACAGCATCCTGAAAACCATAGCTGATAGGTACTCCTCACCGCTGTGGGCAAGTCTCGTACGTAGAGTGATCCCAGCAGTCTACCCTTCAACCTGGAGATTCGCTCTATGTACCTGGTATGCGTTGTTTTATATTATCTTTGTCACTAACATTATTTTTAAGTTTTTATTTTTAACCAATTAATCTTAAGTTGTCCGAAATAAACATTTTTTTTATTTTATTTTTATTATTTATTTGTTGTTAAGACAATACAATGTTCTTCCAATTAATATTTTGTAGCTACTTTAACACTGTAGGTACAAATCCACTTTAAACTATCTTTTGTTTCAGCGAAAACAATCCCTATATTCTCCCTGGGCAGGACTTCTCTTTGAGGTATATATCTGTATATTATTCATAAAAATCGTAACACATTTTCAGCATCAATGGATAATTGTCTAGTTCTGACTATACGGACTTCTCAAAAAATTTATATTGTTGCTACAGAATCTTCTTTGTTTTAATTTCTTTTCCAACTTTTGTTATTAATATAATTTCTCTTCTCTGGGGGTTTAAAACTAATATTTTTTTTAGTGGAAATTCTCACAAAGAGAGAGGAGAGAGGCCTCTGCAGCGGTCAGGCAGCTCCGCTAAACAGCATTTTCCATCACAAACCTTTGACTATAGTGAGTGTTTCAACGACTATTAATACTCGTACTTCATTCTGGTGTCAAAATAAGTTTCGACATAAATCGAAATATCTAGATTATTTCGCCACCAAAAGCAGGCAAAGTGCAATCATAGAGACCATTTTGAATTCAAAAATTAACGTTAAACATACGTCTGTACGCGACTAAGTATGGTAGATACAGGTAAAATTATATACACCCATGAAAGGGATATTTTAAAAGCTTGAAACTTTATAAAACTAGTCTTATTTACGACATTGATTCTGACTGTTCAAGTAGATTATTCTTAGTAAGAATTGTGACAGCATCGCCGAAGGTTTGTTGATCTTGCAGATCGTCCATCTACTTCGAAAACAGTGAACGAGTTGAAGGACGATGACGGCCTAGAAGAATACTATTTGCCTGTGGTAAGTAGTTTGAAAAATATCTTACAATTTAAAATTTGTTGGTTTTCGTACTCAAATGGTGCTAATGACACCCTGTTACTAAGCCTCCGCTGTCCGTCTGTCAAATTATTATATTGTTGCCAATATAACAACAAAAGGGGGGGGGGGGGGCATACGTAAAACATTTATATACATACATGTACAATAGTATCACAAATACTGTGTATACTGTACGATGGTATGGAAGCCTTCGTGTGCGAATTCCAATCGCACTTGACCAGTTTTTTATTAGAATACTTGAGCTAAAAACACGAATAGTAATTCAGGTCTTTAGCTCAAACCAGTGAGGTTCTTTCCATCCAGTGTGGTGAAAGAATTTGAGTGTCTCAAAGAGACTCCTTTCGTGCAAATAATACATGTCTTCTAACTTTTAAGTTCTACATTATACGGATTTTCTCACGATGTTTTCCTTCGCTATTTTCATGGTCTATTTTAATAAGTATACTTTTAGGAAAAATACTTATTTACATACTCTCGTACTATACATACGCAATATTACAGCTATTTACCACAAGAGTAGGCACAGACCACAGGCCTCTGTTTTCGACAGTCCAGACTGCTCTCGCTTTATTAACTTATTTAAACTTTGTGTAACCCACTAGCCGTCTTCACTGATACTGCGGCATCCATCACGGCCTGGTCCTCACAGAGCCAGTGCCGAGGTCGGCAGTGTGCACACACTGTACGTTCCTCCAACCCTCCCAGTGGTTCACAGCCATCCGGACATCAACGCTGAATTTCAGAAGACTCCAGAGCCGTGAGAACATTTTCTTACCCATAGCTTGTAACCACACTGTTTTAGGTGGATCTTCATCTTCTATCATATCAATGGTTCGCATTAATGAGGTATAATTTTAGAGAGGAATTTAGCCACTTCCACTGCGTTGGCATTGTTCAAGTCGTCTGTCGTACAGAGACAAGAGACTAAATAGGTGGTTCATAGACAGAATTAGGGCTTCACAATTATTGGGAAAAGTAATCATATGCCTCGAGGCTTTTTCCGTGCACAGAAACGTGTTTTTCCCATGTTAAGTCGGAATAATAACCTTAGAACTAGAAACGACTGGAAAACAAATTGTTCTGTAACAATGATTGATGATGATTCTGATCAATATCTGAGCTAAGTTGTATGTAGTACTAGATACCAACTCAGGGTCACAAGCTCTATCTATCCTGATCTGCTGTAAATCTAACAGTAAGCTCTTGGAATCTTGGATGACATATATTTTTTAACAGACTTGCTCCTCCTGAGACGGCATCAGAGAAGTTGTACAGGACCCATCAAGAGGTGATGCAACGCATCCGTCTTGCTGCCGATCAGCACTATCTCTCTCCTGGCCATCGCGGAGCAAGATGTCCACCTCCGAGTCCAACCAGGTAAAAACTAGAGCTTGACCTCATAGTTCTGTAGTAACTCGTTGTTCTGCGCTGTGAGTTACTCGTATGTGCTCGATTCAGGACAAACGTTTGATTATGAAGCGGGTTCGAGTCCCGCTACGTGAAAAATGTTTGTACTCGTATATTCTGCAAATATTTCTTCCGAATCTGGGTGTTGTAGTATTATGTATTATAAGTATGTGTTTACAAAAAAGTATATAAGCATTCTATCAGCCATCATAGTTCCCATGATGCAAGCTTTGCTTAGTTTGGGGCTAGATGGCGCTGTCGAAATGTCCAAAAATAATTATTTACATATTTATTTATTTATGATGAACTTATATAGACTTTTGGCTATACAGATTTTTGATCCGTGCTAGATGAAGTATTAAAAGTATTCTATATACGAGTATGTGTAGGTAGATATAAACATACATAATTATCACACCCATATCCCTAATTTGGTGGGCAGAGCCACAAGATAAGAAAACTTGCAGCTACATCTGATTTACTTCTAAGATGGATATGGTGAACCATGGTGACTGGATATCAGCCCATCGCCTATATAGGTGGTCCATCATGTTGGAGAGGATAATATCCCTTAGTCGACTTTTACGACTTAGGTAGGTTATATAGGTATATTTACAAAAAATACCTATGTATCAGCTATCAGTTTCCATAGTGGAAGCTCGGCTAGATGGCGGAGCAGTTTGAGTCTAGATGGCGCTGTGAAAAGTGTCCACAAAAATTTATTTCTTTAGCTAGATTTACAAGAACAGAATATGAAGAAGACAATGAGTTTACTTTCCGTGCAGGCCATTGAAGCGAGAATCGGCGTTGAAATTGAGCTCGCATCCGCCTCCCACAAGATCAAAGAACATCAGCAGCTTCGCTCACAGCGTACAGATGGAGCTCCAGAAGCTGAAGGACTTGCCGCGCAAGGTTAGTCCTTACATACATTTTAGTTTTCATTTGGTTTTGGTTTGGTTTTCGTTTTCTTTTGTTTTCGTTTTGGTGTAGTTACGGTTTCGTTTTGGTTTTTTATCTATTTGGCCGTTTGTATATTATCAATGTCCAATGGAATAACTGCGGCTTTTAACTCATCTCAGGGCTGCTTACATCTGGAAAAATAACATTAAAATAAGGTTTAAATTCAGCGTGCACTGAAAACCACTGTGAAATTAAACGTTGGTCGTTGGAACCACAGCTATTATTTTATATGCCTTATAAATACAGATATTTTATACGTGGCGAGGATATTACCAAAAAACTGCAAAATTTTTCGGACTATGCCACAGTCATAATTTATTTTAGCCACTTTGTTCACAAATCAATCGGCAACTTTGTCGGTAGATTTGGGGAAGAAAAACTTCTGATTCGAGGACATTCCTCCTGGAACGTTCGCATTCGCCTCTGCCAAGCACTAGCGCCCGTGCAGACCTGAATCGTGCATCGACTTCATCGGGCAAACAAAAAAGGTAAGGTTCATTACTCTTAAGAGCTACTTACAACTGCAGCACAAATCATTACCATTTCATTTATATCTCCTTACGTCAATTGTTTGACCTTGGGTAAATTTTTTTGCACGTGTCTCAAAAATACTATGATTGATTGTGTTTTGTAATTTTCTCATAAATCGCTGTCATATTGAACCAAGGTGGTGGTAGCTTCGATCTCATATGGTGTTGGTGATACTCACTTGTTTTATAGATTTTCTAGTAGATTTGAGTGGGCTACACGAGGTCTGAATAGCGTTCAGAACTCAAGACGCTTACACTACAGCTCCTTCGCTCTACGAAGGTAAACTATTGGAATGAGCGGATTTGTCAGACAGCATCAAAAGTTACACTTTCAGTATTTCAAAATAATATTTGAAAAATTAGTTAGGTACTTTTCTGACCTATGATAATTAAAAGCCTAAACATATAATCGTACCTATAGTTTCCATTTACAAAAGATTTGAAGCTCCATTTTACTATTGATGCTGGTTGAACTACATGTAGTTGCATGGAAATGGTGGTGAAACTTGGTGCAGTTTTCTTCTCATAGTAAGTGCCAACTCGCCAAATATTTATTGTTCGATTATATAATAAAGTCCTTATCACAGAAAACTGAGCATATTTAGATCATAAATATGATTTTTCACGACACATGTACCGTCACGCCGGATCACTAGTACTACTGAGTAGTTTAACTGGTAGTACAAATGATACAATCTTGTATCTCTAGTACTATCGGCATTAGAAGTACAACTGAACATTTATCATGTTTATGCTTTTGGTGTTACGATGATATATTTAAATGGTCAATTTTAGTCATGGTAGATTTTAAATCACGTATTTATACGCAGCATGAATCTTAGCCTATCAAAATTATATCCGTGAATTGTAGTTAAAATCACAATGACTAGCGCCACACATTCAATATATTGTGTCTGCTACACTGAATATTTGCGTGAAAATACTTGTCACTTCGATTGACCTACGTAAAGTTATTGATAAGGCAATAAAAATATTATTGATCAAATTTTTTTCCATTTAAATTGAATACAAATACAATACAATACAAACTTGACTGACATTAACTAATACAAACTCAAAATGTTTCCTCTTCTTGTAAATCGAGGTAATAAGAACAGCTAAAACTGTACAGTTGTCAAATTAAGTTTAGTATAGGAAAATGCATAATACAGTCGACAGCATTGCCTAGCAAAATCTTGAACAATAGCCGTCGCTGTTATATATTCCTAGCTAAATTGTTTCGGAACAGAACCTAGTGAAACGGTGTGAATAGAATTGACACAGTTTTCGTTTACAGGAGGAAGGGTTCGATGATGTCAGCGAGCCCAGAGAGGACCTACGTCGAGTCGAGTAGCGACACCGACTACGAGGCTGATGACGACAGGAGCTACTACAGTAGCGAAAGCAACATATACGTGAGAGGCAAACACAGATTAGAGCACCAGAACAATGCTGGGCAGAAGAAGACAGGGGAGTTTGGCGTCGCAGGCAAGGCCCTCAAAAGGAAGAAGGGAAAAGGCTGACCCTGGCTTCGCCAGCTTTGCAACAGACTGTTGCAGCTAGGCCGCAGGAAAAGGTATTAACTGAAGGTGCTCAACGGTGATAGTAACTGCATGTGATATGAAAAGGAATTGTGGAAGTGGCCAAATTTAAGTGTGCTGACGGGCGATGTATGACTAAAGTGTGAAAACATTGTGACCCTGAAGCTAAATTAGTTGGAACTTTACAGACGTGTTTGAGTACTGCATGTTAAAAAAACTTTTATCTTCAAGTTTGTTTGGTAGGACGCTGGCAACAATGGTCATATACATTTAACCTATATATATATATATATTTATTTATATATAAATATATAAATTGTATATATTATCTCCTTTAAAATTAAGATAACCCGGATTGTAAAATGTACACTAAAATAGTGTATATAAATGTAACAATAGAGCTTTAAACTTCCAAAAATAATAATAAGACTAAATATTTCATACATAATTATAGTATTCCAAAAACAAATCTCTTGCCATGTAAACATGGTAAAAGCTAAATATAAAAATATATTATATTTTTTAACAATATATACCGTTGTCAGCGTTTTAACAGAAAACTAAATGTTCTTGTAGAAAAATTTAATAAGATTGTAACCTATAGATGTTTTAGAATGATGTATTTTAATAATAGATAAATACTTTCTGTTTTGTAAATTATATACTTAGAGTAGATTTGATGTTGTGATGACTTAATCTGATATCTTTAAAACTTCAAACTCAAAAAACAGGATCGATTACCGTAACCTGTTTTTGATAAAAAAAATGAATTCCTTAATTTCCCTGCCCTCTCCCCACCTTATATGGGACCGGCACAATACCTACGTATTCTTCAACATTCTTTCAAGCAAAATCTTAAAAATTACAGAAATTTTTAGAATTAAAGTTATTAAAAAAAATGTTGTTGAACTTTGATGTTTAGTAGTTTTAGAAACTTTTGAATTATATCTGTGTTGTATGTTATCTATGAACTATTTAGTGTTTAAAATCGATGTTCAAAAGTTGAAAATTGATGTTTAAAATATAAATGTATTTTATAGGGACTATTCTTTCCCTGAATATATTACGAGTAACCGTTTATGACGAAAATGTTGTTAAGAATTTAGTTAGTGTAGTTGTAATGATAATCATACTGATGTTTTGAATTTGTAATTGCTTGCAGTAGCTAATCTTAATATGTATCGTTCACCAATCGGTATTTATTCCAAGACCAGGCACTGTATAATGAACATTTTATCTGGATATTAGGAGTTAATACTTAGGTATTTCAAAAAGTGAATCTGTCATCTACATAGGAATATCAGGCATCAGGTCGCTATACTAAAACTTTAGTTTAGGGCTAGATAGTATAGTGAGAATTCATAAATATTCGTTCATTTGCATACTAGCTGCATCCGAGCTGTTCACTTGCGCATCGTGGGTACCTGTAGGATACGCTTATAAGGAGGTGCATTCGAAAATCTTCTAAAATTTATGTTTTTGATAATCACTTGCCATCTAGATTCAGATTCTATGACCACCTACAACAACTTTTGTGGTTTGATTTGAAAAATTCTGTAAAACTATCAACTAGCTGTTTCCCGCGACTTCGTACGCGTAATATTACTTTTATAAGTTTAAACCCCGTAAAAAGTTCCAATACAAACTTTAATAGATAAACCGAATTTCAAGCCAATCGCACCGCCCTTTAAATAGTTTCAATACAAACTTCGACACCTCAGTTCACCCCCTTTTTAAGAGTTGATTTGAAAAATGCTGAAACACATGCCCATTCATTTTGCATTTATAGTAACCAAACGGAGTTTCAAGCCAATCACACCGCCTGTTAAAAAGATCCAATATAAACTATGCCACCCCATTACACCCTTTTTAAGGGTTGTTTTGAAAAATCCTGAAACATTATGTTCATTTTTTTTACATTTACAGTATCTGAACCAAGTTTCAAGCAAATCACACCGGGCGTTAAAACCCATAGAAACTGTTTCATCCCTTTTCAACTTTTGACGACTTCTGTGGCGTGGCGGACGAGTGCTCGGCTGAGACGCAAGAGGGTTCGATTCCCGCTACGGGAGAAAGGTTTGTATGTTCTGCAAATATTTCTTCCTGGTCTGGGTTTTGTCGTATGTACTAAAATTATAAGTATGTATTTACACAAAGAAGTATATAAGTATTCTATCAGCCATCTGTTTCCCATATTACAAGCTTTGCTTAGTTTGTGGCTAGATAGCGCTGTGTGAAATGTCCACGAATATTTATTTTAATTATTATTTATTAGGGGTTGAATTTCAAAAAATCTCTCCTTAGTGGGCCTCAAATATCTGCAATGCACAGACATAGATCAGTTACAGTTTTATTATAAGTATAGATGTAGAGTATTTAATCCAAGTTTGGAGCCTATCGTACTATATGCATTAGGTAAGTTTTCAAAATATCACTGAATTCTTTTTTTTATCTCTTTCTAGATGGAAATATGAAAAATTCTGAAACTGTATTTAGCTATATGTTTTTGTGTAGAGTATTTTTGTAAGCCGAGTTTCCAATTTCCAACTATATTATGTTCTGCAAATATTTCTCCCGGATTGGTGTGTTGTTGTACAAACTGATATTTTCTGATTCCTACGACACAGGGAATTCTAGTGTGGGGTTATGCTTGTGGATATTCGGTGTTTTTTATTTATTAAGTAATTATAGGTAAAGCACTCAAAAAACTTCCTGAGTATTTGTATTAACATTTTAACATAATGATATTCATTTAAAAATACCTAGTTAACTTACAAGATCACTAGAGTCGGTCCTACATTTTACTTACAAAATAAAAAAATAAAAAAAAAACTTTATAGTTTTTAAAATAAAATATAGCATAGATCACTAGTAGAGTCGGTCATATATTTTACTAATAAAAGACAAAAATACAAAAAACCTTTATAGTTTTTCAAATATAATATAGGATATAGATCACTAGAGTCGGTCATACATATTACTTAAAAAAAATACATACATAATAGTTTTTAAAATAAAATATAGTAACTATAGGTCACTAGAGTCGATCATACATTTTACTAATAAAAGAAAAAAATATAAAAAACCCTCCATAGTTTTTAAAATATAATATAGGATAGATCACTAGAGTCGGTCATACATTTTACTACTAAAAGACAAAAATAAAAAAAAAATCCTTAATAGTTTTTAAAATAAAATATAGGATAGATCACTAGAGTCGGTCATACATTTTACTAACAAAATAAACATAAAAAAAACCTTAATAGTTTTTAAAATAAAATATAGGATAGATTACTAGAGTCGGTCATACATTTTACTAATAAGAGAAAAAAATAAAAAAAGCTTTAATCGTTTTAAAAATAAAATATAGGATAGATCACTAGAGTCGGTCATACATTTTACAAATATAAGAAAAAATAAAAAAAAAACCTTTATAGTTTTTAAAATAAAATATAGGATAGATTACTAGAGGCGGTCATATATTTAACTAATAAAAAAAAAAGCTTTAATAGTTTTAAAAATAAAATATAGGATAGATTACTAGAGGCGGTCATATATTTTACTAATAAAAGAAAAAAAAAACCCTTAATAGTTTTTAAAATAAAATATAGGATAGATCACTAGAGTCGGTCATATATTTTACTAATAAAAGAAAAAATAAAAAAAAGCTTTAATCGTTTTAAAAATAAAATATAGGATAGATCACTAGAGTCGGTCATACATTTTACAAATATAAGAAAAAATAAAAAAAAAACCTTTATAGTTTTTAAAATAAAATATAGGATAGATTACTAGAGGCGGTCATATATTTAACTAATAAAAAAAAAATAAAAAAAAGCTTTAATAGTTTTAAAAATAAAATATAGGATAGATTACTAGAGGCGGTCATATATTTTACTAATAAAAGAAAAAAAAAACCTTAATAGTTTTTAAAATAAAATATAGGATAGATCACTAGAGTCGGTCATATATTTTACTAATAAAAGAAAAAATAAAAAAAAACCTTAATAGTTTTTAAAATAAAATATAGTAACTGTAGGTCACTAGAGTCGATCATACATTTTACTAATAAAAGAAAAAAATATAAAAAACCCTTAATAGTTTTTAATATATAATACAGGATAGATCACTAAAAGTCGGTCATACATTTTACAAATATAAGAAAAAATAAAAAAACCTTTATAGTTTTTAAAATAAAATATAGGATAGATTACTAGAGGCGGTCATATATTTTACTAATAAAAGAAAAAATAAAAAAAAACCTTAATAGTTTTTAAAATAAAATATAGGATAGATCACTAGAGTCGGTCATATATTTTACTAATAAAAGAAAAAATAAAAAAAACTTAATAGTTTTTAAAATAAAATATAGTAACTATAGGTCACTAGAGTCGGTCATATATTTTACTAATAAGAGAAAAAAATAAAAAAAACTTTAATAGTTTTTAAAATAAAATATAGGATAGATCACTAGAGTCGGTCATACATTTTACAAATAAGAAAAAATAAAAAAAAAACCTTTATAGTTTTTAAAATAAAATATAGGATAGATTACTAGAGGCGGTCATATATTTTACTAATAAAAGAAAAAATAAAAAAGAAAACCTTAATAGTTTTTAAAATAAAATATAGGATAGATCACTAGAGTCGGTCATATATTTTACTAATAAAAGAAAAAATAAAAAAAAAGCTTTAATAGTTTTAAAAATAAAATATAGGATAGATCACTAGAGTCGGTCATACATTTTACAAATATAAGAAAAAATAAAAAAACCTTTATAGTTTTTAAAATAAAATATAGGATAGATTACTAGAGGCGGTCATATATTTTACTAATAAAAAAAAATAAAAAAAAAACCTTAATAGTTTTTAAAATAAAATATAGGATAGATCACTAGAGTCGGTCATATATTTTACTAATAAGAGAAAAAGAAAAAAAAACTTTAATAGTTTT
This sequence comes from Scotopteryx bipunctaria, assembly GCA_949320045.1. NCBI lineage: Eukaryota > Metazoa > Arthropoda > Insecta > Lepidoptera > Geometridae > Scotopteryx > Scotopteryx bipunctaria. The sequence continues at coordinate 3,914,564 of OX439440.1, forward strand.
AAAAATAAAATATAGGATAGATCACTAGAGTCGGCCATACATTTTACAAATATAAGAAAAAATAAAAAAAAACCTTTATAGTTTTTAAAATAAAATATAGGATAGATTACTAGAGGCGGTCATATATTTTACTAATAAAAGAAAAAATAAAAAAAAACCTTAATAGTTTTTAAAATAAAATATAGGATATTTTACTAGAGTCGGTCATACATTTTACTAATAAAATAAAAAAAAACTTTAAACTTTTTAAAATAAAATATAGCATAGATCACTAGTAGAGTCAGTCATACATTTTACTTACAAAAGAAAAAAAATAAAAAAAAATCTTTATAGTTCTTAAAATATAATATAGGATAGATCACTTGAGTCGGTCATACATTTTACTTAAAAAAAACAATAGTTTTTAAAATAAAATATAGGATAAATCACTGGAGTTGGTCACACATTTTACTAATAAAAGAAAAAATAAAATAGGCTTAATTTAAAATAAAATATAGGATAGATTACTAGAGTCGGTCATAAATTTTACTTATAAAAGAAAAAAATAGAAATAAAACCTTTATAGTTTTTAAAATAAAATATAGGATACATCACTAGAGTCGGTCATATATTTTACTTATAAAACAAAAAATAAAAAAAAACCTTTATAAGTAGTTTTTAAAATAACATATAGGATAGATTACTAGAGTCGGTCATATATTTTACTTATAAAATAAAAAATAGAAAAATACCTTAAAAGTTTTTAAAATAAAATATAGTATAGATCACTAGAGTCGATCATACATTTTACTAATAAAAGAAAAAATATAAAAAACTTTAATCGTTTTTAAAATATAATATAATTTAGATCACTAGAGTCGGTCATACATTTTACTAATAAAAGAAAAAAATCCTTAATAGTTTTTAAAATAAAATATAGGATAGATCATTAGAGTCAGTCATATATTTTACTAATAAGAGAAAAAAATAAAAAAGCTTTAATAGTTTTAAAAATAAAATATAGGATGGATCACTAGAGTCGGTCATACATTTTAAAAATATAAGAAAAAAAAACCTTTATAGTTTTTAAAATAAAATATAGGATAGATTACTAGAGGCGGTCATATATTTTACTAATAAAAGAAAAAATAAAAAAAACCTTAATAGTTTTTAAAATATAATATAGGATAGATCACTAGAGTCGGTCACACATTTTACTTACAAAAGAAAAAAATTAAAAAAAAAATCTTTATAGTTTTTAAAATATAATATAGGATAGATCACTAGAGTCGGTCATACATTTTACTTAAAAAAAACAATAGTTTTTAAAATAAAATATAGGATAAATCACTAGAGTCGGTCACACATTTTACTAATAAAAGAAAAAATAAAATAGGCTTAATTTAAAATAAAATATAGGATAGATTACTAGAGTCGGTCATAAATTTTACTTATAAAAGAAAAAATTAGAAATAAAACCTTTATAGTTTTTAAAATAAAATATAGGATACATCACTAGAGTCGGTCATATATTTTACTTATAAAATAAAAAATAAAAAAAAAACCTTTATAAGTAGTTTTTAAAATAACATATAGGATAGATTACTAGAGTCGGTCATATATTTTACTTATAAAATAAAAAATAGAAAAATACCTTAAAAGTTTTTAAAATAAAATATAGTATAGATCACTAGAGTCGATCATACATTTTACTAATAAAAGAAAAAATATAAAAAAACTTTAATCGTTTTTAAAATATAATATAAGATAGATCACTAGAGTCGGTCATACATTTTACTAATAAAAGAAAAAATCCTTAATAGTTTTTAAAATAAAATATAGGATAGATCATTAGAGTCAGTCATATATTTTACTAATAAGAGAAAAAAATAAAAAAGCTTTAATAGTTTTAAAAATAAAATATAGGATAGATCACTAGAGTCGGTCATACATTTTAAAAATATAAGAAAAAAAAACCTTTATAGTTTTTAAAATAAAATATAGGATAGATTACTGGAGGCGGTCATATATTTTACTAATAAAAGAAAAAATAAAAAAAACCTTAATAGTTTTTAAAATATAATATAGGATAGATCACTAGAGTCGGTCATACATTTTACTTAAAAAAAACAATAGTTTTTAAAATAAAATATAGGATAAATCACTAGAGTCGGTCACACATTTTACTTACAAAAGAAAAAAATTAAAAAAAAAATGTTTATAGTTTTTAAAATATAATATAGGATAGATCACTAGAGTCGGTCATACATTTTACTTAAAAAAAACAATAGTTTTTAAAATAAAATATAGGATAAATCACTAGAGTCGGTCACACATTTTACTAATAAAAGAAAAAATAAAATAGGCTTAATTTAAAATAAAATATAGGATAGATTACTAGAGTCGGTCATAAATTTTACTTATAAAAGAAAAAATTAGAAATAAAACCTTTATAGTTTTTAAAATAAAATATAGGATACATCACTAGAGTCGGTCATATATTTACTTATAAAACAAAAAAAACTTTATAGTTTTTAAATATAATATAGGATAGATCACTAGAGTCGGTCATATATTTTACTTATAAAACAAAAAAAACTTTATAGTTTTTAAATATAATATAGGATAGATCACTAGAGTCGGTCATATATTTTACTTATAAAAGAAAAAAATATAAAAATAAACCTTAATAGTTTTTAAAATAAAATATAGGATACATCACTAGAGTCGGTCATACATTTTACTTAAAAAACTAAAAGAAACAACCTTTATAAGTTTTAAAATATAACATACCTACTTACTAAATGATGGATCGAGCGGGTCCGACATTGTTTTTGGGACAGTGCTTCGGAGGTCAAACAGTCGGTCCCGGCTTTTAAGTCGTTAAGCCATGACGGAGGCCTTTAGGCGGCCTAAAAACTCCGTCACTAGAGTTGGCCACTAGCTCATACGAACATACATACATACATTGTTTTTGTAACACAGAACAAAATGAGTGGTACCTACTCACTTTTTTTCCAGTCCATTTCATGTTACAGTAATAAATATATTTTTTTATTAATCTTTGATATTTTTGTGTTAAAAAGTGTCTTAAGATCTCGGAACAATAAGCATAGGCTGTACCTATGATACTCTCTATTTAGTCGAATCCGACGACACCTCATATGTTAAAATCCGTCCAGCCGTTTCGGCTACAAAGGCAGCCAATAGAATAAACTGAAAATGGATTTTTATATCTTTTGACACTTTATATAGCCTAAGGACATATTCTAGTCATGTAGAAAAATCCTCACTTGCCGCCTCATTTGTCAAAATCCGTTCTGCCGTTTGAGCTAAAGCTACAGCTTCTGCCAAAGGAATTATATGATGCATACATATATCCCAAACACATTCCCCTCCTTCTTTGCTGTCGGTTAATAAAAAACAGACTTTTACCAAGGAAACCCAGTTCGGGCCGAACTACTAGTTAATAGGTGTCTCTAGCTATCCTCGTACAGTATTCAAACACATTTTTTATTCTTATGACGATCTTAGAATATGTCTAACACGCCTGGAGTGCTATCGTGAGCCTATTTGTTGTTTACAAAATTAACTTAAGTTTTTCCACGTTTATTTTAATTATCGGTGACTATATTTTTGTAATTTAAGTGTATTCAATACATATACAAATTAATTTTCTTTTTTTATCTACACGATTTTTACTTTCATCAGTCATTTATCTTTAGCATTATAGATAATTTAGTAAGATAAGCCATACTCATACTGCCATATTTTTTCGTTATTTTCTGAGCCGTGGTGGTTCCGGCTTTTAGAATAGACCCCTCCATTTCTTCCCGTGGATGTCGTAAGAGGCGACTAAGGGATTCAAGCAGTAGTAGAACATTCGGTGCAAAAGTTCACCCGGAGAAGTACTACCACCATACCACCTTCTATCGCAATCGGCAGATTGCAGTGTATGGTTGCCGGACTTAATACTAGCACTCGAGACGTCACATCACTGTCTCAAAGTGATGGACCTTCGGTAGACCGCTTTACACCAGGCGGTCATTGCCAGTTCCGTCACTCAGGTCCTCATGGTTTTGAGACCTGTGCCGTGGTGGTTCCAGCTTCACAATAAAACCTCTCCCTCTCTTCCCGTGGATGTCTAACACCTGACTAAGGGATTGTCTACTCAGTGCCTGATCATTGTATTGTTATTGTTTGTTCCTAACAGCATCGATTTTTTTGTTCATAGTCATCACAAACACGCACAAATTTTTATACCATATATCATCAGATGCTTGTTAGGGGTTTTTGATTATTTAGACCATTATTAATTATAGTTAATAACGCACAAATTTTAGATCTTAAGAACCTGCTGTTGCACGCACAAAATGTAGAGCCGCGCTGGAGCCGTTAGCACACAGACGGCGTGGTAGGACGCCGGCGAAGCGACGTGACCATGCTGCCGGAGGGACGGGGCGAGAGTCCAGGTCCCGCCAGCAGCTGGTTGCGTCACTTCACTAGCGACCTGACACGCCCTCTGCGCGCGAGTGGCTTAGGATTTATTTTTAACATAATACTTCCATAAAGTTCTTCTTCCAGAAGAAACTCTATAGTTGTTATCATGTCAAATCGAAATCCTAGGCGCGGCTTGACGAAGGATTTGATTAATGTTAAGTAGTTTGAAGACTGCAGGGAACAAAACGCGCCGAAGCCTCACTTGTCATTCGGTGTTACTCTGAAGACCTACGAGTAAGAGCGATTTTGTTCTCAAGGAATGTGTTGGATTGCCCATAAGACTGACAATTTTAGTGAGATTAGCTTTAAGTTTTAGTTGAACCATGTTGTGTGTTTTGATTTGTATCATCTGTTTGGTGTTATTGTAGTTAGGTACACCGCATTATGGCATTTGTTGGAAGTAACTAAAAGTACGCTTTCAACGGTATGCGGTGTTTGGGGGTGGTCATCGCTGGTACGAAAGTTCGGTAGACGAATAAAAATTTAAATTATTTATTTACTCAATAAACTGTTTAAATTTTTGTCAGTCAGCTGAATATTTCGTACGAATGGCCACAGGGGTGCGGTCCAGAGTTGTGGTCGTAGATGTCTATTCATCGTTATACAGGTAAATAGACATTGGGGTCTAAAACTCGAGACTGGCTACTCGTACAATCTTGAGTGGCGGGGCAAGTTTTCGTGTTATAGACATAGATGTTTATCTCAAAAGATCGCGGCTGTTATAAACAACCAACGTCTTTTTGCGATAAGTCGCATTTAAACATCGGTGTTTAAAATGCGAAAAATGGGAAAAAATATCCATACCGTTGAAAGTGTTAAAAGCTACAAAAAAAATTTCTATTATGTTAATGTCACTCCAAAAGATCATCATTTTATTTTTTTATTGCTTTTACATAATTATACATTTGTTACTTAGAAGTGTAAAAATGTTATTATTTTTCTAAATAGCTTATAGGAACAGCGAAATCGTCATTGCAAAGAAACTATGAATTGTTTTAAGAAGTTGCAGCCTCAGTGAAACAATTCATATGTTAGGTATGCTCAGCAAAGTCATGTTGGTAACAAGATGGCAATAAATAATCTTTGAGTTTGTAGGTGAATAGATGTTTGTACATAAATTGTAGGTTAATTAGATGTTTGTACATAAATTGTAGGTTAATAGATGCTTGTACATAAATTTTAGGTTAATATTATAAAATAAGTGAATATTTATAAGTTATTAGGATAAGTTGGTGTTAGTAATTAAGTAGGTTACGGCGTAGGTTACCTAGTGATATTTCTACATACATGTGACTGTACCAGTATGAGTTGAGCCATCTACTGTTTCAGTGACATGTGTGAAAAAAAAACATCGTCATTCATAATTAATTTTCTTTAAGTATTCGTACTTACCTACACGCACTTATTTATCAAAATAAAAAATTATTAAACAGAAAAAGAAGCAAATAGACTTACGCAAATATCCAGGTACTAAGGTGTGGACATATTTTAATTCGGTATACTTATAGGTGCCTTACCTACTACATATTCAAGACCTTTGGATCAGTCTATAGGAACCAGATAGATATCCACTTGGCACAAATATCTACTTTTTTCATAAGAATACAAATAAAATAGCAAGAAACATAATATGTCTGACAAAGGACTCAAAGTTATTCTGATTTTTCTTTTGTCTTTTGTTCGGTTGTAGTTAAATGTAGGTACCTACTAAAATATGTACACAATTTTAAGTGTAAATTAATTTTACTTGCAAACAGAGACCCCACACTAGGATTCCCTGTGTTGTGGGTATCAGAAACCACGAGTAGGTACCATGGTACCACAACACCCAGACCCGGAAGAAATATTTGTAGAACATGCAAACATTTCTTCCGCAGCGGGAATGGAACCCGCGCCCCTTGCGTCTCTGCCGAGCAGTTATATATATATTATTATCATGTTATATATCATGTCCCGAATCAAGTGGGCAGAGCCACAAATGTGTCAAAAATAAACCGAGTACCATGGTTTCACCGTACCTAAGCCTGGCACTAACATGTTCGGGAATCAACTCTGCTCAGCCGAAGCAGAGCGTAAGGTTTTCAGAATAAAATTGTACCCTACTTATGATTTTATTTGCCTGTAATTCTAACGATATTTCCATAAAAATACCAGGTATCTATAGTCAGCAACATTTCTACAATAATAAATCATTGTGAATTTGATACCTGTACGTTCTCCATTCAATATTTTATAAAGTTTAAAATTTTAAATATTTCTGGACATTTCACATAGCGCCATCTAGCCCCAAACTAAGCAAAGCTTGTACTAAGGGAACCAGATGGCCGATAGAATACATATATTTTTTTTTTAAATATATGCTTATAATATATTATTATATCTCAACCCCCAGATTGATATTGCAATATTTGCAGAACATGCAAACATTTCTCCTGCAGCGGGAATCGAACCCTTGTGTCTCAACCGAGCACTCGCCCTCCATACCATCGAGGTCGTCAAATTTACAATCCTGAAGATGCAGACAGGTATACCACCATATTTAAGTAACCTCTATTATTTAAGAATATTTGTATCAGGTTGCAGGTGTGTTAATCCAAGAAACGAGGAAGCGATTTTATATTATATCTCAGCGCACCCGTACACCACAAAAAGGAGATACTAGGAACGCACAGCCTAATCCATAAGGCAGGAGAGTTCCTGCCTTATGGTCAAGATCGTGAGCCGTAAATGGATTAGGCTAGCACAAGCCGTGTTGAATTCCGTAATCGGCTTGAGTGAGGACTCCGGCTTGCCGAATGCGGATCCTGGGAGGGCAACGACACTTGAGGCAAGTGTCATCGTAGCATGCGAGGGTACCGGGCGTGGCTGTGGGTGCCATTACCGGGACAGTGCTCTGAGCACGATGCAAGAGGGGCTCCGGTGCGTTCCGTATGGAGATCCTGGAGGCCCTTGACATGCATCGAGGCTGGCCACCAGGTGACTTTTTAGTGGGCCGTCGAGTCCGACAACCCCACACTCCCCAGCTGCGACCCTCAATCGCAATTGGGCGTCTGGGAGCAGATTTTTCCACCTGCAAAAAGGCCGTATTGGATGGCACAAGCAAAGGGAGGCCTATGCTCAGCAGTGGGCAAAGTCAGGCTGTGTGATGAAATACTTGTTCAGTTATCAACTTTCAATGCACCTACATAAGTATATTTAAAACAAAAGCGACCTTGAGTAGAGTCAATTATAAAAAATTCCTTGAAGTCTTCATTTTTGACCTAGAAAATTGATGTTTAGTGCGAACTCACGTCACTGGGAAGTCTTAGAAGGCCACCTAAACTAGATAAAAAAAAAATAAAAAAAATGTCAACAAAAAAGTTCGACGTGTAAATTAACCTAAATACAATGGGGAAAGAGTAACTATTGCACAGTAAATATCATGATACCCTCTTGGGATCATTATCTGCACTGCACGAAAGAAATAATCATTATTAGTTAAATGTAGGTACCTACTAAAATATGTACACAATTTTAAGTGTAAATTAATTTTACTTGCAAACAGAGACCCCACACTAGGATTCCCTGTGTTGTGGGTATCAGAAACCACGAGTAGGTACCATGGTACCACAACACCCAGACCCGGAAGAAATATTTGTAGAACATGCAAACATTTCTTCCGCAGCGGGAATGGAACCCGCGCCCCTTGCGTCTCTGCCGAGCAGTTATATATATATTATTATCATGTTATATATCATGTCCCGAATCAAGTGGGCAGAGCCACAAATGTGTCAAAAATAAACCGAGTACCATGGTTTCACCGTACCTAAGCCTGGCACTAACATGTTCGGGAATCAACTCTGCTCAGCCGAAGCAGAGCGTAAGGTTTTCAGAATAAAATTGTACCCTACTTATGATTTTATTTGCCTGTAATTCTAACGATATTTCCATAAAAATACCAGGTATCTATAGTCAGCAACATTTCTACAATAATAAATCATTGTGAATTTGATACCTGTACGTTCTCCATTCAATATTTTATAAAGTTTAAAATTTTAAATATTTCTGGACATTTCACATAGCGCCATCTAGCCCCAAACTAAGCAAAGCTTGTACTAAGGGAACCAGATGGCCGATAGAATACATATATTTTTTTTTTAAATATATGCTTATAATATATTATTATATCTCAACCCCCAGATTGATATTGCAATATTTGCAGAACATGCAAACATTTCTCCTGCAGCGGGAATCGAACCCTTGTGTCTCAACCGAGCACTCGCCCTCCATACCATCGAGGTCGTCAAATTTACAATCCTGAAGATGCAGACAGGTATACCACCATATTTAAGTAACCTCTATTATTTAAGAATATTTGTATCAGGTTGCAGGTGTGTTAATCCAAGAAACGAGGAAGCGATTTTATATTATATCTCAGCGCACCCGTACACCACAAAAAGGAGATACTAGGAACGCACAGCCTAATCCATAAGGCAGGAGAGTTCCTGCCTTATGGTCAAGATCGTGAGCCGTAAATGGATTAGGCTAGCACAAGCCGTGTTGAATTCCGTAATCGGCTTGAGTGAGGACTCCGGCTTGCCGAATGCGGATCCTGGGAGGGCAACGACACTTGAGGCAAGTGTCATCGTAGCATGCGAGGGTACCGGGCGTGGCTGTGGGTGCCATTACCGGGACAGTGCTCTGAGCACGATGCAAGAGGGGCTCCGGTGCGTTCCGTATGGAGATCCTGGAGGCCCTTGACATGCATCGAGGCTGGCCACCAGGTGACTTTTTAGTGGGCCGTCGAGTCCGACAACCCCACACTCCCCAGCTGCGACCCTCAATCGCAATTGGGCGTCTGGGAGCAGATTTTTCCACCTGCAAAAAGGCCGTATTGGATGGCACAAGCAAAGGGAGGCCTATGCTCAGCAGTGGGCAAAGTCAGGCTGTGTGATGAAATACTTGTTCAGTTATCAACTTTCAATGCACCTACATAAGTATATTTAAAACAAAAGCGACCTTGAGTAGAGTCAATTATAAAAAATTCCTTGAAGTCTTCATTTTTGACCTAGAAAATTGATGTTTAGTGCGAACTCACGTCACTGGGAAGTCTTAGAAGGCCACCTAAACTAGATAAAAAAAAAATAAAAAAAATGTCAACAAAAAAGTTCGACGTGTAAATTAACCTAAATACAATGGGGAAAGAGTAACTATTGCACAGTAAATATCATGATACCCTCTTGGGATCATTATCTGCACTGCACGAAAGAAATAATCATTAAAATCAGTTAAAATTGGAAGATATATCATAGGAATGAAAATTAATATTGTGTATTTATCTATATTAGGTATTTTAACTTCTGAACCTTCCTGTACAAAACAGCGTGATTCACACATCATTATCTGCCCTTATCCAACAATGTGGGGGTGACATAACAGGGTTTCTTCTTCCATCTTCTTCTACCACTCGTCATCTCCAGCACTCACTCCTTTCAAACTCATGTCCCCTTTACACCTGCCATAAGTATCAATAGAAGTAAAAGAGTAAGAACAAATTAATTTTCACACAGCTTGTAAAACTAAAGCAACAGATGTACAAGATTTTCATTATACAAATCACCCATAAGTATCAATAGAAGTTAAATAGTAAGAACAAATGAATTTTCACACAGCTTGTAAAAGTAAAGCAACAGATGTACAAGATTTTCATTTTCATTATATTAATCACTCATAAGTATAAATAGAAGTAAAAGAGTAAGAACAAATGAATTTTCATACAGCTTGTAAAACAAAAGCAACAAATGTACAAGATTTTCATTATAAAAATCACGCTCTATGTTATAATAGATTATGTAGGTATTAGAAAATAGATTGATGTGTTAAATGTTTATAAATGTTTGTGTATTTGATGTAATAAATGTGGTAGTGAAAATACGCTATTTTATTTAAACCCCATTCAATTGTTAATATATATCTAGGTGACGTCACGTACGTGAATCTGATTGCATCGTGACGTACATTTTAAATGAATTTTAAAGGAATGATTAACTCTCAAGCCTTATAGTTGTGTAGGTACATTCTTTATGTACATCTGGTTTGAGAGCCCAATTTTTAAATCCTTGCGAAATTAGTTATAAATAGTAAAAACTTAAAGCAAAGGGCTATGAATTTCTTAAAGGTGAATTAAAACAGTTATGATTAAATAACTTGGGCCCTCAGTCCAGACGCGTGCACAAAGTGCATGACCTAAATCTCAGAGTACCTACCTACCTACTATCTCTGTGTTAATCATTTTTATTTAGGAACTAGCTGCCGCCCGCGGCTTCGCTTGCTTGGTACCCAGATAAAAAATAGCCTATATGTTAATCCAGTACATGTACTATGTATATTCCAAGTTTCATTCAAATCCGTTCAGCCGTTTCCTATCCTATTATTTATATTCGTTCGCTAAAGTTAGCCATTGCTTAAAGTTAGCCCTGTCACTGTTTGTTATTATGAAATTGTAAGAGATGGCAATACTTTAGTCATCATTTAGCGTACACTATATTATAATGAATAATGAGGATAGTAGGTACCTACGTGTGCTGGAATGGGACATAGGGTACTTTTTATCTGGGTACCGCGTGAGCGAAGCCGCGGGCGGCTGCTAGTATTATAAATGCGAAAGTTTGTGAGGATGGATGGATGTATTGTATGTTTGTTACCTACTCTTTCACGCAAAAACTGAACGGATTTTGATGAAACTTGGTATATATACATAGTACCTACATGTGCTTGAATAAGACAGGGCTACTTTTTATCTGGGTACTACGCAAGCGAAGTCGTGTCTTATAAAGTCTTCAATGGTAAGTCAATGAAGAACACTTTTAACTGGTGGTGTTTTATAATTATGTTTTACTAGCTGCCGCCCGCGGCTTCGCTCACGTGATATCCGGATAAAAAATAGCCTATATGTCAATCCATTACATGTACTATGTATATTCCAAGATTCATTCAAATCCGTTCAGCCGTTTAAGCGTGATTGAGGCACAAACATCCAAACATCCAAACTCACAAACTTTCGCATTTATAATATAAGTAAGATAAGTAAGATACTGGGGGTTACTATGAATTCTTAGAGTAGAGCAGTATTTGAACTGCCCGACTTTTTTGTGCCATTTTGAACCTTATGCAGAACAAACAAGAACAAAAAAGTCGAGCAGTTCAACTACTGCCCTGCTCTAAGACCACATAGTCCACCTGCAGTGTTAACAGTCCAAAATATTATCGCAACAATTTTTTTAGACGCTAATGAATGTAGTGTAATTTGACATTGACAGTTCCTTTTCCATATGTTTTGTATCATCTATTACTAATCCGTGGTATCATCGCTGTCATATGTCAAAATAAAAGTATTCTATTTATCATGAAAAGCATGCCAAAAATTTCTGAGCCAAAAATAAAGAATTTACAGGTAATTATGACATCAACTAAATGAGAAAAATCGGCTCTTTAATTTGATATAGGTTATGTGCAGTTTTAGACCAAAAATTGATTCCTGGTTTTCATCCCTTTTCATCCCTTTAGAGGTTGAATTTTGAAAAATCCCTTCTTAGTAGGTACACCCCTACGTACCAAGGTTTACCTACACTGAAAATTTCAAGTCTCCTCTACGTCCAGCGGTTTAGGCTGTGCGTTGTCTGTCAGTCAGTCAGTCAGGACAAAAAATCCTATAATGTAAGATTTAGTTAAGATTTTCTTAAATATTTTAAGTACATTCCAAATCTGTAGAATATGATATTACAGATTTATAGCGGTATATCTAGGGCCCTCAGTTCAGTAATATCTTTAATGAGGAATCTGCAAAACATTAATTTATTTGAAGAATGACATAAATACGACTTTAATTTATTTTACTTAGATACCTCTGTGAATTAGTTAAAAAGAAATAATGACACATAAGTTAATCGTTAAAAAGTAAATGATGAGAGCTTCAATGAGAGCGCAATATTTTCGGCTTTGGTGACTATGCTCATGCTCATAGATTAACTCAGATTAGAATTAGTTTTTTTACTAAAATGTATAATTTTGTCCGTTCTTCTAAATGCCATACTTTAAGAGAACATAGGTTTTAAATTTTTTTGAAGTGAAAATTTTGTAGGGTCGATATGATTTTGTTACTTTTTTGGACGGAAAGTCATATATTCGCAGTTAAAAGCACTATATATCCTACTAATATTGTAAATGCGAAAGTTAGGATGTGTAGATGTGACGATGTATGTTTGTGCCTTAACACGCCGTAACGGCTAAACGGATTTGAGTTCAGGTAACCTATACGAAGCGCTCGTGGCCTAACTTGCTTAGGCGTTCTTGATTGATCGTTAAAGTGACCGGAAATGGCATTACGAGCTGAGCGCTTCCTTGCTTCGGAGGGCAAATTAAACAGTCGGTCCCAGCTTTTAAGTCGTTAAGCCATGACGGAGTCCTTTAGGCGGCCTAAAAACTCCGTCACTAGAGTTGGCCACTAGCTCATACGAACATACATACATTGGTATAGCGCACGTAATTTTTTCGAACAGAAAAATCCATTGGTGCACGACCGGATTTCAACCCACGACCTTAGGATCGGAAGGCAGGGTCACTACCATTAGACCACCAGTGCTCTACATTATTAATAAAAATGCATCGATCTTGAACTCTGACTTCTTTCTGTAACCCGTGCGATAACTCCGCTTATTTGCTGAGCGCTCAACATCCATGCCGGTAGATATCTTCTAGTCACGCACGGCGACTGCTGAGCGCTGACTTTTTTAATTAGCTAGATGGTAGGTAAGTACGTATGTGTTATATGTAGGTACGTGTATATGGTTTTTTTTTTTTTTTTTTTCTTTTTGTTTAATCTTTTGTAAACACTTTATTGTATTTTGTTAAGAGTAGGTACATTGTCAATTTGTTGATGGGCATCACATCAGGTAGCAACTAGCCTACCTACTACTTACTACCTTTCTTTGTAATTGCGCGTGTTGCTTACGCATTGTTATTTTTTATTTTATTTCTATCCGTGAGGACCTTTAATTGGCTTCTCTTTTTCTCAGTCTAGTTTACCATACCATTACTAATGTAAGCTGTTGGTCTTCCAAATAAATAAATAAATAAATAAATAGTCAGGTGAGATAAAAAATCTTCAAGCTATTATTAAAAGATAACATTTTGCTAAGTCCACATTATGTGAGTGCCTGCAAGTCCATTGCCGCTATTGTACCAATACGCACTCACTGAATTCCTCACGAAATTTTCCTTCACCGTACTAAACACGCTCGAATCTACGATGATCGGTTTGAAAGTTGAGGGAAAAGTCTACTAGGCAACACGGATCATACACAAAATCCGTCAAGCCAAATAATTTTATTTTGGAATTAACAAAATTAGCCGGTGCACTTATTCCCACAGCAGTTTCCAGTAGGGGTTATTTGAAATACTCTGTTTTTGCGGTCCTTTGCATAGACTGGCCCCTGCGTAGTCCACATGCCTTTCCTGATGCAGGGAGCCCACATTACAATCAGGGCAGCCATCAATATTAAGCCATATACCATCTTGACTCATTTCTAAAACAAAAATAGCTTCAGTTACTTGTATAAAGCCGTGTTGGCATAGTAGGATATAACTTTCAGTCCGAAGGTTGAATCCTGGACATCCTGCTCAGAATGAATTTCTAGTTTTGAAAAATTCTGAAAAATCATGTGCTCTTTCTTAAACGCTTAAAACTGTAAAGGAGAAACTGTTCAGCATCGTATGATTTCTACCTAGCTTTCGAAAATTAGCACTATTTGATTATAGGATTTATAAAAATTAATTACCTTCTTCTGAACTAGTATATCGTCCTCTCAATGGTCCTTATAAGATTCATGTTAAATAGGTAGGTAATGAAAATACTAAAGAATTTCCATACTATTTCTATAGCGTAAACAAAGCGAAATCCAGTGAAAACGGAATAAGTCAAAATGACAGAATATTGGGTGTATCCCACTATTTTACATGGAAATACAAAATAGAAAAAGTGGGACTGGCGTTTTTTCCAAATTATATCCCATTATTTCTATTGCGGCAAAAAAACGCAGTTGTGTTATTTGAGAATCCGTTTCCACTTTAATATTTATGACGGCCTGATAAATTACTGATAAATAAAAATTACTATAATAATGGCAGCTGTCTATCTTTTCTCTTTCTACGAGTCAATTACTACTATATTCAAAAGGTTTTATCTAAAGAGGAAATAAATAAATAGTTTCTATGTGCACGCCGTCATAAGAGGTGATTCAGTGTTTTTTTTGTCGCCGCCGCCAGCAAGGAAACAGTGGGAGAATCAGTCCCAGTATTTTTATCTATAGAAATACCCAATGGAAATAGTAGGATACACCCAAAGTATTCGATTATTTTTAGAGGTTCAAGACACCCTTATCCCTCCCTTATCTGCTTAAGTCATTAATCTGTTTTAGACTGTTTTAGACAAAAAATGGTTTTCCGAAAAGAGGCTGTCTCTGTGGACCGTCGTCGCAGCGAATTACGAATTATCGTTAATCTGGTCCGTCAGACCATTGATTTGATATACCTATAAAGCTGCAAACCCACTCACTGACAGAATTGTTCTGGCAGATGGAGCAGAGATGGGTATAAATAATGTATGGGGGAAGTGTTCAAGATGTCACAGTGAGTATGGGAAAAATCCGAAATCTTCGAAAACTGCTCCTCATCAGGGACCTCACCTACTGCCAGACGAAACTACAAGACCAAGATCTGTCCTGCTTGCGGAATGTGGACATGCACCCTGGTCGAATTCGATGTGCGGTGAAAAAAATTCAAAAACAAGATGGCCGCCATACAAACTTTGACCGACGATATCTCGAAAACTATAAGCGAAAGGTATGGAGTGCTCGAACAAATGTCGTAGAGGATGGTGCGATGCAAATGCCGAAGGTGTTAGTTTTTTTTTTTGTTTTTTTTCACCAGCAGCGATTACGTCTCTCGCAAGCTGCGTGCAGCTCGCGCCCGCAAGCGAACGACTAGTTATTATACTATATATAGCTGCAAACCCACTCACTGACTCACTCACTGACATCATTGTTCTCCCAGAAGGAGTAGAGATGGGTCAAAATGATGTATGGCGGAAGTGTTCAGGAAGTCGATTCGAGTATGGGAAAAATCCGAAATCTTCGAAAACTGCTCCTCATCAGGGACCTCACCTACTGCCAGACGAAACTAAAAGACCGACACCCGCCCTGCTTGCGGAATGTGGACATGCACCCTGGTCGAATTCGATGTGCGGTGAAAAAAATTCAAAAACAAGATGGCCGCCATACAAACTTTGACCGACGATATCTCGAAAACTATAAGCGAAAGGTATGGAGTGCTCGAACAAATGTCGTAGAGGATGGTGCGATGCAAATGCCGAAGGTGTTAGTTTTTTTTTTTGTTTTTTTTCACCAGCAGCGATTACGTCTCTCGCAAGCTGCGTGCAGCTCGCGCCCGCAAGCGAACGACTAGTTATACTATATAAAGCTGCAAACCCACTCACTGACTCACTCACTGACATCATTGTTCTCCCAGAAGGAGTAGAGATGGGTCAAAATGATGTACGGGGGAAGTGTTCAGGGAGTCAATTCCAATTTGGGAAAAATCCGAAATCTTCGAAAACTGCTCCTCATCAGGGACCTCACCTACTGCCAGACGAAACTACAAGACCGACACCCACCCTGCTTGCGGAATGTGGACATGCACCCTGGTCGAATCCGATGTGCGGTGAAAAAAATTCAAAATGGCGGAAAACAAGATGGCCGCCATACAAACTTTGACCGACGATATCTCGATAACTATAATCAATAGGTATGGAGTGCTCGAACAAATGTCATAGAGGATGGCGCGATGCAAATGCCGAAGGTGACAGTTTTTTTTTTTTTTTTTTTTTTCACCAACAGCGATTACGTCCCTCGCGAGCTGCGTGCAGCTCGCGCCCGCAAGCGAAAATACTAGTTATATTATATAAAGCTGCAAACCCACTCACTGACTGACATCATTGTTCTCCCAGAAGGAGTCGAGATGGGTTAAAATGATGTATGGGGAAAGTGTTCAGGGAGTCAATTCCAATTTGGGAAAAATCCGAAATCTTCGAAAACTGCTCCTCATCAGGGACCTCACCTACTGCCAGACGAAACTAAAAGACCGACACCCACCCTGCTTGCGGAATGTGGACATGCACCCTGGTCGAATCCGATGTGCGGTGAAAAAAATTCAAAATGGCGGAAAACAAGATGGCCGCCATACAAACTTTGACCGACGATATCTCGAAAACTAAAAGCGATAGGTATGGAGTGCTCGAACAAATGTCGTAGAGGATGGCGCGATGCAAATGCCAAAAGTGACAGATTTTTTTTTTTTTTTTTTTCAACAGCAGCGATTACGTCCCTCGCGAGCTGCGTGCAGCTCGCGCCCGCAAGCGAAAATACTAGTTATACTATATAAAGCTGCAAACCCACTCACTGACTCACTCACTGACATCATTGTTCTCCCAGAAGGAGTAGAGATGGGTCAAAATGATGTACGGGGGAAGTGTTCAGGGAGTCAATTCCAATTTGGGAAAAATCCGAAATCTTCGAAAACTGCTCCTCATCAGGGACCTCACCTACTGCCAGACGAAACTACAAGACCGACACCCACCCTGCTTGCGGAATGTGGACATGCACCCTGGTCGAATCCGATGTGCGGTGAAAAAAATTCAAAATGGCGGAAAACAAGATGGCCGCCATACAAACTTTGACCGACGATATCTCGATAACTATAATCAATAGGTATGGAGTGCTCGAACAAATGTCATAGAGGATGGCGCGATGCAAATGCCGAAGGTGACAGTTTTTTTTTTTTTTTTTTTTTTTCACCAACAGCGATTACGTCCCTCGCGAGCTGCGTGCAGCTCGCGCCCGCAAGCGAAAATACTAGTTATTATACTATATATAGCTGCAAACCCACTCACTGACTCACTCACTGACATCATTGTTCTCCCAGAAGGAGTAGAGATGGGTCAAAATGATGTATGGCGGAAGTGTTCAGGGAGTCAATTCCAATTTGGGAAAAATCCGAAATCTTCGAAAACTGCTCCTCATCAGGGACCTCACCTACTGCCAGACGAAACGACAAGACCAAGATCTCTCCTGCTTGCGGAATGTGGACATGCACCCTGGTCGAATCCGATGTGCGGTGAAAAAAATTCAAAATGGCGGAAAACAAGATGGCCGCCATACAAACTTTGACCGACGATATCTCGAAAACTAAAAGCGATAAGTAATGGGTGCTCTAACAAATGTCATAGAGGATGGCGCGATGCAAATGCCGAAAGTGATAGTTTTTTTTTTTTTTTTTTTTTCAACAGCAGCGATTACGTCCCTCGCGAGCTGCGTGCAGCTCGCGCCCGCAAGCGAAAATACTAGTTATACTATATATAGCTGCAAACCCACTCACTCACTGACTGACATCATTGTTCTCCCAGAAGGAGTAGAGATGGGTCAAAATGATGTATGGCGGAAGTGTTCAGGGAGTCAATTCCAATTTGGGAAAAATCCGAAATCTTCGAAAACTGCTCCTCATCAGGGACCTCACCTACTGCCAGACGAAACGACAAGACCAAGATCTCTCCTGCTTGCGGAATGTGGACATGCACCCTGGTCGAATCCTATGTGCGGTGAAAAAAATTCAAAATGGCGGAAAACAAGATGGCCGCCATACAAACTTTGACCGACGATATCTCGATAACTATAATCGATAGGTATAGAGTGCTCGAACAAATGTCATAGAGGATGGCGCGATGCAAATGCCGAAAGTGTCAGTTTTTTTTTTTTTTTTTTTTTTCAACAGCAGCGATTACGTCCCTCGCGAGCTGCGTGCAGCTCGCGCCCGCAAGCGAAAATACTAGTTATACTATATAAAGCTGCAAACCCACTCACTGACAGAATTGTTCTGGCGGATGGAGCAGAGATGGGTATAAATAATGTATGGGGGAAGTGTTCAGGATGTCACAGTGAGTATGGGAAAAATCCGAAATCTTCCAAAACTGCTCCTCATCAGGGACCTCACCTACTGCCAGACAAAACGACAAGACCAAGATCTCTCCTGCTTGCGGAATGTGGGCATGCACCCTGGTCGAATCCGATGTGCGGTGAAAAAAATTCAAAATGGCGGAAAACAAGATGGCCGCCATACAAACTTTGACCGACGATATCTCGATAACTATAATAGATAGGTAAGGTGTGCTCGAACAAATGTTATAGAGGATGGCGCGATGCAAATGCCAAAGGTGTCAGTTTTTTTTTTTTTTTTTTTTTTCACCAGCAGCGATTACGTCCCTCGCGAGCTGCGTGCAGCTCGCGCCCGCAAGCGAAAATACTAGTTATATTATATATAGCTGCAAACCCACTCACTGACTCACTCACTGACATCATTGTTCTCCCAGAAGGAGTAGAGATGGGTCAAAATGATGTATGGGGGAAGTGTTCAGGAAGTCGATTCGAGTAGGGGAAAAATCCGAAATCTTCGAAAACTGCTCCTCATCAGGGACCTCACCTACTGCCAGGCGAAACTAAAAGACCGACACCCACCCTGCTTGCGGAATGTGGACATGCACCCTGGTCGAATTCGATGTGCGGTGAAAAAAATTCAAAATGGCGGAAAACAAGATGGCCGCCATACAAACTTTGACCGATGATATCTCGAAAACTAAAAGCGATAGGTATGGAGTGCTCGAACAAATGTCGTAGAGGATGGCGCGATGCAAATGCCGAAAGTGACAGTTTTTTTTTTTTTTTTTTTTTTCTCAACAGCAGCGATTACGTCCCTCGCGAGCTGCGTGCAGCTCGCGCCCGCAAGCGAAAGTACTAGTTATATTATATATAGCTGCAAACCCACTCACTCACTGACTCACTGACATCATTGTTCTCCCAGAAGGAGTAGAGATGGGTCAAAATGATGTATGGGGAAAGTGTTCAGGAAGTCAATTCGAGTAGGGGAAAAATCCGAAATCTTCGAAAACTGCTCCTCATCAGGGACCTCACCTACTGCCAGACGAAACGACAAGACCAAGATCTCTCCTGCTTGCGGAATGTGGACATGCACCCTGGTCGAATTCGATGTGCGGTGAAAAAAATTCAAAATGGCGGCAAACAAGATGGCCGCCATACAAACTTTGACCGACGATATCTCGAAAACTAAAAGCGATAAGTAAAGGGTGCTCGAACAAATGTTATAGAGGATGGTGCGATGCAAATGCCGAAAGTGTTTGTTTGTTTGTTTTTTTTTTTTTTTTTTTTTTCAACAGCAGCGATTACGTCCCTCGCGAGCTGCGTGCAGCTCGCGCCCGCAAGCGGAAATACTAGTTATACTATATAAAGCTCGATTACCACTCACTGACTCACTCACTCATTGACATCATTGTTCTCCCAGAAGGAGTCGAGATGGGTGATGATGATGTATGAGGGAAGTGTTCGGGGAGTCCCAGTGAGTGGGGGAAAAATCCGAAAACCCCCATTTTCCTCCCCCCTCGCCCCCCCCACGTTCGGTGTCCCGATTCTTCCCGACGAGGGCATGTTTTTTTTGTAGATTCGGATGGAGGGTGCTCGATGGAATACATTTTTTTTACTCCCCCCCCCTTTGGACCCCCCTTTGACCCCCCCTTCAACTGGTTCTCCGAAACGACTCGTGAAATGGGATTTTTTCAAGTGGATTCGTATAGGGAATGGGATGGCGAGTAAAATTTTATAAAAATTTCCCCCCCTCCCCCCCCAATTTTCACCCCCTCTTGCTTGTATCTCCGAAACGGTTTGTCCGATTGGGCTGAAATTTTGGTTCCGAGGGTTTTGAGAGTCGCTGATGCCGACTGTATTTTTTTTTTTTTTTTCCTCCAGCAGCATTTCCGTCACTCGCGGGCTGCTTGCAGCCCGCGCCCCCACGCGACCTCTAAGAAACGATAACCTCGCGGGCTGCTTGCAGCCCGCGCCCCCACGCGACCTCAAAGAAACGATACCCTCGCGGGCTGCTTGCAGCCCGCGCCCCCACGCGACCTCCAAGAAACGATATCCTCGCGGGCTGCTTGCAGCCCGCGCCCGCAAGCGAAAATACTAGTTATACTATATAAAGCTGCAAACCCACTCACTGACTGACATCATTGTTCTCCCAGAAGGAGTAGAGATGGGTCAAAATGATGTATGGGGGAAGTGTTCAGGGAGTCAATTCCAATTTGGGAAAAATCCGAAATCTTCGAAAACTGCTCCTCATCAGGGACCTCACCTACTGCCAGACGAAACTAAAAGACCGACACCCACCCTGCTTGCGGAATGTGGACATGCACCCTGGTCGAATCCGATGTGCGGTGAAAAAAATTCAAAATGGCGGAAAACAAGATGGCCGCCATACAAACTTTGACCGACGATATCTCGAAAACTAAAAGCGATAAGTAAGGGGTGCTCGAACAAATGTTATAGAGGCTGGCGCGATGCAAATGCCAAAGGTGACAGTTTTTTTTTTTTTTTTTTTTTTTCAACAGCAGCGATTACGTCCCTCGCGAGCTGCGTGCAGCTCGCGCCCGCAAGCGAAAATACTAGTTATATTATATATAGCTGCAAACCCACTGACTCACTGACTGACAGAATTGTTCTCCCAAAAGGAGACGAGATGGGTCAAAACGATGTACGGCGGAAGTGTTCAGGATGTCTCAGTGAGTATGGGAAAAATCCGAAATCTTCGAAAACTGCTCCTCATCAGGGACCTCACCTACTGCCAGACGAAACTAAAAGACCGACACCCGCCCTGCTTGCGGAATGTGGACATGCACCCTGGTCGAATTCGATGTGCGGTGAAAAAAATTCAAAATGGCGGAAAACAAGATGGCCGCCATACAAACTTTGACCGACGATATCTCGATAACTATAAAAGATAGGTAAGGTGTGCTCGAACAAATGTTACAGAGGATGGCGCGATGCAAATGCCAAAGGTGACAGTTTTTTTTTTTTTTTTTTTTTTCACCAGCAGCGATTACGTCCCTCGCGAGCTGCGTGCAGCTCGCGCCCGCAAGCGAAAATACTAGTTATATTATATATAGCTGCAAACCCACTCACTGACTCACTCACTGACATCATTGTTCTCCCAGAAGGAGACGAGATGGGTGAAAATGATGTATGGGGGAAGTGTTCAGGGAGTCAATTCCAATTTGGGAAAAATCCGAAATCTTCGAAAACTGCTCCTCATCAGGGACCTCACCTACTGCCAGACGAAACTGCAAGACCAAGATCTCTCCTGCTTGCGGAATGTGGACGTGCACCCTGGTCGAATCCGATGTGCGGTGAAAAAAATTCAAAATGGCGGAAAACAAGATGGCCGCCATACAAACTTTGACCGACGATATCTCGAAAACTAAAAGCGACAAGTAAGGGGTGCTCGAACAAATGTCGTAGAGGATGGCGCAATGCAAATGCCGAAGGTGACAGTTTTTTTTTTTTTTTTTTTTTTTCAACAGCAGCGATTACGTCCCTCGCGAGCTGCGTGCAGCTCGCGCCCGCAAGCGAAAATACTAGTTGACCTATATTGCGCTTAAGATTGCGCTATACATCCAAGACAGGGAGAGACAGGGTAATAATGACATATCTGACTATCCTGTCCTATCCTGTCAGTACCATTACAATCTGTCATTTAGCTAAACATAAGTTTGCATTAGGTACGTAATTTCAAAAATTTAATGTTCTAAGCTAAATCAGCGTACCGACTTCAAAAGCCTTCACTGTGCGTGGTCGGACACAGTTTGCCTATTTATTTGACGTCAATGTTTTTAAAAGTATAGATTGTTGTTATATAATTTTCCCTTTTGGAAAGGCGATGACGACAAATTCAATTTCTTGTCTTCAGTTCACTTAGGGCACGATCTCAGATATAATTTATAAACAGAGCTCATTTGTTTGTTGGTGTTTAATTTACCCTTTTGGGCAGGCAATAGTATATTTTAATCCATATTGCCTAATCTTTCGTTTAATTTATTTTCTTTCGCTAGTCACTAAACTTTAAGATAGCAACCAAGCCTCTATGTACTTGGCCACAGGTTTTTAAGGTCAATGTTAAAGTATATAGGTAGGTATTTCGTTCTTTATGCCGCCCATAGTTTAAGTTTTCAAACGTTTCTTTTTTCTAGCACGGTTGCTCTGAGCATTTGCATCGCAGCCTGTGTTTCCTGCAATGGATGAGTAGATTTTCTAATTCGGGCGGTGGTGGCGTGACCGCCTTTCCATCCATGTAAATAGAGGCTAAAATTGTGGTGTTAAGATTATCACCTAAACCTGTTTCAATGTTCACAGGGATGCTATGATTGTGTTAGGGACATACACTAAAGTAAGAGTTTTATTTTGCACGGGTGGGGCAGAAACACTGCCTCTTAGGGCGTTGAAACTTACTTTTCCTCTAACGATGTATGGTTCCTGGACCAGTGCTATTGTACTTGGTTGCTCTGCAAGGGTTGTTCTCAGGGTGGCAAACCCAGTGACGCTGTGTTGGATATTGGCCTGTACGATGCTTAACTTCCTAACAGTGTTTGTAGAAGACCTATGAGATTAAATTTGTCCGTCTTCCCTTTGAGGGTGGGAGTTTTGGAGTGTTGTTGGTTGACCCGTGAGTCTTTATTGACCAAGGAAAGGTTTTCAAATAAAAACATTTTGACGCATGCACAAATCGTATATTAATAAAACCTGTTCCTAAACGGGTTTTTAATATTAATACTACTAGGTTTACAAAAATTTTTGGTAATGCGCGAGAAATCACAAAAAGAGTTAGCCTGTATGGCCACAGAATACATTTTTCAGACACACTATAATTATAATTTAATACTATCAAAGATATAAAAGAAATAAATCTAAAAACTATCATAAGACTAGGATTCATTAATGTGACATTGTTAGCTTAAAATAATACTTCAAACACATTTATGAGTTAAAAATTATACGCTAATATTACTAGGTTTACAAAAACTTTTAGTAATGCGCGAGAAATCACAAAAAGAGTTAGCCTCTATGACCACAGAATACATTTTTTCAGACACACTATAATTATAATTTAATACTATCAAAGTTATAAAAGACATAAATCTACAAAATATCATAAGACTAGGATTCGTTAATGTGACATTATTAGCTTAAGAGCGTGCCATATGCAATTTTATAGTTCGACATCGTTATTTATCTCAAAATCTGTGAAAGTTACCAACCTAATATTTAGGGAAAAGATGCTTCGAACGCTTATTTTGGATTTTGTCTTTTCAATACACAATTGGTGAAAATTTTCTCGATAATATATTTTTTTGAAAAACACACGTTTTGCACACATTTTGCTATTTATCTCAAGAACGGCACGTTTTTTTTGTTGGGTTTTTGTTTTGTTAAGATATCCATCATTAATTCTTTAGTTCCATCTTTTAATTTTTTGATTGATTGTTTAATTCACTTGTAATTAAGTAAAACAGTTTTGGCGCTTACGTTGTTATAAAATACGTTGCGCGTCTATGTCTCTATCCTTCTCACTCACTAGAAAACTATAAATAGTCATCCCGCTCGTTAGTTGGCTACGGCATTGCATCCGGGATGCACTAAATCCATCTCGTAGCGGCGTTATGGCACGGTCTTAAAATAATAATTCAAGCACATTTATGAGTTAAAAATTATATGTTAATACTACTAGGTTTACAAAAACTTTTGGTAATGCGCGAGAAATCACAAAAAGAGTTAGCCTCTAGGACCACAGAATACATTTTTCAGACACACTTAATTATAATTTAATACTATCAAAGTTATAAAATACATAAATCTTAAAAATATCATAAGACTAGGATTAATTAATGTGACATTGTTAGCTTAATTAATAATTCAAACACATTTATGAGTTAAAAATTATATGTTAATACAACTAGGTTTACAAAAACTTTTAGTAATGCGCGAGAAATCACAAAGAGTTAGCCTGTATGACCACATAATACATTTTTCAGACACACTATAATTATAATTTAATACTATCAAAGATATAAAAGAAATAAATTTAAAAAATATCATAAGACTAGAATTCATTGATGTGACATTGTTAGCTTAAAATAATAATTCAAACACATTTATGAGTTAAAAATTATACGTTAATATACTACTAGGTTTACAAAAACTTTTGGTAATGCGCGAGAAATCACAAAAAGAGTTAGTCTGTATGACCACAGAATACATTTTTCAGACACACTATAACGTAATGATCGACAAGAACCAATAACCGACACTTTGTTTTTTGATTCAATAAAATAAGAGTAGGAAACCGATTTCTTAATATAACAACACTGTACCATAGATAGCACACTTTTGACTGGCTCCCATTGAAATTTGAGCGAAATCCGTCATTTTGTTTTGAATATGGCGGTGTAAAAACTGTTTGCGGCTGGAGTACCGGTAAAAATAACAACATTTTTTAGTGAAATCCTTAAGGAAGTGAGTACATTTTTTTGTTAATTATACTAATGTATTGTAACTTATTTGAATTTAGTTTTTTTACGGGTTATTATAAGAACTATAGGATCGATTTTTGTTATAACGAAAGTTAAAGGTTATTTTAATAATAGTAAAATGTTGGTGTCGATCACTGGTTTTCACAAACTGACTTTTCCAATAATCGACACGTGTCGATAACAATTTTTTGAACCATTTTTCATTTGACAAGCGAATTTAGTTCGTCTTACTTTGCATATTTGGTAGATATTTGAAGTAAACTAATCAAAGTCGAGCTACCAGTAATCAACAAGTGACGATTATTGGGGAATAATGTGTCGATGATTGGTTCTTACAGATGGCTCCGAGAAAAAATTATACTCCCGACCAGTTAGAAAAAGCCGTATTAACTGTAAAAAATGGCGAAAAGATTGCAGTTGCTGCGAAACGTTTCGGATTTATATTAGGATTAAACGTCTAGGATTACGCTCCATGATAAAATTTCAGGAAAAACAACAATGGGTTGCGCTGTGGGGCCGAGCACAGTATTAACTAAAGGGAAGAAGAAAACAACAAGAATAATTCATAATGATTACGAAACTGGTTAGGAAACATTGTTTCCAAATAGATATTTGATTACGAACCGAAAGAGTGATTTGATTACTAATAAATATTTAATAATTAGTTAAGTAAGAATAACTTTAGGTACAGTAAATATTGTTGATTTTTGCAATTTTAACCTTTTGACAATTTTATTGTTTATTTCTTATATTGACCTTTTTTATTATAGTTACAAAAGTGTGTATGTGTATGTGCCTGTGGACAATAAATGAATACTTAATAAACAGTTAATTTTATTTTAATGACCCACTAGGGGGATGATGATTTGGCAGATACACATTATAGGTAATAGTGGATAACTGGGTGTCGGTAACTGGTAACTGTCGATGACTGGGTGTTGATTACTGGAGATTCGGTGTCGACGACTGGAGATTTATACACTTTTTCCTTTTTTGGGATTTTTTTCTAGTCCTTGTATAGTTAATAAAAATAATACATCCTATTCTTATCTCAAAAATATACCTTACCATAATCAATCGTTACTTTTGGTTTAAAGATGACTAAATGACCTTTAATTTTATAAAGAAGCCCACTATCTCCTTAATACGTTAATTTTAATTTAATACTATCAAAGTTATAAAAGAAATAAATCTAAAAAATATCATAAGACTAGGATTCATTAATGTGACATTGTTAGCTTAAAATAATAATTCAAACACATTTATGAATTAAAAATTATATGTTAGAAAACCTTAGCGAATACGGTGATATGCATAAAACTCGTCGCTCATCAAACGAATCAGTTACACTTGAATAAGTGCAACTGGTAGGCGGCGGTAAGACAATTTTTTCAAAATTAAATAAAGAGTGGTAATACCTAATAGAGTTCGAATTAGGCCAGTTATAAGTGTACCAAAATAAATAAAAGTTATTACACTATTACACTTTCTCAAAAATGGTTCGAACCATACTTCGTAAGATAAGTTTTTTCATAAATTCGACACATATTATTTTAAATACTTAAAACCATGAAATTGTAAGAGACCTTGATAGCAAAATCTATATTAAAGATAAAATACCGACGTCAAGCGTCTATCTTTTAAGACAAATGCTACCAGTATGAAATCATCGTCACAGAAGCTGAAAGATGAGCTTTCTTCAGTCACTTTGCTGAAACAAAAACACAAAACTACCATTATAGTCTGACCAATAATTTACATTCATGTATGTAGTGGGCTGCAAACTGCTGCAAACTTTTGGCGAAAATTAAATAATCATGTGAAACTTAGCAGCTCACTGTGAGAATTAAGGAGCACACTGAAAGAATGATGATCAAAAAAGTATTAAATACAAAACTACGAGTAGCTGAAATAGTTTAGTGATGCTAACGCTAAAAATAAATAAGTAGATTTTGGGGGACAACATTTCTGTCAAAATGAATCTAATTAAAAGTTCAACGGATCATTATTGCCATTCAGCGTGGCAATGCGGCCAGCGTCTTGGGCACGCTTCCACCGTCTGATGAGCTGGATCAGGTGAGCTATCTATAGACCGTTTGCAACGGTCCTTAGACAGCCCGACTGTTCTTTTATAAATTAAATTTGTATTAGTCATAAGTCTAGACTTATTTATTAATATCTAGAAGACTCTAGAGTCTTCTAGATATTAATAAAAAGTCGAATTATAAACACTAACCTACTTTAAAACACTACACGACTAAAAACACGACTGTCAAAAATCACTTGAAAAAAGCTGATACAAGTTTTCGTTTTTTTTTAGGTTTTATGATATGCCGGCTTCTCACGATGTTTTCTTTCGCCGTTAGAGAGAATTTGTAATAAATTTACGTAATGCTTTCACTGTATTTTAACCCTTAGAAAACATGTAAAATTATGTCTATTCAATATTTTTTGCTACCAAAGAATTCATTTGACAGCCTCGGTGGCGTGGCGGGCGATTGCTCGGCAGAGACGCAGAGAGGCGTGGGTTCGATTCCCGCTGCGGAAGAAATGTTTGCATGATCTGTAAATATTTCTTCCGGGTCTGGGTGTTGTGGTACCATGGTACTCGTAGTTTCTGATACCCACGACACAGGGAATCCTAGTGCGAGGTCAGGACTATGTGTGTGACTGTTGGGTGTTATTTATTTATTATTATTATTATTTACTTATACAAAAGATTTCAACGCGCTTTTTGTCTGATTGAAGAGGATTGAAGATTGTGACATATGTCCATTACGTCAAATAGGTACGTTACTGAATACAATAGAAATTACGGTGACAGATAATCTAATGGAAAGATGATCTAATAAAGCTTCTAATGGAGAAGTAAGGTGGACGACGGATTACTACTCGATATTTGAGTTTATTTTAATGAGCTCACAGATACAAATGCTATATTGTTAGCTCTTAGAAATGTTGCTCTTAGGAAAGGGATATGTACCATGATTAAAAGGTTTATGAGTTTCCTGATATTGATTGCGAGATGGGTGGATTGGGTGAAAGATAACATGAGTAAGAATGGAGTGAATACTGAAATGACGGGTGATAGAGGGGAGTGAAAGAAAAACACATGTTGTGCCGACACCACGTAAGTGAGATAAGGGTAGGGATGATGATGATAAGATTTTTGATATTTCAGATCTGTTGCACACGCCACGAATGAAGATGTATTTCTGTGACCATTAGAAATGCCAATAATGTTCATAACGACAATAGATATAGTTAAAAAAATACAATGCTTTATTACCTCTGTGGGTCTGTAAACTGACTTCCGTGCAGCTCTGTGGCCATAAAACGACCTCTGAGGTACTTTATGCATTGGATTCGGATCAAGTTTTGATCTCTTCTTCGGAAGTGATTGTTTCCGTTCAAATTTCCTCCGTTTCGGCTCCTGAGGCTCTTTGGACCCCCCTGCACCTTCATTGACCGAAGCCCCTTCCTTGCTCCTGAAATATGTAATTATTATGGCATACAAAATTTCTCAATGTTTGTGAATAGTTTAATGTTACAACTATAGAATTTAAAAAAACAGGTCAAGTGAGGGTCTAATTCACACACGAAGGGTTCCTTACCATCGTATTCTTGTATTTTTTGTTGTTATAGCGGCAATAGAAATACACACTGCAAAATTTAAACTTTCTAACTATTTATTACGGTTCATGAGATACAGCCCGCTGACAGACGGACGGACGGAGAGCGGAGGCTTAGTAATAGGGTCCCGTTGGCAGCCTTCGGATATGGAACCCTTAAAAGCGAGAAGTGCAAAAGAACTCGTGCCTTGAGGGTTCCGTAGAAAGTACAAACACAGGTATGTGTGGATTCTTTACATTTTTGCTATAGTTTGAAGGTAGTAGAGAGTTTCTAAAACAGGCATCAATACTTAATAATACCTATCTAAATATATAAAACTCTTACGTTACTGACTGACAATCAACAAATCAAAAGCTCAACGCGAACAAAGTCGCGGGCTTTCCACTAGCCTATTAATTTATTTATTACGGAACGAACAACAAACAGCCGCATTATATGGCTTTAGTAAAGTCCTTATTAATATCAATTTGTGTCATGCTTCCTGGCAAGACAAACTTATTGTATTGTGAGATATTTGATATAAAGAAATGATAATTTTATGTCCTTTTTGTCACATAAATAGTTAAATTGTAATCATTGTGCAAAGGTGGTGCTGCTGGAGACCATTATTTCTTACTCTTTAACCAACTGTCAACAAAAGACAAAACTGATATGCTTTTTCGTTAAAATATATCACAATAAAATTATCCTGCTGAGGAGCAAGACACATCAGTCTTCGCCACTTACTCAACAGTGTCCTTGGAGCCAGATGGAATACAAAGCTCTCGTTGTAGAACGGCCTCCCTCTCTTCCGGGGTCATCGATGATCTGAAACCACATAAAAGTCTATAGCCAAATATTGCACCCAGAAGTTATGGCAGTTATGGTATGGGCATGTTATGCGGAGGGAAGAAAGTCATATTACAAGGAAAGTGCTGAATATGAATGTGGATGGATAGACGGGCAGAGGAAGGCCTAAGAAAAGATGGATGGATTGTGTGAAAGAGGACATGCGTGTGAAAGGAGTGAGTACTGAGATGACGAGTGATAGGATAAGATGGAAGAGGAAAACATGTTGTGCCGACCCCACCTAGTGGGAAAAGGGTAGGAAAATGATGAAGTTATGGCGTGCACTAAATACCTAAAGCACTAAATACCTCTAGCAGCATAAAACTTGGAGTGTATATTCTTCTTATAATGTAAGAATGCACTAAGTAAGGAATTCCAAAAAATATTTCGAAGAAAACGCTAAGGAATTCAAAGGAAATCCTTAGAGTGAAACGCTATCTTCAGTATTTAGAGAACTTTCCCTCCACGTGTGCTTAAAAAATTACACCCTGTTTATAGACAGAATATCAAGAAGCTATACAAAAACACAATATATTAAGACATACAGTTTCGATTTGTCCGCGGTGCCAGCGGGCACCGATACATCGACGCGCTCAGGCACGTCATCCGAATCGTCATCAGATTCCACCTTACGCGGTTGTTTCTTCGGTAGGGTTATTTTTTTTTCCTTTTGCTCGTCATCGGATTCCGGAGGGGAGAACGGAGAGTAGCTCGAACTATTGCAGCTCTCTCTCTCAAAATCGTTGTCACTCTCTACAGACTCGTGGCTGCTACTGGTTGTTTCTTCAATCTGCTGTTCGCTCTCATCATCTCCATCTCCATCATCCTCGCGACCGGATCTAAAATGGAGTAAGAAAGCGTTTACCGAGGTGAGGTAAATGCTCCCTTAGTCAGAACGTGCCTCGTCCGCTGTTTGCGCCTGATGATATTCAACTAACAGGTGACAGATGAAAGATTAGCAAAGTTGTTTTTTGTCATACAATGAATGGCACTTTTGGCAGATATCAACGTTGCTATGTTTTATAAAACGTTGTCCGTTAGTTGAATCTCGGAACGGAAGAACGCAAGGGATAGTTTATTACTTTTAAATACTCATTTCATGAATAAGAATAACGACCGATGGACACATCAGATCACCTTGCACTATGATTCCCTGTCGTGGGTATCAGAAACTACGGATACAACATTCTGAGTGTTGTGGAACTATGGACACACCGAAAAAATATTTTCGGAACATACATCATTTGTTCAATAAATATTGCTTCGCTGGGTATTTACCTACCATCATCTAAGATTATGTATGCATGTAATAATATATCTAAGATTGAAATACTGGGATCACTTACCCCTTGCTCTCATCGCTTGAAGAGAGGGTCCTCTTTGCAGTCTTTAATGGGTAAAAAATATTATTTTAATTATGTTAACCCTTCCAGCACATTTTTTCCTATTTCTAAGACTTTTCTTTACCTCATTACTTATATGTACAGTCACGGAATGAAAAGGTTCGTCACCTTGAGGTCGATTTTCGCTTGCACTTGTGAAAGAATCAATTATGGTTTTAATTCAGTAAAACATACAATCATCTATCATGTCTGACACGATAAATTGTCAAACAACTTTGATGCGCGTCAATTTGAACTTTGTTGTCGAGCAGTTAAACATAATTTTCTATGCAACAGTTTGTTCTGTGCCTTAGATTCAAAAGGTAACATGTCTCGCGACACGTCAAACGAATCAAATTAAAAAATGACAAACCTTTTACGCTATACATCTCATCCATGTTCTCATGCTGTGCTGACCCCACAGAGTGGGATAAGAGCAGGAAGATGATGATCATTATAATGTACATCCCACTAATAGGTATTAATGTGCTAGTTTTGTGTAAGTTAGCGCGTCTTTGAACTCCACAACAGCGGAACGGATTTGGCTGAAACTTGGAACACAACATAGGTACCTAAGATAAAATGATGGCTTCATTCAATGATGGCTTGATTCGTGTGGAGTTTTAAATAATTATTATTTTTATATGATTCTTAATAGAGCATATAAATACAATAGATTACCTTTCTCACTGGACGATAATTGTACATATCGCTTCGAGGTGTTGAGCCCCTTAGTATCTAAAATCATATGAAAGTATTATTTACGACTCTAACCCCCGAATACTCAAACGCATCTCAGAGTTGAGCACGTGTCAAGTCCCGGTTTTTTGACAGTTTTTGATGAAAATCTGTCAGAAACTCGTCACTTGAAGCGTGCTCAACTCTGAGATACCTACGTTTGAGTATTTGGGGGTTAGGACTTTAAATCAGAAGTTTTTATTATTTATATGACAGATTTTAAACTGAAGCGTTGGATATATTATTATTTACACGTTTACATAAAAGTATATTAACACGCCTCCGTATCCTTAATGGGGTGGGCAGAGCCAGAAGTAAATATAAGAAAACTTGCAGGCTCTTTTGATTTAGTCCTAAGATGGATATGGTGAACCGTGGTGTGGTGGTTACTTACAATAACTAATGCAAATATAATTAACAAAATATAAAAGAAACAGTCGGGCTATCTAAAGACAATTGCAAACGGTCTATAGATAGCTCACCTGATCCAGCACATCAGATGGTGGAAGCGTGCCCAAGACGCTGGCCGCATTTCCACGCTGAATGGCAATGCTGATCCGCTGAGCCAAATAAGAACCAGCTCTTGGGTCTCGCATCGCTTCAACCAGACTAATAATCTACACTAATATTATAAAGAGGAAAGATTTTTTTTATTTGTTTTTATGTTTGTAACGATAGGCTCCGAAACAACAGAACCGATTTAATAAATTCTTGCACCAGTAGATAGCTACATTATTACGGAATAACATAGGCTATAATTTATTTTCAAAAAAATTAGGGATCCGTAAGAATATTGCAATATTGTAACCCAAGGTAGAAAACCCAAAATTGTTTTTGGCGTGCGCTGCAAAAACTATTAATGATAGAACAAAATAATGTAATAGGTTTATTGGTCGTATTAATGTCTACTAAAAAGTCCGCAAAATAACATATCTATCTATTATAGTTAAGTCACAATAACAGCTTTTGTGTTCTAAAATTTAATTACAATGCAGGTAGGAACAAAGGTTGGTTCCATTCGCGTCATGGTATGAACTCTTATCCAAATAAATTATTTCGTCACCAGGACTATTTATTTCTAAGCAAATTTCATTTTAATTCATTCGAATCCGACATTCAGTTTAGAAGTTATCACAAGTATAAGTTCGAACGTTCTCTGCAATACCTCGGGATGTATCGAACGGCCACAGAATAGATAATAGTTAGTTTGACTCTGTAGAGTGGGAGTGGGTGTTACCGAGGTGCGGGAGGGGTTAAGTACGTCTAAATCAGGGATTCCCAAAGTGGTCGATATCGACCCCTTGGGGTCGACATAAACGAAAACTGATTTTGGGGGTCGACGAGGTCTAAAAATCGACCCCTATTAAATTAACATAAGTTCTTATTTAAAACTTGATATTTACTGAATTGTATGTCTTTTTATTTTGTTAAATTTTGATGAGAAAATGAAGACAACTTTACTCACTTAACCAAGTGTAAAGTTTTCCAATTGGTACCTTAGTACCTAGGTATTTTGTATCAACAGAAAAAAACTAAAGATAGGCCCCCTTATTCATAATAGTCTGCTAACTTAAAGCATTGATAATTCTCACTCTGTCTTCTTCTATTGACCTAAGTCAGAATGAAAAATAACACTCTGTAGCAGCTGTTTTAAGTTAGCGGACCATTATGAAATAAGGGGGCTGATCTTAAAAGTAGGTAATTTGGCTATGGTGGTCTGAGGTAACAGTTCACTTTGGAAAAGGGGTCACTTGTCCAAAATAGTTTGGGGATCCCTGGTCTAAATGTATAAGTACCAAAGTCTAAAAGTAATCTAAAATTCGTACGAAGTCGCGGGCAACAACTAGGTAGTCATACTATTATTATAATGTGAACGTTTTTGAGGATGTTTGTATGTTTGTGCTTCAATGACAAAAAAAACAAAACACAATTGTATTTTTTGTGGGTACCACGCGAGCGGAGCCGCGGGAGCACCTAGTGTTAGATAATTAGTTAATAGACAACTGAGAATGGATCAACAACGTCAAATCATTCACGTTGCTCAAGACATACCTTACTATATTAAGGAAATTGCTGTAATAAATGTAGTGAAGTCGTCTAAACCGAATTTTATTCTTGATCACCTGAACTTTCTCCTACACTTTCTTGGAAGCATTTGAAATTATAATGATATCAGTAGGATCTACCAAGGAACATACCCCTTCCTTAGAACCAGGTTTAGCCTCTTCCTCGACAGGGGGAACGGGCTTGCGCTTCGGGCAACGCTTTGTACGTGGCGCCATAGATTGTTAGTCTTTATTCCAGATTCTACAGTAAATATGTATACTGAGACCTGTAATGTAAAGACAACCTCTTTCATCTCTCAATAATCTGGAGCACGTGAGGTATAACCGTATGCAACGGTTAAGTCATTCGCACCGTACTCGCGCCGAAATGACATTTTCAAAATAAATAATATATCCGTATTCGCGTATTAATATTCTATTTTTATTATGTACATACCAACACTGAAATTAATATTATAATTAGAATGAAAGCAATAAATAAATATCTGTACACATTTCATACAGCGCTATCTAGCCCTAAACTAAGCAAAGCTTGTAGTATGGGCACCAGATGGCTGATAGAATACTCACATAGGTACTTTTTTTTGTAAATACGTAATACTACAGAAGAAATATTTGCAGAACATGCAAACATTTCTCCCGTAGCGGGAATCAAACCCGCGCCTCTTGCGTCTCAGCCGAGCACACGCCCGCCACGCCACTGAGATCGTTTATCACTATCTCGGCATAACAATATTATTATCATAAAGAACTTCTTGTGCCTTACTGATACGCATACTAAGGCCTTTTACTGTCTATAGTAGACTAGCTGCCACCCGTGGCTTCGTTTGCTCGGTACCCAGATAAAAAATAGCCTATATGTTAATCCAGTACATGTACTATGTATATTCCAAGTTTGATTAAAATCGATTCTGTAGGTTTTGCGTGAAAGAGTAACAAACATCCACACATAAATATAATAATCAAGGATGATTTATACATGTGGTTGGCAGGTGAGTCACGAAAAAATACCGGACAACCCCAAACAGGGGGGGAGGGTGTATGCTAGGTCGCAAAAAAAATACGGGATCGCCAAGACAATGCTAACTTTGACAAAGTCTTTAATAAACAATGGTATGAATAGTTTTGCGTTTGAGGGATTTCATATGCCTACTTTTGTAGGCGCTTGTGACCAGTAGTACCGACTTTCCTCAAAATACCGGACATTGTTCTGTCCGATATGACCATTTATTTTTTACCGGACAGGCCTCGAAAATACCGGACTGTACGCTTAAATACCGGACATCTGGCAACCCTATTTATACAGCGTCAGGAGGCAACAAGAAATGCTTATGATAATTGTTAACTACGGGATTTACCTACCTACCAAGACTACCTAAGTTATAACTATATAAGCTAACTAATTACTTAACTACCTGCCTAATCCTAATATTATTAAACCTACAGACTACTAAAGTATCAACAAATCTCTGTAAAATTAGTAGCTCTCTATATACTTACCCTACGTTATTATCCTTGCTAACATAGCTGCCTACCTCTTCTCCACAACAATACCAGCCCAGGCCACTTAGTCAGTAATTGCCTATACGACCAAACGCCAACCAGAGTACAAAACAAAATAATAATGTGCCTACAGCTTTTTAGAAGCAACACTAATTACGGTTCAATACGTAAACTTTGTGTAGGGGAGAACTGATATGCCAAATACAGGGAAATCCAGTTTGGAGTTGGAGCTCAACCATGTACACAGGTGCGGTCCGAAGGGGCGGGTCACAGGAGACATGATTCCCCCCAAAATCGTACACATGAAATTGAAAAATCTCTAAAAATTTACAAAATATAAAAAGCAATTTTTTGCTCTTAGCCGCGATGCCAATTAAAATAGAAGACTGCCATTTGTTTTATAATGTGTGCAATAAAATTGTGTATTGCGCAATAAAATCTGATTTACTCGACATATTCTATTATTAGTGACCATCTCCAAAATCACAGGTTGCGACCGCGCCTGCATATTGGTACACTGTCTACCTATGCCCTTACCTAAATCAAGGCAAAATGACTAGCTTTTGTTAAACAGGTACCTACCTTTTACATGGTACCTAAGTAGGTACTAAAGTAATATGTTTATGTGAGCCAAGTTCTTGGACGATTTCAATACCTTTCGATATATTCTAATCTTATTTTTAAGTGATAGAGCTAGTGGCCAACACTTGTGACGAAGTTTTTAGGCCACATAAAGGCCTCCATCAAGACTTAACGACTTAAAAGTCATGACGCCATGACGCCATGACACTCGAAAAGATGAAACGTGAGAAAATGGCGAAAATACACCGTAATATTTTTGCAAATAAGACTTCGGTCCTTAATTTTAATGTGTTCAGAATAGCGTAGGTAAGTAGGTAGGTAAAGAAAATTATTAATATTTCATTTCATTGATCTGTAGAAAAGGCCCGAATTGTTAAGAAATTTTCTAAAAATAGACTGAAATTGCAAATAATAAGTATTCAGGCTCATATTTGCTAAGCTTCATAAGTTTGACTACGTATACCTATAAAAATAATGATATTTAGATGCAATTATTAATAAAACTTACCCAAATCTCACGAAAAATGCAAATTTGTTGTAGGGACCGGCAAACACTTCCAATGAAAGGACGACAATGCCGACAGGTGCTACGCTGCTACGGGGGTGAGGCGTCGGCGTCGCGTAGCCGATCAATACTTTACCCCTCAGAACAACTTTACCCCGTCAGACACAGAATAGGCAATATTTACCATAAAGCGTCAGTCAGTAGGCGTCAGAGATGTGTCAAAATAAAAAAGCTATCGGTTAACAGTTGACTGTTGTTTTTTTTTTAAATATTTTTGTTCATTTCTTCTGTTCAAAATGACGATTGTTATTGTAACCAAGATACGAATTATGGTTAAAGAAATGGAAGATTCTATTTCAAAATTGACACGATATTTTTAAACAATTTTGTTTAATTTGAATATAGCATAGTTAGTTATTTTTTAGATTTCGTTAATTTTAACAGAATAGACGTTAACGTTAGTTATATTTCGCATCTCTAGTCCAGCGTCCCTTTACCCCCGCCCTCCAACGCCAGTGGCGCCCCACGGTGCGTAGGTACTTTTTCGACGACGCCAAAAATCCAAAAATAGATAGAGAACCAACAAAGATTATAGTAGATTTATATATGCACATCCTTTCGGAACAATCGGAAATAGTCTATCAACAGTTTGTTTCGAAGAGACAAGAAAAAAAAGCCGTAGATTAATTTTATTTGATTTGTAACTTTTTTAATGTAGTCTCAAATAAAGTTATTGTATTGTAAATAAGTACAAAAATAAAAATAAGTATCTACTTTGAGTAGGTACGTAGGTACTTCTTACCCACCAATTGTTTGTTTGTTGTTGATTTTAATCTAAAAAAGGGTCATAATAATTAGATAAATAAGTTAATGTATAGTATAATAAGTAACCCACATTCTTACTTTCAATTACAAAATCTAGGCATAAAATATATTTTGTTAGGTTTACATACCATACGATACCTATATCATAGTTCAAACTTTTCCCGCGGTTACATCTTATGTGCCACGATCTCTAAACAAATATATAGGTAGGTACATAACTATTTTATAAACAAAAGGACATAGCCAGCTGACAGCATGTAGGTAAACAGTAGAATAGCAGTGATAAAAAAAATAATTAAATTGCAGGCACCAACTAAAGAAGTGTATTTTTTTCTTTCATCTTAACGTCTCCATGGAATCGATATTTTAGACACTATGAACTTTGCTTTGGCTAGTCTATGGCATGACAGGAGAGTGTAGTGCTGCCAT
Organism: Scotopteryx bipunctaria; assembly: GCA_949320045.1. Lineage (NCBI taxonomy): Eukaryota > Metazoa > Arthropoda > Insecta > Lepidoptera > Geometridae > Scotopteryx > Scotopteryx bipunctaria. The sequence continues at coordinate 3,952,046 of OX439440.1, forward strand.
TATACAGATTTATCATAAGTATCCAATGTATCCCTATTCTGAGGTAGAGTCTGTCTAACAAAAGTAGATACTCCATATTTTTTTAACTTATTACATGGTCATACTAATTAAAGTATTTTCACCACCAGACACTATGTTCCATAACGAGGTAAATTCAGCTACCTACCCAGGTATGAAATATTTAGTAATAACAAATTGTAACAAAGTATTGATAGTGTACTGTTATTTTATTCTTTCAGATTTATTTTGCCTCCATTGTAATTTACTATTACATGATCAACATGTGTAAGAAAACAACCAAAAAACGACTAATAAGGAAAAAATAAACACATACATTAAACCATAGAATAATTATATTTTAAATTCTAATTTTTGATTTGGTAAATTAGCAAATACGTGGATTAAATTCCAGTATTTTCCCCAAAGCCAGATAGGGAAACTGGAATTTTGACAGAAACAAAATTGTCTAAATATTTTGATCGATTTTTAAAAGTATTTTATATTAATTTTGTGTTCTCAACTCGTATCATTGACTTCTTTAGTGATAACAGAATAACATTAAATTGCTTACTTATATTTTGTAAAATAGGCACCGCATGTATAATTTACGATCATAATGTTCTTTCACAGCAAATCTAGAGGAAATAGCAGGAGTTTCCGAGATAATACTGTAATTTATAATAAATCAGTACTCGGAAGAAATATCTTTACTCACTGGTAAGTTTTCACTAAGCCCCGTGCTTTTGTATTTGAAATGTAAAATTCTGTTGTTCAGATCTGCTTGATCACTTTCATACTTTTATTTTATTTTATTTGCAGAAGTACCTAAGTGTCATACTTTACCGCATAACTTTAAAGAGGATTAAAAAGCAAAATATGGAAAATGAAGGTGTCTGGAGGATCCGGGTAAAAAAGACCACACCAGTCAACAATGTCTAACCTAGATAGTTTTGACACGGATGTTGTGTGGAATAAAAAAAAACAGTTATCTATAATTAACGGAATAAAATAAACGATTTTTTTATATTATAATTATGTAATATAGTACTTTTTATTACTCCTTACAACTCTCCTACTTAAATCATCAACATTCTCATATTCCCATGGTACTTTTATGCATTATCATCATTTCAACAATGGAGTTTGAATAAAAATAACACCACATAAAGATATTTAAACGAGTATAAAGAATAATATCAAAGTATCAAGTTAGGTTAGTCCAAGAACCTCAATAATTTACGGGCTGCCATACTTATTTTATTTTTATTTTTTTAAATTTGCCGCCATTTTTCAGTATCATTTAGTTAGTTTCAATAAACAAACTTTAAACACAATGCGATATCTGGTAGAAATAAAGAAAGCTAAATATTATAAATGAAAGCGAATAAGCTACAACAGTGTCTGCAAATATTTTATTAAAAATTCGCATGACAAAATTTTTATTTTGCTTTGCGTTCACATTAAAGACACGAGGCTCTAATTTATTTAGTAAGAACTACCATAGAAGAAACCTTCTTCTTGTTATTCTTCGGATTCTAAAGGATTAGATAGATAGATAGCTAACACTTTATTGTTTACCACACAACATTAAACTTACAAATTAGACAAAAATAATGGTAAAAACAATGGGCGGCTTTACCGCTAAAAGCGATCTCTGCCACCTAGGAACCTAGGATGGATTGGATGGAACAAAAACATAGAAGGGGTAAATTTGTGTGGTTATATTTATTACTTATATTAAATTATGAAACATAAAATAAATACTGAATACAATTATGTAAATAGAATTTATATAAATTTGTGAAAATATGGATTATATGGCAATACCGAACACGGAGCCAATGAGATGGTGGGTGTGAATCTGAATGAATGAGTAGACTATTTAGTTAGAGTCATTGAGTGAATGAGTGAATGATCACAGAATGACAGTCTCTCACGAATTATTTCATTTTCAGTTTGCAAAGCGGTCGGGCAAGCCAAGCCGCGGCAAAACATTGCGGGTGCTACTTACCCCAAAGTCTAAAGTAAATTGATTTGGTTTACAAAATTTTAGTGGTTCTAATAAAGCTTACAAGTTAAATTTCTTTAAAAACCGTTTGGCCCAAGTTTTGCGTCGTCACACAAAACAAAGCACATGGTTATACGTACGCTACGTAATGATTGTACCTACTACAAATCTGTTATATTTCTATTTTCCAGGATGAGAAGTTAGTTCTGTGATCATTTAATAAGTGGAGGTGGTGGAGGTATTATTGATAAATGTTGGAAAGCGGGATAAAACGGTTTTCTTGCGAAAATAAGTGGCACCGACGGATCGGTAAGTTTACATTTCCATTTGTAAAAATTTCGAAAGTGTTTTCTTTGCATTCCTATCGACAAGTTACCAATTGGAGGAAGGTCTAAGATTTATTATATTTTCCGACAGTTTGATGAATAATAATAAAGGTGCACAACATGGCCGCCAGCCACCGCCGCAACAGACAGCGCCCCCAACTGATCCACGGACGGATCCACGGATACGAAATCAGCCTACCTCGTCGTCTGCGGGTGATTCGCATGATGGAATATGTAGAGATTTTATCTGGGGGATCTGCTCAATAGGCGCCGAGTGCATATACCGGCATGAGCTCGAGTATGAGACAATGAAAAATGTCCTGAAGTTTTGTCACGATCACCAGAATAGAACAGGCTGCTTGCGACCAGATTGCACGTACTTGCACACGAGTCGCGAAGAAGAGAATTTGTTTTTGACGACGGGTCAAATTCCGAGGGCGCTTATGGATAGATACACGGGCGTAACGAGTGGGTTTGCGCTCTCTGGCGAGAACGTGCCGCCACACGCTATGATTTACGAATATATTGTCCAACCGCCGCCCCCGCCGCCGCCAGGAACGCCGGTGTCGATAGGACCGGGCGGTCTTTCGCATTCACCAATGCAGCTTCCGCTGCAGGCATCAATGATGATGCAAGGCCCTATGCAGAATCCAATGCAAGGCCCTATGCAGAATCCAATGCAAGGCCCTATGCACAACCCAATGCAAGGCCCCATGCCTGTGCCAGCTCCAATGCAAGGTCCCATGCCTGGCCAGATGCAGGGTCCCATGCAAGGCCCCATGCCTGTGCCAGCTCCAATGCAAGGTCCCATGCCTGGCCAGATGCAGGGTCCCGTCCAAGGCCCCATGCCTGTGCCAGCTCCAATGCAGGGTCCCATGCCTGGCCAGATGCAGGGTCCCATGCAAGGCCCCATGCCTGTGCCAGCTCCAATGCAGGGTCCCATGCCTGGCCAGATGCAGGGTCCCATGCAAGGCCCCATGCCTGTGCCAGCTCCAATGCAAGGTCCCATGCCTGGCCAGATGCAGGGTCCCATGCAAGGCCCCATGCCTGTGCCAGCTCCAATGCAAGGTCCCATGCCTGGCCAGATGCAGGGTCCCATGCAAGGCCCCATGCCTGTGCCAGCTCCAATGCAAGGTCCCATGCCTGGCCAGATGCAAGGTCCCATGCAAGGCCCCATGCCTGTGCCAGCTCCAATGCCTCCTATGCCTGCACCAATGCCACCACTTCCACCCCCACCATCAATGCCATCTGTTTCTTCTATGAGGATGGCAGGGCCCGTTTACCGCTGTAAGTATTCATATTTCTGAAAATTGCAATATGCTTTTTAAAAAAAAAACATGTGACTAACTCTGCATCATTTGGTTTTTTTTTTTGTTCGCCAACTAGCAAATACTGTTTATCTACTTTTAGTTAATGGTCAAGAATGTGCAAATCATGTATGATAATTTGCCAATTGATGTTTTGTTACAGCCCCCCTGCCACCAGCCCAACCAAATATGACTTCTGTTTACCATCCTGCCATCACTCAGCAGTCATCTCTGCCACCCATGTAAGTATATCTCAAAATTCACATAAATATATTATTGTAACATAGTCAGTTAATGTTATTTGTTACAAGTTCATTAAAAAGTAATGTATGTTGCTTTAGGTTTGACCCCACCAGACCACCACCATCAATGCAAGCCGCTCCAGGACTCAAAAGACCTGGTGAAGACTGTGAAGGTAATTTCATCAAACTTATTTTCAAATCTTGGAGCAAAAAACAAAATCAGTTCACTATGAATTTCAAATCCACATTCATATGCTCTGCGACATAGATCATACAAGAGCTGTAAGAAATGAATAACCTCAACTAATAGAGAGTTTTTAGATAATATAGAATTAAGAAAAGCCATATAAAAATATCTCGGCAAAAGCGAATAAAGATGATAAATAAGGCAACTTTTTCAAACTAATTTGCTCAAAACCACTTACTAATTGTTATGTCTGGTATTGATAAATACATTGCTTTGTCTGAGATATATCAGTTTTTTAAAAAACATTCTGTTTTCTATTTGATAAATGGTATTTTTATACTATTTACACCCCACCGTGTCAGTGCAGATCTTTGTTCCCCTAACATTAATTAAAATTATACTATTGTGGTGTATTGCAAATCTAGAGACTATTGAATGTGTGTAATAGCGACAGTGCATAGTCAATGACAGTGACATGATATATGTGTTTTGGCGGCAATTTGCTTGTCAAGTAGTGGGAGAAATTGCTGACCTAGCTGTCTTGTACAACCAAGTAAGTTCATAATAGTAGCGAAGGTGAAAAAATTGAGAAATATTCTAAAAAACCAGTGCAATTGATATTAAATACGTGTGGTTATAATGGCGGACATTAGATTCGAAAGTTTTGATATAAACAATGGTGATTGGGAGTTGTATAAAGAAAGATTTGGATATTTTCTATGTGCACATGGCGTCACCGACGAAATCAAACAAAAAGCCATATTTTTTGCATCTTCTGGCAGTGATCTATTCAATTTAACAAAGTCGTTAGTGTTCCCCCATACTGTGAGTCAAGTTACGTTGCAAGAAGTAGAATCAATACTGAATGATCATTTTAATCCACGTCCAAACGAAATAGTAGAACCTTTCAAGTTCCATAATAGAAAACAAGGTAAAAATGAGTCGATGCAGGACTACATAGCAGATCTTAGAAAAATGTGCAAGTTTTGCAACTTTGTTGATTTGGAGAGGACTTTGAGAGATAGACTAGTTTGCGGCGTGAATGATACAAAATTGCAAGAAAGTTTATTGAAAAAAGCCAACCTCACTTACGCGGCTGCAGTTCAGTTGGCTTTGCAGGCTGAAAAATGTGGAAAAGACCTAAAAGTACTCAACATACCAGACATTGGAGGATTATCAAACAACCCAGTGAGCGAGAGCAGGGAGTCTGAACCAATGGAGGTAAATGCAGTGGATGAAGGTGGCAAGAAGAGATTGTGCTGTTACAGATGTGGGGGCAACCACATGTATCATAAAAGTTTGTTTCTGCTAAATGTAACGCGTGCAACAAAACAGGCCATATAGCAAAAATGTGCAGGAATAAAACTACTGGTGATGTCAAAGAGATTCATGAGGGTAAAGAATTTATGAATGGATTATATTGTATGGGAGATACAATGCGTGAACCTGCAATATGGACGGAGATTCAACTGAATAAAAAGATGGTTAACTTTGAAGTTGATTCGGGCTGCTCATATACCATCATGTCTAGGGAACAAGCAGACAAAATCTGGCCCAATGGACTGCAATTACAGGAATGCAATCTGAACTTGCACACCCGGACTGATGCAAAATTGCAGGTGCATGGCAGAACCAAAGTTTTTATTGAATATAAAAATTTTAAAGGTTATCTGCAAGTAATTATTGGACAGGGGCGAGGTAATCTTCTTGGCAGGAATTGGTTCAAGCCTCTATATTTCAACGGGTCATGTCTACAACATTGGCAGGTATTAAAGGAGTAACTGTTCTGTTGGATGACATATTGATTAGTGGAAATGAGCAACCACATAATGAAAGACTGGAAAAAGTATTGGCATGTCTCAAAGAAGTGGGACTTAAGATTAATCACAAGAAATGTGAGATTGTAACAGATAAAGTAGAGTTTTTAGGTTACGTGGTGGATAAAAATGGTATCCATCCAAGTGAACAGAAGGTTAACTTGATTAAAAATGCGTAAAGTCCAACAAATGTCAAGGAACTACAAGCTTTTCTGGGATTATTAAATTTTTACGAAAGGTTTGTAAAGGACAAAGCTACTCTACTGGAACACAGGCTTTTAGATAAGGATGCTGAATGGAAATGGAGAAAGGAAGAAGAAAGATGTCGGCTCAAAGGTGGGCCTCGATCATCGGCAGTGACAAAAATATCATCATTTGAAAGCTTATTGTTTGTACTAATTCTCGGATCAATTTCAATTTTTAATTTACCTCCGTTTTTTTTTATATCACAAAAACAGTAGTCAAAATTCAGTTACTATTTGAAAATAAATGAAGAATAAACAATGGAAATACGGATATGTTATTAAAACACTGTTAAAAATGCTTCATCTTATATTATAAGAATCTTTGTCCTGACTGACTGACTGACAGACAGACAACGCACAGCCTAACCGCTGGACGTAGAGACACTTGAAATTTTCAGTGTAGGTAAACCTTGGTACGTAGGGGTGTAACTAAGAAGGGATCTTTCAAAATTCAACCTCTAAAGGGGTGAAAAGGGATGAAAACCTGGAATCAATTTTTGGTCTAAAACTGCACATAACCTATATCAAATTAAAGAGCTGATGTTTCTCATTTAGTTGATGTCATAATTACCTGTAAATTCTTTATTTTTGGCATGTTTTTCATGAAAAATAGAATGCTTTTATTTTGACATATGACAGCGATGATACCACAGATTAGTAATAGATGATACAAAACATATGGAAAAGGAACTGTCAATGTCAAATTACACTACATTCATTAGCTCCAAAAAAATTGTTGCGATAGTATTTTGGACTGTTAACACTGCAGGTGGGTTACTATGTGGTCTTAGTAGCAGGGCAGTAGTTGAACTGCTCGACTTTTTTGTTTTGTTCTTATTTGTTCTGCATAAGGTTCAAAATGGCACAAAAAAAGTCGGGCAGTTCAAATACTGCTCTACTCTAAGAATTCATAGTAACCCCCCAGTATAAAACATAATTATGAAACACCACCAGTTAAAAGTGTTCTTCATTGACTTACCATTGAAGACCTTATAAGACACGACTTCGCTTGCGTAGTACCCGGACAAAAAGTAGCCCTGTCTTATTCAAGCACATGTACTATGTGTATATACCAAGTTTCATCAAAATCCGTTCAGTTTTTGCGTGAAAGAGTAGGTAACAAATATACACATACAATACATCCATCCTCACAAACTTTCGCATTTACAATACTAGCAGCCGCCCGCGGCTTCGCTCACGCGGTACCCAGATAAATTCGTTCAATATTCGTTCGCTAAAGTTAGCCATTGCTTAAAGTTAGCCCTGTCACTATTTGTCATTATGAAATGGTAAGAGATGGCAATACTTTAGTCATCGTTTAGCGTACACTATATTATAATGAATAATGATGATAGTAGGTACCTACGTGTGCTGGAATGAAACATAGGGTACTTTTTATCTGGGTACCGCGTGAGTGAAGCCGCGGGCGGCTGCTAGTAATGAATAATGAGGATAGTAGGTACCTACGTGTGCTGGAATGGGACATAGGGTACTTTTTATCTGGGTACCGCGTGAGCGAAGCCGCGGGCGGCTGCTAGTCTATCCATAATATTATGGAATTGTGCGTCTAATAAGGTGAATTAATAAAAATAATATACTTTTAAGTAATAATTATAGTGCCATTTTCTCTTCTGGCCACCCCATCTTAGTCTTGTGAGTTGTGACACATCCGCAAATGTCAAATTGAAATATCAAAACACAAAGTCAATGTCAGATAAACTAAATTAAAAATCAGCTGTTACACACACACACAACACAGTGGAATCTACCTACAAATAAGTGCGATGAAATTTAATGTCATGAATATTCATTCATACAAGAAACCTTTTAGCTCCTAATGAATCCTCCAATATTAAAATCTAAAGTAGTCCTCGATAAAATAAGTATAACGAGAAACTATGAGTAATTTATTTATTATTTGTAGTCACGTTTTTCTCCGCGTTTAGGTACTATTTAGTAACTTAGATACCTACTATCTTTGATTATATACCTCCTACTATATTGTTTCATAAATAAGGAAAGGGAAAAAAACAGTTTTCAAACAAAATAGGGATGATTACTATATTTCAATATCCTCACGTATTAAAATGCCTTCTAAGAAGCTTGCAGGGGGTGGTTTAGTTTCCTGGTACCATGCCCAACCCAGAAACCACACCAATGTCATAATGTGAGCACAACTCATTACTGTTCGCTTGCCAATTATGCAAGTGCAATAATATTGCTGGATCTGTTGAGAGCTCAGGATGTTGAACAGCATCAAACTGGGGTTCCTCTGGCACCAATATAGAAATGGCTCCTGGTCGTTCGTACTGGACGATTCTCATGAGCTCGCTTCCAACAAGCATGGCATGCCCAAGATTCTTCGTGTATCTGAAAAGGGGATGAAGTAAAAAAAAAGTAAATAATAAAATACCTTATATATAATCTTTTCAATAGTCTGCCTGATTTAGTTTGGGTATGTTTTAAAATAAAAGGCCTTGAGAAGCCTAAAAACTCAATCACAAGAGTTGGTTACTAACACAAACATACAAACTTACTTATAACCAAGCAAAGAAACAGAATGCGGTCAATGTGTGATATATAATGTAATCAAGGAGGGTTCATCACATCTGCATAAAACATTGTAATATCTTTCATGTAATGATCATTCATGGGTATATATGATTTTCCATGTAGTTCCATTCTTCACTCCTAGGAAGCAGTCTGTAGCGACATCGTCCAGCGCGGTCGATGAGTGATATGATATCCCACATCGGATGCAAACACATTCATGTCCAACTTCTCTCATCAGCTGATAGTTCTCAGAACGGTTAGCTCCTTCCCTTATAACAAGGCTAACACATTCCTGGCACAAGTGATCACTATCAGTAAGCTGCAATAGACATTTATTGGGTTAGAGCTTACACAGATTTGAGACCAGAAAAATTATTATACTGTTTATGTTTAGATTAGATTTCTTACCTCACGGCCACACTCATCATCATCTTCCTGCCCTTATCCCACTCTATGTGGGGTCGGCACAGCATGATCTTTGGATCATGGTGTGCTAAGGTGTTTTATGACCTCACGGCCACACTATTCTTCAGTAATAGACAAGTTCTGGGCTTAGATCGGTCATGAAGTAGGTACTCGTGCAAATGTGTATTGGGACGCAAAAGTATATGACAATTCACACAAACATTCATGATGACTAAAACAAAACGACATCAAGTTCAACATAACAATATCAATCGTCATTTTTTTATTATAACTACCTGCCTTTGTATCCTTGTATGTAGCCTAAATCTTAAACAAATAATCACAATCAGATCAGCTTCCAAGGATTTTCATGTGTAGGTGTGTGTAGGCCTACTTATGTACATCATATTGATATGTCAACGTCATCGTAACGTCATATATACTCGTCTGATAGTGCGGTCAATGCTGCGAGTGAAATCAACACTTAATAAAAATGTAAGTACTTACTATTGAATCGATAGTTAGGATTTTATCCATAGCGAAAATATAATTTATTCACCGAATAATTGAGAATTCTTAAATAAAATAGATTAATGTAGCTTCATGAAACGGGCACCAGATTACACATACTATGTATTTCATCATTTCATGAATTTATTAAGATATTATGACATGAACACAATATATTTCTCTAAGAAAGTAGGTACTCAATGACATAATTTTGGAGGCAAGCAGGTACCTACATTATAAGATAGCTATTCACCTACACAAACTGTACTCATAAAAAACCACGTGTATCATAAATAATCATAGGTTCGCTAAAACAGGTAGATGGTTCTTACGAATTACTTATAAATGTATCACATCAATGCAGAAAAATAAGTCTAAAAATTCATTTTAGGGTATAATAATTTTATTAAATACATAAACATGTTTACTTACATTGATATAAAAAAGGATGATCGGGTCAGAAATCGTCCAAATCGTAGGCAAACGTAAAGTCAAATGGGCACAGTTAACTCCAATATTATCTTTTTAAGGAATCGATACTTTCCGCAATGTTGTAATAAGTATATATTATTAATCGAGAAATCATCAATTTTTGCTACTACATCTCTATCATATATTTTGCTGTCGCCGCAGTCGTTACTGCCATTACAATACTTTTAATTATTTATTTAAAACAAAACGGAGGTAAAATAAAATCTAGTTTTTTGTCAAATTATTTACTTTAATATACTCTATAAGCTGTAGAAATTTAATATCTGCCGATTGTCCAGGACCACCTACTAAAGACATTTGAACCGTGACCTTTCAATAATGCTAAATCTGCATTGACGAAACTAGAAGACCGAGACCCGCCCTGTTTGCGGAATGTGGACATGCACCCTGGTCGAATTCGATCTGCGGTGAAAAAAATTCAAAATGGCGGAAAACAAGATGCCCGCACCTTAAATAATAATTATAATTAACGTGCATAGTCAATGACAGTGACATGATGTGTGTTTTGGCGGCAATTTGCTTGTCAAGTAGTGGGAGAAATTGCTGACCTAGCTGTCTTGTACAACCAAGTAAGTTCATAATAACTATTCTATTAGGAGTTCAAATTATTTTAGTTCTTAGACTAGCAAGTTTCTATAATAACAAGACATAGACATAGACATAACATTTATTTGTTAAGATAGCACACATAACATAGAATTTTAAGAATATAATATAAAAAAGTACCTAGGCAATTGAGAAAAAAAGTCATTTTAAACATTATACACTTATCATTAAAATTATTAAAGAAATCAAATTACCTATACCTTGCAACTTAAAATTATGATGTGTGCTACAGCAGCAAATTGGTTCCGACTCAGCATTGTGTCTGCTGTTTGAGCAGCAGACCCTGTTACAAGATATTTAGTGAGTCAAGTGTAGTAAGTGTAACACATTAATATAAAATTCTTTATTATGTGTATGATTATCCAATGAAGATTTTTTGCATAACATACATACATATTTTCACGCCCCTTTCCCTAAAGGTCTATTTACATCAAACGAGCGAATGCTCATTCTATCCCCACTACATCAAATTCTTCTAGTGTAAACAGGCGTAGAGCATTCTTTTGTTGTTCTTAGTGCGTTCGCAAAGATTCTATAAAATATTCTAAGAATGCTCGTTCGCTCGATGTAAACGGCGCAAGAGCGCGCGAACAGTTGCTTAGAGCGTTCTTGCGTGTTCGGACGTGCTCGCGCCACTGAGCGGTCTCATCAAAGCGTTCTTGTGTTCTAGCGATTGTTTACATATTTTATCGATTAAAGTATGGATTCTGTGTAGTCAGAGATAGTAAATGATCAAAATCCTCTGGCACCATTCTACAAAAGTTTTGGAAGTGACCACTTTCTTCTTGTTTTTGCATATCCGTCATTGTTTCACCTACATTATCCAGTGTCCTTCGTTGCATTTTTGTTATCTACCAATGTAAGAGACATTCTTTTATTTTTGAGTTTTTGCGTCAAAATAATAAATGCAGCACTTGCAATAATGATATCGCTGTCAGAATCAAACATAGCGAAGCACTACACTACCTATACTAACTACAGAATTGACACGAATGAGCAAAGAACATTCGATCTAGCTTTTGTTTACACTAAAAGATTAAGAAAGAATGCTCTTGTTCTAGCTCTAGCTCTGTGTTCGTTTGACGTAAATCGACCTTAATGGGGTGGAGACACATGTAATCATATGAAAACTTGCAGCCATGTACCAAGATGGATATAGTGAACTGTGTCATACAACATCATGTTGGAGAGGATATTATCCCTTAGTCGACTTATCCGACATACTCGGGAAGAAACAGCTAGACACATTCTAAGTTTTTTCTTTACTCCCAGTCCAGCAGCTCTTTGCATAAAATAGCAAATAATATGAATATAAAACACTAGCAGCCGCCCGTGGCTTCGCTCACGCGGTACCCAGATAAAATGTACCCTATGTCCCATTCCAGCACACGTAGGTACCTACTATCCTCATTATTCATTATAATATAGTGTACGCTAAACGATGACTAAAGTATTGCCATCTCTTACCATTTCATAATGACAAACAGTGACAGGGCTAACTTTAAGCAATGGCTAACTTTAGCGAACGAATATGAATAATAGGGTATGTAAGTATATTCCGTAGTTTTTGCGTGAAAGAGTAACAAACATACCTAAATCTATCCACCCATCCATCCTCACAAACTTTCGTATTTATAGTTATGTCCTTTTTGAACCTTATGCAGAACAAATAAGCACAAAAAAGTCGAGCAGTTCAACTACTGCCCTGCTCTAAGACCACATAGTAACCCACCTGCAGTATTAACAGTCCAAAATATTTTTGCAACAATTTTTTTTAGACGCTAATGAATGTAGTGTAATTTGACATTGACAGTTCCTTTTCCATATGTTTTGTATCATCTGTGGTATCATAGCTGTCATATGTCAAAATAAAAGTATTCTATTTTTCATGAAAAACATGCCAAAAATAAAGAATTTACGGGGAAATTATGACATCAACTAAATGAGAAAAATCGGCTCTTTAATTTGATATAGGTTATGTGCAGTTTTAGACCAAAAATTGATTCATGGTTTTCATCCCTTTTCACCCATTTAGAGGTTGAATTTCGAAAAATCCCTTAGTACACCCCTACGTACCAAGGTTTACCTACACTGAAAATTTCAAGTCTCTACGTCCAGCGGTTTAGGCTGTGCGTTGTCTGTCAGTCAGTCAGGACAAAGATTCTTATAATATACGATTATTTTCATTTAATAAAATTACTAGTTTTTTTATTGTAGCTTATCAATACCAGAATGTATCCGGGAGTTAAAACACCTACAAAGTTGTCAAAGCACTGATTATTATTGTTGTTTAGGACTCCATAGGTGAATTTAATCTAATCTGCATGTTTTTAATTTTTTGTTTTCTTGACTGATAGCTTTCAGAACTCAACTACCATACTGTTATGAACTGTTTAAAAGTATTATACTGGTTCCTATAGTAAAAGCTTTGCTTTGTTTGGGGCTAGATGGCTTTGTGTGTAATCCACCAAAACTTATTTATTTATTATTATTATATATATATATGTACTTTATTTTTGAATGTTTTTCTCATGTATCTTGCTGATCAATCAAATTTGTGTGACAATCATCAGTCTTCTATTGGAACTTTCTTGTCAAACTTCTACTATATTCTTTGATCATTATATACCAACATGACTCTTAAAACTACGTTGAATCCGCGGCTTTGCTTGCGTGCATTATAGGATATTCCAGGCCATAAACTACGTCTACGTTTATGTATATCCTAAGTTTCATCCAAATCCGGTCAACCGTCGTGATTGAGCAAACATCCTCGCATACATTCTAATTTATATATTAGAAGGTTAAGGATTAGATTAACACCTATTTTTGGCTGCCAAATCCCAGATATATAATAGATACCTATCATGATTTGTCTTTTCTAAATTCAGTAATTTATTGAGTTTTCTTTTAAGATCAGGAACAGGAACAATTTTATTGTTTTGATCCGCTTTGCATATGTATTGCAGTAATCAGATTTTTAATTTGTTATACATTTGACATGCAGAAATACAATGCACATTCTTATTGTTTGATATTTGAGAAAAAGATACGTGAAATTCTACCTCTTTGTATTAACTGGGTGATAAAAAAATACTTTCCTCCATCATAATCTAAAAATTGCCTGTTTTTTCCTTCATAAACATAAATTAGTATATTTCGTATATATGCTTTCTTACAGTCAAGCTTAATTTGCTATTATTTTGTTATTTACCTGTGGGGTCCTACTGTTTAAGTTAAGTACTGTTGATGCTGCGGTTTCCGTGCTGCCTATTTTGGCAAGTGTCATAAAAATACTTGTGAATAAATCTTATAGAATTTTATAATTACGGCCAAAATTTCTCACACCCTTGAATCTATTAAATTTCACAAAATAAGGGGTGGCCAATATCGTTGTTTATTGTAGAACCTTTGGCTGGGCACTTTTTGAAATTAAATAGACTGAGTTGAATTTATTATAAGGAGAATCTTGTGTTATATTTGACATATCAGCCGCACTCAAGCACCCTTAACTTGTTATTGCCTTCTGGTAAACTTTTAATAACTGTTAAGCAATCATGTATGTGGTAATGGCCGAGTTACCGAGCATTACACAAATAAATCATAAGGGGAACTACAATCTCCTGATGGGTTCTCAGATTTAACATTTCCATTACTATATACATAATTTCTCCTCAATTAGTTGGCTGATCTTAAAGCCTTCTTTCTATTCGTTATAAGTTCTACGATACAATCCGTGTCCATATTAAACGAATATAGACAATTTTGTGCCTAACTCCTCAAACAATAAATGCTCTACTTGGTTTGTACAACTATTGTTATGTATAAATTAAACATTACTAACACGAAAAAGTCGCTATCCATCATGCGAAAGTAGATATGACAGGCACGCAGCAATGACCATCGTAAAATGCTGCTTGCACGGAAATCGTCTGCATGCATTTTTACTATTTCGTGTATTTTCTGACTGCTAATGTATTTTTGCTATGCGCTCATTGATTTTGTTCTCAGCCGGGCCAAGCAAATTGCGGAAATCGGAGTCTTCAAATGACAGCTCCTGCGAAAACTGTGTCCAGCGTCTAATCAGGTTTGATCCCTAATAATTCATAATTATTTATATTTGTTCGCATGCTAAATTATCAAAGGGGAAGGAACAGGGTCCGACGACGGCGTGCAAAGAGAACGGACCTTGTGGAATGGCGAGTGTTTTGCAAGCAATGCGCGTTCACAATCGAGTATCCCTTATACCTTATCTAATACTATCTTTTTCAGCGAATTTTTAGTAATCGACCTTGTAGTATGACTACGTCCAGCTTGTTTTTGTTAAAGAACGTAAATATATTTCCCTATAAGTATTATTATGTATTTATGATTTAATAGTATTGTAAAGATTTTATTAAATAAATAACTATCTGCTGACTCCGCTTCACTGGGAAAATGATTTAATAGGACAATGTTTGCTGTGCGAGAAATCGGAATTTAATCTTTACGATACTATTCTATAACATTAGCAGCTTACAATGTATTAAGTTTTGTGAAGAACGCGGCATTTATATTGGATTAGATTTAGATTGCTGAGTTTTGTGTATTCCATTGAGATGCAGACTGTAAGGTATTGTGGCACAGCTCATAAGTGCGGGCCTGCCAAGCGACTAATTGTTAAAACTTATTTCGGTCGTGAGTCAAATAGCTTTATCATGAAACCATACATCAGATGTATTTACCTACATACTTAATCGGCTAGTTTAAATTTAAAAAAATTGAAATATTTTATTCTAACTCACAAATTTAAAATAATAGCAATTTTTAGTGGCTACAAATTCATGAAATTTTAAGAAGTTATTTTAATATTATGTGTGGCTTGCTATCCTCGGACGGTATTCTTCTATAACTCGTTATCAATAATAAAATTAGTTACCTACTCTGGATTTAAAAATCTTCACAAAACTCTTTGCAAAAACGATCGGTGTTGGTTATATATAAATTAGGCATTTTTTCGTCAAAATGTGTCAATAGTAACTTACGTATTTTTCATCACCAAATAAATAGTCAAAAATAAATAAAATATTTGTAAGCTACTTCTATGAATAGAAAAAAACCTACACTCAATTTAATCATTCGATATAGGATAGCAGATAAAAATAATAGAATAGATGCATAAAACTGGGTTTTCTGGGTGGGTTATCCCTAAAAAAAATGTGTGCAATACTGTAGTACATTATTTTGATCTATCTCGTAGGGTTCAGCCAGCGTTTGCAATATCCTACCTTCCTCTTGAATCACTCTATCTATTAAAATAACCGCAACAAAATCCGTTACGTAGTTTTAAAGATCTAAGCATACATAGGGACAGTGTAGTAATGACTCTGTATGTCTTCGGTTACTATTCTTCTAAGCGGCAACGGTCCTGTGGCCTGTTACTTACGGAATACTATTGGCCACACCCTTAGAAAATTTCAAGAAGAAATAATATCAAGCTTAAGAATTACGTACCTAGATTTAAGGTTATGTTTCTCATTATAACAGACTCTTAAATCCTAAATGAATCAACAATATAGCCGTCTGGTTTGTACAGAAAATCGAAAGGGAACAATATGACCAATTAATTATTTTGTTTTCTTTCAACTTCGTTCAGCGTATATTGGTAATTATTTAGTACTAGAAAACTAAACAGTCATATTTTGTGTAAAAAGTGTAAGCGTAATATAAATATTAATTATCGGGTACACGCGGCTTTCAATAAAATGATACGACCCACATTTGCTCGTTCAGTTACCACACGTTTGCAGCATGACAATACCGTAAATATATTTTAATTTTTTATAATACTCTCACAGTTTAATGTTTAGGCCTTTCAAAGTAATTTAAAGAATAACATTTATTAAAAAAGTATTACGCTTAGTGGTTAATGTGTATGGGGTGAAAGTAATGTTTTTCTACATCGAGTTTCAAGTTAAAGCACAGAATAACTCTCGAACAAAAGTCCAGTTTTAGTGGAGTAAGGTTTATACCTCGGAACCCGGGTCCACTGAACGGATTTATATAAAAACGAATGTGTTTTAACACTAATTACTAAAATGTTTACCCCATAATTTTTTCGATCTCATTTTTTAATGATTAAATTGAGTAATAATAATTTCAAACTTTTTGAGATTTGAAAAACTTTGTCAAATTTGAAAAAGTTTGAAATACGTGTCTATTTATTTTTTACTAGCTGCCGCCCGCAGCTTCGCTCACGTGGTAACCGGATAAAAAGTGGCATATAAGTTGTTCCTGCACACATACTGTGTATATTCCTAATTTCATTCAAATCCGTTCAGCCGTTACAACGTGATCGAGGCACAAAGATACAAACACCCTTACAAACTTTCAAATTTATAGTATACTAGCTGCCGCCCGCGGCTTCGCTCGCGTTGTATCCGGATAAAAAATAGCCCATATGTTAATCCAGTACATGTACAATGTATATTCCAAGTTTCATTCAAATCCGTTCAGCCGTTTAGGCGTGATTGAGGCACAAACATCCAAACATCCAAACTCACAAACTTTCGCATTTATAATATAAGTAAGATTAGGATTTCAAGTATCCAAACCGAAATTCAAGCCAATCAAACTTGGACACCTAATTTTACCCCTTATTGAGGGTTATTTTTAAAAACCCTGAAATACGTGTCCATTTATTTTTTATTTGAAGTACCCAAACCGAGTTTCAAGCCAATCGCACTGCTCGTTAAAAAGTTCCCAAAAATAATACTCAAAAAGAAAATTATTGTCAAGAATTTACACCACGCGAGTGAAGCCGCGCTTGATGTTATAAATTGTTGTAATCGAGATCGGAAAATTTTGACAGGTAAACATTTTTATTTAAGCTTTTAACAATGCAATCCGTTCAGAGGTTTTTACTTTTGTATGTCTATCGGCACTCCACTATTTAAGTATAAAAAATTGCCTACTCTTTGGCCGTTACCTGCTTGCACGTGAAATTGAAACTTATCGTATGAAACGAGCGTTCATTTTCTGTTACGCTGACTAGAAACCGATTTTGCGGCAAAAGCACAGGGTTCCTACTCCCTGATAAATAAGCAAATATTAAAATAAATCAACAGTGTATTAGTTCAATAAACTACCTTCAGTAAGTAAAGTGTAGTAAGTGAATATTTTGACATAATGTATGATGACTTTTCTAACAGATTTTTGTATTGTCAAAACATGTCTGGTGCGCCGCCGCCAGCCCAACGTATCTAAACAGCGGAGTGAACCCCCCCCCCCCCCCCTAGTTAACCTTTTCCCAGCCCAACTAACCTGTGCGCGATGTCATGTGACAATTTAAGTTTGTTCTTGAATTTACAAATATAAATAAATACTGATACATTATAATGGTAATATGGTAGGTATTTAAAAACTCAAGCATTTCGAAACTGTTTAAATAAATTCGAGTGATATTCAGTGCAATATTGATTGAACTTAGTTGAGTAGGTAGGTATTGTGTTAGTGACTGTATTTATGACTTTGTGAACGAATTTGTAAGTGATTCGCAACTTAATTATCTTTCTATGTAAAGTTTGATTTGTTTAATATTCAAAGTCTGAATCAGGTTCCACACCTTCTAAAATCCGCTACAACTCATCAGCATCACATTCACGGTCACTCATTTTGCACTGTTTATTAGGTCCCCGAACCGGGAAAGAAACTCGTGCGCACGTTTGTAACGCCCGGCACTATGATACAATGACCTTGACACCTGTGCGCTTACGACGTCACGGGTTTACTTGCATTTAAGTTGGTGGCCGGTAGCACTGACATCTTGCCATTACGTAGGGATGGTTGTTGCAATATCGAATATCCTCAGTAAATTTAATTGAAGTGATTCGATACGTAGATTAATTTTAAAATTTATTATGTAATACGTTATTTACTGACCGGAATTTAGTGTCAGTCATAGAATTTATGAACATTTGCATGGAACAAAACAAAATAAATATAAAGGATTGTAATGAATGCATCTTTCGCGTCACATCACTGGCCTACTTGATATGAAGTCGTTGGCGTGCGGGACATCAACATATTTGAGGCGTTTTTGTTTTATCCATTTTAAAACATAAAAAATAGGGCTTCAGTCGTGTCCATCTTACAAAATTACAAAAGAATAAATGTTTCATGTATCGTAAAGATATTATTATAGTTAAGTACAATGAAGAACTTCTATAGAAGTACTGGCGTAGACGGCACGGAAACCTCGAACTTCTATAGAAGTTATTGGCGGTGAAAAGGTTAAAGTAACTTGATAGAAAATCGAATAAAACCATTTCGATTGAAATCGTCAAAAATAGCGTGTAATGTGTCGTTCTGTGTGGATTTTGTAGCGGATAATAAATATGTGTAGATTTGATTGAATTCACGCCAATATCCCTAATGGGGTGGGCAGAGCTATAAACATAAGAAAACTTGCTACCACTTCTGATTTAAAGTCCCAAGATGGATATGATGAACCATGAACCATGGTGGCAGATGATCAGCCCATCGCCTTCATGTATATAGGCGATATATATATCTCGGCTATAAATCATTATATTTAGATTTTCACATGTGTTTAAATATCTTGACCGTTTATTTTTCATACATCGGTAAATTGCAACCGTTACGTTATACCGTGCCACCTTCGTAGCACATTTTTGACTTAGCCGTTGAGGAGCTAATTTTATTTATACTTACTTGTGATTTTAGGACCGACCGGTACTATCAGCAAGTCGACCAGATACAGCAAGAGCACAAAAACATTCGTACTGAAATCGGCGGAAAGCTGGATTGTCATGAAAGAAATAAACTATTGCTGCGCACTCTTATAAACCCTGAGATGTACCGGCATATAATTGAATTTATTGAAAAAGTGAGTTCATACATACATACATATTGTCATGCCCGTATCCCTAATGAGGTGGGTAGAGCCACAAGTAAACACAATAAAACTTGCAGCCACTTTTGATTTAGTCCTAAGATGGATATGGTAAACCACGGTGACAGATGATCAGCCCATCGCTCATACAGGTGGTCCACCATGTTGGAGGATACTATCCCTTAGTCGACTTTTACGGCATGCTCGAGGAGAAAAGCAGCTGGATGCATTCTATGTTTTTCCTTTTCTCCCAGTCCAGCAGATCATTGTGAATAGTATTATATTTCATACTAGCTGCCGCCCGCGGCTTCGCTCGCGTGGTACCCGTATAAAAAATAGCCTATATGTTAATCCAGTACATATACTATGTATATTCCAAGTGTCATTCAAATCCGTTCAGCCGTTTAGGCGTGATTGAGGATCAAACATCCAAACATCCAAACTCACAAACTTTCGCATTTATAATATAAGTAAGATAAAAGTAGTTAAAACCATCGATGTACAGTGAAGTCGCTATTAGTTTGTACTTTCATTCACTCGTGTCAATCAATTGTTTGTACTAAAAAGCAGAGTTCGGAACTCTCAATTCATACATACATGTATACATATTATCACGCCCGTATCCCTTATTGAAAACTTGAGCCAACTGTCGATTCGTTGATTGAATATATCTTATTTTTCTTTCAGAGTTTGCCTGTGCATTTCTCTACGTCAGTTTACAACGCCCCATCGAACATGCTTGCTAATGATCAGGTAAGTTTATTGTTTCGGTTACCTCTCTTGGATACTATGAAACTTGAACTTACGCTAACTTTCTTTCAGAGTTTCAAATACCTAGTATTTGTCTGTTCAGAAAGCTGTCTCATACTGCTTGTTATTTAAAAATCTTCTAATTGTTTCTGGAATACTTTTATACATGCCTAGCTTCAGCCTGTGGCTTCGTACGCGTGCGCACACTTTCTATATATATTCCAAGTTGATTCAAATCTGTGATTAAAGTTACAGCGTGATTGAGACAACAAAATACCTTACTAATGTTATATTATTTGATCAGATAACAACAGTTACGAACTCAACCAACAATAAGGTCCATGATTTATTAGAAATGCTGGTGGGGAAATCCGCTAGAACTTCATTGGATTGTGTAAGTATATTTAACTAGCTTGTTCAATTTCTATTGTTTATTATCTAACCCTGATCTAACCTTCTTACACTAGATGATTTCTCAGCGTCAGGAGGCAACTTTTGCCTACACTAACGGCGCTGTAGAGCCTGGGACTTATTTTAGATGGAGTAGACTTGCCCAGCACCTTTACCATCCTCTCAGCTTAGTCGGCCTTATTCACAGGAAATACATGGTCAATACGTGCGGAGCTGACTAAGCCGCGTATTTTCTCACGATGATTTCTTTAAATTCTTAATTTATTGAAATAGCTCTTTTTAGTTATAGAAAGATAAAGATTATTAGAGGGCAATGGTGTGGCTGAGACGCGACAGGTGCGGGTCCGATTCCCGTGGTTGGGTCTTGTGGTGCCATGGTATTCATAGTTTCTCATATGCGACTGTTGAGTGTAAGTTTTTTTTTGTACAGGTGCCGTCCACTTCTCCTGACGAAGCGGCTTCGCTACTTACTGGCCGGTCGCATTCCAGCAATGGCTCAAACGATTTACTTTCAAATTTAATCAAATACATTAGTAACAGTAAGTTGTATTGTACAAATATTTACTTTATATGAATCCATCTTTTTATTCTGATATAACATTAATATTTGATTAAACTTATGTTCTACTTTGACCCGAATAGGTACGCCGTGAGTGGCGCCATGAGCTGATGCTACTTGCTGAATAAATGTTTATCCTATTCTATAGATTTTATCCCCCCAATTAAAGAATCTACAGTATTACAACAAATATTGTGCGCCTCGGCAAACTTCGTGCTTTGTGTGAAAACCGAATTTGTTCGAATATGCAACTAATAGACAGCCGTCCCCATCCCGCCATTCCCTGGGGAGATTCTAAGGTGACAAGCACGTACTGTTTAATTATCGGGAAGTACATAGAGTTGCTAACCCCCCCTCTTCATTTGTCTTCAAAAAATTTTTTTTTAACGAAAGTTTTCGTCTAGTACTTTTTTTTTATTTGCCAAGTAATTTTGAAATGTTTACAGTTTTTTTTATCGGAATAGATTCTAAATTAAAAATGGGAAACGCTTATGCACAGTCCCGTAAAATTATATACACGGAAGATATATACTATAGACCGAAAATAATAGAAGTCTTTTGGCGGAAAAAAACAGAAGTACCTACGTCTAAAAAGATTAAGAAAATACAAGCTTTAAGAGCTGCTGGCAAAAACATAAAGTAACATAAAATGTTGATAATTGACAATGTCATTCATATCTATCGGGTCGTCAGCAGAACTCTTTTTCTTGCAGGGCTGTGTGTAAGGCTTAAGGGTTCTAGCTGGACACATTTCATGTTTTTTTATTTGTTGGGTTTGTCTTCGCCCCGAATAGCAGAATAACTACTTATTCTTTAAATCTAGGCGGTACGAAGTTTGCGGGGTCTGCTAGTCGTATATATATAATGGACGAATCTTATGTGCATACTTCTCATACAAAAGGCAAGTCTTGGTTAGATAAAAATATAAACAACCGATCTCCAAAGGTGAATGCATTATATCTATGCATGCAGGTAATGAAAACGGGTTTCGTACCTGATGCATTAAGATTTGGTAAATGTTTAGATTCTAAAGGAGATTACTACAAAGAAATTAACGCAGGTATCAAAACTTGGGTCCGCAATAAACTGATTCCGAAATCTACTTCCGAATAGCGTGGGTAATGCCTCTTTGATCACAAGTTTACAAAACCGGAGTTATATAAAATTATAAAAACTCAGAAAGAAAGGTTGACTAAATATACTATCGACCGAATTTTACAAGAATCTGGACATTCAAGGGGGTACTCGTACGTAGCAAAAAAAATATAGCCATGAATGTGACCACAATAAAATAACTTTTACTGGAAAAAAGTTAACATGATAGGGCCAGACGAATGAAAGAAACTGCGATCATGCCATCAAGTGTCAAGACGAATACAGAAAATTTGAGTCTGTGCTTGATAACCATTTACATAGTTTTATTATAAATGGTTCCAGCAGTGATAGCGATGGTTGTGACTCTCAAATGTCGGTTATCGAAGCCATTTCAGATTCCGACTAAAAGTTTTTTTTTTGTGTACGTTAAATTGTTTGGTTTCATTAAAAACTTTTATTAATTTTCCGAACTATTAAAATAATAACTGAACTAGCCCTTAAAAAAATAAGCATCTACTTATTTATTGTAACATCTCTATGTCACATATAATCATCGCGTTAGTTCGTATTACGGAAGCTAGACGAATATTGCCGAGGCACACAATAGTTATGGTACGATTCATTTAAATAAAAAACAACGATATATTATATTTGTGACTGTACGTATTTGTTTATAGTGCCTTCAACACCAACGAGTGCTTCTGGTGATGCGGACCTAAGCAGGCCGTCTAATTCATCGAACGGATTCAACCGCTTCATGTCGGAGAGTACTTCCCCCCCCGGCCCGAATGGCTCTCGCTTCCCCCCCGGCCGTCCGTACGGAGACTTACTGACTACCTCTGATACCGCACGCCCTTTTCCCGACGGCCCACGTACGTTCGGCGACGGTGCCGCCGGCGGTCCCTCTTT
Organism: Scotopteryx bipunctaria; assembly: GCA_949320045.1. Classification (NCBI taxonomy): domain Eukaryota; kingdom Metazoa; phylum Arthropoda; class Insecta; order Lepidoptera; family Geometridae; genus Scotopteryx; species Scotopteryx bipunctaria. The sequence goes on from OX439440.1 coordinate 3,975,361, forward strand.
GAACGCGCGGTCTTACTCAGAAAACGTGGCCGGTTCAAGCACAAATCGCGCCTACGCGGAAGGCGCAGTCGTTCCATCGAACCCTTATGACAGCGCACCGTCCACTACGTACGCGGAGGATGTCGCTAGACAGTACGGGGACCACGCGACTCAGACCCGCTACCAAGAGCAGACGGTGCCTCCGCGGCAGTACCACCCCAGCATCTGCGAAGGTGCCACGGTGCCTCCCAGCGTGCCCTCGGCCGCCGCCCCGCCTGTCTACATGTCAGGCAACTACTCTCCGACGCAGTCAGTGGGAAGATTCTACAGCCACTTTCCTACAAACAGTAAGTCAATGTCTACCAATTCATCACCAACAGCCTTTATAGAGTACGATGAAATTTCATCCTCTGAATTAGATGAGATTGATTCAGAATAGCTATAGTCACATTGATCATACAGCCACAAGCCCCATCAATTTACGAATGACTAAACTCTAACATTATAATAACAATAAACTAATACGAGATTTGAGTGCCTCTCTTTATAGACTAGAAGGAATTGCAAATATTTATTCGATTTTGTAGATAAAACTTGCTGATACTTCTTATAATCACATAGGTAAAATATATCGAAACAGTCAATATAAAATTAGTTTTTCTTTACGTGCTAGTTAATACAAGACTTAAATCTATTTGAGTATAATAATCTATTTGTAACTGAAATTAGTCTGCGGATGTGATATTTAGTATAATAATATGGAAAATGTACAAAAATAATAAGTTTTTGCTTTAAACCCTGTATTAACAAAAAATGCATTAGATAGTGGAATATCCGACAGTAGGTAGCTTGTAGCCTTAAGGGGGTTTAAAAATAAAATGCAATATTCCACTAGTTTTATGAGTGCATGAGATTATCAACATTTTGAAAAATCAAAACGCTTGTTTGGATTTACTTATTTTTTTTTAAGTTATTAATTATCACATAACTCAAAACTAGTGGAGAATAGTTTTTTATATTTTCATTTCTGGAACCTAATGGAGCCGCCTTACAAGCAACTGCCGGGTAATCCACTATGATCTAGATACCTGTATATTTTGTACACAAACATTCTTAATCTTACTGGCGATCAGGGTTTCATTCCGAATTATTAATTTTCCAAGATCTAATGTTGCACACATTTCCCGAATCTATTTTGCTTATATTCTGGATTTTCCGCATTATTATATTTGCACATTATGAATTTGCCATTAAGAAGTACATTTGTGATAAAAACTTGCATCGATTCCTCGAATATAGATTTATCTATTTAGCCCTGATGCGAGTCGATTTCATACTCGAAACATGGTTATATGTATGTTTTAAACATGGCGTCAGACGACACCGTAACGGATTTTTTTATCGTATTTAACAAAAACTGGATGTCAAAGATCTGCTTAAGTAGGTGCTTTTGTTCTGATGAGCGGCACAGGACTACAAACCCGTTAGAAAGACGGCACTTTCGTTTAAATAAAAAAATTGACAGAAAAAGCAACCTTTTCTTTTACATACATTTATTAAAAAAAGAAGCGAAATTTTTAAAAGAAAATGTAAAAGGTGCAAATTTTCTTGAGCAGAAAAAAAGGCGTGCGAAAAGATAAAATGCTTAAGTTCCAATAACACCTCTTTTTTATATATAAGTTTGTACAATTTTAATAAAAAATTAAGAAATAGGAAAATTCGGAAAATGTAGTATCAATAATTGATAAGATTACGCATTACAAAGAAATTGGGAAATATATAATATGGATATGGAAATCCTGAATTTGGACCACATGACAGACACCAATATTTCGCATAGGCGAGTTTGCTTCGCTCTTTATAAATATGAACTATAATGCACATAAAAAGGACATAATTATACACCTAGGATAAGATCTAAATGTTTATATTCTGGTACGTAAGAACTAAAACCATATTCCATTTGATTGTAACAATTATGAATTCAAATACATTATGTATGATATATTACTATTACTAATATTTCATATTATAATTGCATTTGCATATTTTTTGAAATGAATTTAAAGAAGATATTTTGTAAGACAGAAAAAAATGCTAACAGCTTATTAATGTATAATATAACCTAAGGAAGCTTGTAAAAAGTCACAGTTTTGAGATGAGAGATTTATATCATATTTGTATTAGGATTTAGAATTATCAGTGATATAATACTGCCATCTAATTATTTATTCATTATCTCTAGTCTAACTAAAATTTAATTGGACGAAGATATATCTTACAACTAGCAGCCGCCCGCGGCTAGATTTATATAATATTTGTATTAGGATTTAGAATTATCAGTGATATAATACTGTCATCTAATTATTTATTCATTATCTCTAGTCTAACTAAAATTTAATTGGACGAAGATATATCTTACAATTGTCATGTGTAAATGACATATCATTTAGTGTACTTTTTTTATTAATAAACTTTATATTAATGGGACTTATTTATACCATCAACTCTAACCCTCATAACCATTTATCCTGATCACAGCTTGCACGTGTTATTTTTCAGTTATAATATTTATATACACTATCTGTAATAGTGTGTTTTTTTAACACCTAAAACTGCTTTTACCTCGAAGTAAATCTGTAGTCGATCAAACAATAGCTAGTTTATAGTTGTTTAAATTTTGCATGTGAAATTGAATTTTGTTAATTTTTCAGACATGCCGAATCCTCCGTACCCCGGTATTGTTATGAGTCAGGCGCCACGGCCGCCGATGCCGCCTCATAATGCTCAAAACCCATATTTCATTGGAGGTCGTTACCCTAACCAGCATTATTACCCCCCTTACCAGTAGGGGAAAGGTAAGGTCCCGTTCAGCGTTCCCGACCTTTGCGACTGCGAGCTCTCCGACAAACTAGCTATAATGAAGTAAGACATAAAAATGTAAAAACCTCGGAACTACAGTTGTTCTGAATGGATTTTCATGAAACCTTTTCAGTTGCATAGTAAAAAGCTTAAATGAAAAAGTTTACTTATCAGAACTTTCCGATCTCAAATACAACAATTTATAACAGTAACAAGCGCGGCTTTGCTCACGTGGTGTTAATTTTTGACACTGTATTTTTCTTTTTGAGGGTATTTTGAAAACCCTTGAAACATGTGTCCATTTATTTTTTATTTTAAGTATCTAAATCGAGTTTCAAGACTATCGCACCGGTCGTTATAAAGTTACCATACAAACTTTTATACATTTTACGGGGTTATTTTGGGTTGTTTTGAAAAACCTTGAAACACTTCCAATTATTTTGCACTTATAATTTCCAGACAAAATTTCATGTAAACATTTTAGTATTTAGTGTTAAAAAATATTCCAAAAGGTTATAAAAATTCGTTCAGTGAACCCTGGTTCCGAGGTTTAAACCTTACGGCGATATTATAATTTATACAAGGGCGATTTAACGAAATGACTTGTCAAAAGAAAGGTGAATGGACATTTTGGATCATGCTACTCTGCGGGCACGCTTTTTTTACCTTGGTTCAAGCTCTTCCACCAAAGCCCACCTTCCTAGTTACAAGTCGCCCTACACTGACTAGAAACAACTCAAGCTAACGTGGCGTTGGTGTTTCGCTATTTATCTTGGGTGTTTATAAATTAGCTTAACTTTTCGTTAATTTGAGCATGTTTTTTTGTGATTTTTTTAAATGTAAGTAGAATTAAGAATGTTCCTATTGTGTAAACGACATGACATTCCATCCATTAGAGAAGACTGATTTTTTTGTAGAAAATACTTTGACATTCCATAATGCATGACACACTAAAGATTTTATCTGGTACTATTTTTTTGCCAGAGTCGGTCTGTTGGACAGGTCTTAGATCTACGTTGAATTTAGTAATGAACAATGAACTACACGACTCCACTTACTACCCGCTAATCACCCTCCAAAACATCATTATCTTGATTGAATTCCATACAAGTCTTCAGCTAATTAAATGTTTGTTTCTTATATTCAATGAAAGGCGACAGATAGAAGATTACCATATAGTAAAAAAAAATAACATATAACAATGTTCCTATGGCAATCTTCCATCCGTCGCCCCGTAGTTAAATATAGGAACCGCGCATAAGTCTATATATATCCTCTGGTGGTTGATATCCTCCATTATGCCCTAAAAATTCTTCAAAAATTTGACCTAAGATCTGAAACCATACGAGTACAAAGACAGACAAAAAATCTTACTTGATAATGTTATGTAACCTAAAAGTATTTTTATTGCACTGCGAAAGTAGAATGGTACCCTGACTGAACCTGATCATCCACGGTTTACGAGATTCCTGCCTGTTTGAAATGAGATGTAGTCGTAAAAATTTGTTTGTAAAACGTTTGAGATTATTAGGTTCCACGTCAGTACCAAGCTTTCTTTATTTATTTATGATAATAATACAAATTGTGTTGCTTTTAGTAGACAATGCTGTGTAGCTTTGTGTTTAGTCAAATTTATTTAATAATTCCTGAAATCTTGACTGCACTACACCAAAGATACCTCAATGCTTAATATGCGAATATTTTTTAGTTTTAGGTTAGTAGAATTTTAATAATGCTTAAACCAAGTCTCATTGAGTTAGATTTTGAATTGGACCACAAGGTATTAACTATTTAGATATTTTAATGATAAGCAGAGTTCCGCCTTAGTACCTTGTAAGATAGTCAAATTTTTTAGCTAGTCAAATTTTTTTCCTCGTAAAACTATTAGTGGAGTTCCGTAAGGAATAGAAAAGTAAAAACCACGGAACCCGGTTCCACTTAATGGATTTTCATTAAACTTTTTCGATTACATTGTTAAAAGCTTAAATAAAAAAGTTTACCTATCAAAATTTTCCTATTTCGATTACAATAATTTATAACAACAAGCGCGGCTTCGCTAGCGTGGTGTAATTTTTTTACATATGTGAGTTATTTATAAAACCCTGAAACACGTCCATTTATTGTTTATTTAAAGTATCCAAACCGAGTTTTAAGCCAATTGCACCACTCGTTGAAAAGTTCCCATACAAAAATTTAAATAATTATTATTCATTTGAATCAAAAAAAATATGGGTAACCATTTTAGTATTTAGTGTTAAAACACATTCCAAAATGTTTTATAAAAATCCGTTCATCGGACCCAGGTTCCGAGGTTTAAACCTTAGGGCGCTCGACTATACAGGGTGGTATTTTATAATGCCACATGGAGGGAAAATACTCTCAAATACTGAAGATAGTAAATTTGACTCGGAGGTAACATTTCTTTATTTTTAAAAGGAGCAAAACGGCATTCAAATAGTTTTGAAAAAAACGTTCAGACTCCGAGAAAATCCGAAAATAACAACATTCTGTACTTAAATGGCGCCAGTTAAATAATAAAAAAGTTGTGGACATTTCACACCACGCCATCTAGCCCCAAACTAAGCAAAGCTTTTACTGTGGCCGCCAGATGGCTGATAGAATACTTATATACTTTTTTTTTAAATACATACTTGTAATACTACAACACTCAGACCCGGAAGAAATATTTGCAGAACATACAAACATTTCTCCCGTAGCGGGAATCGAACCCGCGCCTTTTGCGTCTCAGCTGAGCACTTGCCCGCCAAGCCAACGAGGTCATCAGTCGTCATTTGATAGTAATCTTGTAAATTTGCTTTCTTCGGCATTTACAGTACTTTCCCTCCAGGTGGCATTATAAAATTTTACCCTGTATACCAAATTTTCTTTTTAGAACTAGTAATGCGAAAAAAATTACCTATATAACAAAATCTTAAAAAAAACTGGTTTTAAATATTTTATATTTAGCAATTCATACCTCACGAATTTTTTGACAATTATATACATAGTAATAAACAAATATACAAAATTACTGGGCGCATGTACCTGGACCAAATCGATAGTTTTGGTCAAGAGTACCCTAAACCGACTAGCATGCATAAAGACTGCAATGAGAGTGAATGAATCGAAATAAATACACAGGATCTTAGCAAATAGAGATCCGTAATCTCTGCCTATCCCTATGGGAAACATGCGTGATTTTATGTATGTATACATACATAGGAATATATAATACCTATGAAACGAGTTTATTAGAGAGTAAGACTGAATTAAGTTAAATAATAATTATGGTAGATATCCAATTAATAATATAAATAATAGCTAATGATATCAAAACTAAGTCAAATTGTGCCATTTTAATACCACAAATATATTTTTTATACCGGAGTCGTTTTTTCTGTCAGTAATATTACAAAATAATGCTTATGGATTTTATTTGTTTTTTTTTTTTATATTTTACGCGCTCAATAGCATGAAGATGTAATGATAAAAAGTATTTTTAATGTGTCAGCCACCAAAGTTTAAAGTTCCTATTTTTGTAGTGCCTCTTGCCTTACGGCTACATTATAGAGCTTTGGCGAACTTTCGCCGGGATCAGATAATGTAGCCGGTAAGGTGTAGTATTGTCTATCGCTTCAGATTTAGTTATAGATTTATATATCCGCCTATTTTTGTATTATTCTTAGATATTTTTAGGAGAATCTTAAATTCTCACAACGCAATGTTATTTTGTGGCTCGATTTGGTTGCGTCATTGCAAATTTATAATCGCCTGCCTTTTTCCAAGGTGCGAGAACAACTTTACCTAAATTACAACTAAATGATAGCTGAAGCACAAATGAGTACTGAACAGTGCTAGCGAAGCAGGTTACGAATACTAGCATGATGCGACCATCGTACAGCGCTATATAATTTTTCTTTTTAAATAATGTTTCTTTGATTATCTTCTAAAATGAACTTAGATACAGAAAATACATTGGCCAAGTTTTTACGACTATATTCAAACCTAGGCAGGCGATCAGGTCTTCTCTGTTAATGAATCATTTTAGCGACCCGTTAACTGCAATCAAATCGACGTCAATTTAACTTTTGGCATGTTAAACTTTACATATTTTGGTGCCTTATTAGTATTACGAGTATGATCTCTTTTTACCAAGTTGTATAACGCGTTGCTGTTTATACATATTATTTAGTATTGTATTGTTAGGTTATGCTACTATTAACCAAGTTCTGAACAGGCTAATGCCTGATTAACATGAACTTTTTTAATTAAACGCCTGTTCAGGGGTTGGTGAACGGTGATCTTAAAGCTGCATTTACAAATCACGCAGACCAAGTTCGGTCCTCGTATTTCTTTACAATGCGTGGTTCATGTATACTGCCGATAAGTTTTAATCTCAAATGGAGAAGGTACAGTGTCTTCCGCGATGTAGGTAATTTACAATAATTTGAAATTATTAAAAAATATTCATGATGACTTTTTGTAATAAACAATGAAATTAAGCTGATATAGTTTTATTTCAACTGTACCTTACCCAGGCGCGGTCCGAAGGGGGGAGGGGTCACAGGGGACATGACCCTCCCCCCACCCCACCCCTCCCCATTCAAATCGTACACATCGGATTCAAAAATCTTCTAAAAATTTACAAATATAAAAAAGCGACACCCCCGAATACTCAAACGCATCTTAAAGTTGAGCACGTATCAAATGACGATTTTTTGACAGATTTTCATCAGAAACTGTCAAAAAACCGTGAGTATAGACGTGCTCAACTTTGAGTAGCGTTTGAGTATTCGGGGGGTATTCTATTATTAGTGACCCCCTCCAAAATTTCAGGCTGCGACCGCGCCTGACCTTACCCTAACAGCTTTGCGATTTCCCATTTCCAAGGTATGTGTGCACTCTGCCATTGCTGCCTTTTGTTCTGCAATGCACAGGAGGTAGACCGATGTCTTGTTCCAATGGTCTGTCTCACCCTAGTTGGTGTTCTTGCATTGCTTATGGTGGTACTGGAGTGTGCAACACGTAAGTGTTTTCTTCCCAAGTAAATTACTTTGCTTTTTAAAAGGAGTAGGACGGGTAAATCGTCGTAGTCGTAGAACAATGACGGATCTGCAATTTAGCTACTTTACAGTAAATCACTTTATGGCATATTTTGAACGGCTAGCTCTATCAACTTACAAGGACAACTGTTATTATTTAACAGTTTACGATATTATAAGTCGGTTAGGTAATGCACATAATATTTCGTCACAGTAGCTAAATTGCAGATCCGTCATTGTTCTACGACTACGACGAAATGTACTGTACAGACTTGCGTGGAATGCATGCGTGGTCTGGAGAAAGCTTACCGTAAGAGCTAAAGCCAATACAATTATACATTATTGTGAAGGTAGGTTTATATGAATTTTACGGGACAAAAAAAATTTGTTAATGATCATGTTGTTGTGCTGTGCGCGTTGACTGAAGCTTTACAAAAGCATGGTGTATCAGAAAAAGAGGTTATCTGGAATCTCTTTTCTGCCCGGAACAAGCACACTTGGGGATGACAAGTTGTCTGATTCCGTGCTGTGTGGTAACAGTGATATGGTATCCCGGAACGCCAAAATTCACTGAACTATTGGTACCTACGTGTGCGGGCCAAACACTTGATACGTTCGGTACGTTGGAAGTGATTGTGGACGAAATGTTGCGTTTTCTGCAAGGGACAAGGAGTTGTTTGATGAAATGCGTGTGATCTACAAGGCTGTGCGGAATAGGTTCAGTCCGAGGGAATCATCATAATGTCTATACTATAATGCCAGAACGCCGCGAAGGTAAATCGAATGCCTACTAAATATAGGTACCTACTTAATATTCATGTATTGCTGCCTGCATGCCAGTGTTTTTGAGTTGATTTTACTAGCGCTATGTATAGCTTGCTCAATGTATTTGTAATTTTCAGGTGGCACCGGCGCCAGTTCGCGACCGGTCATTCCCAAGAAGTGCAAAGAATGCGTAAGGCATCGCTATCACATTAAAATGGGCTGCGCCTGAGCTGTAATTATACTATCTCAATGAAATCTATATACTTATACGTATCATATAATTCTGAGTCATCATAACTTTAAGTCTGCCTTTTAGTTTTGTTAATATTTTTTCTAGCGATGTGTGTGTAAATGTTAGTTAACTTGTTAGTATATTTTATATCATGGATTACTAACTGTAGGTAGGTATAGATATATCTCGCGGAAATCGTAATAATTATAAGCTAAAGATGCGCCTATTTGGTACAAGATGAAATACGTGGAATCTTTTGTAAATATAATATTATAAAAACTTTATCCTGAATTCAACTACCTAATATAATAAATGCGAAAGTTTGCAAGGATGCTTGTATCCTGTATGTGATGAACTCTAAGTTTACGTTCTAATCGACTAAATAACATACATTTACCGATTCTCTAACGGGGTAGACAGATATACAAGTACCTAATCATAAGAAAACTTGCAGCCACTCCTGATCCAAGAGTCCCAGACTTAATAAGGGATAATTCATAACAAACCAAGTACTTTTATTATATTACTATATTTTGAATCAATAACTAGGTTTTGGTATTACAACATCTTATAGTCTCATGGAAATAATTGAATATAAGTACCTACTTTAATTATGAATCGGCCGCGTCCTTGATATTACATATTAAAATTTCGATAGATCGTGGCTTGTTTGAGCTATGAGCATGTTCCCAAGTCTGATCCTAATCAATTTCTTAGTTCTATTTGTGTTACCCACAAACACCAAAACAGCGAAAATGCCTATAAAGCGCAATGCGATATATAGGAGTCCCGCAAGGCATTATACAGCGTTTTTATAAAATTTACAAATACAAACAACTCTTGAACCTTAGATGTTTGAACTCTCAAGTTTGAGTATAGTTAGAAGAGAATTCTACATTTATTACCATTGCACCAGCGCACTTCTACCGGTGGGAAGAAGTTCCTATAATTTTATTCAGGTAATGGTCATATATTTTACTAAAAATAGGTAATAAAATTAATGCGGTGGAGCGCAGCATCTTGGGTGTCAAGTAATGGATAAGATCCGTAACACCGAACTGCGCTCTCAAACACAAATCGCAGATGTAGCTATAAAGGCCGCCAAGCTGAAGTGAGGTTGGACTGGTCATGTTTGTCAGGTGAGCTGTGGGCTAAGGTAGCCACCGAGTAGCCTGATCCGTATAGAAGGCGACGCGGCAGGCCAAAACGGAGATGGCGGGGCGAACTGGACAAATTATTTGACTGGGAGAATACAGCACTGGATCATGACGTCTGTAGGGAATGAGTGGAGACCTTTGCCCAGCAGAGGGATCCAAATGGATTATAATAATAATAAAATTAACACTTATCTAAGACAATAATCAAATAAGTGCACAAGAGCAATACGTCTCGCGGGTTCATTTATATGGCGCGAACTTTATTTAGGTACCATCTATAGTTAGCCGAAGATATGTTTGCGGGTTAGGCACTGAGCAGATAATCGCTACGTTCAAGGGTTAGGGAGAGCGGTCAGCTTTCACTTATCTGTCGGTTTTATACTTGAAGTTTATATACTAAGCAATATTAGGTACGAAGCAAGCGCTGTGGAAATTAAATGGTGTTAACCCAGCCAGTACGTACGGGACGCCTTGGTCTGTCAACCAACCAAGGACATATATTTTGATGTATTTTATGAATTCTTCTAAATTTGGTGACCATGGATCGGAAAAGTGGGTTAGCACGCACCATTATCGTTTACACACCAAATTCGTTATCGGCCGAAGTATGGTCGGTTGTCGTCGATCGAATTAAACGTATGCTAAAAGAAGATAGTACGTAGATACTCTATTACATCTACAACCGACATCGTCCGATCGATTCCATCGACATTTGATCGGCCGACGACGTCCGATCATACATCTACTGATGGCAGATTTGCTGTAATCGAACCGTAATGGTTACGGGGGGGTCGATAGATGGAGGCATCACAAAATTGTTCATCCGGACTGGCCAGACCGGAAAATGCATTGGGGATCACGTCCACGTTGAGTTTGTGCAATAATCTAGTTAAGGAAAGACCAGAGTACTCATTGCACTTTGTTTAAAAAGAGCTCTAAAAAATTCTTTCTGTATCTATACTAGACATGGGACGGGCACCCGGTTTGAATCCGGTACCCGGTGGATGCGGCACTTTTTTTTAGTATCCGTCCGGATAACGGGTAGGTACTCATGACGGGTATTTTGTTAAAGGAAAAAATAATGACCAATATTAATTTTCATTTTTTAATTAAGTACCTACAAAAATGACAAGGTCAATGATTATTTTGCCGCTACTCTTCTGGGTACTCGGCAAAAACACTACCCGTCCCATGTCTAATCTATACAAACTTGTCTATTATAACAATCACCTAGTCAGCAATCGGGTGGTACTTAGGTACTAACAGCCACCATAAATACATTACTACCTACTTATACTTATAGGTACTTCAGCCAAACGGGAGATACAATTTATGTGAACAAAATCAACGTATTTATCGTTATTACGATGAAATCAAAGGTAAATAAACCTCGCAACATAAGTTTGCAAGGTTTAACTATTAGTACTATTTAAAAGTTATATAAACTTTAATGAAATAGTAAGTTTTAGGTTAAGTACGGGCATATTGTTTGCATAAATTATATCTCCAGTTTGGCTGAAGTATAGGTTAGATACCCTAGTATGTAAGAAGTTAAGAATAAAATGATTAGTAATTGTTTTGTTGGTAAAGGTCTCGCCATGTAAGATAAACGTTTCATTCGCAGCAGTACCTACCGTTGATGTTATTGCGGGAAAAAGTTCGAAGGTGGATATTCTTGCTCACAAAAGTTCTATTATTTTTCGTAAAAAAATATATAACTTTTGAATAAAATGCTTATCTCCTATGTGCACAGCAGTATCCACATTCAAACTTTTTCCTGAGCGTTCATCGTACGACCTGTGCCCGGATAAAACGTAACCTAGGTAAGTATACTTAAGGTATGTACATAATGTATGTATGTTCTTATGAGCTAGTGGCCAACTCTAGTGACGAAGTTTTTAGGCCACCTAAAGGCCTCCGGCATGGGTTGACGACTTAAAAGCCGGGACTTACAATTTAACGTGCCCTCCGTAGCACGGAAGCGCTCAGATCTTAATGCCACTTGCGGTCACCCATCCCAATTGTGACCGCACACAATATTGCTTAACTTTAACGATCAATCAAGAACGCCTAAGCAAGCTACGCCACGAACTCTTCATAGGTAAGGTACCCAGCCTACTATGTCATTCTCCATCTCTTATCCATACTATCTCTACACGTCGATTCGTTGCTGCGTAAAAAGGCAAATGTACAAACACTTTCGCATTTATAATATTAGTAAGCATGTATGGAATCGGATTTTGATCAAATATTTGCCTATCAGAAAGGTTTTTGTGAATGTATCTTAGGTTTACCTACGAAATAGATCTTTTCTTAGTTATTAGTTACCTAATAATCTTCTGTTATATACACCGTGTTTCTAAGGATATCTTTTAACTTCGACACGCTGTTAGGCCATCGAAATATATATATAAATAAATATATATTTTTTATTATACAAACATACATTATATTATCACGGCCGTATCCCAGGGGGCTGGGGTGCACGACATGCTCAGGGAGAGAATGCAGCTGGACGCAATCTATGCTTTTTCTTTACTTTCATTCCTTTCTTTTTTATGGGCACATTTATGAATTTTATTTTCAGATAAACTACATACCTTGACGTAAATAATAGCTATAGAAGTGTTTTCCAAAGTTAATGGTTCGCCTTAGGAACACGGTGTATATTATAAGTAATACTTAAGTTTATGATAGATCGATGCATGTAATGGTTTCTTTGAGCTTTGCTGTTATTTTCAGCATGTGTTGCTTTGCAATCTACTCGTATATAATATGCTGACTACCTTAGTTCATCTGTGCATAGATTTTTTTAGCCAACTTTAAATTTGTGATACATAGGGATCGGAAAAACCATTCGTACCTTACCGATATTATCCCTGATATCACACCCTCACGCATTTTGTCTATTGCATGCATTAATTTTATTATGTTGCGTGTGCCTGAGTTCGGCTTAATTTTATTATGTTGCGTGTGCCTCAGTCCGGCTTGTTGATACGCTAAAAATATCTAAAGCTAGCATTATAATTGGACGTAATTTAACGAAAAAGATCAAACATTATCACTTTTGAGTAATGAAGGGTTGGTGACAAAACCACAATAGGTACTACGTTGGTAACTTCTTACCTATTAGAACTTTTACAACATTCCCTAACTGAAATTCCACCAAAAAACATTTAGTAAATATCAATTTGGTGATATAAATGATGGCAAAATAAATGCCAGCCATAGATGTGAGATGGTAGGTACCTATCTTAGAACGCTAAAACTGTAAAAACCTTGTTTTTTTTTGCTAGATTGCTGGAATTGACATAAACTACCCCTCTGGAAACAATACATTTATTAGCAGAAACTTACAACTAATACAAATATAATTTACAAAATGCAAAAGTAACAGACGGGATACCTAAAGACCGTTGCAAATGGTCAATAGATATTTTCATCTTCTACACTCTTGCATTATTTTAGTTAGGTAAACAAACTGTCTACGTCCAATTATACTATTCAAAACATTTGGTTATCGATGAAATTGTAGTTATTGTAGTACTGCATGTATGCGATGTTTGATGTATGAACATAAAGAAATATAACAATTTTACAAAGTACCTATCTACCCACAAATCTATCAACATTTTTTCCTACATAATGCATTCAACAATAGAGGAAACATCAATATTCAATTCATTACCTATAAGTGTTGTGCTACCTGACCTATAGGTATGTATGTACCTATATAATTTGTATAGATATAGGTAGTTGGGATATCATAGTAGGCACCTATAGTTCAGGAATTATATTGCCTAGTTTAGAATGTAATTTTAATTGTAATCCCTGTTGGTTGAACTGAGCACAACACCATTCTAGCAGTTTAGAATTTGAAAGGTAAGGTATCCATATCAATAGATGGTTGTGAAAGTCAACGAAAGATACTAACGCAAGAATTCGGTAAAGATTTTAGTAGGTCTTAACAGTCGGGAGGTTAACACGTAGGGAGTGGCCTGAGTTATGATACATTCCTAGATTCCATTTGTAATGCCCAGATAGTAACTGTGCGTAACACAAAGAACTCATCATTGAACCTTTTGTAAGTAGGTGCCTACCTACAGCATTTGGTCTACAATTAACATTATGATTACCTAGTTATTCTGTAACGACCGGTTTTATGTACGTAATGTTTTTATAACTTACTGCATGGACTAGTAATATTTAATTATGCGACACCCAATTTTATGCCACTCGCGAAAGCCGCCAGTGTAAACATTTTTTAGCAAACGGCATGGTAACTAGCTTTTTGAACGCTGTTCTTTTTTTTATTACAGCTTTAGATTTGCGTTGAGACTGATTTTAGTGAACAGATAATGTAGTTTAATCTAAAGGTCTAGCTAGAGTTAGCCTTATGGTGCCTTCATCACAGATTTCAGTCTCAGTATGAATCTGGCTGTAATATTTTTGTGACTTTATTATTAGAATTTTTGCTGTATTTTATTTTAATGTTATATTTTGACTACCATATGATTCGAGTTTAAGAATAATATAATTAGATTAACTTATGTAAATTATTAAATTAATTTTCTCATTGATAATCTAACTTTGTTTTCCTGGCTATGTATAGGAACAAGTCTGCGCGGTTGTGCCCAATACTGCAAATTTTTTTGTATCCTATCCTTACCCATCTAAAAGCTCGTTCGCTCGTTTAAAAAACTATATATTTTTTTAGTTTTCGAGCGAATATATTGTTCCTGAATACAAACCTACAAGTGCCTAGGTAGGTATGTGTTGTATTTCTATGCCTCACTACCTATAAAGTTAATTTCTATCAACATTGAAATGGATGTGACATGCATGAAGTTGCAAAAAGAATTGGACATTGTAACAAAAACAAAGTTTATATCAAAATATGATTTATTGAATCTTAACTTATAAAGCACTACATTTGCACATTTTGTTGTATTCATTCGCCAGTATAAATAAAGTACAAGGAATGTATAATAAATGTAAACATATCAACAATAGTAGAAATGGAATAACAAAACTATAAAATATAAACATAACGCGAGGCGCCAGATATTACCAAAACCCAAAGATAAACTTTAATCAGTGTATAAATATAACATCCCAAGCGATCGGGCGCTTAGTCCTACTCCCGGACTCAGAACTAAACTTGAACCAAATCTAGATTAGACCAACTCGATTGTTTGAATGCACAAGATAATGGCCCAGGCATAGTTCTAAAATGGGAGTGTTTAGTTGTTGTAAGTTGAGGCTGACACATTGCCGCCATGGCCGGTCCAGTTTGTGTGCACATACTCTCCGGGCTTGGAGAGTAACTCGTATGTATGAGCACCGAAGTAGTCTCTCTGAGCCTGCGAACAAACACTTTATTTACTCGACGCGCAAACTTGGCTAGTCTCTGGTTTGAGCATAAAACTTAAGCGGTATGTATCCGGGCGAATTATAAAGTGCTAATAAGTGATATCATCAATGGGTTTCAGGTATAACTATTTAATTAATTTGTGTGACTCAACGGACATATTTTTTCCCGTTCAGTCACCCCTGTGACATAACGCAACTTTTTATTCCCGTTGAGTTGTGCACCAAGTAGAAATGTGTACGTTGCGAAGTATGTGTGGTGTGACTTTGAGAGATAGTGAGAAATAGCGTGATAAGAGAGCGATGTGGAGTAAAAGAAGATGTAGTGATGAAGATTGAGAAAGGTATGTTAACATGGTTTGGTCATGTAGAGAGGATGAATGAAAGAAGATTAACGAAACAGGTGTATAAGGAGTGTGAATGGTACCGTTGGAAGGGGAAGACCTAGGCGTACGTACCTGGACCATATTGACGACGTTTTGGAAAAGGGCCAGGTCAAGAGTATTCTAAACTGACGAGCATGTATGAAGAATGTTATGAAAGTAAATGAAGCGAAAGAAGTATGTCAGGATCGTAACAAATGGAGATCCGGGATCTTTGCCTACACCTATGGGAAATAGGCGTGATATTATGTATGTATGTATGAGTTACACCCATTTATTACGTGGGTAACAATGACACAACGGGAATAACCCTATGTACGACTCCTATGCTCGCAACGTTACCTTTTCATTTAAGAATGCTGAAGATAAACTAACTCCCAATAAAGACACGTCTTAGCAGTAAAAATATGCGAATACCCATAATCTCACTGTTTTTTTTCTAGATTCGAGACTATTGGATTTTTAAATTTTTGGTTCTGGTTCTACATTCATTGAAATCGACCCGGCACTATTGAAAAAGCTCGTCCTATATTGTGTTACCTGCAGTAGATTAGCTGGCAGAACTGCGGCCCGGTATCCGTCGTAGAAAGCCAGCGCAGCGGAAAAGGCAGGTGCGGGGACTCCTATGAGCGCTGCCTGAGCCACCACCTGCCTCAGAGAGCCCTGGGAAGCCGCGATGCGATCGCTGAAGTAAGGGTCCAGCAACAAGTTCGTCAGTTGAGGATTCTTCGTGAAAGCATACTGGAATAAAAAAACAAAATACTTACGATCTGTCTCATAAAAACTTTACGATGATTCTCAGTAGATCTGTTTTCTATTAAACTAGATCTAATGAGAAGTAGTATTGCCAACAGATCTATTTAAAACTAATGGATCTAATGAATATTTATTGTCTCACTAGATAGTGTTAAAAAAAAAAATCCAAAAGCAAATTATGTTTGTAAAAATGTTTTGACGAAAATGATAGTTAATTATTAAGGGGGTGGTAGCTGCCAACACGAGGTTTTCAAATATGCATATTTTTTGATTACGGTTCATAATCAAGACATGGTCTATTCTAAGTTGTTATAAACTTTAGATTGAACCTACAATGCTACCAATCCGATAAACTGAAAACAGTTGTCTCTGTTTATTGCTACAACTACTCGTAGTACCAATGAAAATATCAGGCAAAACTATTGCGCCGTAGCTCTTGATGCTTGATGGACACTGCTTAAATAACAGCAACGGAGACGTGAGACGTTTTCTATACAATGTAATCTCTGAGCGATGTCCGAAAACCTGGAGTTGACGTATGTCTCCTTCATAGACTTGTATGGAGTAAATTGCACATAAGCGAGTGTCCTTTACGAAGATAGATATATTATCAATTTCTAGACTTTTTTTTTACAAATACAAATAGTTTATTTGGAACAAAATATAGACAGGCTCTTAAAATAACAAAAGTAGTACACGATGACAGCTGCAGTAGTTAAAAACTGTGTTGCAACTATCAACGCCCACCTCTAAGACCACGGTGCGTTAAGCTCCTTACAAAGAAAATTACTAAAATTAGTTTTAATATAATTTATGTACAAAAAAAAAATATTAATCAAATATTCATAGTTCATAAGTAAAGTTTTAAGAAATTGTAATTAAAATATGATGATTCTTTACAGGAAACGGAAGAAGTCTGCACGATTTATCTATGTTTAAAATATTAACGGAGATACAGTCCAGAACTGAAGCAAACTACATCAAAGGTCCCAAAAAATAAAAGGGTGGATGTTTGAGTTAGTCGACAATGAAGTAAGTAATTGATGATAGTACATAAAAACCAAACGTAACTTTGTACCCAAAGACGCGCGCGACAGGCCAATGATTCCATGCCACCGACCTTGAACATTTACTATTACTTATAGTAGGTATTTATTAGAAATCTCATAATATGCGGAGTAATTTTCGAGCGATAACAATCAGACAAGAAAATTATTGTTATGTAGGTATGTCCCTTACTTCGCCTGGACATTGGGTGATTTAAAACTACAAAATCCTACTAATAATGCACAATCCTATTAATAATAAATGCGAAAGTTTGTGAAGATGTATGTTTGTGCCTCAATCACGCCGTAACGGCTGAACAGATTTGAATGAAACTTGTAATATATATAGTACATACCTACGTATGTTGGAATAACATATAAGCTACTTTTTGTCCGGATATCACGCTAGCGAAGCCGCGGGCGAAAGCTAGTATAATATAAATTTAGTCGTAAATAATTGGTTCATAAAAACTGCGGTTCACATTCTTTATGTTATGTACCTAGTGGTAAAAACTATGTACGAAGGAATAAAATTACCACTGACAGAAAACTAATACTCAAAACCGTAGGTACCAAACTGTCTGCAGTCCCTTCCTGACCCTTAAAAACATTCTTGCTATAATGACAAACGCATCCCAAACCCATCATAAAAAATGGTTTATGTACGTCCTTAATGCATGTTCAAATAATTGGCGATGTGTCCTTCTAAGTAACACAGTATTGTGTCCTCATTTACCTACGATACGTATTCATAGAGCGATATGGGAAAAGGGGATTTTCTGCGCCTCTAACAAAAATACAATAAAGTTATTGTCTTTTAGTTTGGGATAAACGCTACCTGAAGAACCCGAGTCTACCGTAGGGTAGACCCACATCTGCCTTTTGCCTTTCTGTTGTGCTGTAAAAGAATGCCGTTTTACTAAAACATAAGAGCGAAAATGTCTCTTCCCGTGTAAGTGGAAACCCTTGGAACCCATTTTTTGTTCGGAACCTTTCTTTAAGCGTCACGTAGGGTAAGGCGGACTGAGGGTACATACGCCTTTGAAATCAGGTACCAGCTTCTCAGGCAAACAAGGCCACAAAAATAGCCAAATAACTTGCACCAAGGTCAGATAACAAGGAACCGACCAAACACGAACTTAAATGCATTTGGAATATCATAATGTTGTACTATCACTAAATACCTAGCAATGTAATTTACGAACAGACAAAAGAACTTCATAAAAATACGTAATCAGCTAATGACAATACAAATCCCATTTAGACATCGAGTGCAATCTTACAATTTTTATGCCTACAAAGCAATATTTTAGCTAGTCATCAATGCATCGTTATTTTTAATGCAAAAAGAAGCATACTCTACAAGAACTTGTTTGGTTATCGCGTCAACGATAATAGCATCAATCAAACCATGATCTTGCATCATGTCACTGTCGAGTACCACTCAACAGATTTATTTCACAATACAAAAACAACTTGTCATTTCACTGCGTGATTTCAGCTTGTTACGCGACCTAAAAATCTATGTGGACTAGTGACTGTATACGTAGGTACTATACTTATGACCTAGTTACATACATATGTCTAGAACATACACGCCAATTTATATGATACCGAATTCGATGCTGATTGATACCTTCATTATTTGTTTTTGAATTACTACACTAGCACTTGTTTACTGTTATGCTAACTGATGGCATAATCATAAGAAGTAAGTTTGTATGAGCTAGTGGCCAACTCTTGCGACGGAATTTTTTAGGCCGCCTAAAGGCCGCCGTCATGGCTTAACGCACATAGATAAAAGGCTTCACTTTTGTTGTTCGCGGCGCGCCGTCTTTTCTTTTTATTTGGTCTGAGCCCTCACCTCAGTCACGCGTGTTCATGATAAAACGAGGGCATGACTCGACGACCTCCGTACATGACAACGGATTATCACAATGTCGTATCGAGGTCGTTTGCGGCAGAATGTGCAGTGTTCTTTTTTATTTACATAAGTACATATATATTATCACGCCCGTATTCCCAATGAGGTGGACAGAGTCACAAGTAAACATAAGAAAACCTGCAGCCACCGATTTAGTCCTAAGATGGATATGGTGAACCATGGTGACAGGTGATCAGCCCATCGCCCATATAGATGGTCAATCATTTTGGAGAGGTCCATCCCTTAGTCGACTTTTACGACATGCTCGGGGAGAAAAGCAGCTAGACGCATTCTATGCTTTTTTCTTACTCCCAGTCCAACGGAGAAGTATTTTTATGTCCTAGGGAAACAAAGTCTTGAAAACGAATAGCAATAATGATTTTACACTATGGACCATTTAAATTATTGTATTTTACCATTGTTTTGGAACCACGTGGTGTTTCTTGATAAATTCGTAGCGATTCGTCGAGACCCACATAATCTTGAGCTACCTATAAATTGTTTGCAACAAAGTAGATACTATGCTCATTTATTTAGTTTTGTCATATTAAATACATGTCCAGGCATTATCCAGAATTCTATTCTCCGTCAAATAACATCTTTTACGCGGTTCAGCTATTTATAGATCGTTAGTAACGGTCTTTAGATGCCCAACTGTATATTTTAAAATAATATGTGTAGAAATACGTCTTGTGTTGATTAATGATAATTTATTTCAGTAAATAATTGCTGATATGTATTTTTAATGGATGGAAGTTCAGGAGGAAAAGGAAAGGTAATGATTATCATGTCGTAAGTATGAACAGAAATTATTTGAAAATCATGTTTCAATACAAAGCGTATAATGCACAAAGAACTGGACAACAGCCCTGACCCCCACTAGGATCTCCTGTGTCGTGGGTATCAGAAACTACGAGTACCATGGTACCACAACACCCAGACCCGGGTGAAATTCCGGAGTGAAATCGAATGCGCGTCTCTTGCGTCTCAACCGAGCAATCACCCGCCACGCCACCGAGGCCGTCAAATTAAAGCATTGTTCGTCTAAAACAGGGATCCCCAAACTATTTTGGACAAGTGACCCCTTTTCCAAAATGAATTGTTACCTCAGACCCCCATGGCCAAATTACCTACTTTTAAGATCAACCCCCTTATTCATAATGGTCCGCTAACTTAAAACAGCTGAGAGTTTTTCATCTTGTACGAACTTGAGACTTTACATTATTACAACAATGCTATTTCCTACAAAAATATTAATTATTCTTAGTACACGTGACACAACGTAAACAATACAGTACCTACCTATCTTGAAAGTTTTAAATAAGAACTTGTGTTAATTTAATAGGGGTCGATTTTTAGACCTCGTCGACCCCCAAAATCAGTTTTCGTTTATGTCGACCCCTAGGAAAGCGATATCGACCGATATCGACCCCTTGGGGTCGATATCGGTCGAAGTAACATACCTATAGGTATGTCCCTTACTTCGCTATACCGATATACCGATCAAGTGCGAGTAGGGTTGCCAGATGTCCGGTATTTAAGCGTACAATCCGGTAATAAATACATGGTACACGAGAGACGACCTGAACAATGCCACTCCCAACGCTGTGGAAGTGGCTAAGTTCTTCTCCAAGATAGTGTGATGTGAACCTTTGACACGATAGAAGAAGAATACATGGTCATACCGGACAGAACAAAGTCCGGTATTTTGAGGAAAGTCTGCATCTGCGTCTGCGGGCTCTCACTTCACCACTGTTAAGTAAGTAGTAGATTATAATATTCATACCATTGTTTAATAAAGACTTTGTCAAAGTTAGCATAGTGCATTATATTTTGTTACTAATTTAGTTGATTTATGTGATGTTGATTAATAAATAAAAAATATTAGTATAAAAAACACGTATTTTTTTGCGACCTAGCATAGCCCCAACCCCCCCCCCCCCCCTCTTTTGGGGTTGTCCGGTATTTTTTCGCCTGGCAACCCTAAGTGCGAGTCGAATTCGTACACGAAGGGTTCCGTACCATCGTATATGATGTTTCTTGTATGGGCCCCTTTTATTTTATTTTTATTATTTGTTGTTATAGCGTCCATTGAAATACACACTCTGTGAAAATTTCAACTCTACATATTACTGATCACGAGATATAATACAACCCGCTGACGGACGGAGTACTGAGGCTTAGTAATAGGGTCCCGTTGGCACCCTTCGGGTACGGAGCCCTAAAAATGGTTCTATACTCAGACTCTTTCTATCTAATTTATAATATATTTATACCATTGTACATAAATTGTCGATCCCGGCTTATAAGTCGGTAAGCCATGACGAAGGCCTTTAGGTGGCCTAAAAACTCCTTCACAAGAGTTGGCCACTAGCTCATACGAACTCACTTAGGTACCTACTTTACCATTGCACTGAGACATAGTCAAAAAGTCAATAAATGTGTCACAAGAAATTCATAAACGAGATAAGGTTAGTAAGAACCAGTGTGGTGCATGGGCACAAAATAGACACATACCTTAATGTTACCGAGGAATGCGCTACGGATGATGCAACCGCCACGCCACATCAGTGCAATACTACCGTTGTTCAAGTTCCATTTGTTCGACTGAAAATCAATATTATTAAATTAATTCAAGCTCCACGGTGCCGGAGAATACTTACTAATATTATAAATGCAAAATGTTGTACGTTTGTTCTGACATATTTTTATTTGGGCAAAGCCGCGGGCAAAGTCACTATCGGAAGCCAGTTAAGATGTCCTTCCAGTATAATATCATTCCATGCTATAATCGTTAAAAAATAGTTCTTAAGAATTACTACGAGTTGAACCCTACTACTAAATATAAGAGTTGACCCCTATTACTAATAAAAGTTGACCCCTACTATTAATAAGAGTTGACCTATACTACTAATAAGAGTTGACCCCTACTATTAGTGAGAGTTGACTCCTACTACTAATAAGAGTTGACCCCTACTACTAATTCAGCATATATCCAGTTCCAGGATCGGTTTTTTTTTGTGTCTGCAGAGGCTGGTACACCTGACACATGTTTTCGGTAAGTTCTAAGACATGCCGATTTGCTCACGATGTTTTTCTTTACCTTTTAAGAGTAAGTGTATAGCAGACATACATTTCAAATAAGAAATGTCTTGTGCTATCTAGAGATTAGTTCAAACAAAGGTAATGAGAAAGAATGTATCAAGAGTCAGTATCGTAGCAAATAAATATTAGTGGTATCTGCCTCCTCATTGGGAAACAAGCTCGATATTATGGAAAAATCTATTATCTTACAATCGACGACGACTTTGGGATCGTTAGGCTACCGTTATACCACCAATATTCTCAACACCATTTTCTTACAAATATCTATATAACCATGTTAAAACATGTTTTTTTTATCTTTATACATCGGAATCTTCCTGAAGATTTCCTGAAAAAAATTTAAGGCCTGACTTACAGCTGCTGCTTCCCTAAGAAGCATGAATCCTTGGGCGTAGGAGATGAGTTTACTGGCGTATAGGGCCTTGCGCAGATGTTCTAGAAATACTTTCTTATTGCCGCTGAACTTGACAGTGGAGCCGGGCAGAGTCTGGCTGGCTTTCATACGCTCCTCTGAAACACGACCATTTATTAAACAATAAGTATATTATCGACTGTATAAAAAACCATCGGCATTTAGCTTCAAACTACTACTAGTCGTCTCTTGTTCTTTCGAACCAGTGTATTTTCAAACTTTTAGGTTCTACTACATGCCGGTTCCCTCTCGATGTTTTGCTTCACCGTTTGAGAGTTATTTGAAACAAATCAAATGGTGCGAGATCGGATTTTAATCCGCTACGATTTGGATCGGATTTGAATCGGCGGGGTCGCTACCACAAACAAGCAGTACATAACACCCGCCCAACAGTTACATACAGTTTTAAGCCCAACATTAAGACGAATGAGAAGACCCTGTGTCATGGGTATCAGAAACTACGAGTACAATGGTACTCTTAGACCAACAGTTAACACCCAGACTATGAAGAAATATTGTCAAACATTTCACCCGTAATGTCCACATTTATACATACATAAAATCACGCCTGTTTCCCATAGGAGTAGGCAGAGATCACGGATCGCCATTTGCTACGATCCTGACATACTTCTTTCGCTTCCTTCACTCTCATTACATTCCTCATGCATGCTCGTCGGTTTAGGGTACTCTTGACCTGGCCCTTCTTAAAAACATCGCTGATTTGGTCCAGGTACGTGCGCCGAGGTCTTCCCCTTCCAACGGTACCATTCACACTCGCCTCCAACACCTGTTTTGTTAATCTTCTTTCATTCGTACTCTCTACATGACCGAACCATCTTAACATACCTTTCTCAATCCTCATCACTACATCTTCTTTCACTCCACATCGCTCTCCTATCACGCTATTTCGCACTCTATCTTTCAAAGTTACCCCACGCATACTTCGCAACGTACGCATTCTACTGCATTTACTCTACTTTGATGTTTCTTCTGCCATACCCAACTTGCACTACCATACTTAAGTGTCGGCACTAGTACTCCTCTATGTATAGCCAGTCGTGCCTTTTTAGACGCTTTCCGGCTTTCCATAAAGGCGTGTAGTGCCCCATTCACTTTGTTTCCTGCAATCACTCTCCTTTCAACATACTCCTCATGCTTCAATGTTCCCAAGTATATGAATACTTTCACTTGTTCCACTCTTTCTCCATTTATCAAAATGTCACACGCTGTCATGCATTCATCTCTTTCAAAAACCATAACTTTCGACTTTCATTCCTTTCCTCTCACTCTTCTCCACTCCTCCACATTTATATTCACTACATAATGTAGGTACATAGTACACACCTTTGATAGCAGACAAGCAGCGAGCGAAGACGGCCTCTCCGATTAGTGTGACTGGAACGCCGTACTCCAAAGCAGCGATGCCAGTCCATTTGCCAGTGCCCTTCTGACCAGCTGTATCGCGAATCTGGGGCAGTAGGTATTTGCCTGCACACAAGAATTATTAAGGAGCAGCTAGCTTCGCTCGCGTGGTACCTAAAAAGTAGCATTTATGTTATTCCAGCAAACGTACTAACAAATTTTATTTCAATCCTTTCAGTTACGGCGTGACTGAGGCACAAATATCTTCACATTCTCACAAACTTTCTTTTTTATGATATCAGCATAGAGATGGGCGGGTGGGTAAAAATTCGGGTGGGTAAAATAGGAAGGAAAGGGTAAAATAGGTAAAAATTAAAAAATACCCATTTATACCGGGTATTTTTTATTAATACCGGGTAAAAATTCGACCTGTATTTTAAAATTTTTTTTAACCGATTGCCTAGATCCACCTACCCGTCCGTAACCGTACCGTAACGAAAACGATTTTTCACTCACCTTTTGTTTTGTTTATACAGACATTCACAATTCAAAGACTATTATAAAGCTGCAGTGTTTGTTTGTTTGTTTGTTTGAACGCGCTAATCTCTGGAACTACTGGTCCGATTTGAATGATTCTTTCAGTGTTGGGTAGTCCATTTATCGAGGAAGGCTATAGGCTATGTTTTTTTTTCAAAATAGGGATCCGTAATAAAACTGCTATTTTGTAACACAAGGTGCAAAATCAAAACCTATTTTTGCGTGCGCTGCAAAAACTATTGACGATAGAAAAAAATGATGTACTACGGGTTTTTAGATCCCATTAAGACCTACAAAAAAGTCCGCGAGAACATTTATCTAGCTATCATGGTTTAATCACAATAACCGATTTTGTGTTCAAAATAATTATTAAATCGTTTGAAGAAAAAAAACTACGTTAAATATGTATCGTAATATTGATCTTTATCGAAATTAAGCATTATGTTATCAAGAGTATTTATGAAGAAGTAAAAAACTTTTTGTTTCATCTCAATCGGATATTTCGTTTAAAAGTTATCACGTGTGTAAGATGTTAAGAGTTAGTACCTATTAATGAGTTATGGGCCATAGTCTATTTATTGAGGGAGGCTATAATATAGGCAATATTTTATCTCGGTATTTCCACGGAAACGAGAAAAACGCGGGTGAAACCGCGGGGCACAGCTAGTAAACAAATAAAATAATAAATAAATAGTGGCGGACATTCTAACACAGCAACATCTAGCCTCAAACTAAGAAAAACTTGTAATATGGGAACCAGATGACTTCTTCTTCTTCTCGTGTCGATGCTTCGTTAAATTTTTTTAGAGTAAAAGGTGGCCACCTCAATCGCGCTATCTGTAGCGGCATTGAGGTCATCCCTTGTGCAAGTGGTTGGACACAGGGGGCACACCAGCAGGTGCGGCATGGTTTGCGCCGGAGCACCGCAGTCGCATTGTGCCAAACTAGGCTCCCTAAATCCCCATTCGGACATGTTGAATCTGCAACGACCAACTTGGGTGCGGAGCCGATTTAACGACTTCCAGACTAGCCATGGCAGAGCGTGTCCTGGTGGTAATTTTTCCTGCGGGGTGATAAAATTAGGAGGTGGGGGTTTTTTCTCCTTCCAAAGCTTATACTTTGCGGAAGCCGGATGGTCATTTGAAGCCTGTGTGAACACGCTGAAAGCTTTTGCGGCTTTTGAGGCGAGCTTCAGGTATTTCGTGCCCATACAAAGGATGTCGGTTATCACTCTCTTGCTTGGATTTCTCCATTGAACTAGCTACATCCCGTCGCACGCATGGTGGTGTGATACCTGCTAAAGAATATAGCATGTTGAGAGGAGTTGGCTTGAGACACCCAGTAATTATGCGACACGTTTCGTCGAGCGCTACTTCAATGAGTTTGGCATGTGCAGACATGTACCACACTGGGCACCAGCGGAGAAGCACAGCGCCATACCAGTAGAACGTAAAACGTCTGGCGCTGCTCCCCACTTGGTAGATGTTAGATGCCGTAGTAGACTGTTGCGAGAGCCGACTTTCATCTTTGTCTTTTGACAGTGTGGTTTGTAACACAATTATTTGTCCAGTGTTACGCCAAGATACTTTGGATAGCGCTCACATTGGATGGTAACTCCTTGCCACGTGATGTTGAGAGACCGATCAGCCTGGTGGCTGCGCAAGTGGAAAGCGCAGGCTTGAGTTTTTGATGGATTGGGTTTTAGACCATTTGCATCGTAGTAGGCTCCTAGTTCTTCAAGGGCGACGGTCAGGTTCTCTTCCGCCTCTTCAAAGGTTTTTGTCTGGGTTGTCAAAGCTAGGTCGTCCGCGTATAAGAAACGGGTTGTATTTGGGCTGCTAGGTTGATCGTTCGTATACAAATTGAACAGGGTTCAAGGACACTCCCTTGGGGAAGTCCGTTTTTGACGCTGCGCCATCTACTTTTTTACGTAAGAAGGTGAACTTGAAAGCGGTGGTTACGAAGCAGTTCACCAAGTATTTGAACAAACCCAAGATCGTTGGTCAAATCTTCAACTTTTCCTAGGAGTTTTCGGATGTTTACGGTATCATAAGCAGCAGTTAGGTCAACTAAAACCATGCCTGTTATATTATTCGTCTCAAAGCCGTCCTCGATATGTTGGGTGAGTCTAAGAGTCTGCCCACAACAGACTTTTCCGGGTCTAAATCCTGCTTGTTCGTGGATCAGTTTTGAATCCACAAGTGGTGTGAGACGGTTGAGGAGGAGTCTCTCAAACAGTTGGTACAGGTGACACAACAATGAAATGGGCCTGTAGCTTTTAGGGTCATCGTGAAACTTCCCAGGCTTTAAAAGTGCCACATCCTTTGTTCTTCTCCACATTTTTTCCACCAGATGACTGATAAAATACTTATATACTTTTTGTTTGTAAATACGTTAGAACACCCAGACACAGAACAAACATCTATATTCATCACACAAATATTTTTTCTGGGTGGAGATCGCAGCCACAACCTTCAGCGTAAAGGAAGAGCTACTACCAAGTGAGCTGTGAGGCCAGTCAAATCATTATAGCTAATTAGGAATAAAAACTAACAAATAAAAGCATATATAATTAGTTGTACCTCAAAAAAAGATGCATTGAATTTTTACCCGGTATTAATTCGAAATGGGAAGGTAAAAATGGGTATAAATGGGTAAAAACCCAAAGGTCGGGTTTTTACCGGGTAAGCGCCCATCTCTGTATCAGCAGAATTGAAAAGCAGATTTCGTTGTTTTATAATGTTACCGGCAATCTGCATAATTCGGTATTCTATACAATACATCCACATTGTATAGAATACCTAAAACGTTTAAGTAATGTATTAAATATTATTTATTTAATACATAAAACATTGTGCATTTCTATTTTTCGTATTCTATATGCCTCAGCTTAACCATTAGCCTAACCGATATATGCGTAAGCTTCAACTAATTTGTAGTTGGGTTTCACCTAGGAATTTCAAGAGAACAGAGCGGAAAGATGAAGTTTACATACATACATATTATCACGCCCGTATCCTTAACGGGGAGGGCAGAATCACAAGTAATCATAAGAAAACTTGCAGCCACTCCTGCTTCACAATCCCGAGATGGATGTGAACCATGGTGACAGGTGATCAGCCCATCGCCCATGTAGATGGTCCAACATGTTGGGGAGAATACTATCTCTTAGTCGACTTTTACGACATGCTCGGGGAGAGAAGCAGCTGGACGTCCAGCAGTCCAACAGAAAAGTTAAGATGAAGTTTGTCCTATAAAACTCTACGCGAACAAAGTCGCTGGCGTTCCATTAGTTATATCATATGAGTAAGCATAATGTCAACTATTAGTAATCTTAAAAATCTTTATTAGTTTGTTTCCGCCGAAAATTCGACAATCGGCAAAACGCTTGTACTTACCATCTGCGTCCTTGTATTTGAGAATATCACGCGTTATCTCGATGAGGAACGAATCTAGATCTCCCTTGTTCCACTCTTCGAATACTTGAGCCATTTCACTCTGCTCTATACCTGTAAAAAAACGTCGAGGGATGTTACGAGCTACACACATAATATCAATCCAATAAGATATTTTCTACTAGTTGCCGCCCGTGGCTTCGCTCGCGTGGCGCCCGGATAAAAAATAGCCTGTGTTAATCCAGTACATGTACTATGTATATTCCAAGTTTCATTCAAATCCGTTCAGTAGTTTTTGCGCGAAATAGTATCCATACTTACAAACTTTCGCGTTTATAATATTAGTAGGATACCTTCCAGCCGAGGCAGTGCTCGCTCTGCACTCTGATTGAAAGTAGTCTATTATGCTACTCTAGGCCACATTCAGTCTATTCACAAAAACTCCTACATACTACCTACTTTTCCTTTTATAATAAATCGTTCTTATATCGTTCTCGTAACTTTTTTATTGTGGTAATTCGACGAAATACCACAATAAAAAAGTATGTTTCGAAATTGAAAGAAAATTATACGAAATATTTATTCAAATAAACATTTAATCCAAGTCTATAATATTACGATATGATAGTGAAGCTCACTAGGGATTGTCAGCTCCTAGTTCATAGGGGTTTACCTATAACTCTCGCAATCAATTTTCTCAAACACGACTATTTATATAGTACATACATATGTACATCTTATCCCTACCGGGGTGGGCAGAGCCACAAGTAATCATAAGAAAACTTGCAGCTACTCCTGATCAAAAAGTCCCAAGATGGATATGGTCAACCATGGTGACAGGTGATCAGCCCATCGCCCATGGTGCATCATGTTAGAGATACTATCCCTTTGACGACTTTTACGACATGCTCGGGGAGAGAAGCAGCTGGACACATTCAATGTTTTTTCTTTACTCCCAGTCCAGCAGAAAAGTACAATTATACATATTAAGGCTATTATATTTGACAACAACAGACCGATAGTACATAATCACTAAATAGGGCTCTAAATGAGCCAATAACTCTTGTCAGGGCTGAATACTCGCTATGCCAGGGCTATACCAGCTGGTGGACGAGATTACTTACCCAGCACATCCTTCATGAGGTTGTAAGCCTCACAAATGAGCTGCATATCTCCATACTCAATGCCGTTGTGCACCATCTTCACGAAGTGACCAGCGCCGTCCTCGCCGACCCAGTCGCAGCATGGCTCGCCATTTGCTTTAGCGCAGATTGCCTAACAAAACAAAATAATAATAACACCCGACAATCGCATACATAGTTCTGAAACCACACTAGGATTCCCTGTGTCGAGGGTAACAGAAATAAGAGTACCATGGTACCACAACACTAAAGACCCGGAAAAGATATTTGAAGAATATGCAAACATTTCAATCTAAATTATATAAAACACATAGAATGCAACACATGTTTCGTGTGTTTGTTGATTTGTTAATCTGCCCTTCTCAAGCACTAACTGAGCAACGGATACTGAACGGAAAATAGATACATAGTATCATCATCATCTTCCTGCCCTCATCCCACTCTATGTGGGTCAGCACAGCATGTTCCTTGGATCATGCTGTAAGAGTTTTGGCTAAGGTGTTTTACGACCGGCCGCCTGCCTGACGTCAACCCTCCTTGGGAATACTTGCTTATTGTATCTCATCATGTTATGTCAAAATAGATACATAGTATGTCTGCTGAAATTAATAACATATAACTATACTTCAGCGAATTTGGAGATACACTTTATGTAAACAAACCGTCGTGTATTTCCATTATTACGATGAAATCACTTTAGTTTTAGGTGAATAAACCTCACAATATAATTTTTTACACCTTAATTTAACTACTAGTGTAGTACTAGTAGTTAAATTAAGGTGTAAAAAATTATTAAAAGTTCCATAATAAACATGTAATGAAAAAGTTAAACGTTAAGTACTGACGGTTGGTAGGTTTACATAAATTGTATCTCCAGTTTGGCTGAAGTAGGTACCTATAGGTTACTTTTATTTTAGTATTACGCCGGTAATTTCAAGCAAACTAAAACTTTTCAATTTTATAATATAAGTAAGATAAGGCGAGCGAGGGCGCGAGCAGAAACTAATATATACTATAGTATTGGTATAAAATGTACACAGACAAACATTATCTAGAGCAAAGTGAAATGACTGTTCATATTACTTATGTATGACGTAATTAATGTTACATTGACCTCAAAAACAGGGCTGAGGCTATGTGAAAGTAATGTAATATAATCACAGTCTTTGGATTCTTTGAATGGTGATCAGTAGTTTAAAAGCTATGAGGGAATAGATAAATATGTGTATAGCTTCCATGCGCGGCTTTGCTCGCGTGGTACAAGATAAAATGTAGCCCATAATATAGGCTACATAATACATAGTATGTTCGCTGAAATAACATAATATGTATAATAACATTATATGCATTCCAATTTTCATTCGAATCCTTTCACCCGTCACGGCGTGATTGAGGCACAAACATTGTCATATTTTAAGTGCTAGGATATAGTTTTTAGGGTTCTGTACCCGAAGGGTGCCAACTAGACCCTATTACTAAGCCTCCGCTCTCCGTTCGTCTGTCAGCGGGGTGTATCTCATGAACCGTAATAGGTAGAGTTGAATAACTATAACTACAAATAATAAAAATAACAGGGTGCCCCCATAAATGAAAAAAAAATTATATGAAATCGATCATCGAAACTACATATTTAAAATGTACATAGAGTAAAAGCCATTAAAAGTATATGTACGATAGTATATAACTCTTTGTGTAAGAACTATTGCAATCAGAACTCATAAATTGTGTTTATATGAGAATAACGGGTGTTTACTTCATAAAATACTTTTGAAGGGCATAGGCAAGTAGTTTATAAACTGCTTAACACATAACCCTCCTTTGTCTTGGCGTTATTGAGTGAAAATACCTGAAAGATAGGTTTTACGTGTTTCCACGCTTCAGGGTGTCCGCCCGGCATCAGCGAGGGACCATACCTAGCGCCATCCTCTCCACCGCTCACCTGGAAGGAAACCAATATCTAAGCATGTGCTTAAAAATAAATAAAAGCTTTATTGATTAGGTTTTGGAGAAAGGCTAGGTCAAGAGTACCCTAAACTGACGAGCATGCATGAGTGGATGAAGCCAGAGTAGTATGTCAAGACCTTAACAAATGGAGATCTGTGGTCTTTGCCTACACCTAAGGGAAACTGAATTGATACAAAAATATCTAGTATTTTGTAATAAACACTGCTTGCTTGACTACTGTTAGGCAGGTAGATAAGTTTTAAAGGGAACTGAAAGTTGTTTGCAGCTGTAAATAAGCTTCCAGTTAGATTCTGACACTTACTCCCATTCCAATGTAGTGGATGCCGGTTGGAGCAAGTTCCTTGCACCATCTCTGCGTATCAGTGTACTGGGTGTTTCCTCCATCAATAATTATGTCTCCTTTATCCAGGAGAGGTATCAACTTCTTCACAAACTCATCCACTGCCGATCCAGCTGTGAATTCAATAGATACTTAATTATTTTCTCATACTGAATTTATTTAAACAGTAATAACATAGCATTACAGTACCTACTACACCAATGCGCTATGAATATGAAATATAATAAGAAAAAATCAAGATAATGGTATACATGAAAAATACCAACAATTACTAAAATGAACTTTTAAGCATGTTATTATTGCTATGAATGGAGTGAATACTGAGTTGACGGCTGACAGAGGGGATTGGAAAAAATCACATACTGTACCAAGTTGCCAACCTAATACTCAATCTAAACTAATATTATAAAGAGGACAGATTTTTCTGTTTGTAACGAATAGGTTCCGAAACTACTGGACCGATTACAAAAATTCTTTCACCAATAGAAAGCTACATTATCAGGGCCTAGTATAGGCTATAATAATTTTTTTTTAAATTAGGTATCCGTAAGAAAATTGCAAGAAAGAAAGAAAGGAAGGAAGGAAGGATATCCATATGTAGGAATATGATTCTATAGATCAAGTCCACAATGGTATATGTCTATCCCCGTGCGAAGCCGGGGCGGGTCGCTAGTAGCCAATATATTTATTGCTTTCGTATGGTTGTTACAGGTAGTAAATAGGTAGTTTCACATATGAACCTATGTACATTATGAACTATTAGGGTATAGGAAGACAAACCAAGGTTTTTCTAACACAAGGTTTTCATTATAAATATTATGTCAACTTGTATGTCAGAAAATTAATGAAGTTGTGGTAATTATATCATGTTTTATTATTTTTTTTAAGTTCTCATATTGTTAAGAGAATATAAATTCTTTATGAGAATAAAGTTCTTAAGCCGTTTTATAAATGGTAACAATAACCCCACATTGATGACTAACTATTGCTATGATAGATACTAGCAGCAAAATAATGCTTATCTTACCTTTCACTAACAGCATAACTTTTCTAGGAGTCTTTAGTTTTGTGACCATGTCTTCTAATGAAGTAGCTCCAATGATTTTTGTTCCTTTTGCCTCATTTTGAAGGAACTGCTCTACCTGTGAAAATCATGTCAAATGAGAAAATTGATAAACAATGCCACACATACAAAGCTCCTAATATTAATAGGTACCACTAGTCATATCACTAGTTCTATCAAAACAAGTGTGGTGAAAGGATTTAAAGTGAGCCTTAAAAATTCCTTTCAAGCACTTGACACATGTTTTTGATCATTTTAGGTTGTACAACATGCCGGTTTCCTCACAATGTTTTCCTTCGCTGTTTGAGAGTATGCACTGGTATAGTGCAAATATAATTAAAATAAAAATATATTTTTTACAGTTTGAAAAAGGAATTTTTAATTTTTCTTATGGGCTAGTTTAGCCATTAAACTCAGTTGAGGAAGTATTACCTTAGCAACAGTTCTGTTGTAAGCGCAGACAACAAATCCATGGTCATCCATATTGAGGATTAGGTTCTGACCCATCACAGCCAGACCAATAAGAGCGATGTCAGCCTTAGGTCTGGAAATAGGTTTTTACATTATAATTAAATAACCCCAAAATATAAAATAATTGGTAATGCATACACAAAAAATCACACCTCTTTCCCGTAGGGCTAGGCAAAGACCATGGCCTCTCTATTTGCTATGGACCTGGCATACTTGATTTACTTTTAACATATTTTTATGAAATATTGAAATAGAATGGGATAAGTACCTATGTAATTAAATTGTAATTGTATTTAAAGTACATACATACATATTCCCTTCATAGTTTATATTTAGGCACATTGAACTCAAAACTTTGAAGGTCATTCAAGGTAGAATAGGTCCTAAATTTTACTTACCGGTGGGAGACTATATTAATACTCATTATTAAGTATAATAAGCCTTAAACAATATAATAAATAGATAAATTGTAAATTATATTTGTATTAGTTGTAAGTTTCTTTATGTTAATAAAGATTTATAGAAATACTAGCTGCTGCCTGAGGCTTCGCTCATGTGGTACACAGATGAAAAATAGCCTATAATTATGTTAATCCAGCACATGTACTATGTATATACATTTTTTAGTTTAGTACATGTGCTATTATTTGTAATATATGTTGGAATATTCCAAGTTCCATTCAAATCCGTTCAGCCGTTTAGACGTGATTGAGTCACAAACATCCTCACAAACTTTCACATTTATAATACAGTCGGAAGTTCACTTGAGGAAAATAAAATACCTTTAAATAGGCACAATCTAAGTATGTAGGTATAACTGAATACATAAACAAGTAGGTAAGTATTTATACAACAAAGTGAATAGGTAAGTATGTACAAATTCACCTTGAAGTAACCTTGTTAAGCACTTTACTTCAAGTTTTAGGTTATATTATAAAATAATTGAAATGCTAAGGATAATAAACTTCGCCGAGTTAAAAGCCACTTGGCCGGCATTTGTTTTTGCTAGTAAAATAATTATGTCATGACAAAATATACTTTTTACAAATTTAAAGTTTGCAAAGTTAGAAAAATTAAAGCGGTATTTTCGGAAACGTACTTATCTATATTTTGGAACTAGTAAACCAGTATTAGTAATATTTTATGATTTCCAACAAGATTTATGCTGTATCATTCATACTTCACTTTGAAGTGAAACTAACATGAAGTTTTTTTACTACTTAACATTTAACTACTGAACTTTACTTAAATTAGCGTAGAAAATAAAGAAAACTTACTGCGCCATTTCTGTAGTTTCTTGTAAGGATTTTTATAAATTTATTTAACAAAATATGTAGGTATACAGTAAAACAAAATACAAAACTTCAGAAGACCTCCTCTTCCTCTGCACCGAACATGCAACTGTCTAGTAATGAAAAAATGAAATGAGTGTTGCCGTGCCGACATATATTTTTTATTCCAGCAGACAGTTATAGGGACGCAAAAAAGTATCGATACTTTTCCTTTCGATACTGATACTTTTGTACTCGATACTTTATATTCACTCAACGAGTGAGAATATGTATAGGTTAAGTACCTACTTAGGAAGCAGTCGTGATATTGCTTCTGATCTATTTGAGCTGCCCTGAGCTCAAGGACCGGTGGACTTCAGTTCAAGGTTTGCCCTGTACATCAGACAGGTATTTACTTACCTTTACCTACTACCTACCCCCTTATGAAGATATACGCAGGGAATACGAAGGTATCGACTAAAATATAATGCGATCAAACACAAAGTCACGACGCTTTGTTAACTTGATCAAGCAGTTTTTTATGTATCTTATCGTTTTTTTTTTCTGAATCTACTAAAGTGTATCTAAAAAGTACCTACTCACCCTACAAAGTGAGCCACCTCATATTCCTTGGTTCGCCAATATTAGATTAAGTAGAAAGTTAGTTGTGATGGCTCATAGACTTCGCTCCGGACATATTCCACTGAATAGTTTCAAATACTTAATGAAGAAGGTCGATACGCCTAATTGTGGGGTTTGTCACATTAAGGAAGATGTGCATCATTTTCTGGTGGAATGTGTTCGGAGTAGGTCTATGAGAGATGATTTTGTATATTTCATTTGGAATGAACTGGCTGGATGTGGGATTATCTTATTTCTTACTTATATTATAAATGCGAAAGTTTGTGAGGATGTTTGTGCCTCAAACACGCCTAAACAGCTGAACGGATTTGAATGAACTTGGAATATACATAGTACATAATACTGGATTAACATTATAGGCTATTTTTTATTCGGGTACCACGCGAGCCGCGGGCGACAGCTAGTACTCGATATTTGAAAATTCGCTACGATAGGTACCTATGTTTTCAGTATAAGTAACAAAATTTCAATCATAAATAAAAGGAAATATGAGAGGTGGCGGCGCCATCTTGCTGCTAACATTCTTGTTAGCAGCAAGATGGCGCCGCAAGTACTCGATACTCTTACGATACTACCTCATGAGTACAGTATCGATACTTTTCATTCGATATTGTTTCTCTATCAACATCGAACCCAGTCACCCGTACACATTTTACAAAATGTGCATAGGTAGGTAATAATAGATATGTAAAAAAAATAAATAAAGCGTATTTTTTATGTAATTATATTATTTTCTTTTAAGTAGGTACTTAATTAAATAGTTTTATTATCAGAGAGAAACTTACAACTAATACTATTAATTTATTTATTTACAATATACAAAAGAAACATGCAATACAAACCCATTTATAGACTGTTGCAAACGGTTTTACTGTAACTGAACCCTAAATATTTATAAGTAGGTACAAGGTAGGTAGAAACGTGCACAGTGAAATACAGTAATAAAATTAGGAATAATTTTAAAATTATAATACTAATTAATGAAATAAATGTGATACAAAAATCTTACAAAAATAGGCATGAATAGACACAATCTCTCCGCCAAATGCGATGCGACGCGGCCGGGTCATTTATATTTTTTGTATGCAAAAGTAATTGAATCTATACCTACCTACATGTTTTTTAGTTTTTAGACTGGATAATTGTAAGGCTTTACGGCGACTAACTTATTTTAAAGGTAAACAACTGCAAATATTAGATAGAACAGTATTTTGTATGAAGATAATGTAGGTATCTACCTATGTTTTATTTTAATGAAATAGGTAAGTTCCTATGAGCTAGTGACTAACTTTTGTGACGGAGTGTTTAGGCCGCCTAAATGGCCTCCGTTATGGCTTAATGACTTAGCCGGAACCGACAATTTGACGTGCCCTCCGAAGCACGGAAGCGCTCAGCTCGTAATGCCACTTGCGGTAATCCCAATGGTAACCGCGCACAATGTTGCTTAACTTCAACGATCAATCAAGCAAGAACGTCTAAGCGAGCTACGCCATTTTCATATATATGTGTAGTCAGAGAACATTTTTGAGTGAATTGTTTGTGACACACATTGCAGGGATGCTTTTCGGGTTGTTGATATATTTTATTGCAGGTTTCCAAGTCACTCTTCAGAGGAACTTGAATCCCAATTACTATCCAAATGAATGTCTTTGGATGTTGTTGTTGGGGGATCAGTCTCAGGGCTGTCATCAATGTATGAATAGTCTTCATCAGTGGTCTCCTCGGCCTTAGTTACTGGTTCCTCCTTGACAGTAACAAGAGGACTTGCACTGTTTTAGAAACCATTTAGAATGGTGATCTGTATAGGAGTTCTGGATAGACTACATTTTAATCCCCGGTTTAGCTTAAAAATAAAAGTGTGTGTCACCTGAAAACAAACATTAGAAGGTATACATAGGAATATTTTCTTGTTAGAGCCATATGAAATTCATTGGGAACTGGTTTTATTTACCTCAATGCCTTAGTTAGAGGGGTCTTTGTTGCATGTTTTCTGGTGCATGTTCTCTGATTTGTCAACCATCTCAGAGAATTTGTAGCATTTCTGCAGCACAGAGTAGCATATGTAGCATATGACTCTGTGCCCTGTCATTGCGTCCAGCTGAAACAAATCAACACATAGTCATACCTAAAAGATTTTACTACCAACACACGGCCTGTCCCCACTGTATGTCTGAACTAAAGAAACCCAGCTGGACAAAGGCAATCCTACTAATCCTACTAATATTATAAATCCGATAGTTGTGACGATGTATGTTTGTGGCTCAATCACGCCGTAATGGCTGAACGGATTTAAATAAAATTTGGAATATAGATTGTATGTGTGCTGGAATAAAATATAAGCTACTTTTTTTCCGGATACCACACGAGCGAAGCCGCCAGTGAAAGCTAGTGCTCTATTTAAGAGTAGCAGACCGCCCCGGCTTCGCACGGGTATTTAAAAAAAAATTCAAAAATTATAAATTTTAACACACACACACTTGACTCCCCTCCCGTACGGGAGTGACGCCTACATCGAATATTATGGTGCTGCCTCGCTAGGCGAGCGGGGTGAGCGGGGCGACCACTAAATCTATACCTGCATAAATATATACCATTGACTTGCTGCAGAGATATCTAATAATTATGACTATCGCGTTTTTCTCGAAACCGCTATTTTGCAAGTACCTACTGCATTTGCAATTACGAGGGCAGAATAGTGTTCTGTGTGCGGGGACCACCAGCAAAGCCCACTGTAACTTATGGTTTTTGTCAATAAATATATTTGTATTTGTATGCTAAAAGCCCTGAAAAGGCTTCGCATTGATAATTTGTGGCAAGATTTTAGTTGAATGAAGCGTACATACGTACCTTAATACCCGTGATTTTTTCGTATGCTTTTATCATTTGCTCGCCTTCGATGGGATACATTTTTATGTTCCCCAACAAACACACCCTACACAACGACATACTCAATAAATAATAACTAACTTCTCTTTACAGACAATCTTGAAATTAAATATTTAATATAATCACGAACACGACTAATCGAATCTTTGCATTAAATATAATCAATACAGTGACATACACAGTGTTGCCAGGGCCATTCAGTTAAGTTACGTTACGTTCCTTGAAATGTCACATATTTGCTGCAAAAGTTACATTTTAGTTTTTTTTAATGTCTTTTTGGGGTCCGTATAAGGAATATTGATGTCAAGCAAAATGGCAGAATAAAAAGGAATTTAGGATGTATTTACCAATCATATAATTTAGAAGAACAAAATTTTGTTTCATTTGTTCGCAGCGCCATCTGTTAGTTTTACACTGAACTGACTACTAATATTCGATACTTAAAAAACCCTCTTAGCGCACTTGTTCTTCACTCACGCACTTTTCTTTCTCACAGTTGTACGACAAACGAACATCAACAAACATCAACGAAACTAAAAAAATCACAATCAAACCGCGTGCGAACGGCGCAAACTCGCAAGTCGCGAAGTAGGACACGAGTGCGCACACGCTCAAGCAAAATCAAGTTTTAACCTATACTTGCTAGGTTTTATTTTGTCATGGCGCGTTTCATTCAGAGCCATTCTCTGAGTGTGAAGGAGTGTGAAATACTTTTTAGACGCGCCAGTTTTAGGTACGTTCAATTTGGATCCGTTTCTAAACGGTTTGCAATATAAATCTTGTATTGCAAATCCCGTTTTTCTCAAAAGATACGAAAATTGCCATAAATAAAAATTACTTACATGTTACGCGAGGGGGTCAAAAGTTACGAAAAATGTAAGAAATGTAAACTTCTGAAAACACTGGTTGCCGCCGGCAACCAACTTGCCGGTGCCTGCCGACATACGCACTCCTCCCATTTTTCCGAGCTCTACAAATACTACATACGTTTTTCCCAAACAGATAGTAGGTATAATCTTAGCGATGCGCAATTACGAATGTAATTATTCGAATAGTTCGATTGTTACCGTTTTAAATTTCATTTTCCCCCAGCAAGTATTGACATTAAAAATGAACGGTGCGGTGTTAGACAGAAAGCGACCATCCCCATGAGATATGACCAGTTTTATGTTTTTTATGTGCTGCTTCGAGATTTTAAGAGAGATGTTATTGTAAAAACATACGTTAATAGCTAATAAATAAAGTATCAAAACCTGCTAAAATGCTTTGTCTTGATACTAAATTAAGGCATACTTGTAGTCGTTTTGTGATAAAAAAAAAACTTTTTACAACCATATTTCAGCAGAACACGAATAGTCGTGAAAGTGACCTTATGTCGCTATAGGTCCCTTAATTCGCAATAATGACAGTTGACGTATCGTCGACTGTCATATTGCGACCTGTGTTAAAGGACCTAATAAGTAGCGACCTATGGTTCCTTGCCACTGCCATAAAATAATCGAGGAGCCTTCATATACTTATAAAAATAGATAGATAGAAGCCAACTTAAATCAACAAACATTTACTTCACTATTTTTTCTCAATATAAAACTAAAACATCATCTTTCCATAATATAATTTCCCCAAGTGACCACAGTAATGGATTTTTACCCAATTTCACGAAAAAAAAAACAATCTGGCAATAGTGTTGCCAGCAGTACGAAACGGATTACGAATGAAATTAATCGAATAGTCGATTGCTACCGTTTATCGTTTAGTACGGTGGTGGGCCAAGAAAGTGGTCTACCAGTTTTGACAAAACTTCCTGTGAACCAAAATATCGCTAAGACAATACCTACATAATGTCTGAATATCATTGCAAGAGAAAATCAACCTTATGACGTGCAAATGAGCATAAGTGCTTAGGGTGGTAGACCACATT
Organism: Scotopteryx bipunctaria; assembly: GCA_949320045.1. NCBI lineage: Eukaryota > Metazoa > Arthropoda > Insecta > Lepidoptera > Geometridae > Scotopteryx > Scotopteryx bipunctaria. The sequence continues at coordinate 4,015,389 of OX439440.1, forward strand.
TTGGTTGACCGTACCTACCTCGTCTTTCGGGTAAAATGTGGTGACATTGCGATTCTACTTAAGTTAGGTATCTACTGACGGCCTTGGTGGCGTGGCGGGCGATTGCTCGGCAGACACGCAAGAGGCGCGGGTTCGATTCCCGCTGCGGAAGAAATGTTTGCATGTTCTGTAAATATTTCTTCCGGGTCTGGGTGTTGTGGTACCATGGTACTCGTAGTTTCTGATACCCACGACACAGGGAATCCTAGTGTGGGGTCAGGACTATTGTATGTGACTGTTGGGTGTTATTATTATTATTATTATTATTACTGATAGAAATCGATGACTGAGATTGTCAATCCCATACAACATACATGACGTGTAGCATTCAGCCTAGCAATTAATTTAGAGATTATCTGGCCAGCTTGACTGGTGGATACATTATTATTCAGCATATTATTTATTCATTTGGGTTGGAGATGTCAGATTTTTATTGTGGGTACGTAACTACCTACATAGGGAAAATATTGTTAATTTATTCATCAACAGTTAGGTACCTACTTAAATAATGTGTGTAATTAATAAAACAATTTTTCTAATGTACCTATAATAAAAGAAGTCAAACAATGTTTAATAGAAGAAGTCGATTAAAAGTACCTACCTACCTACTTTAATGATTTAGGAGCATATTGCCGACTTTTGCACTTTGCCAACTTTTGCAGTATTCAATACATGTAATAAAATAAATAGTCTTGGTGATGAAATAATTTATTTGGATAGAGCTTATACCATGACACGAATGGAACCAACCTTCATTCCTACCTGCATTGTAATTAAATTTTAGAACACAAAAGCTGTTATTGTGACTTAACTAATATATGTTGTCTCGCGTACTTTTTTGTAGACATTATATTATTAATAAGACCTATAAATCTGTAGTACATTATTTTGTTCTATCATTAATAGTTTTTGCAGCGCACGCTAAAAATAATTTTGGATTTTTTATCGCGGGTTACAATATTGCAATTTTCTTACGGATCCTTAATTTTTTAAAAATAAATTATAGCCTATATTATTCCGTAATAATGTACCTTTTAATTGGTGTAAGAATTTTTGAAATCGGTTCAGTAGTTTCGGAGCCGATTCGTTACAAACAAATAAACAAAATTATCTTTCCTCTTTATAATATTAACAACTTTGATGCGCGTCAATTTGAACTTTGTTGTCGAGCAGTTATACATAATTTTCTATGCAACAGTTTGTTCTGTGCCCTAGATTCAAAAGGTAACATGTATCGCGACACGTCAAACGAATCAATTTAAAAACTGACGAACCTTTTCATTCCGCCGCTATACATAGATAAATAAATATTTAAATACCTACTATATAACAATTTGAACACTGAAAATAATGATTTGGTACATAGGTACCTACCTACTAGATAACTATGATCTAGTAATAGTTGTACCTAGTTTATGGTAAGCATACCTGGCAAGTTACGGTGGATATTACTTTCAGCAATTTTACGCAACCTAAACCCGTAGGTTGGTATTCTTAAAAAGTAAAAATGTAAATCAATAAAATTGTGTACAAAAAGAAAGCCGGTTGTTGCTATACCAAACAATATGGAAAGTATGACCTTCAAACTTCAGCGCCCCATTTGATTGCCCCATGGCGTACCCCAGCCAGCTGATTCGCGCATGCGCCAATTTAAAGGGGTGTGTTGAATTATCTAAGAGCCATGCGCGTCACTTCAAACGTGCATCTCTAATTTTCGTACCTGTGCTCTTGCCATTCACAATTATTGAAATTAATAGTGTTATTCCGTTGTTTTTAATCTCAAAAACACACGAGGCTGCATAAGCTCCTTCTTAGAAGTCAGTCGTAAGTAACTGTAATATCTTATCCATCATATTCCACGTAATGGTTTTAGCTAGTTTTAGTCAATATCCTGAAGAACCTAATGGGAAAATGGTGGTTTCATATCACGTCTGATCAATCAATTTCCTTTTGCCGTGTCTGTAGTTGGTATTTAATTCGTTCGTTTATCTTGATTTGAGTAGGTAAATATTTATTAAAATGTTATTGTTTTGTAGTAGAAAAAGGAGAAAATATCTAGTTAGCTCAAATATTTAGTAGGTAGCGTCCTCCAAGATGGCACACGTGGGCGTGGGTGTATCTATGTAGTTAAATGGTGAAAATCAGAGCAGGGACCAAAATACAAATACCTACCTAGGTCCTAGGTAATTAATTATGATAAGTTTGCTTAGTTCTATTTCTCTGTTTTTAGGATCAGGAATATTACACATGTCTGCACAGTTGCAGTATCACTACTATAGGACGCTATCCCCTGACAGGGAGTTGGTACTCATGCTTCACCAACACATGTACGTGTTCACGTCGACCGTGGGGACGCAAACTGACCCGGAGATCTTTTACGTGAATGGGAAACCAGCGAGAGCGGTGCAACCTTTCCGCGTCGTCCCCAAGCCGGAGAAGGCCCGCGTTGTTGTTCAACAACTGCCATCATCAGAAGTGCTACAAGAACAGGATGGCCAGGAGTGGCAAGTAGCACCGTGGTCCTCCCCAGCAGAGGATAGACAAGAGCTGGGAGAGCCAGGCGTCCAGCAACCAGAGCTTCAACAGCAAGAACAACCTATAGAATACCAACAGCCAGAGCTTCAAATGGTGGAGTATCGACAGGCAGAGATACTACAACCAGAGCCACAACAACTACAAATGCAACAATCGGGTATTCAACATGTGATCCAAGAACACCATGTACATCGAGCTGTACTGCAGCAAGTAGGGGAGCACATGTGGCAAATACAACCCCTGCAATCGCAGGAAACACAAACGGAGTTTCAGCATCTGCATCACCAGCTTCTTCTTCTAGAACCTGGTGTCAGCAATGACCAGTAAGAGCCGCGGCTCATTTACACGAGCTGGCTAAGATAATCGGGGCAGCTTGTTTCCAGTTCGTGTCGGTCGCTTATTAGGTACACCTTTTATTTTACCAACACCTTGCAACAGTTAGTTGTACCTACCTACTCATCACGAGTGAAAAAGTTACCAAGCACAAATTATTTCAGCGTTCAATTTGCGCAATTATCAATAATCATAGATATAGGTTCTGAATTAAGTTCTTACATAAAATGTGTGATCAATTTTACCTAAGTCGATAAAGGTGCCACCAGATGGGATTTTTGTCGTTGATTTCCTATTGACACATAAATCAGAATATTGGATGAGTTTGAGGTAGGTATCTAATATTAAATAATGTGATTCTGGTGGCGTCTTTCATGTCTAGGGAATGCCAATTAAATGTCGTGTTTTAATAGATTACATGTATGTGTTAGGTAAGTAAGTAGCAAGGTGTTGCGCTGTAATCGTAACACCATTTTCAATGATTCTCTGTTTAGTATAAGACTTCAATCACATAGGTATTATTACCTATTCAAATGCTATAAAATAAACAATATTTAAATCAAAATTAATATCGGAGAATGTAAAATGTCGGACAACGACAAAAGCAACACATGCACGTCAGATTTACCCATGATTTATCATGGAAGGAGAGTGGGATTTGGCATGCAACTCTGGCCGTTTTAAATTCTGAAATCTAAAGAAGTATAGGTACCTACCTATTGCCAAATTTTGTTAGCATTTACATCAACGTAGTGATTATTTGCTCAGTGATTAACTAACAGTGGATTTAGTCAGTAGCTGGTTGATTAATTGTTACGATAAAAAATGAAATACGTACCCTATATTATTTAAGCGGTGTGCATGTATAAGTATGGTAAATAGTCATCCCTCTCTTCTACCTTGGATTTGTTTGTTTTATATAAGTTTGTCCACTGAGCAAGTAATCACCACGTTTTATGCTCGTCGTTGGAAACCTCGGAACAATAAATTTGAGAACAGACAACCTGACAGAACTACTGTCATAGTAGTTATGACATTTTGTTTTGTTACGCTAAGAAGTCATTTAGCTTATATTTTCAAATTGGAATGTCATTAGGAACATTATACGAACATAAAATTGTAGTTTTTTTAATAATGTATTTTTATGTACTTAACCTTTAAGAAGAAAACGAATTTGAAAATTGTATATAAATGTGTTTTCGGACAATATTTATAATAATTTTAAAAGGTACTAATATATTATGTAGGTACCCTTCATACATAATTAATTAATTACCTACGTAGTTATTAAATGTGACTTAAATAATCTTGTTTTATTTATTTTTTCCTATTTATTTAATACCTACCTATTATTTTATTAATTGGTCAGACAAAAGGTGTCACCGTGAAATTGTAAATACCGTTAGATTATCTGTCTCGCGAGATTACCTATAAACTGTCGAAAGATTGTGAACCTTATAATTTTTTGGCGCTTCGGCGGTCGCTGCCGCGACACGCTCGCTTTGCTCGCTCGCCTCGCGCTATAGTGGTCATTACTGAAACAGACTGATACCTAACCAACTGAATTCGATCGGGTGAATAGGTAAATAACACCTATTGCGTTAAATTTGTAAGCAGTATGTTACGGTTCACAATCTTTCGATAGTTTACATCTCGCAAATAGTAGGTACCGTACTTAGTTACAATTTTACAAATAAGTAAATACTTTTACAATTTTACGGTGACATAAATAAATACCTACACACATCAAAAAAGTCTTAGCAACACCTATTAATTTTTGAAATATAGGTAAGTATATTTTTTCTAAATATTTCTTTGAACGGAATATCCAAACGGAATATCAAAAATATCCAACCTCCTTGATAAACAAATGAATAGGTAGGTACCAACAGGCTGGAATTTTTAAAAAAATGTGTCTAAAAAAACAATCAAAGCATTCTTTTGTTTGATTTCAACGCCATTTCTTCAATTGTTTTACTTTACTTAAATTTTGATTAAAAAACTTAGTAGGTAGGTAGGTAACCGCAGTAATCACGAGTTAAATGTTTTGCGATAAATACCGCAAGTTTTTACTGTAGGTACTTAGTACCTACCTAATAAAGCGTCGTCACGTCATCTTACCATGGAAGAGATGCAAAGAGCTGTAGGAATGCTCGAAATGGAAAACACTCAAGCCAATGGCGCCCGGCATTTCGGCGTCCATAGAAGTGTAATTATTTGTCGACTCTGGAGGCGTTATTGTGACACAGGTGTGATCAGTCTGAACAGCACCCAGGCCGAGGGGGTAGTCATAGTACCACACGTCGTCAAGACCGATACATTATCCAGGTAACATGTAGACGTGAATAAGCTGACTGCCCAAGAGATCGCATCAAGGCTACAGAATGCTGATGGTCCTGCTGTCTGTCCCCAAACTGTGCGAAACACCTATGGCTTACGTGCGCGGCGTCCAATCAGATGCCCACAGATCCGTCACGGGAATCGAGCTCGTCGTGTTCAATGGTGCAGACCACGGGTACTATGGCCACACCACAACGATGGTACAAAATTCTGTTCCGATTAAATCTCTGTTCGTTTTCAAGTCTGATACGAAAAGAGTGTATCGTCGCTCAGGAAATGCTGAATGTTTGAGATATGTCCAGGAAGTCTACCCATACAGCGGCTCTACAGTAGGTTTGGACTGTAATAACTAAAGACCGAAAAACCAATCTCGTTTTTATAAATGGCAACCTGAATGCTGAGAATTACGTGCAACATGTGCTGACTCCTTATGGCGTCCATTTTCACAAACAATCCGACCTGAGTTCATATTGATGCACGATAATGCCCATCCGCACATAGCAAGGCGGACTCAAGATTGGCTGCTGAGGGAAAATATCCTCATTTTACCGTGGCCAGCTCAGTCACCTGACTGGAATCCCATTGAGCATATGTGGGATATGAAGAAGAGTCCTGAAAGACCTTGATGAGTTTCAACTGAACAACAGCTGAAAGACCTGCTTTCACTGGGATTGACTGCCTCATGAGGACATCAATAACCTTATTGATTCCATGCAGAATCGATGCAGACAAGTTTTAAACAGGCGAGGAGGAAACACAACACTGTATTAGATTTTATCCAACTGCCCAAGATATGTTATGTATGTATTTGTACGGAGAATCAAAAGTCACATACTTAAGCCTATGTTTTGTTGTAAATAAATGTTTATAAGCAATTTATCAAATTTAGTTCAAAACAACAAAGAATAATCATTTAATAAAATAGAAAAGAAATAATTAAAACAAAATTAAAAATATTCAAAAATCAATGTGTTGCTGTGACTTTATTGATGTGTATTTTAACACCCGTATCCCTAATGGGGTGGGCAGAGCCATAATAAATCATAAGCAAACTTGCAGCCACTCCTTATTCCCTATTCAAAGTCCCAAGAGGGATATCTGAACCACGCTGATAGGTGATGATGAGCTCATCGCACATATTTTATATATGATGGTCCATCATGTATGAGATAAAACATATAACGGATATAAATAAAACTATAAAAGTAATCACGCAATCGTTTTGTTTTATTGTGATGATTATTTCCTAACACATTGACGTTCATATAAAACTAACTTGAACATTAAATAATATAATAAGTTAGTTACACATTTACACAAAACTATAGGAACTTAAAACATAAGTAAACAATACTGCCGTCTTAACAAAAAAGGGCAAGGCTAATTTTTTTTTTCAAAATTGCGTTATATACATATTCGGAATTAGCAAAAAAGGCGCATCTGCCTGATTTTGAAAAAATAATCTCTAACATGAACAGTTAAAGTAAACTTAAAATGCACATCTGACATCCTAATTCATATTTGCTAACTTAGAAAGGCACATCAAACGACTTTGATAAATAGCATTTTTGACCTTTTATCTTAATCAACAATAATATGGCTTTTTAAATTATTTTTTTCAAAGGGCACAAGTTATGCCCATTTTATGTAATATTTATTGTATGAAAAAGAGGTGAGGTCAACTATTGGGATCTTTAATTAAATTATTTGTGCCTCATGTGTAAAGTGAGATGCATGTTCGTTTTTGCATGTAACTCAATTTAATTTTATAACCCGTGGTACCAGAAGGAACATCTTTAACGAATGAGTTACGCAAGAAAGGCGTCAATTACTGCTGGACCAATAATGGAGCTGTCTACGTACGGAGACACGAAGGAAACCAACAAACGCCTTCACGTTAACTCCGCATCCCCAGGAAACACTCAGCAATGACCTTTTTGGTGCAATCAGAATTAGCTCATAAGGAACATAAAGATGTTCCTTAACAAATTACTATTTTCCCTTTTTTACTTTGTTATCTTTAAACTTTCAGCATTTTAAGATATAAATCAGACAGCTCGAGACAGGGATGTCTGGAAATCAATGGGGGAGACCTTTGCCCAGCAGTGGAACGAAATTGGTTAAATAAAAAAAAATATACGCCCTTTGTCAACAAACAAATCAAGGCAACGCACTCTACATATAAACTATAGATAGCACCAAATTGTTACTTAATAAACATAACTTCTGTAACTCATGACAGAGGACGACAGGAATGACAGTACGTTTATTGAAAAATTATAAAACCATCCCTTATTTTAAACATAGGTTTACTTAGTACATTTAGTGACATAGATGAAAGAGTAGTTATTGAATGTCATTCACACGGTTGACCTGAACCATGTCATATTTTTTTTACATGCAATACTTAAACTTTCAAATCCTATACCGAAATATCAGGAGCATATTGGCTGTCTGAAGACTCATTAGAAGACTGCTTGCCGCGCTATTGCGCTTTCCGCTCATCATTGCAAATGAATAAGAATGGCGGTATTGTAACCTATCTGAAAAACTCACACTGTGCAGCAGCAATGTCGACAAGATCAAAGGCATGCTATGACCATATTTTTATAAAATCTAAATGTAAATCTGTCGGCATACAATGAAAAATTCAATTCCTACAGTACAGTCAATTACTACACTATAATAGTTTTTTTTTATTTCTGGCCTCTATCTCTGGGTAGCTTAACTAAAACTGTAAGGAATTCATCTCAAAGACATTACATAAGAAAGACACAATTTAATATAATAATTGTGTCCTTTTATTTTAAAATATAAAACAGTATTAGAATGAAAAGTAACATTAATAGTTATGACTTTTTAAAGCACTCGTAATATTGATACTTTAGCAATTTTTTTTGTATTTTGTTGAAGGCGAAAATCATATTTTTACAAGTAATGGGAATACATCTATAAAATATATATTTATATATTTTTACTAGTCGCATTAATTTTTTTTAATATAAATACATAGAAATGACTTTTATTCCAGAAAAACATCAAAAAACTTTAAACTAATTTATCTTGAGATTTACAATTTGTTAATTGTGCCCTATTACGTTACGACGGCAGAACAAAAGAATAGCGCAGCACACTACTTAAATAGTAAACATAGGTGATCCAAGATGTGCCGAGATATTTTTTTTGGTTTCTTTAAAAGAACAACGTCAAAACAGTCTCGCATTCCACACATAGAACTTTTCAAAGATCAGTCATGCCCTTAAACATATTCTACTTAAATAGTACCTTATTTTTTAGATAAGGGCGGATTATTTTACTCATTTTTCATATTAGAGAGTTTAGATACGAGCGGGAATCGCACTATTCGTAGTTGGTTCGCGTAGTCGCATACTATCGCGTCCTTCAGGGGCAGGATTTGTCTGACGAGGATGCAACCGTCGCTTTGACCTGAAACGGAAAATAAAAGTATGTAAATAATGTTATTTTACTGTTAGTGCAACAAAAAATAAGGGTGGTGAGTAGGACTAAGTAACTAAGACAAAGAAGAAGAATATTGTAGAATAAGCTGTTAAGCTGTGGAATGCACTGCCCTTGCTTCCATCATCAAACACCCTTGCATCTCTCATTGGAGTCATGACTGAACTGGTGACACGAATATAAATAGACAAATAAATAATAATAATAAATATTTATGGACATCACACAGCGCCCCAAACTAAGCAAAGCTTGTACCTGATGGCTGATAGAATACTAATAATACTTTTTTTTGTAAATACATAAAACTCATGGTGTGCCGACCCCACCTAGTGGGATATGGGCAGGAAAATGATGATAAAACTATAACACCCAGACGCAGACTGGTAGTAGCAGTTACTTTTTAATTAAGACTTAAGTACCTAATAAAACTCTTCGTATGACGTCACCACTGCTGAGGTCGTAGGCGATAAGACCGCTCCGATCGCCCATCAAGAGCAATGTGTGTGTGAGTGGGAGCATCTTACTCATGTAATTGAGGCCCTGGAAATAAAATGACTCTTAATAATACAACTTCTCATCTTAATATTGGTCTTGTAACATTAAAAAGTCTTAAATGTATGTTGATTTTAGTGATGTTGTAGATACAAGCAAATATCAAGCTTTTTTAGTATTAAATTATATTTATGCTGGCTCACCGCAGCAGGGGACAGAGAGAACTGGAAAAAAGGCAAACAGCCCTGCAGTGGGACAGGATAGGTTGAAAATAAATAGAAATAATTTGTTCAGAACATTTAAGATAGGAACATAGTTTACAAACAATGTACGATGAAAGTACAAAAGTTAGAAAACTGTGAAGTAGTTTCAACGCCCAAAACCTCCAATAAATAATTAAATTTTTATTTGGTAAATACTGTTGTTTTAACATAATAGTATCGTTGGCTTTAATAAATGCAACGCAGCAACGGCGGATCAGACAGACATTACTTATGCCAGAGATAGGTCTATCTATAAGACAGGTTGGAAAGTGTCATATTATGCCACTTTTGATCCAGATATTACAAACACTTTTCTTACAGGGAATTAAGAGTGATTTTATGTAAAACTAGCTTCCACCCGCGGCTTCGCTCGCGGATTTAATGTAGCCTATACGTTATTCTAGCACACATACTATGTATGTATGTTCCAAGTTTAATTCAAATCCGTTCAGCCGTTACGGCGCAACTGAGGCACAAACATCGTCACATCCTCACAAACTTTCGCATTAATAATATTAGTAGGATGTATGCGTATATCGCGTGAGCGAAGCCAACGGCGGCAGACATTTATATTCCACTTTAAAACCCTGAATGTTGACTTACAATGTGTATGGAGTTGAGCATGTGACCTTGAAAGCGGTCCCATATGCAGAGCCGCTCATCCGCGCCCGCAGAAACTACGTACGAAGCTGTGTACGCCAGTGACGTCACAGCGCCGTGGTGAGCCTGCATACTGTACACGCATGCGCCTGAAAATCAAACTCAAATATAGTTTAAACAGTACAATCCTACTAACATTATAAAATGCGAATATTTGTGAGGATGTATGTTTGTGCCTCGATCACGCCCAAACGGCTGAACGGATTTGAATGAAACTTGGAATACACATAATTATGTGTGCTGGAATAACATACGGCGCGAGCGAAGCCGCGGGCGGCAGCTAGTCTGTTATCACGTTGAAACATCTTGAATCTACGTTGAATTCACTCCTGTACGTAACGCCACATGTGAAAGATACTGGCTTGAATATTTCTTATAACAAATATTAAATCACGGACCGGCAAATCAAGTGAAAAATTCCCCAATGGATCGGTGACACTGTAAAGCCTCACAGTTCACGTCGTCGCCCCGATATCGCACGACAAGTGGATTAACATTGTGCAAACAATATGGACGAAAAAGGTGTTCGCCCGACATCTCTAGCGACAAATGTGGGGTCGGCACAGCATGATCCTCGTGTAAGAGTTTTGGCTAAGGTGTTTTATGACCGGCCGCCTACCTGACGTCAACCCTCCTTGGGAATACTTCATGTGCCCCTTATTTAATACAAGGTTTAAAGGTCGCGGGTGATCGGTAGAGTCGACTTCACGAAAGAAATCCCGCGGAGGCGCTGTAGTCTTCTTGCAACGGGAAAATTGCCGTCGAATTTGTTTGGTAGGCTATTATAGGTTGACGATGAAATGTAGAATCTGTTTAAAATGAGATTACCAGTATGTAAGTCCCAGACACAAAGAAGGCCGTCTTGAGAACCGCTGCCGGCGATGGTTGGCGTGGCGTGGTCGATGAAACTGCTAGTTATCGGCCCGCAGTGGCCATGCAATGTGAACAGCGCAGTCAGATCCGAGCTTGAGAATACCTGGAGAGTATTTCAAATTATAAATTGAAGGTAGAGCGCCGCATTTACAAATACTTTTCCATGCATTTTTTGGGTTCCGTGCCTGAAGGGTGTCAACGGTAACCTATTACTAAGCTATGGCTGTGCGCTTGTTCGCCCTTCTGTCCGTCCGTCTGTCAGTAGGCTGTATCTCATGAACCGTAATAGGTAGAGTTGAAATTTTAAGTGTGTATTTTTATTGCCGCTATAACAAATAACAAAAATGAAATTAAATAGATGACCCATACAAGAAACATTTATGTACATGTACGATGGTACGGAACCCTTCGTGTGCGAATTCAACTCGCATTTGACCGGTTTTATTTTTATTTATTTTCGTATTATGACAAGGTTGAAAATTATAGAGCTTAACTGGCTCCTGAGGTAGTAGGGGGGTGCGGGAGGGGTGGTTTCGTTACGTCAACTGACGCGACATGACATGACATCGCCCGCATCCCTCTTACCTAAAGAGCCTACTCAGTTGAGCGCTACCCTGTAATTGACGATCAATTCAGACCACAGATTATAACGTCTCATTATATTACTTTGAGCACATGGTCCTGTCCCCCGGTAAGAATGCGTCCGCCTTCGCACTGCATTTCCGTTATGGGCTGCTGGTGTGGTCTACATTGCGCCACTCTCGCACACACGACTTCTGCAAAAACAAATAGCATTGCAACAGACTATCCATAATGTCCGTCTGTCTGTTACCTTTTCACACCTAAACTGCTGAACTTTGGCAAGGAAATAGATTGCATCCCGGAGAAGGATACTTTTTATCCTGTAAAACGACCCCACAATGGAAAAATAATATAAAAGGATAACCAGGATTCTATCATCCATCTGGTTCCCATAGTACTATAGCTTTGCTTAGTTTGGGGCTAGATGGCGCTGTGTGAGATGTCCACAAAGATTTATTTATTTACGTTCTTCTCTCCCCGAGCATGTCGTAAAAGTCGACTAAGGGATAGTATCATCTCCATCATGATGGACCATCTATATGGGTGATGGGCTGATCACCTGTCCTCATGGTTCACCATATCCATCTTGGGACTTTGAATCAGGAGTGGCTGCAAGTTCTCTTATGATTACTTGTAACTCTGTCCCACCCCGTTAGAGATACGGGCGTGATAATGAGTATGAGTACGCCAGTAACCTGGCGTTCGTGAAGTCATGCGCAGTGCAGCTTTTCATACTAAATTGTCTACTGCGCATCAAAATGGCTAACTTGCACTTGCACTTGCACGAATGCCAAGTTACGTTGGTCGTACTATATAAATAATAAAATAACACCCAAAATTCACATACATAGTCCTGACCCCACACTAGGATACCCTGTGTCGTGGGTATAAGAAACTACGAGTACCATGGTACCACAATACCAGACCCGGAAGAAATATTTGCAGAACAAGCAAACATATCTCCCGCAGCGGGAATCGAACCCGCGTCTCTTGCTTCTCAGCCGAGCAATCGCCCACCCTGCCACCAAGGCTATATGGTATTTATGTACTTCACCTGGTACCCAAGTGGAGTAGCTCAAAGCTGAGTTAGGACCTCTCGGCAACTCTTTTCTGATTGACAGAGCAACCAGGACATGTGCTATGTAGGTTAGGTCTGTTTATGTATTTTCTTCTTTCTTTTTGCCTCTTTTTGCCCTATCCTCTGTCATTTAATTTTTCATTTCTGTATTTTTTATGTGTACCCTATGTTGCCAATAAATTATTTTCTTTCTTTATGTTCATACCATCGCCGTCGCTGAGTTCCTCCGACTCGAAGCTGAAGGGCACTCGTTGGCGCGCCGCGCGCACCGAGCCCGCTGACTCGGTGCGTTTGTGCTCTGAGGATCACACACCGACTATACTTTATTAGTTTATCACATTAACAGCTAAACAAAACTACCAGCAATCTTTTACAAATTCGATGTATTCCTAAGACTTTTAATGGTATAAGCTATTGATGGTTCACTAGATGATTGATGGACATAGCACTGCCGGGACGCCTGTAGGGCCCGGAGCGAGTTTAGATGGAGTAGGCTTGCCTAGGCCTTCCAAATCTATGGTCTTGGGTTCAAATCCAGTTGTGCACCAATGTATTTTTCTGTTCGAAAAATCTATATGCGCTACACCAGTACATGACGGTCATAGCGGTACATAACGGTCCAATATGATGGACCATCAATATGGGCGATGGGCTGATCACCTATCACCATGGTTCATCATATGGGACTTTGAATCAGGAGTGGCTGTAAGTTTTCATATGACTACTTGTGGCCTTGCCTACCCGATTAGGGATACGGGTATGATAATATACATACATACATCAAATTTTTAAACAGAGGGTAGGCTTTAAACTTACTCCGTCGCTGCGCAGTACTTAACCGCCAGTCTACGCGCGTTCCACTGGCCGCATTATATGCGTCTAGACGGAGCAGAGTCAGATGGCCAGCTAGAGACGCCACGCAAACTCTCCGCCCGCCCGACAGTGCGCGAACGTGCGTCAGGCCCATTGCGTCGTGATTACGAGCCTCCGAATTCCGCCAAACACACTGCAAAAGGAGCGGTCGCCTTAGTGTTTGCACTTAAAGACAGCGCGGCGCAGCACGGCGCGTTTCCATGGACAAATGATTTTCTACCTTAGGGGGCATCCATTAATCATGCGATTTTAACGTTTGTTCGACATCAGAGAGAGTTCGACAGACCGAACTCCAAACTAACAGAACACCAAAATTTATATTAATTAGACAAGTGATAGTTGGTAAGAAACTTTTGTCAAATGGGAGATGGTCTCTCCTGGGCTGATGTTTATAAATTATAGCTAAGAACCATCTCGATTGCATCAGCTATCAAACAAAAACAAACCCCATCAAAAATGGCCCGTTCGTTTGGGAGCTACAAGGCCATAGACAGATACAAAGACATATTGCACAGACACACGTCAAACTTATGACATTCCTCTTTTTCGTCGAGGTTTAAAACAAAGTTTTGAGTGAAACTTACCATTAGCTTGCCCGAAGTAGCTTCCCACATCTCAAGCCTTCCGTCCGCACACCCCAGTATAATAAGATCGTTGCAGAAGTCCATACTCCACACTGGAGATTCCTTCTCGGCTTTCGCGCCGAAGTCCAGACCACCAGGCACTGCTTCGACGTTCATATCGCCGTTCATATTTCGTTTACCGTGTTCGGTGTTGAAGTCTTCGTCCTTACAGAGGTTCGTTTTTGTTAAGTCTACTTTCTCTTTGGTCTCACAATAGTAAAGGTCCAGTGTCTCGCTGCAATATAGGTCCCTGGGAACAAAAGGATTTTCAATTATATAATTTTATAACGAAGCGCAATCCTAACACCACGCTGGTTCTAAAGAACTAGTCACATGACTAGTAGTAATTATAATATAATTTTTGTTAGTGAATTCTGAAGGTTGTTAAGTTTCATAGGTGACGCAAAAATTAATATGATTAATGATTTTTAAAAGCCTAATTTAAAATAACAAATATACACATACACAAACTAAGCAAAGCTTATACAGTCAGCATCAAAAGTTGATGACTTTCAGAGTTTAGAATTTGCAACTAAATATAGAGTGGTGTCGTGGTGGCGTGGGTTTGATTCCCGCTGCGGAAGAAATGTTTGCATAATCTGTAAATATTTTCTGCCGGGTCTGGGTGTTGTGGTACCATGGTACTCGTAGTTTCTGATACTCACGACACAGGGAATCCTAGTGTGGGGTCAGAACTATGTATGTGACTGTTGTGTGTTATTTATTTATTATTTATTGAGCGCCGTGCTAATTTTCAGCTTATTTTTCTATGATGCATGTTTTATTAGCAGATGTTCTAGTACCTGTAGTTCTTAGCAAAGTCGTATTTGGTGGTTTCGGCGACGGAGAGATGCGCGGGGCAGTCTCGAACTGAGGGTCGGAAGCGGAGTCCGCTGAGATGATTACCAAGACCCTTGCGCAGACGATGCATATTCTGCATCTGAAATAAACACGCCATGCACTTTGTTTTTATATTAAACTAAAAACAAAATCGACGTAGCATTTTACACATCGAAAGACACATTTCAGCTGATAAAGTGTAGACTCTTACCTCTCTTTTCTTTGGAGAAACTTGTAAAGGATTGGCATCTGCAGAAAGATAATAATTAAAAATCGCAACTTGATAGTGTTGCCATAAAATGAAAGAGGTGAATATGTTTGATACATACCATTCAGAGGATTTTGAAAACTTTTCATGCAATTAACTTTGTCATAAAGCTCTTTTTGCAGTTTGAAAAAGCTGAAACAATTAAAAAAGTCTATTTAAAACTTGATAGCCTGGTTCAATTTACAAACTTTGCCTGCATTAATTTTGTTACTAACACAGTTGTTGATTTAACTTGTCCAGTAGCTCTACGATGAGTTTTTCAGACGATACTCGCTCGCAAATGAGCCAAAGCGCAACAGAACCGATAATAGTGCTAAAATATTGGGTGCCTTCGGTACTTTACTCCTGCACCCTACTAATATTATAAATGAGAAAGTTTAAATGTTTGTTATCACGTATCTCCGTAACTACTTAAACGATTTTTATGAAATTTAGAATGTTAATAGTTCAGGTTCCTAAATAACACAAAGGCTAATTTTATAAAATATTTCTTGGGGTGTCAAAGTTTGTATCGGAACTTTTTAATGGGTGGTGCGATTGGCTCGAAACCTTGAAATACAAAATCAAGTGGTAAATGGGGTGTCAAAATATACACCATGCGAGCGAAGCCGCGCGGCTGAACTAGTTACTCGTAAGGAAATACATTTTTTATTCTATACTTGTACTTCACAGATGAAGAGCTTAGTTCCTACTCCTTCATTAGGGGATCGCTCAAGGTGACAGAAAGAATTACACAAATAGTAGTTGGTAGTGAGAGCACTGGTGGTCTAGTTGGTAGTGACCCCGCCTTCCGATCCTACGGTCGTGGGTTCAAATCCGGTCGTGTACCAATGGATTTTTCTGTGCGAAAAATTTATGTGCGCTATACCAGTACTCTCAAACGGTGAAGGAAAACATCGTGAGGAAACCTGCGGCTTAGTCAGCTCCGCACGTATTGACCATGTCTTTCCTGTGGACCAGGCCGACTAAGCTGAGAGGATGGAATAAGTGCTGGGCAAGCCTACTCCATCTTAATTCATCCCGGGCACTACAGCGTCCCGCTTGTGAAGGTAAAAAGTTGCCTCCTGACGCTGTATAAATCATCTACTATAGCTGATAAAAGGCCTTAGTAGTTGGTAGTGGGTGTACTCACGCGGCTCTGTCGATGTTCGTGATGATCTCTCCATTCTGCGAATCCCACACCTTGATGCTGCCCTGCAGGCACGATGAGACCACTTTCTCTCCGTCCGTCACCAGGCATTCCACATCCTGGGCGTGGCCCGCCACCACCAACGGCACCGCTTCCATCACCAGCTGAAACAAATGGTAATTATACAATTTAATTTATTTATTACAAAAAGTTTCGCCAACAGCTTACAATCTGATGTTACAAAGGTGGTTTTAAAATAAGGTCGCTTAAAAGTCAATTATAGGCGGACAGAGCATTAAAACGTTTTTAATTTACGTAGAATTTAAATCCGTTTCGAACGCGACCAAGCATGGGAGATACAAGCAAGCAATTCCACTTTTATGGAATTTTTAAAGCGCCTATCTTTCGAAGTCTAAGTTGAATTCTAATTAATTAATTTCAATTATTCAATTTAAATTCTGAATGGTTTATATTCATACGCCTGTAAAGGCAGGTTTTGGCTGAGCAAATAGTTTTTAAGATGAAATTATAAATAAATTATTATGAATTTGAGTCTGCACAATATGCTAAATGCATATAAATGTTTCTTGTATTTTATTATTTGTTGTTATTGCGGCAATAGAAATACACAATGTGAAAATTTCAACTCTCCTCTTCGGGTATGGAACCCTAAAAGTGAACTAACATGAACATATCTCCTCAAGTCGGCGAGCAGGGTATAGCTTATGTCTATATTTACCTGAATTGCCGGCTGTTTGGCGATGCTTCTCTTATATTCTTCATCATCGTTCCACGAGGCACGCCACTCGGCGTAATGGCGGGAACAAATACATCTAAAACATAACCAATACATGATCAATCTAAATCATTTAAATACACAGGTCATAATCTGCCCACCCCATTAGGGATACTACTACTACTAATAGCGTCAGGAGGCAACTTTTACCTTCACAAACGGGACGCTGTAGTGGCCGGGACGAATTAAGATGGATTAGGCTTGCCCAGCAACTATTCCATCCTCTCAGCTTAGTCGGCCTTGTCCACAGAAAAGACATAATCAATACGTGCGGAGCTGACTAAGCCGCGGGTTTCCTCACGATGTTTTCCTTCACCGTTTGAGAGTACTGATAGCGCACATAAATTTTTCGCACAGAAAAATCCATTGGTACACGACCGGGTTTGAACCCACGACCTTAGGATCAGAAGGCGGGGTCCCTTCCAACTAGACCACCAGTGACCCATTAGGGATAGGGGCGTGATAATTAATTGTACGTATGTATGTAGATAATTATCTCTTTCTTAGTACTTTATTGCACCAAATTACACTTAGAAACAGGGAAGTGTAGATAAGTTACGTACCTGTAAAGCACTACCATCATATACGCAATGACAGCGACACTGATAGTGCATAGTATAGCGAGTAGTAATATTTCCATTGGTGTGGTCGGGTAGATGGGCAGATCTGAGCTCTTGACCCATTGTGGCGTGTTCTTTCCCTCCAACAACTCGAAATCTGACAACAAATACACAATATAAAATATATAGTTTATGTTTAAATATATACAAGGGACTATAATGACCCATTATGTGCGAGGTAGTTTTCACCCCCAGCTTTAGTGAATAGAAACCGAGTTATAATGGGTTTTTAGCGTCGTGTGATACTCTACTTTTCACTACGATTGCGAGAAAATAAGATAATCCTATATCGTAATAATTTGTAATTAGAGAAAAACTCTAAAGATTTCCCTTTATTTTAATTTCTTCTTAAAGAGATCACAGCTTTTAGTTCCATTTTCAAAAATAAAATGTTATTTTTTTACGAAACAGCAAGGAGTCCAGTCTTTATTCATGATTATTCTACTTATGAATATATACTTTTTCGATTTTGTAGGTTCATTGGTAAAAGAAAAAGTACTTTTTCCCCTAGAGGCAAATTTATATGCTATTTTATCCCCGCTCTGGTACGCTACAATGACTGACTTTTTGGGCAGGAGGAGTGAAAAATACTTTTATAGTTCGCGCCGCGTAAGATAAACCGTTGCAAAAATTTTTAAGAGTTGCTACTGTTGACATAAAGGATTTTCCCATTCTTATATTCAGGTGTTACGTTTATTTAACGAAAACTACTTCCTGCGGTTTTCCTTACGTGGAAACAATACCTACCTACTAAACATTTAAACTTTGTGTTCGATGTTTTTTCAATAACCCTGCCACCTGATTACGGAACACCTACTGGCGTCATTGACCTATACAATGACGCCAGTAGGTGTTCCGTAATCACTGCTTAAAAATATATAATTACTAGGTAGTATAGAAACATTTATACACACTTACTAGCTTACGCTCGCGGCTTTGCATTAGCCTTGTGTCATTTCCGTTTCGATTGCTTCAAATCCGTTCAGCAGCTACGGCGTGATTGAGACGTAATCATTCTTAGATGTTATAATGATGATATTTGAGAATTTATTACATAGTAATATTTAAATGAGACCAAACGGTATAATTCAAGTTTAACTTGCATTTATTTTCAAAAAAAAATACCTACTGTCTTATACCATTACAAATGATTCTTTTTCTTATTTTTAGCATCGCGGAATACAGGCATTGGCCACTACATAGTATAAAACAAAATAGCTTCCCTCTGTCCCTATGTATGCTTAGATTTTTAAAACTATACAACGGATTTTGATGCGGTTTTTGTTAATAGATAGAGTGATTCAAGAGGAAGGTTTATATGTATAATACATGCATAATATAGTAGAGAAAAACCGATAATTTTAGAGATTTCTAATATGATGTCGTAAATAAACACATTTTTTTGCCCTCACATTGAAAACGCTGGCTGAGCCCTACGAGATAGATCAAAATAATGTACTACAGTATTGTGAACCTTAGTGGCGCCTTTTCGATTATAAAATCAAGCGTCCTCAAGCCTTCGACGGCTCGACAGAGCCCTTGAGGAATTCTGGAAGGATAGGGAAAAACTAGGATCTGTGCGCACTGACCTGTTGATCTCGAAGTTGCTTGTAAGACATCTCCTGGCGTGCACGAGTCCACGAACGCTTGTCCAAATCTCCAGAATAGCGGGGTTTGGCGACACACACATTAGATTTCACGAGAACAATATCAACGTTCTTTTTCACAGCACAAATTGTATTTAAACAGCGGTGACAGCGGTTAGCGGGAAAGCGGGAAAGCGGCGAGACATTCGCGCTCGCGGCTCGCGGTGGACCATCTTGATGTCTGTATTCCAGACAAATATGGCTGTCTGTGTCTTGCGGTGCGATGGTGACTCCGTCTAGCAGTGCGGGCGCACATTGGGATATAGGAATAGATTTAGGGAGGTCGTGGCGTAAAAGGTTATGACTGGGGCTAATAGATGGCGTTACCAAACCTTAAAAAGGTCTACAAAAAAGTCCGCGATGGTATGTCTATCCCCGTGCGTAGCCGGGGCGGGTCGTTAGTCAACTATACACAAGTAATACCTGGTACAACGCACGGGTCGCTAGTCAACTATACACAAGTAATACCTGGTACAACGCACGGGTCGCTAGTCAACTATACGCAAGTAATACCTGGTACAACGCACGGGTCGCTAGTCAACTATACGCAAGTAATACCTGGTACAAAGTCGATGGGGTCGAGCGCAGCGGCGAGGGTCTGCCAGCGGAGGGGCGGGGGGTCTCTCTCCTCAGGGTTGCGCACTCCGGCCGCCAGCTCGGGGTTCACACGGTGGCTCACTAGTATTGGCGGGAGCACCACGGCGTACCGTCCAGCTATAGACTCGTTGTAGTGCGATAGGATCGCTGACCAGTGGTGCGCTGACAGCCTGCAAGCAAACAACCAATATTGGGCATTTCTTCATTGGATGACACGAAATAGGCAGTGCCGTCCGATGTGTTTTTAACACTCTTTACTAATCAAATTTACCCCATGTTTAACTCATGTATATCCTACTAATATTATAAATGCGAAAGTTTGTGTATGAATGTTTGTTCCACGTATCTTCGTAACAACTGAACCGATTTTGATGTAATTTAGAATGTAAATAGTTTGGATTCAGTAATAACATATAAGCTAATAAAATCTTCGAAAATCAAGCCTAACAGGGTGGTAAAGTTTCCATAGAAAATTTAATTCCCAGGTTCGATTCGCTCAAAACTCTGTACAAATGTACTTTAAAATAAATTTCTCTCGATTACCCCGGTGCCCGCGGTGTGACTTACTTGACCTTGGTGATATTTTCGTTTGGAAATTTTAAATACACAATAATTGGACAAGTGTTTTAGGGTTTTCAACATACCCTTCATAAAGGGGCAAAAAGGGGCCCCAAAATTTACAATAGGTGACAAAGTTTATAAGCGTTCCACTAGTGGTACATATGCGGCTATAGTATATTAAATAATTATATAGTATGTACATGGTTGAACGTCGCAACCAGTGTTATTCAAGGACAACTACATTTAAAATAAATATTGATTGTCAATGCTTTTTATAGCAATTAGAACAGGTATTAACTAAACTAATGTAAACCATGGTTCACCATATCTATATTGGGACTTTGATTAAGAGGTGGCTGCAAGATTTCTTATGATTACTTGTGGCTCGCCTATTAAGGATACGGGCATGATTATGTGTATGTACTCGTATGTATAAATAATCTTTTCCACTGCATTTTAAAACTTTCCAATATTTTACATCAAGCCACAACTGTTTATTAGAACAGACCATAATCAACCTAATTATAATATAACTAGCTTTCGCCCGCGGCTACTATCCAAACAAAAAGTAGCCTATATGTTATTTCAGCACATATGCTATATGTATTCAAAGTTTCATTCAAATGCGTTCAGTCGTTACGGCGTGATCGAGGAACAAACATACATCGTCACATCCACACATCCTTACATCCTCACAAACTTTCGCATTATAATATTAGTAGGATACAATAGTATTAAGGATAGTGTGATTTTCTAAAAGCATTTTTAGAATAATTTCAATAGTTTTCGATATTATTCACTACAAACATTACCTTTTATAAAATAGCGTAGATTCGCTTATATAACAGATAATAATCAAGCACCATAAATTTACACAAGTATGCTGTTTTAACACGTTACCTTGACCACGGACGTGAATGCGGAGAATGTTTGAGTGTTATAGTGTCATTTGAATCAGCGGATCCCTTCTCCGGCTCGGCGAAGTCGATAAGCGGAGGAAACAACAACGTATTCTTATCACTGTTATTGTAAAACGTGAACACAGGCTTTCTCTCATTCTTATCACTCTTCTTATTCCCCTCTCTATTCTCAGATTTCTCAGGGTTGGTTATGAAATAATCGACGACGCCAGAGTTGTAAATTATCATAGATATCCAAACTATCATCCAGACCATGAAAGCGCGTTGGAAGAAGCGTGTGCGCGCCCAGATGTTCACTAGCCGAATCCGTTTTGGAACCCGGTTGTCTTGATGGCCGGGACCCGAGTTAATGTTCGCTACGACATCGGTCGGACTGTTGTGGGCCAATCCGTTCAGACGCGGGTGGGACTTAGATCTCGTCATCCGCTGGGGAGAGAAGTTATCCTCCAGCCCGCTCCTATCGAACCTCCAATTTAAAGCGTTGTTCGAATGAAAATACTCCTTCAAATGCAGCTTGTTCTGATCTTGAAAGTATTCCATCCTTCGCACCTCAACTCCAAGTATAGTCGCGAAGAACGTCATTTGTATAAAATAATCCGATATAAGACTCACAATCATGAATATTGAGAACTCTTGGATGAACGGAACGAATGTGAAGAAGCTTACTGTTAAAATTGTTATTTCTATGAGCAGGTTCTTCGTGATGGACCAGCCCTCTTTGGTGAGACCTTGGGCAAGACGAATTTTTACATCGAGTCGTGAGTCGGTGGAAGTGACGCTTTTTGTGAGAACTAGGACATTTTCTAGTCCGACTATTATCACTAGGTATGGAAAAATTTCTTTACCCTGGAGGCTCAGTGAGAATCCGAAGAAGAAGCATATTCCTATAGACATGGAGAGACTTCCTGCTATAGTGAGGACAGCGCATGCCGCTAGTCCGAGCTTCGATTTTATAAATTCAATTTTCCTCACTGAAAAGTATACGTAAAGGAACAATCCAACGAATGTGATGGTGAGGGGCACTAGCTCGAGGTAGTTGAATTGTCCTGGGTAGTATACCAGCGTCACTTCATCTACTTCCGTGTAGTGAGAGTCTTGGTACAGAGGATACATGTCTTTTAGCTTCTGAGCCAGGGTTTTCACGAATCTGAAACGAAATATAATTTTATTTAACATACATATTATCACGTTCATATCCCTAATAGGGTGGACAGAGCCACAAGTAAACGTAAGTAAGCTTAGAGCCAATTCTGGTTTAAAATCCTAAGATGGATATGGTGAACCATGGTGACAGGTGATCAGCCCATCGCCCACATAGTCGGTCCATCATTTTGTAGACTAGAGGATACTATCCTTTAGTCGACTTTTACGACATGCTCGGGGACGATGCTTTTACGACGCATTCTACGTTTTTTCTTTACTCCCAGTCCAACAGAGAAGTATATTTATTTAACACACTAGACATATTTGACAATGGTTATTTGTGTCTGCAAGTTTATATACCTTCAAGGAAATGTTTATTCATTAAAATTAAAATATTCTTCATCATTATCATCATCCATAGCTCGTATTTGCCCAATATTGAACGTAGGCCTCCATGGACCTGTGGTAGCCTTATCCATTTACATCATTCGATCACCTGCCCATCTTGCTGCCGGACGCCCTATATTTCTGTAGCCTCGCGGTGCATCTCTAAATTTAAGAGGCAGTCATCCTCTTAAATTTTTCTTTATCTAGTTCTAGCCTAAACAGTTGTTTCACCTTCTCGATACCCGTCCATTGTCTGATGTTGCGGAACCATGAAGTTTTTCTTCTTCCTACATACTCTGCGATACATTTTTATCTAGTAATCGTTTATTTAACAAAGCGCACGTGTACGAAGCTACTTCTAGTACGAGTACATACCTGTCGTCAGGCTGGTCGTAGAAGATGGTGACGGCGTACTGTAAGACCCTGGGCCGAGCTCGCAGAGGGTACCGCTTTATCCCGGTGTCGCGGAGTTGCATGCCAAATGCGATCTCCGCTATGGACGCCTTGCTTTTATGCATATTCTGAAAATATACTTATGTTATAGCGTACTTCAGTATATTTGATTTCGCTCGCTCTGATTTCGCACTGCCACTGTATTACCGGGCATTGTTGTGGTCCAAATATTTATTTAGTCCATCTGGGTGGACCATGGTAGCTTTTATTGCACGTAGCCCACTTTTATCTGGGTGAACTACTGGCAATGGCAGGATACTACTTGCAATTTGCTGTGACCAAAAATTTTGTCACATTGCTGGGCGATCGCTACTCCTACTAGCCGCGTCACTAGTTCTTTCGAGCCGTGTGGGGCAAGGATTTAAAGTGCGCCTCAAAGAGGCCCCTTTCGTGCACTTGACACATGTTTTAGGTTCCATGACATGCTGATTTCATCACGATGTTTTGAGAGTACTTGTAGAGCGCACATCAATTTTTCGAACAGAAAAATTCATCGGTGCACGACCGGACTCGAACCACGACCTTAGGATCTTTAGACGAAGCCACTAATCACTATAAGCGACCACTTATTTTATTAGATACAGGCAAAGAAACACCTTAACCTCATCATAGACTTTAAAAAAAACCAGCGATATGGAGATAAAAATTAAAGCAAGATGATACCAACCTGATAGTTATAGATAGTGTTGACAATAGTCGCATCGAGAGAGAAAGTCTGAAGGCTCTGCTGCCACAAGTTAGCTGGCGATAGAAGGAGACAGCTATACTCAGGCAGCACTCTTTCCACACTCGCTTTGCTGTCTTGCCGCTTGATCCCTCCTATTTGATAGCAGTGCTGCAGCAGTGTAGTTTTACTGGAATTATTTTAAACTGATTAGAACGGCTTATTTTAAATTTTGTGAAAGACGCCAATAGTGGTTATGGCTGTGCTTTCCATACATCATTGATTTATTTATCGATGCATATAAATTTCATCAATTCTATTTAGATTCCCTACTATGGATCTATGTAGAATTAGGTATACCCATAGAATTATAATTACCATTATTATCATTATATTATCATTACTAGCGACCCGCCCCGGCTTCGCACGGGTGCAATGCTGATAGTGAATATACTACAGAATGTCTTTATATACAACGTTCACAGTTATTTTGTCATTAGACAATACAAACATGTTTTCGGCTTTGTTTTATTAAAAGGTAAAGGATAATAAATGGTTATTGTGGGTTATCCCTAAAAGATAGACATAGACCATTGCGGACTTTTTTGTAACCTTTTTAAGGTGTACAATACTGTAGTACATTATTTTGATCTATCTCGTAGGGTTCAGCCAGCGTTTATTTACGAATTAGAAACCTCTAAAATTATCAGTGTTTCTTTACTATATTATGCATGTATTATACAAATAAACCTTCCTCTTGAATCACTCTATCTATTAAAAAAACCGCATCAAAATCCGTTGCGTAGTTTTAAAGATTTAAGCATATATAGGGACTGACAGCGGGAAGCGACTTTGTTTTATACTATGTAGTGATAATGATTATCATACCTACCTGTAAAAATGTACGCTAAAGCGCAAATGCCATTTCTTAGTAAACATACCAAGCAACTGAATGAATTCTAGTAATTTATCACGTAACACTATAATATGTAAGACAAACAATTTTATTCGCAGTAGTTTCATTGAGTACTTATATATAAGTACTTCAGCCAAACTGGAGATACAATTTATTCGTCGCGTATTTTTTTTAATACGAAGAAATAACTTTAGGTTTAGGTAAATAAACCTCGCAACATAAGTTTTCACACCTTTGTTTAACTATTAGTACTACTTAAAAGTTCCATAAACATTAGAAAATATAAGGTTTAGGTTAAGTATGGGCGGTTTGTTTACATAAATTGTATCTCCAGTTTGGCTGAAGTATAATATATTGAGTGCAATGATGAAACCAGTCCAAATTGAGCTTTGTGGTATTAGATTTTTTTAGGATTATAATTATGATGTAAGTCCTGCCTTATTTTTCGCCATATTTTATCAACGACACAACAATCACTTGTGACATGATTGCTAACAGGAAAATTTATCTGGATATCTTATGTGCATGTACACAACAACATGGTAGCACGCGCCAAGTGAGGTAAACCTAAGCGAAAAGTTTGAACGCGGATATAAATTTGCTCACAAAATTATTAGCCTATTAGTTATTTATTTATTCTTTTTCCTAAAATCAATATTGTACCTCAAAAAAAAAACAATAGACAAATCCTATGTCGGAACAGTATCATTTAAACTTTTTGCCGTAGATTTATATTACGCGACCTAATACTAAAACAGCTACCTAAATGAAGAATAACTTCGCAGGGCCAGTTTACAACGCAAAACCAGCTAATAACCGCTTATGCTGTGAATAGTAATGAATACTCTTTAATCTGTGGTAATGATACAAATTATGAGCATAGCTGTGATTCAGATATTGGTGATCTAATATATATAATAAGGCCGGTTTCGCCCACAATAGCATAAAAACAGCGTGCAATTTATTTTAAAGGCCCACGTGTTTTTTTATAAATATAATTTTTATGTGCCATATAATATGCTAGTTATGGTCCAATACAGTATGAAACATACATATTATAGTGTTTGTTTGACTCGGTTTTCTTTCGTGTAAAACATACCAATCAACAAACAATCATACTAATACTTTAAAGAATATATGTATTTCAATCGTTACGTAATTGTTGAAAGGATTTAATAAAACTTGGAATTATGCATATTATACATAGTACGTGTGCTGGAAAAATATATATTAAGAGCCTGTAGTGTCCTACTGCAGGGCAAAAGCCTCTCTTCCTTCTTACCCATTTCTTACTAATCTCGATCAATGCTATTTATCATAGTTCCACGAATTATATCCATGTCACAGCAAAGCTGCGGGCAGAATTTAGCATCTAAAGCAGAAATGAAGAAAAAACTGGAATAGTTCTATGAAATAACAGATAGTAAACAAACAGTCAGTATAGTGACTCATGAAATCGTCGAACACATTGTGCGCTTGACCAGATTCTGTACACGCATCTTGTGTGTCACGGCAAGTCAAGGTAACTGCTATTATGCACTCTAACATCTACTTTATTTTAATAAATAGTGAATGGACAAGTTATTTATGCTTTAAATACTTGTAGGACAAGCTCCCGCCATACGCTTGGTTGCGTTAGGAACAGGTGTAAATGCAACGTAGATTTAAGATTTTGTTCCCAAATGATCCTCGTGATAAAATGATTATGGAATAAAATTGTTTGACTTTGACTTTGAGGCATTGCGTTGGCCGCGTAGTGGGCTAAAAGGTAAGGTCCACCAACCCGTTTCAGAAACGGCACCGTAACAGAACCGCCGCGTCCATTTAACGTGTGCTCAACTCTGAGTCGCATTTGAGTATTCAAGGGATAAGGTATCTAATGTTGAGTATATTCTATCACACGTGGGGAGTACATAATAATGAGTGACACTCCACTCATGTTACAGTAACCTCCAACACAAGTGTGTCACTATAGACTATATAAAAAATAAACAAACATGATCTTTGGCCGGCCATCAAGCGTGCCCGGCTGTAATTGCTATGGCGTCCACCCACCAGAACTAGAAAATACGTAGACACGCAATTAGCATTGATTAAAAGTGTTCCTGTATTGTTAAAGCCGGGTTTCCACCGCGAAAGAGAACGCGAGGTGGCTAGCCGAACGGACTCCTTTTTAATCTTTTAAACAACAAGACAAAAATATTATTCGTCCGTTTGCACTAAATGTAGACTGTGGCCGCGTTAGAAATTCTTTGAAAATTTCATAACAGAACTCTGTAATTAAATATTTGACATTTGATTATACAAACACATATCCGGTTCCTATTCCATCCTAATCCTATCACCGGTGATGACGATAGCTTAGATACGTAGATGTCTGCAAAATATTCAACCGTTCGATAGCCAGTTCCCTTAGTGAACATAAGTCAATGTCGGTTTTTTTTACGCAGAACTAGGAAACTCGCTAGAAAACCATGTTCAAATAGAGAGTTGCTACTTTCAAAACGATGACGTGTTGAGTATAATACATATTTAGCTAGTTATAGCAACGTTACGAGAGCGCATGCGCGAATTTACGCAAATACTTACGCATACAGCTTCAACAGGAGTCGAACATTGGGTTTGTTTAAAAGAGTCTAAGTGATATATCCTATACATATCATCATCATCATCAGCCTATACTTGTAGAAGTCCACTGGGCCATCCCAATACTACCAGGGCGAGCGATTTGGTGCTGCCTTCGTACACCGACCACCCGCGACAGTCACAATGTCATCGGTCCATCGGGTGGTCAATCGATTCTACATACAGGAGTTCTAAATCAATCCATCATTGATCTCCATCATTGTATTGTTGTTTATGTGGTCAAATCGGAACTGTGTCAAAACCGCCTCGCAAGATCTACGCATACATTATCAAACAGGTTTATCGCGTAAGGTTTACCTTTGGATTTCTAAGAAGAATCTTATTCAAATCATAAAAGCGAAAGTTTGTGAGAATGTTTGAATCTCAATCACGACGTAATGATCGGATTTGAATTAAACTCGGAATATACATATTTTTTGGCCTTGAATTGTAGACTTTTCCCACGGATACAACGCGAGCGAAGCCGCCTGTAGCAAGTACATTGTAACATTGTATGTATGTTCGTATGAGCTAGTGGCCTACTCTAGTGACGGAGTTTTTAGGCCGCCTAAAGGCCTCCGTCGTGGCTTAACGACTTAAAAGCCGGGACCGACTGTTTAACGTGCCCTCCGAAGCACGGAAGCGCTCGGCTCATAATGCCACTTGCGGTCACCCATCCCAATTTGTGACTGTGCATACCGTTGCTTAACTCCAACGATCAATCAAGAACGCCTAAGGAAGCTACGCCACGAGCGCTTCAAACATAACATAGTACAAGGTAATGTAAGGTACATTTATTAGGGTACAAGATTGTTTTTTTATTTAATAAAATGGAAATTTAAATACTAATTAGGTAGTAACTTACGTCTCTGTGTCCTCGTGGTTCCTAATGGTTTCCAGCAAACGAAACACCTCTTGAAGCGGTGCTCTGAACGCGTCCCACATCTTCAGCTGGCTGTTCCATGGAGAAACACCTTAAAAGTTAAACAAGGCATGATTCATTTATTACCCGACTACGGCGAAGCAAAAAGGAGGGTTATGATTTTGATTTTGATGATATGTATGTATGTTTATCTGTTCCCTCATAACTTCTAAACTACTTATCATAATTTGGCAAATAAGGTATATAGTTGGGAGCGTCTCGATTGTCCGCTGGTTATAGACTGTGATGTGACGTCACATTAAATTGAATATGGCGCCCTCTAGAGGACATTAAGTCATGAACAAAAAGAAAATGTTTTATTGATGCCGTGTTAGGTATCAGATGAAAGGTCTAAATTAGTACATTTAAAAATATATTTATTGTTAGCCAATCAAAACTTTTATGAAACTTTATATTTTATTTTTTATAAAGGAACGTATTATTAATTAACGTTTATTTATTTTATTTAAAATAAGAAAATCAATAAACAAGACTGAATAAAAATAATGGTGCGTGGAATTTTTTGTTTTGTTATTATCTTCATTATACCTTGTGCAAGTTAACTTAACAAATTTTACAAGTTATTCACCTATCTTATCTTTCTAGGACAAAAATTAAGAGTAACATGTTGAATAGACACCTATTATAACGTCAATATTTTTCTTAAATGAAAACTGGTATATGCAGAATGTTGTATTTTGTTAGGCGATTCCGAATACGTAACTAATTTTTGACAAAAATGCTAGTTACCTACTGCGTTCTTCACTAGAAGGGAATAATGGACAACCTTGGTTTTTTTGGCGTGGTTCAAATGCTACCCAATACGGACCGGTCATAAAAAACTTGTGTGTGATTAGATTACGGCTCCTATCATGTTTTCTTTAATTAGTGCTCTAGAAATATCAATATTAAATATTAAACTCGTATCAAGTCTGTGAACGATTTATTTTCTAAATATTCATAATCTTATCGACATTTATTATTTCTTCAGATACTGTAATTATTATTAAATATATGTTTTATGATGGACCATCTATAATGGGCGATGATGGGCTGATCACCTGTCACAATGGTTCACCATATCCATCTTGAGATTCTCGGGGCAGGAGTGGCTGCAAGTTTTATTATGATTACTTGTGGGCTTTACCCACCCCGTTAGGTATACGGACGTGATAATATGTACAAACTAATTGTTTATTTTAAACGTTTTGGTATGTATTCATATACATTCCCTGATATTTTTAAGGGAGCTCTGTTCCAAAAGTAGGTTTGCAATAATATTTTTAAACAATTTAACTTGGAAGCTGAGATCACGCGACGTAGTAATTGTGAGCAGTTTAAATGATTGCGCGATGATGAGCCAAACAATCTGGCGAGCACGAGGTTACCGTGAGATTTCCATGTTCAATCGAAGGTTCCAGAAAATACGACTTGTAACAGGCTATTTCGGCTTGCCCCAGTCGCCAGCCGGCATTCGGCATCTTTATCTCGACATTAGTCATATCAGAGGAGCGGTGGCGTGAACCATTATCGAATCTTAACTTGCCGACATTCGATGTAAAAAACCGATCAAGTGCGAGTCGAATTCGCACACGAAGGGTTCCGCACCACGCACATATACATAAATGTTTCCTGTACAGGGCCCCCTTTTATTTTTATTAGGGCGGCAATACTCTCTGTGAAAATTTAAACTCTACCTATTACGGTTCATGAGATACACCCCGCTGACTGACGCACGGACGGACAGTACACGGCTTAGTAATAGGGTCCCGTTGGTACTTTTCGGGTACGGAACCCTAGACCGTTATGTGACAATATATTTCCGTATTACCAAGTTAGTGACAGCCAAAATTGACGATTTCGATGGCGTAAGGGCGAGTCTGGAACGCGAGAGTTATATGCCCTATTTGGCAATATCCAAAAAGATGCCGACGACGTTTTATATCATCATCATTAGCCTAGAATAGCAGTCTACTGCTGGACATAGGCCTCTCCTCATCATCGAGCCCTATCATTGGCTTGACCCATCCAGTCTCTGCCAGCAGCCTTTCACATATCTGCCCAAGAACGATTTGTATGTTGCATGCAAAAAAAGAGGAACCATAAAACTGTCTGCCGCTCTACGAACTTACGTCACAGATAGTATCAATAATGAGTGGAAATACTGAATTTTATCATACTTACGTAGAAGATTTCTTTTTTTATCAAAAAAGTAAAAAATATTCGACCCACATGGTTAAGGTCGAATAATAAGTAATACACCTACCTAATTACGTGCTGTTTGTTTAATACAACTAAAAACGTTAGGTAAACATCCTATTATTTACAAGCTTTAAATAAATTAATTAGTGTATTTTGGAACTGGATTTTAAAATCGCCCCTCTCAACCGATTGAGCAGAGACTTATCTAAACTAACAATAATGGTAACAAACTTAGCAATTTGCATGTATTTTTTATTACAAAGCCTGACAAAAATTTGCTTTGATTTGTTCCAAGTCTTTTTATATTTATTTTACAACCATAATAACCCAAATTCTCACAATTATCTACGGCTTTTAGGTAAATCCCATTTTTCAGTAAAGGCCTAAACTAAATGCGTGATTTCAATAATTGTATGTAAGTCAGTGTAACGGTGTAATCTATACTAATATTATATTTTTTTGTTCTTGTGTGTTGTAACGAATAGGCTCCGAAACTACTGGACCGATTTCAATTTTTTTTTCACTAATAGAAAGCTACACTATCAGTGTTCAGTATAGGCTATAATAAATTTTCAAAAAATTAGGGATCCGTAAGAAAATTACAATATTGTAACCCAAGGTAGAAAACCCAAAATAGTTTTTGGCGTGCGCTGCGTAAACTATTGATTATAGAACAAAATAATGTACTACACGCGATGAAGTCACGGGCAACAGCTAGTATTCCATACAAAGGATGCATGTGACACGCTGAAGAATAAATGCGAACACAATGTGCATCCTGTTCCATTGAGACCTTTAGCGCGCGGCTTTGTGTGATCAATTTAGATAATTTTACTAGTAGGCGCGTACGCATACATAGCAGGGTCAAAAACTAGCTTGTTTTTCAAGGTGTGTTCAAGTTCTTGTTTGACTTGAGAGTTAGATCGACCACTAACATGCACATTTTGTGGTTTTCATCCCATACATTGCGGTTCGGTATGAGTTGACATTTCACGTGGTAGTGGAACATGAGATCAAGTCATTATTAAGTGAAGTGTATGTCAATCTTTAGCTTTGTTAAGTATGTATTTTGTCAAGAAAAGTTGTGTAAAACAAATTGAGTAATAAGGTGCGACTATGCCGCCATTTGAACTCGTTTGTAATCCGTCAATAGTTTAGTACTACATACTAATAATTACCGGGCCCTATTCGCGGGGACAGATAGTTAAAAAATAATAATACTAAATTATAAATTATAAATGCAAAAGTAGTTATTACGTTTTCACCGCTGTATAGCTGAACCGATTTTGATCCACTAAGAACGCATTTCAATTCTAGGTTTTTTAAATGAGTTTGTTGGGTAATTTGCGAAATAGGTTAATACTTACCAACTTTCATGATAACTTGTTGGGCGTAAAGCAATGGCTTGTCCTTTGCCCAAATGTAAGGAAGCTTTTGTGTTTCATTAAAGAGAAGATCTAATTGGAATCCATCTGAAACAAAACTTTACATTTTAATTTATTTAGGAATACAGAATTATAAAATAAATAAATTACTTTCAAGAATCTGAAATGTTAATATTGCCTATTTTTTATTTTCGGTTTTATGAACTTGCTCCATCCAAGTTGCAAGTTCCACTAACTCAACTAATTACCTACAACTTTCATGAAGTTGGTTGAAATAAAGCACCACTATGGTGATTCTGTTGTACACATTCTTAAATTGAATCTACTTTGACAATCCTACTACTACCTAATAAGGACAGGCATAGAAGTGGACTTTAGAAGAGCCAGTAGCATTAGTGACGCCACATTGGCTGCAATTTTTCTTATGATAACTCGTGGCACTGCCCTCCACATTAAGGATACCTACGGGCATGATAATTATGTATGTCTAATAGAGTAACTGACCTTGTAAGCATTTATTTCCATAACATTCAGATTTTGCTGCGTGTTCATTGTGCAAGGGAAAGTTGACAACCGTGGGAATGTTACCTGGCAGGGGCACATTCAGTAACGGGAAACTGTAACAAGGAATTAACTGAATAAATAACTTGTATTTCCTTTACGATACCACTACTACTACTACATTAGATTGTGTGTCATTCATTGTTCTGGATCATTGAAGTGAGAGTAATGAAAAGTGCTTCAAGGAGGCTGTGAAGAGTGCCTTTCGTGCGCTTCAAACATTTCTTTTTAGATGAGTTGTGTATTGACACAAAAAAGTATAAACTTTTATTTCCTTCTGTGTTTGCAGTTGGCTACAGAGAGATCAGATTACAACACATTGAGTTCACATTAAATTTGCTCAGTCAGCACTTGACTGGCATTTGTTGTTATGTCTGCAAACAACATGCATGCTCTGTTCCTGTTAATGCAGTATTTAATTGTAGAATGGAAAAGGAGATAAAATGGTCTCCGTTTATGTATTTGTCTCTCATTTTCTATTCTTAAATGAAGTACGAGCACATTCTGATGATTCGGATCAGTTTTATGGATATTTAGAGTAGAAGTTTATGTGGTATCAAACATACATGAGTTGGGCTCTTGGCCCTCTCAGTTTTTATTAAAATCCTTAACAACAATAAAATTCTAACCCCTACCGGTTAGGTAAAACACACCTCAGCATGGAACATCAGAGCATATTTTCACCCCCAACTAATTAGAATTTCATGGTGCGTAGTGACACTATTTACTAGGTCACATTATATGACTAGTTTCAAAACAAATCCAATCATCTCTATACTTCAGCCAATATGGAGACACTATGTAAACAAAGCGTCCGTAATTAACCTAAAACCTACTTTTTCATTAAGTACAAGTTTATGGAACTTTTAAGCTCTAATAGTTAAATTAAGGTGTAAAAACTTATGTTGTGAGGTTTATTTAACTAAAACTAAAGTGATTTCAAATTAATAACGAAAAGTATGCGACTGTTTGTTTCCATAAATTGTTTCTTTTTTGGCTCAAGTATAGGTATATGGTATTGGATCTGTCATTAGAAAAGAATAGAAATATTTTATTTAGTACATTTAAGTAAATTCATAGTTTGCAAAGAATGTACATTGAAAGTACAAAAGTTAGAAAGCTGTGTAGTATTTTCGACACCCAAAACCTCCTTATTAAAATACATTAGCCTGTACAAGAACCTGTTGAATACAAATCAGAGTGTGGAATGCCTAAAAAGATGGCGGGCTAGATCTGGACAAGAGAGAACAACAGAACAAAGAGGAGATAAAAAATAGAATATTAACAGCCATAATACAACACAATGCTCCAACATGTTTAATATACGTGATTCTAAAATAGTTTCTTGCCTGTATCTTCTATGCTTAGTTGCAATATGAACATAGATTTAAGGTGTTTCAAAGTGATTTTTATTGATTCTACTGAATAAACGATATTTGAATTATTTTAATTTTGAATCCTTGGATGGTAACAGACACCAGTACTCTCGAACGGTTAAGGAAAATATTGAGACTGGCATGTCATAGAATCTAGGTAGTTCAGAAACATGTATTAAGTGCAGGAAAGGAGCCTTTGAGGTGCACTTTAAATTCTTTCACTATGACTAGTAGTAGTAACAGATGGCTTTTTGAACAAAACGTGAATTAAAACTAGCAGGTGTCTAAAAATACAGGTCCTAATTCTGCTTTCTTTTAGTCAATTTTGTTTTATTTTAATTGAGCTGTGCACTAAAGATTTGGAACCTGTTTACAATCATATGGAATTTTATTGACATCAACACATGTACATAAACAAACTTTGTTATGCATCTAGTGACATTGTTGATTGAAATCCTTTCCGTCTACAACAAATTTGGCTAAGGCAATGAAGAAACATAATTTTGGAGGATCTGAAAATCATGTAATAATCATGGTCATGTACTCACCAACACAATAACACAACCGACAGGGCTACTGATATCACCGTAACAGGGTATGATGAACAAAACAACCCGTATGTGTAATAGATCTGGGCTACCCTTTCAGGCAGCGTAGACTCTCCCATAATTCACCAGTTTTATGTCAGTAACTCATAGTCCCTATTGCGTATAGAAAATTCATGGAAGCACGTTATTTACTTCACTACACAACTGCTTCTGAGTTCTGAGTAACGCGGGACACGCGACCGTCAGAAGTAAATAGGTACTATTTGTGTTACAATCTCGTGCTGTTACGGTTGCAAAGTATTCAATGATTACCTACTTGAATACTTTGCGTCATGCACAAGCATGCCGCTTAAAGTATGTACCAATTAATTATCACAGGTACGTATTTATTACATCAACTACGAGAATGGGAGAAAAAGCTAAGTCCACAGACATAACAAAATGTATGTAAGTTGCAGGCGAACGAACACGCAACGCAAAACAAAACAAGCAAAATATTTTTGAATGAACGAACGAAAGCTATCATAATAAGGAAGGAAGAGTTGGGCAAAATTTTTTGATTTCATCGATATGTTAGGGATCAATGTATCGATATTTCAATTTAAGTAACTTTTTCTTTATAATAAAGGTAAGGTTTTAAAGCAGTCTTTAGATAGCCCAAAACATTTACTCATGTGGGTAATTTTTTTAAAACAATGTAGGTACTATAAAAGAGCACGGCTTATATCAGTCGAAATAAATATTGCTATTGATGTTTTTTGCGCATGAAAGGAGCCTTTGAGGCGAACTCTAAATTCTTTCACCATACTGGTTCGAAAGAACTAGTGACACGACGAGTAGTATGATGGGTCTACGCGCCGCCGCACGCTCCGACACTGGTGTGAGCGCCGCCGAACTTACCTACGGATACAATCTACGCCTACCATGTGATTTCTTTACCACTCCATCATCAGTTGAAAACCAAGACATGGACTCCGATTATGTAAGCCGACTACTAACAATCAACGCTGCACGTGCAAGTCAGTCCACAATATCACACGGAAACAAACGATCTACACACCTGCGAACAAGTCTTCATTTGCAACGATAGCTACGATACCTATCTACCTGTACCTACATCGAGCTACTTACCATCATCAGATCTATTACCTGCACCAGCGGACAACAGTCAGCATTTACCACCAGCTCCAGCCTCATCACTTCTCCCACCAGCGACTCAAGACTCTACCACAAGCCAAACATCGCGCCAAGTTCCATCACCGATCTTGAAGACATCTCGGAGTGGACGCAATGTCAAGCTTCCGGTACACTTTCGCTAGGGAAGGAGCCACGTAGCTGACACAGCTACTTACCTGTTTACCTCACAACCTTACCTTACCTTACCTTACCTTACCTTACCTTACCTTACCTTACCTTACCATACCAGTACCATTAAGTACCTTTTAGAATACCAGGATTACCGGGAAGAAAGAAAACGCACACCATAACCAAGCACTTTAATTCACCAACGCCACGACCAGTTTGCCAAACGAAACAAGATACGCATGACCTTTTTGCTATGAATGAAACAAGAACTGCACATTACTGCACTGCGAGCTCCATTACCACCAACTCTTCGTGACAACGACGTTCACCGGGCTCACATCTTCACTGCAGCTTCCACTTTCGCCATCGCGACGAGCACCGAGCGAGATCACGCAGCACTTCACAGACGTCCATTCTCCACCGCAGTGGCCGCCGAAAGAGGGTGAAGCCGGCGATCAACTAATATTTATAGCGTCGGGACGGGACTGATCGCCTCCCGCATCTCTCACACCCCGCTCGCGGCACGATTCTTATTGGCCAATCTAACTAGAATCTGATTTACTTGTTTCTTATTGGTTAATTTGTGTTTTAGATTTGTATTATTCTGCAAATAAATCATTCCTATTTCTACACTCCAACTGAGTCTTACCTACTTATCTCCAAGCCTCCGCAGTAGAATCCCGCAAAAAGTAGGTACTACTACAACATAGGTATTGATATTTTTAAGTATTCAACTTTATTCAAGAGTTTTCCAAGGGCCTCAATAAAGTAGCAAATAAAATTAGAGATAATAGCAATCAAATTCAAGAACAATATCGGCATAGCGTTAATGTCGGTCGGTATACGTTAGATATATAATTTTATTTAGTCGACGGTCGATCAGCTTGGTTTCCACGGATTATCGTGCTCAGGGCCGCCGCCTACAGACCGTTTGCAACGGTCTTTATATAGCCCAACTGTTTCTTTTGTAAATACTATTTGTATTCAGTGTGAGTTTATATAAGCCAGCTAAATAACATTTAATCCTATTATCTAAACTTAATGTGTTAAAAAACCAGAAGCAAAATATCGATTCTCAAAATATAGCAATTATTGGTATTTAAAAATAGTAATATTTTTGAGGCTGATAATAATGTGATGTCGTTATCAATATCGATTTTTCAGTAGGTACTTATTGCTCATCTCTAGAACCAATATTGACGGCTCTAATAATATTAACTTTTGACTTTGAGTTAATCATACCTATGACTAATGACAGAGAATTACAGCTAATGATGTGCAAGGTGCCAAATGTTTGGATACCAAGACTACATGTTTCTGAAAGTTTGTAAATGCGGCATCTCACAGTATTTGTTGGAATTAATTTTTAATGGAGAGAGTTATCATCAGTTGCCACCGTTAGATGTCTCTAAACGCAATTTGTACTTCAAAATCCGTAAATTGTAGTTCTGTTTTTGTAGATGGCGATGTATGTTCATGATTACAAAAACCCTCGAAAAACTTTTTAAATAAAAAAGAGAATGCCCGCGTGGCTCTGCCCACCCCATTAGGGATCATCATCATCATCATCTTCCTGCCCTCATCCCACTCTATGTGATATGTTGATGCCAATACGAACTGTGATATATTCGTGGAAGGTTGGCCTAGTATGTTAAGATATTTTATGCAATACTGTGATGAACCAAGTGCTTTGCTGCCTTGGTGACCGTTATTTAATTATTAGTTAATATTATACTTACATAACTATAGTTATTTTTATTTGGTTGTTTTGTTTGTTGTGCCTAGGGCAGTTCCTAGTTAATAATAATGTTCCTAAAATGTACTTACTTATGGTTATGACATTAGTAATTACTTAGCTTGGATATGTATCTGCTTATTTTGATATTTTGATTTTTAAGAGTTTTAATTTTGTTTTGTAGTTTCTAGTTAATTTTTTTTTGTATTTTGATTTTTGTGAGTTAAATTTTAATTTTTACTAATATAATATGTGCAATATTCTCCATGTACCTAATTCTAGATGTAACGCCTTGGTTACGGCTGTAATGTTACTTTTTTGGAAATAAATAAATGACTTAAATGACTTAAATAAATGACTTATGTGAGGTCTGCACATGAGCCAAATTCTTACAGCATTATCCTTAGTGTTTTATGACGTCAGGCCGCCCGCCTGCCTAATGTCAACCTTGGGAATACTTGCATATTATGGATACAGCCGATACAGGCGTGATAATATCTATGTATGTATCACGCTACATACGCTAGCGTTTTTAATTCTTCGATAAGTGCAATACCAATAGAAATAAAGGCAAAAGTTTGGATATTTTTTACCTGATTGCTAAGAAGTAGGGTAATGCGTTAGGGGTGTATATGTGTATGTTTGCTCATTCCTTTGCCGGAAGCTATAGTCTTCCAAGCTATATAGTCCAAACGATTTTGACAAATGAGGTGTTGTTGAGTTAAAGCTACAAAGTTAAAGAGAGTGTCATAGGCCACATAGGCCATATGAAGTGTTAAAAATTTCAATAAATGTCGGCTGTGGAAGCCATTTTCAATGTATTTCTTTGGCTGTATCAATAGCCGAACGAAACGTCTGAACGGATTTTGACAAATGAGCTGTTGTTGGATTCATCTTGATAACGAGAATGCCATAAGTACCTACATCCTAAGATGTACAATTCATTATTATGTTTCACACATAATGTTAGCAATCTCGATAGTTAGGTACTTCCGTTTACGTCATGATGAGTTGTGCCATATCTGTCTACCAAGGCTAGCTCAGGCGTTACGAATACCTACTTATAAAAACGCCCTACGTTGTCTGCGTTGATTTTTTCATACAAACTTCATTTTCTCTAGAAGTCTAATCTCGGGAATTCCTTTCTTTGTAGGTACAGTGTACACCCTTACACCATAAGAGGAATAAACCTACCCTCCAAATTTCTTATGATTTAGGCTGCGCCTTGATTGTCAGCCAGTCAGCCAGTAACGCAAGTAGGTATTTTATATATTTAGATTATATATTATATGGTTATTATTACATGCAACCGTTGTATATTTGGTCACCGAAAAGGGAAAAACGTTAAAGCTTTAGAACGGTGTTTTTGAAAAAAAAAGAAGTAGTAAAGGTTCAAACTTTTTGTACGCTTAGCGTTTTTTCCTTTTCAGTAACAGCATTGTAGCGATCATAGTAGACATACCCCCGAATACTCAAACGCGACTCAGATTTGAGCACGTCTCAACTCACGTTTTTTGACAGTTTCTGATGAAAATCTGTCAAAAAAATCGCCATTTGAAACGTGCTCAACTTTGTGATGCATTTCAGTATTTCGGGGTTAGGATTTTTTCGCTACATCCTAAGCCTAATAAGGCGATGTGGGCTTGTCCATGTGAAAGGAAAGATGAAACATCTCAAAACATGTGTATAGATTAAAATGTGAGAATACATTTTTTTTTCTATACGGTGAACATGACGTCTATGTTACAGGGAGATTCAGGAGCAACATTTTACTGAAGATAGGTAGGTAACATCAGTATCTAGTCATCTAGATGGTCTGGATAATTTTAACGCGAAACAATTTGTTCACCTTTCCATATTAATAATGATACTGATAAAGAATCCGCACACAAAGGGTTTCGTACTATCGTACATGTACATAAATGTTTTATGTATGGTGCCCCATCATCATCTTCCTGCCCTTGGCCCACTCTATGTGGGGTCGGCACACTCTATGTGGGGTTAGCCAAAACTCTTACATCATGATCCAAGGATCATGCTGTAAGAGTTTTGGCTAAGGTGTTTTATGGCCGGCCGCCTGCCTGATGTCAACCCTCCTTGGGAATACTTGCTTAGTGTATCTCATCATGTTGGAGGATACTATTCCTTAGACGACTTTTACGACTTGCTCGGGGAGAGAAGCAGCTAGACGCATTCTATGTTTTTTCTTTACTCCCAGTCCAGCAAAGAAGTTTTTCAAATCAAAGGGGCCTCCTTTGATTTTATTTTGTTTTTAACATTTGTTGTCTGCCCAACCACAATGACCCTAGCTAGCTACATCGTGATTATAGCCGGAAATCAGTGGATGAGACTCGCAAGGGATCGGAGAGAATGGTGTGATAAAGAGGAATGAAAAAAAAAGAAAGAAAATACATTTAATGGTTCATCACACAAATAACTTACAATAACTAAAAAACTAAGTGAAGGTAAAAAAGTAAATGTGATGAACCAAAAGGCCAGGAGGAGGCCTGTGCCCAGCATTGGGCGGAAACGGGCTGAAGTGATGATGATGATGATTAAGCGAAATCATTCTTGTTATTATAAAGCCAGATAGTTTAGCTATAAGTAATTCATCTATAATATAAATAGATAATTGTAGATCTATAATATAATTAAGATATAAATAGAAGATTTTTCACGAAATTGTATCAATTGACCTCAGTCTCCTCTATTCGCTTAGCTTGGCGCACAGGACATACGCAACAATTGGTACAGTGCTAATAGGGATGTGATTATAGGATACACATCCTGTCAATTATTTGTATTTATAGGTATCTATTATTTATTAACAATGAATCATTATTTTGTCATGGGTCAATAAATTCAGAATTATTCTATCAAAGTAAAAAGAAAGACAGAGAGACCGCGTAAAATATTGAAATCTAATAACCCGACAAATCAGATAATTGTTAATTACAAGAAAACTACAAAATTAATAAAAAAAACTGGTTTCAATAATTAAAGGAATAGTAATTAGGTAGGTACCTACAAAAGTAAAGCCATCTGAAAATATGGTAGGGTTCCCGAGCTCTAGATCAAAACATACTCATTTTTTTTCTTTACCTACTTCCATTCCAGCTGAGAAGGAAGTAAGTAGTTAGTTCGAGATCTGGAATAACCAGACTACCTCTATCTGAGTAAGCGAAGCAAGGAGCAAAAGCGAGTAATGTGAAAATTAATATACTAATAATTTTATTCCTAGAAGGCTTAATTATAAAGATATAGATAAGGATTAATTTTATTTAGTATCCACAATTATTTATTTTTATTAGGTAGGTACTAGCTGTCGCCCACGACTTCGTACGCGTTAGATTTCAAACCGAGTATCAGATCATTCGCACCGCCCCCGTTAAAAAGTTCCCATACAAAACTTTGACACCCTATTACCCCTTTTTAAGGGTTGTTTTGAAAAAGCCAAAAACACGTGTCCATTTATTTTGTATTCCTAAACCCTCCCGCACCTCGGTAAAACCCACTCCCACTCTACAGAGTCAAACTAACTATTATCTATTCTGTGGCCGTGCGATACATCCCGAGGTATTGCAGAGAACGCTCGAACTTATACTCGTGATAACTTCTAAACTAAATGTCGGATTTGAATGAATTAAAATGTTTGATGTGTTTGCTTGCTCTTCAATTATTTCTTCCGGGTCTGGGTGTTGTAATATTATGTAAGTACCTATTTTATGTATTTACAAAAAAAAAGTATAAAAGTACCTACTAGCTGCCGCCCGCGGCTTGTATGTATATTCCAAGTTTCATTCAAATCCGTTCAGCCGTTTAGTCGTGATTGAGGCACAAACATCCAAACATTCAAACATCCTCACAAACTTTCGCATTTATAATATAAGTAAGAAGTAAGATTATATCAGCCATCCTGGTGTCCATAGTAGGTAGGTACAAGCTTTACTTAGTTTGGGGCTAGATGGTGTTGTGTAAAACGTCCACAAATATTTATATTTATTTATAACTAGCTGCCGCCCGCGGCTTCGCTCCAGTGGTACCCGGATAAAAAATAGCCTATATGTTAATCCAGTACATGTACTATGTATATTCCAAGTTTTCAGATCCGTTCAGCTGTTTAGGCGTGATTGAGGCACAAACATCCAAACATCCAAACATCCAAACATCGTTACAAAAAAGTTAGTACGCGCTATCGTTGCGTTTTGAGCTTTACGCCGGTAATTTAAAGCAAACTAAGACTTTTCAATTATATAATATAAGTAAGATAAGATTACCTATGTCTGTACTTACGTTGGACGCACACCTGGAGAACTGGTCGTTATTGGCACAAGAAAGATCTGAATGGAAAAAGGGGAGGGAGGCCTTTGCCCAGCAATGGGACAATACAGGCTGATAATAATGATAATAATACTTATGTCTGTAAAAAAAGTAAAAAATAAATGCGTCTTTACCTAAATAATATTACCTGTTTTTTAGGGTGGGGCTTAAAATTTGTACAAGCATTACAAATGAAATGTTTTGCTTTTGGTGCTCAGTGCAGAGGTTACGGAGGTACGTGGCCTGGCATCATTCAGAGGAAAGGGGATGTAGGAATTGTCATATGGGTAATGGGCAGTACCTACCTACCTTTCTACAGTAGGTAGTTAAATATTTCGTGTTATGTTTAATCACAGTATCTATTTTCTTTATCTGACCTACCTACTTCAGTCCACTAGCAAAATTCTCCCTCATGGACTTCCAGACATCCCTATCCTTCGAAGCATATCTTTCGAAGGTTCTTTCGTAGTTTTCATCTCTATGAGCGATGGGCTGATCACCTGTCACCATGGTTCACCATATCCATCTAGGGACTTTGAATAAGAAGTTCCTGCAAGTTTCCTTGGGTGTGATAATAATGGATGTATGAATAGGTAAAAAGTTAAAAGTTAAAGAAAAGGTAAAAAGTTGGCTTGTTGTATTTCTTCTAAACTTTGTATGAAAATTGACAGTTTCATAGGCCGTCTTTCCTCTCTGTGGAGGGTGGCAGTGGACGGGCAATTTAGCTGCGGTCAAAACGTTGAGTGCACCTGGCTTCTGACGCGTGATCGCGCGTCACGCAGCTAGCGGTTGTGTCACCTAAATGAAACATGGTATTTTTATCCGACTACATGGTATGTGACGGGTAAAAAGCGAGTTTCCACGCAGCGGTAAAAGTATAAACCATTCACCTACTTGAGAAACGCTTCTCACAAACAGATTGTATAAATTAAAACATTGGACAGGTAAGGTGGGGTCTTCGTTAGCTTTAATTAAATCGTCGTGGCTCTCGGGTTTTAATTCCACCGTTATTAACGCTGTTAAAAACTGAACAATCTGCCTAATGATGCAGTGGAGTCGCCTAAACACAGCTCGTTATTAAAAAACCTCTTCTTCATTAGTATCTGTGTTCTCTCAAATAATTTTGGTTATATGTATTTTGACCAGAAATTTGTTACTTCTTCGCTGGACTGGGAGTAAAGAAAAAACATAGAATGCGTCCAGCTGCTTCTCTCCCCGGGCATGTCGTAAAAGTCGACTACGGGATCAACAAGTATCCTCAAGTATCATCAAGTATCCTCTCCAACATGATGAGATACAATAAGCAAGTATTCCTAAGGAGGGTTGACGTCAGGCAGGCGGCCGTTCATAAAACACCTTAGCCAAAACTCTTACATCTCTTACATACGACCTCACATAGTGTGGGATAAGGGTAGGAAGATGATGATAATGATGATGAATAGCAATATTTTCAGGATGATGTTGGGGCTGCCTCGCTTCTGCAGTGCGTCAGGGATGTTTGCCGAGTTTCAAACGGATGGTTTCGAAGGAATCTTCCGCAAAAAACTGCATCCCTGATGCGCAGAGTGCGGGACAGTCAAAACAGCATCTTGAAAACAATATCGAATAGGTTTAACTCTCCCATATGGAAGCGCTTCGTGCTGAGAGTGATAAACCCACCTGGGTTGGTCGCTCGCGGCATAAAGACGTTTTCCTGTCCTGGGTTTTACCTAT
Source organism: Scotopteryx bipunctaria (assembly GCA_949320045.1). NCBI lineage: Eukaryota > Metazoa > Arthropoda > Insecta > Lepidoptera > Geometridae > Scotopteryx > Scotopteryx bipunctaria. The sequence goes on from OX439440.1 coordinate 4,059,189, forward strand.
ACTTATCGTAAGTTAGTTTTAGTTGTAATTTTAGTTTATTTATATGGATTTTGTCTGAAATAAAATATTTTAATTTAATTTAATAGCGGCACCCGAAGAGATTTTGAGGTTGGCTCTTTTGTAGATAAGTGGGGAATGCCAAATTAATCAATTGAGCAGTCCGACTATGGTGCTCTCCAAATAACTATGAGCCACTACACATTATAAGACTCGAAGCTCACCTAGAATAGCTGTCTCGTAGCACGATCGTAGCACTCGTGGCGCTCTTAGAACAAAATTTTGTCGGTTCCGTATGTAGCGAAAGTTTGTGAGGATGTTTGTGTATTAATGACACCTAAACAAGTATCTATCTATTCGTGTCACTCGTCTCAAAGACTCCTTTCGTGCACTTGACACATATTTTCGAACTTTTTAGGTTTTACGACCGGTTCCACATGAAGTTTTCCTTCACCGTTCGAGAGTAAGTACCTACTGAGCGCACGTAAATTTTTCGAACAGAAGATTTCATTGATACTACCTACTACCGGATTTGAATCCACGACCTTAGAATCGAAAGGCGGGGTTACTACCACTAGGCCACCAGTGCTCTCGCTCTCAATCACTCTTTGATTACCTAAAGACTTAAAATTTGAATGAAGCTTGGAACATACGAAGTAAGTTTTCTGGAATAACAATGCTACTTTTTTTCCGGGTACTACGCGAGTGAAGCCGCAGGCGGAAGCCAGTCTCGAGGGCACGTAGAAGTCCAGACAAGAGGCGCTATTATAGTCGTTATTATTTACCGCTACTACCCGACATACATACCTACATTCTTTAACACATGTTTAGTATTAAATTAGTTTTTCAACTTAGCACAATAATTATGTAGTTTTGGACATATCGTGTCTCGAGGGCGTTACTGCCTGCGACACAGTTTAATACTTTTGCCGTCAGTATCTATCATTATCACGTGTTTAAGTTTTAATTTGTTTTCTGTTCCAAATAAATATATTTGTATATGTATAATGTTTTTGCGTCTGCTACACTAATATTTTGCAGTGGGATCGTGAAATCGTCTCTACAGTTTTCCTTCACTCGGCGGACAAGTGGCCGCAATGCTTCCGCAACGATAAGACGCCGCTCATCCCCCCACTCACCCTACTTGGATTTTAATATCACGCTAAAGTGTTGTTTCTAAAGACGTCCTCGCTTAAGTACTAATTTGTCTCGACGTGGATTCAGATGTTTCTGTGGGAATCCCTTTCAGTCTCTGAAGTTGTTAATGGGTGACGATTCTTTGGAGCTTTTCTGGCGTAGCTTTTAAATGGAATAAAGAGTATTTATTTTTTAAATTTCCACGTTCTGGGTACCTATCAAAAAAGGTTCAAAATCTACCTATCAAAATAAATCAATTTTTATTTAGTTTATTAAGTAGAAACGGTGAGGATCACTATAAAAAATCTGAAAATAAGATAGGATGCCTGAGAGCTAGATCAAAACAAACAGGGAATTTAAAAAAAAATGTGTTTTATTTCCTCTTACCGTGTTTTCACTTTTTCTTACCGAGGAACAAACGGAAAAAACATAATTTTTTTTTTAACAAACAAATTTTATTAACTAACAACATAGATTTTTGTAAGCAAAATTCACTATTACATAGGTACTTTCTCTCATCACGTTTTTCATGCATGGCTCGTCGGTTAATTCCAAAATGTTGCCGATATGGTGCAGTTACAAGTAAGTACGCCTAGGTCTTCCCTGTCCGAGGGTAACATTCCTATTGCCTTATAGGTACATACATTTTATTTCGCTGAAGACAGTTTAGACAGTAACATAAAAAGTAAAGTAAGTAAAATAAGGAGTATAATAAAATTTATTTATACTTTGTCTTAGATTTTTTTTTATTAAAGTAAAATAAAATAAATATTGGTAATAGTTTATTTTCACTTCAGTCTCTAGAAAACATGGTGAAGATTGCGGCATCCCTAGCCGTGATTATGCGGGCAGTTGTGATGTGACGTATCACTGACGCCGGCGTCACTGATAGCCGACGCCTGATCCCGCGTGATTTACGAGACCCGCCGGCTAATGTGCACGCAGCCTTACCGCAGCCTCGGGTCAGTACACACGGGATGTGTTGTGTTGTTCTTATGATGCGACTTGATTTGACCACTTACGTTGTATCATCCATAACTTAGGTAGAAATAGTTCTAGTTAAATAAACTTACAGCTATTACGGCAAGTAGTGCACAAAAGGAACTTTAGAGGCGCACTTTAAATTTTTTCACTTCACTGGCTTGAAAGACCTAGTATGTATGTTTGTGTGTTCGTATGAGCTAGTGGCCAACTCTAGTGACGGAGTTTTTAGGCCGCCTAAAGGCCTCCGTCATAGCTTAACGATTATTTAACGTGCCCTCCGAAGCATGGAAGCGCTCAGCTCGTAATGCCACTTGCGGTCACCCATCCCAATTTGTGACCGCGCATATCGTTGCTTAACTTTAACGATCAATCAAGAACGCCTAAGCAAGCCACGAACGCTTCGAAAGACCTAGTGACACGACTAGTTACAATTATGACAAGTATTTACAAATACACAGGAACGATATAAACAAAAACTTGTAGTGTTCGGTTAGTAGTGTGCACGCACCTTTGTACTGGCCATAAGGTACGTTATTACTTTTGCTAATGTCGGTGCAATGACTGTGGCAAAACCGAGTACTACGCTTATCATCATCATCAGAATAAAGCAGTCCACTGCTGGACCCAGGCGTATCCTTATGAGCGCTATTGCGTCCTATCTTTGGCGTCCAGTCTTTGCCAGCAGCCTTTCGCAGGTCGTCACTCCAGCTAGCCGGAGGGCGTCCTACATTAGGTACGTTTGCCGAGTCGCGGTCTCCACTCAACAACACGTTTACCCCAGCGGTTATCGATTTTCGGCAAATATGGCCAGCAGATTGCCACTTTAGTTTGCTAATTCTTATGTCGATGACTTTGGTTCCCTGTCGGGTAGTGGTACCATGCTTATTCGATATTGATTTATACAGCGTCAGGAGTCAACTTTTGCCTACACTGACCGAACGCTGTAAAGCCCGGGACAGCTTTAGATGCTGATGATATACGCAAAAATGTGAAAGTTTGTGAGTCTGTATTATTTGTTCCTACATAACTCCGTAACGGCTGAATGGATTTAGATGAAATTTGAAGAAGAAGAAAGAAAGAATGAAAGAAAGAAACTATTTATTTGGCCCACAAATACTCACAAAAAATCAATCAAATAAAAACACAGTTAAAACAAAAAAAAAATATAACAAATTGTGAGCCAAAAAGGCAACCACTCAGCGTGTGCTGTAGGAGCCCGGAAGCAACCACAGCGCTGTTCTTCCGTGGCACCTCTCCTCAGAGCGCGTCACTGGCTAACACACGCTCTACTTACTAATTTGATGGCTATCTATCTATCTAGTCGTGTCACTAGTTCTTTCGAACCAGTTTGGTGAAAGGATTTAAAGTGCGCCTCAAAGACTCCTTTTGTGCATATGACACGACATGTTTTTGAACTTTCTACGGTTCTACGACATGCCGATTTCCTCACGATGTTTTCTTAAAGTACCGTGTGAAAGAGGACATGGGTAAGAAAAGAGTGAATACAGAGATGACGGCTGACAGAGGGGAATGGAAGAAGAAAACATGCTGCGCCAACCCCACATAGAGTGGGATAAGGGCAGGAAGATGATGATGATGATGTTTTTCAATAGTACTGGTATAGCGCACCTAAATGTTGTTCATCCATAAAGGACATTGCCATTCGTCTATGCTATGGTATTTGGTCCAAGTGCTGCCCAGGAAAAAAAGTTACTGTGTTACAATGAAAAGAAAATTAAGTTTCCGCTTGATAATGACCACTTGAAGGCAAGACGTCGATATGGGCTACTTGAAGAGACGCTAGAGAGCTACTGAGACGATTTGAAATATCAGTAAAACTGTCCGATATTTAGCTTTTAATATTGCAAACAAACCCCTTTATTTCTATTAATAAAAGACGGCGCCATCGTTTGAATCCAAAAAATGAATTCAGCGTTTTCATTAAGGTGAGACTCATTTGCAAAATGATAAATATGGCATAAATTATTTCATTTATTATTCAATTCTGTTCTTTCTCTGTTATTACGTAACTTGCAAGCGACACCCTTTTTATATTTTTTTATCCGCGCGAACGATACTGTTTGCTTACAGGCTCATAATTTTGTGCTCAAATATGGGGGAGATGGAAAGAATGGCCCACGATCCCAGACAGTACACACAGATGCACCTGAGTCCAAAATAAGTGCACACTTTAAAAATACCTCAAATAATATTGACTAAGTCTGGAAAATGTTACTTGGGCAGACGTGAGAATGGATTTCAAAGTTATCTTGATAGCTTATGACTTTTAGGGTTCCGTACCCGAAGGGTCCCAACGGGACCCAATAAACGGGCCTGAGCTGTCCGTCCGTCCGTCCATCTGTAAGCGGGCTGTATTTCATGAATCGTAATAGAGTTGAAAATTTACAGAGTGTGTATTTCTATTGTCGCTATAACAACAAATAAAAATAATAAGAAAATAAAAGGGGGACGGAACCCTGTGCGAATTCGACTCGTACTTTATTTTTAGGGTTCAGTTTAATCCTAATATAAAATAGCAGAATTATTATATTAAGTCATAAAGAAGCCAATCACCGGTCCTCACGGCTAGAAACAAGGTAGTATTTTTATTTGACTGGCCTCAGCACAGTATAATTGGTAGCTTTCCCTTCTGTGCTGTAGGTTGTGCGTTCGATTTCAGTCCGAGTCAAATTGTTAAAGATATTTATGTATTTTTAGTTAGTACATATTTCCAAAAATATAAAGTATTTTATAAACCTTCTGGTTCCTATTTTACAATCTTCGCTTAGATTAGCAGTGGTAGATGGCGCCGGGTGAAATGTCTTGACATATTTTACTTGTTTCTTTGTTTACAAGAATTAGAAGAAAATGTTATAGAATAAATACCGTGGTGAATGGCACATACAAAGAGCCAGCAGTGAATGAAGACAGATTGCGAATGATGATGATGAGAAGAAATAAGTATAACTTTGTTATTATTATTAAGATGTTGCGATGTTATACTTAAGTCCGATGCGTCATGAAAGGATAGTTTGTGAAATTTACGACATGTTATATTATAATTTAGTGTCGCGAAAGCAGTAAAGTCAGGCTTAAAAGATCAGAGGAAAGGCCGATGGATGCGGGGTGCCAACCCACCACTTCACCTAGCGACATAAATTGTAAATTGCTTCCATAAATATCTGCTTTATAACCTTTACTAGCTGGTGCCTGCTAAGTCCAACCCTAGTTCAATCATATGAAATTTTCTAAACGTCCAAACATAGAAAACCCATAGTTAAGTAGAAAGAAATCCTTTAAAGTTAAGGTATTTTTTTTATGAATTGTCTAGTTAGCTGTGTAAAGTCAAATTTTGTCCTGTCGCCTCGTTATTTTATTCGCATTTTCGATTACAAGCATAATTTCGATATCTATAGTCATAAAACAAATTTTTATTTTTCTAAACACCATGAATTTTTCGACTCCCGGGACCTTAACCTTAAGCGTACGACCCTATAGAACGCTAAGCGAGAACCTAGCAACACAAAACCTCAATGATAAAATAAAAGACCAGAACAAGTTTAATAACTTAATGCCGTCCACAATCAAGCCCCAACTTTGGCGTCGCGTGCCGAATTTATGAAATTTAAAAAGTTCCCTGTGCCGGGAAAAAATGTGATTAAATATGTTTTGTTCAAGAGCAAGACATTAAAGCGATGTTAAGGGTGTGATAATGAGGGTGTTGATAAGCGTTTATTAGCCGCGGCCCCGGGCACCTCTGCGAAGCGGGGATTCGAGGAATGGCTAAGGCTGAGTGCTGCCAGAACGTCGTCATTTTTTGGCTAAATCTGGCCATAATGAAAATAAGAAACTGAGGCCTGAACTGAGGTTGTAAGAGTTTTGGCTAAAGTGTTTTATGACCGGCCGCCTGCCTGACGTCAACCCTCCTTGGGAGAGTAAAACTGAGGCCATTAATAATACAAATATAGTTTTATTTTGTGATTTGAAACAGTATTATTTGGTTAACCATAACCACTTTTTTTACTCTGGCCATAAATAAAACGAGATAGGTACATGAGACATAGGCAACCTAAAATTACTAGAGATTGACAGTTTAACATTCCACTAAATTGATCGATTAGGTACATGAACAATTTCAATATATTTTTCTTCTGTCATTCAGTCTCTGCAGTTCAAGAAATTGTCAAATAATTTTGGTCACACCGGTCACACCGACCTACAATTTTTAATTTAACCTGTCAATACTTAGTTGAGTTCTCAGAAACAATCGAATTACACGTTATCGAAATTATGTACGTCATTATGTCAATAGAAATATAAAACTTTGAGTTAAATCAGAAATAAAATGTATGAATTTAAATGATCTTAGAGATATAAAAGATATTTTTATCTTAGAGATACTTTGAATCCACTAATAAATGTGTCGATTGGACCATCTTCGCACACGAGAGGGATTAATGGAAACAGTTGGGAGAGTAACTGCCTAGCCATACATTGAGGGTTTCTAATAATAATAATAAGTATTTCTTTAGTTTCAAGTTGGTACTGGGAAGTTTCTGTCCACAAAATCATGCGTATTGTGGCAACATTTAGAGTACCGGGGCTGCTAAGGGCAGTTCTCAATAATAACGTCGTAACGCTATCTGAGGGGAATTAAATCATTTTAACGTAGTTTGCAGCTTCTTAAGAAAAAACTGATAGGACGCTTGTTTGTGAAATTGCGCCCTTAAACGAGATGAGATGGTCTTTGTTTTCAAAAGTATCCAACCAACTAATTATGGTTTTCAAAGATTATTTTTCGTGGTTATAATGTTTAGGTAGGTACTATTGAAATACTTCTATTAGTTATTTTTGAAAATAATGAGATACAATCTTAAAAAAAAAAAATTTAATCCTCTCCAATTTTCGGATTTTTACTAGGATTACAATAGTAAACTAATTATGAAATAATAAAAGAATAAATGTTCATAAATATAATTAGTGGCATCAATAAAATAGTAATGACGTTTTCTGCTCACATCTACAAAATAGTAATCACAGTGCAGAATACATTTATTGTTCGAACGTGCATCAATAGCAGTAAGCCGGTATGTCACACCTGCGGCCCTAAGCCGCCGACTTAGCACCCCACCGCACTGCAACTAAAACATCACTTGTTTATATTTATATGTATATTTTTTTCTAAATCTTTTTACCACAAAATGTAAGTGTAACTTTTCTTTACGAGCAATTGTGCCTCTCTTATTGCTAAATTATTTTAAAGTGTTTTATTTTGACAAAATTGTACCTATTAGTTACTTATATCTTTTTTTATTTTTGTTTTAAAAAACAAATAAAAAAATCGTCTTATAAGGAATACGTTTTTTTTTGTTTACACGATACTGATTTCGACATAGGAAATACAAATATTAAGATTTTTATAAAGTTGGATAAATTAAAAGAAAAATGTAGCAATAATTTTGAGAGTATGTACCGTTAGGAGTAGGTATTATGCAAGTTGAAAAACTCCACTACGCTATTAAATTAGTTCATCATTCATGTTGTGCTGTACATAATTTCCACACGTTGTTTGTCTGATGTAAAAATATTTATATGTAGAGTTGCCTGTGAATTTTCACTCTGTGACCGACACGTTACAAGTAAAACTAGCTACATTATTATTATGTACATAATCTATGTTTATTGATTTTATAATAAGAGGTATATCTATCTATCAGCCCGTGTGCATCCACTGCTGGGTATAAGGCTCTTCCCTAATACGCCATTCCTTCCGGTCTCTCGCCAGCCTCATTCATTGCCGCTCAGCTACGTTGACTATGTCGTTAAAAAAATCATGGTTGAAAAAGTAGCTACAATTATTTATAAGTTGCAAATATATAAGCGGGCGTTTCGTCACGCAAACGTCGCCCACCGGATTAAGCCTCCAGTAAAACATGTCTACCGCAATTAGTGCTCTAAAATTTCAATTTGATTGGTGTAATTGCAGCTCTCCAGTGAAGCGGGGCCACAGTTGTTATTAAGCGTTTCTAATTTAATATCATTTGCATAGGCGAGACCTGCGCGTGCCGACGGCTTTTTACGACTTTCTACGTGTTTACACGCAGTACGAGTTTTGATTGCGGTTTGATTGTGAACATCTATAAGGTTTAATTTGTTTTTGATTTAATAATAATCGATTTTATGTTGCTAATACTGAACATCACTATAATTTTTTCAAAGAAACGTCTATTGGGTAAAGTCACAGATGAAAGAAAACATAATTTCTTCAAAGTATCGCTGGTTAAATGTCTCGACGTTTCAAAGAAACCGCGAACGTCTCTACTTGAGAAAATGATAAGGAAACGGGGTGAGCAATAATGGCGCCGTTGGACGTTGACTAAGTAATATGAAAGGACACTAATGTGTGTTACAAAAATATCTGTCAAATTAATTGTGAGAACGAGCGGGGAGGGCGAGGGGCGAGGGGCGAGGGGCGAGGGGCGAGGGGCGAGGGCCCGCACCTCCCTGTCACAGATACAAATCGCGTGGATTTACGCACACTCCAGCCCCGACGGAATTTATCTGACGCTTCTATTTACGTATCCTTTTATTTGTTTCGCTCCTATTAGTCCCGATAGAGAATTTTTATGTTTGCGTGCCCCGGCGGCGGCGCCTGGCCTCGTAAAGCGGCGACTTGTGAACGCTTTACAGCGAGGATAACACAATTTTCGAGCGAACGATCTACGTTTATCGGATTATATTGCTATAAGTCAGCGCTAGGTAGTCAGGCTAAATATTTTCGTTTGCGCGGACGGCTCAGCATGAGTAATTGCCGCGTTTGTCATAAGGCTTTGCATCCAGGTGCGCTGAAAACGCATAATCCCTCTTGTACCTTCGCAGAAAGGTATACGACCACATGTTGCTGAAATTGTCACGAAATACAACGGAATGTTGCCCAAGTTGCTGAAATTGATATGAAACTGAAATCCTCTGACTGATTAAAATAGAGTAACTGTAGTATTAAAAGTATATTTTTGAATGCACGAAGGAAATATTTTTTGTTTATTTATTTCTTACCAAATGCTCAACATTTTTGAAACTTATTTGGCATTGATACGTAAAAACCCCAATAGTAGGTATACTCGAAGGTACATCTGTACGCAATGCTGACATTCTAAAGCTCGCATATAGCGTTGATCAGAATAGCGGATTTATATGTCGTGTTGGGGATCGGCGGGAATCCGAGGCGCAAACATTTAAATTAATGTAATAAAGAGCCGTGAAATTCACGGCTTTCGTGGATTGGGGGATTAGCAGCGGTCGTAGCTTTGTAGATTCTCGCTGCAGAGTAATTTTTTTTTATTTGGCTTCTGTTTAGTCAATAATCCGTATCTTTGTAGCATATTGCTACGAAACTCTACGCAATTTACAGGCTACGGCTGCTACGACTAAAATTATAAGTGATAAATGCCCGGTTCCAACAGGTACTAACAGGCGATGGATCGTTCATCGTCAAAAGATGTATGGCGCTTTCCTTCAGACTTTGCCATGATAATGAACGAATTGTCGTCCGTTTGTGGAATATGGTAACCGTGCAAACATAACAATCAGACCCTGGTTCAAAAGAGAGGCTTTTTATGAAAATGTTATTGCTAAAATTAATATTCTTCTCGCAACTGTTATGTGTAAGTTTTTCTCCGGTCACGTAGTTGCTGAGTGACGGCTTGTTGTCAAACTTGTGCAATAACTGAACGTCACGGCTGCGTCACGCACACCACTATCTAATGCTGTTTGTAACAACAACTTCGTTGTATAGTGGCAATAATATTTTATTTATGCCTTTTATGAAAAACGGAAAAATAAAATACAAACAGGTTCAGAGTGCTTAGTGCGAGAAATAAGATTTAGATAGTCTCACAAAAATCTGAATTTTTAATTTGTCTATTCCAAAATCTACCAAAAAAACAATTTTTTTTTTCATTCATGTATTATTTTACTAGCTGCCGCTCGCGGCTTCGCTCGCTTGGTACCCGGATAAAAAAGAGCCTATATGTTAAACCAGTACATGTACTATGTATATTCCAAGTTTCATTCATATCCGTTCAGCCGTTTAGGCGTGATTGAGGCACAAACATCCAAACATCCAAACTCACAATCTTTCGCATTTATAATATATGTAAGACTAGCTGCCACCCGCGGCTTCGCTCGCGTGGTACCCGGACAAAAAATAGCCTATATGTTAATCCACTACATTTACTTTGTATAATCCAAGTTTCATTCAAATCCGTTTGGCCGTTTAGGCGTGATTGAGGCACAAACATCCAAACTCACAAACTTTCGCATTTATAATATAAGTAAGATGTAAGATACATTGATCCATTATTTCTTACATGACGTAAGTACATATAATGTTACCAATTATAGTTTTGTACAAGGGTAGGTTTTAAGTCGTTTCGTCGACGTGTTAACCCCATTATCAAGCGCGGCTTAGCAGCGGTTAAGCCGCGTCGACAGCGGCGCGATTTATGTCGACAACGATGCAATTTGCAGAACTGATTCCGATCACCTATTGACCATTGGTGTGGACTTACCCTTATTAATGGCCAGGTTAATTGGTTCGCTTGTTTTTATGTAAAGTATCGAAGGTTAGGTACTATTGAAAAGTAATGTACATAATGTTTTGTTTTATACATTTTATAGTTACATAAACATCTTTATTTAGAACACAGTAACAAAGAAAAACTATAATAACATTAAAAACTTTAAGGTAATCGGTATAATAATAAGAAATAAAAGTGAGCTCAGTTTTTTATCTGAGTTCGCCTACAGTTAGTTTAGTTTTATAGTTAAAGTTAAAGTTATCTAAATAAAGAGACGATGTCTGAGATAATTGAGATTACATACTTAGGTATAACTTTAAGCATACCTTTTTTTGATTAAAGACGTTATGAAGAAAGCATCTGATTTGAAACGTCACTTATCTAGATATTCTGAGCTTAAAAAATGACTTTTTACGGCCGATTCCAATATGCTACTTATAGATTTACTAGCTGTTTTCAATTCAAATTCAATCAATTTCGTTGAGGCGTGATTGAGGCACAAACATACAAACATCATAATAATAAACATTTATAATATAGTAGGATGAACGAGTGAAGACTTTTCATTACCATAGTAACGTCTATTGAAATTATTAGGATTTAAAAATCATTGAAAAGTGTCATTCATATTTGACCAAAAAGAACTTTGCTATGGTAATGAACGAATGATACATACCCCCGAATACTCAAACGCATCTCAGAGTTGAGCACGTTTCAAGTGACGACTTTTTTACAGACTTTCATCAAAAACTGTCAAAAAACCGTGACTTGAGACGTGCTCAACTCTGAGTCGCGTTTGCGTATAATATTAAGACTTCGACTTTAGTCACAAAACTAACATTCTGTACCAAAAAAAGCTTGACCAACTTAAACAGATTCTCTAAAAAACAACCGATGGAACTAACTGATCCTCTTTAATCACATTGTCAGCTAAACGGGCGATAAATTCTACATCAAAAGGAAAAACATACATCATATCGGTCTCATATGTTCCAAGGGTCGGTTAAACATTCCAATCACGTTGGCTCGCTTGTTTTACAAACCGATACGACGTGGGCTGCCGGCTCCGAGTCAAAACACCAAACGAAAATGAATCTTATCACACAGATATAAGGTCCAAAGTCTTTCGAGATGGCACGGTCCAGTAGACATGACAATGCAATCAGCGGTGACCGAGCGGGATTTGGATCATACATGGGCGGATTTGCGGGATGAATAAGTTTCGACCCCACAATAACAGAGGCCTTATTGCACGTAACGCGTTTTATAAGGTCGTTTGCTAAATTCTTTCCTCTCAACTGTAACAAGCGGGGTTATGATTGAACCGTAAACAAGTACCTACTGGCGTATCTATTACGTATTCTCTTTTTTGAGACCTGTCTCAATGTGCCATAAAGGCTTCTTTTGTGCACTTGACACACATGTTCGAATTAGGTTCTACGCCATGTCGGTTTCTTCACGATGTTTTCCCTCAAAACACTATCAGTACTGTTATAGCGCACATAAATATTTCGAGCAGAAAAAAAATGTTACACGAACGGATCAGAACCCACGACCTTAGGGTCGCATAGCGGGGTCACTACCATTAAACCACCAGCCCTCTCATCTCGTAACTACCTACAATATCCTAACTAGGTAAGTACCTACTTACTAGCTAACTACACAGCTACTGACTATCTAAGGATAGATAGACTAGGCAAAAATGGACTATGAAAACCAAAGAGTTACCTAGTAATCTACAAATTATTTTATTCGAATAGAAAAGTTTAGTACCTGCTTGTACCAGTGTTTATTCATCTCAAAATGAATAAGTAACGAAATGAATCGATACACTGCGTACTGTCGAAAGTAGCTTTCGATACCGGAAGTCAGTCAGCGACCGGATATGGAGATGAAAACGACGGTAAACCACAGTTCTGCTTCAGAATGAGCTTTGTGATTGCATAGTCGTTGCACCGAGTGCTTTGAAAGACTTGTGGTATGATTCCACTTTGCATATAAACAACGAAATAAAATGTACCAGAATACTTAGGCACCTACCTATTTTTTTACTTATGTGTTTTGCTCTGTTTTGCTCCAAAAGATGGTTTATCTGTAAATATTCAACTATATAGATAAAAAAAGGGTTGAAATAGCCACGGATTTCGGAATCAACTTATCATTAATTTAATTTCTCTATGCTAGCAATGTTACTTACAAATATTCGTGAAACGGCGAGAACTATCAAACTACGTGCGAAAATGGCAACACTTACCAAAAGGCGGCCGCTGCGTTGTGGTGACAGATTAATGTCAGCAATATAGTATTCTGACAGGTGCGGTTGTGACTCCCCCGTTAAACTTTTACGTATGGAACGGGCTTTAAACACTTGCTACTAGAAAGTGTACATGAATCCTTTTTTTACCATCGGATGTATAGACAGATTTTTTTTTTCAACTTTTTCAGTCAGTAAATTAATTAGTATTAGTAAAATTCATCATAAGAACACCGAAATCAAATAAGGATTGTTTGAAAACTAATTTGCCGATGCATCGTTTACTCTGTGGTGACAGATTAATGTCAGCAATCTAATATTCTGACAGGTGTGGCGAGACGGGTGTGTATGAAGGTTTAGTAAAATGGAGAAGGCTTTAAACAATACTTAGTGCTGCTTTATTTGGGCTCACTGAAGATTCGAAACTTTATAATATCCATTGGTGCACTTGTGGTAGTGACCCTGCCTTCAGATCCTGAGGTCGTGGTTCAAACCAGTCGAGCACCAGATGGATTTTTCTGTTTGAAAAACATATATTACCTGCCTAGCATAAATGTTGTCTGCCGGAATAGGCCGGAATTTACGAAAGTGGAATCTAGTGGTTGCCTGAATTGAGAAAAGCATTGTTTGCCTGACTATGATTCAGTCTTGACTGCCAGTTTTCTGCGTCTGAGCGTAAAAATCACTTTCCTTATTATTATATGCTTGTTGGTAAAAAATTTCATGCAAAAGTTTTTGCTCGCTGTCTTACTAGTAGTACAGATGGTAAGACCACAAGTTTTTGCTGAAAGAGGTTTTTTGACACGGGTAAAAGTTCCTGTAAGTTAACGATTTTTAAGAATATCCCTCATTAATAGCTCGAAGTCACATATCCGCGAGGTTTGCCAGCTGACGCTAATCGCCGCGAGGCTGCCTGTGTGACCCTACCATTAGGCTTGCTCCACACTCATACCTTCCATAAACAAATAAATAAATAGGTGTCGGTGGACATTTCATCTAGCCCTAAACTAAACAAAGCTCGTAATGGGTCAGATGACAGATAAAATATTTTTTTTTATAATAAAGATAAACATTAACATTCTTCACATAAAAGTTTAAAGGAAAGCGCTAAAGGAGCTTTTGAAATCCTTTTACCACACTGGTTCGAAAGAACTAGAGACACGATTAGTAGTATAGGTATCTGACATGTTTTATTTACCAAGTATGGGAGTTTTCTTTGTCACGGAGCAGAGAACACGGTGGCAGGGTTTGCGATTTGACAGACTCATTAAAAAAGAACCGCGTGGTGCTCGGATAAAATAAACCTATATTAACATAATAGGAAACTTGGAATATACATAGTACAAGTTTTATTCAAATCTGTTTGACCGTGTTCAGCCGTTACGACGTGATTAAAGCACAAACATACGAACATCCTCACGTTGTCATCATTATCATTATCCACAGCCTGAATTTACTCACAGCTGTGCATAGGCAGAGGCCTATAAAGCTCCCTTTGTGCTATCCATCACTGTTCTGTACTAGTCTTGTCCATTCACGGCCCACGATTTTCACATCGTCTGCCCATCTGCGGGGCCACAAACGTTCGCTTTTATATTATATTAGTAAGACAGAAAGATTGAAAAAACTAACGTACCAAGACTTTGGCGACGACGCCCCGCGTGTTCTCCCTGGCTAAGCCCTTAGTGACGGATCCAAATTCGAGCGCGAAACTTCCCAAACACCATTAACTCAATCTGTTTTACAGATGTTATTCTATGACAGAGTTTGAGAAGGGCATTAGCTTCGATATTGCCTGGCGCAACCAGCAAGTCATTGAAAATGGATTGCTAGATCGTTTAGAAATCTAAAAATACATGAAACTAATCTAAATTCGAAATATATTTATTAATTATAAATATTTTGTGAGTGTGATTTGCGTGTTTGGATGTTTAGGTATATATTATTCGTTTTATCTTTTTATTCGGGTAAATATTGTCGGGGGTTCAAAATATCTACGTCACAAAAAATGGAAAAGCGGTATTTTTTTAATTTAAAGGTTTGGTTTACAATAACAAAAATATAGTTGGATTTATAAAATTGGACAAATTAAAACGAACGAAACAGTTCTTTTGTAAATTATATTTGTATTAGTTTTAAGTTTCTTTCTGTTTAACTAAAAAAGTTAATCTTGGATTCAATTGAATTGAGTGGCTATGTTGGAGTCCACTTATAAATATTATTTTTTATATTTTTAGTTTAGTGCTCCAAATTTTTTTATCATCTCTTAAAAACAAAATGAAAGCCATACCTTCATCTAAAAAGCTACTATCGTTATGTTTTCAATTAAGACGCTCCACTTGAATCATTGAGAATCTAATTGGCGACCAAACTCCTTTATTGTCGGAAGTATTCAGCCCCCACTCACCCTGGACGGGAACTTTGGAACGTATTTTGATGCTCTTTAGCTTCGATGTTATTTTTAACCTACTTTGACAGAAGAGGTTTTCAGTTTAAGCTTGCTTTTTATCGAATTGAATTTTTTTCTGGATAAAAGTACGTGTCTTTGCTGTTGTTTAAATTGTTTATATTTATCTTTGCACTTTTTTTAGTTCTAACATAACAAAAAACTACTACGTACACGAAAGGGGTTCTTTGATGAAAAGTATTTTAAAAGAAAATGCATCAATTAACAAGCTAAGGCAACTACTATACTTTGAAACTAAACTACCTTTTAAAAATATAAAAAAGAGCTGTCTGTGCAATGATTTTCATAAATTCAAATAACATACAACTATAATTATGCATAAAAAGAATGGTAGTAATAGTTATATAGCTACTAATATATTATTATACTAGATTTCGCTTTCAGCTTCGCTCGCATGGTACCAGGATAAAAAGTAGCCTATATGTTAATCCAGCACCCATACTATGTACATTCCAAGTTTCATTCAAATCCGTTCAGCGGTTACGGAGTGATTGAGGCACAAACATCCAAACATCCTCACAAACTTTCCCATTTATAATATAAGTAAGATATTACTCGAGCCGGTTCTCTCGCACCAGTGTGGTGATAGGAATTCAAATGCGGCTCGGTTTGCGGCGAGCGTGATTGATAAGCGTTTGTGTCCGATAATTAATTTCGCAGTGAAATTCGGATTTGCAGTAAGTGCTATTTAAATACTGGCCGTTTTGCAAAAAGTCGGTTTCCGATACTGATTTGCATTGCATAATTTGCAAAAAGTTTGATACCAAAATATCCTAGGTATATTGGGATTTGTCTCTGACTATCCTACTACAGCATGCCTCTGAATTTCAGCACCTAGATGAAGGAAAAATCGTGAGGAAGCCGGCATGTCGTAAAACCTAAATGCGTTCAAAGTTCAGAAAGGAGCCGTTAAGGTGCACTTTAAATCTTGTCACCACACTGGTTCGAAAGAACTGTTTGGAGTAATAGTAGCAGTCGATACGTAGATGTTTTTTCTTATAAAACGACGATTTACAAAAAATAACGTCGTCTAGTCGAATGCCGGCTTCGATCACTCGAGTAAAACATTTTACTAATAGAAATAAACTTACAACTTCTACAAGTACCTATCATATACTATTATATAGATAGCTCATACGATCACGATAATCGTAAGGTGGAAGCGTGCCCAAGTCACTGGCCGTGACACACTGAATGGCAATACTGATCCGTTGAACCAAATAGTAGCCATCTTGGATCGCATATCGCTTGAGTCAGAAAACGGCTGAGTGCTTAAGTGAAAAACTAGTGGGTGATAAGTTGGCCGCACCCCGACTACTTTCAATTCCTCTCGCTCTCCGCTCGTCAACATCTCACTTATTTACGAGGGTCTCTAACGACTGCAGATGGTAGCTTAAGGAAACACTACCTTTTCACCAAAATAAAATTACGGTATTATTTTTTATACAAAAATCATAGCAACACACGTCAGGAACATACCACCAACAATACGACACAAAGTTTAACTGAGTTTAAGCATGCCCTTTACACGTTGCTCATTGAAAAAGCATACTACTCCGGTGATGATTTTCTGCAGGACAAAAACTTATAGAATTTGGCTGTAATTTTAACTTTATATTCAATTTGTTTAAGCCGGTTGGTAGGAACTAGAGATACCTTGTGATCTGGTAGTACAGATGGTGGTATACAAGAAATATGTACGTGTACGATGGTACGGAACCATTCGTGTCCGAATTCAACTCGCCTTGACCGGTTTTATTTAAATGTTATATAATTTTGTTTATATGATCTAATTTTATTAACAGAAATATTTACAAATACTAGTATAAATTTTGCAAAATACAAAACAATTATAATATCTTTAAAATTAAATATTGAAGTACTGTTATAATGTATTCATAATAATTATTATTTGCATGTCATGACAAATGACGTAATCAAATTTAAACAACTGTAACTATGTACACCTACCATGTTCAGAGCAAATAAATGCCTTTATCTCTTATCTTTAGAAACGGTCGGGCCATCTCAAATCTGTTACATACGGTCTATAGATAGCTCACCTGATCTAGATCGTTAAAAGGTAAGCAGATACTTAGGTATCTGTTTAAAGTATTGCTACGCATTGACGTAGCTCTTAACGTACCGCTACGTCGTAGCATCGCGGCTTCGCAGCGCGCACCAGCTGTGTGCAAATTGCTTAGACTCGATAATGACGTATTCAATTTGTGGGGATTTGTAACTTGGAGTTTACAGCCGTTGAAATATAGAGACTGATTTAATAATTCAATATTTCGTCGCATAAAATGTTCCACTGCAGCTTAAGCTTCTGTTTATTCTTTTTACATAGAAATAGGTACTTCTCTGCTGGACCGGGAGTAAAGAAAAAACATAGAATGAGATACAATAAGCAAGTATTCCCAAGGAGGGTTGACGTCAGGCAGGCGGCCGGTCATAAAACACCAGCCAAAACTCTTGCAGTATGATCCAAGGATCATGCTGTGCCGACCCCACATAGAGTGGGATAAGAGCAGGAAGATGATGACATAGAAATAGGTATTGTACCTGATACCTACTCGAAACACCGACACACTACACGGAAACATCGATAGTCACCACTCCGTCTAATCATAGTTTTACTAGCTTCCGCCTGGTGTTTCACTCGCGTTACTTAAATAAAAAGTAGAT
The DNA here is from genome assembly GCA_949320045.1 of Scotopteryx bipunctaria. NCBI lineage: Eukaryota > Metazoa > Arthropoda > Insecta > Lepidoptera > Geometridae > Scotopteryx > Scotopteryx bipunctaria. The sequence goes on from OX439440.1 coordinate 4,077,295, forward strand.
TATGTTATTATTTCAGTCCGCGAACTATGTTGATTCAAATCTGTTAAGGAATTCGTGGGAACAAACACACTTTGGCATTCAAAACGGGTGTCCCAATAAGGCCGTCTATTTTGAATTTGGCCTTATTTGTTATGTCAGTTATCGAACATCAAAAGGTCCAACGCTTGCCATCATATTGGCCATCAGTCACAAGGGGGCCATTTATCGGATAATGTGTTCCATATATAACATCCATGTTTACGCTCTTTATTAAAATAAAAACATCAGAACTTTCAAATAAACCATCATCTTCCTGCCTTATCCCACTCTATGTGGGGTCGGCGGCACAGCATGATCCTTGGACCGTGCTGTAAGAGTTTTGGCTAAGGTGTTTTATGACCGGCCGCCTGCCTGACGTCAACCCTCCTTGGGAATACTTGCTTATTGTATCTCATCATGTTGGAGGATACTATCCCTTAGTCGACTTTTACGACATGCTCGGGGAGAGAAGCAGCTGGACACATTCTATGTTTTTTCTTTACTTCCAGTCCAGCAGAGAAGTGGAGAAACTTTACTTTCAAATAAACACTGCGTTTAATTTTACAATTTTCAAAAAAATCTGTCTTATGTTACATCGGTTAATATTAGTGTGTTTACTTTTGAAGTTATGAAAAACAACAAGAAAGCAGGAATCGTTCTAAAAAGTAATCTAAAATTATTGCATTACAAAATGTCATATTACGGGATATGTACGTGTAAAACACGTTGATACGGATAATCCGCGAGAGACATAACCGAGATTGCATTACGGCAATAAGTCCGCCTGAGCTCGATAAACAGGGCCTTAATCCCACGTTTTTTTCACACGTCGACCCCCTCGGCGCGCCTTTGGCAAAACTAATAAAGAAACCATCTAGCAGCCAGCTGAAGCTTGAAATGTATTTTTTATATAATTTACCGCGAATTGATTGTGAGACACATCTGAAACCCTCTCTGCTACAGTGGTCACGGATCCTTCTGTCAATTACTCTTTCTGAAGTGTCTTGAAAAAAACATTTTATGCTTTGTAACTGGTATTGGTTTCCTAATCTATTTACCATAAATACTAAATAGTAATTGCCAAATAAAAACCACTCAAGTGCGAGTCGAATTTGCACACGAAGGGTTACGTACCATCGTACATGTACATAAATATTTCTTGTATGGGCCTCCCTTTTATTTATATTATTTGTTGTTACAGCGGCAATAGAAACACACACTGTGAACATTGCAACTCTCTACCTATTACGGTTCATGAGATACAGCCCGCTGACAAACGGATGGACGGACGGACGGCTTCGGGTCACCAGTCCAAGAGCCGTGAAATCAACGGATTAAACCGAATACGGATGCAGCGACTATTGTAAGAAGCCGCTGACCGAACGTACGCAGTGAGCGCATATTATCTACCATAGCTTAGAATATATCAGACATATACATTGTACCTACCTCTATTAGCACAACTTATTGCACCGCAGACACCAGTAAAGACACATCCAACATCATGAAAGTCTATCATTATACGCATCCAGAGAATAATCAAACTTCCTATAGGTATAACACTATCGTATAAATAAAAAGTACGTAAGTTCAAAAACTAAAATCTGAATACTGAAAAGGTATGAAACAAAAAATATTCTCATCTGAAATTGTTATCTAGTCAGAGGTTAGACGTTGTCATAATGCCACTTTGCTCTAAAGCTTATGATCGCTTATTACTGTTGTTTTGTTATAGTTGGTGGCATACGACAACGGCTATTCTCTGACTAATACATAACATTATCAGATGAGAATATTATCTTGTTTGTAGGTAGGGTATTAGTTTATGAACTTACTTTTTATTTAAATTACTAGCAGCCGCCCGCGGCTTCGCTCACGCGGTACCCAGATAAAAAGTACCCTATGTCCCATTCCAGCACACGTAGGTACCTACTATCCTCATTATTCATTATAATATAGTGTACGCTAAACGATGACTAAAGTATTGCCATCTCTTACCATTTCATAATGACAAACAGTGACAGGGCTAACTTTAAGCAATGGCTAACTTTTGCGAACGAATATGAATAATAGGGTATGTAAGTATATTCCGTAGTTTTTGCGTGAAAGAGTAACAAACATACCTAAATCTAAAAATTAAGAAATTTCGGTGAATTTAGTAAAAATCTAGTCATAGTCTAGTAATAGCAGCTAGTATCTAATCTAGTAATAGCAGCGACATCTAGTTTTCAGACGTAGAATTACGTCAGAACTCCATGAATAATCAAGATTGGAAACTTATTAGACCAGTAATAATTTATGCTTCCTTTCACAGGTAATTTGACATTGACAGTTCCTTTTCCATATGTTTTGTATCATCTATTACTAATCTTTGGTATCATCGCTGTCATTATGTCAAAATAAAAGTATTCTATTTTTCATGAAAAACATGCTAAAAATAAAGAATTTACAGGTAATTATGACATCAACTAAATGAGAAAAATCGGCTCTTTAATTTGATATAGGTTATGTGCAGTTTTAGACCAAAAATTGATTCCAGGTTTTCATCCCTTTTCACCCCTTTAGAGGTTGAATTTTGAAAAATCCCTTCTTAGTACACCCCTACGTACCAAGGTTTACCTACACTGAAAATTTCAAGTCTCTGCGTCCAGCGGTTTAGGCTGTGCGTTGTCTGTCAGTCAGTCAGTCAGTCAGTCAGTCAGTCAGTCAGTCAGTCAGGACAAAGATTCTTATAGTATAAGATTTTGGGATTATAATTTTGTGATAATGTTTTTGCAGAGACGTTTTTGATATTCTTTTTTAGGTTTTTTTTGTTTTACATTTTACCTAGGTATACCATACTTATCGGATATACTTATTGGGTGCATGCAAGCAAACCCACGCGCAACAGCGAATAATATAAATAATTTTGAAAGCTTTGATTAAGTTTTAAAGGTAATTAGCGCAAAAAAATGTTTAGTTCATGACTTTATGAGCCCTAGAATGCGCCATACGATGCAAATTATGGTTTGTAGTTTAGAAGTTATGAGGGAACAGATGACCATACATCAGGTTTAAAAGATATTTATTTCCCATAAGAATTTACATTCACTTATACATGAGAAAACTTAAATTTAGATTTTATAGTGGGCTTATAAATTAATTACAGTTAGGTAGACTAATTACAGTTAGGAAGAATAACTAACGTAGTACAGTACTAATAATAAATAACTAACATAGGTTAATGTAATTTAACAAAACAAAAAAAAAGTAATGTAGTGGGTAGGTTTGTAAAACATCACAAGACAAAACCGAGCGCAGTTGAAATAACAAAAGCAGTACGGAACAATTTACACAGATCGGCGAGAACTAGATGTGACAATGTTTTAAAACAATATGAGTATGAAATTTGCAAGGAACTAAAGTAGACAATATTAAGGATAGGTATAAGGTTCAGAATCAAATATAAAGTTTATAATATTATGGTCTATAATTTAATAATTGTTTTATACCTACTGTATTTTATAATTGATGTAAGATTTGATCACAAAAATAGATTTTAAGCAATTTTTTGAATAAACTCGTTTTTTTAGCTTCTTTTATTTCGTTAGGTAGTTCGTCGTAAATTTTTGCACTTTCGTAAGTTATATTCTTTTTACCATAGTTAGTCCTTGGTGGACGTAACATTAGTTTATTTGAGTTTCTTAATCGCCTTTTTTGAGCATGTTCGTGTTTTGATTTAAACGTTATACTTGTAGTGTGTATATCTTTCAGTATTATTTTCCTGATTAGTAAGCATGTGTAGTATTTATATGTTGTGTTAATATTCATTAATTTTGTTGCTTTATATAATTTTAAGGTTGGGGTTAGATAATCATAGTTAAATAATCTTTTAATGTGTTTGTTTTGTGATATTTGTAACAGGTCAAGATTAGTTTTAGCTGCTGATCCCCAAATTTCAATTAAGTAATCGATGTGTGGTTTTACTAACGAGTTGTAAATAGTGTATCTAATGTTATGTGGCAGACATCGAACTATGCCACGAAGAGCCCCATTCAATGAAGTTAATTTAGATTTGATTTTCATAATGTGCTGTTTCCAAGTTAAATGGTTATCGAGAATAAGACCGAGGTATCTTTCGCAATCTGATTTATCTATTATAGTGTTGTTAATTATTAGTGGTTCGAAATTAGAAATAACTTTTTTTTTTTTACATACATATGCCATTCAAAATCATAACCCTCTTTTTAGTCGGGTAAAATATATTTCATTAAATATTTATAAGAAATAGCAAATTGTGTATCTGCCAAAAAAATTATGACGCTTTTTGATGATTAGATATCATCATCCGTTAGTACTGATGTTGCAGGTGTCCGTGGGCGGCAATAATCACTTACCATCAGGCGTGACCAACGCTTATTCGTTTGTAGCCTCTTCAATAAAAAGTAGTACCTATATTATTGGAAGCGGGCATGAAAGAAGTAACACATACATACATACATACATAAAATCACGCCTGTTTCCCATAGGGGTAGGCAGAGATCACGGATCGCCATTTGCTACGATCCTGACATACTTCTTTTGCTTCCTTCACTCTCATCACATTCCTCATGCATGCTCGTCGGTTTAGGGAAGAACAGAAGTAACACGAGTATTAGTAACGCATGACGTCGTCATGAGCGCAGTCTGGGGTGCAAAACATTACATTATATGACGTACCTACTACCTACTGTTCCTTTTTTATGTGCTAATGAGGAACATTCTTAAAAAACCATTCCATTTCATTTTAAAGCTTTAAAATGCCATTTACTAGATAAACTTCTGGAGCAACAGAAAAACTATTATTTGAATTCATCAGATTGTACCGGCACCAATATCATAATATTAAAACGTTTGGTTAGTATGTGCTTGTAAAACAAATCCTAGCGCGATTTAGGATACCTCAGGAAACAGAAACATGTTTATTTTTAAGAATTTTTACAATATTAGTTTCTATAGGAGTAGTGTACATAGTGTACAAAAGTCTGCCGCCGCGTTTAGAGAGATGGGCATTTCTATGATTACCTGTCGATGAAATCTACACAACATAATTAAAACATAGCCTAGCTCATCAAAAAAGAGATCCTATTGGTCGTACATTTGTTGAAGGAGAATAGGGAGGCCTTTGAACTTTTTTTTTTCATTTACCTATAGATAGTATAGAGACTGAGTTTCAAGCAAATCGCACTGCGCGTTAATACGTTCCCATACAAACGTTTAAATCCCGCCTTAGTGGTTTTGCTATAAAAGGAAGCTACCTTCCAAGTTTCAGCTTTCCAGCTTAAGTAGTTTGACCTGTGCGTTGATTGCAAAAAAAGTTTATTGTTTTATAGACCAGTGACACGATAAGATATGGATACAAATTTACTACAAAAATCAAATAGATGAAGTTTATTTCAGTGATGATTATTATTATTTGAATGATGATAAAATAATTATTATTTCGTCACTAAATCACTGATCAAATATTCAAAAAGATACTAAGTTTTATGAACATCAAATTAATAATAAGTAATTATATTCGAGCGAAACAGTCGCAACTCTAAAGGGTGGTCACGACCGGCTGTCCGCAATTCCACATTGACCACCACACGCAGCAAAAACGTCGGCAAAACGCGCAGCCGTCAGCTGGCCGTCGTCCGCCGCCGCCGCCGCAAACTGCACCGGACACACGCCTCGTTTCATTTTGCTTATTGCGGTAGGCGCACACACAACGCACTCACAACGCACAAACACTTTATTAATGAATGAACTGAATTTTAGTTGAAAATACTTGTCATTTACTTTTTTCAAAAATACATGTTTAAATGTGTATAAAAGGATAGTTCCATTGATACCTAATCATTTTGTAAGTGTAGGTATAAATATGATTACAGTAAGTTTCGAATTAGAAATAGTTAGGTAACTTAGGTAAAGCGACGAAACAAAATGAAAAGAATAAAATTGTAAGTGAATCCTGAGCAATTTTCTGTTCTGCAGGGGTTCTCTTTATTCTCACCGAGATTGCATTACACTTCGTGAAACTGCTGCCTCAAAGCCTTTACAGAACACTGTTTTTATTTAATGGCACTTGTACCTTGGTAATTACAGTTGGTTTTACGGAAACTGAGCATCTTTGAAGAGGACCCCTGAGCATACCCTACAGATAGACTAGATGATGGAGTTTGTGTTTGATTTGAGTAAGGGTGTAATTAGCTGCAGTATTTAGGGGACCTAATGTTTGATCTTTTGACGAGGTAACTACACAAATCGTTATATTTACCTATGAAATTTTATTTGAATGCTACTTGTATTTTTTTACAATTACGGAAGGCCCTCAATCATCCCCAAAAAGTGCAGATAATTTTTTTTTCTCGCAAAATAAAAGCGGCAAGCAAGTACATGGTCAATCAGATCACGTAAAAGGTTTCTCTGTCCAAATTAATTTGCGAGTATCTGTAGAGCGAGATTCAATTATGTCGTACGGAGCAGTCAGCGTGGATAGATGGGGAAAAACGGGGAAAAATGTCGCCATTAGATCGTGTTGATAAGTGGATGACTGTTCGCATGGTTTCGCGTCAAAGGGCGCTGGGCAGCGAGGCGCGAAGGCCCGCGCGCCCAAAGCCACGTCTTTGCAATGTTCACATGTCGATCTACAAAAAGCTTGTACCTAAACATTCCCGTAAGTGTCAAAGGATGTCAATATTTTTTGTAAAGGTCATCACGTTTGATTTTGATGACATTGAGTGTGATTTACCTATGGATAAGGTAAAGATTACTCATCTAAAGCACGTTCAGATAATAACTATTAATAATAGACGATTGAAGCTGACGGCGACGTTCCAGAGATCCGCACTCCGGCAGTAAAGCAAATCCTTTCTAAATTGCGAACTTCACACATCCGACGCGCGCCGATATTTTAAAAGAACGAACACCAAACGACATAAAAAAGATACGAGTTAGAACTTAGTATCCATTTACCGAAATTGGCTTCGTTCAAGATAACAACAGTTTTCGCACCCTCGCCGCTAAATGTACAATTCATACGTGTGTAAACCTACACACATGGAACTCAATATGCACCGTGTGCAGTGATAATACAGCTTAGATTGCGCTGCTCTTTACACTTTAGCGTATGTCATTGCAGATGCTTAGAACGCGTTATCAGATGTTGTCGGACAACGTGCGGTGAGCACCAATTCTTTATCGCTAGTGAAAACTGGAGATAATTTGAGTTTGAAATTGGATTTTGGAAGTTTTAGAAGACGGATTTATTTAAGGTTCATTTACAAAGACAAACTACAACATTAAAAACTTTAAGGTTAATTTAATTTGGTAAAATAATAAGTAATGAAAATAAGCTCAGTTTTCTATCTAAGTTCGCCTACAGATAGAAAACAGAGCTTAGATCACCGACCGTAGGTAAGACCCCCAAAATATACTTATCCTTTGTCCGAGGTAAGCGTCAGCCCTTTGGTCATTGGTCACATCCATCAGCTTCTTGGATAACTCTTTGAAAAGAAGCCATGCCTCCTGACCTCAGGGTCCCTGGAAACTTCACAGCAAAAGGCATAAATATGTATAATATATTTTTCTATGTATCCATCACCTATGAATGCATTTTTCCGGCTTTTGATTTTTTGCCACCTGCCACCGCGCCTGCCGTTTTTGAGGTCGCCGTGACGTGAGATATGGCCAGTGTATCAACGCAAGTTACGTCCCGCACCAATGGCTTTCCACGACTCCAAGGGATCAAAGACCTTTTACCATCGTCATGTGCGATATCGTTCGGCTCCAGAATAGCCGGTACGTTGACTGTCATGATAATACATACAGGGTTTGAACTTTACAGTCTAATATTATAATGTTGACTTTGATCTATCTATCCACCTAGTCGTGGCACTAGTTCTTTCGAACCAGTGTGGATTTTGTTGATTGTGAAAGAATTGTAAGGCTACTTTTGTCCAATTGACTTATTTTCGAACTTTTTAAGTTCTACGACATGCCGGTTTCCTCACTATGTTTTCCTGAAGCAAGTAATTTCTAAAAGTAATCAGTAATTAGCTAAAAGAGTAGTAAGAAGTAAGTAATTTTTTCGCACAGAACAATCCACTGGTACGTGACTGGATTTGAATCCGCGACCACTAGACTGCCAGTGCGTAGGTTACTTTGAATAAAACACGGTACCAAATCTCAACCTAAAATTCTACGGTAAGGCACCTGCCCAATTTATTTTTGTAGGTAGGATCCCAGAATCCAATTTCGCCAGTAAGAGATGGGTGACTTTCGACTTTGTGCATTAACCCCTCACCGTCGACCGCAGAATACACAGCAGTAGCGACGTAGCATCTCATATCGTTGTGCATGCGATTACACGGATGAACGAACAAAGAAAACTATCCCAGCTTTGTGGAAATTCTTCGCGATATTGCTTTTAGAAAGAAAATGGAATGGGAGAATTGAATTAGAGTCATGAGCCTGAATTAGTGAAAGGCACAACAATCAAAATCATCTGATAGTAGGTACGATTTCAATGCATTAAAATAGTAAAAACGGCTAAAAAGTTATGCCAAACTGTAGTAGAATACAGAAGAACGCATTTTTTATTCTGTATATTTTGAATTAATAAGGACAGAAAATTCGTTAATTGGTAAAATAAATATTTTAGAGTTTTTTTAATGATTTTTTTAAAGCCGTAACATTATTTTGAATGTAGTTAAATGTGGGTAATTCCTATTATCTACTATAGTCCTACTATAGTATTGTCAGTACAAAAAATACAAATCAGTTGTCTGTGGAGTTAACTGTACTTTTATCGCGTAGTATAATTCAATATACAAAATGTTATCGGAAAGGGTAGCGATACAAGCGCATAAAGAGTGAGAAACGACTATAAACGAGTTTTTCCTTACGGTACGATTGCACCAAATCCGTTATCGGCCGACGTATGGTCGGACGTCGTCGACCGAACTCGGCCGATCGAATCAAACCAAAGCTAAAAGATGGCTTACACTATTACAACCGACATTGTCCGTTCAATTCCATCGACATTTTACCGGCCGAGTTTGGTCGACGACGTCCGGCCATACTTCGGCCGATAACTGATTTGGTGTAATCGTACCGTTACAATACTTTTATATCCCGCCCTCGCCCATTCACCCGCCTATAACTGTCATCTTGTCAAACTATAACATGGCAAATCCCTACATTTCCATACTGCCATATTTTACGGCTCAACAGAGAAAATAAATAAGAATGATATTATGAATAGTGAGCATTTCTCGATCCTAAATCGAAAGGAATTTACATATCAGTTGTTGACGTGGAAATCCCCGTAAGATTCTAAGTTCTGGGGTGCAATATCAAATGTCCCGATAAATTAAGACGAAACTTAGGCCTACCTACTACTTATATTATTATTGTGGGCTCAGATCAACTAAATTAGATCTGAGATTGTAGGATAAATTGTTATTTCTGAGTAGCTACAGATAGACAACAGGTTTACATGATTTCTTCAAGACTTCCTGTAAAGAAGAAACATTACTTCTAATTTAGTAGATAAGCTATGGTTCAACTTTGCATAAAAAAATTAATGTCAGCGGGGCAGCTCATCAATTTAGCGACGCGTTCATCGCGACGCTATTTGACCAAGTCGAAGCTGTTGGTAGCTCGTTCAATCAGAATCAATGACGGCAAATCAAAAATATACAACGCAACGAGGACGGTTCATTTCCTATTATTTACTTAGTCTACTAACCGGATACTTAATATACAATTGTAGGGAAAAACATGGAATACCTACGTATAAATAAAATGAAAATCTAACAGACAAACATACAGTTAATAATAAACATTTTAATCAAAATCAGTGAATCAGCCATAAAGCGATTAAATACATTTAGTAGTGGTATGGTAAACTAGACTGAGAAAAAGAGAAGCCAGTTTATAGGTCCTCACGGATAAAAATAAAATAAAAAATAACAAGTGCGTAAGCACACGCTTAATTACAAGAAAGGTAGTAAGTAGTAGGTAGGCTAGTTGCTACCTGATGTGATACCCATCAACAAAGTGACAATGTACCTACAATTAACAAAGTACAATAAAGTGTTTACAAAAGATTAAACAAAAAGAAAAAAAAAATCATTCACGTACCTACATATAATACACTAGCAGCCGCCCGCGGCTTCGCTCACGCGGTACCCAGATAAAAAGTACCATAGGTCCCATTCCAGCACACGTAAGTACCTACTAAGCACAATAAAGTCGAGCAGTTCAACTACTGCCCTGCTCTAAGACCACATAGTAACCCACCTGCAGTGTTAACAGTCCAAAATATTATCGCAACAATTTTTTTTAGACGCTAATGAATCTAGTGTAATTTTGACATTGACAGTTCCTTTTCCATATGTTTTGTATCATCTATTACTAATCTGTGGTATCATCGCTGTCATTTATGTCAAAATAAAAGTATTCTATTTTTCATGAAAAACATGCCAAAAATAAAGAATTTATAGGTAATTATGACATCAACTAAATGAGAAAAATCGGCTCTTTAATTTGATATAGGTTATATGCAGTTTTTGACCAAAAATTGATTCCAGGTTTTCATCCCTTTTCACCCCTTTAGAGGTTGATTTTGAAAAAACCCTTCTTAGTATACCCCTACGTACCAAGGTTTACCTACACTGAAAATTTCAAGTGTCTACGTCCAGCGGTTTAGGCTGTGCGTTGTCTGTCAGTCAGTCAGTCAGTCAGTCAGTCAGTCAGTCAGTCAGGACAAAGATTCTTATAATATAAGAAAATACGTACTTACCTACCATCTAGCTAAGCTAATTAAAGAAGTCAGCGCTCAGCAGTCGCCGTGCCGAGCTCACACTCATGCAAAACAAATGCATTGTCTTCTTATCTTTGCAATGTAATTGAATTTATTACTCGCTCTATACATGAATGAATTCTGTCTATAATTTGTATTAACAAAAGGGATATAAATGAGGGGGTTAAATCTTCTACGTATAAGGGGAACATTTAAATTAATTTTGTCATAAATAAATAAAAAATATTAAGTGCGTAACAAAAAGCTTTAGTTCATATCCACTTCTGTATTGTTGACTACCTAGCCTAATTCAATTAATTAAAACCACAAATATACTGACATGTGCTTTAATTCAGCAAAATACATCAACATACCGAAAATTATAAAATTAGCATCATTCCATTTTCATATATTTTTCAAGAACTCCTGACATTCTTTTGTTTTTCTCACAGTTTGAAATTGGAACAAGACCGAGGAGGCCACCAAGATTCTACCAGAGGCGGCATGTATGAGAATAATGAAGTAACTATTACATAATCTATGACAATGCGTAAAGAAAGAGTTACAATGCAATATTAGTACCTACATCTTAGCTATAGGTATAACCTAATGTAGGTAACATAAATTTCGTAGTGGACATTTCAGCTCATGGGCTGAGTGAGGTGTGGGCTAAGTTGACCATAGAATCATATTTTGTATACTGTATTAGTTGTGAGTTTCTTTTTGTTAAAAATAATATTATCTACGTTAACATGTGTAGACTACCTAGTCTAATTTAATCAATTAAAACCACAAATTACTCACATGTGGTTTTATTCAGCAAAATACAGAAAATTATAAAATTAGCATCTTTCCATTTTCATATCGTTTTCAAGAACTCCTGACATTCTTTTGTTTTCCTCACAGTTTAAAATTGGAACAAGACCGAGGAGGTTTTAGTTATTCTACCGATTTCTACCAAAGAGGCGGCATTTATGAAAATACTCAAGTTACTATTACATAATCTATGACAATATTGGCTATAGGTATAACCTAATGTAGTTATCCATGATATCCTTTCCTATCACCTTATTAACTAGGTATATCTACTTTTCACGCTGTTAAACATTTATATTTAAAAATTTAATAAAGCAGACAGAATTGGCACTGGTGTACGTTTCAGAATCGCGTTTTTCGGAATGGCGTTTGGGTGGAGAGTTTTCAGCTGGGCGGAGTCAATGAGAAAAATTCCGCCTTTTAGACACGCCCCCATTCCAACTCTCAACTTCAACATTATCGTTCCATGTCGAGGTTATTGCGAGTATGTGTGGGTAAGCATAAGTACCCAATGAATGTTCAGCTTCCGCTCAAATGGACAATCTGTCTGCATATTCTGTTTAAACGGAATTCCGAATTACTTTCTCTCCTCTGTGTGTACGTATAAATAATAGCATATGTTCTTCCAGGATCAGCATATTCTAAGTTTCAAATCTGTTCAGCCTTTACGCCGAGATTGAGGCACTTTGAGGCACAAACATACCATGACAGTTCCTTGTCAATACATTTATGAAAACTTTATGTGCATTCATAAAAATGTTAGTTAGTGTAAGAAAAAAATCATTAAGTTAATACTAAAGTAAGTACGTTCGTATGAGCAAGTGGCCAACTCTTGTGACGGAGGTTTTGGGCCGCCTAAAGGCCTCCGTCATGGCTTAACAACATAAAAGCCGAGACTGACAATTTAACGTGCCCTCCGAAGCATGTAAGCACTCAGCTCGTAATGCAACTTGCGGTCACCCACCCTAATTGTGGCCGCGCACAACGTTTCATAACTTCAACGATCAATAAGCAAGCTACACCACGAGCGCTTCTGTCTTAAGTTAATACTGGAAGTAAAAATAAACTCGCTGTACCCACGATTAGGCTAGATAAAGTTAACAAATCATTTAAAGGGCAATGTGTACGCTCCTATAACAACGTCACAAGCTAGATGACAAATCTATATATAGAAAGGAAGAATCTATATAAAGGAAATTGTTTAAAAAGCTTATTACCAAATACCAGCTTACATAGAAGACAAAAAAGCTTGGGACTAATAATGCTATGTATGATATGTATGATATGATAAGAATAATGCTCTAACTCGTTTTATAAACTAGATTGTAAAGTGATTATTTTCCAAAAAAATAGCCTATCTTCCACGCTTGGTCGCGTTACGAACAGGCGTAAATTCAACGTAGACTTGAGACGATATCATGTGACCTTAAAAATCCTATGAAATAAAGTATATTGAACTTTGAAACAACAAATAAACAAAAATACCAAATACTATTTGCCTATTCGTTACCTATTTTTTTCCATTTTGGGATCGTTTTACAGGATAAAAAGTGGCCTTTGTCCTTCCCCGGGATGGAATCTGTCTCATTGCCAAATTTCATCTAAATCTGTTTAGGCAATTTAAGCTTGAAAAGGGTGCAGACAAACAGACATACAGAGTTATCTGTATACTTTTGTATTTATAGTATTAGTATAAATAAAAAATAAATATTTGTGGGCATTTCACATAGCGCCATTTAGCCCAAAACTCAGCAAAGCTTCTATTATGGGCACCGGATGACTGATAAAATAGATTAGTAACTATGGATAAAAAAAAACTTGTCGCGAGAATTATTGCGAATGTCTCAAGGGCCGATGTTATGAGGTAGTTGGAATGCGGCCGTCGTGCGGAGCGGTTGAGTGTGCGAGGTGAGCCGAAAAATATTTCGTAAATATCGGGATATTACACCATCTATATACAAGACAAGAATACAATGTTGCCTATAAAATAGGTTACTATGGTGAATTTTTCCGAGAATACTTTTTGTTTGATATCTTTTGAACTCGAGACTCGATGGCTGCGATTTTTTTTTAATGGTAATTTGGTATACCTTCCGAGGGTATACCGAACATGCTATTTGTTCTTTGGAACATTTCACTCTCAGAACAACAAATACATTTAATGTATTTATTGTTTCACTAATTGTTTCAAAATGGATTTCACTAGTCCATTTTTAAAATACAATTCAAGGAGGTCAGGTTTTACATTTAAAAAAATTAAATAGTTTTAATTTAATCTGATGTAATCTATGAAAAATAGTTTGTCATTGTCAAAATTGGTTTTGTTGAGCGACGGATTTTTATTGTTGTTTATTGTTTTATCGTGGTATCTGAATTAAAATGTGATTTCAATAACATGAATATTCAAACCATTGAAACATTCCAGGTAAATTAAAGATAGTCATAGAAGGACGCTTTATACGAACAAATTCTAAATCGCATTTTGCACCACCGTAGTAAAAACGTGTATAAAAAAACACAAATGACTGAACAAATACCTATGTGGATGAAAAGGTTGTTAGACCAAGATGTGTTAGAAGGTAAGCTTATAAATACATACATATTAACACGCCCGTATCCCTAATGGGGTGGGCAGAGCCACAAGTAATCACCTATAGCAAAATGTAATTTTTTCTCTGTCCTATGCTCTGTCTTTTCAATTTCTCGTTTCTGTATTCATTATTGTATGTTGTCAATAATTTTTTTTACCCATCTTTCTTCTAGTCATAAGAAAACTTGCAGCCACTCCTGATTCAAAGTCCCTAGCTCATACGAACATACATACATACAAGAGTAGTAACATTAATCTTGCACAATTTTATTGATAATTTCAGAAAAGGAAGAGTCGGAAGTCTTCTTACATGTATTAGACCCAGATGACCGCAGCTTAGTATGGTGGCTGTGCACAAGGTTCCCATATATTTCGGAAGGCGTGGCCGGCCAAGCGTGCAATCTTTTTGAGCGATACATAGCAAAGAAATTCATGCTTTATTCATCTGTACCACGACGTAAGTACCTATGACTTAGTTACCGAGTTACGCGGCGGTTTTGATCGACACTTCTTCTTTAAGAGGGTGAAGCCTTCCTTGTGCGAAACCCTTTGCGAGACACCGTTGGGTTCCGTTGTTGGCGCCGGTCTTGTTCGCCGTGAGCCAGTGCATAATGGCGCGGTGGCTGAGGCTGGAGGGTCACCTGCGCGTAACTCTTCTGTTAGCGAGCCGCAGGGAGCAGGAGAAGGCGCAGCAGTCACAGGTTGCGGATTTGACGGCCCAGGAGCCAAGGTCATTGACTCCCAGCGGTCATTCGCCTGCGAAACGGAGTCAAGTGTCGCGTTGTCCATTCTGCTGACCAGATTTGACATTCTATTCTATACATTATTCGCTGACTGCAGTAAATAGACGGCGTTGCAATTTTATTGCGCAATGCCGCAAGTTCGGTTTTCAATTCGGAGACTGTTCTCTCCGAATCCTCTAATTTGGCACACATGCTGGTGACGTCAGCCTTGAGCATCATGATATCCTTTTCTTGGGGCAGATCACGAGCTACGATCAGTTACTACGAGCTATGATCAGTTTCTAGGAACACCCTGAAGATGTCTTCGATGTCTCGCTGGCCGCGTCCATCCCGTTACCTCGTCACAATGGTGGATGGTGGTCACGGCAGTCTCTGAAAGCACCGTCTTCGCGTCGAGGATTTCCGTCTCCGTGAAACTGGATGTTAGGATCTAGGTCAGGCTGACCTGATCCATGGTGTCCAGCTTGCATTGGATGAAAGCAAGAGCCTCTTGAATAATAATCGTATCCGAGCGTTTGGGGTTTGCCATTTGTTTATGTCGCGTTAACTTGGCAAACTTAAACATAGGCCAACATTGAGTCAGCTACTGCTGAGCAACCGTTTAAGTACGAATGTGGTTAGATACTAATGTGTAAATACTTGTGTAGTATATTAAGGTTTCTCTGTAAGTAATTTATTAGTAAACATTTTGAGAAATAAATAATCTTTAACCGCAACCGTAACCATATCATCTGAACTACATACACAACACAACCTAATTTTCTGTATTGGTTGTTTTTTCGTAAAAGCGTGATTGAGGCACATATCTCCGAACTTCCTCATACACTTTCCTATTTATAACACTAGTACCCATAGGGCCGACTTCCGCTTCTGACCTTCACGACGTTATCGATCTTAACCTCATTGAGATATGTACATTAACCCTCGAATACTCAAAAGCGACTCAGAGTTGAGCAAGTTTCAAGTCACGGTTTTTTTGACAGTTTTTGATGAAAATCTGTCAAAAACTCGTCACTTGAAACGTGCTCAACTCTGAGATGCGTTTGAGTATTCGGGGGTAAGCCTTGACAACCTCGGAGGCGTGGTGAGCGAGTGCATGGCTAATACGAGTTCGATTCCTGCTGAGAGAGAAATGTTTGCATGTTTTGCAAATATCTCTTACAGCTCTGGGTGTTGTAATATTATGTACTACATGCGCGGCTTCGCTCGCCAAGTTAACATACAAGAAACCACTCATGGCTATTTATTTAAGGATTTATCCATTAACAAATATTGATTAAACTGAGTTGGAGCATTATCCCAAGCTCTTTTGTTTTTTAGATTATCAAATAATAACAAGTTTTTTATTAGTTTACTTTTAGCAGTGTATTAGATCGCATTGTGCCATCATATAAGAGATTTTTTTTGTAGCCATGAGCGAATGGCTTGAGTTCAAGGAGATTATGGCGCAACAAGTGCCACTGATGGTGTGCGTTTGCATCGCCCTCACCACTAAGATGATGAGCACTGAACGCCAGTTACCACCTGATATCATCCGCGATGTACTCGCGCAAACAGACACAGAGCTAACGCTAAAGCAAGTCAATGCGATGGAGATGGATGTCTTCTCTTGTCTTGGTAAGTAACAGACTGGACCTTCTGGCTTCGCGGTACCTGGATAACATTTATACTATTAATAGAATAGAAAGCATTTATTCGACCACCACAGAAATGACATAAATAGACAGAATTACTCTAAACACATTATACTAGAGAAAATAAAAAGAAATATCTACACAACTTATAAAAGGAAAGATAACAAGAAAAAAAACTAAACAAAACAAAACATAACTTCTACTTGTGGTGCCAAAAGGGTCTCAGCTCAGATGCTGCTGCAAGTTGCCAAGCCGCAGCGCTGGTATTCTGCTGAGACCAGTGTTGGATATCGAGAGTCAAAGTAGCCGTTACAAAGATAACACACAAAACAAATAGACACGGGTAGGTAGGTTAGGTACATATTGTTATAATATAAACTAATACTAAAGTAACAGGGACTTTAGGCAAAAACATTACGATATAGAAACTATTGATACACCATATCCATCTTAGGACTTTAAATCAGATGTGGCTGCAAGTTTTATTATGATAACTTGTTGCCCACCCCATTAAGGATACTAGCGTAATAATATCTATGCATGTATGTGATATTCCAGGTCACAAACTAAGTGAGTCCTAAGTATAGATAACGCATAATATTCCTTTCGCTACAGATTCACGATTCCAATCACGCGTGCTTCACATGCAATAGGTATTTCTATTTTTGGTTTTTACGATTTTTTTTACATTATCAAATGTGATATAGGTAACACATAAATACATCCCATAAAGCAGTACACAAAAAACAAAGCGATTCATAAAGAACGACCGAGCTTGCTACAGCAGCAAAAAGGCCTGGACTCATTATGATATGCCTTGCCACTGGAAGGTAGTGAGTCTTTGTATTGTTTTACCTTCAGCTACTTAAATATTACCTTCAGCCAATTTCATTTTTAACTAGAGGAGTGCTACGCGTTGAGATTTTTTAATACAAACTTCATATTCCCGCTGCGTCCTCTAGAAGTTAAATTTTGGAAATTCCTTTCTTAGTGCACCTACACACCTAAGGAATTCATCCTCTATAACACCTCAATTCACTATAACAGAAGTTTCATGCTTCTAGGAATTATGCTTTAGGTAGCGCTGTAGTCTTCGTGTCACGGTGACAGGTGATCAGCCACGGGAACCTCTTTTGCGAAAAGAACTCTAGGTTGTGCGTAGACTGTCAGTCAGTAACGTAAAAGTAACATACATAATATTGAGTTTTGTTTCAGGGTTTCATATCCCGATGTTCACGAATGTCGAGAAGGCGCTGATGATAGGTGCAGACGTGGGGTTTTCGGGCCCGGTACTTAAAGCCACCGCGGTGGTCACGGACATGGCCGAGTACTACCGTGCCGTTATACAGGAAGAGGTCATTGACATCGCCTACGCGCTCCGCAAAGATAACACATTAGACCGACAAGGTGAGTTTCAAACGCCTTGGACATAAATCCGGTCGAAGCCGCGGGTAGTTCCCATATGTTCTATGGATCATGTCATCATCGGACAGAATAAGATATATTTTTCTTTTTTTGTACCATGGAACTTGTAATACTTTTTCTCAAATTGTTCTATAGGACAAGGTCAATAAGACCTCTTTACGATTGTCTTATCATACTTGCTACGAATATCTATTCTTTCGATTTTTAGGATTCTTTTGTAGGATTATTTTACCCAGACTGGTATTTGATCAATGGTATGACAGAATAATTGTCATTATCAGAGTAATTTAGCTTCTCATAGAAGATTTTGGAAAAATCTCATTCCCATTTTGTTCTATGGCATGAAACTCGGGTGAAAAGCTAGTATGTAGTTCTATGGAAAAAATAGGGAAGAAAATGTGTCATTTTGTCCGATGACGTCATGTTCTATAGAACAAATGGGAACTACTCGTAGCTGCCACTCCTGTGTAGGCCTTAAAAGTCACGAACGAAGGTGTCTAGCGTTCTTAAATCATCGTTCGTAGATGTTACAGGCTATGACTGATTGACACACACACGTTTTTCATTTTTACTACCGCTAAACCGCGCGGGCAGAACGGGTGAGCATTAGCTACGCCTAAATTGTTGTAACGAAAAGAGTTTCTCTGCTGGACTGGAAGTAAAGAAAAAGCATAGAATGCGTCCAGCTGCTTCTCTTCCCGAGCATGTCGTAAAAGTCGACAAAGGGATGGACCTCTCAAAAATGATGTATGTATGTATGTTCGTATGAGCTAGTGGCCAACTCTTGTGACGAAGTTTTTAGGCCGCCTAAGGCCTCCGTCATGGCTTAACGACTTAAAAGCCGGGACCGACGATTTAACGTGCTTAACTTTAACGATCAATCAAGAACGCCTAAGCAAGCTACGCCACGAGCGCTTCAAACATTACTTTTACATTATTTTTATTTCGTGTCAATGGTTCACATGGAGTTATTTATACTATTTTAGAGTAGAACTCTGCCACTTCCACAGCTTTAGGAGTGGCATTGTTCAAATCGTCTCTCTTGAAGGGCATAAGTGACAGCTGAGTAAAGCGATGGACTTATTTATGTATTTAGATAGTAATCGGAGTCAATTACTTTGTAGATATCACGAACATGAGGCACGTACCTCTAGTGGCGGGCTCGGTGTACGCCACCAGTATGCTGTTTAAGAGTACGCTCAACGGCACGGATCCTCTGCCGCGGCTGACGTTCCTCTCACAATGCGCGTGGGCCTACATTAAATGCATCGGTGACGTCATCTGCAGGAAAATTATCAATGAATGCGAGATCTCGCTCGAGAAGGCAAAAACAAGTGCCAAAGAAGAGGAGCAGTAAAGTATTAGAAAAAGGTATACTTTGGCTGATGTACTCATACTCTTATTAACTCTAATAGTTTAGACCAGGGATCCCCAAACTATTTTGGACAAGTGACCCCTTTTCCAAAATGAACTGTTACCTCAGACCCCGATGGCCTAGACCTACTTTTAAGATCAACCCCCTTATTCATAATGGTGCGCTAACTTAAAACAGCTGCGAGTTTTTCATCTTGTACGAACTTGAGACTTTACATTACTACAACAATGCTATTTCCTACAAAAACGCTAATTATTCTTAGTACACGTGACACAACATAAACAATACAGTACCTACCTATCTTGAAAGTTTTAAATAAGAACTTGTGTTAATTTAATAGGGGTCGATTTTTAGACCTCGTTGACCCCCAAAATCAGTTTTCGTTTATGTCGACCCATAGGAAACCGATATCGACCACTTTGGGAATCCCTGGTTTAGACGCTAGAAACCACGAAACGGAGGTTTTTTTTTACCTTTTTATACTTAATGCCTAGTTCGTTCACAATAGTTTTTAAAAATACCGATGGTGGCATTCTGTGTTTATTCGTTCAAGCATTCAGTACATCCCTACGATGAATATTCATGATCTTAGCTTTCCATCGGTATTTAGAAAAAAATTGTAAACGAACTATGCTTTATAAAAAAGTTAAAAACTTCTGTTTCGTGGTCTTTAGAGTCTAAACTTTTAGAATTAATAAGAGTAATGCACCTTTTTGTAAACTACTTTCCCAATTATTTTTTCTACATGAATTCTAAAAACATGTCAAGGGAAACAGTATCTCTTTATATTAAAAGCTTTGTCAACCTAAGAAGTTTGAAGATGTTGTTATAAAAATTGTATACTTATATAGCTAGGTAATATGTATATATATAGGTATATGTAAATACACATACAATAGACAACCATTTTATTTTTATTTTTTTGTTATTCCTAAATGTAAGAACAATAAAGTATATATTTATAATGGTAATAATATATCTGTTAGTGAATTTAAGAGACAAAGACTCATATTCAAGAGCTTGAAATGTGATTCTACACTGTTATTACTGTTAAACCTTTTTCCTTTTTTTTTGTAATAAGTGTTTTTGTTTCCTGTAACAGTTGTTTCTGCAATAAATCTGTTAATTAATAACTCAATAGTGGTTCTGCACTGTTCTATAATTTTCCTTTTTCTTTATTTGTTTCTGTATAATTCAGAACTCAAGCATGATTCAACACTGTTACATAATTTTCCTCTTTTTATTTGTTTCTGTAATGTACTTTGTACTTAATAAAAATACAAATGATATTTAATTTTGTTATTTTGTCAATTTAGTGTGACTGTTCTTCTTTTTCTATGAAAAAACGTGTTGCAATCTGCGATATTCCTTGTAGGATATTAAACACCAAGATGAGTGACACAAGTGCCCAGTTTATTCCGAGTACCATCTATAGCTCCCACCACCATCCATAATTTATTTATTAAAGTGCCCACATGTTTCCTTAAACACTAAACAATCAAAGTTAGGTATTTGAGACCTTTATTTCAATGTTATGCCTGTTGTTGTATTTGGTTGTTAATATCTATCCTACTAATATTATAAATGCGAAAGTTTGTTAGGATGTGAGGATGTGACGATGTTTGTGCCTCAATCACGCCGTAACGGCTTAACGGATTTGAATGAAACTTGGAACATACATAGTAGGTATGTGTGTATTTTCTATGAATGTCTGGTACAGGAAGTCAGAGAAAAGTGTGGGTGCAAATCTTTACCGTAATCTAATACTACATTTTTAGATGTGTATAAATACGTAGGTATTTTATTTTTATTATAATTTAAGTACATACTTAAAAGAATGTGTGTATCTTTTGGTAAAATAAAACGAGAAGCTAATTATAATATTTATTTAATTTTATTCACTATTAATGTATGGCTAAATAACATGAGTGGCGTAGAAATATTTGCAGAACATGCAAACATCTCTACCGCAGCGGGATTCGAACCTGCGCCTCTCGCGTCTCAGTCAAGCACTCGCCCGCCACGCCACCGAGGCCGTCAATTTAATAAATAAATTAATATTTGTTGATATTTCTCACAGCGCCATCTAGCCCCAAATCAATCAAAGCTTGTATGGGAACCAGATGGCTGATGAAATACTTATATACATTTTTTTGTAAATACGTACTTATAATACATAATACTACAACACCTAACCCGGAAGAAATATTTTAAGAACATACAAAAATTTCTCCCGTAGTGGGAATCGAACCCGCGCCTCTTGCGCCTCGGCCGAGCACTCGGTCGCCACTCCACCGAGGTCGTCTTATTGATTACTTATTATCTTGACTGTATGTGCTTATCCGTATTGTATTTAGTCAGTCACAGATATGATGTAACACAAATGTATATGAAATAGTACGCCGATATTAAAAGGGGTCGCTTTGACCGGTGAAGCGAGCAATATGGATGCACTCAGCTGTACCGGTTATGGAGTTTAATATCAATTATAGATTAACTTTAACTTCAATAGTTGGTTTGATGTGCGCTGATTTCGTAGAATATTGAGGGTAGTTTGTTTTATTAATTCAATAGCTGTACCCGCGACTTCGTTCACGATGTCGTTTATAGGGCTTCTGTGTATACAAAGACTGTCTGAATACTGCTTGATAGGCTACTTTTTATCCGGGTACCACGCGAGCGAAGCCGTCGGTGGAAGCTAGTAATGCTATAAATGCGAAAGATTGTGAGGATGTGACGATGTTTGTGCCTCAATCACCCCGTAACGGCTGAACGAATTTGAATGAAACTTGGAATATACGTAGTGTATGTGTTGGAATAACATATAGGTTACTTTTGATTCTGAAAAATATATGTGCGCTATACCAGTACTCTCAAACGGTAAAAGAAAACATCGTGAGGAAACTCGCGGCTTAGTCAGCTCCGCACGTATTGACCATGTCTTTCCTGTGGACAAGGCCGACTAAGCTGAGAGGATGGTATAGGTGCTAAGCCTACTCCATCTTAATTCGTCCCAGGCACTCCAGCGTCCAGTTTGTGAAGGTAAGAAGTTGCCTCCTGACGCTGTATAAATCATCTACTATAGATGGTTAAAGGCCTTAGTTTTTTTTTTACTTTTGAGTCTGGACCACGCGAGTGAAGCCGCGGGCGGAAGCTGGTTGTAATTATAAAGGGGTATTATAGCCATATAGGTAAGAATGTATGTATGTATGTATATTATGACGCCCGAATCTCTAATGGGGTGGGCAGAGCCATAAGTAAGTAGTCTTAAGAAAACTTGCAGCCACTCCTGATTCAAAGCCCCAAGATGGATACGGTGAACCATGGTGACAGGTGATCAGCCCATCGCCCAACTAATAATATAATAACACTCAACAGTCACATACATAGTTACTGATCCCACACTAGGATTCCCTGTGTCGTGGGTATCACAAACTACGAATACCATGGTACCACAACACCCAGACCCGGAAGAAATATTCACAGATCATGCAAACATTTCTTCCGCAGCGGGAATCGAACCCGCACCTCTTGCCTCTCTGCCAAGCACCGAGGCCGTCATCTAGATGATTCATCATGTTGAGGAGGATACTATCCATCAGTCGGCTTTTACGACATGCTCGGGGAGAGAAGCGGCTGGGCGCATTCTGTTTTTTTTTACTCCTAGTCCAGCAGAGAAGTAAGTATGTAGCATGTAGCTCTTATTGTAAATCCAAAACTTTACGAGGATAATGAGTATCTAACCCCCGAATACTTAAACGCATCTCAGAGTTGAGCACGTCTCAAGTGACGACTTTTTGACAGATTTTCATCAAAAACTGTAAAAAACCGTG
Source organism: Scotopteryx bipunctaria (assembly GCA_949320045.1). Lineage (NCBI taxonomy): Eukaryota > Metazoa > Arthropoda > Insecta > Lepidoptera > Geometridae > Scotopteryx > Scotopteryx bipunctaria. Next base: position 4,100,539 of record OX439440.1, read on the forward strand.
ACTTGAGACGTGCTCAACTCTGAGTCGTGCTTGAGTATTCGGGGGTAAGTAAAGTAAATCTACCGCCTATGACGAATGATAACGAAAAGTGAGCTACTTTCAAGCGCTTCAACCCTATCTGCATAAGTTTAATCAGGTCGGTCGAGCCACAGCCGAGAAGCCGCGAATCCGCAGAATGTTAACAACCTAGAAAAAAATATGAATTAACGTCAGACGAGGGTCCGAGGGCAGGGAGGGATCCGCAACAATAGATGCTTTAGGGTGCCCAATAAAAACTTGACAAATGGCATTTCATAATCGCATAGCATTCCGAGCTTCGTGCCGCTCGTCACCTTGATTGTCCTCCCTTGTAAAATATGTCAGACTGAACCAAAATTACCTCACATGCCCCCACTGCGAATGGCGGTTAGGTTTGTTAACCGCAACGGCGCATGTCAAAACCACCGCAGACTAAGGTCAGTCCAGGATTATTGGCTACTTACACGATCTTGGTCTCAATTAAACAGCTCGTTGCACGCATCCTTGTAATGTAATCTAGGATCTGGGGATGACCATTTCAATTAGTTTCATCGTATACTCAGACCAAATAAAAGAATTTAAAAATAGAATTATGCCTTCCTGTGTAGTGAAAAGTTGTAAAAATAGCAGCAAATCACATAAAAAGCCTCACGGAATCACTTTTCACTTGTAAGTAGGTACTTCTTGAATTACTTCTACTATGAATTTTAGGTTATTTGGAACACAAAACCTCAAAACCTCAAAACCAAAGACACACACATAGATAAAAAGGTGGCTTCACTTTTGTTGTTCGCGGCTCGCCGTCTTTTCGTTTATTTGGTCCGAGATCGTATAATAGACAAACGACTACAGAACCTGAAACTAACAAAACCTTCTATCCCTCTAGTTCAGCTGGCCAGATCACTACTTCTACTGGTCACTAGATTCTATAGAACCAGTGTGGTGAAAGGATTTGAAGTACCTTTCGTGCACTTGACACATGTTTTTGAACTTTACGGCATGTTGGTTTCCCCACGATGTTTTCTTTTACCATTTGAGAGTAACTATTACATTACCTTGGGTCAACATAAGCATCATGCGTATCATAAAGTAGCTGTCTCTACTATTATTACGTACTACTAAAGAATGCCCTAATAAGGGGTAAGATATTGTGCGTAGTCACCCGCAGCTCCCCCGCGCCGTTATTAAAAATAATTTCTCATTTTTATTGCCCCCTCAAGTCTAGTGGTGTAATAAATGATTACGGTGGTTTAGCTAGTAATGATTTATAGAACATTTTTGGTTCAGGAATGCCGTGATTCTGTACAGAATGAATCTGTTTGTGGGGATGCTGCTGATAAGGTGATATGTTTGATGAATCCATACATACTTATACTAAGGCCTTTAACCATCATAGTAGATGATTTATACAGCGTCAGGAGGCAACTTTTTACCTTCACAAACGAGACGCTGTAGTGCCCGGAATGAATTTAGATGGAGTACGCTTGCCCAGCACCTATACCATCCTCTCAGCTTAGTCGGCCTTGTCCACAGGAAAGACATGGTCAATACGTGCGGAGCTGACTAAGCCGCGGGTTTCCTCACGATGTTTTCCTTCACCGTTTAAGAGCGCACATAATTTTTTCGCACAGAAAAATCGGTAAAATATTTATTACATACACCTAATGTATCGTATAGATAAAATGATTATCAGTCTCATTCCTGGAGGGCTGGGCACCTAGATCGCAAATTTTTCATAAGAAAGAAAGTGCCTTTGTATATGTATATATAGTGTGTAGGACAATCCAAGCGTGGGAGACTCGGCTTAAGAAATTTCTGATTTAAACTCATACCCCCGAATACTTAAACGCGACTCAGAGTTGAGCACATCTCAAGTCACGGTTTTTTGACAGTTTTTGATGAAAATCTGTCCAAACTCGTCACTTGAGACGTGTTCAACTCTGAGATGCTTTTGAGTATTCGGGGGATAGAGGCATAATATAGCATGTTCCCTCTTATTCGTGATGGATGCTTTTCAGAATGGTGGTATTGCCAACCTTGTACTTTTCTGCTACGGCTTTTAGATCTAACTTCTACAACAGCCTTTTTAAGATCATTTTCATTATAATTTATACATTTTCGCCATAGTTTCTTATTTTTATAATTTTTAACCATATTTTGTAGTTGTTGCTATCTATTTCCATTATACATATTTAATTAACATAGATCAAATAAACATTTTTTTTAGGTAATGTAAACAAAAGAAGTCGTATATCCTCCATATTACTCATATGTCAAAGTGGTCCCAAAATGTGTCAAAGTAACCGACAAAGCCCTTAAATAAAAAAAAACCGCATTGTCAAGGTAACCCGGTTCACGGTTCTTGTCGTAGCACCAGCGTAGCTTCCGCGTCTCTGTAGCACTTACAGTGCTACGGACGGTCTTGTTTTGATATACCTCTAATTTATTGTGGTTTATAATTTTGACTTTATAAGAAACATAAGTAGGAAAACATAGTGGGGAAACCGGTATGTCGCAGAGCCTAAAAAGTTAGAAAATATCAAGCGCACGAAAGGAGCCTTTGAGGCTTTAAATCCTTTTACAGCACTGGTTCGAAAGAACTTTTAATACGACTATATAGATAGATAGTAGGTATATATCGAGCAATGTTAGATGAACAATGGAATAAAGTGAATCATGAACATGAATACTGTAGCGCGCAAAGCGTTTTTCTATTGTAAAACAATAAACAATTCAGGTGTTATTTTGTATAACAAAAATAAAGATGTATGTGGATGTGGATTATTTTACCACAAAACTGTTTACCAAATTGTTTACCAAACGTGGGTTCACAATTTTACGCGCGTTCATCTTACGAGGCGCGATAAACAATTGACCAACATTCACCAGTGGCTTTTCTCGCGCGGTGCCTGGATATAAATTAGCTTAATTCCAGGCCGTGCATTCTAATACGTTCAGACGTTACGGAGTTGATTAGAAATAAATACACTCTCATACAATCTTTCACAGTTATGATACTAGTGATTACACTAGCTGAAAGTTTAAAAGTTGCAGCAAAGGAAATACCGGCCTATCGATTTTGAATTTATTTTAGCGAAACGCAAATGTTACAATTTTTTTTTCAGTAATATATTCGTTGGGGCTCTCGATATTTGCAATTTTATTAGTTATGAAAAAAAAAATTTTGATTGCTGACCGCACTTATCACAGCTAACTTACACCTGGACGCTGTTACCGATTTTATCTATCTGGCATCGAACATTAGCTGCTATGGATCATGTGAAAAATTAGTACGCTGCAGAATTGGTATAGCAAAAAGTGCTAGGACTAAGTTCCTGAAGATTTGGAACAACAGAAGTATCACCAAAACTACTAAAACCATATTAGTACACACACTAGTCTTCCCTGTTTTCCTCTACGTGGCCTCGAAGTCAGCTGACGCGGTGTTGGCGTAAGGTGCTAAGGATTCCGTGGACTGCACGCAGAATAAACGCCTCGATACTAAAAGAGCTCAAATCACCAGTAGGCTCACGACACTGTATCTTAGTGGCAGCCACGGTGGCGTGGCGGGCGATTGCTCGGCAGAGACGCAAGAGGCGCGGCTTCGATTCCCGCTGCGGAAGAAATATTTGCATGATCTGTAAATATTTCATCCGGGTCTGGGTGTTGTGGTACCATGGTACTCGTAGTTTCTGATACCCACGACACAGGGAATCCTAGTGTGGGGACAGGACTATATAATTATGTGACTGTTGGGTGTTATATATTTTTTATTTTTAGTCGCTTCGCACTATGGTCGTATCGCGATGCGGAACCCGGATAGCATGGAAAATCACAGGGGAAATCGAATGGTGAAGAATCAATGTTGCATAAAATCGCACAAGGTGGAAAACTCTAGTGCACGAGAAAATCATAATAAGAGTTCGCGACCCTCACTAATGAGGAATCGACATAGAGAGAGAACAAAAACAGCGACGTATCTCTAATAAAATAGCTGTTCATTTTACCGCTGTGCTGGGTATGTGCGCTGAGCAATAAAAAATAAAATGCAGATTCTCACAGGATCAATTTGTTTCTGGTAATCCGCGTCTGGCTGGGAGTGGTCACGCCCCGCCCACTCACTTCTTTCTCTTGCACAATTTTCTGTCACACTCTGTCTTCATTCGAAATTTAAAAAAAACACGAAGGCATTCGGTAAAACTGTAGGAACTGTTGAAAATTTAAAAACGAAAATACGATTTACTTTTAAAATCGCAACTGGTTACATTCGGCCTACATCTACATTGTTTCGATTTGATTTAAAAATATGCAATAAAAATATGTACCGTCCTAAGATTTTTCTGGTTTCAAGCTTGATATTGCACAGAAATATAATTCTTGCGAAAAAACTTTTTCAATCATCATCATCGTACAATGTTCAAAGCTGAAAGTTTTGCGTCGTAGGATATGTTTTTCGCGATAGGCGTGGAGGCGTGGTGTCGCGGCCGCCCGCCCAGCGCAGCGGCAGTCGTCGCTGGAACCTCGCGGAGGCAACACGTGCCCAGTACCCGTCCGTGATTACTGTGTGTGCATTCTGACGCAAAAGGTAAGTTGTTTTTTTAACTATGATTTATTTTTTATAAACGCATCGTAATTTTTTTTTATTTACTAAAGTGTCAAAAGTTGTTCAAATTACTTCAAATGGAACGTATACGTAAACGTTTTATACGGTTTGTCTCAGTTTCAATTTGTGTTAAAAAAATTATTCAGTGTTTTTAACATTTGTGAAATTCGTACGTTTGTTTAATATAAAATTGACGATTTTATACTGATATCAGCTTCGGTAAGTTGTTATGAATTATAGAAATAATTGTTTTAAATACAATAATGATTAGTCAAAAAACATTTAAGTGTTTGCACCTAATAATTGTCCTATTCCATAACCGGACCGACACGTCACGTACCGTGCTTCGTCGGACTTTTGACTACTTTCTATGGAAAAAGGAATGAAGTAGTGGACGAGACTCTTAAGCATGAGTATGGGTTAAAAAAAAGTTGTGTTTATTTCTCAAAAAAATCCAGCATTCCTAAAATATTTACTTAAATAATGTGTTTTAATTAAGTTCAAAAAAAGTTTTTACGTGCATTTACAATTAGTGCCATGAAACCTTAACAGTATTATTCATAAAAACTTTGCAGGCCGTTAGCAGCCTGCCAGGTCTAGGAAAAAACGTTATTTTTAATCACTTGCTAGCGCTAGTAGCTCACTAGCAGCCCGCTAAACTTAGCTGAACCAGACCCCTAGTTTAAACGTCTGCTAGCGAGGAAAATTAGCCGACATTCGATCAGCTATTATTAAATGAGATCTTAACTCAATCTGGATCGCGATCTGTGATTTAAAATAAATAAATAACACCCAAAAGTCATATACATAGTCCTGACCCCACACTAGGATTCCCTGTGTCGTGGGTATCAGAAAATGACATATAAAAATATTTTAATTCTGTTGTTCATTTTTCTGACCTGAATTTGTTCTCTAAATTTATTTGTAGCAGTCCTAATAAATAACACCTGTCAACAGTCACATGCATTATTCTGATCCTACATTAGGATCCCCTGTGTCGTGGGTAGAAACTACCAGTACCATTTCACCACAACAACCAGACGCGGATAAAGTATTTGTAGAGTATGCAAAAAATTCTCCCGCATCTTTCACCTATGCCGCACCTCTTGCGTCTCTGTCGAGAATTTGTGTCCCTTGAGGCCCCATGCCATCAAGATCGTCATCTCTTCTACCTAGACAGGAATATTTTAGAACTGTCAATATTAGGTTTATTTCTCTGCTGGACTGCGTAAATAGAGAATGCGTCCAGCTGCTTCTCTCCCCGAGCATGTCGTAAAAGTCATCGAAGGAGTAGTATCTTCTTCTGATTACCTGTCACTATAGTTCACGTGGCTGCAAGTTTTCTTACGTTTACTCTACCCACCCCATTAGGGATACGGGCGTTATATTATGTATGTAAATTAGTTTTACTTTACCTATGTCAGGTGTACCTCGCAAAAGCGATATGCCTAGGTGGTAAGTACCTACAAAAAAACAGAGTGCATATTTTTTTATATTTTATATTAAAGCGTTGGCGGGACGATATCAACTCCTACGGGAGAGGAAGAGGGAAGAGACCTCAAAAGTTTTGAGATAGGCGCGTTAAAGATCGAGATGGTTGGCGGAGAGACCGTTGCCCAGCAGTGGGACAATAAAGATAAAAAAAATACCAAAGAAGATATGGATGGACTGCGTGCATAATGATTTGAGAAAGAAAGATAAAATGCCTAATAGATGGGAATAGAAGAAAACATGTTGTGCCGACCCAACTTAAGTGGGATCGGAGCAGATCATATTTTATTTTATTTTACATTGTATAAATTGTTTCACAGCTTCCTTCGGTCCTGCATAGTATCACAGAGGGTTCAATGGCCTATCGGTAGTCACTGGTAATGATTTACTATTTATATTTTGAATGCGACGGAAAACAAATGTGTGCACTGCGACCGATTTTTTGTTATCTAAATTTTTATTTGTTTTTTACATAAAAATACAATAAAATTTTCAATATTGGCTTATTTATCGGAAAATGTATTTTATGAAAAGTATTTACATTGATAAAGGAAACGTTCTTACATCGGTTACTTTAATTTAAACCCTAATAGTTTGACAACTCGTTTTTACTCAATAAATTGATATATTTTTTATTTGATAATAGACTATATGCACTAAGAAAGGAATTGCCGAAATTTAACTCATAGAGGGCGCACCTGGGAGATAAATTATGGATGAAAAAAAAACCTTTACGCGAACAAAGTCGCGGGACAGTTCATTAGCTTTAATAAAAAAACAGAAATAATATAACTATCAAAACGTTTTTCTGTAAAGTTTTGCTGACAGTTTTCTGGCATTTTTTTATTGGGGCGATTAAACTTTTTCCGGAATTCCATTTCAGTCTGACACCCGCTAAAAAGAGATTTAATTGCATACCGCATCACACGGCTATGGGCAATGATTTTATCAGATCTTATTGAAAAAAAGTGGGGTTGTACATGGTAAATGTGAGAACAGCTAGTGCTCTCCGTAGTCTTTGCTACGGAGTAGCGGGCCTCTCGGTAAGACCACGGGCAACAAACGGTGTTTTATAAATTCTTTGCTTTCCGAAACATATTATCTTAACAATTTTACTTAATATATTATTCACATTAAAACGTTATTTGAATAACCAGTCAAGTGCGAGTCTAATTCGCACACGAAGGGTTCCGTACCATCGTACATGTACATATTTTTTTTTGTATGGGCCCCTTTTAATTTTCATTATAATTTGTAATAGCGGCAATAAAAAATACACACTCTGAAATTTTCAACTATCTACCTATTACGGTTCATGATACAGCCCGCTGACAGACAGATGGACGGACGGACGGACAGCGGAGGCTTAGTAATAGATGAAGATAAAGATAAGTATAATTACTTCGATCTTTCGTTTTCCTATAGTGGTTCGGGATCGGGCTTAGTATTTTATATCCTTTATTCCTTTTAAAAAAAATGCTTGAAAAAAATAGTAATAGAAACAATTTTATAGAAACGATTTTATAAAATAAATATTTTTTCTCTGCTGGACTGGGAATAAAGAAAAAAACATAGAATGCGTCCAGCTCCTTCTCTTGTCGAGCATGTCGTAAAAGTCGACTAAGGGATAGCATCCAACAAGGGCCATCACCATGGTTCACCTCCATTTTGGAACTTTGAATCAGGAGTGGCTGCAAGTTTTCTTATGATTACTTGTAGCTCTGCCCACCCCATTAGGGATACGGGCGTTATAATTATGTATGTACATATATGCATAATTTTATATAATCAACAAATACAATACAATGCAAAACCATTTATTTAAGTCACAAAAATATAAAACAAAAAAGGCACACATTGACAAAAAACTATCTCATCAGGATTCTCGATTCAAACTCTTTTAAATGACATCATATTTTCCCTAGTAGTCTATAACATCATCCTTATATTTCGTCAAGATATAGGTTAATTTTTTTTCACATAGCCGCTATAATGTTTTTTTTTTACATTTTATATAGGCACTCCCTATGATCCAGACGTATTTAACTACATCTCATTTGTCAAAGTTTGAAAAATCCGTATGGGCTACAACGAAAGCTACAACGAAAGACCCTCCTTCGCAGCAAGGTAAAATGTAACATCGGTGAATTGACCGGCATCAGTGATCTAGCTCAGTCCGCACTGAGCTGCATTCCTTCCGCGCATAAATCAGCTGGATCGTTTCTTTCCCAGTTTTCTTTTTATTGCCCACTTATTGGCCTCCACTGATATATTAGTTTTATTAGTTCAGACTAAAGGATAGATTGCCCTTATTGATTTGTTTGTATAAATCATTTATTATCATGAAATCCAATTATAAATTTTTAAGATTATTTTGTATTATTTGTTCAATGTTTGTTTTTTTTTTCGACGGGTAATTTTTCAGTCATTTATACCTTTCATTCGAAAAAATCTATCTGATCATAAAACAAAAGTGCCAATAAATTCACGTAGATCACGAGGTTCATACGAAATTGGAGGCTTCGGATAAAACCATATCTGACCTGCGTGCTGAATTATTGTTACTTAGCAACACTAGTTCAGTAAGTAGGTCACCTGTGGCCTGCAATTTGAATGCACAACGCGGCGGTGCACAAAACGCTTCCGTCGGCAGTTTTATAGTACAAAGTAGTAGTAGTTCCGTCTGCAGGAAATTCAACGACTCGGTTGCATCACCGGTCATCGCAACGAGTGAGCCGCGCCCCTCTCCCGTCGCCCCGGTAGAGATGTCCCTCTAAACGCGACTTTGCCGCTATTATCGCCCGCGCCCCTAAATCTGAGCGACAACCAACCAAGGGGAAGAAACTGGTCCGCTGCAAGCCTTTTGTTAGCGCTGTGCAGCCTGAAAAGACTCGGTGTGACGACGAGGGTTTCACCAAGGTGGAAAGGATGAAAAGAAGTCAACGAGCCGAAATCAGTGCGGGACTGCTGCACTGACGAAAGAAACGATGCACTTGCTGCGTGCAGAGGTTCCTACGACTCAGCTCTACGTGTCCCGTGTTCATCACACTGTGAAGCCCGAGGAGGTCGTGGAGTACCTGAAGAGGAAGACCCAGCTCACCATGAAGGTTGTGGAGTTGACTTCTCATGAGAGTGCCGACTGCTCGACTATCCTTCATGGATGCGGAGTTTTGGACGAAGGGTGTCCTGTACAGGCTCTTCCGCGGGCGCCTACAAGACCCCCTGACACTGCGTAGCACGGCGCAGTTAAATTGTGTAAATTAGATTGTTTTTAATCTTGCATGTTTTCATTTGTATGTTAGTTTTAAGGTATATATTTCTATGGGCCGTAGATTAAGTTTATAACATCTGTAACTTTTCTAATGTTGTCTGTAATAAAGTTATTTCATTTATTTATTTTTTATATATGAAAATAAGTAAGTAGGTATTGAAACAGAACAAACAAAATAAATATTTCAAATTAAATAGCTTACGCGCAATTAATAATTTTAACATGATTTCGCCCTGTCCCATGCCGCGGCGAAATGTTGTTGTTCTGTTGTTCAAATCATGTTTACCTAGTGATTATGTCATCATTTTCAAAATTCTATTATAGATTTTAGAAACTTCTTCATCCTTCTTTGTTAAGAATGGAGGCGAAATGAAACGAGGCTGCCACTCCCGTATAAGGCCTCTTTAGCCATGAAGAAAAATGTTCTAGTTCAAATTGTACTATAAATTTATGCCACCTAAATAATCTGTAATAGATGTGTGTAAAGCCAATGATGATGATGATGATAAGTAACTGTTACATTATTGTATACCTTCCAAAGCATAAACTAGTGTTCAAAGCCGATAGTGATCCACTTTGTTTCAGTGCCCGGGTGCACCATTTCATTTGCGTTACGTTTACATTTGTTTGTTTATCTCCTACCGACTATTCTTTGTTGTTTACGAGTACTTGTCCGTGGGATAAAGTAACGTGTGCCAACTGGAAGGCGCACTTACAATAAAGTATAAGTAGTACTAGACTAGCTATAATAATAACCGGCAAAATAGAGGGCAAAAAAAACAGAGGGAGGAGCCCAAAGCGATGGTTGAACCAGGTGTCACACAGAACATCTAGACTTGTTCGTTACTAGCTCTCCATCAAGCCGAATATCGTAGAGAAGATCGAGTCTTACTTGCGTGAAGTCACGATCCTTAACTATGGGGGAACGGTTAAGGAGAGAGAGTGCTAGGCTAGGTTTGCCATAGTAGCACCATATCCATCTTGGGAGTCTTGGATCAGAAGTGGCTGCAAGTTTTCTTATGATTACTTGTGGTTCTGCCCACTCCGTTAGGGATACGGGCGTGATAATATGTATGTATGTAGCAGGGGCATTAGCAATAACTTGAAAATATCGATGTACCTAGGTACCTAAGTAAAAAAATTCGTTTGTTACCATTTTAACTTTGTTACTTTTATTTTCTTAAAAAATAAATTGAAGACATGGTAACTTGAGTATACCAATATTTTGACATTTCAAAAAGAGGAGATTTCTCAGCGTTAAAACTGGTGCCATTGGATAGTGAAAATGATGAGAAACGAAATGTATTTATGAAAAATTCACCAAAGTGCTGTCACTCTGAGATATCGGCATGAAAAAAAATATTTATATAATACGTACCTATACCTTTTTTTAACAGAAAGAAACTTGCAACTAATACAAATATAATTTACAAAATACAAAAGAAACAGTCGGGCTATCTAAAGGCCGTTGCAAACGGTCTATAGATAACTCACCTGATCCAGCTCATCAGACGGTGGAAGCGTGCCCAAGACGCTGGCCGCATTGCCACGCTGAATGGTAATACAATTTTAATAATTGCAATATCTGTTCAACTCTTTATCAGTGCTGACGGTCAGCGTCACTGTGAAAAGTGCTCAAGTTAAGACAAAGCGCGTGAATAACAAAACTGTAAAAATCATTATTTTCATAGATAAATCCATTTGTAGGTATTCCATTTGTAGTACGGGCGGCCAAAAATTGTATCTGCCACCCTAGGGTTGAAATTCATTTATAAATCAACAAGGTTGATTTTCCCTTGCAATAATATTCTGACAGCTACCAACGTATAGCGTGATTTTGTACCTACACTACACTTTAACCTAGTACTATTCGTTATTCTGTGACTTAACATTCAGAGCGTGCAGTACAATGTAGGTGCAACAGCAAAAATGGTTGTGATTGAATAATGCGTGCCAATGTATGACACGCATTAGTGATAATCATCGTTTCCTACTCAACTTCACCCACTGGTGAGTATTTATAGGCCTCTTTGTATGTGACACTCGCTACGGTCCGTTGCTAGTCTCATTCAAGCTCTCGACGAATGCTATATTGTCAGCCCATCTCATATTTACTTTGTCATAACTTATGCTAGATATCGGGAACACTGCAGGATCGGACTGGCTACAACTGGCTCAAGGGAGAGACCAATGGCACTCTTTCGAGGAGGCCTTTACCTATAAAGGGGTTCTTGAAGAACACTACTAATGAGAAAGGAAAAAAGAACCTATGTGCCTAACAAGTAACTTTGACTATGCTATATGAGCAGGATGAGCACTATATGAGTGTGTTAGGTATTTATTTGAGTTTAGCTATTTTAGTATTATAATATCTCATTTATTTTCTACATTTTCCAAAAAAAAAGGATTTTTATTTATTTAATTTAACTTATGCTAATTCCATTATTTTTTTCTATAGCGTTTAGCGACTTCGGTAGGCAACTAATCAGCCGATTCATACGGAAGTGGAATCTGGCGGAATTGAGAAAAATAGGTAAGGTTTGCCTGACTTAGAATCTAGCCAGTTAAAATATACAATTTACTTTTCTACATTAAATATCCATTCTGTGTAGTGGACATTTTGAGAAAAAACCGGCCAAGAGGACTTAATTTTTAATTTTATTATTATTTTTGAACAAATCATAAATTTTAGATCATTCGAAAAAGGATTATACAAAAATGTTATATAAAAAAATGTACAAAGAGTCACTCAACCCATTCAATTACTGACCGCGCCTAGTGTTACTAAATTTGATGATCGATTACGATTAAATTTTTATTCTTATCTGGGCCCACTTTCTTGTATTTTTATTATCCGCTGTAATAGCGGCAATAGAAATACATACTCAGTGAAACTGTTTTGCATCTGAGCCTGAAAAACATAGCGCGTCTACCGATAAATAAAATTATCTGTGGTAAGGTACACCAATGTGGCAATTTAGCCTAACTGCTCACAGCGTAACTAACAATAAAAAAAATCCCTGTAGTCACACTGATGTAGGTATTAAATTCTCTGTAGTCACACTGGTGTAGGTATTAAATTCTCAGGTCACACTGGTGTATTAAATTGGCGTAACTACGGATAACAGATGAATAGGCTAGATTCAGAATGAACCAGATACCTTGGTCTTTATTTGCATTCAGCGTCGAGCATCAAGCGACAAGGCATGTTAAGTGCTCTATGTAGGTATACTGGACAGTCAATAACAGCCGTGCCTTGCCCTTGAGGTCTCTCTAAATAATATACCTACTATAAGTTCGCCCCGAACTGGGACATCGCGCGCGTTGTTCACAATCCGCAAATTTTGTATTACGTAAAAAGTAATTAATTTCCATTTAATTTAAGTTTAGTAAGCATAGAATGCGCCCAGCTTCTTCTCTTTCCGAGCATGTCGTATAAGTCGACTAAGGGATAGTGTCCTCCCCAACATAATGGACCACTTAGATGGGCGATGGGCTGATCACCATCGTTCACCATATCCATCTTAGGACTAAATCAGAAGTGGCTGCAAGTTTTCTTATGTTTACTTGTGGCTCTGTCCATCCCTTTAGGAATAGAGGCGTAATAACATGTATATATGTATGTTATTTAAGTCCTAGCGCAATTTTTCTTAAACAAATCGATAGAGCGTAAAAAAATTACAAATTGACTTTAAATCGAGAATCAATAGGTTTCTTCTAGGTAAGCGTGCTCCATTATAGACCACACTGTTACTTAACATCAAGTAGAGTGTGGTCTAAAGAAAACCTATTTCGATTGAAAAAAAATCTCAACATTGTTGTTACGACCTTTGTTTCGGAAAGCATATATAATGCATAGATATAACTGATTACAGTACCAAAAACAAGACTTTGTATCGACTATAACTGGACGTAGCAAAATTTGCTAATACAACAATTGCAAATCACAACCATACCGCTCGCTATCTAGCGTATAGATATTCAGTCTAACTTGAACTACGAAGACATCGAAACTCTGACAGGGAAGGTCAGGTATTCGTTTTTTTTTGTTTATATCAAAAACTATACAATCTAGATTACAAATAAAAACCATTTTGGAATGTATAAATAAAGCCCTTTCAAATGGCACCCCACATGGCACATTAATATATATTTTTTTAATTTACCCCTTTGGGAACCACTTGAACCATTAGTAGTGGTACATACCTACTACAAGTGACCCTGTATATTTTTCGCTGCGCTACGGGAATCTAAAGCGCCTTACAACGTTGACCATATTTTTAATTTATCGTGGAATAAATTCGAACATAGAGGGTAGGAAGAGACTAGGATTTATCACAGATCTCCTACTTATTATTCACTCTCTTCCTCAGATGTTACCATTGTATTCGATGGTGACATCTGAGGATAGGTGAGATTCTATTCCAACAGTATAAGTACTTCGTCCAACCATTTATATGACTTTTTATAGTTGCTTAAAAACGTAACTGTTCCATGATTCGTAAAGTAAATTTTAAAATGCGTGGTAAATAAATATATAAATGCCTTTATTACCTGGTAAAAACATTGAAATATCTCGGGTTTTTTATTAAATGATAATTCTGTCTGCCAAAAGTAAAATTAAATGGTTGAACGAAGTATAAGTAATACTACTTCGACTGTACTTGTGTATTTCTAACTAATTGCACAAAGACGGCAATCAGCCGTATGTTTGAGTCTTATCACAGAATAGTACCTATATAAGTGCCTACTACATAGCCTTACAGGGAGGTTAATGATATATACCTCAAAGGGTATTTAATCAAAGCCTTTACGTTGATGTCAATTGTAATTAAGTTAATGTGATTAGCTCTTGACAGTATTTACCTGTTTTTTTTTCTACCGAAGTTTTGTAGTTCCGAACCAAATTATGAAATGGAACCCTTATCTTGTTAGTACATTATAGCCGTCTGTCTATCCGTCTCAGGGCTTAGCCAGTATTACACATTAATTTACATTACAGACATTTATTGTAAAAAACATCAATAAAATATATAAACGTCAGGGATAGCAGATGCTCAGAAGCTGATACGAGGCTAGCTCATAATATTCCTAAAAATCGATTTGCCGGCATCGATACGACTGGTACAGAACTGGTACGGCTAGTAAAAAAATCAGAACATCAAATCAAATTCTATAAAGGAATCAGCAAGTGACATAGTTTATTCTGGAGTGAGGAGGAAGGACTACGACGGGAACGCGACAGGCGAACACCCTGTATTCTCTACGTCAGTGTGCGGTGTTTTGAAGAGTTAAATAAACGTGATCTCAGAAGACCAGTCGTTTCCTTCCAATCCCGTACCCACTTCCGTAACAATTAAACCCCAACGAAAAAGAGGGATGCTATAAGTTTGTAGTGTGTAGGTATCTGTCTATGGCATCGTAACTCCCAAACAATGAACTGATTTTGATGCGTTTTTTTCTGTTTGAAAGCTGATGCGATCGAGATGGTTCTTAGCTATTATTTATCAAAATCTGTTCAGGCATTTGAAGATTAGCAGCCCATTTCCTACTTGACAAAATAATCTCACCAACTTTTGTTTCTGGGTTATTTAAATTTGTTAATTTAATATTAGTTTTAGACGAAAATGTAGCAAATGGAGATCCGTGATCACTGCCTACCCCTATGGGAAACAGGCGTAATATTATGTATGTATTATGTAATTTTTGTCGAGTTATAGATTCTTATGACCGTTTTGAGAAAACAACTTGCTGTAAAGTTAGATAATGCATCTTACAAATACCTACCGCTGTAATATGATCCGAAAATAATCGTGAATAATTAGAATAGAAATTGACTTCGATCAGCTTTTTAAAGCGCCGGGTAGCCCACCAACTGCGCCACAAAAACTGTTTATTGTTTCTCGTGATGGTCACTTCGCCACCGTATGGTCGATGCATTCAGATCACTCTCAAAATAAACACTTTTTTCTATTCTTGTGGCAAGTAGCCATCATACGGGCATTGTTTATTTTTCCACTTTCAATAATTGCTTTTACAGTGAAACAATAAATATAAGTAGGTAATTACAAACTAAGGGCACTGGTGCTCTGGTGATAGCGGCCCCACCTTCCGATCTAAGGTCGCGTGGGTTCAAATCCGGTCGTGCACCGATGGATTTTTCTTATCGAAATAATTATAAGCGCTATAACAGTATATGTTTCATTTAAGAATGTTTGTGTGGCAAACAATAAAATGTTATCTATCTATCTCTCAAACGGTGAAGGTGAAGACATCGTTAGGAAACCGGCATGTAAAAAAAGTTCTAAAAGCTAACATGCTTTTTGAACGTGTGCATGAAAGGAACTTTTATGGCGCACTTTAACTACTTTCCCCACACTGGTTCGAACGAACTAGTGACACGACTAGCAGTAGTAGTACTAACTGAACAGAGCTGTGCGCTTAGAGTCGTAAGGATACTCAATGTGAAATCCTCGTATGTTTAATGCCTCACTGCACGTTTTTTACGAAAATATGTACTGGTTAGGTTAAGGTAGGTATAATGTTGCAAAGCGATTCATTCAGCTGGCAAGCTTGTTTTATCTCTTGTGTATAAGCATGTTACTTATTGAACATTTCTGCCACAGAGAATCTGAGCCATCATGGAAGGTTTCCTGCATCACATGGCGCCGCAGTTTCTTCATCCAGCGCTGCAGAGCTTCGGCTGTGGAGCCTTTCGTCCCATAGGGGGCGCCTTCCACCCGTTGTACCCTGGCAAGGCTTTTGCTAGGCATTTGGGGGAGCAATATGCTCTCGGACAGAGCGTAGGCCAGGCGCTTAGGGTGAGTAGGTGGTCACAGCTGTTCACCACGTGTAGGGTACAACAATATGTCTGAATGCACCTGAAATTATTGTTTGAACAGAGCGTGCGCGACGATACAAGTACTCCTCCACTGTACCGACATGGCTACGCGGCGCGAGACGATACCAGTTCTCCAGGATCTGCCGCGTCCGCCTCCCCCCGCCCCTGCAAGGATGACGAACCCCCCGCGCCCCCTACCTGCACCGATTCGCACGACTTTTTTTCCCGTGAGTACAGATATGGCATTATTTGAGTTGTGCACAGCAGCACATGGAACTCTACGATAGTAGTGATTCTAGTAGTGAGTCTGTTTGGTATCATGGTTTATATCTACCTACATCAATCAATAAGGTATAATTATGTATTAAATCAGTGAAATGACCAGTACGGAACGGCGTAGAAAAGCAACGTAATGTATAAAAATTTCAAGCAAGCTGTGATCTTTTTTAGAGTTCCGTACCCGAAGGGTGCCAATCTGAGAGGTGAACCGTTGTAGAAAAAACTGTTTACGGTTCACCCATGTGGTCTCAGGGAGGTGGATGGTGGGTAACAACCGAATTCAAAAGCCTTAGCTGTGTATAGTCAAACATTGGACATTTTTTTACAAAATGCTTTCTTCACTGTTGTGTTACGCAGCCGACGGCGAACGTAAGTCTTCGTGCGGAGTATGCGGCGCGCGCCTCGGGCCCGGAGTGGCACAGGCCCACTTCCTGCAAGAGCTGCAGCACTTATATAGCCTCAGCGCTCTGCCGAGAGACGCGACGGCGCCGCCCACTCACGCCTTGCATCATCAGGACGAAGACGCTCGTTGGGAGGTAAGCGAGTGTCTGCGCAGCTACATTTTCAGCGAACATGTTAGAGTGACGGCCCGAGGCGAGCTTCACAGTTTAGCCGCAGGGTCCGGAACAGGTCACATTTACGCGCAAGTCGATTTGCGTCATCTACACGTACCACGATTCGCGATTCAACTCGCGCACTTTTTTCGTAAACTTGACACATGTTTTCGAACTTTCTACGAGTCAAAGTCAAAGTAAAAAAAATATGCTTACGTGACGTTAGGACTGAATTTCAAAACACCTTGTTTTCGATACACCTGAATCCCAAAAAAACCTTTTCCCAAAATGCCTGAAAGCCAAAATGTCTGAATACTGTTATGTCCAAAAAGTTGAATGACAGATTGATGTACAGTCAATGAAAAATATTCCTTAAAATCACTGGTATCACTTGGACACGTCTTAACGTTACGAACCTACGAGATGCCGGTTTCCTCAAGTTTGAGAGTCTGGTATCATAAATTCTAACTGAATATTCGTCCAAGGGAAAAACAGAGAAAAACCCATTGTTGCATGACTGGGTTTGAACCTACGACTTTAGGATCGGAAGGTGAGGCCGCTACCACTAGACCACCAGTACTCTGTCGCAGTGTCACTGACTGAAAGTCTGCCTTAAAAGTTGCATTACCACCAGACATACCAGCGCATCCGCGCCAACCGGCAGCGGCGGCTGAAGCTGCGCACTCGCAAGCGGCACCACACCGTCGAGAGCATGCTTGGCTATGACCTCGACGAAGAACGCCGGGAGGACCGGCCTCGGGAGTCGAGGGCCTACGACGCGGAAGATGAACCTGTCGATGTAGAGGGCGACTCGCTCGGCTGGCCTGACGCCGCTATCAACGTAGATGGTATGTATCTCCGTCCGCTACTCCGGGCTCCCCACGCCTCAGAACAATAAATATATTTATTGTTCTGAGCCCCACGCACTACCTCGTTCCACAGACTGTCAACATCCCATCCATAGAGAAATAAATTCAAGTTGATTTGCTGTTCTGAGGTCCCAATATAAAAAAGCAAAGCATTTAATGAACATGTATGTGTGATGGTGCGGAACCATTCGTGTGCAAATTCGACTCGCACTTGACCATTTTTTTATTATTTGCTGCAGAGAAGGAGCAGCGTAACGAGGGTCCAAAGCTGCACTTGGGCTACGCTGAAGACCTTGAGATCTCTAGCACCAACGACGCGATGCAATCGCCAGAACGCGTGAGGTATTTTTTGTCTAGGTGTCTCTATTTACAAACCTATTCTCTTATTCCAAATCAGTTTCACTAATCGTAGTTTCGAAACACTTGCCATAAATTGTAAAAAATGGTAATAGCATGAAAACGCCCCACCTCCTGTTTTGCACCCACTTTAAGCTGAGTATCAATGTCGGTTTTATTTTTGCATGTTGCATCTAAAATTTTGATGTCGTGGTTTTTATTATTATTTTACACTGCGGTTTTTGTATTTTTCCACGAAATGTATTTTCAAAAGCATACAGTTTTATGTGCAGTATTAAATGAAACCACGTGTGCAATGAAAATAATTTATTACGTGTGTAATTTTACAGATTGAATTAATTTTAAATTCGCCAAGAAGACCTAACCCAGGACACAAGAGATATACGCATAGGTTGTGGTATAGACATGTAATCGTCCCAGTGGCTGGTACCTTCCGTGTGCTATATGTAATGGTCAGATGCTATAACTATAGTGGTATTCCAGGATTGAAACCCCCAAGCCGCTTTCTCTGGAGTGCGCGAAGGGTGGCGGCGCGGGCGGCGAGGGCGAGCGCCCGGCGGAGGTGACGACCTCAGAGTCGTGGGGCTCTGCGCCGCCTGCCGACGCTTGGCCACTCGCCCCAGAGTCCTACATCCACGCGGCTCGCCATAAGATCGACGGCGAAAACCTCCCTTCTTCCACCGACTCCCGCAACTAAATTTCTCGATCTATGGATAGCTCAACTGATCTAGATGCAAAAAATACGTACCGTTATGATAAAATTCGACTATCATTTACTTTTTAACAATTAACTTATGTGACATTATTTCTTTTTAACTAATTCACAGAGATATCCAAGTAAAATAAATTAAAGTCATATTCTTCTTTTTGAGAACAAAGGGTGTATTACTTCAAGTAAATTCATGTTTTGCAGATTCCTCAGTAAAGATTATTAATGAATTGATGGCCCTAGATATACCGCTATAAATCTGTAATATCATATTCTACAGATTTGGAAATTTCCTTAAAATATTTAAGAAAATCTTGACTAAATTCCCAAGTTAAAATGATTAACCTAGAGATAGTACTTTCTGAGATTTAGGTCATGCACTTTGCGCACGCGTCTGGAGGGCCCAAGTTATTTAATCATAACTGTTTCAATTCACGTTTAAGGAATTCATGGCCCTTTGCTTCATGCTTTTACAACATTTAACTAATTTCCCTATAAGTCTTATTTCGTTTCGCAAGGTTTTAAAATTGGGCTTTCTCAATCTAGATGTATATACATAATTCATGGATCTGTAGATATCTTAATCTCAACTGATCATTTTTAAATGGTGTGCCCAGGACGCTGGCCGCATAATTTTATGCCGTTTTCTCGTGGTCCTACTATTTTGTCCTACTAGTAGGACCAAGAGGGAGACCAGTTTCTATTCGTCCTACTATAACATATTAGAGCTGTAATAATTTACTCATAATGCAAATGCATAATGTAAATTCAATTCCGATTTTCGATGTTATTGTTACTTACATTAAAGTCTCGGATTTCACAAACATCGAATGTTTAAAAGGCATACCTAATCAGTATTTGGGTTTTGTTGGGTTTTAAAGTATAAAAATACTTATCAAGCAACATACCTACTCTTACCTATTGTATTGATTACCGCACTTCAACAAAGAAAAGCAGAAGTATTGATTTCCGATGCATTAAATAAGTTATTGTGTAGTACCTTCATACATACATATTATCACGCCGGTATCCCTAATGGGGTGGGCAGAGTCACAAGTAATCATAAGAAACGTGCAGCCACTTCTGATTCAAAGTCCCAAGATAGATATGGTCAAACATGATGACAGGTGATCAGCCCATCACCCATGTAGTGCCCATATTATGTAGAAATTTACGTAATTCTCCCAGTTTGATGTGCTGCAGTTAGGTAGTTTTGCTCTATCAAAGTATTCATTCTTATTAGTCAGCAATCCCTAGTAGTAATAAACTCCTGTAAATGTTCTTCCTAGTAGTACTGTTAAATCACCTTGTATGCAGTAAAAAGTTCACCACAATGATTAGCTACATACTGACTGAGCAGCATCGCGAGGCTGCCGCGCGAGGCAAGTGCTAGCTTAGTCAGGACGTGAATTACTCTTTCAGTTCTATTTCGTTGTTGTTAGGTTTTTAAAAGGATTTTTTAATTGCGTATCTACCATAAATAACATTAATTCTTTTTCACGTGTCATTTGTACAAGGTAATAATTATCATCGTAGCCAGTTAGTTCACATTTCGTTTTTCGAGTACATTCAGCGTCAAATTGATATGAGCGTCTAGAGTAGTCAAAATTATCTAAAAAACATAAAAGCAATTTGATATACGCAGTTCGAATCATCATATTGTTGTAAGCACCCAAGATGTCCAAAATATCTTACTACTCATTGTTTCATATTTATGAGCAGTCAGGGTGTTCAAAGTTATCTTAGCAAACGAAGCTCTCAAAGGTAGTATGCAAACTCTTTTGAGTGAATACTTGAAATGCCTTTGACACCTTTGCTTGCTAAGATAATTTGAACACCCTGACTGCTCATATAAATATGAAACAATGAGTAGTAAGATATTTTGAACACCTTGGGTGCTTACAACAATACTGATGATTCGAACTGCGTTTATCAAATTGCTTTTATGTTTTTCAGATAATTTTGACTACTCTAGACGCTCATATCAATTTGACGCTGACTGTACATAATATTAAACATAGTTTTAAAACTATTTCCTTGTGTAAGACAAAAAAAGATTTCTTTTAATAAGTTCTTAAAATCGTCTAACAAAATAATATAAAGTAGTCGTAATAAAAGTATTTTAAATGTTAATAAATGAAAGACCTTTTTGGATAGGTATGTTATAATCAATCTATATAAAACATAAGCATTTTTGTAGAATCAACGTACCGACCAAATCCGCAGAAGCTAGAAAGCCGAAATTTTAATTGTAGCTTCCTTACCGAAAAGGTTTTTCTTTCAAAACGATATCATGATTTTTTAATGGTGGTACTTCCATAACAGTGTAGCCAATAAGTACCTACCTAATAAGTAGGAATGAAACCGTGCGGGTACAACTATTAATTACCAGTTGTAGTAATTACTAGTTGTACCAAACTAGTAATTTATGTATCGTTGTAATAATAATATAATAAACGAACAATTTTACTGTTATGTTCGTATAATGTCGTAGTCTAATTTATCTCAGTTTAGTCTTTAATTATTATTACTAGAAATTAATGTTATATATTTTCTTGTAAAACATGTAATGTTTCAGTGTGTAAATAAATAAACGAGTGTTTATTGTTTTCTGTTATAGTAGAGATAGATCTATACTTTGATTTTTTTATCTTATTCTAGATACGTACATATCGAAACAGGGAATATACATGTAATTGAAATCATTCAGTTTATACCTTCATCAATATATTTTTTATTATAATTTATTTTTGAGCAATAAATTAATTGATCAAAAGAACGTCACACCACGCGCGCTGAAATGGCAGGCTTTTAAAGTGCACGTCGATTGGCTATTTTTAACTTTTTTATTAAATACCTTAAATATCATTTTTGGCGTTGAATATTTTTTACTATTATATTGCGATGTAAACTATCGAATAAAAATATAAAAAATACATGTATATTCCCTATTACGGCGCCGAATGTTCGGCTAAATACGCTCGCAATGTTTTTACGTAATTTCACGTCATACTTAGGTGAAATTATATTACAACAAATTCTCTCCAGCGCTGGAGTGAAACTGCTGGGGGAATTGGTGTCGCGACACATCTGCTGAAAGTTTGGTTAAATACGCTCGAAATGTTTTTAAGTGACGTCATTTAAAAAACATTACAGCGTTAGGGAGAATTTGATATTGTCCAATTTCTCTGTTTACATTTTTGACAAAGATAAATAAAGAGTATAGAATGATAATTTATAAATATCTTTTCATAATGTAGGTGCTTACTTCCTTTACAAATTATGATAAGATGTGTAGTAAGTGAAAATTCATGTTAGACGCATGACGCCACGCTTAGTAGTAAAGCCCCGTTTACACAGTCAAAGTCTACTTGGTCAAAGAAGATTGGACAAAGTAGCTTTGATCAAAATTCACTTGGATACCGGCTGACACTTATCATAGATGTTTTTATCATTCTTTAAGATCTAAAGATGTTGGATGGGTCTTTTTTCGCTTGAAACCATTTTGTTTGATTAATTGACATCCAAGTAGACTTGGAAAAGTTGATCCTTGATCAAAGTCAACTTTGATTGGACGTCGTTGTCAAAGTGCGCTTTGATCATGTATATGTTTGTCATTATTTCTTTGTGGAAATAAATAAACTTTATTATTACTATTATTATCAATGTTGTCACGATTAAAATGGCGTTCAAGTACCTAAATGCATCTTATTTTGGTACTTTGTCCCAGTAGAGTTTAACTGTGGAGACGCGGTTTAAATCAAGTTTAAACTTCATAAACATCATATTTGTGTCGTTGTAATTAAAATACTGAGCATAAAATAAATCTTTATATTATGACCATCTGAATCTTCTGCCACTAGTAACCAATTCAATAAACATCACAATTTAAATTCGACGTTACAATGCTGTGAAAAAAATTTGGCAAAAACAGCCCATTATATGGCTCTATTTAATAAAAATAACCTAGGTACTGAAAATTAGTCCAGATTAGGTCCTAGACTACGTTTCCTTATCAATCTAAGACTAGTTACAACATCATACAAAAATTGGACGACAGACGGTTAAATCGGCAAGAACTCTCCTACTCGCTATTCACTACTACCCATTTTACAGATTCACTCTTACTTTCGAGTCTAAATAAACATAAACTTGTTAAAAGAAAACATAAATAAATATTTGGTAGATAAGTCCAAAAATCGCATCGTTTTCAGGCATCATTGCCTCCCAATTGAAAGCCTACGTTTGAAACAAATGTACCTCTTTAAATAAAAGTACCCTTTGAAACTAACATACCCTTTCATACAATCGTACCCTTCCAAACAAATGTATCTACCCTTTGAAACAAACGTACCCTTCCAAACAAATGTACCCTTTGAAACAAACGTGCCCTTCGGAACAAACGTACCCTTTGAAACGAATAATTTACAATGTCAATATGCCTGTAAACTGTCGGGATGGGACATACAGGAGGTTCATGACCACGGTACTAGTCGCCCACGTTGAGTTTGTAGGTGGAATGCCGGTAGCCCTCCTCGGCGTTCGAAGCCGAGGCCCGAAGTGCCGGCTCGCCTTCTCCTGGCGCTCTGTATTCTTGAACAACCTGACACAATAGAAGAAAACATTTTTGTTACCAACAAAGGAACAATATTCTGTAAACATTTCCTCCGAGTCTGGGTGTTGTGGTACCATGGTACTCGTAGTTTCTCATACCCACGACACAAGGAATCCTAGTGTGGGGTCAGGACTATGTATGTGACTGTTAGGTGTTATTTATTTATTATATCCTAGAAGCATGACACATGAAAGATGTCCTTTTCGTTCACTAACCCCCGAATACTCAAACGCATCTCAGAGTTGAGCACGTCTCAAGTGAAGAGTTTTTGACAGATTTTCATCAAAAACTGTCAAAAAACAGTGACTTGAGACGTGCTCAACTATGAGCCGCGTTTGAGTATTCGGGGGTAAGAAAGAAACTCCCAAAATTCAACTCTTAGAGGGCGCAGCGAGAGGATAAAGTTTGTGTAAAAACCTCAACGCGGCCAAAGTCCAAAGGAGTTCTATTAGTCTAACATAAAGCAACAAAAAAGGCCACCACTCAGCATCTGCTATGGCAGGGCGAACATGCCAAAGCACTTTTTATATTAATCCTCCATTGGATAAAACAGCTTAGGACATATTGAGCTTTGAAAACTTCGAGACCAGATGAAATTGATTTTTGTTTTGAAGATTGACCTATTTGTGGCATCAGCTGACTAGCAGCCGTACCTATAGTCTGCGCCAAGTAAAAAGAACATGGATAATTTTGCTCAAGGAAGTGTTTGGCTAATGTTTACGCTATTCATTTATTATTTTTCGTAAAATTAACATGACACCTGAAGAAAACAAAAGAAAAATCCTTTGTGCGCAAAAATACCAGCGTTAATTTATTTCTCCGCTGGCCAATTTAACGCGGCGTTACCTATAGTTGCCGTACCTTCCGGATATGTTCCTCCCTTGCAGCGAGCTCTGTGGAGAGTTCTTCGCGGCGACGCTCCAGGCCCGGCTCGCAGCTACCCTCCTTCAAACACTTGTCCACTTGCTCATACTCGCGGTAAAGACTTGCGTATTCAGCCAGACTCTGCTTAGCCTCCTGACTACCGCCGCGGCCTTTAGAAGTCGCGCCATCGAAGTCCTCACGATTCGTCGCCAGGCTGCTTAACAGAGAACCACGGCGTTGAAAATACGTGGGATCAACAAACAGATCATTGATAGATTGACGGCATAAAGAAACCACGTGTAAAATTGACTGTACGAAAAGTGACTGTACGACAAGTGACTGTACGAAAAGTGACTGTACGACAAGTGACTGTACGACAAGTGACTGTACGACAAGTGACTGTACGACAAGTGCCTGTACGACAAGTGACTGTACGACAAGTGACTGTACGAAAAGTAACTGTACTACAAGTGACTACTTACACGAGTGTGCATGTATAACAAGTGACGTATTGACTACTCACTTGTACATGGATGTATAAAAGTAGTGCGGACGACTGATGGCGCGAAGGAACCGCGGCACCATTCCGTCGCCCTCGCGATACAAACTGAGCAGTCGACTGTACGACATGTACTTGTACGAAGGCAGTCGCAACAAGCGAGGGCCGAGCTTAATAACATTGATTTCGCGGTTGTCAAGCGACATGTTTTGCTGAAAATAAAACAATCTTGTAAAGTTTTAAAACCTATTTACAGTAAGTTATGTAAAGCGTAATTTTAATGTTACGTCTTTATCGTGATTGATGACACTTAATAAGAAAGAAACATGAATTGCCGCGTACTAACTAACAGGCCAATTAGCCTCGAGAGACAAGTGATCGCTTAGTCAGGCAGGACGTACCTCGCCCACAGTTTTCGCATCTGACTCGGGTGAATCACGTCCTGGCTAAGCGAGTACTTGCCTCGCGAGGCGTCCCGCTCAGTGAGTACGCAGCTATTGACGTAGTTAAGTAGGTAGTAAGTACGACTAAAATCATTTGCAAGCATTGGGTTAATCAGCGTAAAGTAATTTCTACGTATCGAACAAACTATCCTACTTATGCTCTACTATAATTAAGTATACTACTTAATTATGAAAATATGTGAGAGAGATAGGATTCTGGTCGATATACGGAAGGATTTCCCAAAACGCAAAAATACTCTGTATGGTATCTACACTACATCCCAAAGGTACTTCAAGGAGTTGTGAGGCTGGGGGAGGGTTAGCAGGGAGATAATGCACAATACACCCCACCGCGGGACGTCAGTCAGTACCTACAGATCTTTGTTCCCCTAACATTAATTAGAATTAGAAGGGTATCTACACATCAAAGCCGCCAACCCGGCATAGGCCGCAAAAGCAAATAATTAAAAATCATCATTATTCAGAACAAGTGCTTTTTTTTAAACTGGACCGCCATTCATACAATCATGTGCCAACGGCTTTGGTGTGTACGCCCTGAGAACTTACAGCAGTAGCACTCTTCGTACCGTACGTTGGGATGTGGCCTAAACCTGAAGTACAATTTAACTTGTTAATTTTGGACTTTCATTCTACCTACATTTTTACTATCAGTCATCACCATCTTCATTTCCCTGTCCTTTTCCCACTTTATGTGCGGTCAACAGGTATTCTATTTCCATTTTCCTCTATCTATAGGTACATATACTACACATATACTTACCTTGTCCTATAGAACAATTTGAGAAATAAAAGTATTACAGACATGTTCCATAGTAGGTATACCTAATATAAGAAAAAACTATCTTATTCTGTCCGATAAAACAGCCAGATATCGACCTCACTTATATTTAAAATCGAAATCGTTTAGGTGCACCCCAGAAATAATTAAAAAGTGGTACACCATATTTACTATGGTTAAAATTAAATGTAGTTAGTAAGTTCGGTTTTTTGATTGTAGAAGGTAATCTCAGAAATGACTAAACCTATTATGAAAATTATTTAAATACTTAATTCAAAGCTACACTACTATGATTACATTGATACATTTAATTCCTAGGAGGCAACTTTTGCCTACACTAAAGGGATGATGCCCAGGACTTTTTTATAGTAAAATAATGTGTATACGTACCCATATGATGAGCAATAGTGGCGGGTATTCCAGACAGAGGCTGTTGTATTTTCAACCCGTTCAAAACCTAATCAAAACAAACAATTAAACAGTCTGATGGCTAATGTACTAGCATTGTCAAAACTAAGTTCTTGAAGCCACTATTCAGAGTTCTAAGAGGCCATGCCCCACCACTACACGCCATCGCCATTGTGTACTAGTGGCAATTGTGTATAATGACCAGTGGGCAATGGATCGTGGCAAGCAATGACAATTTGTCGGTTTTTTCGATATACTTCAAATGAATCGCGGCTAGGCGTGGCGATGGGTGTTCCACAGTGGCCCATTGCTCAGTTCGCCCCCGACCCTTGCCAACTTCTACGTCAGTCTTGAGTGGTTCGCCAGGCAGCAATGAGCCGCGCACCAGCGAACACCTTGTCGTCGAACAGACGATGCTGGCGTATCGTGGCCTATGATGGCGCATGGTTTGCATGGCCCATTGTGCACAGGCCCCATGAGATTAATTATTACGCCACTATTGGGCCAGTGCATGAAACGTCATTGTCTCAATGGCGTGGCGAATGACATTCCGTATCTCTATCGCAATGTCTCTAACGTGGCGCCTCTGACGCTTGCTTCGATGAAAGAGACAAGAAAAGACAAAATAAAAACCCACGACGATAAATAATGTAGGTATTATCTACAGCAAAAGGTCTCTAAAAAGAATTATCGAGTTTCTCAAGTGCAAAAAAACTACTGCGCTCCCCTGGTGGGCTATGGCCATAACATATCTAAGAACCTTATCTAAAATTATATTAACATAATGCAAAAACTGCATAGAAATCGGTTTAGTAGTTGGTTATTGAATTTCAGAAGTGCAAAAAACTATGCTAACTGCTGCAGCGCCCCCTG
Organism: Scotopteryx bipunctaria; assembly: GCA_949320045.1. Taxonomy (NCBI): domain Eukaryota; kingdom Metazoa; phylum Arthropoda; class Insecta; order Lepidoptera; family Geometridae; genus Scotopteryx; species Scotopteryx bipunctaria. The sequence goes on from OX439440.1 coordinate 4,128,032, forward strand.
GTGAGCTATGGCCGTAAAACATTTCTAAAAACTTTTCACAAACGGTTTGAAGCGGTATTCAACAAAAAACTGTATCGGAACATGGTAACAAACAAACACACAAATAAAATACACCTCCGTTCCGTCGTAGGTACAAAACAAACATCCTGAAACAACCAAGTCTTACCTGCTGTATGTTGACGCCGATATTATGAGAAGGAGCTGTGCTCTTGCTGACTACGAAAGGTATGTTCGTGTGGTTGGAGTTTCCATAGTAATGCCGCATACCAGCTTGCTTCATTTGAGAAGCAACAGTCGGCAGCTCGTAACGCCTGCTGCGGTACTTGACCCGTCTTGGCAGACGATGGATTTCCTATAATTAAATTTAATAACAACACCCATAATACAGGTCATTACAGATACAGATGTAGCTATAATATATATTATAGCAAGGTATATATATTACGGTATAATTTCTATAGTAACCTTTGAGTGACCACTAACGCAGCTTTAATATCTATATATTAGGTATAGCTGCGTCTGTGATGGCCTTAAGGCGAGTATGACTGGTACCGTTGGAAGGGGAAAGACCTAGGCGTCCGCAACTGGATAAATACAGTGTCATTTTGGTGAGAGTAACGAACACGACCTGAAATTATGTCAGTCCGTATCAGGACCGTAGGAAATGGAGGTCCGTGGTCTCCGCCTATCGGAAACAGACGTGTTTTTATATTATAATGTACTAGTAGTTCGCCCCGAACTGACATCTCGCGCGATTATAACCCTGCGTGATTATTCAGTCTAGCCTGAACTACGCCAACATTGAAACTAACAAAAGGAAGCTTATGTTACAACGGTATATTCTAAATTTTACTTTTTTCGTTTTATTTCATTAACTATATATAGTTGTTATCCTAGAATAAAAATAAAAACCATTTTGGAATGTGCAAATAAAGCCCTTTCATTATGACACCCCACTATACGGTACATTATGTAAAACTTTTATTTTGTTTACCCTCATGGAAATAATATCTTTACAACACCTTCAGCGATTAAGTTCATAATGCAAATCTTCATAGTAATCTATTGACCTTTCAAGTTCATTACAGATTTGAATAACGGTTCGAAAGTTATGCAAACTATCCACAAATATAAATATACAACGCCAATTTTTCAAATAACCGAAATTCCTACTGAGATATTCGCTCGCTTCTATCGAGCGCTCAATAATGTACTACTAATCATCCAAAACACAAGCATAGTTTTGACCCCACACTAGGTTTCCCCGAGTCGTGGGTATGAGAAACTCCATGTGGCGTGACGTGAAAGTGACTGACACAGACGAGAATCGGCTAAGTTTTATACGGTAGAAGTGTTTGCATGTTTTGCGAATATTTCTTCCAGGTCTGGGTGTTGTGGTACCATAGTGCTCTAGTTTCTGATACCCACGACACAGGGAGCCTAGTGACTACTGGGTGTTATTAATGAACAAATATAATAAGTTCGAAAGTTTGTTAGATTCTGGTCAAAATAGGAAAGAATTTCCGATAAATAATAGAGCGGTTTAATTGTACTAGTGGCGCCATCTAGTTTATTTATAAATTTCGGTTAGGTACCTTTTTAGATTCGGCCGGCGTGACTTCACCGAGCGGTCCAGTAACTGCGTCGTCGTAGTGCTGCGATTCTCGAACTACTGTTCATATTAATAATTCAACATTATCCATTCAATATCACTTTTTTACACTAAATATCTAAACTTTATTAACAGAAAGAAACTTACAACTAATACAGAATATAATTTACAAAATACAAAGAAACAGTCGGGCTATCTAAAGGCCATTGCAAACGGTCTATAGATAGCTCACCATTCAATATCACTTATATTTCACCTATCGCGAAATGTTGTGATTTTTCCCACTTATGTGCGTAAGGGCTGTACAGAGGATTTTTCACTATGACCAAACAAAACGTAACGCGCCCGCGTTTGTAGATTCACTGTATTATCGTATTCTATATGACAAATTTGTATTGCAAAAACACGACGCGGCGCGTACTAAACTTACGAGCTTACCCTTATTCTCTATGATCAAACGAAACTTGATAGCTCGTAACTTGTCTGTAACGTGTTTTTGCAATACAAATTTGTCATATAGGAAAACCATTAAAGCTAGATAATTAATAAATGTGAGTACATAATATGTATGTATGTTCGTTCGAGCTAGTGGCCAACTCTAGGTGACGGAGATTTTAGGCCGCCTAAAGGCCTCCGTCTTGGCTTAACGACTTAAAAGCCGGGACCGACTGTTTAACATGCCCTCCGAAGCACGGAAGCGCTCAGCTCGTAATGCCACTTGCGGTCACCCATCCCAATTTGTGACCGTGCATATCGTTGCTTAACTTTAACGACCAATCAAGAACGCCTTAGCAAGCTACGCCTCGAGCGCTTCAAATTAATAAATAAATAATAATAATAAATAACACCCAACCAGTCACATACATAGTCTTGACCCTACACTAGGATTCCCTGTGTCGTGGGTATCAGAAACTACGAATACCATGGTACCACAACATTCAGACCCGGAAGAAATATTTAAAGAACATGCAAACATTTCTTCCGCAGCGGGAATCGAGCCCGCGCCTCTTGCGTCTTCGCCGAGCAATCGCTCGCCACGCCACCGAGGCCGTCAATTTATACTTGGTGTGTTTGATAAGTCTACCGAGGACATCTTATCCTAAAAATTTAGTTTTCTAGCATCATCCGTTCCAAAGTTACGACGGTTCGAAAATACGACGAAACGCTTCCAGAAAAGGGAGGTAGTGCCGTGCTTCTTTTGGCTCGTCTTACGATAACTCAGTGATTCCACAAACGCGCCCGCATTTGCCCGCGTTACGTTTTGTTCGGTGGTAGTGAATAAGGCCCCTGTCAAGTTTCGTTTGGTGATAGCCACTAAAGCCTCACATATGGCAAAAATTTGTAATACGACCTGGATAACACATAGGGTAATTTTTATACGGCTAAATACCACGTGAGATCCGGACGGATCATTATTATATAAATAACGTATCGAAGGGCAATAGACCATACAACTACAAATGTAGTTCTAGGCTCTACTGTATTGGAACCCGCGATCTTAGAATTGGAAGGCTGGATCAGTATCACTAGACCACCAAGGTTCTCATAATGGTATTGAAAAAGAAGGAAAGTAGTGCTACTGAGTCGAGTAGCAGTAGTAGTAGTAGTACGAGTATTAATAAGGATAGTCATGCCTTTTCTAGTCTGTTTGAGGGGACTTGACGGTGCGAGGGTCTGGCGGCGCGAGTCAGGCGACGGGCTGGACCGGCTCTTGTTGAACAGTTCCACTACTGGCCTATCCTCTGGCTGAATTTGCGCTGGTAATGGCAAATAAAATAAATCGCAATATATACTTCTCTGCTGACCGGGAGTAAAGAAAAAACATAGATGTGTCCAGCTGCTTCTCCCCCCGAGCATGTCGTAGAAGTCGATTAAGGAATAGTATCCTCTCCAACATATCCATATCCATAGTGGACTATGGATATGGATCATGGACGTCTATATGAGCGATGGGCTGATCACCTGTCACCATGGTTCACCATATCCATCTAGGGACTTTAAATCAATCCTGGCAAGTCTTGTTATGTTTACTTGTGGCTCTGCCCACCCCATTAGGGATTCGAGCATGATAATTAAGTATGTATGTATGTAATTATATGAAAAAACTAGTTTACTCGCGCAGCTTCGCTCGCTTGATGTAAATTTTGACACCCCATTTTACCCCTTTTCTTTATTATCAGTCGGCGACCACGAACCGTGAACCAATCGTCAGCCCCGATGAAACATTGACATAGTAATGGTCACGAGTGGCCGATAAATGAAGGTAGCGCATAATCGTTTGCCGTAGAAATATGCTAGAGACCTATTTCCAGCAGTAGACTAAAGGTTGATAATGATGATGAATATCATAAATCTGAAAGTTTGTAAGAATTTGAGATGTTGGACCAATTATGAAGTAACGACTTCACCGTTTTGAATGACATTCGTAACTTGCATAGAATCTAGGTATCATGAAATAGCACATGAGCTCTTAGGCGATGTCGCTTGACTTCGATCGACATCTCTAGCGACACGTTTCGCGGGACATTATGAGGCCATGAAAGCCAGAGTGACCTAACTACAAAAACAAAAACTTGCATTATCAAAGAAATAAAAGGAGCCCTGATTTTAGATATGTGTAACTTTACTAAATAATGTCATTGGTCATTCTATTTAATTCTACCATCTATGGAATAATAAAATAATTAATTTTAGGCCATTAGTGCGCTATAACTTTTACCGGCAGATTCCAATACAAAGATCAATATTGAAAAAATGCAGATAGGCCAATCTGCCTCTCATGGCCTCATATGTCCCTTTAAAGTACTTACCTATATTCTGTTGTTGCGGTTGTCGGTGCGCTCGGCGGTGACGGTAGACCGGTGATGAGATGGCGCGGAAATCCATATTCCTCTCGGTCGACGTGTCCGTCCATTTCGGATCTGTAATTATGCGGCCTCATTGAAAAGTGACACATTGGGGCATATTCAGTTTCAGAATTTCGTAATAGGTAACATAGGATTGTTTTGCGCCTAAGATTCTTGCACACAACAGAAATTGTTTTGAAACTAGATGTTGCTGATAGACTTTCGAAGCAAGCGTTACATGGTGTAGCAGAATTTTGGCCATTTTAACAAAATTTCAAAGCCACTTTTATAGACAAAATGGAAATTCTCGCATGGTCAGGACCGATATTGTAGAGTAGATAATTAGGTTTGACTATTATGTCCTTACTTTCTTTAGGAACGTCCGATGGCAGGTATCTTCGTCTGTTGTTTGGAGTTTTGAGCTGATGCCGATCTGCTGGCTGGCTGTTGTTAACCACTGGACTGTAACATAATGACGCAGGAGCCGCTCAACAGATCTCCTTAGCAAAATACAAAAATAAAACCTGCTTCTCTCCCCGAGCATGTCGTTAAAATCTACTAAGGAATAGTATCCTCTCCAACATGATGGACCATCTATATGGGCGATAGGCTGATCACCTGTCACCATGGTTCACCATATCTATCTTAGGACTTTGAATCTGCAAAGTGGCTGCAAGTTTTCTTATAATTACTTGTGGCTCTGACCACCCCATTAGGGATACGGGCGTGATAATAATATGTATATACGTATAACATCGCAAGTGCCCGCACTCATTCACGATTTTGCGCCGAGCACTCGCTCGTAGCGAGTGTATACAGGCTGGCTTATTTATTTTTTAAGTAATTCGTTAAAAACATTTTTTTTTTTCAGTCAAGTATTTTTAACTTAAGTAAAAAATTTACTGGTTAGATTTTGTCATAAAATTGCAGTTTGATTTTATTTGAAACAATGTTTTTTAATATTTTTAATTGGAGCTAGTATATTAGACTAAGATATGTGACAAATGTACGACCATAGCTAGGTACTCATTCCATATAGGACATAGGATTCAGCCAGCGAATTTGAATAGGATACGATCTTTTAGTATAAAGATATTAGCTAAAAATTGTTATGTTCAGTATGATTTCAAAAGTTGAATTTATTGTCAATAGTTAGAACAAGATACTTATGACTGCTTACGACTTCTATAATACTTAGGGCAATTAACAAAATAGGTATTATTATGGGCAATTATAATGGGAGAACATACATACATACAACATACATACATACATATTATCACGCCCGTATCCCTAATGGGGTGGGCAGAGCCACAATTAAACATTTTTAATATGTTTACTATGTCTTGTTTATTTATTTTTTCTTATGGGAAAACATTTATTAATAAAAGAGGATTTATTGAGAAGTAGTTTAGTTTTATTAGGTTTTATTATGAGGCCAGCATCGTGGCACCATCTTGATACGGCGTTGAGGTCCTGTAGCAAGAGCGCGCAACGCAACTTGCCTCACGCCTTGGCTGCTCAGTCAGTCTATACCCAGCTATTAACAAGTGAGACATAAAGGGAGTACATACAAATCCCCCTGCAGCTCATCATAGTGCTCAGAGTCAAAGAGTTCTCCGACATTCTCGTCTTGTCCACACGCCACCTCCAGCGGCGAGGTCGATATCTGCACGCCTTGTCCGCACATACCTAAATCACAGAAAGTTCAGTCATTTGGGAGTTTTTACTTGGAGAATGTTCAGTCTTCACATACAAATACCTAGCTTACAATAATAATTATTTATTTATTTCTTAGACACAAGGCACCATAGGCATACCTAAAACATAATATATAAATAGAATAAAATATAAACCAGTAAAGTATATTAAGTGGCAATCTGCACCTAACAACGTCTGTAGATTGGCGTCTGCCAGACTCCTAATATTATGAGTTGTTGCACCTGTCAACTCTAGACATATGGAAGTTATTTTAAGGAATGTTTTCCAAAAACATTGAACATTTTTTTACATTTCTCCGTTAGAATTATTAGCCGCTCGCGGAGCCTTAGTATAAAACGCAAAGTTTTGGGAAATCTACGAAAGTACCCAGGCAATTTTGGGGATTAAATTACTGGACTAGATAAGTTAAGGGAAAGGTCAACATCAACATACCATCGCCGTCAGCGCGAGTCCGTCCTGAGCGTGATTTGTATGGTTTCTGGGCAGGCGTAAACTCCCTTTTCTGAAATTAAACACTTTACTAAAATTGTTGTAGGTCTAAATCTCACACAATTTTCTAGAATTAATCTGACATCTTGAAATGAAATTGTAACATAGCGGAATTCCCGTTTGACAGAGAGAAAGACCTGGATGCGAACAGTGCAGTATAGTTTGAGTGGTACGGGTACCCGCGAGTGGGGTCCTTAAGGTTCTAAAGTCAATAAACCACGTCATGGCTACAGTTCTTGTTGCACTGACCTGCTCCAGTATTTGTAGGTGTGTCCGTAGGTTCTTAGGGATCTATAGACATTAGACACTGAATGATGTCGTAGGTATAGCCAGAGATGCTCTAACCTGCTCTAGTGTCCTGGGTTGTTTGTAGGTGTGCCCGTAGGTTCTTAGGGATCTATAGACACTGAATGATTTCATAGGTATAGCCAGAGATGCTCTAACCTGCTCTAGTGTCCTGGGTTGTTTGTAGGTGTGTCCGTAGGTTCTTAGGGATCTATAGACACTGAATGATGTCGTAGGTATAGCCAGAGATGCTCTAACCTGCTCTAGTGTCCTGGGTTGTTTGTAGGTGTGCCCGTAGGTTCTTAGGGATCTATAGACACTGAATGATTTCATAGGTATAGCCAGAGATGCTCTAACCTGCTCTAGTGTCCTGGGTTGTTTGTAGGTGTGTCCGAAGGTGCGCACCTGGCCCAGCATACGGTGCTGCTCCACAGTGGCGGGGTCCAGATACCCGCGAGTGGGGTTCTGAGGGATCTCCAGCCGTCGAATGCGCGCGTTCGGTTGCTGCGACACTTCTGTAACCAGCAGCGCTACCACGGTATTTCCAATACTGCTTTTTACATAACATTCCTACTACAGCCTAGATCTATTAATAATGATCTGAAAGTTATTGTTTGCGATTTCTGAATGTTTGGTGTGTGCCATAAAGAGATTACAATAACAGTAGTAGGAACATTCAAAATGTTATTTTTAAGCATCGAGTAATGTCTGCAACAAAGCACATTTACATAACTGGGTGCATAAGTATAAAACTGGCGCCATCTTTAAATTCCGCTTCGTAGGCATACCACATTAGCTACATACTGAATGTCCGAGAAGCCCCGCGAGGCAGCCGCACGAGGCAAATGCACGCTTATTTAGGACGGGTCTCGCCCGCAGTTTGCACGTTTTCCTCGGGCGAGGTACGTCCTGACTAAGCGAGCATTTGCCTCGCACTGATGCCTCGCGAGGCTGTTCGGTCGGTAGTACCCAGTTTTTCTATTTAGTATTCTAAATCTAAATCTAAGATATTAATAAGATCTAGCATCTAAGTAGGTAATAATTAGCATGTATTTGGTTACTCACTCTTTTTTGGCTGAGTCCGGACTGTTATGAACGGCACATGTTCCGTTGGAGGTGGCTCATTCATTCTTGTCACGCTGAAACATAAAACTTCAGTAATACTGTGCGAATTGTACACACTCCAACACGCGCAGCTCTGGGCATTATATCCCGCGCGATTAGCCTTTACACGGTCGCTCTTTCCGTTTTGACAAAAACTGACGAATAATCGCGCGCGAATGAACGCGCAGCTTAAGCAGCTTCAAAAACATAGGTAGGTAATCGCGCACGATTGTGTGTGCAGGCTTTCCGGCGCGCAATCCTGTACGCTCCTGAGAACGCGCGATAGAGTGTAGATATAACTAAGTTATTATAACTTTAGATTATTTGTTATTAGGTTAGTTTGCTATAAGCAAATAAATTAATTATGAATTAAGTTTAGGCAGTTTCACTAGATTCACGCACTTTTACCATTTATTAACGGCCTCGGTGGAGAGGTGGGCCATTACACGACTGAGACGCAAGAGGCGAGGGGTCGATTCCCGCTGCGGAAGAAATGTTTGCATATTCTATAAATAATTCTTCTTGGTCTGGGTGTTGTGGTACCATGGTATTCGTAGTTTCTGATACCCACGACACAGGGTAACCTAGTCTTGGTTCAGGACTGTGTATGAGACTGTTGGGTGTAAAATAAAAATTAAATTATGTTATTATGTACCTCCTTTTTTTCAGTTTTCGTTTCCTTTTCAATACCTTCACTAAGTCGATTTTTTCCTGTAAGTCATCGCAACGTGCTTCTGCCAATGCGAATTGGTCATCTACTTCTGGTATGGAAGCTGAAATCAGAACAGAAGAATCAGAACAGAAGAAGAAGAGAAACAAAAGAACCAATGGCGATTTTGAAACTAGTTGCTTACTTACGACTTATAATGACTTATTACGATGGTTTATTATTTATTTTGATTTTACCCCTAACATTTCGCCAGCGCCATATTAATAAAATTTATATGAAAAAGTTGACCGTGCAACGTGCAAATATCTAGTTTCCGTTCGGACTTACCCCGAATGTCTAGTTTCCGTTCGGAACGTGTTCCCTCTACAACAACTCCAGCAAGACTGCTCGAGCTTCTATGACGCTTATCTGAAAACAAAATTGAGTATGTAGGTGTTTATTAAAAAACATATATTTCACTCATAGAACTTACTTTTACCCAAAAGTAAATAAATATCCATGACAAATTATTATGCTCTCTGCTCATAATAATTTGTCATAATAATTAAATAAGAATTTAGATCACGGCAGAGATCACGAATCGCCATTTGCTACGATTCTGACATACTTCTTTTGCTTGCACTTTTTTTCTTGAAAAATATACCTATTAGTAAGATTCGTAAATTTGTACCTAATTAACCTGTTTCAAGCTCAAAAAGCCCATGGAGTAAAAATGTTTACTCCATGGGCTTTTTTCGAAAAATCTGCATAATCTTTTATGTGACTGAAATTTTCGTCATTACCCCAAGAGTATGACTTTCTTCTAATTTCATAAAGTTAACCGTTACAATACATTTTATCAGGTAAAGCGAAAAATGATAAAATTATTACCTTTTAGTGCATCTATTTAGTAAATCACGAGAACAGAATCGACCCACCCCATAGCAGTTATTGACGGCGAGGCCGGGAATTAATCTTTCTAGCCCATATCCATATCAACACACAATTACGTATACCTACCTACCTACTTAACGTACCTACATAATGCTTAAAGCTTATTTTGATTTAAATGAAAGCTGCCGCGGGGCGCAGATGACAATAAATAAATATTTTTGGACATTTCACAGGGCGCCCCAAACTAAGCAAAGCTTGTACTATGGGAACCAGATGGCCGATACAAGTGTTTATAGAATAGGTACACACTTATAATGCATAATACTACAACATCTAGACCCGGAAGAAATATTTGTAGAACATACAAACATTTGTCCCGTAGCGGGAATCGAAAGCGCACCTCTTGCGTCTCAGCCAAGCACTCAACAGCCACGCCACCGAGGTCGTCAAATCATATAGGTAGTAGTGATCCACCACTATGTCATCGTATTGACATGACGTGTCATTGTACTGAGTCCACCAATTAGTTCCTAGATAATTAATTGAATTGATTGATGGCTATTTAGTCAGTTTTAGTACATATACGACTGTATGAGAAACTTAAGGAAGACCAAATCCCGGGAAAGGTGGGCTTAGCTGGCTTAGACTACCCTACCTTTAGATATCTTTAGTCCGTCGCCCATATTAACTTGAAATTTTCATAGCATACACTCGGAGGCTTTGTGTTACTTTTAAAGAATCAGAACGACTCTGAATAATAAATTAAAAAAGGGTTTTATAATAGTAAAAGCACTAAAAAATCATTGCGTCAAAATAATATCAATCTTTGAACAAGAAAACATCGACTTCAAAATCTATGAGCTATGGAGGAAATATTACTGGCTGATTACAAAGTAACCATAAACTTATAAAAAGAACAAACGAAAGAGGTTCGTTTGAAAATATCTAGATATAGGCTCATATACCTGAGGGCCTACCCTCAGACTAGGTAGGTACCTACTCTAAAAGAGGCCTAATACATAGACTTATACCAAACTAGAAACAAAATTTATATAAACAAACGCACATCCATCCATAAATACTAGGTACCTACCTTAAAGACATTTACCTAAGGCTTATATATTGTCATGATTTAAAAACCTATGAATAAACTCTGATTTACAGCAAAGACTTGAACTTTGTTTTTGCTCTCCTGAACAATCACGAACTTTCGGTTTGGCAAGTTGACCACTGGACCGACGATATGACGTCATCAGCATGCGTTCTTTTAAATTCAGATACCTGCCACATTTGAAGTCATACGGCACGTATGGTACGATTGAAATAATAATAAATAACACCCAACAGTCACATACATAGTCCTGACCCCACACTAGGATTCCCTGTGTCGTGGGTATCAGAAACTACGAGTACCATGGTACCACAACACCCAGACCCGGAAGAAATATTTACAGATCATGCAAACATTTCTTCCACAGCGGGAATCGAACCCGCGCCTCTTGCGTCTCTGCCGAGCAATCGTCCGCCACGCCACCGAGGCCGTGCGAGTTTTCTTGATTTCATGCGACGAATTCTAAATGCAGCGCGTGAAAGTCCTCAAGGTGCCCATAGTACAAGCTTTGCTTCGTTTGGAGCTAGATGGCGCTGTGTGAAATTTCCACAAATAAAATGTGCGATCACCTCTTGTTCCGAGGTTCACCTTTAATCAGAGACATTAGATGAAACTTCTGTTAAGTTCAATATCGGAATGATAATCATCATCATCAACTTCCTGCCCTTATCCCACTCCATGTGGGGTCGGCACAGCATATTATGTAAAAAATAATATCTGAATTTCGAATCACCTATAAAACGTTGTACGAATTCCAAAATTTGATGTTTCATTTTTCGAAACATCGATAGGTTGTCGTGATCAGCCCATTGCCCATGTAGATGGTCCATCACGTTAGAAAGGATTATTATCCCTACGACTTTTACGACATGCTCAGGGAGAGAAACAACTAAACGCATTCCATTTTTTATCAGGAAGTTGATTTGCTGTTTTGAGGTTTTATCTTTACCTACTCCGTCCAGTAGAGAGGTGACAAGCTTATACAGCTGGTAAAATAATACATGTTGGTTTGTTTATATTATATTTATTTAGTCAATATACACCTATCATCTACTCGTTCGCACTTACTTATATAAACAGTCAACGACATTCGTCACAAACAATGTCCCTTTAGATCTCAGTTCACCATTACGTAGACGGACATTCATACGGCCTTTTCCTAATCCCTTAGATTGGTGTTTTCAAACATTATCAGTCTTTACAACCAATAGTTCTGTTATAAAACATGTATATGTTACGGGCAACTTGAGAAGTGCGGTCATTATGAATAATGACCGGTCTGTATAAATAACGCCCGTATCAAGTGGGGGACGTACTCTTAAGTAAAACTGCACGACTTATCACTTTTCCCGGTCAGTATGAATAATAACTACTATATCTTGGGCAAAATAAAAAAAAGATCAGCCATAGTGTTTTTGTTATTATGTGTCGTGGCCAGATCTTAGAATTGATCACTTCATGATGTGAAAGACCACGTACAATGCACGAAACGTCAAAAATGTAGTATTAAAACAATACCTTTGATATCATGGAAACTTTACATTAATTATATGGCCAAACGTGGACTGACATACCATCAAACGTTGACGTTTAATGCGAGAATTTCATTAAAAAACCTTTTTTTTTAAATGGGCCTCAATGGGCCTTCGGGCTATTAATATGAGCTAGTCAAAGTAATAAATTTATCAATTTAACCGATGCGCTTGGTCATTATTCATGATTGGTCCATATTAATACTGGCCGGTTAGTTGAGTTGCCCGTAACATATACATTGGTGAACATAGAGGCTGGATCTTCGCGCTTACGTTGACTGCACTAAAACGCAACTAATAAGACAGCTTCAACTCGTTAATTGTTTAAAATGTTAATAAAATACAATAAATTTAAATAAAGCATAGTTTCGACGATACTTTTTTATAAATATCGCGCATAGGCGCCTCTAAAAGATGTCGAATGTAGGTGAATATTATTGCTTCGTTTTAAACTTATTTTATAGCCATAAAGTTCCATTCACACAAGACCAATCCATCGCCAATGAGTAGTATAATCATAACTCACTCCTACTTGGTGTTGTGTTAAAGTAACTTTAAAAAAAATACAATAAATTCGTAAATATATATGTTTAGCACATTGCTCTAGCCCACTGTTTAAAAAAATCGGTGAGTTCGTTTTTTCATAAAATAAACATACAGTTAAAATTAATTATTAATTCATTGTTCACAAATTAATTATAATAAAGACTTCAAATTACATAATTCTTAAAAAATTGAGTTTTATTAAAATATGATCATTATAAGGAATTTAATAATAATGGTTATATTATATTATTGAATTTCTAAAACCGTTCGAAAGATGTACTGAGGATGTACGATCCTCAGTACATCTTTCGATTCTCTGTTTAAATTAACGTCTGTTTATTAAATACATATCTGGTTACACTTCAAGTAAAATTATAATAAGGGAAGCTCAATATTGTAAAATTTTAAGTTTTACACAAATAAAGGAATATTGTATTACTGATACAAGCTTCGTAAATGCGTATGATAATATGTGGAATGAATTAGTTAAACTTAATTCAATCGTCTGCTTTTACTCCTGATCCAAACTGAATTGTGAAATACTAAAATGCTTTATGATAACACAAAACAATTGTGTATTATCAGTTTAACCTTATACAAACAAAAAAGCCATGTATCTTGAGCCTATAATTGATCCTTCAAGATCTTTGGTCCTGACTATTCAGTATGTATCAACACAAAGATGGCGTAGTGATTTGCTGTTCTGAGGGCAGAACAATACGATGTTTTTTTTTTTAAATATAATTCGAAGATATAATTGAATGTTCGTCAAAATGCATAATGTAACTGTGCATTATTGTGCATATCTTTTATACTGTCCTGATATCAGCACTCAGTCGCCACTCAGTCTATAGCTACTTTATTATTGCAATACGCAATTTATAAAATTAGAAATACTAATATATTCAAATTCAACACTTATAAATGGTATAAGACATATTTTAAGCTAACGTTATTTCAAAATTGCTTTTAGTTTTACATAATTAGATTATTTTATATTATTAAGGTTCTCACAATGAATTATTACAAAACATTTCAAATGCATCTATATCAGAAGGTTATACATACTTGAATTATTTATTAGATATAAATAGATTATGCATCAATAAAACTCATATAATAAGTAATGTAATGAATACCACCAAAAGTAAATAATTATAATAGTAAGATAATTTGCATGTAATCTTTTGTTTTTTTTTGTGTAATATAAGAAGTAAACAAACATGACTTGTTAAACATATAAATTAATGTCTACAAAATACACGATTACGTGCAAAATGTCTTTAGCTCTCTATACTGAAGTCAACAAATTAAAATAAAACCGCAGACTGAATGGAACTCTTCGATAGCAGAGCCATTTTAAACAACTGTAAAATTCACTATGTTTAATGATGGCGTAACAGTTGACATAAAAATATACTGAATATTACAGCCATTATAGTTTAATGCATATGTGGCATTATAAGTATAATCTATATGCAAAATAGCGCATATGAGGCGCGCGGGCGCGGTCACAACCCGCAGGGTTTTTCCAATTACAGAATAAGGCATTTCTTTTTCCTGGCTGGCTCAGGAGGCTCCAACGCCGCGAGAATAGCCTCGTCGAACACGTTCTTCAAGCCTTTCTGGAAATACAAATCAACTTGTCAGTAGGAAGCAATGAAATAAACAAACAGTCATTGTTTGCTCCATAGGAATTAAAGTTTGCATATTCCGTCAATTTTCCTTAGTTGTCTACTAAAATGGAAATAAAATGTTATTCCAGGTAACGAGTATAAACATACATCCCGTCACACAACTATCGTATTTATACTTTAGTATAGATGTCTAATATAATATACTACCTACTTATATTATAAATGCAAAAGTTTGTCAGGATGTGTCATCAATCATGCTGTAACGGCTTAACGGATTTGAATAAAACTTGGAATATACATAGTTTGTATGCTGGAATACATATAGGCTAGCTTTTGTCCGGATACCACGCGAGCGAAGCCGCGGGCGACAGCTAGTTAGATAATAATAGACAATGGTTATACCCTTGGATCTTCATAAAATCTTTGAAACAACAAAAATAAAGCGTCAACCATATACCAACCTGCGTAAGAGCAGAGCATTCCACGTATTTGACTGCTTTCAGTTCCTTTGCTAGTTTTTCTCCCTGTTCCAAAGAGACAGGCTTTTGTTTGATCTTGGCCAGTTTCTCCATGGTTGCAGGATCATCTCTCAAGTCTATCTGCGTTCCCACTAACAAAAACGGCGTTTTTTGCTGATGATGAGTTATTTCAGGCACCCACTGGAAGAAGAAAATAAAATAAACAAATATCCCAGTACATCGGGTTGCGAAAATGGTGTAAATTAACTCCATGTTATATTTAGCCAAATTGTAACAAAATTACCTTTTCCTTGACATTCTCGAATGAACTAGGACTCACAACACTGAAGCAAACAAGGAAAACGTCAGTTTGTGGATAGCTGAGTGGCCGAAGCCTGTCATAATCTTCCTGACCTGTGAACAAAGCATACCAACAATTAGTAAACGTCACTGTGATTCACATAGCACCTCGGTCCTGTGAAGTTCAGAATCACTTTGGATCAAGAATAGGGCACTTGTAGTGTGAATCTTACCAGCAGTATCAAAGAGACCCAAAGTGTAGGGCTCTCCTCCGATCATGACGGTGACAGCATAGTTGTCGAACACCGTGGGCACGTACTCAGATGGAAACTTGTTAGTGGTGTAGCTGATGAGGAGGCAGGTCTTACCGACCGCACCGTCACCCACCACAACACACTTGATAGTCTGCATGCTGATCGGTTCTTCCCCGCAACAGAAAATGGTTCCAACTTTTGTTTACCACTTTATCAATGACCTGTCTCGACCATAGCCTCTGGGGCTACTTGATTTTCTGCAAGAAATCAACAACTCGAATAATCACTCAACTCTTTATAATACAAGTAAAAATAAAATAGAAAGTCCCTTTATCCTCAAACATTAACTAGTAAATGGAATGGAACAGAATTTATAACCTAATATTTAAATTATCAAAGTCTTGTCAATTTTTAGAAGTGTAGCTGACTATTAGCTACTACTACAGAAGTTTTAGTAAATCGCATTGGCTTTATCTTAAATGGAAACAAACACAAAAGATCAGACCATGCAAAGAGTGCAAACAAGATAAACAATAATAAAAATAATTAAGCTCGCTTTTGTACAATATCTGTTTCAGATTACTTTACATAGCCTTTAAACAAATTATAGTATTATAATAAATATATTGGCACAGGGTAGTTCATTGATATAGTCTATTTAGTCAAACTGGCATGGGAAGAGTGACAGATGTCAGACACCTACTTATTCAGCCTATTGTCTCTTTTTACCTATTAATTTATTCTACTACCTATACCTTCACTCTACCCATGCTAATAAAAAAACTATAGGATTAGTAAAAATAAACACACATTCTTCCATTTCTACATACATACGTGCCATAATGTATCCCTATTAGGAATTGGGAGTAATAATTATGTATGTACAGTCACGGAATGAAAAGGTTCGTCACCTTGAGGTCGGTTGTCGCTTGCACTAATGTAAGAATCAACTATAGTTTTAATTCAGTAAAACCTACTATCCTGTATGACACGATAAATCGTCAAACCACTTTGATGCGCGTCAATTTGAACTTTGTTCTAGAGTAGTTACGCATAATTATCTATGCAACAGTTTGTTCTGTACCTTAGATTCAAATGGTAACATGTCTCGCGACCAACGAATCAAACGAACCTTTTAACTCCGCTGCTGTACAAACGAGGACACTGTTAACTATACACATCACATAATCAAAAATATTGCAAGAAAGACACTATTCAATGAAATGTTATATCACTACATATGTGTGTGTGTTGTAACAAAGTTTAAAAAAAAATATTTTATATTAATAATACTGATGAGTTCCGTTCCATCATCAAAAAGGCTAGTTTCTTAACCCTTCTTTGCATGATGATGGAAATTGGAAATTTCAATCATAATAACAACAAAAGTCAACAAAAAAAGGTACTCAAAACCCTTGTACTGTGTTGTTGCTGGCAACTTTTTAAGCGACTATTGCGTACAACAAAACGCAGTTGTCAAATAATAGCAAACATCACTGTGAATGACCAGGCCCTAGAACTTGTCATTCCGCTGTTTGTTGTGACTGGAAGAAAGGAGCGAGATTTTAAGCTTGTTGTGTCAAACAAATAACAGAGAATGTCAATCATTTGATTTATGTCATTTGACATTTATTACAGTCATTATTACCAATTGATTTCACATTCAAGTAGGACTTTTTTATTGCAACTTATAAAAATGCCTGCTCGCTAACACTTAACCACCTTAGACAGAATAAAATTCATAGGTCTAAGGGAAATAGGGGTTTGTCTCGTTACAAGGTCTCCCGCAGTAGGGCTTTGCGAACTTGTGGCGTAGCTTCATTAGCATTCAGAGGCTTGTAACAGCCTAGGCTGAATAATGCTATTGACAATAGGTATCTTCAAACCGAACAGCCACTTTATTCTCTATGACCAATCGAAACTTTACAGGTTACAGCTAGTACTTTAATAAGTAAACTTGATATAACACTTCATATTCATGATTATAGACATAAATGTGAAACAATAGATGTTATTAGTAAAGCTATAAAAATGCCTTTACTAGGTCCTACTAGTTGTGTTACTAGTTCTTTCGAACCAGTGTGGTGAATGGATTAAAAGTGCCGCCTAAAGGCCTCCGTCATGGAAGGACTTAAAAGCCGGGACCGACTGTTTAACGTGCCCTCCGAAGCACGGAAGCGTAATACCACTTGCGGTCACCCATCCCAATTTGTGACCGCGCATATCGTTGCTCAACTTTAACGTTCAATCAAGAACGCCTAAGCAAGCTACGCCACGATAAACTAACCAGGTAACTCACACATTCAACCTATGAGTACCACAACATATACACTTGGAAGAAATGCGTGCAAATGGAACACACACATCTTACCTCTCAGTTAGACACTTTGCCCATAATGTCATAGAGATTGCTAAATATGGACTACTAATGTAAGCAATAAGCATTGCAAACAAAAAGAAAATGCATAGCTTATAAAAAATTACGAACACTAGAAGAATAGCATACAACAAAAATCATATGTCTTACACTAGAGGCTAGAAGATTTAAAACATGCTGAATTTGAGATTGAATAAAGCAGGAAGTAAATTAAAATGAACAGCAATTATTTTTGATAACAATGCAAAAATCAAATAAATTGTAAAAATGGCATATATCTCAAATTTTAATTGAATGAGAATAAAAAGAAAAGAAATAAACTATTGACGCAAATGGAAGTTATACTAATTTCTGAACAATTGAAAATAAGTCTTCCATTTATTTTTTGTAACAGTGAACAGAAGATTTTTGTTTATCTTAGCTTATGAGTCAAAATTATGAATAGTTGAAATTCTGACCATTATTAAAATAAAAGGACAAAAAATAAGAGGAAATAAAAGGGATTATGAAAATAATGTCAATAAATAACAGCAAAATAAATCGCAATGGCAAGCTTCAATTAATAAAGCATTTTGGTTCATATTTTATTGTCTAAAACAGCAGTCGGCAACACGCGGCCCAAGAATGTTTTGTAAATATGTCAACTAGCATACAAGAAATAGCCTCCCAAATGCAACCTCAGGTTGCAGTGTGATATGCAATTTGTTTAAAATCAGTTACTTTGTAGTTTTCATTTCTATTTTCCGGTGGTTATTTTTCTAGCTATAAAACTCAAACATATAAACATAATGTAAGTTATGTGTATGAATTAAGTTCCGTATGTTTTAACAATTTTAACAGTATTTTCATTTTTTCTATGGGGTATGACCAATAATGTATATGTATATTGGGCTTCTAGGGTTAATATCACAAGTGCGGCCCGCCTTTAGTTTACTTTGCCACCTCGTGGCCCTTGCCTGCCAAAAGGTTGCCGACCGCTGGTCTAAAAAAATGTTTATGTTTGGGAATTCCAGACTACAGATAGAGTAATGTTAATAAATACTTAGATAAGTTTTTCTGATCATTCCACTACTAAAGGATATCCTCTATAGCTAAGCACACATAATAATATAGGTGCATTTTTGTAAACAGTGGCAACCAACCAATTTATTAATAAAATAGGTAGCAAAAAGGGGATAAAGTAGAACACAGAATTCTAAATAATAATTAATGATTGAGGACAATGACCCTTATAAGGGTCATGTAAATAAATCTGCTCAAACATCGAGCAGCGCCTAAGCTGCAGCTATTGAGTGGAGTGCCACACTACAAGCTACCAGTCACGGACACATACATTTTCCTATCCTGTCTGATGACAAATTTATGCAAGCCGTATCGCTTGTTCGCCAAATACACGGCGGAACAACTTCAATAAGTTTTTGTAAGTACAAAACAAAGCGAAGAGATCTTATGATGTATTGGCAGTGAATAAAACATCTAAATGATCGTCTGCAACAAGTGTATCACGATCTGCTACCTGTTTTTACATAATCACGTCACAATACATTCTGACGTCCATTTTGTGAGAAGCCAGATCCTACCGAATGGCATGCACATCGTTACAAAGATAACCTAGCTATTATTGTATCTAAACTCACCACAAACAGATGTAATTAGACTTCACTGAGTAAAACAAATATAGTACCCTGTAAATAAAGCTGGAAGAATTAAAAACTGCACACAAGTACGGTATCGGGTTGGGTCATTGACGGTGACGCCATTGATTGAATGAATGGAATGAAAATATATAATAATAGTGAAGTGATCGAGTGAGTAAAATGAGTGAGATGAGGTGCGGAACTTTATTGCTTGCGTGAGTCTGTTATAATCTGTGGTTTTACACCAGAGAGAGAGACTCTTGCTTGAGCTCTTGGAAGAATAAACACAGAGGACACAGAGACTATTATTATTAGAAAGACTCTTTGATTATACACCTGTCGAGATTGGCAGTTAGCCTCACGACAGGGGGTCAAAATATATCTACCATTATATCATATATGGTAGATATTGATTTCGGATAGGTTAGTGTCATTTTTGATACTGTGTCATGTAAGCGTGTCTTGAAAAAATAAATATTATGTCGGTTTGTGCTGTCCAACTTTGTCGGAACCAGGCAGGAAATCGTGATAATAAAAAGGGAATCACATTCCATTGGTTAGTTTTAAAATTACCTGCTGTATTTTAGAGAAAAAACAAATTAATATTTTGATATTTTGACGGCTTGTAGAATTGAACTGTGTTGCTGGATAAAAAGTGGGCTAATTTCCCAAAATTATGGGAAACTTACGTAATAGTAGGTATTAAAATTACACTAATATCCTACTAATGTTACACTAAGTTTGGATGGATGGATGGATGTTTGTTACTCAATCACGCCAGAACGGCTGAACGGATTTTGATGAAACTTCGAATACATACAGTTTATGACCTGGAATAAAACATAGGTTTATTGTATTTTACATTTTTATTTGTATTTTGTAAATGTGTGCTTGTATTAGTCGTAAGTTTGTTTCTGTAAATGAATGTATTTATTATAATATTTCTAATAGTAATATTCTTATTTTACTTTTTATGTATACCTGCATAAAGGTAGGTAGGTATAGTAACAAAAGTGGGATTACTTTTAGGCTAGTTGGTATCCCTAAATACACACACATTCTCAGTTTTCAGGCTATCCAGGGCTATCCGTACACTTACAAAAAACGTGTGTGCCGTTTTTGCGTGCCGTTTATTTGACAATGCTCAATCTAGACAGGTGTACATCAAAGTGGAAGAGCTACCATCTCAAAATAAAAGACATCTTCAATACATTTGTACAATTCTTCTTCTTCTTTAATTTTTTGGCCTCTGTAGCTGTTTTTGCCACAATTTTGCCCTCATTTTGCCAATATCACCGTCAATTTCAGCGCAGTTCATAATGCGCACCCCGCGCGCCCCGCGCATAATACTGATTTAGGTCATACTTCAGAAAAATGCCCATAAAAAATATCTAGACCACCTATCATAGTTCTGCAAACGGCATTAGCTTGCTGAATAATTTACCTATAGGAAGGTGTGATGTAAATTAGCTAATACCTAAAATCAACTACATAGGTACTCATGAAATGAATACGCAAAAGTTCGCGGTTTTTGTAGAAGCATATTTTTACAATTAAACTATTTCTATTTTCATTGAGATTGAATGAAAAGGCATCAATAAAGTCTATTTATTATATTTCCATAATGATCTAACATAGTTCTTGGTAAAAGTAAGCCAAAATTTTGAAATCGAAAATGTATGAATATCCTATGAAATTAGAGTTATGTTGTAGTGATGTGCTGTGCTGTGCGATCCTAAGATCGAATTATCGATATCTATTTTTTTGCATGCGATGTTATTGAATATTGAAAATATGATTGAATGAATAAATAAAACATTATTTTATGCAGTAGTTTTTGTTATTCATTATTTTATGCAATTTTTTTATATCTATTTAAGTATAATTATGTAGGTAAACAAAATCGACGTATCTGCCTATGATTTTCAAATATTATTGTAGGCAGTCCGGGCTAATTTCCAAAACGGCTAAACCGATTTTGATGAAATTTTCGTTTATGGATTTAAGACTTTTCAGAGCATATTTAGGCTACCTACTTTTATTTGGGAAATATCGAAGGTTTCTGTATAAAAACTATGGAAATTTCTTCAAGCTCAACAGAAAGAATAATAAAAGCAGAAAACATAGGTGACCAAACATTTATTACAACGTAAACAAAAATCATATTTATGGATATAATGAATATAATACATTCACAATATTTTGACATATTATTATAATAACATACATTAGATATCGAGACATATTATAGCGCAGTGCTTCTAAACAAAATAGCTTGACAAAATAATTTAGGAACACGGGGTGCCGTGTGAAAATGTACAGTACTATTATACGATTCAACAATCTAGAGTGACCATAAAATCAGTTTATATTTACTCTGTTATATTCGGTGACCTGAAATATTCATTTTTTATATTATCTCTTGTACTGGTTGTACTTTTACAAATAAAAAAATACTCTCCATCATTATCAACTGGTAAGTAGAAAATTATCACATATTTAGGTTTTTAGGAATAACATAGAGTCATTATAGCGTAGTGATTCTAGACAAAATAGCTTGATAAAAATCTTGAATTTCTAACGTAAAGTCACCCTAGATAATACACACACATTCACTCGATTCAAAATATAACAAACATGCAACAGCCATAAAAAACTCTGCATCCAATGATTTCATTCCTTCATCGATTACGAACGAATGGACTGGACTGTCGAAACAAAGCAAGAAAGCAAAAGCATCGCCTAATACTACTCTAATACTGTATGATATTTTTTTAAACAGTTTTCCACACACAGTGGTACTTTGCAATCTTCGCACATATAATACGTCCTTTGTGACTTCCGCCCTTCCCGAAGGCAAACGACGCATTTATGGCGGGTTTGGCGATTAGTTGTCCGATCTGCTTCGGATTGCGCAACACGAACGGGCCAATGTGTATGGTGAACTATATGAGGAAATGGTGCTGATCTTTGATGAGAAGATTGTGCTCTACGTCCTAGTGGAATGAGTGAGTGGTGATGAGACAGGATAGCGTGAACTAACTCTAAACGGAAAGATAGATTATCCTGTCGCGCCTTCAGGGAAGACTCCAACAGGATACGTGCATTATGGATTGAACAATTAAGCAAGCGTTTAAAAAGCTTGAGGTACCATTTCGCACACCGCTTTCGCTCAAGAAGGTAAGGCTCGAGCATTTGATCTTTAAGATCAACACCGCCCATTGAGCGATTGTAGTCGAGGACCGACTGTGGCTTATATGGTTCAGGACGAGATGGCGGGCGGGATGAAACATTGGGTAAGCCAGTGGCTGCCCCATGACATGTGGATATCATGTTTATCCTCTTTTTGTCCAACCATGATAAGACACAGACGTCTCCCGAATGCCTCGCTACTAGTTGACCTTGCTTGAGGGGAAGCTGTGTGACCGATCTGGGAACGCCTACGCCTACACGAGACGCACGTAGAGTACCAACGCAGTCGGTACGATTACGTTTGAGAAAGCGAGCGAGCAAGGGAGAGTTGAACCAGTTGTCCATAAATAATCGATAACCTTTTTGAAGTAAGGGATCGATCAACTTTAGAACTATTGCGGTACTTTTCGCTAGGCCGGTGTCTACGGCTGTCTGCTTTCCCGTGTAAACGAGGAAAGACCAGAGATACCCCGTCGCGCTCTCACATAGTTCGAAAGTTTTAATCCCAAACTTTGCAGCCTTCGACCGAATGTACTGTTTGAACTTTAGCCGACCTTTCCAAAGAGTTAAGCTCTCATCTATACAAATGTCTTTCGACAAGACGTAATTCGCCTGAAATTTTGAATTTAGGTGCTCAATAATGGGCTTCAAACGGTGCAATCGATCGAAGTTTGCATCGTCAGGGTTGGTTGGGTTCGCAGAATCGCGATCGGTGGGACTGGTATCAACAAAATGAAGGGCCCTATGCAAGTTGCAGTACCTCTTTAGCGTGGTGATTCGGGAAAAAACTTCCGTTCTCAACAATGCGTTATTTGAAAAATAACTAACAAAACACAGCAACTCATGGGCATTTGTTTCATACCAGTCTGATTGAAAGGAGGCCGACTGAATTCGGCTAGCGTACCGGTTCGTCTCATCCACAATCGTCTGTAGTATGCCATCGTCCCAGTAGGAACGGAACGCATCATACGGACTTGTGTATGATGAAGTAGAACCGGTCTGCTCTGGAATAAAAGTCTCTTCGACACCTCGAAAAGTCTCCATCGGCGACCAATCGAAGTGGAGATCCACACCTTCCATTAGCGTATTACCCTTTCCATCACTGGCGTCCTCATATACGTCATCGTTTTCGCCCTCGCTATTTTCCCCTTCGTTCCTTACATCACTTACTTGTCTCCTAATTCTTCTTCGAGCTTCCAAATCCTCCACTCTCGCCTGTCGCCGCCTCACTACGTCCGTCAACAATACACGCAGCTCGGGTGGAACGTCATCGTCTGTGGTCCACACCTCCTCCAGAGGGTGGCCAGGCTGCCAACTGGTACTTTGACCACGACGACGACGTCTACCTCCGCGACCTCGGCTTTGACCACGGCTTCCCGCACGCCCTCCTCGTCTACCCCGCACTCTGCCTCTCAAACTCCTTCCACGACTGTTCACACCCCTATCCACACCACCACCCCCTATCACACCTGAGCTACTTTCACCCAAGCGCCTGTCACTTACACTATCAAATAGGGCGTGCGAGTCCGGGTCATAAAACGTGTCAAGTCGGTCGCTCGTGTCCGAATAGATTTCAATGACTATCCCGGATCTGAAATAAATTCACCGTTATAAGTACTTGTAGTCATCACTTCTTGACTAAACTAGATCAAAAAGTAATAAAACTTACGGTTCAGGCTGGTGAAGAGGCGAGCGGGAGCGCGATCGCGCTCGCATGTCATCTACATCTCGATTTCTAAAGGTGAAATAAATACACTGTTATTAGTACTTGCAGTAATCACTTCTTGACTGAACTAGACATAAAAGTAATAAAACTTACGGTTCAGGCTGGCGAAGAGGCGAGCGGGAGCGTGATCGCGCTCGAACGCCATCTACATCTCGAACTCTAAATGTGAAATAAATACACTGTTATTAGTACTTGCAGTAATCACTTCTTGACTGAACTAAATAGATAAAAACTTATAAAACTTACAGTTCCGATGGCGATGACCCCCGTACAGTTAATAGCGAGTAACTGGGATCCACTGGCGAAAAGTTATCTCGATATATGGGTTCCTAAAAAAACGTAAAAAAAAACATAAACAAACGACAAAAATTAAAAAAAAAATTTAAAGTCATCCTCACCTCTTTATCGACCTCTTCATCCTCTTCAACCTCTTCCTCATGATCATAATCGCTATTGTCATCGTCCCCGTACAAAATCGCCATAAAATTAGGCCGCGATGAATTATCATTTAGATTCCACATCTAAATAAAAATAAAAATATGAACTGGAAGTAGGTAAAGTATTTGATTTATACATCAAAATCGGATAAAAACATCAAAATCGGTTCAGTCGTTTAGGAGAAGTACAGTGACATACACACGTACAGGTAGAATAATTATATCTAGGTAATATTATTCCACAACTAAAGCACGCAAAAATCTAAATAATATTAGGTACATGATAAGATGATGTAAATATATCGATAACTAAAACATCGATCACCACACTATCTCATCACTACCTATGTACAACGCACCAACCAAGATCCGGCCCAATGACACAAACCATTATGCTATTGTGACCCCTAACCTGCTACAGATAAAGCTTAGATTCGCATAATGGAATTGAATTCCGTTGGCGCCACTGTTGCGTGAAATCTAGCGAGAAAAAGTGAAATTTTTCTTGCATCATTTCATCGTTTTATCTATAGAAATATACAGTTACTTGAGTAAAAACTTATTGTATTACGATTATGCTGCCGATTTCAAACATATTTAGCTAAATTTGTGCAGAAATTGCATGAAAATGGCAAAAATTACCTCTCCAGTATTTGAGCTTGAATGCAATAAAAATACAACGAAATTCACAAATCCTATTATGCAAATAGCTTTATCGTACAATACAAAGTATACGAATTATTGAATAAAACAATGTATTTACCTTGTTTTTGAATAAAATGCGAACTCCACAACACAACTCAAAATACACGCCAAATTTGCCACAGATGAAATGAGCATGTCATGTTCTCTTTTTTTTTCTTCGACACCCGAACTTTTTAGTATTGCAAGTAATAAAAGAATGATTTCAGACAGAACACATTGGTCAAAGGTTGTTCAAACAAATATACACTCTATCACTTTCAAAACAAGGTTTATAATCAGTTGAAGTGGCCGGACCGCCGGCGGTCCACTGCGTTTCGTCGGGACGTGTAATGTAATTCTATCATTTAATTTAACCATAAAATGCTCGGAACCCGACACCATTTGGACGGACAATTCTTCAGCTACCAGAGCCATAACGATGATCGAAGCTGGTCAGTCGCAACGTTCCGTGGCTTTACAGCAGGGATATTCGCGAAGGGCTATTTAAAACCTTTGGAACCGGTATCAAGAGACTGGGAGACCTGGGAGTGTATCCCGGCGTCGTGGCTCGGGAAGAATTCGTGCTACCACCGCCCAGGAAGACCGGTACGTGCGACTTACTGCGCGACAGGATCGTACTGTGACAGCGCGCGCATTACAGAACCGTTTACGCCGGACTACTGGTACCCTTGTCAGCGACCAGACAGTGCGAATCCATTAAGGTTTGCACGTCAACATCTTGAATGGGGCATGGAGGAATGGCGTAAGGTGCTGTTCACAGACGAGTGTAAGGTGAAGTTTTTTAGTGACGATCGACGTATGCGAGTGTGGAGAAGAAGCGAAGAAAGATTTCTGATCCTTGCATTCACGAACGTGACAGGTATGGTGGTCCCGATGTCATGGTCTGGGGCGGGATCAGCTTACAAGGGAAAACTGACCTTGTTTTTCTGAATGAGGGTAATGTGACTTCTCAGAGTTACATCGAACGGGTGGTCAGGCCATACGTCATCCCATTTTCACAACGAGCGGTGGACGGTTTCATCCTCATGCAGGATAATGCACGACCGCACACAGCCCGGGCGACCATCTCTGTACTGGAAGAAGCCAATATTCAGGTTTTGGGATGGCCTGATAACAGCCCGACCTGAATCCAATTGAACACCTTTGGGACCAACTAAAACGTCGAGTCCGGGCAGCTGAAGAGGATGTACACAACCAGCAACAGTTGATTCAGTTACTGAAAAGGTACTGGAAGAGATCCCAGAGGAAAACATCCGCCATCTTATTCAGAGCATGCCAGCAAGGCTCCAAGAATGTGTTTTTAAAAGAGGAGGGCATACCCGTTATTAGTCACAACAAAAGTAAACAACACGGCCGTGCATTTAGTCTACAATTTAATTCTATTGTTAGATGTAAACAGCCTTAAAAAGTGAAATATACCAAAAACATTCATAGATTAAGTATTTTTTGTTTAATTGCATTAAATTTAATTTAACTAAAAAAACATGTTTTTATTAAATTTGAACCAATCCGAGTACATATTCCTGACCAAAAATAAATAAATCGGAATATTTGTGGTGGCCCTTATTTTCTTTTGAGTATTATATTAGTGAGTGATGGGACTTGAATCGAAAATAAATATTCGAATCAACTCGAATTATCTGGCAAAAAATCTAATCATGACTCGAATTAACGCTTGAGTCGAATTGATTGATGATTCGAATCGATACGATGATTCGAATCAATACGAATCGATACGATGATTCGAATCAATACGAATCGATACAATGATTCGAACAATAGATACTTATAAAATAAATAAAAATACTTAGAATTAGTACATATTTGAATAATCAACATCATCATCATCATCAGCCTATAACAGTCCACTGCAGGACGTAGGTCTCTCCAATTACAATCATCGCTACGCTAACCAATTTTAATCACTTTCTAAACAACTACCGACGGAGTTTACCACAAGAAAACTGTTAAAATATCTTTATTACTATGCTTCTAAAAATATTTATACGAGAAAAGCCTTGTTGAACGAATGAACGAATCCCAATTGTCTCACATTTATGTAAGGGTTAGTGATGGGCGTTATTGGCTTCGTCAAACCACCTGACGCCCCTAGGTCCCTCCGTAGGCCAAGACACGTTCTTGGAGACCCCGATGACGAGATCACCTCCACTAACGCGGAGGGGAGCCCGCCATCACGCCGACGCGACGTAGGTTCAACTAGACACCATCACACCACACCGACTCCGCCGGCGGAGTCGACGTTTCTCTTCTCGCTCGCCCCCTCTGGGCGCAGCCGTTAGATTCTGCATTCAGGCAACAGCCCAAGCCGAGGTTCGTACCTAAGTGGTGCCCTTGCGCTAGTTGCCACAAAAACCTTTTTTCTCGGTGTCGTGCCCTCTGCGCTCACCAAAGCCCGGTAACGCTGCCAGCGGTCATCTGAGACCCACAGCATTATATTCCGTCCGTCCGAAAAAAAAAGGGCGTTATTGGCTATTTCTGGTAACGGCTATCTAACCGATATTTGGTTTCAATATCGGTATTAATAACCATCGTCGAATATTGGTATTAGTGCCATGGTGGTCTAGCTATAACTCAAGTATCTTTTGGACTAGCTAGTTACCTACTGTATCGATGCTATCTAACCAACTTACCCCCAAATACTCAAACGCATCTCAAAGTTGATCACGTGTCAAATGACGATTTTTTGACAGATCTTCATCAGAAACTGTCAAAAAACCGTGAGTTGAGACGTTTTCAACTCTGAGTCGCGTTTGAGTATTCAGGGGTTAGCTATTTGAAATATTCGCCCCATCTCTTTTTTGCACTTTGCGACTTGCTTAGAAAGAAAGAGAAGACATAATTATTGTAGTTTTTCGCTATCAGCGGCAAACTGCCAACTGAGAACCAAACTGACGCA
Organism: Scotopteryx bipunctaria; assembly: GCA_949320045.1. Taxonomy (NCBI): domain Eukaryota; kingdom Metazoa; phylum Arthropoda; class Insecta; order Lepidoptera; family Geometridae; genus Scotopteryx; species Scotopteryx bipunctaria. The sequence continues at coordinate 4,156,462 of OX439440.1, forward strand.
ATTCGCCGCACGCACTAGCTATCAGTCAGTTGTCACTGTCGTCCGCTGTCTTGTTATACTTGGTAGCTCAGTAGCTGGTAACCGTTGTTAACAATGATAGTATCGATACGGTAATTATTGGCTTGGCAACCGTTTTCAGTTACGTTTTGCTATAGCGGACACATTTTTAGTAAGGGTATATGGTAAGTTTGCCGCGCAATGAAAGATTCGAATCTAAGAAATTAATTCGAATCAGATCGTGGATTCGAATCAAGCGATGATTCGAATCAACATAAAATCTCATTCGAATCGAGTTTTAATTATCAACATTCGAATCAAATGTGATTTGAGTCCATCACTATAAAATCTAAATCAAACTTTTTCCGGTCGTAGACAGATCTACGTATATTATAATTTAATAATAACCCTCGCTCTTTCTGTTTTCATATCATTCAACGTATTTTTCTGTTATAATACATAATAGAAACTATTTACAGGTTTTTGAATTAAGAATCGAAATTTGATTGACAAACACAATCTGTCTGTGTCTGTAGTTTGTTTAATTTTTCTGCAGATAAAAATCTTCAAAAGTTGTCTTATTTACTCTGCGTTGTCACTAGAGTTTAACCTAAAATGCTTTTGCTTGGCGATTCTTTTCCTAATTTCTCCGCAAATACTACAGAAGGAGAGATTGACTTTCATAACTGGCTCGGTGACTCGTAAGTGCTTGTACAAAGTACCTTTCCTTGTAGCTTTGGATTTGGCAGGTACACCTGGCTACTTTAAAACCAACCGGTAAACCGGTAGAGTTTAAACCAAACTTGCTTGCATATTATTATAGATACCTACAGATTTTTAACACAGTTGAATCATGTAAACATGATAAATGTCATATTTGTCTCCTTAGATAAGTCCTTACCAAAAAAGTAGAATTTTTATGAAATTGTCACATTTCAGTTGGGGTGTTCTGTTTACTCATCCTTCGGACTTCACTCCAGTTTGCACCACAGAGCTGGCAAGAGTACTCAATTTGTTGCCAGAGTTCACCAAACGCAATACAAAAGTCATTGGCTTGTCTTGTGACACTGTTTCCTCTCATCTAGAATGGTGCAAAGATATAAAAAATTATGCTGGTATATATTCAACTCTATTTACTTCTCTGCTGGACTAGGAGTAAAAAAAAACCATAGAATGCGTCCTGCTGCTTTTCTGCCCGAGCATGTTGTAAAAGTCGACTAAGGGATAGTATCCTCCCCAACATGATGAACCATCTATATGGGCGATGGGCTGATCACCTGTCACCATGGTTCACCATATCCATCTTGGGACATCGAATCAGGTGTGGCTGCAAGTTTTCTTATTACTACTTATGGCTTTGCCCACCCCATTAGGGATACGGGTGTGATAATATACATATATATTCAACCAGGTTGTATGCAAGGTGCATAGCTTTTAGGGAATGAAACTGGTTTTCCCAAAAGAACTGGGAACTCCTGGTTCAAGAGGCTGCCAAAGGAACTGATTATATTGTTAAATTGTCGGTCCCGGCTTTTAAGTCTTTAAGCCATGACGGAGGCCTTTAGGCGGCCTGAAAACTCCGTCGAAAGAGCTGGCCACTCGCTCATACGAACATACTTACTTATTTACTGATTATATAAGTACAAATAACCAGGTTTTCACATCTTTTAGTACTTCAAACAGCTCGTAGGTCAGTTTCCTGTTGCAAAGCCTTGCCACATTAGGTGAATTGCAAACAGTTGAACAGACACTGTGCAGGCACCAGATTCGAGTGTTGAAACACGGTCAAGCCCCCTTCACGGCTTTAAACCAGGTTAAACCAGGGCTTTGAGTCCGTGTGGGTTTCCTGTGATTGGCTGCTGTGTGCAAGAAAGCTGCTTGTCACCACTGGTGATACTTTGGAGTGCTATCAAATACAAATACAAATACAAATACATTTATTGCGACAACATACATATATTAACAAAAATGAAAATAAAAAAAAAAGTTCGGCAAATGGGCTACACTCAGCGTTATTCCGCGCACATTGTGCGCAGCGCTGGTTTTCAGTGTAGCCCACTGTTCGATCTGAGATGTTTGTCGAACTGGCTATAGGTAGTGTTAAGCAGGTAGTATAATTACAATTTAGTTATTTAAAATACAGCGTTATGATATAATAACAAAAAAAAAGAAAAACTAAATATTAACATCATACCAAAAAAAAATATATATATATGTATATAATTATATCCCTAGTACAATCAGGCTTGCATGTGTGTGTGTGTGTGTGTGTGTGTGTGTGTGTGTGTGTGTGTGTGTGTGTGTGTGTGTGTGTGTGTGTGTGTGTGTGTGTGTGTGTGTGTGTGTGTGTGTGTGTGTGTGTGTGTGTGTGTGTGTGTGTGTGTTGAGTAGGCTTTCATGTTCCTCCTAGTCTCTTAAGAGTCTAGTTATCACAGAGGAAAGCCTGCAACGGTTGTGAGTGCGTGATATGGACCATATTTTATATTGTTTTTATCAATCAATGTATTTAACCACTCTGTCACTAAAGTTGGCCAGTACCTCATACGAACATACATACATACATACATACTACTCTTATTATGGTTTGATTGTAGATAACCTCATGTGTTTTCTTTCATTTCCAGGTCAAAATGAGGATGAGATATTCCCATACCCAATAATCGAGGACAAAGATAGGGCACTCGCAACAAAGCTCGGAATGGTGGATAAGGATGAACTGGACACTAGTGGGATGCCGCTTACCGCTCGTGCGGTCTTTATTGTAGACCCCAACAAGAAGTACAGACTGTCTCTGCTGTATCCTGCTACTACTGGCAGAAACTTTGAGTAGGTATTTTTATCATCTGCTAAAAATCTCTGCCCACTACATTGTTCCACAACCACACAAAAATATAAAGCAGGAAAGACACACAAGCACACTTTTAACAGAACTTCGTTCCAGCATGTTGATGGTCAGATTGTGGAACGATGGGTAAAGCTCCTTAAAAAGCTTTAGTGCCCACTCCATATTACTCTTGGTTAAAATTTCATCATTTCTTCTCTTATTATAATTATCTTTATTAACAGAAAGAGACTTACAACTAATAAAGTGTTTACAAAATACGAAACAGTCTGGCTATCTAAAGATGGTTACAAACAGTCATTAGATAGCACGAAAGGAGCCTTTGAGGTGCACTTTAAATCCTTTCACCACACTGGTACGAAAGAATTAGTGACATGACTAGATAGATAGGTAGATGTAGAGAAAGCTCATCTGATCCAGATCTGATCTTTGTAAAATTCTGACTTACTGGAACTGAGTATTTTTTTACTGGAACAGTATGGGGAAACAGTATGGCCTCAGATTTCGCCATACTGTTATAGTGCCAAATTATCATACCATCATGCGCGCTGGATCAATAGTACTACTGAGTAGTTCAACTGGTAGTACAAATCATACAATCTTGTATCCCTAGTACTACCAGTACTACTAGAGACCCTATATGACATCGGTAATACAACTGAACACTTATCATGACTGTACACACATGTATTTCTGTGTACCTCACTTTTTATTGTTTTCATTTATGTGAGGGATTGTATAAAAAGATCTAATGGTTCCTTAGAAAGCTTTCCTCCATTCCCTATGGTCTCTGATTTCCCCATACTGTCATAGTACAATTTTTTTTTATTATATTTGACCAACTTCTGCTGTCACGATTTTTTTCGTCCCATACACTAAAATGATCCTTATATGGAACTAAGTTGATTAGCATAAAATAATAATTGGCCAACAACACCCATTTTCATGGCAAACTCGTGCTTGACCAAAAAATTTACTATACAAAAAAAGAGCAAATAGTTCATAAGACACATTTCCTATATCTCTTCTAGTTTCGGAATTCTCCATACTGTCCCAGTTAAAAAAAACACTATATTTTGTTCCAGTGAAATACTTCGTGTGATTGACTCTCTACAGCTAACTGACAAAGCCAAAGTAGCCACACCTGCAGATTGGAAGGTAAGATTTACTTTTTAATCTTAAAATAGGACAAGTTATCTTAAATAGGTGCTTAACTCCCGAATACTCAAACGCATCTCAGAGTTGAGCATGTCTCAAATGACTAGTTTTTGTCAGATTTTCATCAAAAACTGTTAAAAAAACCTCAAAAGTGCTCAACTTTGAGATGCGTTTGAGTATTCGGGGGTAAGTGAAGATAAAAAGATCCGTTAGAATTTGATCCGGTTGCACTTATTATTTTAAGTATTTGCGTTATGCGTACGGATTAAAAGGTCTTAAACTACTTCAGAACAGCGGGAGGTCAAAAACTTTACAACATGTTTTTTTACATAACATTAACATACATAGAATATAATCCAGCCTTTCCATAAACAAACACAATAAATGTAGCAGTGATACCTAATTCATTCTTTTTTTTTATATTATATTTAGTTTCTTTTTTGTATTATGTAGGTATCTAATCTACTAGTTGTTTTTAATAACTATTCCACTTAAATTGTCGACATAATAATATAATATAATATTTTCATAACTCACGGGAGAAGCCATTGGCTCCTGAAACACATAAATTGTTTTGTATTAATGTCTACATTAGACTTTGTTCATTTTTAAAAGAAGTTATAAGCTCAATTTGGAGTCGTTTAACAAACGCTTCATACGTCGGCATCATTGCACTAAAATTTTTAAAATTTTCGTCTAACTACTTTACATTGACAGCAGCATCGAACAAACTATCCTATCCTCTATCCCTGCAATGACACTGTCGTCAGTTTGATGTGTTTGCGGCAGGAAGTCAATTTAGCGGATTTGTTTATCTTTTTGCAAAAGCATTACAGAACATACATTATTGTCACGCCCGTATACGTACGTACATAGGGTGGGCAGAGCCACAAGTAATGATAAGAAAACTTGCAGTCACTCCTGATTAGTCCTGATATTAGTCCCAAGATGGATATGGACAGAATAATAATAATTAGTAACAGGTAGTTTGTAAATTTTGAACTAAAATTTGTTTTTGTACATTATGCCCAAGGTTGTTTTTTGTTATGTTATTTCTTTTTATATTTGCTTTATGTGTCGGTAAATATTTAGAATAAGTCTGTAAAGTTATATTTAAAACTCAAACAGTCTTTTTCTCTGGTCTACTTTCAGATGGGCGACGACTGTATGGTGCTTCCCACGGTTCCAGAAGACCAGATCTCCAAAGTGTTCCCTCAAGGCGTGAAGGTGGTTGCCGTGCCTTCAGGAAAAAACTACCTAAGGAAGACATCTTGCCCCAAAGTCTAGATATCAAGCTTAGTACCGAAAGGTACGTACTGTTACTATGATTCCATATCAATGTTACGCATTAATGTTATAAAGATGTTGTTTTCTAATAAATTCTAAAAAAATATCTGTATTTCAATTGACGCTACCAAATTATAGAAGGAAAACTCATTGAATAATAGTCCTACATATATACCTATAAAAGAGCTTAATCTGACTGACTGATTCATCATCGCCAAGCTGAAACAGCTTAGGCTAGAAAGCTGAAATTTGGCCCTTAAAAAGTGGTCTATCTAGTCGTGTCACTAGTTCTTTCAAACCAGTGTGGTGAAAGAATTTAAAGTGCACCACAAAGACTCCTTTCTTGCACTAGGCTACAAAAGTAGTGAAATGTGGTGTCAAAGTTTGTATAGAAACTTTTTAAAGGGCGGTGCGATTGGCTTGAAAATCGGTTTGGATTTTTCAAAACAACCCTTAAAAAGAGGTGAAATGGGGTATCTATCAAGATTTTTAAATGATCGCTGTTTTTGTTTTCTGTACATATCTATTCTTTGATCATACTTCTTTCACTTCATATAACATTCTTCATACATGCTCGTTTAGAGTACTCTTGACCTGGCCCTTTTCTAAAACGTCGCCAGACTAACATTTAAAAGTTATCACACTAAAAATGTATTATGTTATTGGTAGAAAAAATAGTTAGATTGTTTATGTCCTTTACATAAAATTAACAAATATATCAATTGAAGTTCTATCTTAAAACGAAACAAAAATTATCTAAAAACTTATTATCTTATAAGCCCAAGTATACTTGTAGGTAGGTATGTGATGGACCTAAAAAGCTGGATGGAATTCGATGAATGAGATATTAGAATTGATTCCACCTGAAGAGTGCTACAAGGTACCACAATAACTTGTTCTAAAATAAATTATAGTGGACACTAGAACACATCTTTACCTACTATATAAATCTTACTTTTATTATAAATGCGAAAGTTTGCGAGGATGTTTGGATGTTTGTCTCAATCACGCATAAACGGATGAACGGATTCGAATGAAACTTGGAATATACATAGTACATGAACTGGATTAACATATAGGCTATTTTTTATCCGGGTACCATGCGGGCGAAGATGCGGGCGGCAGCCAGTACCTAATAATTACAATAAAAATGTTGGTAAACGTTTCATACAGCGCCATCTAGCCTCAAGCCAAGCAAAACTTGTACCTATGGCTTAGTAGCCGTATGGGAACCAGATAGCTGATAGAATACTATAAGACTTTTTTATAATTAATTATTAATAATAACAAGAACACAGAACTAATATCTATATGAATCACAATATAATTATAGATATCAAAATAAAGTCTTGTGGAGCTGATTTCAACTATTTTAGTAAATCCCAAGAGACTAGAACATCATGCAAAGCTTGTAGGTAAAGCTACTTTGTTCCCCAGACCATAAGTGACAATAAAAGATACTTTAAAACCTTTCTAAGGCATTTTTAAATTAATTCTCCAGTTTCAAGAGTTATTGTTCCTAAGGCGTCTAAAAAGGAATTTGTGAAATACTAGCAGCCCGCCCGGCTTCGCACGGGTATTTAACTAGTTAGGATTTTTTAGGTAAATTTTTTACACCTCTGGTTACATTATTGGAGTTTTAGTAAGGATCCCTAATTTTTTGAAAATAAATTATAGCCTATGTTATTCCGTAATAATGCAGCTATCCACTAATGAATTTTTTTTTAAATCGGTTCAGTAGTTTCGGAGCCTATTCGTTGCAAACATAAAAACAAACAAAAAAATCTTTCCTCTTTATAATATAAGTGTAGATAAATGCGTAGTGCAGTGTGGGTGTGCAGTGCGGCTGGCGGGCGGCGAGTCGCGGTCTGCAGTGAAAGCCCTCACTTTCATCGTAGTGGGGCGCGCTCGCGTTTACCACAACAAAAGTGAAGGTGAAGCCGCGCGCATACCGCGAACCGCGACGCTACCCGCAGTACGTCGCCGAGTGTTGATCGTGCGTACCATACCGTGATGACTGGATGGTTGCTGCTTTTGCTGGTGGCGGGAGCGGCGGCGGCGGGCGGCCGGCTACCGCGCACATCGGCGCCCGTCGCGCCCGCCGCGCCCCCCGCGCCCCCCACGCCCACTCCTACACGCCTGCCCCCCAGGAACATCACCCTCTCCTCGAGAAACTCCGTCAGAAACAGGTCAGTCACTGAAAATGTCACTACACGGTCACTGTGACCTTTTCTCGCTCATTACGACTCCGTTACCTACGGCGTCGATTTATCTTGGTATGCTAATATAAGACTGAGATTTGGTCAATGACTGAAAAGTCGAGTCGCGAACAGGCCTGTAATAGTACGTTCCTTATTAAGCAACGCTGCGCTTGCACAGCTTTTGTGCATAAAGTTGTCAAGTACGACGACTTCAGATTGGCGCGAGAATAAACGAGATATCGATGAAATGCTGCGCCCCAATTCTGCTGTGATTATTGTAGTTTGCTATAGTTATAGGATACAGTAGTTGCGCAATATAATCAGTTTATTTTTGTTTCCTAACTTCAAGGACTTGTTTATGACAGATTGAAGATCTGTCGAGTGTCGTTAGATTTGTAGCAGGTACCTACCTGCTGCAAAAAATGTTTTGTGGCGACTCAGGATGCGTATAGGATCATATCGGAACTCTTAAAAATATTTTTGAGATTTGGATAATTTTTCATGTTATTTTCATTTCCATCAAAATCCAATTAAATTCCTCTAGTATTGTATTACCGTGACGAAAAACAAACATTTTGTGACTGCGCAAGAATAAATAAATAATCTCTGAACATATCATTTTGTAATAAATTAATGAAAAGCCTTGCTCTCGCGTTACCAAATCACTCTTCTTTTATTTATACATAATGGTGGTTTCATGTTTCCGACTCACAATAATTATCTTAAATTTATAAAATTCTTGCGTTACTGACCGATTAACAATCAACGCACCGCCTAGCCCTTAAGTCCTAGAAGCAAACTATAATAGTAAAAAAATAACGTCAAAAAAGTAATTTAAGGTATTTCAAAAACAAGTTAAAATACTATGTTTAAAACGACCTTTACATAGCCCGACTGTTTCTTTTGTATTTTGTAAATTTTGTTTGTTTGTTGTTGTTTGATACAGGCACTTTAAACGCCTGCCATTTTGGCGCGCGTGGTGTGACGTCATGGTCTATCACTCTCAGGTAAACGCCAAACAACTACTACGTCTATTACGTGACGTAATAGTCTGCATATACGCTCTGACCAATGGCGTCGCGTTTCAAATATTTTAAATAACCACAGCTTTTTTGCACTTTTTAAAAATTAATGCCTTGCTCAAAAATAAATTATAATCAAAAATATTGATGGAGGTATAATTCTGATGTAATAAAGTTTATTGAAAAATAATTGACCCTCATTTGAGTCATGCATATTCCCTATTTGCATTTATAATATTAGTAGGATAATAATAACATCCAACAGTCACATAAGTACGTAATTCTGATCCCACACTGGGATACCTTGTGGATATCAGAAACTATGAGTGGGTATCAGAGACTACAACACCCAGACGTGGAGAAAATAGTTGCAGAACATACAAACATTTATCCCGCAGCGGAAATCGAATCCGCGGCTCTTGCGTTACAGACAGCCGAGCACATGCGTTACCGAGTCCGTCAACGTCAACTAGCAGGGTATGTTCCTATTATGGTATAGATGCAATAAGAAAGGAATTCCCTTAATTGAAGAAAAATAATGTGATTGATAACGCTTTTAAAAAAATAAAAAAGGTTAGGTAATCTTTTCTTACCACACTATTATGAATGCTAACATTTGTGTGTGTGATTGTTCCCACTCATCTTTAACTGAACTAATTTGTCTAACATTTTAATGACCTAGAATATAAAAGTACAGGCCACAGAGCTAGTGACATGGAATAGGTGAAACAGAAGAAGCATGTTACACGACTAAGCAAACCAATGTGTTTTGCCGATTGCTTTTTTTAAAACGACACTAACGTCCGAGGATAACTGTACAAAAAAATCATAAACAATGTTCATGTTATTGTTGTTATATTACGTAACATTGAGTTGTTTCGAATTAAAATTAATTCATTTAAATTTATAAACATGATGAATAGTTCAGATCTCCATCATAATATCAAACTTGAATGTTAAATGGAAACATTATTTATATTTACAATTTAAATAGAATATAAAAAATCAGACGCGTAATTTGACGCTGAGCGCGTCGATGTCTTTTGATAGAAACATTGATTGAAATAGAAATATTTAAAAGTATGTCAGGATCGTAGTAAATGGAGTTCCGTGATCTCTTCCTACCCCTGTGGGAAACAGTCAACATTTTATGTATGTATCTCAGACCAAATAAAAAAAATACGGCGCGCCGCAAACAACAAAAGTGAAGCCATCTTTTTATCGATGTGAGTCTCAAGGTTTTGAGGTTTTGTGTTCCAAGTAACCTAAAATTCATAGTATAATAATTAAGTACGATGTTATTTGAAGTACTTACAAGTGAAAATTGATTCCGTGAGACTTTTTATGTGATTTGCTGCTGTTTTTACAAGTTTGCACTACACAGCAGGAAGGCATAAGTTTACTAGACGACGATACGAGAGCGATGAGCATGGTTTTAGTGTAGGTGTATGCGTGAGCGTGTATGTTTACTTGCAGGAGCACGGTTATGTGTGGCTTAACTTTTGTTGTTCGCGGCGCGGCGTCTTTTCGTTTTATTTGGTCTGAGGTATATATGTTAAATATTTTAATTTAACAGTAAACTATTCACCAACCTCTTGAAAAATCGTGAATCAAACCTTATGATGTACGTACCTACCTACTGATTCGCATGCGTTGTACTCGCATAAAAGTAGCTTATATTTTAGCTTTCCAGCACGCGTACGTAATATACGTAATATTTCAAGTTTCAGCCAAATCCGTTCAGCCAATACGGCGTGATTGAGACACAAACATAGACACATCGTCACATCCACACATCCTCACAAACTTTCGCATTTATAATATTAGTAGAATGAGGATATTAAGTGGGATTGTAAATCTCTTACATAAAGTCTTAAACGCATTTAAACTTTTACTGCCCTGCTGTAGGATAATTTTATTGGTCGTCGAACTCGTTTAGGCATTGAAGTTGTTGGTATCCTTGTCGATGTAGAGCTTTGCTTGCATATGACACGTGTCTACATGAAATGTAAATAATATGATCCTCTGAAAATATAGTCACGGAATGAAAAGGTAGTTCGTCACCTTATAGTTTGTTTTCGCTTGCACTAGTGTAAGAATCAATTATGGTTTTAATTCAGTAAAACATACTATCATGTCTGACACGATAAATTGTCAAACAACTTTGATTCGCGTCAATTTGAACTATGTTATCGAGTAGTTAAACATAATTTTCTATGCAACAGTTTGTTATGTGCCTTAGATTCAAAAGGTAACATGTCTCGCGACACGTCAAACGAATCAATTACGAAACTGATGAAACTTTTACACGACAATCTTTTTCTTTTTCTGAAACGGAAACGGGTCGGAAACGTTTCTGGTGGAAAAAAAACAAAAGTCTTCATAATCTTGTGTAAAACTCATGACAGATTCTACGCAGACGGGATTTTTGTTCTTTATAAAAAATACTTGTTCGTAGAGAAAGTTTTTCCCGTATATACGTTGTATGTGGATACATTTATATTAGTTTTCCTGACACTTCTTTCGTAGATTTGAAATATTTGTTAGATAAAGTCAATAACCACAACCGTTTGAATTAGATGTCCTTTCTTAAGATTCCGTTGTTACGATATGCCTTTTCTACACATGGCTTGGAAACTGGTAAAAAACAAAGCTAAAGAGTATACATTGGCTTACTTACCTACATACTTGGACAAACACTTTATTTCTTCGTGACAAATGACAAGTTTTTACGTTAAATAGTTTCATGTGAAATCGCGTGTGACAGCAGTGAAAAGGGGCACAATATTTTTCTAGTTTATCACCTTAAACATGTAAAGTGAATATTTTTGAAGGCCTCGTCATTTCGTCGGTCGTTTTCCGCCCACTGCGTGCCAAAGGCCTCAAGTTTCGACATGTGTCTAAGAACTTGCAATAAATCTTAGTTTAACAAATAGGAAGTTTAAAATTTTATGGAAAGGCTTTATTATAGATATTAGAACCTTCATTCAAGTTATTTCATGACTATTTATCTTGTTTTTATTTATTTACAAAGACAAACTATAATTACATTAAATACTTGTATCATCATCATCTTCCTGCCCTCATCCCACTCTATGTGGGATCGGCACGGCATGATTCTTGGATCATGCTGTAAGAGTTTTGGCTATGGTGTTTTATGACCGGCCGCCTGCCTGACGTCAACCCTCCTTGGGAATGCTTGCTTATTGTATCTCATCATGTTGGAGAGGATACTATCCTTTAGTCGACTTTTACGACATGCTCGGGGAGAGAAGCAGCTGGATAAAATGATACCAAACTGCTGAAATAACATAACAGCTTTGTATCCGGGTGTCGAGCGTCGCCGCGGGCGGAAGTATGTCCACCATACATAAAAGATTCAAGGGAAGCTAAATATGCAATTGTCGGGCAATTAAAGGTAAGGAAGGGAACGTGATGTAAATATATTAATTAAACAAATAGGTAATTAAGCAGATTGCGTATTGTGGATGCGTGCTGCGCTTTCCACAGCTCAGTTGTGAGTAGGTATTCGGAATGCTGCTGTCGTGCATATTGCACTTTTCCTCACAACTGTCACTAGAATTTGTCTGTAGATTTACGTGGAGCTCGACCATTTTATACCAGACCTTAACTTAGCCCGGTTGCTATAAACAATTTAAAAAAAAACTAAGGCCTTTTACCATCTATAGTAGATGATTTATACAGCGTCAGGAGGCAACTTCACAGACGGGACGTTGTGGTGCCTGGGACGAATTAAGATGAAGTAGGCTTGCCCAGCACCTATTCCACCCTCTCAGCTTAGTCGGCCTTTTCCACAGGAAAGACATGGTCAATACGTGCGGAGCTGACTAAGCCGCGGGTTTCCTCACGATATTTTCTTTCACCGATTGAGAGTACTGGTATAGCGCACATAAATTTTTCGCACAGAAAAATCCATTGGTACACGACCGGATTTGAACTCACGACCTTAGGATTGCAAGGCGGTGTCACTACCAACTAGACCACCAGTGCTCTATAGTGTATAAACAACTAACAAACTGACGAATTGTAGATTATAGCCGCCAAAAAGAACAATGCACATGTACCGAACCCTTCGTATACGAATTCGACTGGCACTTTACCGGTTTTTAATTAATGACAAAACACTATGGGAATCTATCATCCGTCGTCTGATTGTATAGTGGAATTGTACCTGGATGACATCCAGTTAAATAAATAAAAAATAAAATAAGCTGATATTTCTACCATTTTACAAATACTTATCAAACCAAATAAACATTTTCATATACCTATACTTATCTTTACATATCTACTTATTATTTAATTGCTATTACTATTTACACTATTTGCCATTAGCAGTCGCCTCTTTGGCGTAGGTCTCCCCCATTTCCTACCACACTTTATTCTCTATTTCTAGCCTTGGACAACCAAGTTATCTTTCTCTATGAAACCATTCAATCGGAGGAATGGGAAAAAATATTCCCGCTACCCCAAACAATCGGAGTTTCGATCGGAGGACCGGGAATATCCCTCTTTTTCCTGTCTACCTCTTTCTCTTGTTTCATTCCTTGGTACTATGTTAATCCTATCCAGTAAAAGACGTTTAAATCGCTGTTTACCGTTTCTCCGCCGTCTAAAAACATTGCTCACGTTAAGCAAATAATCATAAAATAAAGCCTAGAAACATGTTAGGCTTACTTCTACACGTGGGCCTTACCTGCCGTTAAAGCATGCATGAGGTAGGTAAAATATTATGAGAACTGGAGTAACTCAATGTAATAGTCTGGTGCGTCAACTAGTAAAAAAACATCCAACAGACACCATACATAGTTTAGACCATACTATGATACTCTGTATCGTAGGTATCAGAAACTATGAGTACCATGGTACCACAGCACTCAGCGGGGGGCGCCCGCCGCATTGTCTCTTATTTTATCGAGTCCTAAGTTGAAATAAACCTATACTTCGTCCAATCCTTTGTTTTACTTTCGAGAGCTGAGAGCCTGAGAACGTAACTGTTCCATGATTTGTAAAAGTAAACTTTAAAACGCTTGGTAAAAAAATATTAACTACCTAACCATGCCTTAAATGTCGCAATTTTCCAAAAATAAAATAATATAATAATTTACGTAAGATAAACAGTTACACTACGATCTACCGATATATGACCAGTGGTGGGACCGAATTCGAACAGCAAATCAACTCAGCCATGTCTCTGCATATTTGAAAAAAATATCAAACATGGGCGAGCAGTGAGTTGCGTGCGACGGACTTGCCAGCGCCAAGAGATTCGATTCGATAACGCTGATGCTAAGAGCCTAGTTTAGCTTTGCTCATTATGTAACCAATAAAATAAATCGAATTATTCGAATGACACTCTAATAAGATTCATTTTAACAATTTATAAAACTTAAACCCGAGTATGAATGTAGAAGCTAGGAGATATGAGTAGGTCTCTACTTAGGTAGGTACTTAATTTTTATTTCTTTTGGCATTTTTGCCTGTCATACGAAGTGATAATAATATGATGGCCATTAGTTAAGTAGGCTGTACCATAAAACAAATATAAATAAATACTAATCGTTTGTCCTACTAATATTATAAACGCTTAAGTTTGTGAGAATGATTGGATGTTTGTGACCCTGATCACGCCGTAACGGCTGTACAGATTTGAAATTTGGACTAAAAAGAACACGTGTGCTGGATGGAACAACATATACTTTTTATGCGCGATCACGCGAGCTTAGCCGCGGGCGACAGCTATCTATAAATAGGTATAAAATGTAAAACGATCCATATATATTTGCATATTTACCAATCATATATGCGTTAGAAATGGCATCCCGAACTTATAATTTTGTTGGCATTTAGTTAATATTGCTAAAATAACATTTCGTAAATATCCTGCGGGCCAACCGTCAAGCTGTCCGATCATACTAAACTAATCTGACTTTGTAATTGCCCCCAAGATTTACATAGACCTAGTGCAGCAGGCAATCGGCAGTGGCACTAGCCGCATTGCATGCCCATTCACATAGCAAGCGGTCTCCCGGAGGATGATGAAACTTACGTTTCGAAGGCAAATATCTAGTCAAATTGCTCTTATTACACTACCTAGCAAGTAATGAATGCAAGATTTGAGAGCCTAATAATACTCTTTACACGCGACTGCCGTGCCGGGCGTCCGCAATGGCTAAAATAATTGCAGTCTGCTTGTATTCTATTATCAACTGCAATCATCTGGAAATTATGTATTTATCTAGTTGTCAGTGCACTCACTTTCTAAGCTTAAATAATTCTCAGTTTTTAATGAGTGCCTAGATAAACAGGTGGACCATTTTGAGGCGCGCCTCGCTCGAACGAGATCAAGGTTACTCGCCGGTATTGTTACCTACTCCAATATCTACTGCTCTAAGGCTAATTATGAGATGTAGTCTAATATCAGCAACAGTAACAGTGAATGGCTCAGTAGTCGCGGTGTGCGTGATGTTTTGATGAATGGTTGCGCTCGCTCGGAGCGTCTTCGTTTCGAGAGCTAATCAGCGAATTGTATGTATAGTGCGAACGTCTGATGGGTCGAAGATTGGAAGGGGCGCTCACCGGCCAAGGACGCTCAGGGAATGCGAGACACCTTATTTGATCTTTGCGTTTGCAGCTGCTTGAAAAAATGTGCATTAAAAGTTTGAGTGCATTCGGCCTCCTTCGCGCATGTTGGCGTACTTACGCTGGTCCATTCCTAAATGTCAATGCCGAGTTACGTTGATACAGGAAGAGGTGACTGGGCGTTGACACTTACTGTTTGCGTTTATGTATCTATAACAAGGACGCCCGGCAAGGATATTTTATAGATTGTTCCTAGGGCAAGGCGGCGCGCGGCGGCACACTGATTTGATTGCAACTAACTATCGCTTAATGTGACAGGGTCGAGTCGAGATGTAGTCTGTTTGAACACTGGGCATCGAGTAGATATTCTACCGAGGTCGAAGGTTTACCAGTCGGTACCTACTATGTGTATGTTGTTATGTCACATACTACCGTAACCTACTGCCGCTCGCTAATGAAAATATTGCGGCAGAAACTAGTGAATATTACTTTGATAAATTTGTGCGTATTTTTATTAACAGCTATTTTTGAGAGCACTGGTGGTCTGGTTGGTAGTGACCCCGCCTTTTGATCCTAATTACGTGGGTTCAAATCCGGTCGTGTACTAATGGATTTTTCTGTGTGAAAAATGTATGTGCTCTATACCAGAACTCTCAAACGGTGAAGGAAAACATAGTGAGGAAACCCGCGGCTTAGTCAGCTCCGCACGTATTGACCTTGTCTTTCCTGTGGACAAGGCCGACTAAGCTGAGAGGATGGAATAGGTGCTGGGCAAGCCTATTCCATCTTAATTCGTCCCAGGCACTACAGAGTCCCGTCTGTGAAGGTAAAAGTTGCCTCCTGACTCTGTATAAATCATCTACTAGATGGTAAAGGGCCTTAGTTTTTAGTATTTCTTGTAAATAAATCGATCTCTTACAAAATTTCTTTGGCATATTCAAAGGTGTAATTCAAATGGTTTCAGCATCGAATCGTTATCGTGTTGCAATCGTGTGCAGTTCCGGGACGTGTTACCGCACGGGTCACAGGGGGCCCGGCGATGCTCTCTGAGGCCTTAGTTTAGCATAACAAATAACTACTCGTATGTAGGTATGCCTCTTACTAGTTATTCTGACGGCGTTTCTCTTTCATACCTTCTGACTCTGATTCCGATGTTCTTTAATGATGTGTTATGATTTAGTTACCTGATCATGTCTTCTCTCTATAGATACCTACCTAAGGTATAGTTGTAGCGTGTCAGTCGTGTACTAAGGCCTTTTACTATCTGTAGTAGATGGATTTATACAGCGTCAGGAGGCAACTTTTACCTTCACAGACGGGGCGCTCTGTAGTGCCTGGGACGAATTAAGATGGAATAGGCTTGCCCAGCACCTATTCCATCCTCTCAGTTCAGTCGGCCTTGTCCACAGGAAAGACATGGTCAATACGGTGCGGAGCTAAGGACTAAGCCGCGGGTTTCCTCAGGATGTTTTCCTTCACCGTTTGAGAGTACTGGTATAGCGCACATAAATTTTTCGCACAGAAAAATCCATTGGAACACGACCGGATTTGAAACCACGACCTTAGGATCGGAAGGCGGGGTCACTACCAACTAGCCCACCAATGCTCTCTTATTCCAGTCGTGTATATACAATATAAATACCAGATCATTATCAGAGCAGCTCTGATTTTGCTTCTACTTACTCAAAAATGTCAATTCTTTATTCAATTCCAAGCAATAACACTTCATAACTTGGGACAACAACAAGTACTTACCCATAATATTGTTCGTCAACAGATGGTGTCATCGGACCGCAAAGCAAAGATACGCTCATTTATACTGTGTTTGCATATTCATCGGACACATACTGCCAAGCGGCTAAAGACTGGTGTCCACTAAGCTGCTTTGAAGCATCGCTTAGACATGACTCTCAATACTGTCTTGATTTGCAAGCAAATTGTACACTTGAAGCTTTGTTTAGATTTCCTTGAAAACTCAGTTCCAATTTTTGTTCAAACTCGATTAGTTTAACATGGATAGTAAATGTTGACCAAGAGCAACGTGTCCATCAAGTTAGCCTAGTAAACAAACATCGGCTTCGTACACAACATAATGTTCGGTGGCGCTCTAATTCATACTACACTTTTTGTAGCACATTTCCTGCATCTCTTGCTTTAATTTTGTTAAATGCGTTTTATTCGCTGGCATTTAGGAATGTATTTATAGCGTGGAATTATATCTTATGAGCTTATGAATGGACATATTAGTCATGTAAGCATTATTTGAAAATAGTTATGAATACAGGGTGTAACCGTACTACCGTATTGGTTGGTATTTATCCAGGCTTGGTCATGGATTTATTTCCTTTAAATGACTGAAACGCCTTAGAAAAACCGGTCAAGTGCGAATCAAATTCGCACATGAAGGGTCCCGTACCAACATACATGTACACAAATGTGACTTGTATGGGGGCCCCCTTTTATTTATTTTTTTAATACTTGTTATAGCGGCAATAGAAATAAACAAAATTTCAACTCTCTAACTATTACGAAATACGAAATACAGCCCGCTAACAGACGCTCGGACGGACGGACAGCGGATATTAATAAATAATGAAAAATCTCATGTGATATTAGGGGTGGGAGGAGGGGGGTCGAATAATCGTCAAAATCGCCTCACGTAATTAATGGACGCCCCCTTATACACGCCAATTCGTTGAATCCTTTTATGACTCGCCATGTATATTTTGCACTACATAATGATTTGCATAACTTGCCAGCTTCTGCATACTTCGGTATGCAAGGAAATATGAGTATTTTCATTGAACTAGATCAAATACGTTTTAGACTTAGAGCATCGAGAATGCGGTTATAGATAGATCAGTTATCACGATAACCAGGTCAGTTGACTTCCTTATTTATAGTAGGTACCTTTCACCTGCCAAAGACAAGATCAAAAATTATTCAACTGGGATAATATATATGCTTAAACTGGACATTGAATACGGTACCTGTCAATATGCACTTTAAATAAAACATGTAATGTGATGAAAAAAATATGCGCGCTATATCAGTACTTTCAAACGGTGAAGGAAAACGGCATGTCGTAGAACCTAATAAGTTCGAAAGCATGTCTCAAGTGCACTAAAGGCTAAGGGTTTTTGAGGCGCACCTTCAAATCATTTCACCACACTGGTTCGAAAGTTCTAGTGACACGATAAAAGGTGTAACAAGTAGCTTCTATGCTCTTCGAGGTCCAGCTACGGGTAGCTGTTTGAAGTTATTAACCCTTTCGAGAGAGCTTTTTTTTTTTTTTTTCGGACGGAATATAATGCTGTGGGTCTCAGATGACCGCTGGCAGCGTTACCGGGCTTTGGTGAGCGCAGAGGGCGCGACACCGAGAAAAAAAAAAGGTTTTTGTGGCAACTAGCGCAAGGGCACCACTTAGGTACGAACCTCGGCTTGGGCTGTTACCTGAATGCAGAATCTAACGGCTGCGCCCAGAGGGGGCGAGCGAGAAGAGAAACGTCGACTCCGCCGGCGGAGTCGGTGTGGTGTGATGGTGTCTAGTTGAACCTACGTCGGCGTGATGGCGGGCTCCCCTCCGCGTTAGCTGAGGTGATCTCGTCATCGGGGTCTCCAAGAACGTGTCTTGGCCTACGGAGGGACCATTCCGAGAGAGCATGGCGGGAGACTTTTTTTATGTTAAATGGGTTCTCTCTTGACCTCAATCTGAGACGAATGAGCTCAAATGAGGTGTACGATGTAACAAGGTCGCCCAGAAGCAACCTATTCGAGATTTGAAAAGTTTCGGGTCATATTGCTTTGGAAACACAGACGCAAGCAGCGAATTCCACTTCTTAGCGGTTCGCATTATAAAAGATGATGAAAAGCGCTTCGAGCGGATGGGTGGAATATCCACTAAGTGGGGGTGATAATTAGCAGTGCGTCTGGAGGTCCGGGGGTAGAAAGGAGATGGTGGAATGAGCACACTCCCCGAAAACAATCTGTAAAACACTGCTAGGCAAGCAACCCTTCGGCGGTGAGTTAAACTTTGGAGCTTAGAACCTATTAGCTTCTCATCACCAAACCTAGAAAGAGAGACCTAGAAAGACCGAGGTGTTTGGCTGAGTTTGCCTAGCAGTGGAAAGTTATAAGTTAAAATATAACTGGCCAAGTGCGAGTCGAATTCGCACACGAAAGGTTACGTACCATCGTACTTAAAAAAATGTTTCTTGTATATGCCCCTCTTTTTTTACTATTCGTTTTTATAGCGGCAATAGAAATACTCTGTGAACAACTCTATATTACTTTTCACCCGCTGACAGACGGACGAAAGGACAGCGGAGGCTTAGTAATAGGGTCACGTTGGCACCCTTCGGGTACAGAACCCTAAAATGATGACCGGATTTTATTACGCTGCTTTTGAAATATACAGTAAACAGTCTTCAAGTAATTCCAATAACTTGTCATTTTCTCCATTCTATTACATATCTACTTCCGACCGATATCGCATTTCGGTCATTTAGTCCTTAGTTCTGATTTAGAAACGCGTCAATCATATTCACTCGTATCATTATTATATTGACATCTTGGTCCAGTTTACGAAACATGATTCTGTTTTCAGCTTCAACTAACCATTATGTAAAACGTGAGCCGTTGCCTTCTGGTATTAGTTTGTTGACATTTTGTTATTCAAGACACAACTCGAGCAAGTGCCTTTCAGTTGGAAGTTATGATAAAGGGAAATGTGCATTAGAAATTTGAAAAGTCCTGACAAAAAGACTGACATTTTAAAAGTCTGGACATTTTAGTTACAAAATGCAAAGATTGCGAGATAAGATTAATATTTTAAACTAACTTTGCTTCTCAATTTATCCGTCACTACGCGCTACTTTCAGACTTCCTCTTACATACTCAGTGATTTATTTTTCATTTTCAAATAATGCCTACAATACATTACCGAATTGTATTCGATATTGGAACGTTTTATGTTAATTTATGAGATGCACGTAAGGAGCAACTGTTGAGGCGCACTTTAAATCCTTTCACCGTACTGGTTTGAAAGTGACATAACTAGTTGTCAAAAGGTACGATACATGTTTCGTCAAAAATCAACGATGCTATTTTAATCCTGTCGTCAGCCAGTACTGTAAGGATTGGACATTAGTCGCAAGTATTGGTTGCCGCTTAAACGCAGTTTACGTAAATTTAGCCGGTCGACGGCAATAGCGTGGCGGAAGCCTACTTATGGTAATATCTACCATGCCCGCTCCCATTGAAATGTTTGAGTGTAGGCAACTAGCGTCTACAGTTACCGGTTGTTGGTACCGCACCTCACATGATAATAATAATGTTGTAGTACTTTCTCGAATTAGATGTGCATCCAGACTGGCCCACTACGGCAAAGAATAGAACAAGAATTTATTTAACAGAACAAAATACCCTGACTGCATGAAACTTATAAAGACGACTTAGAAGGTAGCAAAGTAGGTACATCTGCCACATTCGATTTTTAACATTATGATAGTGAGGAATTAGTACTATTGTAGTCAAAGTAACGCTCCTTTTTCGCAGTTGGGTAGAAAGCTGAAGAAAAGGGAGGGTGGCCTTGTGCAACACACAGGCTAAAAATAAATTATAGTAATTTGTCAGTTGCAATATTTTTTCTTTCAGGGTGATATTATATTGATGTAATAAATTAGTATAAACTTTTACGCTTAGTCCTGCTTAGTCGTTACGATTAGCCGTGAATTCAACCTAGATTAAAGACGTTTCAAAGTAATCCTTCATATGATTCTTGAATAAACTAGATTTCATCATTTTTATCATATTTGTATACCCTTCTCGCGAATGCGCCACGGCAACCGTCGTTACCTGTATATGTAGGCGTCTTGTTACAAGAAATAGGATCATTTGTTACATAAATGGAGCATAAATGCGATTGTATGTTGTACATACGTTACGTTTACAGGAAACCATTTCAACGATTTACTTCTAAGCTCTGCTCGTATACTTATAACAAAACTGTGTAACTGATCGCTGTCTGTGCATTGAAGTTATTTGAGACTAGCTGTTGCCCGCGACTTCGTTCACGTGTAGTACATTATTTTGTTCTATAATCAATAGTTTTCGCAGCGCACGCCAAAAGCTATTTTGGGTTTTCTACCTTGGGTTACAATATTGCCATTTTCTTACGGATCTCGGATTACGGATACGGATTTTGAAAATATATTATGGCCTATACTGGTCCCTGATAATGTAGCTTTCTATTGGTGAAAGAATTTTTGAAATCGGTCCAGTAGTTTCGGAGCCTATTCGTTACAAACAAGCAAAGAAACAAAAAATTATTTCCTCTTTATAATATTAGTGTAGAAAAACAATTTTAAGGGACATCTAATAACGCAATGGAACCTATATCAATGATTATCTGTATTCACAAATAAAAAAATATGCCCATTTAAAGAATCCCGTCTGTAGGTACATTATGTTGCTTCGACTGAAATTTTTTCAATACAAAATTTACAAAATGGTGCACACTTATTTATTAGCTTTTGGCTTTGCGAATGAGAAATACTTCGCAACCACCAAGCCGCTACCAACAACAGCTGCATATTAACACGCTTTACCATGTGACGAAGACATTATAGAGTACTTAGGTATCCATGAGAGCACTGGTGGTCTAGTTGGTATTAACCCCGCCTTCCGATCCTAAGGTCGTGGGTTCAAACCCGGTCGTGTACCAATGGATTCTTCTGTGTGAAAAATTTATGTGCGCTGTACCAGTACTCTCAAACGGTGAAGGAAAACATCGTGAGGAAACCCGCGGCTTAGTCAGCTCCGCACGTATTGACCATGTCTTTCCTGTGGACGAGGCCGACTAAGCTGAGAGGATGGAATAGGTGCTGGGCAAACCTACTCCATCTTAATTCGTCCCGGGCACTACAGCGTCCCGTTTGTGAAGGTAAAAGTTGCCTCCTGACGCTGTATAAATCATCTACTATAGATGGTTAAAGGCCTTAGTTAGGTATCCATATAATTACCGCATTATGCATCAAAACGAGGCCACCACTTACCTATCCCATTAAATTTCTAAATTGTTATTTCTAACTTAGAGGTCTGCTTAGTATTTATAATTCTCTTTAAAAAAACCTGAGTCCTAATCATCATCTTCCTGCCCTTATCCCACTTTATGCGGGGTCGGCACAGCATGATCCTTGGATCATGCTGTAAGAGTTTTGGCTAAGGTGTTTTATGACCGGCCGCCTGCCTGACGTCAACGCTCCTTGGGAATACTTGCTTATTGCATCTCATCATGTTGGAGGATACTTTCAAAAATATAAATATAAAATATAAGATGAGTCCTAATCAAAACTTTGTAATGGAACCGGAACGTCTTAGAAGCGGAAGTTGTAACAGAAGCGGTGCCGGGGAACACTTCTTCCACCCTCGGATACCGCTCATACCCTCCAATTTTCTGTTCAGCTCACAGTACAGGAAGAAATCACAGGTGCTGCACACCTCGACCGTTTACTTCTCCACCAGGTGATTCAACTACGAGCCGTACGTAGCTCATTTACTAGTGAGAGGTCCAAAAATACCTTGGTCATGCTCCAGGCAGTCTAACTACATAGGTAACAACATTGTTTAATAAGAAGCGTTATTAATAGAATGGTTGTGTGTTGCAGAAGTGTCTGTAAGTTTTCTTATGACTACTTGTGGCTCTGCCCTCCCCATTAGAGATACGGGCGTGATAATATACATACATACAATACGTAAAATTACCAAGAAGCATTTTGTAGCGCAGTGTCTACTGCGGCTTAGTCAGCTTCGCACGTATTGACCATGTCTTTCCTGTGGACAAGGCCGACTAAGCTGAGAGGATGGAATAGGTGCTGGCCAAGCCTACTCCGTCTTAATTTGTCCCGGGCACTACAGCGTCCCGTTTGTGAAGGTAAAAGTTGCCTCCTGACGCTGTATAAATAATCTATTATAGATGGTAAAAGGCCTTAATCTACTACAAAGGGTCACTCTTACACTTTATAAACAAAATCAGGTACTTCAAATCATGGGTAATAAAAAGTACTTAACGCCTTATCGTTAAAAGCGATCTCTTCCAAGCAACCTTTAAAGACTTTAAAAAATGAAGACGGCGGCATACATTCTCGAATGTTAACATTGCTACGAGCAATTTACACTCAATTTCTCTTTTGTACTATACAGATGACCGCTATTGTAATATTTAAAAATTTCAGACCATTCATGCCCAAAAACTATTTTATTATGCCTACAAAACGTTTAAATGTAATTAAATGATTACACTTTACAGCGTAACCTTTCGAAGGCGACTCTCCACCTCCAGTTATTTCAATGCGAACGAAAGTTTATTATCAGTGTGTCTGGGTGTTTTAAAAAAATTATGATAAATATTCACACACACACCCCACACACACGCACATTTCATCACATTTTAGTTCATCACATTCCCATATCTATGTTGATGAGGATTTTCTGACGTCTGAGTTCATACATACATACATAATATCACGTCCAAATCCCTAAAGGGATGGGCAGAGCCACAAGTAATCATAAGAAAACTTGCAGCCACTCCTGATTCAAAATCCCAAGATGGATATGGTGAACCATTCTCTTGACCTTCTCAATTCTTAAAGTAACAGAATACAAAGAGTCAACGTTAATGGAAAACATCCTCCAGGTTCAGTGGTAACAATGGGTGGACCAAAGGGATCAATATTAGGGCCATTTATATTTTTAGTTTATATTAATAATTTATCTAAACTTGTTAGGGACAATCATGAAATTGTACTGTTTGCAGATGACACCTCATCTATCTTCTATAATATAAAAATGAATCGCAAAATGTGTTGGTAAGCGCATAACTCAACAACGCCTGAACCAATTTGGCCAAATCTTTTTTTAAAATGTTCGTTGAAGTTCAAGGATGGTTTTTACGGCGAGAAAAATTAGAATTATTGCTGGAAAAACCCTAAAAATAGCCCTTTTCTTTTTCCCATACAAATGATTTGTAACTAAAACGTAGTCAATTTGAGCTTTATTGCTATGGTATTAAGTTCATATTAAATTATAAGCACTTGCATTATTAATTTTAAGGCGATACGAAGTTCGCGGGGTCAGCTAGTTTCTATATAAAATGAAACGAAGCTAGGGTAATTTTGACGAATCTTCATAGTTGTAGAATGGTTTGATGTAAATAATCTATTGCTAAATGAAAAGAAAACAAAGATTCATAGGTCTAAATGTTTTACATGTAATTTCTACCTCTAATATTAAAATAAAAATGAACTTATAGATCTCGTGGACACCACTACTATTTTTGGCATAACTTTAAATTGTCGAAGAGACTTAGTTCTGCAGCGTATGCAGTCAAAAATACGTCTTACAGATATAATATATAATAGCTAGGCTAGTTTACTTCAGCTACTTCCCATAACATCATGTCTTATGGCATTTTGTTGTGGATGAGTGTTGCAGATATAAACACCATATTTGTGTTGCAGAAGAGGGCTGTTTTTGACTTGGATACTTGGGAGTCAATTACACAATAAATT
Source organism: Scotopteryx bipunctaria (assembly GCA_949320045.1). Classification (NCBI taxonomy): domain Eukaryota; kingdom Metazoa; phylum Arthropoda; class Insecta; order Lepidoptera; family Geometridae; genus Scotopteryx; species Scotopteryx bipunctaria. Next base: position 4,181,141 of record OX439440.1, read on the forward strand.
TAAAGAAATGAATATCATAGATAGATTAACACTAAGTACAATAAGTAAAACACAGAAAATTAAGTTTTAATAAGTAATTTCATAAACATAATAAAAACGGCGCCCTTATCGCTAAAAGCGATCTCTTCTAGACAACCTTTGTATGAACAGGATAAACAAATACAGAAAGACGGCTGTGTACAAAAAGTTTAAAAAAAGGAAAAAAAAAATATTACATACAGACCAGCCCATTGCCCATACAAATGGTCCATCATGTTGGAGAAGAAACCCTTCAGTCGACTTTTATGACATGCTCAGGGAGAAAAGCAGCTGAACATATTGTATGTTTTTCCTTCACTCCCAGTCCAGCAGAGAAGTCGTCACAAATTAAACCGTAGTTTACTGTCTAAAAGTTATATTATGTGAACTTGACAACTTATAGATACCTACGAAAATAATATATAGAGTAGCTCAGGTTACTATGTGAGGATGACACACCAACATCCTCATAATCCTCACAAACTTTCGCATTTAAATATTATTAGTAGGATGTATGTATGTATGAAGAATGTTATGAAAGCGAATGAAGCGAAAGAAGTCAGGATCGTAGTAAATGGAGATCCGTGATCTCTGCCTACCCCTATAGGAAACAGGCATAATGTTATGTATGTATTAGAATAATGAGTGTGCCTGAGGTCAATTAACAAAAAAAATATACTTAATTTCTTTAAATGTTTATAAAAAAGTATTAATCTTGGCTCAGCTTAACTATTCCAATGCATTAATTTAAATACATATTAAAACATGCATGTATTAAAATTAAATAATTTATTTCAATCCTATGCAAGGTAACAAGCGGTTTAGATAGGTACAAATAAAAAGTAGGCAGGTATGTTATTAATATTTTGAAAAGTACATCAAATATTGATAAAATTTTAATACACCTAATAGGTACTGATAATACTTTCATGTAGGTGTTTTTACTGTTTTAGTTACACATACCTATCGTCTTGAAATTATACGTGCACGTGCCATCTTCTGTGTTAAATGCCGATTAATATTGAGACCAATTATCTGCTCCATTCAAGTACTCAAATAGACCGATATACTTTTAAAAAAACTCTACCGCTATAACCTCCGTCTATATTCATAATTTGCATAGCCATTAATACCTATCTATACTCCTGCGCTAAACAACTAGTTGTCAGCCCACTGTTGAAATGATGCCGAGCATAATTTCTTAAATTGAGTTCGACGAAAGGTGATTTCGACACTTGTTAGTGCTTAGAGCCCGACACGACAAATCGTGCTAGCAATTGTTTAAATATAAGTCCGCTAGCCCTCAGAGCCATGCTTCCATGATCAACAGAATCTCGTCAAAAGCTAATGCCGTGACGTGACATTACGCGGGTAGGTATGTACTCCCCTCCTCTAAAGTCCATTGTTGTTGCTTCAATGAATGACGAATATAATATTCGATAAATTTAGCCATCGTTATTACAGCGTGAATAACAATTATATTTGCAGCAGCGGTCAGGTTTTATAAAGCTCGGGGGGATTAATATTTCAAAACTGGCGACCTTCAAACATCAGATTATCTAAACTTTTACATTCGAGTCCGACATCTGACTGAATAGAGACTGATACACGCTGCATTATGTGACATTGTGCAGCTGAGTCGCTGCACGCTTGCCCAACTCACGAACCGATACATCATCTTTACCACAGCTCTGATGGGTTACCACTATTGTCAAAATTTAGTAGGACATTGTTCGAAGCATAAAAGTTAGCATAATACAACAAGAGTGGGAAAGAACTTAAATACCTACTTTTCCTGCCTTTATCCTGCAAGGTTTTTTTTAACCGAAATAGGTTTGCGTTTGACCACACTCTACCTGATGTTAAGTAACAGTGTGGTCTCAGATGAAGCACGCTTACCTAGAAGAAACCTATTGACTCTCGATTTAAAGACACCCATATTATAATCGTTCAACATGTTTCCTCTTCTATTTTCTCCTATTACTCGTCATCTCAGTACTGACGCCTTTCACACGCTTATCCTCTTTCACACAATCACTCTGCAAATTCAAAGCGTTGCTTTTATTATTTTATCTCTAATTAGTACGTACATGTATGAGAACCGTTATGTGCTAAACATGTTTGAGATAATTTACAATAGCTTTATTATTGTGAATTCGTGTATCTTTTATGAGCCATTAAAATGTTATACCTATTACAAGATACCAGTTGTATGGTATACCTATAAGAGATATCAAATTATTATTGCTAGGTAAGAAAAGCTGGGGTCTTCCACTAATAAAATTAAATGCTTTGATGATATAACCGACATTAGTGTTTAAAAATGCAAAAAGACCGTTACATCTGCTGTCATCGTACTGTATTGCTGTTGACCTTTTCACGAATTAGCTAAACTATCTTTTGCACAATGTTTGTATCTCGCGTCAGATTTCACGCATGACCAATGTATCGAGGGCCCTAAGTCCATAGGACTGGGTATCAAAGTCAAAGTATTTATTACTTACTCGAAACTGTGAATGAAAGATGCGATTGTAAGTAAACATACTTTAGAAAGATAGGGTGCTCAGTTTCGAACGGATAAGTTATTTAGAGAATAGCATCGAATAGTGACGACATAGTAGAAGCCCTACTATGCATTTTAATTTATATTCCCCGCCGCTCTCTCCCGCCGATCCGTCTTACTTCACCCCACCCTCAATTTCGTACGCACGTCTCAAGTGACGAGTTTTTAACAGATTTTCATCAAAATTTCTTCCAAGAAAAACTGTCAAAAATACCGTGACTTGAGACGTGCTCAACTCTGAGTCGCGTTTGAGTATTCGGGGGGAGTCACAGATGTAAGAACAACTAATGGACAATGTTCAAAAAGTTTAGTAAACAAGCTTCACAGCGTGTAACCTTGACAGGCGAGATTCGAGGTCGATGTCTTTTCAATTTATCACAACGGGATGATATTTGTATCTATTGCAAGATTCTGTTGTAAGTTTCATCTATAGTCTATTGTTCCGCAAGTAAACAAGATATGTGAGTATTATTGCGAAAAGTACTTTTGAACTAAGGCCTTCGTCCATGTCTCGGTCACGTTCATTAAAGCTCCATGTACCATCTCTAAATAATGTGTCAATCAATACCATTATCATTATCATTTTCGTTTTCGAAATCGATAATTGAAATAAATTGATACTAAGTTTATGTATTAGTCACAAGCAATATTATTTAGTAGTTTGGATATAAATGTTTTTATGTTGCCCAGTGTGTAGGTGTAGCCATAATTATTAGCGAATTCATAATGGGCCAAGAATTGATGGCTACCATAATGTGCTGATGATCTCAGATTCAAGGCGACATTTAGCAAAACAAATGGATAAACTGAAACGCATTTAATCAAGTCTGTTCTAAAATTAGAAATTACTTACTTCGTCTAAACAATAATAACAAACTACGACGAAATAGTCATAAATATAAAAAAGTACCTACTCGTATAATAAGTATTCTATCAGCCATCTGGTTCCTATAGTACAAGCTTTGCTTAGATTGGGGCTAGATGGTGCTGTGTGAAATGTCCAAAAATTTTATTTATTTGATTTAAAACTAGGTAGACCTAGGCGGTATAAAGCCGTTTGAAATGCGCAGTGCAGCTTTTTCATAATAAATTGTCTACTGCGCTTCGAAACGGCTAACTTCACGAATGCCTAGATCCGTTGACCGTACTGTACATTAATGTTTCGTGTATGGGGCCTCATCTAATTTTTTATTTTATTATATTTTCTTTATTTATACAATAGAAATACACATTCTGTGAAAATTTCAACTCTACCTATATTTTTTTCTATATTTTCCTTTGACGTTGTCAAAGCCTTTGGGTTTCCAAACTTATTTTGTTTCGTCTTGCTTTTTGTTTTGCTCGGTTTAGTTTAGTTATAATGCGATTTTTTTACTCTACCTATTACGGTTCATTAATACAGCCTGCTGACAGACGGACAGACGGAGGCTTCGTAATAGAGTCCCTTTAGCACCCTTCGGGCACGGAATCTTAAAAACAGTGTTGATCGATCGGTGCTTATATATATCAGAATTAAGTTAATGCGCGTCTAGCGGGCATGCACATTTCATAAGGTATGGTATCTCATCTTACCGATTACGATTAGCCTGTATTTTATTAAACTTTAAATTAACCAAGTTATGTATAGTGTACTTGACAAGATTTAATAAGAAGCGATACAATCATACCCTTGCAATCTGCATGATTAAATCCGTACTAATATTATAAATGCGAAAGTAACTCTGTATGTTACCTTATCTCGCCTAAAATGCTGAACAGATTTCTATATTTAAAAGTCAAGATAACATTCTGGGTAAGGAAGGCTAAAGCTACCTTTAGTCTTAAAATTGAAGGCAACAACTGGTCTAAATGTATAAAACTCTTACGTTACTGACAGATTAACATACTACGCACAGCATCTTACTTCTTACTTATATTATAAATGCGAAAGTTTGCGAGGATGTTTGAATGTTTGGATGTGTGTGCCTCAATCACGCCTAAACGGCTGAACGGATTTGAATGAAACTTGGAATATACACAGTACATGTACTGGATTAACATATAGGCTATTTTTTATCCAGGTATCACGCGAGCGAAGCCGCGGGCGACAGCTAGTAAACCATAAGTCTTAGAAGCATGTAGGAGCAATTATGATGTAGGGGTGCAATAAAAGAACGTCAACTCCTAAAGGACGAAGTTGGAACATTAAGTTTGTATACAAAACAACGCGGACAAAGTTGCGGGGCGTTCCTCTAATCATACTAATATTATAAAGAGGAAAGATGTTTTTGTTTGTAACGAATAGGCTCCGAAACTACTGGACCGATTTCAAAAATTATTTCATCAATAGAAAGCTACATTATCAGGGACCAACAAGCAATAATATATTTTCAAAAAAATTATTGATCCGTAAGAAAATTGCAATATTGTAACCCAAGGTAGAAAACCTAAAATAGTTTTTGGCGTGCGCTGCGAAAACTATTGATTATAGAACAAAATAATGTACTACATGCGTACGAAGTCGCGGGCAACAGCTAGTTAGGTATAATTCTGACTTATTAGCATTGATTATGAGTACATTGGACACTAGTTTCTGTGCTGGCACCAAACGGTTGGACGTTCGACCTTCATAAGGTTGTATTAGCTCGAGCAACATTCACAATGTTTCTTATATCTATAAGCGCAATGTCGGTAACGATATCCTACCTTATATCCGCTTTGACTCGTTGTCTCCAAAAGTTTTATTGAAAAGACCAGTAGGGTTATTTTATAACAACCACGTACTATCGGAAAACTTTTTCATGCACAACTCTTCTGATAAAATGTGATGTTATCCATTTTCTAGAGATGCCCACAGTGTCAGCTATTTCAGATAGTTTTAATCTTCAGACTGCTAAAAAAATCTTGTATTTTACAATTAATTTCTGGAGTGGTGACGCTTTTTGGCCGACCTGTATGATGTTCATCTTGAACGGTCGTACGGCCCCGTTTAACTCAGCAACCCAATTTTTTAGAGTTACATAAGATGGAGCATTCACACCTAAAACAACTTTCATCTCTTCAATAATCTGTCAATCCCGATAAATGCAAAAACTTAATTAACGTCTCTGTGTTCAATTTTATCCATTTTGAAAAAATGAGCTGATTAACTTTTTAAATGACTACAGACACCACCCTCTCCTGACAACACCTCCAAAGGTTGCCTGGAAGAGATCGCTCTTAGCGATAAGGCCGCCCATTGTACTGTTTTTGGTTGTTTTTTTTTGTTTACTTTGTGTGTCTTTCTTTTTGTGTACAATAAAGTGTTTATTATTATTATTATTATTATTATTATTATTATTAACACCCTCATACACAAGGAGACTCAAGAGAAAAGATGTCATGCAACTCAAGGATGGCTGCAAATGAAGAGTGCTGGCCGTGGGGATGGCAGGAGAGTGCTCTAACCGACACCAAACCCAGAAAACATTTGATCATAGTTGTGAAACTGATTGCAAATAAAACTCACACAAAAAAAAAATGACCATAGACTAAAAATTTAAAACACGATGAGCGGGAAATCTTTAATAGTGGCAGCTAAGAAACCAATGAGTTAATTAGCAAAGAGTTTTCATACAGTCGATACAATAAATGACTAACAATAAAATTACTATCTCGCCTACTACGTATGATTTCGTGTTAAAGGTATAAGATACTAACCCCCGAATACTCAAACGCATCTCAGAGTTGAGCACGTCTCAAGTGACGAATATTTGATAGATTTTTATCAAACACGTGACAACATTGATCCGCAATAATTCAAAGGTAGGTATCAAAATTATGTAGAAACGAAATTGCATTGAAGCGATGGATGTCTACTCTACATACCTACAGGCTTAGAAACCATCTCTGGTTTATTAGTTCCGTTGTTGCGTGCGAGCTGCATTGCGTGACAAAAGTTTAAGAGCGTTATCACACTGGCGATTTGCGAGCGTTTTTTCTTCGAGGAGATATTTGTGAACGTGCTCACCGCGAAATGCGGGTAGGATGCATTTACTAGTCGCTTCGCTGGAAACACGCTCGCAAATCGCCAGTGAGATAACGCCTTTATAGCGACATCTCTCATAGCTGTCTATTATACGAGTGTAATGTCTAGTAGATTACTTTATTTGTTATATAGAGATCGAAAAAGAACTCTCTCTTTTATAACATTAGAAAAAATATCGAACTAATGAAGCCAGCAAGTATTAAAGTCCGCTTTGTTAACGCCTCGGCGAGAGATTCGTGCATTGCCGAACTCATTACTTTGATCTGGATAACACTATTTACTACCGCGCTCTCCATTGTTCAGCATTGAACATTAAACATACGACTAGATAAAGAATTGAACCTTATCACAGGGCACCATAAAGATGATAAACGAAGTGCTAATCGAGTTTTGTGTATGTACTCGATAAGATATGTATGAGAACACCGCTTCAGAAGGGAACAGCTAGATCAGTTATGACGCTAACTGATGGCTCAATGAGTGGCTTACTGAGTGCGTAATATAAACACGATCTTAGTTGTGATAATATTTATGTATCATAGGGCAACATGACAAATAATATTCTTGTAATTCTACGAAGAACAATCATCTATTTTGGCCGGTTAAGCTCTCCAACTCCTAATTTTCATATAGGTACAAGGTATTTAGTACTCTCTTTAAACTTTTTTTTTCTATCAGCAATCTGGTTCCCATATTACAAGCTTTGCTTAGTTTTGGGCTAGATAGTGCTGTGTGATATGCCCACAAAAAATATCCTATCCTACTTCCTACTAAATTATAAATGTGAAAGCGTGTGAGGATGTTTGTATGTTTGTGCCTCAATCACGCCTAAACTATCGAACGGATTTGAATGAAACTTAGAATATACATATACATAGTAGGTACATGTGCTGGAATAACATGTAGGCTATGTTTCATCCGGATACCACGTGAGCGAAGCCGCGGATAGCAGCTAGTTTATTTATAATTTCCCTCTGTAGAAACTGATGGTCTGATTGAGACAGCTGCTCTCGTTATGGCCTGTGGCCGACCTTGCCGCTGACTAAGATAGATACGATAACAATGCAATTGTTGAAAACTTAAATTATGTTCGCTGAGATACCCGAAGGAAGGTTGCTTCGATTGTATCGCTATTTGAAAATTGTTAGGTCTGCCTATTTCTACTGCTTATCTGTCATTAGCGATTATATTTATCTAAAGTATTATTATATTATTCCCATGGCATTATCTAAACAATAAAGTTACTCCCTCGAGTATGTTAGTGTCCACTATTATGCTATATACCTAGGCACAATGGAAATTTTTCGTTGAATGGAGTCGTAGAAATGTATTAACCTCTTATAGAAAAGGTTAAATAGTTCTCACTCATTCAAAGGAACATTATAATAAACAATACCGACGAGCATGCATGAGGGATGTTACGAGAGTGAATGAAGCGAAAGAAGTACGTCAGGATCGTAGCAAATGGATATCCGTGATCTCTGCCTACCCCTATGGGAAACAGGCGTGATTTTATATTATGTAACAAAAGTAGGCCTTGTTTATTAACTGAATTAAGTAGAACAAAAATACGGTAGAAAAATTGTTCGTATAAGTCCCAGCCCGCAATTCCTTTAAGAAAAAAAATCGCCTTTGTATAAATATGTAATTTTAGTATTTTGTCATTAATGAAGTAACGCATTTTATTAAATTGTCAAAAATAGGTAAGTACTGAAAATATCGCGTAAACGATTCCCCATATTATTCCTGAGCCCGAGTGATATTCAATTCAGTTCATAAACTAATTCATTCAACGTGTTAATGAGCTCAAACTTAGAAAAAATCTATAATTTCGATTCGGTGAAGACGTCACAAAAGCGCATAGGTATGTGAGACATCGATACATTAAAGTTATACTCATTTATATGTGATGTTTTCCCACCAAATTGGAAATCATTCGTTTTCTCTATTAGGTACTCAGCTTTTGGCAATGATACTCGTAATCTGTTTTCGTTCTTGTGACGTCACCGAGCATTCGAAATCACGTGACTAAAGTTAAAAAAAGAGCACTTTCCTAGCTTTTTATTATGAAATTGTAAAATAAATTAAAAATATGAAATGTTTTATTTCGTGTTTTACCAAAAAACAATTGTTTAGTTCTATATATAATTGTAGCATGTAGGTGTACCTACGTGTAGGTCATTGTTAAAATAATATAATCATTTAAGTAGTAGGTATTTATTACCAATCATTATTTTAATACAGTCAGACCTACTTCCCATAACTTAGCTCACATGAAAGTAGGTACAATCTTTATAGAATTTACGTTAAAACTATATTCTTGTTAGAACTCTCTCGACCTTTGTTGCTCACATTTGTCCAAAATACAAGTTACCAGATAAGGCATCGCGACGGCTCAATTTAAGTGTTTGATTCTACTTCGGTCCAATGACCTTGTCGCGCATTATTGACCAAAATACTTTTTGTGTATTGGTGCTGGAGGAATTACATAAGCAGATTTAAAAGCGTCAAATCTGATTTAAAAAACACTTTTTTTCATGATAGGCATTTGAATGCAGTATCATTTATTTATAAGCATCTGGTAGAAGCGATGCGCGATACAAGAGCTGGTTCTTATGTGGCTCAACGGATCAGTATTGCCAATAAACGTGTCAATGTGGCCAGCGTCTTGGGCACGCTTCCACTGTCTGATAAGCTGAATCAAGTGAGTATTCGTTGCTTTTGTATTTTGTAAAAAATATACACAAATAAATTACACATTTCACAAAACAACGATTCGCTCCATTTTGATAGTCCACCATAGAGTATCAGAGAGTTTTGTGTCTCTACACCTGCTGTTGTGACTGTCAACTAGAGATCCAAATATTTAGAATGAGAGCACTGGTGGTCTAGTTGGTAGTGACCGCGCCTTCCGATTCTAAGGTCGTGGGTTCAAATCCGGTCGTGTACCAATGGATTTTTCTGTGCGATTAAACGGTGAAGGAAAACATCGTGAGGAAATCCGCGGCTTAGTCAGCTCGGCACGTATTGACCGTGTCTTTCCTGTGGACAAGGCCGACTAAGCTAAGAGGATGGAATAGGTGCTGGGCAAGCCTATTCGTCCCGGGCTCTACAGCGTCCCGCCTCCTGACCCTTTATAAATCATCTTACTATAGATGGTAATAGGCCTTAGTTTTTTTTCTATCATTAGGTTAATATTAATTCAGTTGGTTGTAAAAGTGATTTCCGTGCACTGTCCCAATAGTTTCTATTAAACGAGTTACGATTTTTTTGCGTCAGCGAAATAGTATTGCGACGTAGGTTACCTAAACGGGGCGCTGGTTGCCTGTCCTGTAGGTAATGTAACCACCACAGGCCTGACTGTTTCTTTTTTAACAGTCGAGTGGCATGCGGTCTGTGGCCTGCGTAACACCAAAACGAGAACTCGTTGACCGATGGTGGTACACAAACGACCACAAAAACTAAGCCCGTTTACCACCGCAGTGTCGTTTAATACAATACCTATACTTCAGCCAACCTGGAGATTTTTTTTTTAATTTATCAACCTGGAGATACATTTTTATTTATGTAAACAAACCGTCCGTAGTCGCGTATTTTTCGTTGTAACGATGAAATCATTTTAGCTTTAGGTACTATTTAAAAGTCCCATAGACATGTAATGAAATAGTAAGTTTCAAATTAAGTATGGCCGGTTTGTTTACAAAAATTGTATTTCCTGTTTGGCTGAAGTATAGGTTAGTATCTATAGGAATATATAAGGAACATTTAAAACCTTTCATCACACGGGTTCGAAAGAACTAGTGACATGATTTCTAATTTCACCATTTAAACTACGCGTTCAAGACAGTTTTCTTACAATTTCACAGCTCTTGAACTGTCTTGAGTTCATAGCTAAATACAGTTTAAACGGTGAAATCGGCCCTTATGAGTAGTAGATTTTTTAAATACTTAAGTACACTGTAAAACTACTATGAAGATTTACTACAATCACACTAATATTATAAATGCGAATGTTTGTGTGTGAGCGTGAACGTCTGTTTCCGTTCATTTACATAACGTCTGAACGGATTCAGATGAAACTTTGATTTGCATAATGTATGATCTGGAGTAAGGTACTTTTTATCCAAGTATAGCCGCGAGAGTCGCCAACAGATGCTATTAGAAAAAAAATTGCACCAAGAACAAGACGCGAGGTGGAGAGGATGATTGAAAGAAGATTAACGAGACATTGTGTATGAGGCGAGTGTGAATGGAAGGAAGGAGAAGACCTCGGCGTACGTACCTGGAACAAATCGGCGAAGTTATGGAAAAGGGTGTGCGTGCATGTGGAATGTAAGTATGTAATGAGAGTGAATAAAGTAAAAGAAAAATGGCAGGGTCGAATGAAAATCACAGTTCGGCGCGAACCTTTAGTACCTATTTATATCGACTGATTCTTCAATTTATAATAGGTACCTCTTTCATGGATAGGTTGCATAGTAACACGAATTCACAGATCACAATCACGGAAAGTTTTCAAATGAAGTTGCTTGCGAAAACACTCCATAAGTGTATTTTGTGTAAAACATTAATCTTATAAAATGATAGCCATTAAAACAGACTAGGTTCCAAAATGACTTCAATGAATTTATAGCGGACACATATTGACCAACATACTAACCGACCGATCGAAGTGTTTTAGCCGATTCGAAGGAGGGTAAATGTTCTGGAGAGTAGGTATGTGTGTGTTACTTCGGCAGTCGCTTCCGAGCTTTATTTGTCAATAAACTATATATGAATTGTCTACGTTTACCATTTAATGACATATTTAATCTATAACAAATTAATAATATACTTACCGAAATAATGTTTTCGATCCTTTGGCCAAGAGCACTGGCTGCTTTCCCTCGTGATATGATATGTCAAAAAAAAGTCTAATTAAAACTATAAATAAAAACACAAATTAAATACTGTTGGATTCGTCTTGATCAAAAGAGTGGCTACGTAAAAGTATAAAGTGTCAAGAAAAAGCGGCTGTACCATTTTCAATTTATTAATAGGTAGTTAGCGTGGCACCAGGATAAAAAGTACCCTATGTGTTATTCCAGGTCATAAACTATGTATATTCCAAGTTTCAGACAAATCCATTCTATCGTTACAAATATAAATGGGAACAAACACACACAAACATTCGCATATATAAACTTGTTAAACGGATTCAATAGTAATTTTTTTCAGTAGTCAAGTTAATCTTTGGTTACGCTAAGCGCCGGTTAAAGTGTTGGTGAACACTAGCCTGTGCGATTCAGTCGAGCACTTTCTCACGACGGTTGTTAATTAATGCCGCTCATAGTCGATACTGTATTAATGACTTAAAACTAGGAATAACTGAATTAAATTAATTTTTATTATAGATTTATATCAATTTTTCTGTAACTGTATGCGACCGGATTGTGCAATACTATTAGTTTCTCAACAAAATAGAGGTTAGCATTTTTATAATTACAATTGACTTACTGTAAAATGTTTTAGTTCTTTAAGGCGACCTAGATGGAGCTAGTATGTACATACATATACATACATATTATCACGCCCGTATCTGCCAAAATATTCTCTAAGGAGGGAAAAAGTAAGTAAGTTCATTATGAGCTAGTGGCCAACTCTTGTGACGCAGGTTTTAGGCCACCTAAAGGCCTCCGTCATGGCTCAACGACTTAAAAGCCAGGACAATTTAACGTGCCCTCTGAAGCACGAAAGCGCTCAGCTCGTAATGCCACTTGCGGTCACCCGTCCAAATTGTGACCGCGCACAACGTTGCTTAACTCCAACGATCAATCAAGAACGTCTAAGCAAACTATGCTACGAGCGCTGTAAAGAGGGAAGGAGACAGACGATCTAAGCTAAGACCAACGTTTCCGAATGAAGCCGAACAAACCCGATAAATGCCGATATCGAAATCATAGCGGAAGTGCATCAAGTTTGAAATGTTGACCACTCGCCCATATTTTGAACCCTTTCGCAATAATAAGATACTATTTTAGGGTTCCGTACCGGAAGGGTGCCAACGGGACCCTATTACTAAGCCTCCGCAGTCCCTCCGTCCATCAGTCTGTCTCTCATTAACCGTAATAGTCAGTGAGTTCAAATTTTCAGTGTGTATTTCTATTGCCACTATAATAACAAATAAAAGGGGCCTCCATGCAAGAAACATTTATGAAAGATAGTACGAAACCTTTCGTGTGTGAATTTGATTCGCACTTGATCGGTTTTTTACCACCCATAGGAGTGAGCAAGTAAGATTTAAAACTATTCAACTAAGCTATACCGTTGCTCTAGTAGTTGCTGAAATATTCAATAACAGTCATGACAGCCGAACGATATTTTAATATTTTAGTTTGTTATTCAATCATACTGTAACGGCTAAGCCTATGGGCCTGGCATCATGCAATCGTAGTCACGGACGAAAGCTTGCCACTTTGTATAATTTATCTGATTATGTAATTATATCTAATAAATATAACTGAGCGGATAGCATTGGTGGTCTTGTAGTAGTGGCCTTCTGATCCTAAAGTCGTGGGTTCAGGCGTGCACCAATGGATTTTTCTGCTCGATTTTACGTGCGCTACCAGTACTCTCAAACCGGCATATTAAAAAGAACTTCGAAAACATGTGACGACCTCTGTTGCGTGGCGGGCGAGTTCTCGGCTGAGACGCAAGAGGCGCGGCTTCGATCCCCGCTACGGGAGAAATGTTTGTTTGTTCTGCAAATATTTCTTCCAGAGCTGGGTGTTTAGTATTATGCATTTACAAAAAAAAGTATATAAGTATTCTATCAGCCATCTGGTTCCCATAGCACAAGCTTTGCTTAGTTTTAGGCTAGATGGCGCTGTGTGAAAGGTCCACAAATATTTATTATTATTATTATGTGTCAAGTTTACTAAAGGAGCTTTTGAGGCGCACCTTAAATCCTATCATCACACTGGTTCGAAAGAACTAGTGACTCGAATAGTAGTTCTTATAAATAAGCCTTAGGCAATGGCAGTAAGGCCGATTGGACATGACAACAGGGCCCTATCATACAAATGTACACATTTAACATGTTACATTAGTTTAGGGACAAGCACGCATTACTAATAATAGTTCTACGTGAGGCTCGACCTAAAGGTAGTTTTCTAAAAACGTTGTCCGTAAAAAATATAGTTGATTTCAATGTAATGTAGCGGCTTCTTCACTTTGTCAATAAGGTTTTTAAGGAGCGCGTCATTTTTTCTCAATGTGATCATTTAATTCAACAATGAGAAGCGCCGCGTATTTCAATGTGGTGATTAAATTCAACGAAACAGCTCAATGAGCAACTTGTTGATATCAATGTGACCGTAGAATAAAACGATTACTTAACTGATCAATTAATATTTTATTTCAATGATTATTTATTAACTGTTGACTAATTACCGAATTAAAAGTCGTTGAATTAACAACGGAAACGGTAAACAGTATGTGTCAGAATAAATTACTCCGTGAGCAAGCCTTTCTTGTCCCCTTAAATAACTTAATTTCAATTTGATGGTATAAAAAGAAATGGGACTGGGTCATGTGACTCAAATGCATCCAGAAAGTTAGGAAAATCTCTCCACTCTATGAGTGCCCTAGGAGCACAATGGAAAACTCTTGCTTAGCAACGCAAGGATTGGAAAGTTAAGAGGGAGATCTTTGCTCAGCACTGGAAAACTAAATAGATGGTCAGACAACTATTGCCTACATTACATAAAGTGATCTAATGACGGCCGTTTTATAACACGGTCGTCACTTTCGTAAAACCTTCATCGTTTTTATGCCGAATTTATTGGAGTCAAGTACACGTAGACCAAGGATGAATACTACGCATTTGAACTTAGAATATACATCATTGGATCCTTCAGTAGTTGTGTATGCCATAAAAAACCAGTCAAGTGCGAGTCTCATTCGCACAAACAGGGTTCCGTACCATTGTACATGTACTTTCAATATGACTTTTATTCTGTTCTTTTTAAATAGGTAGCTCCAAACGTTAATATTTATTATTGTTATTTGCTGTTTTTTTTATTTTTTAAACACATTTATTAACAGAAAGAAACTTAAATCTAATACAAATAGCGGCAATAGAAATACGCCATCTGTGAAAATTTCAACTCTTCACCGATTACGGTTCTTGAGATACAGCCCTCTGACAGACAGACAGACGGACGGGCGGACGGACATCAGAGGCTTAGTAGTAGGGTCCTGTAGGCACCCTTTGGATATGGAACTCTAAAACATAAATTATTACAGCATACAGTAACTTATTTCTTTATTTACTAGTATGTATGGTAGAGGTGGTAAAGCATAGGTAGGCGAATAAAAGTGGATGGATTATATGAAAGAAAGTAGACATGGTTAAGAAAGGAGTGGAGGATGGAGATGGAGGATATGACGATTGGGAATGGATGAAGAGAACATGCTGTGCCGATTCTACATAGAGTGGGATAAGAGAATGAAGACCTTGAGGTTCACTTTAAATCCTTTCAGCACAATGGTTCGAAAGAACTTCACGTCTAGAATAGAACAGACCAGGAAGATGAAGACACGTGGATTTTACGATAGAGTCAAAATCTACGAAGTGTGTAGATCAAAAGATCATCCAACGTCGTGCGTACTCGTTTCAAACAGATCCTTTTAATATTTTCATGACTTTATAAATTGAAGTCCGCAGTTTACTTGTTTATCAAAATTATTCATACCTTTTTTGGAGTTTTTCTAAAAATAACGTTTATCTTTATTAATCTTTATTCGTTAAAATCCTCGAAGCGTACAGCTTCGAGGGTGTATCCTAAAACAACAGACCTCTTATTCTTTATGACCGAACGAAACATGACAACTCGTAACTTCTTTGTAACGCGCCTCGTCGCATTTTTGCAATACAAAATTCTCATATTCGTAACACTGTGATTCCACAAACGTGCCCGCGTTTGCCCGCTTTACGTTTTGTTTGGTCATAGTGAATAATACCCAGGTACAATGGTAGGTTTATATAGGTAGTTTAAGTAGTAAGGGCCTATCCATTCATCTGCGCATACGCAACGGTCTTAGCGTAACCTTTCGAAATCGCTTGATCGTGATCGTGACGCAACCAGCACCCTACGTTGCACGTGCTTGTCAAATACTTGTCATAAACCAACGTAAAATGACCCTTAACGCACGTCCAAACTTATACAGCTTAGAGCTCAAATTAGCCAAAACCCGTAATTCTGTTGTACTCCCGTTTTCAAGAACTTTACTTCTGTGTTTAAAAAAAGAAGGCCTTTACCAATTAGGTATACTATTACTAATTTTTGCCTTCACTAACGGGACGCCATGTCAGCTGGATGGCTCCCGATAGGTGGGCCTGATGACCACAGCCTGGACACCGGAGGGACAAAGGCGTCGGGGTCGGCCGAGGAAGCATTGGCGGGACGAACTCGATGCCTTCGAAAGAGGATGGTGGGAGAAGGCTCATGATAGGGAAGTATAGAAGTGTTTGGGGGAGCCCAGCAGTGGGTCGAAATGGGTTAAAAAAACGGGACACTGTAGTGCCCGGAACGATTTTAGATGACGTAGGCTTGCCCAGCACCTATACCATTCTTTCAGCTTAGTTCGCCTTATCCACAGGAAATAAAAGGACAATACGTAGGGAGCTGACTATAAGCCGCGGGTTTCCGTGTCAACATATTGGTGGACATTTCACACAGCGCCATCTAGCCCCAATCTTAGCAAAGCTTGTACTATGGGAACCAAATGGCCTATAGAATAAGTACTTATATACCATTTTTTTCTATAAATATATAACAACATGCAGATACCTACAAAACAAACATTAATGTTTATCTTCAAAATAATGGACTATCTACGTGGGCGATGGGCTGATCACCTGTCACTATAGTTCACCATAATCCATCTTGGGACTTTGAACTAGGAGTTCTTATGATTACTTGTGGCTCTGCACATCCTATCGACACGTCCTACGTAGAGCAGTGTATGTGCCTGATACACCAAAGTGTTTTTATTGCATTTTTGAGCTCTACGTACCCACATCTACAATACCAATTTTTTTAATTTTTTTTTCCTATCACAACACACTTTTTTCTTCTCAAACGTATAAGTATTTATCTGCATTGACGGTTCAAAACGCACCGAAAACGAGAGGGTTTAGAAAAAAAAAATCACATTAAAATAAACTGCTATCAAAACAAAAGCCTTTTGCCAATTTTCAAAGCTATAGATCTGCGCAAGACTGAGTAGGTAATAACGAAATAAAGAAATTGGAATCTTAAAACCGCTCTCCTGTAAAATTTGCTTTTTGCAGATACTTAGTTTAACGTAGGACGTGTCGCTATTAGGGACACGGGCGTGATAATATATGTATAAGTATGTATGTAGATCTAAATTCAGTCAATCGCTTACAGTACTTTCCCCCTATCCTGTCGATGTTGTCGACCCATCGTCGTTCCTGTTAAGTAGTATTTAAAGTTTCCTTTATTTGTGAGTATCTGGGGTATCAGACCTATTACGTGGCGCAACATCTGGAGCACCCGTTACACGTGTCGTGCATCTTGAGTTCACGACTAGTCTTAGTGCTTGGCTTCAAAAAAACCTTGTAATTGAAAAAATATTAAGTAAAAAGAATCAAGCCGAAGATAAGACGCGATGGCGCTCATTAGAGGAAGCGTATGTCCAACGGTGGGCTGATAGTATATCATGGGCCGATGATGATAAGGATGGCCCAAAAAAGCAATATACAAATAGTTTTAAACCATGGAACTTGAAACCACTTCAGTTATAACTTAAGTGCCATTCGGATTAAGACTATTAATTTAAGGGCAGGCCCTTAAATAAATTATATATGCCAATACCTTTGTAATGTAATAGGCCTATTACATTACAAAGGTATTGGCATACCTATTATAAAGGTTTATTGATGATCTCACAACTTTAGGTTACTACTAAAATTTTATTGCTAAAACTTTGATCAAGGACCCAAGCAGCATTCATAATTACCAATATACTCATTAAAAGGCCAGCATACAATCGCGTCTAGAACGATTTCGAATCGAATTGAAAGAGATAGCGCTGCAGATTTCGGGTGTCTCGAACTAGTGTGTGTCAGATTCCATCCTCACTTTATCAGATTACCTTTTTATCAATGTTTCGTAGACCATGGATAGCTAAATGAAGACGTGGGCAAAAGCTAATCATATAATTATAATTAAGTACTCGTAAGTAAACAACAACAATATTGGTAACAAAAATATACGTGATACCACTTAAGTAAATATTAATGAGGCATTTTATAATAGTACTAGCTGCTTGGCGGCAACGTGGCTTCGTCCGCGTTGTACCGCAATAAAAAGTAGCATAATATGTTATTCCAGAACACGTACTATGTATATTCCGAGTTTCATTGAAATCCGTTAAGCCGCTACGGCGTGATTGAGGTACAAAGATACAAACATCCTCACAAACTTTCCCATTTATAATATAGTAGGATAGGATTTAAGGCTCTTGACACAGATTAAGCAATAGTTTGTCAAATAGCAGTCAAAACTGACTTAACTGACGTTTGAACTTTTTAACTTGATAATGCCAATAGCGGAAAGTGGGCAACATTCTAATTTTATACCTAAAAAAACTGAAGAAGACGTAAGCAACGCGCTCGAACTAAACGAACTCATCAGTAACATGCAATAATGCATTTACTCTCAACACAAATAGACGGATCACGATTCGGTCTTGTCATTTTGCCAGTCCCATTAAATATGTTGTGCATAAAATTACTATTGCCAGTTTCAATAACGAATTCCATATTTCATTTAATAAAAATCCAGTTATGTTCATTGATTTAGCTGACGAACATTAATGCATAGGTATGCACAACTAGAGGACGTTTCGCGACTTTCTCCACATTGAGTTTTCTACTTCATCTTCCCTCTGCATCTTGTAGGGGTTAAATTCCGAGAATTCTTTATTGTACGCTTACAGCTTATGAGAGTACACCCTCCAAGTTCTAATGCTTCTAAGATTTTTGGTTTAAGCTATGCGTTGATTGTCAGTCAGCCAGTCAGTACCGTAAGAGTTTTATTTATTAAAATGTTACTTCGAGACAACTGCAGATTTATCGAGACACATTCAAATCACAGATTCAGTTATACCATTAATTAATATTATGAATACTTTTAAATGTTTATGAACTCCTGATTGTTTCAAAACATTTGAAACTGTTAATTAACTATATTTACACGTTCAGATACCTACAGTTGAAAAAACGAATAATGTACAGCTGGAAATGTGGAAACTAGGTTCTTGATTATGATAAGGAGAAGCATGATATCAAAGATAGAAAAGTACTGTTATCCTGCCTTCTGGCAGCAGTAATTTTTCCCACGATTCACAAAAATGATTGAAAAACTTGCTTACCTACTTATTGCGTAGGCAGATATATTTTTTGTTTTAGTACTAAAAGTAGTTTAAAAATCACAATATTGTTTAAAATTCTTTGTCATGACTGACTGACCTATGATAGACAACTGCTGGCCCTAGAGACTTGTAATTTGAAAGGTGCATTATTTAAATCACGTAGACGTAGAACTAAGTAGGGATTTTTAGAAACTGTACCCATACTGGGTGAAAAGGGGTAAAAACATTCGTATGAAAAATCGTAATTCTTGACTTAGTTACTTTCAAATTTTAAACAGCATAAATACTCTTCAATATAATTAATAAAAGTCTATGTTAAAATATTTTCAAAACTTCCCCTGAAGCGGGGTGCAGGAGTTATTAAATATTGTAACTTGATTTGGATTATTTCTATTGATCTATTATTCTATCTATTTTGTATTCAAAATGATAACGAATTTAGAGGTTTACCAAAGAAGTGCAACGGTGTGTCAAGGTTGTTCAAACACGAGATGCACCCAAAAAAATCTACTCTACGCGAGTGAAACCACGGCAGTGTTATTATAGATTTGTTTAAGTACTTCGTTATTATAAAAATCTAGTATTAATTCGAATCTACAAGTAGCATTAAATTTTATTATAGATACCTACTGGGTGAAGTAATAAAACTATTTATATTTACTATTATAGGTACTTGTTCTAGACTTATTTATGTGATATAATACGAGCACATTACTGAATTTATTGCTTGATCAATATTCGACACTTGCTTTCATAACAATTTGGTACAATTGAATAAACAGTTGAACGTGCTTTGTGTATTGAGATACACTATTTTGTTTTATAAGCGTTTTATATTAGGTGCACATACCAGTACCCATACCAGTTACTTGGTAATCATCATCATCATTTTCCTGCCCTTATCCCAGAAGGTGGGGTCGGAACAACAAATTTCCCTCTTCCATCTTCTCATGTCACTCGTCATCTCAGTTCTCACTCCTTTCACACGCACGTCCTCTTTCACACAATCCATCCATCTTTTCTTTGGCCTTTCTCTAGCAGTGTATCCATCCACGTTCATATTCATCATACTTAATGATCATCATCATTATATCAGCCCACATCCACTTACTGCTAGGTGCCTATACGCCTCTTTAGTACTGCATTCTTTCCGATCCTGCGCTAACCGAATCCAATGGATTCGCTAATTACTCAACAATACCTACTTAGAAAACTCAAATTTAATTTTGACTTTTAATTTTGTATTTTTCAGGTTGGTTTTATACAACTTTTTTTAACTGTAACAATTGGGATGGGTGACTGCAGTGGCAAGTGACATTACGAGCTGAGCGCTTCCGTGCTTCGGAGGGCACGTTAAGTTGTCGGTCCCGGCTTTTAAGTCGTTAAGCCATGAGGAACTTACTGGAAAACTGTTTCATAAACTATTTGTGGAAACAATTTTAGCATAGCTTTTACTTAGAGTTCCTATTAACACTTTTTTAAACGGTCCCAGATAATATTTTCATTTTATAATAGGAGTCAAGTAGGTATTTCGTCGACTGAACCTTGTAACTCTATTAACATTAATAACTCATGTATCTATTGATTGATATTGCTCCACGATGGAATAATTTAACAATTTATACCAGTGTTTGGTCGATGACAAAAAATGGAGTTCACCAGAGCAGACTCATTGGTCAGGTTGAACGTTTGTGAATTTTGTTATATGCTTTTATGATTTATTCACTTAATATCCTGGTATATTTTAATTAAGATACCGTTTACTAAGCTAGTTTAATTAACAAAATCATAATACTCTTTCAAAGCGGATTTGGAGAATTAAATTGTTAAAAAACTGTAATTGAGGGCGTTGGGTCGTCGTGACTGGCGGAAATGGGCGGAGGCCTTTGCCCAACAATGGGACAACATGGGCTAGTAATAAGTAGTAATAAAAACTGTATATAGTATGGCCCAACTATAATAACACTAAATCTAAACAGAGTTTTGATTAATTGATTGCTATTGCCACATTTCATATCACTACATTATTGGCCTGAGAGTCAAACAGCAAAACTAGTCTAGTGACAATAAAATGATTTAACTTATCGAATTGATTACCACCGATCCCATTGTCATCTAGCCTAGATTTATATCAGGTGAAATGAAATACACAGTATTTAGCGGGTAAGAACAAAGGATTTCGCAACTTTCAGATTTGGCCCGATATGGAGGCAATTATCGAGCTTTATGTTCAACGACGTGACTGAATTACTAAAGCTTAGGAAATGCACTGAAAATTATTGACATCCAATGTTTCGAAAACTGTTACTTTCGCTTTCCATTTTATGATTCAAGTGAGACATTTAAGATAATACTGTGCGGCTGATAAGTGCTTGATGCTTGCAAATATTTCTTACGGATCTGGGTATTTTACTGTATTATGTGCTGAGGGGCATGCTATGGCACTATTCCTAGGTCCCACACTAGGATTTAGTGTGGGAACGAGAAGGATTAAGACCATAGTATTATGATTGTTGAGAGAAAGAAAGATACATATTATATTATAATGAAATTAAAGTTACAGAGTTAACTCTGTAACTCTGATCCTCCAGTACATAAAGCTGGTATTAATAATGATCCCACAAAAACAAGAATTGTAAACAAACAATTGGCAATGAGTCATGGGAAAAAGAAAAGTCAGTTCCTCGTCGTGTCATAATAAATGCCTTACATTATTCATGAGGTGTAATTACGATCGGAAGCAACCTTCGGTCCGTCAATTGTTTGGTTTTAATCAGCAGAGCATCTTCCACAGTCACGAACAGTCCTGTTCCCAGAGATTCATTGTCGGAGCTTCTGATCACGATTCTATTATTTCGAACAAGGCAGGTGCCAGACTGAAACAATACGCAGATCTATTATTAATGAAACAAACTGAATGCGCAGGCATTCCTTAAATGAGTACCAGGCTTAGATCGTGCGATCACATCGGTAGACGATTCCGGTGATTGATTCTCCATACAAAACAGTAGGCTCTAGAATGGTCAATAAATCACATTGCCTAACCCTTACGGAGTTCACCCAAAAACTTGTTTTCAAATGTAACAATTTTGTAAAAAAACGTTTAGGGTCTGTGGACATCTCGATTCTGTGAGAACGAAACGATTTAGGCACTTGCCTAATGATCTCTAAATGGAAACATCTAGTCCTAAATTTGAAGCAATCAATCCAAATAACGTATAATTAAGCGTTCTGTTGGAAGGGCAGAAATTCTGAGCATCCAGAAATTGAGCCTTGAGTCGAGCTGATTGATGCGCTGGGGATTCTTTTTTATTCACTGTGAATGTGTTTTTGCCTCAATTCTTCAAAAGGCAAGAACGGAGCGCCAAACGTTTAAGTTGCATTTATAGAAAATACAGGTTGCCAACTTGCCACCGACATCACGTAACTCCTGATTGGCGTTCGTAAGATCCCATCTCGCGACTTAAATATTGTAAATCTAGTCACGCGAACTTAGTTCGTACGAACATACGATCAAACAGGTGACCTAATTGATGTTCGCGCAATAATCGAGTCGAGGGGATCCGCGGCCGCACCTACGATCGCGTCGTTGATTCGCGCGATGATCGCGTAATCGCGTTCAATTAGGACAAAAAACTAAGGCCTTTTACCATTCTATAGTAGATGATTTATACAGCGTCAGGAGGCAACTTTTACCTTAACAGACGGGACGCTGTAGTGCCTGGGACGAATTAATTAGGACAATGCCTATTATTTTTATACATGCTTAGGTACCGGTTACCGGTTGTTGCGTACATGGGAACTACTAAAATTAACTCCGTAACGGTTAGCACCGATATCATCATCATCCACAGCCAATTTGCATCCACTGTTGAGTATAGGCCCTCTTTGCTCTACCCACTTCTCAGTACCGTATATTAGCGCTAATACAGTCGGTATAGCCTCTCCAATATGATAGACCATCTATATGGCCGATGGGCTGATCATGCACCTGTCACAATGGTTCACCATATTAGGACTTTGAACCAGCAGTGGCTGCAAGTTTCTCATGATTACTTGTCGCTCTGCCCACCCCATTAGGGATACGGGCATGATAATAATGTATTTATAGTCGGCATAAACCGGCTTCATGCGTAATTGTAAACTAGCATGCTTTTATACCTACTCAACACAGACATCTAGTTCAACTTCAATGACAAAGTTTTTTCTAATAGTGACATTCAATACGTGTGTACTGTGTGCCCGATAAAGTAAACGTACCTGTACAAAGTGTTATGTATATTTTATTACATATAAAATACACAGTGCAAAAATTGGCTCACTATAATTCAAGGCAGGTACCTTATTTAGATAAATTCCTTACATTTATTGGTCTTAAGTAAAAACAAAACAATTTTCATTTCACCGCGTGTTTAGGTGCGACCTTAGAACTTCGTTATGCGACAATCCGATCACAATGCGTGATCTCGTATTTTACAAGCGAGACAATACAAAATGTACTAAACTTGAATAGATATCACAAAATCGCATGCAGTAGATATACCGTAAATAGTCGCATCAGTGTGTGCTGTGGGAGCCTGAGGCCCGTCGTCCACAGAAACGAGAATCGAGTCGGAGTCAAGGCATGGACGCATATTACGGGAACTAACATTTCGATGGTCCCTATTAACAATGTCGGATATACATTTTTACCAATTTTTACCGGCGGCGCGCCGGTTCCTTCAGTACCCACATTATTGCGGGGACAAAGTTATACCACCAACAATATTAACAAAAAACTGACGAAATGATCATGATTTTTCAATAAAACAAAATATTGTATACCATAGAACTTTTTACGGCAGACCACGGCGAAGATGGAGGGATGAAATTGATGCCTATTTAAAGGACTGCGCCGCAGTGACCCAAAACAGATATGACTGGAGAGAAGGAAAGGAGGCCTTTGCCCTGCAGTGGGACACTACAGGCTCCTAAAAATAATAATAATTATTATTATTATTATTATTATTATTATTAACTTTTTAGACTATATTTATGTAAAAAAGTGAATATTGGTAAAAATGTACATCCGACATTGTTAATAGGGAGGGACCATCGATTTGAATCTACGGGATTTGTTAGAATTTTAGCCTCGGCTCTCATCCTGTGAACGTCGCACCTTATGTTCTTTTCCCATTTTAACGAGCAATTCACTGGTTATTTCCGACAGAATAACAGCGTCTGTTGCTAAAACAGCAGACACAATGCTGAGTCGGAACCAATTTGCTGCTGTAGGTAGCACACATCATAATTAAGTTGAAAGGTGTACGTACCTAATTTGATTTGTTTAATAATTTTAATGATAAGTATTTAATGTTTAATGTCCTTTTTATCTAAATTGCCTAGCTATTTTTTATTTATATTCTTAAAATTCTATGTTACGTGTTATGATGTGTGCTATCTTAGCAAATAAATGTTATGTCTATGTCTATTTTTCAGAATGCATTTTTTCTACTCACGTCCTGTTTTAACGTGTAATTAAGTATTAGCACACCTTGTACCGAGTAAAATGTATGAACAATATAACATACAGGTATCTAGTATCTTGTTCTGTCAAGCTGCCCTGGTTGCAAACACGGAAATGGAATGTAAAATTTTAAGGTCACTAGTTTTAGGTACGTACTTACCAGATACAATCGATGAGAGAACTGGTAGCCTAATGGTAGCGGCCCCGCCTTCAGATTTCAAAGTCGTGGGTTCCAATTCAGACGTGCACCAATGGGTTTTTCTTTTCGAAAAAATTGTGTGCGCTATATCAGTACTCTCAAACGGTGAAGGAAAACTCGAGGACACCGTCATGTCGTAGAGCCGTAGAAATTTCGAAAACATGTGTCAAGTGCACGAAAGGTGCCTTTGAACCGCACTTTACATCCTTTCTCCACACTGGTTCGAAAGAACCAGTGTGGAGAGTGAACGACTAGATAGAGAGCTACGTTCGATGAAAAAAGGAGTAGTGTGATCAAAGTACCTACATAGTATAGGTAGCCTTTTTGATTATCAATCACCAATAAAGATACCTAAAAGGAGGCAAGTTCAGGTTTCAAGTTGCCAAAATACATGTAAGAACCTAATGATAATTTTCTATTAACTAGAATTCACGCATAAAGGGTTCCGTACCATCTTACATTAAAAAATGCTTATTGTATGGGGCCCCCTTTTTTATTTGTTGTTATAGCGGCAATAGAAAAAATAAACAGTCTGTTACAAACTCTCTACTTATTACGGTTCATGAGATGCAGCCTGCAGACAGACGGATGGACAGCGGAAGCTTAGTAATAGGGTCCCGTTGGGACCCTTCGAGTACGGAACCCTAAAGAGTTTAAATATCTACCCATTCAAGTTAAATAGGTATCCCCTTATTGGTAATAACTATGTAATAGGTAATACTACTACCTAATTTAGATGATTGTATCTACGATTTGAAACATGGTTTACACAGTTTAAATCGTTTATATTAATCATGGTGCCATAAATTAACTCCAAATAAGTAAATGGACATAAGTAGGTACATTACAATTATGAAATCGCAAACTACATCAGAGTAATTTGATGTTTATATTTAAGATATTTTTATAATGCAGATGGGTTGTTGGTGCTCGTATAATATGCAAGAGAGAAGTAAGGTAATTGCCAGATTTTCACTTATTTCCCGGTTCTGATATACGACTAACGGATGCCGAAATTATTCATTACCATAGCAACGTTTTTTCTGTCATAAATGCATAGTGTTTTTCGACAGATGCAGATGACGTTGCAGCGATCGTCATCGGTTAGTAGAATAATGGAATTAAGCGTGCACTAGACATTTTCTTATCTACACGTTATCAATATATTATTCAATTAAATTATCAAACTGTAATTTTTTTAGTGGAATGATTTTGATGAATCTATTTATTTGAATCTATTTTATTATGATCTCATCTTACTTCTTACTTATATTATAAATGCGAAAGTTTGTGAGTTTGGTTGGATGTTTGTGCCTCAATCACGCCTAAACGGCTGAACAGATTTGAATCAAACTTGGAATATATATATAGTACATGTACCTACTGGATTAACATATATGCAATTTTTTATCCGGATACCCCGCGAGTGAAGCCGCGGGCGGCAGCTAGTTAGTTTATATTGAAACATGAACCTAGGCGTAAATTATAAATATAAAATAGAAGTACCTATATCGAATCAAGGAGGAAATAATTAAAGTCGTTGCAATCGTTTTTCTTGTATACACCGTACTATGACGTACGTAGGTACCGTACATTAACTTCGACACGTAGTTCAAACCATCGAAATAAACATTTTTTATTATGGACACATTTATGAATTTTTTTTGTTTTCATACACTCTAAATACTTACTTGTAAATCATCCAGCTAGATATATCTGGTTATATACGAATTGGCATTTTCGTTGTCAAAAATAATAATAATAATAATCTTCGTTAACTCTCGGGTTAATCTCGGTACAGCAATATGTGCAAATGAAATGTAGAAAGCACTTTCATAGATTCTTATTTTAATTTCATTTTATCCTTGGGAACACGGTGTACTTATACCTAATTAAGCTAAGGCTTTTTACCATATATATAGTAGACGATTTATACAGCGTCAGGAGGCAACTTTTACCTTCACAAACAGGACGCTGTAGTGCCCGGGACAAATTAAGATGGAGTAGGCTTGCCCAGCACCTATTCCATTCTTTCAGCTTAGACGGCCTTGTCCACAGGAAGAACATGGTCAATACGTGCGGAACTGACTAAACCGCGGGTTTCCTCACGATCTTTTCTTTTCCTTCACCGTTTGAGAGTACTGGGATAGCGCACATAATTTTTTCGCACAGAAAAATCCATTGATACACGACCGTAGGATCAGAAGGCGGGGTCGCTACCAAGTAGACCACCAGTACTCTCCTCCAAATTCTAGGGTACGCGCGTAAATACAAGTAAGTAGGTACAAGTAACTCGGCTGACAGTTGAATCGATTATAGTCATTTGTGTGTTTCGAAAACGTATTAGTTACTTGTGGGTTAAGTAAATTGCGCTTGGAATGGTTAGGACCAGTCAACCATTAGTGATTGGTAGCAAGAATACTAAACCGAGTCCAATTAAAGGTTTTTCGCAATAATTATTTGTTTGTTATTCCACAGGTGTAAATTATTTCGGCCATGTGGCAGTCAAACACGCCCCGAATATCTGGTACAATTACGTCACCCGGATCACTCCATTACTTGACATCCCATTTGTCAAAAACTGGCCAGTAATTTACCTACTCGTACAGTGCGACAAGATTTTTAATATCGCGGCTTAAATTAGAACAGCAGCGCCCCATTTAAAATGTTATTCATGTGCCAAAAGATCCCTGTCGCAATGTAGAACTAGAGAGAACAGATGAGCATAAACACATCAGGCATATTGCACTACGTACTAAAAAGTTCATACAAAGATTTTCACACCTTTTCACCCCTTTAGGGGTTGAATTTCGAAAAATCCCGCCTTAGTGGGCAGTTTTTCTATGAAAAGAAGTTACCTTCCAAATTTCAGCTTTCTAGCTTTAGCAGTAAAATGCTTACTGTTTTTATATATATTGGATTCGGGCATTAAACGTAGTGAATTCTGTGCATAGACATATAACCCTAATTTCGGGCAATAAAAGTTAGAACTAACTAATCAACCTGTTTCCTTTTTA
Organism: Scotopteryx bipunctaria; assembly: GCA_949320045.1. Lineage (NCBI taxonomy): Eukaryota > Metazoa > Arthropoda > Insecta > Lepidoptera > Geometridae > Scotopteryx > Scotopteryx bipunctaria. The sequence continues at coordinate 4,208,894 of OX439440.1, forward strand.
CGAACTGCAATCCACATTGTCGGCATATTTGCTGCTCTAGTTTAGTTAGTGATTTCGTAACATGGGGATACGGCACTTGTACCTACATAATCCGTTTCATTTGCCGTTTCAACTAATAATGGTTGAACAAAATACCGCTGAACCGACAATACCTATTAAAACTTTACATTCCTGTCAATTACTTCGAATTCTCATAGATTAAGTAGTTGTACGATTTGTGCGATTGGTCAAAAAATACTTGTCCTTTAGGCTATCTACTCTATTACTAGTTAGATACAGAATCTATCAAAATAATAGGCCTCGAAACGGCCTTCACTCATAAACAACTTAACATTTTCAATTCGCTTTTATGACATAATGAAACCGCAGGGTAAATACTGGAGTTTTTACTCTATATATAGGTAGGTACATAACTACAAGTCCGGTTTTTTTATCCTTCCACTTTTTTAATCAACATTGATTTTATTAGTGGTTAGTTGCAGATATTTTAGGTTGTTACTGTTTCAAGATATTTCCCAATATTTGTTATTCGCATGTAAATTCACGCGATAATTGCCAATATAAATAATTATAAAACCATATGGCGTACGACCAAAATATCAATGTGGTTTCGGCTCGCGGCAATTTGCTTCTACGCAAGTTTATATATTTATTGGATGCAAGCCTTGGCTTCCTAAAAGCAAGTAGTAAGGCATAAAAGGAAAGTACTAGCACGTTAGCTAATAATACCTACACGATATTGTACAAATGAGTTTATATAAATCGCAATTTGTATGGTAGGTACTTAAATTATAATGTTTACAAAAGTGCCTTAATGTAAATTCATTTACTGCAATTTGCGATAATAACTCAAGATATATACAAAAGAAAAAATGCTCATTGAATTTTAATCAAGATTACGGAACAAAGAGTCGAAACATCTCAGTTTGGGAAGCCATTAGCGGTCTCCACGGACAAAGGCCAAGTGCGAATACTTACATAATGTTTTGTCATTATCATAACATTTTTATTGATATTTTGATTTCATAACAAACGCCAGCATAACGCCTTATGAAAACGTGATTGTATTGCTGTTGTGGTTTACCTCTGACCTGCCGATAGCATTGTTACCAGAGCACGACTCTTACCTCCGAATACTCAAACGCATCTCAGAGTTGAGCACGTCAAAGTGACGAGTTTTTGACAGATCTTCATCAAAAACTGTCAAAAAACCGTGACTTGAGACGTGCTCAACTCTGAGTCGCATTTGAGTATTCGGGGGTTAGTTTAGTACCTACTGATCTAGTTCATTTGCGTGAAAGATGACATGAGTAAGAAAGGAGTGAATACTGAAATGACGGCTGATAAAGGGGAGTCGAAGAAAAATACATGTTGTATGTATAAATACACAAAAAGTCAAAATTAATCCTAGTGTCAATATTTATTTTTAATCCCAAATCTAATTACCTAACGTGGATGCTTGAAGAAATTGAAAGTAGGAAAACAATACTTGAAATCACATACATTCCCACTAATTCAAAGAAGGAAGCAATTTATTTAAACTTTTTATTGCATTTCATAACAATAGATAAAAACGAGATATAATCTGTTAAATTACATAATATTTGATAATAATGATTGATGTGCAATTACCTATACCACTTTCTACAAAACGGACAATTTAGTCCCTCGTTTATATACTCTATACTATTGTATACTTACCAAAAAAGAATCAAAAAAACTCGAAAAAATAAAATATCCTAGTCATTAAATATTATTATTTATTATAGTTCAAATATTACCAAAGCAATTTTTTTTTTCACAAATTGTATGGAGCTTTTCGACATTATAATAACTTTGCTATGGTAATGAACGAACCGTGTCGTCCGTTATTTGTAATTTTAATTGACTGATTGTGACTTTTAAAAACTTTAATTTTACATTGTTTTATATTATTGATTTTGACTAGTTATTATCTAAGTAAAGCAAAAGAACCCAATAAACATAAGTATCATATTTATAACCATGGTTTTTCATTTTTGTTTATCTTGTGTACGTTTTCCAAATCCGTGTACAGATGTGTACAAAACATCTGTTTACGGATTTGAAATTAGACAATAGATTTTTTGTTCAAATTAGTCGACTAAGAAAAGTAATAAATTAAATGCATTGAGGTCAACTGGCCCCGTAGGGCTAGTTTTTCCGGGGCCAGTCGACTAAAGAGCCGGACATAGGGAGGGACTGAACATAAATAATATTATGTTTAGTTTACGCGTGGCACAAGGAAAAAATATTGTGTTCAGCAATCTATACAATGGAATCGTGTTTGGTATCAAAGGTGTTCGTTTTACATAATGTAAGTTACAAATACTTTCGGAGTCAAATTCTTGCTTGTTTAGTGCACCACTAGTTTACAAAATATAGTTAAAAATCGAAAATATTTTTTGTATTGAACTCTCTAGGATAATTTAGAAATGGTTTAAATCTACGTTGAATAATAATAAAAAGCGTGGTATCGACATGTCATGAGAAGGGAATAATGTCACTATGACGGAGGCCTCTAGGCGGCCTAAAAACTCCGTCACAAGAGTTTGCCACTAGCTCATACGAACATACATAATAATACAAACAAAACCTCTATAATAATAGTGTCGACGAGGTCCCAAGAACAATGCTGGTAATCTAAACGGTTTATGAATAAGTTCGAACCGCCAATGTCAAGCGCTTGCGTGAATGAGACCTCTTTGTTTTGGCTGCCCACATGATTGACAAGGCTCTTTGAATATTTAGTAGCGGGTGCATTGGTGCAGTCAATGATATTGTATTTATTGGGTGTAGTGCTATTACTATTACGAGTTCCCCTACTTCTACTTCCACTATTACCAGAGTAACATTAAGCTGAGATGGGTCCTTTTTGACTCACCACAACAGCACAGACCTCCTTGCATACATACTAAGGCCTTTTACCATCTATAGCAGATGATTTTTACAGCGTCAGGAGGCAACTATTATCTTCACTAACGGGACGCTGTAGTGCCCGGGACGAATTAAGATGGATTAGGCTTGCCCAGTACCTATTCCATCCTCTCAGCTTAGTCGGCCTCGTCCACAGGAAAGACATGGTCAATACGTGCGGAGCTGACTAAGCCGCGGGTTTCCTCACGATATTTTCCTTCACCGTTTTAGAGTACCTACTGGTATAGCGCACATAAATTTTTCGCACAGAAAAATCCATTGGTACACGACCGGGTTTGAACCCACGACCTTAGGATCGGAAGGCGGGGTCACTACCAACTAGACCACCAGTGCTCTCATACATACATAATACCTATTATCACATTCCATAATCGGACCGTGAAGACCTTTCAAATAAATACCTACTTAAATCAATAAATTGTACCTTTGTCAAACTTTGTTTTGTAAACAAATTATTTGCAAATAATAAGTAGTCTGTGCTTCTGAGAATGGCCGCAGATGGTTTTTATGATCTACCTACCTACTAGCTTACGACGGCGGCTTTGCTTGCGTGGTGTTCTACAAAGTAGCATTTAAGTTATTTCAGCACACGTACAGGCTTCATTCAAATCCGTCCAGCCATTACACCGTTATTGAGGCACAAATAATGATGATGATGATCCTCACAAACTTTTCGATTGATAATATTAGTAGAATTGGCCATTGGGAGGCTCTTCATATATGAAAAGTTTAAGGTCGTGAGTATTTTTATGTTTTATAACCTATTGATGCACACGAATACACTTTATGTAGAACTTCGTGGGAATGTGATAAAAGTTATCTTGATCAAAGGTAGATATTTCTAGGTCTGAGGAAATGTGGTGGTTGTAACGTATATACACACGTATTAAAAATGAGATATGTAGAGACTCTAACTCTACCAGAAGAGGTAGATGATTTTTTTTCCTCACAAGTTCATATACCTTTTCTCCAAGTCCTTCTCTTTTTAAAGTTTTGTCCTGTCCATCCAAAGGTTGCCTGGAAGAGATCGCTGTCAGCGATAAGGCCGCCCATTGTATGACGCATATTTATATTTACTTTAATTTTTTGTTTTTGTTTATTTCTATAATTTGTGTTTTTTACAATAAAGATATATTGTATTGTATTGTATTGTATTGTATTGTATTGTATACCTCTTACGCTATCTAAGAGTTTAATTCCGCGAATTCCTTTCTTAGTGGACTCTTACGCCATAAGAAGAACATACCCTCCAGGTTTCTAGGATTTATCTATGTGCGTTTATTGTTAACCAGTCCGTCAGTAACGTAAGAGTTTTATATATTTAGATAGTAGACATTTCAATGATGACAACTGAATGTAATACCATAGAAAACTAACAGTTCGTTAATCCTACAAGATACAAGTTGAAATAGTGTTTGGCAACGCGGTTGCGAGAGCCAAGCTTCCAGCCTACAGGTTGATTTGTGGCCACTAAAATGTGGATCGCTCACGCGGAAGCGGCCTACCTTGCCCGGTTAAGCAATGTAAGACAACCAGTGCGGCTAAATGCCACATATAATGGTCGCAGCCTGCGAACTTTCACATCGAAATTACGAGACAATTAGGTATTATTCTTTAAACTTGATAATTTTGTTTGAACAATGAGAGCTTTAACCGTGACTCGTAAAATCTCCAAAAATAGTTGGAATAGTCCTACTAATACTATGTGTTTGCACGTTTGTTGATTAGTCCTTTCACGCAGATCGACGGATCAACACGATTTTTTAAAGAGATTGTTTTGTTTAGGGGCCGGAGAGTAACGTAGGCTACATTTACTGGTTTACGTGCGAGCGAAGCCGTGGGCTGTGTAAAAACATACCTGAGTACTTGTAGCCAAGCATTTCTGACATTTATCAGTCTCTTCTGTCTATCCTGCTATAACCTACTAAAGTAAGCCTTTGCCGTCTATACTTGATAATTTATACAGCAACTTTCGCCTACATAAACGGGACGCTGTAGTTCCCCGAACGATTTTAGATTCCAACTAAAGATAAAAGATGTTGAATTTGTTGCGATTTTACTTTTGCTACTATTCACTCACATAGTGTTGTAATTTGTGTGCACTGCACCAACATAGGCCTAAACACATAATGTCATGTTTTTATAGGTTCACTTACAAAGTTTAGATTTTTTTGAAAAATCTCCGCAAATTCAATTTGTTTAATGAATGAAGCAATCCGTGGTTGCCACGAGGATTTGTTTATCTAAGCGTAAGGTCAAAATATGGTAAAAAGTTACATAATTGCTGTTTCCAAACGAGGCTTAGCGTTTATTGTCTTTTAACACTTACTTATATGCTAGGGTTGCCAATCACTAGTATTTCGCCCTGTTCATTGTTAACGACACCCTCAAAACGACACTCCCGGGGTGTCGTTGACAAATAGCATTTGTTAATGACACCACCGTAATGTTGGGATAACATATTATCGTTAAAGAATATTATATCTAGCCAGTATACTTAATGGTTGACGTATTCTTTAACAATATTTATTATACTTAATATTTTGGTTATCGAATATATATATATAAGTATTCTCAGGGAGGGTTGACGTCAGGCAGGCGGCCGGTCATAAAACACCTTAGCCAAAACTCTTACAGCGTGATCCAAGGATCATGCTGTGCCGACCCCACATAGAGTGGGATAAGGGCAGGAAGATGATGATGGTTATCGAATATATATCAGGGCAACAACACTATTCATTAGTGGTGTCGTCGGCAAATCCTTTTTGGCAACCGCACCCCTAGGGGTTTCGTTTGGGGGTGTCGTTAACAATGAACGGGCCGAACTGAAATCTCGCGCGCTTATTACCTACCTGAGTGCATGGGCGTACTCAGGGGGGCACAATTACAAGGAATTCGTATGCCTGCCTAGGTATTTACTGCTGTCAAGAACAGTAATAGCGGATTTTGCACACCAAAATCGATGTAAAACTATGTGTGAATGTGTGAATATATTTTTACATCGTTGTTTATAGCTTAAGTTAGCAATAACACTTAATTTCGAGGTGACCGCTCAAATTCTAATTGAAGCTTTATTTAATTACAGGTACTTACTTCACATTAAAGCATAAGTCATTCAATGAGTGGCTGGTTTATGGGAGGGGCCGTAAGTGAGTATGTAAAGTACTTGGTAAAATTGTCATAAAAGTTATTCGTTCTCCTTGCACTGGTTACACAACACTATTTTTAAGGAGTATTACGGCCATCATCATCTATAGAAATCGACTGGATATAGGCTTCCAGGCCACCCCAATATTCTTTCCATGGTGGTATAAAACATAGAATGCGTCCTGTTGCTTCTCTCCCCGAGCATGTCGTATAAGTCGACTAAGGGATAGTATCCTCTCCAACCTCCAACATGATATACAATAAGCAAGTATTCCCAAGGAGGGTTGACGACAGAAGCGGCCGGTCATAAAACACCTTAGCCAAAACTCTTACAGCATGATCCTTGGAACATGACGACCCCACATAGAGTGGGATAAGGGCAGGAAGATGATGATAAAGATGGTGGTTTCGGCACAAAATAGAACCTTTCGATATTCCTCTCGTGAATTTCGTAAGAGGTGACTAAGGAAATGTACCTGGGGATCAGTAGGAGCATCCACCTGAGTACTGACTACCTACTCATAACCTCCACTGCATTTTCTTGCCCTTACCCTACTCTATGTGGTCAGCAGAGTATGTTCTCTTCATCCATTCCTTTCCGTTTGCCGTCGTCTCTGCATTTACTCCTGTAGCCATGTTATCTTTTAAACAATCGATCCACCTTTTCTTTGGGCTACATCTACCTCGTATCCGCTTGCCACTATTGAAATTAAAAAAAAACCATTTGTTCTCACGAACCAATTTCATCAAATGAGCAAATTGATTGGTTATTGATCGATCAATCTCAGAATATATTAATTTCCAACATGGCGCAAAATTGTTTTAATTTAAACAAGGACTTGTACACGGAAGTGACTTGAATCTTATTATCAGCATTGACCTATAAAACGACTCTATTCTTTATATTCTATAATCCTACTCTTTTATATTATAAATGCGAAAGTTTGTGAGGATGTGGCGATGTGAATATTTTTGAGCCGTAATCACGCCATAACTGCTAAACGGATTTGAATTAAACTGGAAATATACATAGTACAGTGACTGGAATAACATATTTTATAGACTATTTGTTATCCGGGTACCACGCGAGCGAAGCCGCTAGCGGCAACTAGTTTTAGATACCAAATCAAACTAGGTTTATTATTATTATTAGGACAAAATTACCTACCACGTTCATGGTACATCTAACCAATTTTGCTTTCAGTCACGCTTCAAATTTTGTTTTATATATAACACATCCAATAGTCGCATACATAATCTGACCCCACACTAGGATTATCTGTATCGTGGGTATTAGAAACTACGAGTACCATGGTACCACAACACCCAGATCCGGAAAAAAATGCAGAACATGCAAACATTTTAGCAGTGGGGATCGAACCAGCGTCTCTTGCGTCTGAGCCCGCCACGCCACTGAAGCCGTCAAATACTCGCATATTTTATGAGAAATATAAGAATACATCTGAAAGTGCGATTTTAAAAGTTAACTATTGACTCACAGCATATAACATACATACGTATTTTAATTGCCTCAGAATCGTTAAGCACCAATTGTGCACTTAAACATAAAGCTAAGTGTGTTTCCAAACAAGATCAATTAGTCTTGGATATACGACATTTGCACGAGGCAGTTTGAATGTATATTTATTTGAATGTTCATGTATCTTTTGCCTGAATGTCAAATGCTAAACTGGGCTGCTAAGAAACGCTGGAAGAAGCCCAGCCGCCAAAACACCACGACCTTGACCTTGAAGTCGCGGGCAATATTTTATTTTATTGTATAAGGAACGCACAGGACCGAGGAGGCTACCAAAATCGAAAGGTGTGTGTATCGTATCACCCAGCTGTGGGCGATACTAGGCTGAAATGATGATGATGGTATATCGTTTAATGCCAAAGTCTTTGAGAAAAGGTATTTTTATGGTTCCGTGCCCGAAAGGTGCCAACGAGAACCCCTATTACGAAGCCTCCACTGTATGTCCATCCGTCCGTTTGTCATCGGGCTGTATCATCGAAGGCTGTATCTCATGAACCGTAATAGGTAGAGAGTTGAAATTTTCACAAAGTATGTATTTCTATTGCCGCTATAACAACAAATAATAAAAATAAAAGGGGGCCCGATTAAAAAAAAATTACGTCCGTAATCGATTATTGAAGTTAAGCAACACTAGGCGCGGTCAGTAATTGGATGGGTCGAGTGAATTTTTGCCCATTTTTTTTGTAATAGAATAAGTTAAGTACAAGTATCGCTCGGGGCGATTGGAAATGTAACAAGGTGGTCTGCCGTTCTAATAATTCTAATCTGTTTTTGGACTGACGGCCATAATACGCAGAAGTAGGTACAGCACACGTCTGAATAAACATGAACACGCACGCAATTTATGTACCTACATTATATACCTACATATGAAGTTGCTTTTTGTAGTCAATTCAACTAGCTCTACCTCTAAGGCAATTCACCAGCACCAGTAGCAGTTAATATTAAATTTATCAACGCAAAATAAAACAAAATTAAAAGATCTTTCGTGGTATCCATCATAAAATTTCAGAACCGCTTTGATACTACTTTGCCGTAGGCGGTATTGATATTGTGGTATTACTAACTGTAACCTAAGTTAGGTGCAGTTAGTGCCTACAATGGTTGGTAATACAATTAACTTACTTAGGCACTTACGAAGAAATTTCGAACACCGTCACCTCAAAACAAATCGTCTCACATTTGTTTATTGCGCTTCATTTTTAAGACTATAAAATACAAAATTTACGTCTAGTATACTCAATACGATGTTTCGTGATCTTATACGACCTTATTCTCATCTGGATACGAAGAATGATATCACAAACATATGATGCTAATTTATTGACAGTTTGCATAAAATCAATCACAAAATATATAATAAAGGATTAACTGCATTCTCGGCGCCGAAATAACACGTCTGCTTTTAATAAATCTCCACAAAAGTTCAGGTTCCACAAGTAATTATGTAAACGATCGCCGACGAAGCCACGGCCAATACCTAATGGTTTATATTATCATAAAAACAATGCAAGTGCTCGTTATAAAATAGCAACAATGAAGCATTTGTCTAGCTAGGCCCCGCCGCCGTCGCTCGCTGCCGATCAGGGTATTAATTAGATACACGAGATTTAATACCTTCCGCTCTCGCGGAAAAAACGTAAACAATAGACCCACGACTTATTTTATGTTTTGCCAGATAGTGCGATAGAGCAGGGTCGCGGCACCTTACTCGGTCAAGGCGCGCGCTCAGCAAAAACTCGACACGCTTACAGAATCAGAAAACGGCGCAAGTGACAATTCATAATAATAATAATAACACCCAACAGTCACCCAATAGTCCTGACCCCACACTAGGATTCCCTGTGTCGTGGGTATCGGAAACTACGAGTACCATGGTACCACAACACCCAGACCCGGAAGAAATATTTACAGAACATGCAAACATTTCTTCCGCAACGGGTATCGAACCCGCACCTCTTGCGTCTCTGCCGAGCAATCGCCCGCCACGCCACCGGGGCCGTCAAATTTATGAAAACATTTTAAAATGTAATGAAAATTGCTGAAACCGAGAAGGGAAAAGTCCGCGCATGCCGATGAAATGCCTTTCCGGTATTTAGTGTTACGAAACGGAGCGTAGGTAGGTACATATATTGCGAAATCAGGCAATCCGCTAAATGTGCGCCGAACTTTCACTATAGGGAAAGGGCTGTTTTCGTCCGATGTCTACGTTATCTACAACATGCAAAACATTCACGGATTGCTGTTACATAGACTCGGCTCGCTCGAACGGCGAGCGCAGCAAATCTTCAATGCTACTGATTAAATTACTCCTTATTAACTCCATAATCCACCATGCTATTCTAGTGCTTTTTCTTCATTGACGTATCTATCAATGCCTAATCTTAATTAATTTGAACAGACTAGCGTCAATCACGTACTTGTAATCTCATTCTTCTAGACTGCCACAAGTTCTTATCTTTTGACAACATTGTCAGAGTCGAAATGCATTTTGTTCTCGTTACATAACAGTACATAACTGATGCTTTTTTGTAGTTGGTTATTTCATACATTTCGGAATGTACATAAACGGTAACATTGGGTATAAGTAGTGCAAATAAAACTGAAATGATTGCACATCTCGATGCGCCAATGATTGTCTACTCATCTAGATGTGAGTGAGTGCTGAGACTAGACGTTGCTTCACACCTCAAACTATTACTATTATTAAAAAAATAGGTAACTTACATTCATCTGGCTTAAGTACTGAATTGTGAGCAGAGCCTGGGGCAACGAAGGTAACAATTGCATCTGGCAGCGATGTTTTATATAGCTACTAGCTTTCGCCCGCGGCTTCGCTCGCATGGTATTCGCACGAAAAGTAGCCTATATGTTATTATACATACTATGTACAATCCAAGTTTCATTCAAATCCGTTCAGCCGTCACGGCGTGATTGAGGCACAAACATACATCAATACATCTACAATTCTACATTATACTCATATCCTCACAAACTTTCGCATTTAAAATATAAGTAGGATTACAGACAACTTTAGACTACCTATACTAAGAGTAAATATAGGCAAGGATAAGGAATATGTATTGAGTGAAGGAATTGTCGGATATCAATCATTGTCAGCAGACCGTAGGCCGCGTTGGCCGGCGGTTTGCCGACTCCACCATCGACCTGCATGTCAAAATTGCTTTAAAAAGTTTATCAGTTGAAAGTTGACTGTTGAATTTTTTATAGATATTTTTGCGTTGAAAATAACGTTTGTTATTTGTAACCAAATACTTACGTAGTTTGGATTATCATCACGAAGTGAAATATCAAATTTTAAAAGACTTCATTTTCAACCATATTTGTTAATTTTGACTATCACAAAGTTAGTTATGTATGTTTTATTTTTCAATATATATAACGGTTGTTAGTTATATTACGCACTTCTAACCTGCAGTTGCGACAACGATTCACGACTAATCACCAAAGTCGCTACATTATCGTGGTTTCGAAAGCTTATTACTTTCGATAGCCTCTACATAAATCAAGTCTACACCTTCTTTTACGCAATCAAACATTGTTAACCTAAAGGTAGACTTTCGAAGCAAGCGTCAGAACAGAAAACTAAGGCCTTTCATGCCTTCTATAGTAGATGATTTATACAGACAACTTTTACCTAAACTAACGGGACGCTCTATAGTGCCCGGGGCGAATTTAGATGGAGTAAGCTTGCCTAGCACCTAAATCATCCTCTCAGCTTAGTCGGCCTTCATCATCTTCCTGCCCCTATCCCACTCTATGTGGGGTCGGCACAGCATGATCTTTGGATCATGCTGTAAGAGTTTTGGCTAAGGAGTTTTATGACCGGCCGCCTGCCTGACGTCAACCCTCCTTGGGAATACTTACTTATTGTATCTCATCATGTTGGAGGATACTATCCCTTAGTCGACTTTTACGACATGCTCGGGGAGAGAAGCTGCTGGACGCATTCTATGTTATTTCTTTACTCCCAGTCCAGCAGAGAAGTTAGCTAGTTAGTTAGTCAACTTAGTCGGCCTTATTTACAGGAAAGACATGCTCAATACGTGTGGAGCTGACTATACCGGGGGTTTCCTCACGATGTTTTCCTTCACCGTTTGAGAGTGTAGCGCAGATTAATTCTTCGAACTGAAAAATCCATTGGTGCACGACCGGGTTTGAGCCCGCAACCTTAGGATCAGAAGGCGGGGGTGCTACCACTAGACTACCAGTGCTCTCTAGCGCCGGAACAGAGCTTTTTCGGAAATGAATGGAACGTCATTCGAGCGCAGTATCAACGACGCTTGAGTAAGGAAAGGGACGCCAATATTTTAGAACTGTCAAATCGATACCAACCACCATTTATTTGGTTGTTAAAACCAGTTTTTCGATTAATTTTGTAGTTTTCTTGTAATCACTAATTATTTGACATGGCGGCGATTACCAATCATTTCAATATTTTGCGCGGTTTTACTGTCTTTCTTTTATACACCAGAAATCCGTAGCGCTATCTCTTTCAATTCGATTCGAAATCGGTCTAGACGCGATCGTATTGTTAGCTTACATTTAATAAAGTTAGGTATTTTTAATCTATTTTGAAATATAAAACTATTGGAATTGGTAATGTGACGATAGCAAACTCCTTGGTATAACCTTTTCCGTAGAACTCATTTAAAAAGTTTACAGAAGTCACATATTTTTGACACATTAAAAAACAATAGAGCATCGGCACAAAGATTTGCGGTCATGTTTAGTTTTGTAATAATGCTTAAAAATGTAAAAGTTAATGAGCAAATCGCCTAAAAGTTAAAGAAATTCTGTAATAAATGAACTGAAGTCATCTAAAATGGATTTTATAGCTGACCTTCCCCTTCAGTTTGGTGGCCTCTTAAGTCTATCATGCACCGTTGCAATGTAGATGTTAATATTGTTACCCAAGAAAAAATAATATTTATTAACAGAAAGAAACTTACAACTAATACAAATATAATTTACAAAATACAAAAGAAACAGTCGGGCTATCTAAAGGCTGTTGCAAACTGTCTATAGATAGCTCACCTGATCCAGCTTATCAGACGGTGGATGCGTGCCCAAGACGCTGGCCGCATTGCCACACTGAATTATTTGTAATAGTTGTAACTTTTTTCTGTTGTATAATAAATCAGGCGAGACCGTCATCCTAGTCGCCTGAGTTTAGGTGCACCTTTTATGAACACACGGATGTTCACTTAAGAACAATAGGTATCTAAGTAGGTACCCCAAAAATTGCTACAGCTTGTCGGGTTAAGTAAGTAGGTACTTCAATATAAAATATAGGTTGGTATTTCCTGTAACACTTATCGTTTCCTCATTGCTATTGTAATTGCGCTTAGCTATTACATAAATCAATCATAAGGTAATCTCATTCAGAATGCGTAGGCTGTACGTACCTTAATATGACTAAATACAATCATGTTTATCGGCATAATTAATTTGTAAGTACCCATAGCCAGTCTAAAGAACCGACTGAAGGAACTGGTTTTAAAAAGTGGTTTTCTGTTAAATAGGACGTTGAACTTTTTGTTCCAATGACATTACGTAATCTATAACGAAATATTTATTTTGTTTTCTCTTCATTATTGTGCCGTGTAGTCATAACATCATAATACGCCTAATCTATAAGACAGATGACAAAATCGATTTTAATTTAAACACCTTCTTAATTTATTTAGGTACTTTTTAAAGGCCTAAACGCATTTTTATTACTATAAAGGTACTCGTACTATCTATTATTTTCGATGTTCATTTTTAATACATTGTGTCAATTTGTGTCACATCATGCAATTGCGCTCGCAATCTTAAACATTTTGCTACAATGCCACTGCGATTTCGCGGCGGGATTGTCGCAAAATCGCTTTGCGACATTACCGGCCATTAGTTCGATAGATATCTTCTCAAACCTAGCTTTCAAAAATACTTAATAATGTCTATGCAAAAGGGTTAGTCAGTCAGTAGTATGGTAGTCTTAGTCAGCCCATGGCACTCTCCTATATTTTGATTTTTTATTTTTGGAGTGCTTACTAGCAGCAAAATTTTTGCTGCTAGTAAGCACTCCATACGTGACGGATGCCCATCGCCTCTTATTTCTTACCTTACCCAAAGTAATTCTTTAATAACAGAAAGAAACTTACAACTAATGCAAATATAATTTACAAAATACAAATGAAACAGTCGGGCTATCTAAAGGCCGTTGCAAACGGTCTATAGATAGCTCACCTGATCCAGCTCATCAGACGGTGGAAGCGTGCCCAAGACGCTGGCCGCATTGCCACGCTGAATGGCAATACTGATCCGTTGAGCCAAATAAGAACCAGCTCTTGGATCGCGCATCGCTTCGACCAGACGCCCTGAAAGAATTTTGAAAACGCGGTGGGCACCCGTGCCCCACTGACCTAGGCTATTATCGCCTCTTATTAGAATAAACTAAATAGTCGTTATTCAGATGTTAAGCCGTTACACATTGTGGTGTATATATATTAGGTATAGTATCTTCTCCAAAATGATGGACCACAATATAAGCGGTGGGCTGATCACCTTTCACCAGGGTTCACCATATCCATCTTAGGAGTTTAAATCAGAAGTAGCTGTAAGTTTCCTTATGTTTACTTGTGGCTCTGCCCACCCCATTAGGAATACGGGCGTGATAATATCACACAGAAGAAAACGCCGGAGAAGCAGAAGCGAAGTGAAAGAGAATGGAGAAGCAAGCAGCAGTATAGAGAAGAGTGAAGCGGAGTAGATATTGTATGTCTGTACATTGTGGTGCTAATCACGAAGGAAACCGCTTTCACGCGCGATTCGTACGAATAAAAAAACGTGAGAATTTGAAGAAACGATATTTTAATGCATGGTTACTATATTCTACTAACTGACGAAGGATAGTTAATTTATGGTAATTACCATTGTTTTTCTATTAAAAATGTGAAGCTTTTCGACAATAACAGTCCGCAGAATAATGGAACCGCGCATACCTTAAATACCGTAGATAGAATATTTCACTGAAAGAAGACTTAATTTGTTTTTATAAGTAATGCGAACTGCATTTATATATTTTTAAATATCATTACTAGTGCCTTAGTTATAAATATTTATAGAATAAACCACGAACAAACTTTACCTAAGTACCTAGGTACATGAGGAAATAAAATGAAGTTTTTTGAATAAAGCTACGTTCTTGCCAAATAAAATGTTTGTTGACTATACCCTTTTGCGGAGTAGTTTATCCTAATTCTATACATACCTACTCGTAGTCACTCACTACATATGAAATGAAATCAACATTGCTCAATAAAGGGCGTTCTAACTCACGATACGGCAACTAATTAGTCATAGTCTCAGACCAAATAAAACGAAAAGACGACGCGCCGCGAACAAAAAGTGAAGCTACCTTTTTATCTATGTGTGTGTGTCGAAGGTTTTTGTGTTCCACGTAACCTAAAATTCATAGTACAATAATTAAGGAACGATGTTATTGAAATACTTACAAGTGAAAAGTGATTCCGTGAGACTTTTTATGTGATTGGCTGCTGTTTTTACAAGTTTTCACTACACAGGAAGGCATAATTCTATTTTTAAATGTTAAGTTTACTAGACTACGACTCGAGAGCGATGAGCATTGTTTTAATGTAGGTGTGTGCGTCAGCGTGTATGTTTACTTGCAGGAGCACGGTTTTGGCTTCACTTTTGTTGTTCGCGGCGCGCCGTCTTTTCTTTTTATTTGGTCTGAGGTCGTAGTAAAAAAACATTTCCCTTAAAGGAAACGACTGACAAGTTTGGTCATATTTCATAACTTAAGCTAACTATGTAACAGTTACATGTAGTTCCAGCTGATAACAACTCTCTTGGGACATTTGGATGTTGCCAGTTAGCCAATTCACATCCTTTTGGGTTAACTAAACTGGAGCACTTGTCATCTAAAGTTTACTTTATGGATTTTTCTATTCGCAAAAACATACGCAATGCAATAAGTAGGTACGTAATCTTAGAATGTGAAAAAAAAATAGTTAGGAGACATGCCATAACATATCAGAAGGAAGTTCGAAGTTTCATGTTCCCTAATATTAAAATAACTTTTACAGACTCAATCCAAAAATTGCCTAATCTAAAAATCCAATTTATCAAAATAGCTATGATTGGCTCAACAGAGTTTGAGCGCTAATCTCTTTCTCTCTAATCCTTAAGTTGGCTCAATATCCTCCAGATATAAATAAATAAATATTTGAGGACATATCACACAGCACCATCTAGCCCCAAACTAAGCAAAGCTCGTACTATGGGAACCAGATGACGGATAGAATACATGCATACCTACTATCACGCCCATATCCCTAATGAGGTGGGCAGAGCCACAAGTTAACATAAGAAAACTTGCAGCCACTTCTGATTTAAAATCCCAAGATGAAAATGGTGAACAATGGTGACAGGTGAAACCCACGACACAGGGAATCCTAGTGTGGGGTCAGGACTATGTATGTGACTGCTGGGTGTTATTTATTTATACTTATTTTTATTTTTTTATTTAAGTACACACACATCATAATATATTATAACATTTAAAAACACAATCATGGAAGGTACATTCGTAATTTTTATTTTCGATTACGGTACGATACGAAAATTACGGTGTACATAACTTCACTAATTATTATGCTCGTGAAAGTTACATAAAAAATAAGGCTAACAAAAAGTAAAATAACTAAAATTAAAAGATTATACATAACTAAAGTAAAATACATACATTTTTTGTAAAATACTTATAAAAATATATACTTACAGACCCGGAAGAAATATTTGCAGAACATACAAACATTTCTTCGATAGCGGGAATCGAACCCTCGCGATATACAGTCACACCCTTGGATCAAATAACTCGAGTTGATCGAAACAGCCATGAAGTTGTCCGTTCCCATTTAAACAGTAGTCTACCGAGGTAACGAGTAGATTGTGATCGATTTATCCATCTGTGTGCGCTTACGAAATGCGCGCATGCATCGGTTGCGCATTGACCCGGCTCTTATTAAAATCCTAGCTACGCCCTCCGGCAATGCCTGCTTTTTGCTGCGCCGGCGCTCCGTATCCGGCAATTTGATAAAATCCTGTCACTACTTAATATCTATGTGTAGGTAATATCAAAATATAGGTAATACGTAGGGTTGCCATCTCTAAAATTTAGCAACCAGGACAAGACGCGTGTAAACCCCGGATTTTTGAGCCCAGAACCCGGACATGTCAACAGGTTTAGTGTAATAAAAAACAGTTGAAAATGTCATAAATCACCTTTTTATTTATTTTCAGACCTTAAAATTAAATTTAGTCATCTGTTATCACTATTTAAAAACAAGACAGCCTTAGATTTTAAATTTTTAAACCCGGACTATAATAATATAATGAAACCCCGCCCGGGCGCTCCCCGGACGCCCTTTAAACTACGACAAATCCGGGAACACAAGGACGGATGGCAACCCTAGTAATACGACTTACTTAGGTAAAACAAGTTATTGATATCTCTGTTTTTAGTTGTAATTCGTTTTTTTACAGGCTAGCCCTTAGTGCAGGACCACCCAGTAAATTGAATCTTTTTATCTACGTTTGGCAAAAAAATATATATTATGTATTGTAGGTGTATATAATATGTCTATAAGTATTAAATTTTTTATTTTAATTTGAAAAATATAAAAAATCGCTACTGTCGATATAAGTCGGTAGCGATGTTTTTTTAGAGGTAATTGGATTTTAATAAGCGTGTTTTTCAGCAATATGATTAAAAGATATTTGATTACATAGGTTGGTACTTACCTTAAATTAAACGGTAATAAATCAACTACAAGGACAAGGTATCTAGATTGTATGTGTAAATGTTTAGTTCTAAGCCAGTAGGTACATACATTATCTAAAGGTTATACATAATATCCGCTTTCCAGTTCCGATACTATACAAACTCGTTCTAATTAGGTAGGTACTTACCATTTTATTTACGTTCGACATTGACACAATTCTCAATAAGCATAATTTTTATTATTTTACCGTTCGAACCAGGTACAGAGCCAGTTTTCCTCATGTTTCTATTTTATTGCGTATTTAAGATGAGCCGAGGTCGGTGGTTCGATGACACCTGATCAAATGTTTAAAATACCTACATCGGAGACACAAAATCGATAAAGAAATGAAGACGTTTTATGTTTTCGAAAATCTGTAGATTTATTGGTATATTGTATTTTGAGTAATAACTTGGAGATCATTGACACACCCGCAATAGATTTTTTTAAGTCCTTTTAAAAGACTTTAAATTCATTGTTTTTTTATACCTGATTAGGTAGGTAGTATAGATGTATTTGTGGATTTTTAAAGTAGGTACTCTTAAAATGCTTTTAATAATCTATTGGTTTATTCGCCAAAGAAGGTAGGTAGGTACCACCGCTTCGTCAGTGCCGAAAGATATATCTATTAATTGAGTAACTTGTCGTTATTGGTCAACGCATGAAGTGTAATGGCATCTGTTCGTAACATTTGCTAGCTCTATTTTAATAACAGATTGAATGACAAGGCCTAGTCCAATTATGATTACTAGGTAGGTACCCTACCCCCGCTGTGTCCTAACAGCTGCACTTTGAACGAATACAGCGTCAAGAGGCAACTTTTGCATACACTAACGGGACGCTGTGTAGTGCCCGGGACGATTGGATGGATAGAAGAGAAAAGAGATAGTATTGGATTATTATTTATAAGAAATAATACTTAGCTTCGCTGATATAACGATGGTAATAGATATAATTATAGTTCGTTCTGCTTATGACTTACGTGGCGTGTTTCACGGATAATACCTAAGCATAATAAAAATAAGTTACTAAGTTAGGTAGGTTACCCATCTGATTTCGCGTTACATAGGTCTTAAGTAAAACACACAAACAAACAAATTAAATTTAAAGAACGCAAAGATATTATTCACCTGACTGCAGAAAGACACATAGAAATAGCCTGCGTAGAGTTGGAGCAGTTCATTGTTATAAGCGCTTACAGCCCGCCTTGCGCCTCCTTTGATGTTTTTGAAAAGGTTATGGAAGAAATTATGTTCAAATTGTCTAAATCTAACAAGGAAATTATTGTATGTGGCGATTTTAATGTAAATCTGCTTGAAAAATGCTCATTAAATACTAGATTAACAAGTTTATTTAAATCATTCAATCTTGAACCATCATTTATGGAGCCAACTAGAATAACTGCCACCTCAGCTACATGTTTGGACAACATATTTACTAATGTTAATATAATAAGTAAAAATATTATTAATCAACTTGAATCAGACCACCTTGGACAATTTATAAAAATTGAAACACAAACTAGGCAAAATGTAAAAAGGAAAATTACCTATGTACCAATGAACATTAATCGATTGGAACAGTTGAAATCAAATCTAAAAAATAAAATTCCAAACATAATATATCATAATGAAGATCCTAATTATTTGTATAATACATTTTTTAAAGAATTTAATAACGAATTCAATTCAGTTTATACATCCAAATCGATCATGGTATCTAATAAGCCAGGATTTTGTGAGTGGGCAACAGCAGGAATACATAAAAGTAGACAAACATTGTATGAATTGTACAGTATAAAACAATATAATTTCAGTGAAGAGTTTAAAGAAAAAGTTAAGAATTATTCTAAAATATTTAAGAAAGTATGTAAAATAGCCAAATCATTATATTTGAGTTCAAAAATTAAAAACAGTCAAGATAAAATTAAAGCTACTTGGAATGTTATTAAAGAAGAGACTGGAAAAAATATAATTCATAATAACAGTTTTAAATTAAAAATAGATAATATAATTATTAACAAAGATGAAGATGTAGCTAAAGCGCTCGAATTGTTTTTTACTGATATTCCAGTCTCTACTACAAAATCTTTAAACTCTTCCCACATAATCGCAGAGTCAATGTTGAAACAAAACGTACCTGAATGTAAAACAAATTTTTCATTCGATTATGTCAGTTCTAATGACATTGTCAAGGCTTATAAATTAATCAATGTAAAAAAGACCACGGACCTCTGGGGAATTTCTGTTAGCGTCGTAAAACCATTGATAGACATAATTGCATCTGACCTAGCTATGATCTTCAATCAATGTATTGATTGTGGTGTGTTCCCTGATTTAATGAAACATAGTAAAATAACACCTCTCTTCAAATCTGGTAGTCATTCAGACCCTAGTAACTATCGTCCTATATCAGTACTACCGACCTTTAGCAAAATATTTGAAAAACTGATTCTAAAGCAACTTCAAGACCATTTTAACATAAATAACCTACTCGACAACAAACAATTCGGATTTATGAAGGGCCGTTCAACAACAGAGGCTGGTGTCGAGTTAATATCGCATATTTTCCATGCATGGGAAGAGTCTCGTGATGCTTTAGGGATTTTTTGTGATCTGTCAAAAGCATTCGATTGTGTCCATCATGAAACATTAATCAGGAAACTCCGACACTATGGGGTTAGGGGTTTTGCTCTTGACCTTCTCAGTTCCTATTTAAGTAACAGAATACAAAGAGTCGACGTTAATGGAAAACGTTCTCCAGGGTCAATAGTAACAATGGGTGTACCACAGGGATCAATATTAGGACCATTTCTATTTTTAGTTTATATTAATGATTTACCTAAACTTGTTAGGGATGATCATGAAATTGTATTGTTTGCAGATGACACCTCATTTTTATTTAAAATGAAACGACGCCAGGTTAATTTTGGCGAAGTAAACAATGCAATCTCCAAAGTCGTAGAATGGTTCGATGTAAATAACCTATTGCTAAATGAAAAGAAAACCAAATGTATAAGATTTATACTACCAAATGTTACACAAGTAAATTCTCATATAAAAATAAAAAATGAACATATAGATCTCGTGGACACTACTACTTTTTTGGGCATAACCTTAGATAAAAAGATTCAATGGGACCCACATATAGATAAATTGTCGAAGAGACTTAGTTCTGCGGCATATGCAGTCAAAAAAATACGTCTACTTACAGACGTAGATACAGCTAGACTAGTTTACTTCAGCTACTTCCATAGCATCATGGCATATGGCATTTTGTTGTGGGGGAGTGCTGCAGATATAAACACCGTATTTGTGTTGCAGAGGAGGGCTGTTCGAGCAGTTTATAACCTGGGTCCTAGGGAGTCATTACGTAATAAATTTAAAGAAATAAACATTATGACTGTTCCTTGTCAATATATTTACGAAAACTTGATGTACGTACATAAAAATGTTAGTAAGTTTAAGAAAAATAGTGATAATCATAGTGTTAATACTAGAAATAAGGATAAACTTGCTGTACCCACGATTAGGCTAGGTAAAGTTAATAAATCATTTAAAGGGCAATGTGTACGCTTCTATAACAAAGTCCCAAGCGAGATGACAAATTTGTCAGTTAATAAATTCAAAACACTAATAAAACAAAAGTTGTATAAAAAAGCTTACTATAAAATATCCGATTATATAGAAGATAAAAATGCTTGGGACTGAATGCTCCAACTCCTTTTATAACATGATTGTAAAGGGATCATTTTCCAAAAAAATAGCCAAGCGTGGTTTCTTGCCTGTATCTTCCACGCCTGGTCGCGTTACGAACAGGTGTAAATGCAACGTAGATTTAAGACGTGTCCAAGTGATCCCAGTGATTTTATGGAATAAAAATTTTTGACTTTGACTTTGACTTACCTACCGCGTAATGAACCACGACCACAGATCCTAAAAGAGATATCTTCTGAATTCTGTATTTCTGTCTATAGATATTGTTTCCCCTAATGAGCAAAGCTTGAGGCGGAAAAGTCCACCTTTTATCATGAAAACTTTTTAGTAGGGAAGAGTGACTACAGCTGAACCGAGAAACCCTGACTCGTGGCTGGTTCAGTTCAAAAATAAAATAAATAAAATAAAAAGCCTTTTATTTCTTGGAAAACCTTAGTATACACACTTAAACCTAACACTTTTAATCTTACTATTTTTATTTATTACTAGGTCTATATAGGTTCGATTTTGTTATAAGTTCTAACTTGTTATGTTTCTTTATTGTTTCTCAAGAACCCCTTTATAGGTGAAGGCCTCCTCCAAAGAATGCCATTGGTCTCTCTCTTGAGCCAGTTGTAGCCAGTCAGGTCCTGCAGTGTTCCTAATGTCATCCTCCCAGCGGACGTATGGTCTTCCTCTGTATCTTTTGCCTTGAGGTCCTTTCCATATTGTCACCTTTTTTGTCTAGTTCAAAAATGTAGGTAATAATTACTAGGTACTTCAGAATACTACTTAATTTTTTTTAATAATGAGGTCTTTTTTGAGTTTGACGTAATTCATGATTACTTTATAAGT
The DNA here is from genome assembly GCA_949320045.1 of Scotopteryx bipunctaria. Lineage (NCBI taxonomy): Eukaryota > Metazoa > Arthropoda > Insecta > Lepidoptera > Geometridae > Scotopteryx > Scotopteryx bipunctaria. Next base: position 4,230,937 of record OX439440.1, read on the forward strand.
ACCGATACGAACAGTCTTATGTATTTATAAAATCATTTTGTTTATTTTTAGAGGTACCAAGGTACATATCAACTCTTCTCGATCATTCCACATAATCGGAGGATGTTAATGCAAAAAGAAAGTGTAGCGAAAAGAAAGTAGATCATAAAACGAAACGGCTTTGTATGAACTATTCACACAAAAAACTTTGGAGTACAATACATGCAATAAACCTGTTAGGCATTGACGTAGGTAAGCCAAAATTAGTGAACAAATCATAGAATACTGCGATTTTGAGCCCATTCCCATGTCAACCTCTATTATAGAGGTCGACATGGGAATCCGTCAGACGGACTGATGACTGATGGAAGATTACCATAGCAACGACTTTGACAAAACATTTATGTATGACGCTTTTTGACAGGTACCTAATAATGTTGTTAGGTACAGGTTGCTAATAATATCTCCATCCGTTATCCGTTAATTTATATCAGGGACTGCATACAGTACAGGTATAAGTTTCTGTACAATTTATTTCTGTATGACGTCATATTGTTAAATTTCGAGAATTAAAAAATAACAGTAAGATATTCCTAGGTACCCAAATCTTGTAACGTACTTACCTAAATATTCTTGTAGCGTAAAATTTCTGTACAGGTATACATGTTTATTTAAGTATCAGATTTTTTTCAGTACCTAACTACCTACGTGATATCGATTATTCTCCGAATTCTCCGTGCACGCTCCCCGCACCCCGCTCCTATCCCTTTCCGTAGAGCGCGCCCCGCGCGCGCTTCCTCTTGCTCGCTCTGTATACAGAAATAAAATATCACTTAAAATCATTATTATACTGAAAACAACTCAACAGAAATTATTTCTGTTTATACGTTTAAGCACTGATATATTTCTAGTCATTTATGATATCATGTAGGTACCGTTATTCGCTTCAAGGGTCTGTTTAACTAATAAGAGTAGGTACTGATATTTTACTAGTAGGTAAGTACTATTTAAATATTTTATACCGATATGCAGTCCCTGGTTTATATACTCGTAGGAAGCAGGCATTAGACACAGACCACATAACAACTCTGCACTATTATGCTCTTTTTGCGGTAATAATCTTAAAAGTTTTGATCAGCTTAATCATAGGTAGGTAAGGTACCTTTCATAATGTGTTTGAGGGACTGCCTACTGCTCTACGTATAGAGATTACAGTAATGATTCTATTCATTATTTACATGCTACAATGATGAAAACCGGTAGAGCAGCTTGCGTACTTCATCATAGTACCTAATATTATCATCTGATAGTAAAGTGTGATGAAATTTTCTCGCATTGTTTTCTCAAACTCACATTATTTCGAGGTTGCGTCAAATTAACCGTAATACTGCCTATATTTACAGTTTGGGTTCAGAAACAAGATGTAAATGTAACGTAGATTTAAGACGTGTCCAAAATGATCCCCGTGATTTTAATGAATACATAATTTTGACTTTTTCTTTGAAGCCGAAGATGGGGCGCGATAGCGCTCATTAGGGGGGGCTTAACTCTAACAGTAGACTGCTATGTAATAAACGCAAAAGTATTTAGGTAGTATCTATTTAAAATAAAACCGTCTGCGTAGAATTTATGTAACATCTCTGTAACATATTACTAACAGTCGCCATATTGGATTTAATGACATAGTAATGGCTATAATATCACTCTCGTAATCCAGACTAAACTTCACTCTTTGTTAATTTTCTGCTTTAGTTTCGTTTCGTTTGGTCGTTCTTTTGAACCTATCGCCCTTTAAGAGAAACGTTCTCTCTAACTCGCATTGTACTAGGATGCCTTCGTCATCATCATCAATCATCATCAACCTACCTATAGAAATCTACTGCTAACATAGACATAACTTCCTCAATATACCTACTTCAACGACGAAGTATTTTTCTGCTGCCTCTACCTATCGACCACCCGCGACCTTCACAATGTCAGTAGTCTATCGGGGGTGTTGTCCTATATTATTTTCCCGGTCCGTAGCCGCCACTCGAGAAGACGAGAATTTGTAAAAGCCATCATCATCATTTCCCTGCTTTTATCCCATTTTATGTGGGGTCGGCAGAACATGTATTCAACATGGTCATCTCAACACTCACTCCTTTCTTACTCATGTCATCTTTTACGCAGTCCATCCAACTTTTCTTTGACCTACCTCTACCCACATATCCTTCCACATTCATATCCAACACTCTTCCCGTCACATAATCCATACCACGCTAACCTATTGCTCTCAACTTATCCTCTGGCAATAAAACATTTCTAAAAATTCATTAAAACTCCTACTTATTTTAGTCTCGGTTGACACTATAAATCCGAAAGTGAGAATTTTTGTATTTGTATTAATAAAGCCATAAGGGATTAAAATGAAACTTGGACCAATTCAAACCTTAAATAACATTGGCTAAATTCTATGCGGGTACAAGTACAAGTCAAGTGAAGCCGCGGTGGAAACTAATATCTCATAATCCGACGTAATGGAGTCAGATTGGCTAACGGTGCAGCGTGGCGGCCGTTTAAATCGCCCTGTGTTTGTCTGTGCAACCATGACTTCTGTGTGTTTATTCGTTCAAGCTTCTCACATACATTAACTATTAAAGGTGTCTTGTACGAACTACCTTTTATACTTAACTCACTTTTATCATTATTGTGTCAGGAGATAAGCCTCCGTTATACCAAAAAGATGTCTTCTAGATCTTCAGTGGCTCTACTAATGACTTTACAATGAGTTCTCCTAGACTATACTCAATAGCGACTGTACCTAACCTTTTTTTCGAATCAATGTATAACGAGTATCAACGTCTGTTTTAAATGTTTTACCTAGTAAGAGGCCACTTAGATTCGACTATCGATAGCCTTCAGAGGTATGTTTGGCATTTATTTTTTATCGAGACTTTTCTATATAATCTTGTTTTGCAAAAGTGTATTAGTCAGTTTTATCCTTGAACATCGTATCCTCGGTATCGTGCTTTTAAATTTCAGTGCCATAATGAACTGAAAGCTGAGTTAAAGTTAGGGGCTGAAGTACTAGAAGTACTCGTATGCGTCTTAAATCCTCCTGAGTACAACTGATGGGTCATGGAGCACAATATGTAATAAGGTAGTCATGTCTTCAGCAGAAGCACCGTGCTCAGAATGGATTTGTTTGCTCTACAGCGGCCATCGTGGGTCCGGTGTCGGTTGACTGATATTATTGATGAAAATATCGAAAACTTTTCACCCGAACGTCCTACGTAATAATGGGCGGAAGGAGACCCTTATACGTATCGCCTAATGATGCCTAAATCCGGCTAAATCCGGCACGGCATGTAAGCTATCTCTTAGGTAGGTACATAGGTAATTAAGTACAAAAAATCACAGGTACCGTACGAGTAGTTATTATTTGGGTATTATACATTATAAATATTGTAATTGACATTCATTTCACAGCTGCTGGCTGACCTTTAGAATGTAATTTAATTCAGTTTTTGTTTCAAAATTAGGTGTCGCGTAGGTAACCTTTGTTATTTGCGTCATTACCATGCATGGCATACTGGTACATACCATAATGGTAGTCCTTAGGTACATAGTGAATTGCATATACTGCCCTACTAATTGCACTTGCAGTAATCGTCATTTTTTGGTTTTTCACTTTTTTGCAGAAATGGTATTCTATGGGGCTAAATCTACATCTACATAAAAAAATAATTTTCATTATATTTTTTACTATAAAATATAATACCAAAGGGCTGGCGCTTATCTCGGACAAAGGATAAGTACAGCTATCCAACGAGGTAACGTCGCCAGCCTTTTGGGGACCTTACCTGCGGTCGGTGATCTGAGCTCTGTTTTCTTCTGTAGGCGAACTTAGATAGAAAACTGAGCCCATTTTTATTTATTATTATTATACCGATTACCTTAAAGTTTTTAATGTTATTATAGTTTGTCTTTGTAACTGTGGTCCAAATATATGTAAGATTACCTTTTTTACTATTATATATATATAACATGGACATGCTGCAGAGATATCTAAAAATATGATTACCGCGTTTTTCTTGAAATCGCCATTTTACAAGTACTGCATTTGCTATTACAAGGGCAGTATAATATGCTTAGTTATGTGTGACAGTGTGTGACCCTTTCCATCCAAATAATCAATACCCCTAAAGTAATTTTGAGCAACTACACTGTCGCGTTTTGCGTCCTTGTCTATCCAATGACGAATCATCACTAGCTGTAGGGGACACTGATAGATAGATAGATAGCAACCGCATTAATTATGGAGCAAGACGAGGCCACCAACTTACCTATCCCATTAACTTTCTAAATGGTTATTTCTAACATAAAGGTCTGCGTAGATATCTATGTACGTATATTCTTTTAAAAAACCTGAGTCCTAACTAAAACTTTGTAATGGAACCGGAACAGAAGAAGAAGAACAGAAACAGAAGCGGAGCCGGGAACACTTGTTCCTCCCTCGGATACCGCTCATACCCTCTAACTTTCTGTTCCGCTCCGATTATCAACAAAGCACAGTACCTACAGAAGCTGCACACCGCGGCCGTTGACTTTTTACCAGGTGCTTCAGCCACGAGCTGTACTTGGCTGTACGTAGCTCATTCACGAGTGAGAGGCCCAGAAACACTTTGTTAATGCTCCAGCAGGCTAATAACATTGTATACACAGAAGCGTTATAAATGGCGTCGTGAACGAAGTCGCGGGTACAGCTAGTGATTAATTTTATGAATGTTAGGTAGACAACTAGGTATACTTACCTATCTATGTTATGTTATGAAACTAGGAAACGAAGCTTTGTGAACAAATAGTTCACGCTATACCATAACTGCATAGAAGACGCCCACAATGCAATTGCAACTAGGTACTGACGGAATATTACTCCAGGGGCCTCTTACGGACAATTTTCCACCAACATCGTTCCACTGGTACCTCTGCACAACTAGTTGTGCCATCCCTAAAGTTAGGTCCCTAAGAAAGAACCTTGGATCTAACTAGGCAACTGAATCCTACCTACCCAATCATAATTCTCTTGGTTACTTAATTATCATGTCAAGAAGCGTAGAAGCGTACCATCAAGATCGTAATTGAGTTCGTTTAGGTATGCAAAGTAATTCCATAAACCTATCATCTCTTGGTAATTTGGATGAATCTCTTACAAAATTAAACAATTAAATTATTTTACATTACAATAGGTACCTACCTCTACCTTCTCTACCGGGTTTGTTTGGTAACTGGCCTAGATAATTATTCACAGATAGGTAGTACCTAACCTAGTCAAAACTATAACTTAATAAGTATGTATGTAGGTACCAATGTAAAGTAAACTCTTCCTTTAGGTAGTAGGTAGGTATATACCTAAAGGTTTATTAAGTTGATGTTCGTCAATTTCATCATTCTTAGAGTTCCTAACTAGAATATAGGTAGGTACTTACATAAACTTAGTCGATGAGTTGGTGCTCACTCAGTGGTGCTCAAAAATAGGACGACCTCGGTGGCGTGGCGGGCGAGGGATCGGCTGAGACGCATGAGGCGCGGTTTCGATTCCCGCTACGGGTTAAATGTTTGTATATTCTAGAAATATGTTTATATTTGTTTATGTTTGTATTTATATATTTCTTCCGTGTCTGGGTATTGTAGTATTAAGTATTATAAGCGTGTAAATTACAAAAAAGTAGGTATTTAAGTATTCTATCAGCAATCTGGTGCCCGTAGTACAAGCTTTGCTTAGTTTCGGGGGCTAGATGACGTTGTGTGAAATGTCCACAAATATTTATTTATTTATAACTACCTAGGTAGGTACCTACCTATTATGGAAAGTTTTCTGGGAGTTTTGAAAACTGGCAGGTGCCCCTTAGATTAAATTTATATTCTTGGAAGTTAGATTTCTAAGTGTAGCTCAGCTAGGAAGGAACGCGCTCTGTATCCGTTCACCGGACAACAGGCTTGCAAAGATTCAAGGCCTCAAGCCATTATGAAATTGTCAGCTTTGATGTAAAAATAATAGACCACGTAGGGTACCTCTGCCGTAATACCTCGAACGTTTCTTATTTATTACCAACCTACCTACCTAACTGTTGGAACAGCTACAACTAAATTAATTTTAAAAGTTTGTTTACGAAATTATATTCCAGATGTTGCTTTGAACAGTGAACGCATGCTTGTGGGTATAGTAGGTAGTTACCAGCTACCTACTTTAGATAGTTAACCGATCAAATGATCTTTCTAGGGCAGCCGTCAACGAGTCACCTAACAGATCTTGTGGTTACCCACAACTCAAACTAGACAAAATTGCGTTTATAAATCGAACCGCCTACAATCCTATCGCAGCGTACCCACCTACCATAATATTGCGTAGACGGTACTTTTTTGGTTGGGAAAATACTTTACGCATTTCCCTCAGCTGGGGTAGAGCTGGGGGCAGGGGGCACGTAAGGTTCTCCGTCATTAACTAATGCTAATGAGACGGCACCAGCGGCATTCCGACTAGAATTGTACCATGCTCTGCTCCACGGCTGGTCGTAGCGCGAGTGCATCTGACAGAGCCACGGGATCCGTGATACCAACATGGACCCCTTGTTCCTTCCCCTGCTGCCGGAGGCCTGTGTAATGCGGAATTGGGGCTCTCCGCTCCCATCCTGCTGGTCTCCGTCGAGCAGAAGGCGATGGAACTCTCAACGCCTTCTTCCTATGCTTTGCCATCGCCGTCGGCACGCTTTCCGCATGAGGGTTTTAGTATCATCACCTCCTCGCAGGAGGCCACTACCACCTGCATGGCTTCAATCACTATTAGCAGCGACAAAATTCGCCTGACAACAGCCTTAACCGTTGAACACTGCTGCCCAAGTGCTGCACACTTCAGAAGTGTTGCACTACGTATACTTATAGACAAGACAGTCTATCATAACCAGAACAACTCTAAAAATTAATACCTCTTCTATGCTCTTAGGTTCTTAATCACAATCACATCACAATCTATTTTACTTATATTATTACTAGCTGTCGCCCGCGGCTTCGCTCACGTGGTACTCAGATAAAAAATAGCATATAAGTTAATCCAGTACATGTACTATGTACCTATATTACAAGTTTCATTCGAATCCGTTCAGCCGTTTTGGCGTGATTAAGGCAGAAACATCCAAACATCCTCACAAACTTTCGCATTTATAATTTAAGTAAGAAGTAAGATAAAAGTCGACTAAGGGATAGTATCCTCTCCAAAATGATGGACCACCTATATGGGCGATGGGCTGATCATCACCTGTCACCATTGTTCACCATTTCCATCTTAGGATTTTAAATCAGAAGTGGCTGCAAGTTTTCTTATGTTAACTTGTTGCCCTGTCCACCCCTTTAGGGATATGGGTGTGATAGTATAGTATGCATCTTACTTACCTACCTACATTATAAATGCGAAAGTTTGTGAGGATGTTTGGATGTTTGTGCCTCAATCACGCCTAAACGGCTGAACGGATTTGAATTTAACTTGGAATAAACATAGTACATGTACTGGATTAACATATAGGCTATTTTTATCCGGATACAACTTGAGCGAAGCCGCGGGCGGCAGCTAGTACTATAAAAATTCTTTTTTGTGACTGACCTACGATAGTCAATACAGAACCGAAACCAATGGACCTAGACTTGAGGCTTGAAATTTGGAGGGTTCATACCTTATAGCCGTAAACATACACTAAGAAAGAATTTTTGAAATTCTAACCCTAAGGGGGTGAAATTGACTAATTAAAAACATTTTTATAAAAAAACATATTGCTTGATACTTAGCATGGAAAATCTTAAATACCTACATTTGGCAAAAGTCTATAAAATATTTTCAAAACTACCCCTGTTACGGGGTTGTTAAAGTTTTAAGGGAACTCTTTATTGCGTGGTTTGATTTGCTTGAACTTGACTTGGTTCTTTCAATTTGTATTGATAGAATCTAATAATACATAATAACTAATTAAGAGGTTTGCCTAAGAAGTGCAACGGGTGCCAAGGCTGTTCAACCAAGATCTCTAATCTATTCCACTAGTACGTACATACCCCCATTAATTTTAAAACCACACTTCTAGATATCCTACATTGAACAGAACTAAATTCATTGGCATTTATATTTTACACACACATAGTGTGTAAAACATACAAGTATTGGGCAACCAAAGGGTTGGATGATAAGCGAGTGCATGCAGCAGAGATGCAAATGTTGAGATGGATGTGTGGGGTAACAAGAATTGATAAGGTGAGGAATGAGTATCTAAGAGGGAGCCTGAAGGTACCAGTGACAAATAAGTTGAGGAGCAATAGGTTAGTGTGGTATAGACATGTCATGAGAAGGGAAGAATGTCATGTAACGAGAAGAATGTTAGATATGAATGTGAAAGGATATGTGGGTAGTGGTAGGCCAAAGAAGAGATGGATAGACTGAGTGAAAGATGACGTGAGTAACAAAGGAGTGAGCGTTGAGATGACTTCTGATGGGGAAATGGAAGAGGAATACCTATTATACCAACCCCACATAAAGTGGGATAAGGGCAGGGAAATGATGATAGTATAGGGAAAATCAATATAAAACACATGACATGTATAATTGAATGAATATATTTTATTGCATCTAAGAATATTGGATTATGGCCGCAGACAATGTGCTTAACTTAAAATCTAAGAGCTTGACTAGACACTTCAATATCAAATATTGTAACCATTAAAATAAGCCTCACAACACACAAGAATGTAATTCTAAATTATTAATTTATAAAATAGACAATTATAAAATATTAACTAAAGACTAGTAAATTGCTTTTGGATAAAATTTTCTTATAAGGAACATCATTGAACAATACTTTGTACCGAAATAAACTAATTTTCACAATGGTCCTTTGAAGGAAAACCAAAATGGCTGCAGTAAAATAGGAGTCACATGCATAATTTATATGTGAAGAAATATATGCCCTAGTAGCCAATAACATTCTATGAAATAATTCAATACTTGGTATACCCCAACAATAATGGATGAGGTTACGATCCATGGTCTAACTGGAGATCATTTCTGGTGCTAAGTAAGCATAAGAAGAATACTCTATTACAGTTACAGTTGAGATTCACATAATTTCGATGATTTAAAAGCTTAATCACATACTACTTCATAAAGTCATAAGTATACATAGAGTTATATAAAACATACATAGTGTAGTGCATAGCATAAAAGAATTAATTTGCAGAAGGACCTATCCCTTGCTTACTGCAATTTGCTTCACTCTCCTTGACTGTGAGATTCTTCTCTGCTGCGTTCCCTTTTTGTTCTTGCTCAATGGTCAAGGACGACGGCTGCAGGGCATCAGGTTTCCCAGAAAGGCATGTTTTGAGCATGTCCACAAAGCGATTCAAATGTACCGCATCTGCCTGGATAAATAGATCATGCTGGGGATCTTCAAATGATATGGTCATTTTACCCTCATTTATACATTTAGTAAACACTTTTGTCGGGTTGCTCTTTAGGCGGTATTTGGTGTATCTGGAACCCTTCAGTGAGCCTCGGATGACATTCGAAAAATGTAGTAAGAAATAATCATTATCAGTGAGAGTTTCCTTTCCCAAGGCGATAGTCGATTTCAAGTAGAAGTTACCGCTCTTTGCTCCAGGAGTTCTGTTCACTACTCGAACTTTGCACTCGAACCTCATTTTCTCCTTCATGGGTAACAGACACGGGGGTCAACCCAAGAGATTTATTCAAGTTTAATAAGAGACACTCGGATAGTAGGTATTTACTATGGCCGACAGGTAAACTTTTTTCAGTGAAGGCTTTAGAAAGCACGAGACTAATGAAAGGATATCGATTTTCACTCCAGATGAAACTCTACGTCCATCAGACACGGGTTTTTTTTATTTTGATCGACGATCGTACGACGATTTTTTTTATTCTTGATGCTAATTTTGATTGTTCGCTTTTTCTGCGCGTGACTGGTTAGGTACCCAGCTAGATAATACGCTGGCTTTAATGTACTTATAATCTAGCTAATATAATATTTACACCGGTGCCGGCTCTTCTCCTTTTCCCGATCAATACTTTACCACAGATTACTAAGCAAATGTCTACTCACTCATTCGTTTTCTGTTCCGAAGTGTTCCGAGGAATTTTGTCTATGATATGATATATAAGGGCCAGCGCACACAAGTTAAAGTTTACTTAGCTAGCTACTTAATTTATTGATCTGTGGTGGTTTACCAGTTTTTACCCAAGAAATTTATGGCTTAAATTTTAATTTTATCCTTATTCTTATTATCGTTTATTAAGTAGGTAGATTCAGTAGCTATGTGTATTTTTTTTGACGTAGGTAATTTTAATACTTTTTAAATGTCGCACGCCAACAACTGCTTACCACCTCATTGGTTGGCTGGTAGGAAATGCCTAGTTATTAAGCTCTGTTTTGTATACAGTTTTCTTTTATTGTGCAACAAAGTATTTGTAAATAAATACCTAAGTATAACAATTATCTAACCGAGCTAGAGCAATTTTCTCGTGATCTTGAAGGGGTCTGCATGTGAGATAAGTTAAGTTACATAAGTGGGCAAATAAACTGTAAATACTTTACTCGTATGTAAGTAGGTACCTACCTAGGTATTAAGGACATATTAAACTTCACGTAAGTAGGTACCTATCTAGGTCCCATACTTGTAGAATCATACCTACCTAAGTCCCTACCTAGTAAGTAGACCAACCTACCTACAAGCATACCTGCCTACGGTCAAGATTTATTTAGCATAGCTAGGTGTACTCAGGTGACCTACATATGTTTCAGTTACCTATAGAAGGTACTTATTCTACTTCATCACGTCATAATCTTCCTCAGCGTCTGTTCGGTACTTATGCCACATCCAATACTGAGGCAAACGATTCACAGGAATAGTTAGGTACGTCTAGCTACCGTTTGTCCTATCTTAGTAATGCGAAACTTTGTGAAGGTTTTGAGTGAGATGTTTGTGCCAGCGATTGTCAATCATACCGTTACGGCTGAACGAATTTGAACAAATTGAAATATAGGACCTACCCTACTAGTACCTACCTAAACACAAAGTCCTTTTTTATACGGAATATGAAAAAAGTTGCTTAGTTATTATTTTTATTTGTTTCAGGGAGCAGTACATTTTCAATGTTTTCGAAGTGATAGTAAGCACATTGGAAACGAAACTTCAGAGAATAGAAAATCTGGACAAAGCTGTAGAACATCTTATGAGAAGAGTAGAAGCCCTCGACTCGAGAGTGAACGACAATATTCACAAGACAGATGCTATCATATCTAAGCTTGGCAACTTGGACTTGAAGCTTTTCAGCCAAATAGGGCAAGATGCTGAAGAAAACACCACTAAGAGACAGATAGAAGTGAGCAACGCACAACTCCTAGACAGAAAACTGGAATCGCTAGATCAAAAAGTTTCCAACATTGACTCAACACTAGTTGGCCTGAAAACACAAATAGACAACAACTTTTTACCTGTCGACGATATTAACGCAGAGGCAAGTGAAAAGAAACCTATCAACCTTAATGTTATAGAAATAGCTAAAGGTCTAAACTCCGAAGTAGTCAATGAAATAACGAAAGAAGTAGACCAACTCAGAACGTCCGTGTCGACCGTTGATCGGAAACTGCAGTTTCATATCAACCTCGTGTCGGAGAATCTGGGCAAAGTGCTTTACATGATGGCGGACGTACATGCCGCTATCGTGGAACCGGAGGCCGCCTCCATCAACGTAAACAGCCTCTTCAAGAATCGCACTGCGACGAGCACGCAGGCGCCCATCCAGAAGAACAGCAAGATCGACAACCTCGTCAACAAGATCATCCCCATGATGAGCGTCTCCGAGAAGATGGACGAGGTGTGGGACGTCGTGGTCGGCACCAAGAGCTCCGTCGACGACCTAGTGCCCAAGTCAGATGAGCTGCTAACTCAGACGCAGAGGCAGGAGCGAGCCATCGGACAGATCCATAGCGACCTGAGACTAAAAACAAATCTGATTATAGAAAACTTGGACATGGTGGAGAAGAGATTGAAGAAGCAGGAGGATGACGTGGCGACTCTGGCGCAGCGGCCCGTGCCCCCCGAACTCCTCCTGGACCCCACCTTTGACAAGCTGGCGGAGTACGCGCCGAACAGGTACCGCGTGGACGAGCCCTCCACCGACCCCAGCACGAGCACCGCGCCTGCCGCCACCACGCCCGCCTCCTCCTTCATCAACAGGTGACATCTATCTATTTTATAACTGAGCTATAGCGATAGTATCTTTATATTAGGTGTGCGAATGCCTTGGCTTTGCGTGACTCTGCGAACGTAGCGTTGTATTGTGACTGTCTAGTGTGCAGTAGCACCCGTGGCGTGATGAATAATGGTTTGGTGGTCGACAGCCCGGGCAGTGGGAGCCAGGGCGGCGCTACAGTGACGGTGACGCCGGCCGGCGCGGCCAACACTAGCCCGCGTCCCGCCAGCAGGAAAGGAGGCATCATCTTCCCCAGCGTCAAGAACAAACCCATTATCGGCAATAATACTTTTGCTTCCGAGATCGTCGCCAATTATAAGGACGTGAAAGTGAGTCCATGTTAAGTACCTACATAAAATAATTTTATTTGCTAAACTGAACCGATCACACCTACGACAATAATAGCCTACAAGGTTTCAATCACGAACGGCAGGCAATGCATGAGCTGCGCCGTATCATCTTAATAAATTGAATTGAACAATGGTAGGTAGTTCAGTGCGGCAACAGTAGGTATTATATTTTCTTCTTCATAATGTTGAGTCATCAACCATCCTCCTGCCCTTATTCCACTCTATGTGGGGTCGGCACAGCATGTTCTCTTCTTCCATTCCCCTCTGTCAGCCGTCATCTCTGTATTCACTTCTTTCTTACCCATTTGATGATGATGATATTGAGTATGCTTTGACGCTATTCGATGAAAGATGACGAAACTATATATTACATTTTCGCTTAGCTAAGCGATATCATCGGGGACTATCGAACATTACAGAAAATCAAAGTATAACAATATTTCGATGCGGTAAGAACCTAGTGCTAAGTACTGGAAGGAACATCTATACAAACTCTGTACCAATACTTAAATACCTACCTACAATGTTAATCGAGCCTGTCCTGCCAGAAAGAGACGGCCGTGCGCAGGCGCACTAAAGTACTGTGTTTGAATAATTTCTCAGGTAGGTACTAAGTTATAGTTAAAGCTGAGCTAAATTGGGTTTAGTAATAGGAGCATGATGTCTTCATTAATATTGGAGCTCTACTATCGTATGTCAGCTAATAAACTAGAGCAATATTTTCGCAACCTACCTGGGTACCTATCTGAAATAAAATGATCGATTGGTTTTCGTAAGAGGCTGTCCCGATTCGCTAGGTAGTTCCTTATCTGTAAGTCCTGGTCCAAGGCCCAGGTCGGATGTTCAAAGATCTACCGCGAGGTTTCCGTGCAAGGAAAGTTACGTAGTCCGTTACGTAAATATAGTTTAGCTTACAGAGACAGTGCAGTGCGCTTTCCGCGCTTTATAAGCGCGTAAAAACCTTGCGTTCTCACATAGTGTCAATTACCTACCGATGATTACACCGTGTTTATTGTCTTAACGTACGAGAACCGGGCGGTTATGTCGAGCGGTGATGAAACTCGCATAACTCGTTTACCCTATGCGTAGGTATGCAAGTGTAAGTTAAGTACCTACAAAAAAATATTGCGTTCTAATAACAGCTTAACGTTATAAAGACAATTATGCGGGCTGACGGTCCAGTACCAGAAAAAATAGGTACAAGTAGGTGTTTTATGTCAAGTACCTACTTATCCAAGTTCTGACCTGATTAGGTTACGATGTAATGGGAAGCGTAATAAATAATCAGGAAACGATCGGTTCGTGACAGCGTAGCTATTAATGATAGATATTCACAATTACTTTCTTTCCCTTAGGGCCGAAGTTACCAGGCACTATTTATTATCTGTACTGTGGCCAAGGTATCAATTGAACAGGTATATTACCAACAGTTACCGACAGAGGCAGACCACTTATCTCAATAACAATACAACTAATAATCACCAGCCAGGCATTCAATTTTAGGATGATTTCACAAAAGGTAGTAAACCTACTCTGTTAGAGCGTTTCCCTGAGCGTATTCGTAACTCGTACTGGCTCTACATTAGTTGTTATGTTAGGTACCTCCTATCAATGGTCCATTAAAATAGCTGCGTCAGAACTTTCTATGTCAACATTGACAAACCGCGGTGCACGATCTGACTAGCCGCGGTTAGAGACATGCCTTGCGTAATCCCTGACTTTAGCATAAGAATAATTATTATCTTTTCGCGAACAATGAGCCTGCCACCATTAGGACACCAAATAGATCGTTTACCAACTCTCGCTATAGAAAAATTAATGATCTGTCGCGGTATAGTATCCGTCACAATTGGAGGTAAGACTTCGAGCAAAATCTTATGAAATGTCCGACAAGAAATAACAGTTTCATTTAGCCAGTCACACAAGAGCATTATTCTACTTACTTTTCCATTTTCAGAGACGTGTTTGTTATGTTTTTTTTTGTTGTGTAAGTAGATTATATGACAATATTCACTCCTTAGCTACAGGGAATGAAAGTGAATAATTGTGTAATACAATACAACCACCAATAAAGATTATGATGGGGCGGAAAACATTATAGGTACTTACTTACCTAACAATAAACAACAGCTTATCATTCTGACAGCGTCCGCGTCGCCAATATAAGCGAATAAGTAGGACCACTGTTGCGTGTGCAACAAACCAATCCTTTGAACCTAGCGAATACTTTTATTGTACCCACATAATTGACTGCTTTGCGAAAGTTACTTTCTGCCAGTTGTGCTTAAATATTCCGTCAGGAGCCAGCAGTGCCCGATAAATACTCTTCAAAAGAAAATCATCTGAATTTTTCGGAATTTGGGCTGTGTTATTTTTATTTAATAGGTACCCATCTGGTGAATTGTATTGCGTCGTGTTATTGCGACCACTTAACACCTTAAACCACTTACCGACACGAAGTATCAATTTGAGATAAAAGTGAGGAAAGATTAGCCACTTGACAAATCTAGAGAATATTGCGAATAACTTTTTCAACTAATGTGGAGGAGCTACTCGCAGTAAATGATGTCCCTAACTTGCAACAAATCAAGCTTTATTATAATCTATTCTCATAGCTTTTTTAAAATGCTGATCTACACTTGGTTTTCATAATTAACATTTCGTGAAATTTAGACTTGTGTTGTGTAGTCCAAAAAAAAGCCCAAGTACCTAGGTAATTGTAAGTAGTTTAAGCTGTTAATTAATGAATCTAAAATCTAACTTGCAAAGTCTGACCAAATGATACATCGCCCTACTTATAAAAATTCAAGTTCTTGCCTTATTGATGTGTTATGTGAAAGAAGCTAACACTGACTATGTTTCCAGGGGTTTTCGTGTGTAGATCTGTTAAATGCCGGCATGCGCGAGTCAGGAGTGTATTATCTGCAGATCCGAGGGACCACCTACTGGTTCCTAAAGGTGTACTGCGAACAGAACATAGCTGAAGGCGGATGGACGGTAAGAACTTTAAACTTTCTAATGCTGAAAGCATAATTATCAAAGTAGACAGCGGCAAGGGGGTTTGGGAGAGATTGCTATATTATGTTTGTAGTGTTCAAGTTCCATTATAAGTTACCTACGTCACTAAATTCGGGTTTGTAATTTCGGAAATAGACTTACAATTTTGATTGTATAGACAACTGGACCTTCTGCGACTGGATTTAATTTATACTTGATATTGATATGCTAAATCTTGATGGTCTACAAAGTTGAATTTAAAACCTAAAAGTTTGTTGAACCAAGTTATTCTTAGTTTGCAAATACACTTTGTACCTATTCCGCAGATAAGTACTCAAGTAGACAAGTCGAAGGTAGTAATTTTAGACAAGAAACCGGTTAGTTGAAGGGCATTTGATACAGACTCATAGCACACATAGGAACGAAATGTAACCATCGACGTCATAAAGTCCTTAAAATATATCTCTGTTATTATGTCAATAGGTCATTATGGACATTGGGTATCTAGGGTTTAATGTACCTATGTACAGACCAGATGTTTTAGAGGACAAAACTTCTTATTCCATCAATTATGAATCCACTCAGGATTACGGTGATGGACCGTCATGTATCGGATGCGAAAGATTCGAGGACAGAACCTGTTCACTACAAGTTCATTCATCATCGACCATAGAGATCATTAGATATCACATAAATCTGAAAGTATGGGAGATGTTTGAGGTTCAATCACGTTTGCCGTAATACTCAACCGATAGTGAGATTGGGATCATACATAGTACGGGACTGCTTTTTATCCGGGCAGAATGTTATAATCATAAAATCTTGTGTAAAACCAGGTGATCCACCGTCGAGATGACTACGGAGTGCCTGCTGAGAATTTTAACCGGGACTGGGGAGACTACAAGAATGGATTTGGAGACCCCAGCAAGGAGTTCTGGCTCGGAAACGAAAACATATACATGCTGACCAACAACGACGATTATATGCTTAGAGTAGAACTTGAGGACTTCGATGGAAACAAAAGGTAACTGGAGCAGTACCTAAGCGAAAACAGAAACTAAAAAAAAATTCAACAAAAAATCGAGATCTAGGAAATTCTTTCCGATGGAATCGTCACTCTATCTTCTCCTAAGACCTAGAGGGAGTAATCTTGCAAATGCAAGATCTTTTTTTTTTTTTTAATTCTCTTTAAAAGCATATCTTGAATAAAGTGATGACGATCCCAATGATTGGTGATTTATTAAGGAAGTTTATTAACTTACCAATCTTAGAACCAAAAAAATCGATATGTAGGAAAACTGTTTCCAGAGGAATTGACTCCTATTCCCCTTAGGTCCTAGGAGTCTATGGCGTGATCCACTCCTAGGTCCGAGAGAGAATAGGAGGCTTGCAATCACGTTCAGATAACCAGTGATCTGTGAAGACCTTTTTATAGGATAACTGGTTAGTTCAAAAGAACAAGAGCTTTATATTCATGTTTGCAGATTCGCGCAGTATTCGCACTTCAAGATTTACTCAGAAGCGGAATACTACAAACTGGAGATTGACGGGTACGAGGGTAATGCTGGAGACTCCCTCAACGACCCTTGGTACGGCTCCAACAACAGCCCCTTCTCCACGTATAACAGGTACTCAACATTTTTGTACTAAACTAGAGGAACCTACAAAAAGCCGAAGTAGCTTGAACCCGCGGGGTGTAAGTTCGGCAATTCTTGTTTAGTTCATCGCCAGACTTGAAAAGGAAGTCTATAAAGACTAATAATGAAGTTTGAATTGTGTAAATAAACTTACAGGTTTAAGTTCCGTATCTTCCGACACGCCTCTAGATTTAGACAATAGAACAGTAACAACCTCTTGTTCTTTTCCAAATCATCCCTATTTCGTCTTGCAGAGCTGTATCTGATCCACAATAACTTCTAGCTTGAGACCTGAAAAGAAATTAAAGATAAAATCTGATCCAGTAAAAAAAAAACAAATATAGATATGAATGTAGATCTCACCTTGTTGAGGTACTGCCTCTACCATAGGATCATTGTGATAGGATATACAAAGTAGACATTAAAACGCGTACTTCATCTAATACATTTATTTCTTTACTGATTATGGTTACAGAGACAACGACAGATCCTCTCTGAACTGCGCATCGATGCTGAAGGGTGGCTGGTGGTGGAAGTCATGTGGGCGAGGACTCAACGGATTGTACCTACACGATCCACAAGACCTCACCGCGAGGCAAGGTGAGATAGAGAGAGAGAAAGATAAGCGGTTAAGGAGAGGAACAAATATTTGCAAAGCATTTGTCCTAGCAATGTCTTAACACCCGGTCCGCCACGACACTAGTCGTAGATCTAGCAGAGTACCTCTCCAGATTTTGTATTACAGCATGTCATTTTACGGCCCACGCATACATAATATTGCGAGTATTTCGTTATCTACTTTTTCAACAATTTTATTGCTCAATACAAATGTACTGAATTGACCTACGTGACAAACGTAATCTGATAATCACACATGCCTGATTATCATACAAGATATTCACAGCAGCAGATTTTTAAATAATAACACCAGCGCCCCCGACCGTATACCTACGTTCAAAGAGGATTCACAAAGAACGTGATTACATGTTACTTCTTAAAACTAATCCGCGTTGAGAGGTACCTCTCGCAACCAGTTGCGATACTGCCCGATGTACGACAAGCACTGACAAGTCATAGGCCATCTCTTTCTTGGTTACGTTACAATTCGAGTAGGTAAGTTACTATAATAGTATGTACGTAAGAATCGGATTACATAGATTCCGATTACATGCGCACCTATGTCGATATCTGACACTCAGACCAAATAAAAGAAAAGACGGCGCGCCGCGAACAACAAAAGTGAAGCCACCTTTTTATCTATGTGTGTCGGTTTTGAGGTTTTGTGTTCCAAGTAACATAAAATTTATAGTATAATAATTAAGAAACGATGTTGACTGTGCGCTCATTCTTCGTCATCATAAGCCAGATTGATTTGAACGTCAGGTATTCCAGCGGCAACGTGTCAAGAATCTTGTAAATCAATAGAATATCTGGCAGGTCCTTTTCCAGGCCCAGAGCCCTATGTAATTCATGCCATAAATTCTTGAGCTTCGAAATATGACTTGCCATATCATGCGTAGCATCTCTCTTGTATGAAAAGAAAGTCTGGCACATCTCATAGCTTCAGTACACCTTTCGATTAGTCTGTGTAGCTCATCCTTCATGTCCTTTGAGTAATTAAAACGCATCATTTTCTCAAGTATGTCATCTGGTAGGTTTGACATTAACAGGACGGAAATTATGCTGTCCAACTTATCATATTCTCGTACTTCTTTCTCGTACCTCGTCTTGTCTTCAGGTTTGGCATCAGGCAGTAATGTTGGCCTCGGTTTCTTTCCTTCCAATCCAACACATCTCTTGCCCCTGGTAACCCCTTATATATATTATTTAAGAGCTAGCTCTTGTCGGTGTAATCATGAAGCTTCCTCTATTTTTCTCTCTCTAATGCGGTTTCTTATACCTACTTCTTTATAGGTACGACATGACAGCGACTTTCTCCTTTATCTGGCTGATATAACTAATTCTTGGTTTTCCTCTTCCTCGCTTTCCTTCTACCTTTCCTTCTATGATCGTCTTTATGAAGCTGTCATGTCGTATAAGATGTCCAAACATTTTCCCTCTTCTATTTTGTATTGTTCTTATTATGGTCCTTTCCTCTTCTACTCAGTGTGCAGAACTTGTGCATATACTTACAAAATATATTTAAACACACAGCTAAATGACTACATCAATTTGGCATTACTATAAACAATACCTACTGCGAATAACTAATGGAACACAATAGCTATTGAGTGACATCAAGACAATATAAATAAGTATTTGTTGACATTTCACACAGCGCCATCTAGCCCCAAACTAAGCAAAGCTTGTACTATGGGAACCAGATGGCTGATACAATACTTATATACTCTTTTTTTTTTGTAAATACATACTTATAATACTACAACACCCAGACCCGGAAGAAATATGGTATTTATATATGTATACCGAGATAAATATGATATAAACTAATCTCTACGGTTAAGGGCCCGAAACCGAACATAATCACTGTGGTACCTACGACACATTTCAAAATTTTCCGTTTATAGCCCGTGATATAAGAGAGGTTTCTGCGTTGACGCCTAATTGTTAAATTGTCACATACAATGATAAATTAGGTAGGCTATGTAACCTTTATTTCAAAATAATATGTATATATAATACTTAAACATCATTTTAGTGGTTCGGTGTTAACACGAGACATTTCGATAGCTAATAGCCAACTGTTCAGTAAGTAGGTAGCGAAATTACTCATCGGCACTTTATCGTAGTAGTAACTATACTTTGACTAGGCCCTCTTGCCCTCAAAGATTCTTACGATTCACAAATACAATCAGTCATAAAAAAATTAAAAAGAAGCTCAAAATACAACCAACAAATAACCTAACACCTCGTTTCCATAGCTCATACTAATTTTATGGCGCTGATTGTACTAAAATAATCTCACTCTTACACAGCTTAAATATAAAGTGACCCTCAGCGCACCAATGCCTCCAGAAATTCACTTTATCACGTTCAAAACGCAAAAAGTTGATACCTACTGCTAGCTAAATCTACCAGAAATGCAAATCACTCTTACATTATATTAAGTACCTAGGTAACTACTACTTAAAATGGATAGTGTTAAAGTCTATCATAATTATTACTGTGGTAAAAATACTTGGAACGAAATTATACATTGTTTCAGGTATCGTGTGGTTCCGCTGGCGAGGGTGGGACTACACGTTGAAGAGAGCAACTATGATGATCAAGCCGAAAGGTCTACAAGCCAACACGTGAAATGTCGCTAAAGAGTCTTACTGATTATCTTATTCAGCCTCTGTTCACTCATTACTTGGATTCAAAACTAGCTATGCACAGTACAAATACCTAATAGTATTACGAGAACTTGATATTTAATGTATCGTTTTATCCACACAAAGTGCTAAAGAACCTGTGATAAACAATTGTTAGAATCCATTTAATGACATAGAACATTGCAGGCAGTTATTCGCTCAAATGATGTACGAACCTATTTCTGTAAATATATTTTCCCTTCATGAATCATTTCACAAAGTTCACCTTCATCACTGTTTTGTTCCTGTGCCCTTTTTGTAAATAACAGAGAACTAGGCTATGTATTATGAAGTGCCACATCATACCCCAAAATTCATTAATTTATTGCTCATTATACCTTGAATTAAAATAAAACTTTCGTTAATTAGGTTTATAATTTAGACGTAAGAAAAACTGTACTAAATAATAAGATGTAAATAATTATTATAATAACGCGGAAGAGACTCAAACAAAATGACAATGTAATTGCAACAAACTGTGGCTCGCTAAACTATTTCTGGGAATCTTTTTACATTTTTTTGTTATGTTTAGAACTGCACATTAATATAAATGCACGGCTTCCTTTTAGATTCATCAACAAAAAGTAAAAGTATGTACCTGATTGATAAGCTGCGACATTTCTTGTGTAGGAAATGTAGTTATTTTTATGAATAATGAAATGTTACATTAATGCATGATTATGTAATTTTCTGTCATTGAAAACAACACAGATAAAACTTGCTTCAAGTTTGTAAATAATGCATTATCAAGCTATATCCAAGATGAATTAAGCATTGTACACAATTCTAGATTTAATTTTTTTTCTGAATACTTGCTTGATATTGTGTGTATTTGCCCAACATATTTGTCTACACCACGAATACCTATAAAAAAAGAAATAATATACATAATTATCTCAATAGTTTCATTTACCGGGGTTAAATTTATACTAAGAATATCAAATCAACTACCTTCATGAAATGTTTAAATTCTTATGTTTCTCAACAGATCGAGAAACAGTTCCGAGCTATTGTGGTGTTTCGTTAACCATGATGGCGGCTAACAATTAAGATTTAACAAAGAAACAATGTTGATAAAGGCATTTTTTTATGTAGACTATGAAAGAGCGTGATAATGCCTGCAATTTATTCCGAATCCAGGCTAGTTCACCGCAGTTATAAGGCCAACGCGGACTCCTGTTAGTCCCGTTCCTCCTCATTCACTTGACCATTCTGCACAGGCCCATTCTCCAATCGGTCTTCATTGATCAGATTAGGCTCCAGTATATTCTGCATTAACAAGTTTCGCTCAGGTCTATCCTCGTCAAATATGTTAGGTTGCATAACACCCTGATCTCCATCCTCGTCTTCAAATAGATTAGGTTCAAGTACATTCAGTTCGATGGCGTCATTTCCAGGCCGCTCCTCGTCATAAATGTTCGGTTCTTCAGATTCGTTGCTGTCGTCATCAAATAGGTTCGGTCCGAGGATATTTTCTGCGGGTAGGTCGAGCAAGTAAGGCGGTCTGTTTTGCAGGTTGATTTCCGGTGGATTGTCCGGTTCGGGCCTGTTTTGGTCGGGCTCGTTTTGTTCCTCTTCAACTTCCGGTTGGCCCTCGGGTGCAGTGTTATGGTTCGGGCAATCGATCACAAGGTCCCCTGGAGACGGCGGCTCCGGCTCGTCGGCATCGTTCAAGGCTTCATCGTCCAAGTTCTCAAGAAAGTTTTCTTGAAAATCTGGTATATCAAATATATTGCTGTTGAGCATCTGCGGCGGCAGGATCACATCCAAGCTGTCCTGCGAGAGGTTCACTTGTGCAAAATTTTCAGGGGACAGCGCCTCGACCTCAACGTCCTCCGTTTCGTCGTCGGGCGAGTTCTCTCTCGCTAAGGTGTCCACCGCGTCAGCGTCCGGCGGCTGCACGGTGCTGTCCTGGTCGCGGTAGACGGAGTCGAGGTCCGCCAGCGTGTAGCCGATGTCGCCACCCGGCGACAACAGGCGCGAGGGGCTCGACAGCGAGGCGCGCGAAGCCTCCGAGAGGCCCCTCACCCCCCGCGCCACCACCGCCGCACTGCCGCGATGGTACCGAGGTCCACGCTTCACGTATCGGGGGGCGGACACCGGCTTCGGAGCGGGGGTCGAGATCTCGCGGTGCGGAGCGGGGCGGGACGAGACGGCCGTCAGACCACGCCGTCGCCCCCCGCGTCTCGCCGGTCGGCCGAGCTTTGGCATGTGATCCGGCCGCGGTGGCGGCGTCGCTTTCAACACCACCGCCTTGTAGGAGGTGGACGACACCGTCTTCGCCAGCCGCGGCATGCCGTAGCGTAGGTTCGAGGCCGAGAAGTTGAACCGCAGCAGAGACTTCGGGTTGTAGGGAAGCGCGGGCGGTAAGGCCTTTTCGGGGGGCGCGTGGCGTGCGACGCTCTTGGCTAGCGAGCGCAGGAGGGCGCGCGCCGGCGCGTTCGACGGTAGGGAGTGTTGCGCCATGAACTCCTCCAAGGTCTCAGCGCTCTTCTTACTTTTAGATTTAGACTTAGACTTACATTTAGAGGGAGTGGGGAAGGATGCGGGGGCAGGGGCTAGCGGGGCGCTCGCGCCCGGCTTAGGGACGCTGCGGGGGCGCGGCGGTGCCGCGGAATCCCCCGCAGGGAGTTCGTGTTATGTCTTCAAGCGCTTGTGGCCGCGCTTCTTGATGCCACGGCGCGCGGAGTTTATTAAGGCAGATAACTTTTTGTTTTCCGCGAGAATTTGGAGGAGGGCCATGATGAACGGGACGTAGTTGTGGCGTCGGCGAGCCATTTCCTGTTCATATTTCTGTATCTTGAGTTCTTCGTAGTCAAGGAGGGCTCTGAGGCGCGCCAACTCTGCGTCGGCGGAGGCGGGCAAGGCGCCCAGCTGGCCTGTCGAGCCCGCCACTTTTTCCATCTGCCGCGTCAGCACCATGCGCCGATCAGACACCAGCGCCATCAGGTTGAAGTGGATCTCTCCCTCCGTGTACCTGCAATACCGACTTCATTAGTGGGGCCATCCACGAAAATTGCCGTTTTGTCAAATTGTACGCGATACAAGCTAGTAAATTAAAAACAGAGAACCACAAATCAATCAGACCTGTGAAAGTTGGAAATATCCTTTTCTGAAGTAGGAAATGAGCTGATGATCTTCAAACCTCTCAAATGACCTTCATAAACTAATATGGCTAAGAACCATCTCAATCACATTAGCTCAAACAGAAAAAACCGCGTCAAAATCGGTTCATTCGTTTGTGAGCTACGATGCCACAGACAGACACACAGATACCCACTACATTCTTCTAGCACCCCGCTTTTTCGTCGTGGGTTAAAAATAAATGACGACGCTGTCATTTTTTCACACCATTGCATTTTTGGGTGAGTGCAGATGTTTAGACACCTTCACGAGGCTCATATCCACTCATATGTTGTTATAGCAACAATAGAAATACACATTCTGTTAAAATTTTCTACTATCTACCTATAACGGTTCATGAGATACCTGATCGACAGCCCTCTGATAGATGGACAGACAACAGAGGCTTAGTAATTGGGTCCCGTTGGCACCCTTCGAGTATGGACCCTAAAAAGGGTAGGTTATATAATACTGACTTGTTGATCCTAGCCCGGATGATGGGTCGGACCACATGTAGCCAGTCCGCACCAGGCTCTACGGGTCCATGATCTATAGGCCCGGCCCGCAGTCCGTCCAACTCATATAGACGACCATCTATTGGCATGTAGCCTATGAAGTGGTACACTTCATCATCCTGCAACAAATAACCTAATTAAAACGCCGATAGGTGAACGTACATTAGTAAGAAAGGACAGAAATGATAACAGAGGGGAGTGAAAGAAAATACATGTTGTACCGACCCAACATAGATATGTAAGGGTTACACTAACTATTATTTACTATCTAGATGTTCCAGGATGTTCTTGAACGTTCCAGTCTATTCCCGAACATTCCAGAATGTTCCAGGATGTTCTGGAATGTTGTGGAATGCTTTCGAATACTCTCAAATAATTGGGACAGTTCTAGAAATTTCTAGAGGTTGAAATTTCCAGCTCCTTTTTTGTGGAGTTGGCAAAAAATGAAGAGAATCAGCTAGACCAAAATAGTATCTAACATTGAAGTTTTATATAGAGTTAAAGAGGAAAGATCTCTATTACAAGTTGTTAAGAACAGAAGAGAAAGGTTGATCGGCCATCTTATATGACAAGACTGTTTCATTAAGAACATCATAGAAGGGACTAGTATCAGTAGCTAGTAATTTATAAGTCCGTAGATACCTTCCCAGCTGCCTGCTTGTCCATTTCAAAGAGGTAAGTGTTTCCCATAGAGTTGTGCGCAGCGCGAATTACTTGTGAGTTGCTGATAGCATTCCCACAAGTTTGTGGATCGAACAACCTGTGTAAAACACATAAATTATCATTATTAAAACATACATATCATAATATCCTGTACCACTAATACTTCTCTGCTGGACTGGGAGTAACAAAAAAAAACATAGAATGCGTCCAGCTGCTTCTCTCCCCGAGCATGTCGTAAAAGTCGACTGAGGGATAGCATCCTCTCCAACATGATGAACCATCTATAAGGGCGATGGGCTGATCACCTACCACCATGGTTCACCATATCCTGGGACTTTGAATCAAGAGTGGCTGCAAGTTTTCTTACGATTACTTGTGGCTCTGCCCATCCCGTTAGGGATACGGGCGTGATAATATGTATGTATGAATGTATTCCACTAAGTGGGTTTGGCACAACATGTTTCAGTATTCAGTATATTTATTCACATCCCTCTTCAATCATCATTTTTCTCTTCCATCTTCTCATACATACATACATATTATCACGCCCATATCCCTAATTGGGTAGGCAGAGCCACAAGTAAACATAAGAAAACTTGCAGCCACTTCTAATTTAAAATCCTAAGATGGAAATGGTGAACAATGGTGACAGGTGATCAGCCCATTGCTCATATAGGTGGTCCATAATCCATCCATTTTCTCTTATCACTTGTTATCTCAGCACTCACTCCTTTCACACGCATGTCCTTTTCACACATTCCATCCATCTTATCTTTAGCCTCCCTTTAGCAGTGTATCTTTCCACATTCATATTCATCACTCGCCTTGTGACACCAAACCAAGATACACAATTAACCTTGGAAACAAACAAGCTATGAACCTACAAAGAAACTATTATAGTAACATTATATAAGGGATGGTCATCTGTTGGCGTGGCGGGCGAATGCTCAGCTGAGACGCAAGAAGCGCGGGTTCAATACCCGCTGCGGGAAAAATGTTTGCATGTATTGCAGATATTTCGAGTCTGGATGTTCTCACTCTAATTAATGTTAGGGGAGCAAAGTTCTGCACTAGCATGCCACTCTGGGTGGATTGTGCATTATCCCCCTGCTAACTCAACTCCTTAAAGTACCGGAGAAGGACTTTGGGATGCTGGCAGAAGAGTTGTAATATAATGATATTACAGAAAGAACAGTTTATTATTTATAATTATAATAAACAATAAAAAAATCTTGAATTAAACTTGACATTGTTCTCATGAAAGATTAAGCCCCTACCAAATCAAAATCCTAGATATGTTAATGGAACTATGTGACTGTTGGTTAGGAGTTTACCTGCTAAACTCCTTCAGCTTAGTGAGTTCCATTCCGAGATCGAGGTCCGGATGGTCGCAGTTCAGCAGCAGACTGATGATAGCTTGCGTTGCACACGCATTGTTTATAGTCTGACAAAATAAATCAATTGGTTAATTTTTTGTGCACTTTTCTTAAATACATACACATAATATAATATATATATCATATATGCGCGTATACCTAATGGCGTGGGCAGAGCCACAAGTAATCATAAGAAAACTTGCAGCCACTTCTGATTGAAAGTCCCAAGGTGGATATGATGAACCACGGTGACAGGTGATCGGCCCATCGCCCGTACAGATGGTCCATTATGTTGGAGAGCAACTTTTGCAAATATTTTTTCCAGGTCTGGGTGTTGTAATATTATGTATGTATTTAATGTTTGCAGTTTTATGTTTCATTTTTCATTTTATTATATAATATCCATTCAAAACGACTATACAGACAGACAATATTATTAGACATATAGCGTTAAATCGCAGAGTGGAAAAAGGGAGGCCTTTGACCTGCAGTGTCAAATTAATGTTTTTTTGTCAATAATAAAGTATGTATTTATAAAAAAAGTATAAAATTATATCAGTCATCTAGTTCCCATAGTACAAGCTTTGATTGGTATGGGACTAGGTGGTTTTGTGTAAAATGTCCACAAATATTTATTTTATTAATACAAAATGACAAAATTATCTGTGCTCTAAAGACTCTCCAAGCAGATTAATTACCTGTTGTGCAAAGTATATATTCTCCAAGTCTTCACTCGCCGTGATGACGGGGCCTGAAGGCAGCTCTTGGTCTTTGTATTTGAAAAGGAATATCAATCCATGCACCGGTCTGAAATTTTGAACATTCTAGAATAGTTAAAATGATCACATTTTAATAATGTTTCACACTAAAGCTAAATATATACAGCAGCGAGATGGGCAGATGATATAGTCATGATCGTGGGCTGTAATTGGATAAGCTAGCACAAGACCAAGTTGGATGGTACACAAGCGAAGAGGGCCTACAATGGCAAGGACAGGCTTATAATGATG
Organism: Scotopteryx bipunctaria; assembly: GCA_949320045.1. Classification (NCBI taxonomy): domain Eukaryota; kingdom Metazoa; phylum Arthropoda; class Insecta; order Lepidoptera; family Geometridae; genus Scotopteryx; species Scotopteryx bipunctaria. The sequence continues at coordinate 4,258,190 of OX439440.1, forward strand.
AAGATGGATGCCAATCATGCAAATGACAATTATTTTTTCATAAAAACTGTTGGCTGGCGTATTAGTTATGAAACAAACCTCAGATTCTCGAATATTTCTTCTTCCACTGTCCATAATTCTTCAACCTGAACACCGCTTGCACCTGGAAATTATAATTGTTTGACACACAGAGCAGTAAAAAATCATCATTTTCCTGCCCCTATCCCACTAGGTGGGGTCGGCACAACATGTTTTCCTCTTCCATCTTCTCCTATCACTCGTCATCTCAGTACTCACTCCTTTCACACGCATGTCCTCTTTCACACAATCCATCCATCTTTTCTTAGGCCTTCCTCTGCCCGTGTATCCATCCACATTCATATTCAGCACTTTCCTTGTAACATGACTTTCTTCCCTCCGCATAACATGCCCATACCACGCTAACCTATTACTCATCATCCTCTCTGTCACTGGCACTTCTTTCAAACTCCCTCTGATGTACTCATTCCATATCTGATCCATTCTGGCCTCTCCACACATCCATCTCAACATTCGCATCTTTGTAGCATGCACTCTTCTTTCATCCACCACTTTTGTTGCCCAACACTCAGATCCATACAGTACGACAGGTCTTATGATTGTTTTGTATATTTTCTCTTTAAGCTTAAGGGGCATCCGCTGATCACAAACTGTGCCCGAGACCTGTCGCCATTTCAACCATCCTGCATTCATACTATTTTTAATGTCCCGGTCGATGTCACCATCATTTTGGATAACAGAGCAGTAAAACATAGCTAGTTAAAATAAAATCTGTAAGATAGGTAGCAGCATATCTAAATTATAAATATATACTACTTTCCGCTATCTGCTTCACTCGCGGGAACCATTACACCGTGATTCAAGCACTAACATACAAATTCCTTAAAAAACTTCGGATTTAGAATACTAATAGAATTAATGGAGATCCATGATCTCTGCCTACCCCTATGGGAAACAGGTGTAATTCTATGTATTATGTATGTAAAATTAACAAAATATAAAAGTCTTACCAAATGCAAGAATCAGTTGAGTGAACACTCCAGGATCACTCTCGATCAAGCACCAGTCCCCGCTGGACTCCATGGCCTAGAAATAAAACAAAAGAAAATCAATAAGAAACAAAAGAAAGTGTTCCATGGCAGGAAACCAAAGGAGGCCTTTGCCCTGCAGTGGGACAAAAACGGCTGAATAATAATAATGCAAGATACCAATCAATAGCGTTGAGGTTAGTAAGTACATAGAATTAAAATCTCCAGTATTGTACAAATAGGCACTTAGTTTATGGGCGCGCCTTGAATGTGTGTAATTGCACAAATTCTATAGTAGTTATCACAGATCTGTAACTTACCGTACATTTGCCTTAAGACTTCTTTGTTCTTGTCTTGTTTGCAGTTACTCAGCAGTTTCCACAAAATACGTAGGTAGAAACAGACTGAAGCTTGTTGAAATAATCGATATCTATCAGTGTTGCCAGATATATCGATATTTTTAAATCCGATACTTCGATATATCGATACAAGATAATATCAAAAATGATATTTTTTTTAATTGAATTTATTGGCAGAATATTTAACCAAAGCCGGAAACGATAGGTACGAACGGAAAAAAACACTGTATTGTCTATGACTAGCATGTTTTGTTTGTGTCTTTTGTTCTGAGGAGGTTCTGAGGTTTGTGTAGCGACTTACGTGTACGTGTGTGTACGCGACGGCCATCATGCGTCACTCTCGCTCATGCACAAGCGCACGACTCACTCACTCGCACTCGTGCTTTTGCGTTGTGGAGTCGTGACTTGTGGTACTTAAATAATATCCTCAATCTGCATTGTTTACTTTTTCTAATATTGTATAAAAATACAAAAAAAATACCTATTATGCAAAAATCACAAAACATTAGGTTATCATAGTGTTGTTCCACTGTACCTACCTGATCGACTACTTATCGATAGATTTACGAAGGTACCACTGTAATACTTGCATAAGTACTTTTTACTACCTAGGTACTCACATCATATCCTAATTCCTAATATTAAAAATTTAGATGCCATCTTTGTTACCGATAGACCGATAGAAGGCTCAGCCAATTTAAATGAAATTTTTGGAAAAGTTATTAATTGTGACATAATTTAGTGTTTTGCTAGCAATACAACTAAATCGTGTTGATTTACCACTACAGAACAAGTCAAATTCTGTGATTGTAAGTTTTCAATATCTAGCTAGATTGAAAACTAGTAAATATATTTTTGCCTAATACAATGCTAGGATTAGCATTGTATTATATAACATTATGAATGCGAAAGTTTGTATGTATGGATGTTTGTTCTCTACGTCCAGCGGTTTAGACTGTGCGTTGTCTGTCAGTCAGTCAGTCAGTCAGTCAGCCAGGACAAAGATTCTTTTATTATAAGAAGATTTGAATTTGAAAAAAAAACATATACGCGGATATATCCGCTTTGGTCACGCAGGGTCACGCAATAATCACTTCGTTTGCTTTGGTACCTAAGCTTTTAATTGTTCGGCTCGGCTCGCGGCGTCGGCAGTGCATAGATATAGGTACCTACCTACATTGTCATCACAATCACACATACAGTTCAGTCTAGGGATGTCTAAAGTGAAAAATAATATCGATACACCTATCGATGTATTGATCTATACTAATATTATAAAGCTGCAGAGTTTGTTTGTTTGTTTGTTTGAACGCGCTAATCTCTGGAACTACTGGTCCGATTTGAATGATTCTTTCAGTGTTGGGTAGTCCATTTATCGAGGAAGGCTATAGGCTATGTTTTTTTTTTTCAAAATTAGGGATCCGTAGTAAAATTGCTATTTTGTAACACAAGGTGTAAAATCGAAAACCTATTTTTGCGTGCGCTGCAAAAACCATTGACAATAGAACAAAATGATGTACTACGGGTTTGTAGATCCCATTAAGACCTACAAAAAAGTCCGCGAGAATATATATCTAGCTATCATGGTTTAATCACAATAACCGATTTTGTGTTCAAAATAATTATTAAATCGTCTGAAGAAAAAAAAACTACGTTAAATATGTATCGTAATATAAATCTTTATCGAAATTAAGCATTATGTTATCAAGAGTATTTATGTAGAAGTAAAATACTTTTTGTTTCATCTCAATCGGATATTTCGTTTAAAAGTTATCACGTGTGTAACATGTTAAGAGTTGGTACCTATTAATGAGTTATGGGCCATAGTCCATTTATTGAGGGAGGCTATAATACCTATAGGCAATATTTTATCTCGGTATTTCCACGGAAACCAGAAAAACGCGGGTGAAACCGCGGAGCACAGCTAGTATTTATTAAAATATCAATCATCATCTTCCTGCCCTTATCCCACTCTATGTGGGGTCAGCACAGCATGAACCTTGGATCATGCTGTAAGATTTATTAAAATATCAATATCGAGGAAAAAATATCGATATTATATCGGTCATACTTTTAAAATTCTTAGTTTTTTTTATGTATTTAGATCAGTCTGGCTCAATATAACAGGCAGAAAATTCTTATCTAACAAGATTCTATAGTGGTATTTTGTATAAAATTTACCCCATACACATCAAAATGGAACCTCGGAACAACCGAGGCCACACCTCACCGATGTCAATGAACGATAGTATCAGTCATTCTTCTATTATCTATGGGCTGAACGTAGTGTTTATTTCCTCTGTGAGAGACTCAGCTCGACCAGGCTGGACCCTCAGAAGCTCGACCTCTGAACAATACTTCAGACAGAATACGTTCAGAATACTTCCAAGACGTAGACAGAGAAAAATTCTCTGTCTACGTTCCAAGAGCTCGACACAGACCACAGATTATCTAACCAGATGAGTGTGTTGAGTGAATGTGAAGAGTGAATGTTTTTTTGACATTCATACCGATTTTGACAGTTATGTCAAAAGTTTCCAACGCTTTCTCTTCAGATGACGCTAGTTTCCATACATCAATCAGTCCTTCCTATAGTAGGTACTTATCATCGAATAATTTAGTACTGGGTTATGTACCTATCTAAGTACTTAAATTCTATACTACTAAGTACTGACTGCAGTGCGGAGCGGAGTGCAGGTATAAAGTACTCTGTGTGCAGAATATCATCCAAAGTTCGACAAGTAGGTGTACTGGATAAAATATTTTACTTTTTATTGGGGAATCGTCTTACAGATATAAAGGAATCATTACCATCTAAATTATATCCCAGATGCCTTGGTGGTTTTGTAACGCCGACTCTTATGAATGATCATCTCTGGTTTTGAATAGAATATTTTTAAATCTTACTGTAGCTCACTAATTGTAGCTCACTTAATAGTCCGATATTACGCCAGGTGCACGCTTCGAAGTCCTTATACGGCTGTGCTGAAAGCATTGGTAGGTCTAAATTCCATATTTACCTACTACCATTTTCTACTTCTAGGATGTAGGTATTAGTTTCAGAGAATGTTTACAGACTTTCTGAAAAACGCCTTAAAAAGAGGTTTAAACAATGCATTTCGGACGTTTTAAGTGTCTTATTTTGGTTTTTTGTCTTCATATCCAACCATCCTCAATTCATAACCAAACCGACATTTGAAGCACACAGCTGACATAGATGAGTCACCACTATGTGGGATCAGCACCACATGTTCTCTTTTACCATTTTCTCAAGTCACTCATTATTTCATTATCCCTTTCACATGCACATTTTCTTTCACACAAAACATCCACCTTTTACATTGGTCTTCCTATAGCAGTGTATCCATCCATAGTCATCACATCGCTCACCTTGTAATGTAACATGACTTTCTTCCCTCCGTGCAACATGATCATTCTTCTTGTCACTGGTTATGTACTTACCTATTTTTAAACTTCCCCTGTGATGATGACTTTTGAAACACCGCTTTCAACATCCCAAAGTCCTCCGATACTTCATTGGGGAAGGGTTAGGGGATAATGCACAGTACACCCCACAGCGGGATGTCAGTGCAGATCTTTGTTCTCCTACCTTAGATTAGAATTAGCCTAACATTTTATTCCTTAACTTGTTTGTTTGAGTTTCATGAAAACTTATTCCAACTTTAGCCATTTATTGACAATAATCAGTAAATTCAAAGTAGAAACCTACATAATGAAAACTTTTTAATTATGTGGCTCTCATGTTGCACATATCAACTATGTTTTTTATTCTGTTATTATTTATTAACCACTGGTTACACACAGAAATAGTTTTTCTGTAAAATATGTGTACCTAGGAAATTAAAAAAAATCTGTTTTAAAACTTGTCCTACATAAAATGTCATGAAATTCTCAGCTGAATAGTACTTCCACATCCATATAATTTTTTACTGTACATTCCAGTACCTGTACCTTGTTATCTCACCTATTAATAATTTCTTGTACAGTTGGTATAGTTCACAGCAGAATGACATTTATAAATGACCTTCTGGAATCCCTATGTCCCATTATAATACCTAACATGTTCAATTTGCAATATGGGTTAGTTCTAGTCTATGCTCATTCAACTAGGTACCAATACAAATAATCTTCTTTTTCTTTGACAGTTAAAAACCAACACAAAAAGAGTCAGGGAAGAATTGGCAGAATTGTGGAAATCAAGTGACTTGGATAAAGAGGTATCCGAAGACTACCAATAAACCGATTAGCTAGCTAGCTATATGAAGGCTTAATGTGTTAATGTTACAGGTGAAACATAATGTGGGGTTTAACGCTATCCATTCTGGCCTGGGTAGGGCTCAACCCCCTACCCATCATAGCCGGTCTCATTGGAACAACGGAGCCTGCATTGAAACTGTTACTGTCCATCCTCATGGCCTATCCCCTGGCAATCATTTACCAAGAGCAAGTCAGGAAACATGAAGCATACAGGAACCTTTACTTCATCGCCACTGGAGCAGACATGGCCTTCTTCAACTTTGGCTTGTCCATGTACCATAATCTTATACCTGCTTTAGTCATCCATATTTCTACAATACTACTTGGACCAGGAAAATACAATGCAATCTTTACATTCATTTTCAACATGACATACCTTCTTGTGGGATATGTTGTGACTGAGTCTGAGGATTATGATATAACATGGACCATGCCCCATTGTGTGCTCACTTTGAAATTGATAGCCTTGGCGTTTGACCTGTGGGATGGTGAGAAGATAGATAAGGAAGAAAGAAATACAGTCTCTAATATGCCTAATGCAGTAAATAAGCCACCTACATTAGAAGAACTGCTCGGCTTTTTGTATTTCCCTGCATCATTCCTCGTGGGGCCTATTTTCTCGTTCAGGCGCTACAAAGACTATATCAGTGACCGCTTCCCGCTGGACACTGAGGTCGATGTTTATAAGACAGAATCGTGGAAGAGGCTTTTACTGGGACTTGCATATTTAGCAACATTTCAAATAGGAGGTTGGTTATTATTATTGACAAGAATCATAGTTTAATTCTTAGCTTGTATTAAAAAAATATTTCCTTTACAGTGACGGTGTTCAACATCCAGTACATGATGTCTGAAAAGTTTTCTGAGAATTCAATATTCTACCGTCACTTCTACTGCAGTCTTTGGGGTCACTTCGCTCTCTACAAGTACATTTCTTGCTGGCTGCTCACTGAAGGTTAGTTATTTCATTATTTAAAGAAAATTAAGATTATTTCTTTTGGTTCTTCTATTTATCTATCTAGTTGTGTAACTAGTTCTTTCAAACCAGTGTGGTGAAAGGATTTAAAGCGCGCCTCAAAGGCTCCTTTCGTGCACTTGACACATACTTTAAAACTTTTTAGGTTCTACGATTTCAAATCCGTAGCCGTGATACTTACTTTTAACTTTTTTCCTAACTTTTGGATTTACATACATATATATTATCACGCCTGTATCCCTAATGGGGTGGGCAGAGGCACAAGTAAACACAAGAAAACTTGCAGCCACTTCTGATTTAGTCCTAAGATGGATATGGTGAACCATGGTGACAGGTAATCAGCCCATCGCCCATATAGGTGGTCCATCATGTTGGGGAGGATACTATCCCTTAGTCGACTTTTACGACATGCTCGGAGAGAGAAGCAGCTGGACGCATTCTATGCTTTTTTGCTTTTTCTTTACTTCCTGTCCAGCAGAGAAGTATTACCTATACTAATAGCTAAGAGTTAGATTAAATTCTGTTCTATACCTGTCACTTCAAAACATTTTAAGCTTTGTGATCTGCCAGGTTAAATAGGTCGATAAAAGCAGGTAGGTACTTATCTCCTTCTTAAAAAATCATCATAAATATAAAGGTTCTACGAGTACTACTCTTACGTACGTACCTACCTCAATACTTTAAGGCAGGGTTTCTCAAACTTATGGCTCCAAGCACCCCTGTTAAAGTGTCTAGATGACAACGTACCCCTAACACCCCCCCCCCCCCCAAGCCGATTTCTGTATTTCGTTTTTATCATGACCAAGTGTGAAAACCCAGTCTCACATAAGTATGTTGTAGCGAAGGGTAAAAAAGGAAATTCACCGCTTTGCGTGACACTTCGAGATATTCTTCCTGTCTAGCTGCCCAAAAATCAATTAAAGATATCCTTTTCAAATCAGCTTGAAAAGTTTCATCTACGGACATTTCTGGTAATGGCTCCTGTTGCTTAATACTCGCGAGTTGTCGCGAACCCCCTACCGTCGAATGGCGAACCCCTGGGGCGTTCGCGTACCCCACTTTGAGAAACTCTGCTTGAAGGTAACCTCTGGCCCTTCACACATTTCTTACTTGTTGATAACGCCCTCATTATTTTTATACATAGTACAATAAATACCTAATGCATCGTTTTGTCAATGTCGACTGACATAAAACACGAAAACAAACAAAGAAGGTTTATCTAGATAATAATGTATGTTTACATAGTTTTAAGTGTTGCTTGTGATGTAGGCCGCTTTTTGCTGTCCATTTATTTATAACTAGTTGAACTATTCATAACCTACTGACAGGAGTTGTTTCACTAAGTGATGCATTATTACTTAACATCATTATTGTATTACTTATGTATTGATCAACGAATTTATTTAACTTGTTGGAAATTTTATCAATATGGGCTTTCCAATTACAATGGGCATCCCGTTCTATACCTAGGAAGTTTACGATATTTACTTCTAGAATCTTAGTGCCTCTATTCGAGAAGATAGTCATTTGTTTTGTATAGTTTGCCCACGTAGGTATAACTAATTTTACTTAAATTCACTTTCAAGTTATTTTGACTCAGCCATAAAAGTACAGATTCAATTGTATCAATTATCTTAGAAATGTATTGGCTTGTGGCCGTATTTGAAGTACTAATAATTACTATAATCATAGCATTCATATTAAAATGCTTAAGTTGATAATGTTTGGCTCAATCACGCCCGTAACGGCTAAAGATGTCAATGAAACTTGGATTATGCATAGTACATGTGCTGGAATAACATAGGCTACTTTTTTTATTGTGATTATTACGACTTTCCAAATTTTTTCAGTTATTACGTCATATAAAGATACTCACAAACATTCAAAATAATATTAGTAAAGCACTTTATCAGAATCTGGGTTACACCTGCGATTGTTTTACCTACTATGAAAATATTAATTACCTATGTAACAAGCACAGAATTAATGAGGAACATTTTAAATACTTACCTGTGATGAAAATTCAGCCGTTGATGAAACTTACAGGAAAGTCAATGAACTACTAGGGTTCAATTCAACAACGCAAAGACTCAAAAACCATATGATACGCTGGTTTTATTTCAGGAACATTTATGCAATATAATCAATAAAATATTTTGTTCCCAACGGCTATTATACATTTTTGATTAGTAATTTTATATCATAGTTTCATAGCCGTTACACCGTGATTGGGGCACAAACATTCTTATGCATAATACAAGTAGGATTACAAACTTTTCCGTAACTCTTGTGTTTTTGTTGCAGCGTCAAGCATAAGGTTCGGTATCTCGTACAACGGCGAGAGGACTGACAAGCATGGCAATGTGGTGAGCTCGTGGGATGCTTGCAACAACATAAAGCCGCTCCTCTTCGAGAGTGCCACCAAGTTCCAGCACTACATCGATAGCTTTAACTGCAACACGAACAAATTCGCTGCCGATTACGTGTACAAACGGCTCAAGTTCCTAGGCAACAAGAAAGTAAGCCAGTTGCTGACGCTCCTGTTCCTAGCCGTCTGGCACGGCACCCAGTCAGGGTATTACGCCACTTTCTTCAACGAGTACATCATCATGGTTATGGAGAAAGATTTTGAGCATCTCATCACCAATACCCAGATTTATCACAAAATGTGGGACGACAAGCTAATTCGGTGCATATTCTACGTCCTGCTGAAGGCGTACACCATTGTGTTCATGGGCTGGAGTTTGGTTCCAATTACTCTAAAGACCTTCTCTAAGTGGTGGCAGGTGTACGCCAGCCTGTGGTTCTCAGGGTTCGTGCTGTTCGTGCCCTGGTCGTTCGCTTATAAGCCACTTTTGATCTTCCTCATCAAGAAATATAAAGTCACTCTAGTTAATAAGTCGGATTGAGTAGGTTTGTTCATAATTAATATTAATTTGGAAAGCAACTTTATAAACAGCACAATATTATTGGTTATTGGATTGTTTGAACAAAATATTCAGGTAATAAAAGTCCCATGGTACACCTTGATGGTAAAATAAAAACTCTGAAATATGTAGTCAGAGAATAGAATAACATTTTACCTAGGCTATTTATTATACCAAACTTACTTATACTTATCGGGTGCATGCAAGCAAAACCGCGCGCAACAGCTAACAATATATAACGGGTCTCCCAATAAGAGTGCACTTTTTAAAGTGCATTTTTTTTTCGTGCAAGTGACAACTCTGAAAGTCAGCTGTCACCTATGATTATTAAAAATGGAGCGCTACACAAAAGAAGAACGCGTTAAGATTGTAAAAACCCATTACAAATATGGAGAAAATTAGTTTATTGCGGCAACGCTTTCCATACTAAATCATCTCAAGAAATTCTGGTGTTAATTGGCCACCAAGGTCCTGTGATTTGATTTTTTTTATTCCATACATAATCGGGATATTATCTTCTCTAAAATAAAATAAAAATCGTCGGGGATAGATCAGTCCCGCGTATGTACAAACGCAAAGACTGCGTATCTACACTTCACCTAACTTTTCAGGAGAGACATTTTTTCATCCAGAGACGTAATTTTTGGGTCCGTCATTTTCGCACATTAGCAATCATTTAAAGTGTTTCACATACATACTAGTGATAATAGTTTTATGTAAATGCGACCTATTTTTCTTGTACGACACGGTACAGTTACGCGGTATTAAAACGAAATGTACTGACTGAGTTATTATTTATTTAAGAAAAAAAAACATAAAAAAATCTTCTTTAAATCGACATTAGAAAATAAAAATACAAAAATAATCAGGAACAAAATAATTACTTATTCTTATTAGGCAGTAAAGTAGTTAGGTCTTATCTACTTGTACCTAGGTACTACCTCCCTACAAAAAGTTTTATTTAGGTATTAAAAACACAGTAAACTCTTTAAAAAATAAATTCTTAAACATAATAAAAATTCAAACTATTTAGGTACTAGGAAGGTACTTATTATTAAGCGTATAATCAATTGTACCATCAGGATTATACTTTTGAACTCTGAAATAAACTACACATTTTGCACCAGCTCCTCTGCCAGGTCTGATTGACTCGTAAATCATCATCTTCCTGCCCTTATCCCACTCTATGTGGGGTCAGCACAGCATGAGATCCTTGGATCATGCTGTAAGAGTTTTGGCTAAGGTGTTTTATGACCGGCCGTCTGCCTGACGTCAATCCTCCTTGGGAATACTTGCTTATTGTATCTCATCATATTGGAGGATACTATCCCAGTCGACTTTTACGACATGCTTGGGGAGAGAAGCAGCTGGACGCATTCTATGTTTTTTCTTTACTCCCAGACCAGCAGAGAAGTTACTCGTACTGATTGCCACGTAAATATTGATTATTAATAGGTATTCGTAATTATTGATTAATTGACTCAGAATTGATTGATTGACTCAGAATCGATTGATTGACCCAGAATTGATTGACTGACTCAGAATTGTTTGGCTCAGAATTGATTGACTCCGAACTGAAAATGATGCAGTTCCGCGGAATCGTCTTCCCAGAAATCGCCGAATACAAATCCGCGGTTTTATTTTTTCAAAATATCTCGCTTGCTATTGGTCAAATTCAAATTTAAGTGAAACAGTCGGGTGGTACCTGTCCCTGCGTGCATTTGCCGTAAAATTCAATTTTGGCTACTTTTGTAGATACGCAGTATTGTACTTGTGGGTTACGCGGTATTGATCTATCCCCGAAGAAATATCACAATTCGCTTTAAAAAAAACGCATTTTATTTGTAAATTAAAGTGCACTCTTATTGGGACACACATTATATTTTAGAATCGTGTATATTTAGAATTTAAGACCATTCATATGATACGCAACACGGCATCAAAACACTTTAGTTTGTGATGTCCTCTAGAGGGCACCATATTCAATTTACCTTCACATAGCCAACCACCATAGCGAACGATCACGACGCTTCAAACGATAGCTCATTGGTCAAATTATTATTAGTTACCATTTTTCCCCATCTTTTTCTTTTATCTTTTAATTTTTCCAGTGGAGTGGAATAGTATCTCACTGTGATATTTCTATTGTATTTTTTCTATTCTCTATCTCTTATCTAACTTCTTGAAATCAACTTATTGTTTAATTGTACCTATTGCTGCAGGTCAATGCATTTTTTCTAGTGAGTTGGCTGTGACAGTGTTTTCTACAGACAGCATTGTAAGAATAAGAAGCTTATGTGCTTCTAAACCTATATATTGTAAAGGCCCTGTTAAATAAGTTAAATGCTCGATGCGTGCAGGTACGCCACTGGTCATATGTTATTCTCCAATCTCATTGAATGACGACTGCATCATGTAGTTTCATTCAATAGGTATCTTTATTTAAAATTAAATTGAATATTGCAAGTGTATGGATTGTACGAAATCTTGTCCTCAGACAGTTTTGTTGACTAGCTAGTATAGCTCAGACCAAATAAAAAGAAAAGACGCCGCGCCGCAAACAACAAAAATGAAGCCACACAAAACCGTGTTTCTGCAAGTAAACATACACGCTCACGCACACACCTACACTAAAACCATGCTCATTGCTCTCGAGTCGTCGTCTAGTAAATTTTAAAATAGAATTATGCCTTCCTGTGTAGTGAAAACTTGTAAAAACAGCAGCAAATCACTTTTCACTTGTAAGTACTTCAAAAAACCTCGTTTCTTAATTATTATACTATGAATTATAGGTTACTTTGAGCAGAAAACCTTAAAACCTCTACACACACGTAGATAAAAAGGTGGCTTCACTTTTGTTGTTCGCGGCGCGGCGTCTTTTCTTTTTATTTAGTCTGAGGCTAGACTAGACTAGAGGCCAAAAGGAATTGATCAAGTTGCCAAAAATCTCAATCACTTGATGGCCAGTTAGAATATAAGTATACCTAGTAAAGTAAGTACATGAATTAATTTATTTTATAAAAGCCACATTGGACAAACATTCGACCAATGGCTTACCAGCCTTTTTGTACCTAACTCTAATAATATTATCTTGTAAGATTTAAAAATAAATTTAAAGTTCGCGTTCAAGTTTATTTATTTATTGCCAACAATAAGTTTTACCCGCTACTGCTAAGTTAGGTACATATAGTTTTAACACAACTATATCTATGACTAAGACCAGCTTTTGCTTGCGATTCCAGTTGTATATTTGGGATCGTCTATAAATCACGTGAGGCTTGAAAGGTGGAGAGGGGGTTCGGAAAAATTACGAAATAGGGGGTGTAGTGAGATATAACGTGTCTAAAACTTTACTAAGTATTACCAGGGGGTGGGGGGAGTTAAAAAGTTGCTAAGAACATCACGTTTTATATGGATGACCCCTTTCCTTTCCTACCCGGTCACATTGGAGGAGGTACCTGCTTACCTAGATGGTACTTATTTAGTATACCCAGTACATAGGTAACAGTAATATTTTCTAAGTTTCATCCTAATTTACCCTTCTTCGCAGTGGGATAAAAGAACGTAGGCAGTTACCAGTTTATTAAGGCTTCGTAAACTTAATTCACCTGAGCTAATTCACCTAGGTGTATTAAATACACTTTTAGTAAACTTTAAGCACCTTAAGCTACTAGGGGTATCAAAGTAAAACAGTTTAAAAACAATCTATAGGATATGTAAGGGGCATCACGCACGGCGAAGATGCTCTAATAAGTAAAAGAAAGATATTAATATATCGTAGGGTATCACAGACAGTTAAGATACGATAAAGATAATACCTACCTATATCTTCATTGTTTGTAACCTTAAAAAATCTGTAACTATTGCTACTAGGTAGGTACCTACTGCTAAATTTATCATCTCATCTGACGATGACTCTGATTTTGTATACCTACCTACAGGCAATTTTAGCACATTCTGAAAGAATATCAATTTGGATATAAAACAGAAATGACCGCGAATCGGAAACAAAAACGCACGGACGGCACGCGTTGCCGGAGCACGGTTTTGTGTGGTTTTATTTTTGTTGTTCGCGGCGCGGCGTCTTTTCTTTTTATTTGGTCTGAGACTTCATCCAAACTGGAGATACGATTTGTTAACAAACCGCCCATACTTAATCTAAAACTTACTTTCTCATTACATGTATAGGGTGCATTTAAGTAGTACTAATAATTAAATTAAGGTGTAAAAACTTTTATCGCGAGGTTTATTTTAGGTGCCTAAAACTAAAGTGATAACGAAAAATACGCGACGACCCGATGGTTTGTTTGTAAATTATTGTATCTCCAGTTTGGCTGAAGTACCTACCTAGTTTTGCGTTGATGTTCATCAATTGTTTTTTTCATCTGTAGAAAATTAGGTAGGTGTGTAGATAGTACCCGCTGTTATGAGGTAGTAGGTAGGTAAGTTCCTAACGTCGTCCGAAATGTTTGTACAGAACAATTTATTTATTTATTCGACAATACCAACATCATTACAAGTTTTTTTTTGAACCCTAAGGCGATGGTATATGTAGTAAGTACGAGTAGGTATATAATGCAAAAGGTAAATATTAATTTAATTTAAACATTTGGTTTCTAAGACCATCTGTGCAATCTGTGGGAGTTTCGGCAGGTTATTGAAAAAAATTTATAAACTTTGATAACATTTAGATTTTTAAATTGACACACTGTCTAATAATATAACCTAAGTTTCAGTTAATTATGGCGTCGGAACCTTAAGTCGGGGACTACTTCGAGGCCTAGGTCGCGGTCGGACATCGTTCGCGACAGCCCCTACCTACCCCCACCTCGTACCTACTGGTACTGCGAAGGGGCGCGCGCCCGTCTGTATCTCATCACGGAGCAAATTGGAATACAAATCATAAAACAATTATTATTTGTCTGTGAACTTAGGTACATATTATACCTTAATAATTGTTTAATAGGTAGGCCGGCGCGGCTTAGTCAGCTCCGCACGTATTGACCATGTCTTTCCTGTGGACAAGGCCGACTAAGCTGAGAGGATGAAATAGGTGCTGGGCAAGCCTATTCCATCCGGGCATTACGGCGTCCCGTTTGTCAAGATAAAAGTTGCCTCCTGACGCTGTATAAATCATCTACTATAGATGGTAAAAGGCCTTAATATACTACTAATACGTAAATAATAGGTGTTTAGGTTTTAGATTAGAGATTCTGATGGTAGGCCCATGGTAGGCCGTACAAACATTTAGAAAGTTATAATATAAATTTAATGTCAAGTTAGTCAATCTTTTAATCTCTTGTCAGTCATCTCTTGATTGATCGTTAAAGTTAAGCAACGTTGTCGCGCTCACAATTTGGATGGGTGACCACAAGTGGCATTACGAGCTGCGCGCTTCCGTGCTTCGGAGGGCACGTTAAATTGTCGGTCCCGGCTTTTAAGTCGTTAAGCCATGACGGGGGCCTTTAGGCGGCCTAAAAACTCCTTCACAAGAGTTGGCTTCTAGCTCATACGAACGAACTTACTTTGGTCAATGTCAATTTTACAAAATGTCAAAACAAACAAAAATTAAATAAAATAACAAACCAAAAACCTGCCGACTAACAAAATTATGTTTGAATCATTTAAAAACTCGTTAACACAATAGAATAATAAGCTCTTTTGATTAAAATGTCATTCAAAAATATTTTAAACTATAATAACGAAGGAGTTGCTAATTGCTGCAATAATTCTAAGATACCGGTATGTCCTACTTATTTTAAACCTCCGAAAACATAACGAGCTATCTAAGTTTGGCTGTGGCTTTGTCAGAAGAGATGGCGAGAGGCGTTCGTGGGAACCGACCATGTGCCACCAATCCCGGTCTGCCTGTCATATTGATCCACTGCCACCAAAATGTTCCGACCTAAATGGCGAGCTTCAGGTCGGACCGCCATTGTTGAAATCTTATAATTTCTACTTCGTACTACGAAGTCGCGGGTAACAGCTAGTAAATTATAAGATTTCAACAATCGTACGCATTAAATAAATAATAAATAACCCAAACGTCACATCACAATACATAGTCCTGACCCCACACTAGGATTCCCCGTGTCGTGGGTGTCAGAAACTACGAGTAGGTATCATAGTACCACAACACCCAGAACCGGAAGAAATATTTACAGAACATGCAAACATTTCTCCCGCAGCGGGAATCGAACCCGCGCCTCTTGTGTCTCAGCCGAGCACTCGCCCACCGCGCCACCAAGGCCATCATTAGTAAGTACCCTACCTACATACTTAGTAATTTTTTTAATGGTTAGTTAGTCAATAACTTTCTTAATTGGCCACTAGCTCCATACGAACTTACTAACTAACTTTCTAAATGTCTCAAATTAGTTTACTAGGTAGTTTTAGTTGTTTATAGATGTATTTTTATTTTTATGATGACGGTTAGCATAACGTTGATTTTTTTTCCCAATTCAGTTCCCGTTTTCACACTGGTACCCCTTTGCCCACTTGTACCATTTTCCATTGGTACCATTTTTCTACTGGTACCATTTTCCTACTGACACCCCTTTTCCCACTGGTACCAATTCCCAGTGGTATCATTTTCTCACTGGTACCCCTTTTCCTACTGGTATCATTTTCCCACTGGTACCCCTTTCCCCACTGGTAGGTATCATTTTCCCACTGGTCTAGGTCTAGGCTGTGCTTTGTCATCAGTCAGTCAGGACGAAGATTCTTATTAAAAGATTTAGCAAAAATTTAGTTGAATCAAGGTCATCTTCGAAAAGTACCTAGAAAATCATACCTAAGCCCATTTTACTTAAGTGCTTACTTAGGTGCACTTACCTGCCTATTATACTTTCTCATATGATTTATACCAACACTAGCTACCGCCCGCAGCTTCACTCGCGTGGTACCCGGATGAAAAATAACCTATAATGTTAATCCAGCACATGTAATATGAATATGCCAAGTTTCATTCAAATCCGTTCAGCCGTTTAGGCGTGATTGAGGCACAAACATCCAAACATCCTCACAAACTTTCGCATTCATAATAAAAGTAAGAAGTAAGATTATCTAATGTCATGCATACCACAGAATCTTGGAAGATGCATTTATTGTTCCGAGCACAGAATAAAGTTATGCCTGTCACTTTGAACATCAGTGGGGTTATTTCAAAACCGTCGGATGTCGAAATCGGAACGAAACGAAACGAAACTGAAACTGAATAGCCTATGAACTCCGTTTATGGGCTTAATAATATGCCTTCAGTTCCAGAAATCATTTTTTAAGATAACCCTACGAAAGGAAATAGACTTCGAAATTCATCCTCAGGCTTTTTTCCCGGCATGGCAGGTTATGCTGGGAAAATGCTGCTTTTAAATAGAAAATACAGTCAAAGACGCAAGCAACAGTTAGTATCTAACCAAGCCTCCATCCCCCTCTCCTGGGAACTGTTACACCTGATGTTTAAGCTTCCAAGTGTTTCCCTATCATTTGAATGAAACGGCGAGGCGGATAATGATAGCGCTACGCTACTTTGAAATAAAAAATGGAAACTATCCTTATCTAGCTACGCATTTGACGATAATAGACGTTAATTATATGATCTATTAAATAGAAAAAAAATACTAGGTACTTACACAAACTGTCGATTTTTTTGGGACATTAGTCCATGATCCAAGGAACATGCTGTGCCGACCCCACATAGAGTGGGATAAGGGCAGGAAGATGATGATGATTAGTCCTGTATTCTCATCTCCAATGGATTGCTCTTGAACTGCATAAACATAAACCGGTCAAGTGCGAGTCGAATTCGCACACACAATAAAAACACGAAGGGTTCGTACCATCGTAGGTACCTAGTAGGTGGTACACGAAACATGTATAGGTATATATTTATTATATTACATGTACATAAATGTTTTTTGTACGGGTAGGTATAGTACAAACAAATACAAAATAAAATAAAAAATGAGTTTTTTTATTTTATTTTCATAATTTTTCGTTGATATTTTACGTGAGCAGTTTACGTAATGTTAGCTTTCAATTGCTCAATGGTATTCGGCTTATCATACATACATGATCGGCTCACATACATACATGAACACACCTCACACACATACAACTTTACACAATATAATAATAGTAATAGCATAAATACAGTTTTATAGATTTTTATAGTTATTTTTTTTTTTTTTACTTTTTATAGTTTTGTAACCAAAATTTTGTTTCATTTTTTCAATATTACGTGTATAATTCTGTAATTCAGTAAATTGAATAGATTAGGTAAATTAATTAATAAATAATGTCGTATATAATAAAATGTAATTTTAAGGGAGGGCACTAGCTACCAAATGTAATGTACTCCAAAACGCATTAAATAAATTATTATTATTTTTATTATTATTATCCATATTATATTATCCGTTCTCAGTTCCGTTCAGTTAATTATGGTTCCATAAACGCGCATAATACAAGTCCTAACAATATTGTACCTAACCTACACCAAACGCATTTTCTTCCTCCAGAAAAGTTTACTAGGTACTTACATACAACCGACCTACGAGGTTTTCACTATACTCCGACGATAGTAGACTTTGGAATTTACGTAGCCCAAAGAAAAGTCTCGGCTGATGCATCGATCCGAAGCGTGAAATTACTTGCTCACAGATTTTTTTTCAGGCCATTGGTGCCGTCTTATTGGTGTACCAAATGTCTTGGAGATCACAGGATTAAATATTGAGGTAGTAGGAACTATTTTTTAATATCGTATCCGTCAACGAATGTTGGAACTACCGCGTGAACTAAGATAATCGCGGTGGCACGGGGGGTCAACATTTTAAAGAAATTATCTTTAAAAAGTAAATGTCAAAGAATCACCCATTAGGTATGTACTTATAACATTTGCAAACCTCGATCGAGACCATAAGTCCATGGAGAAAGGCACGGGTGATCAACGCGTTTTCAAAATTTTGGTGGAAGCGATGCGCGATCCAAGAGCTCTTATTTGGCTCAAAGTAACAGTATTGCCATTCAGCGTGGCAATGCGGCCAGCGTCTTGGGCACACTTCCACCGTCTGATGAGCTGAATCAGAAGAGCTATCTATAGAACGTTTGCAACGGTCTTTAGATAGGCCGACTGATTCTTTTGTATTTTGTAAATTATATTTGTACTAGCTGCTGCCCATGGCTTCGCTCGCATGGTAGGTAGGTACCTAGATAAAAATTAGCCTATAATGTTTTTCTAGCTCACGTACCATCCATCTCCCTGCCCTTATCCCACTCAAGTGGGGTCGGCACAACATGTTTTCCTCTTCCATTCCCCTCTATCAGCCGTCATTTCAGTATTCACTCCTTTCTTACTCATATCATCATTCACGCAATCCATCCATCTCTTCTTTGGTCTACCTCAACCCTTGTATCCATTCACTTTCATATCTAACATTCTTCTCGTCACATGACATTCATCCCTCCGCATGACATGCCCATACCATGCTAATCTATTGCTCCTCAACTTTTCCGTCACAGGCGCTACTTTCAAACTTCCTCTAATCTAAAGCTCACGTACCATGTACCTATATTCCAAGTTTCATCTAAATCCGTTCAGCCGTTTAGGCGTGATTGAGGCACAGACATACATCCACACATCCTCACAAACTCGCATTTATTTATAATATATTAAGTAAGATTTACCAGGCGCACTTTAAATCCTTTCACCACACTGGTTTCGAAAGGACTAGTGACACGACTAGATAGATAGATAGACCTATATAGGTAATAATAAATAAATAACACCCAACAGTCACATACATAGTCCTGACCCCACACTAGGATTCCCTGTGTCGTGGGTATCAGAAACTACGAGTACCATGGCACCACAACACACAGACCCGGAAGAAATATTTACAGATCATGCAAACATTTCTTCCGCAGCGGGAATCGAACCCGCGCCTCTTGCGTCACCGAGGCCGTCAATACATAATGTAGGATTAGTTGTAAGTTTTTTGCTGTTAATAAATATAAGTAGGTAAATGTATATTTCTGGGCATTGAGTCAAATAATGCAAAAACGTTCCTTTAATTAGGTGGGAAATATAAAAAAAAGTATTGAATTTGTTCTTAGTAATTTATTACAATTCAGGCAGTAAGGAAGTAGGTAGATACTTCATAGTTTAGAACCTTGGTAGATACTTTTACTTACTAAGTACACGTTATGTCTACACACATTAAATCATTTTTACTTAGGTACAGACCTTAAATATGACTAGAATGCGGCGTATACCTACTGCCAACCTAAGTACGTAGGTACAGTCATTAATTAAACATAAACAGTGGCACTGTGGCACTGCATAACAAGACAAATGAACAGGGCCAAAGTAAAAAAATATTACATCCATACATACCTACCTACCTACATAGTAATACCGATTATCACGCCCGTATCCAGTGGGCAGAACAGAACCATAAGTAAACCATAAGAAATCTTGCAGCTATTCCAGATACAATGGTCCCAAGGTCCCAAGATGGATTATGGAGAACCATGGTGCAGGTGATCAGCCCCAACGAGTTATTATTACTACGTAGTATCTAGGTATATATAAATATCGATGATCAGCCCATATCTTCCATAATAGATGGTCGATCATGTAAGAAAGGATACTATCCCTCAGTCGACTTTTACGACATGCTCGGGAAGAGAAGCAGCTGGCCGCATTCTGTTTTTTCTTTACTCTCAGTCCAGCAGAGAAGTAAAAAAATATTATGTAAAAGGTACCTACATAATTTTGGTAGGTAACTATAGTATCGTCAAAATGTTATTTACATGATTTTTAAGTTTTTGTGTATTTCCTCACTAGACAACTCTATTTTAAATGTTTCGAAAGTCCCTAGATATAAAATAAGTCAATGTAAGTAATATGTACTGACGTACCTAGTAATAATAACTCAATGTTCTTAAGTAGGGACATCCATTAATTACGTGAGGCGATTTCGACGTAATTAATGCACGAACCCTAGTGCAGGCGACTGTACCTACTCTTTACATTAGTCAATTATTTTACCCTATTGTTATATTATTTTTATAAGTATACCTTAGCTAGATACCTACTAATAAATAGGTACAAACGCCTTGGGTTCGTTGACCTCACGCTCGCTGTCACCACTACACTGCCGACATAAGGAAAAGAGGATTATCTAACATTTTTTTTCAAAAATGAGTTAAATACATATCCGGAATCAGCAAAAAAAGGCGCACCTATTGGTATTTTTATTATTTCCGTAAAATAACTACAACCCCTTTATTTTAACTGTTAAATAAGACTTAACTAGAATTAATGTTGAAGATTACTAAATAGGAAATACTGTTCTGACTGATACTACATATAAAAGACGTTTTTACGTAGAAATGTCTTATTTGTTAAACATTTTTTTTACTTAATCATAGTTAAAAAAGACTTTTGAGTTTGATCATAAGAAAGAAAGACGTTTTTGTGTTAAACATGCCTTTTTAACGTAGAATTATTAAAAATACTCAGGCGCAAGTGGCAACGCGCCTTTTTAACCGAGTATTGCTAGGTTGCGAGGGGTGGTGGGGATCGCGGTCAGTATATTGAGCACTCAGTTGCGTCCAAGCCTTCGAGGCCTGTGAGGCCATGCGTGTTTGATTCTAGGCGCGCGGCTGTCTCGACTCCGGCGGACTATCATAAGGTAAAATTGAATTACTTTATTAATTTTTATTGAACCAGAAGTTATTGTGCAAGCTTTGGCTTATTGTAGAATCCGTACTTCAAGGATCAAGGTTAGGTATTCAATCTGGAAAGATGTGTAAAAAGGTAGGTAAGTACTTACATGTTTTAGTTAAACGAATAGCTGTAAATAAGAAACACTTATATCTATCCAATAATAACACTCGTTACAATACTAACTAGTAGTATTAATCATGTTACAAAGATAAATATTATGTAATCAAGAAGTTTGGAGAGATGTGTACCTAAAGTTAAAGTATTTATTTAGGTTCACGTTGATAGTAGGTAATTGTCTATCAAAACTCTTCCATTTATTACTATAATAAATATACATTTTCTACACTTACTTAATCAAATTTAAATAGGCGCTTATTTTGTTTTAGTGAGACAAAATGCGACGTAGCAGATGCTCAAAAATTATTTCGATGGTGCCATCAACCAGTTCTTCACAGCCGTATTTTGATCAAGAAGAGCTGCCTTTGCCTACTGCTATCGAAGATAGCCCCTCCAATGACGTGGATTTTGATTCCGATGATTCCGTTTTGGACAAGGATTATTTATCCCCAAATTTAGATCCGAAATGCAAAATGATTCAGATTCTTGCAAAATGATTCAGATTCTTCTACTAACACCATACCAAGCTCGCAGTCAATAAATGTTACTGTTCCCGAGTCATCGGAAGATTCAATAGATGAAGACACTCCACAATGTCTCACAAAAAAAAGAACGATCAAAAAACGTAAAGAAGTATGAGAAGTCGCAAGCTCAGAGGAAAGGTTGTGAATTTCTATGCTATTTTTTAGTAGGTATATATATTTTATAAAAGACTGATTATAATACATTGTTTCCTAAAAACATCGTTGTCTTATTTTTTCCTATTCCGTCTTATAGGAATACTCAATAAAAATAGACTCTTTTGTATATTATAAATTCAAAGGTTAATTAAGTAATAGGTAGGTGTACTAGTTTAAAAAGGAGTAAATGGCTACTAACGTCTTTATTATTTAGATAACTAGGATACTAAAATCATGGACATTAAAAAAGAAAGACGTCTACTTAGATTACTGAATAAAAAGGGCGCGGGCGTGTCTAGCCAGAAACGTCTTTCTATTGCAGTATTTCATATTTTTTTGATTTTTTATTACTAAAGAGAAAAGGATTTTTTTTTTTAATTTTAAATAAAATTTATTAAAATTAATTAAACATTCCATTAGGGCAAACCTTAACACATACTCTTGCATAAAAAAAATATTAATTTTTGTAGTATTTTTCACCTAGCGAATTTTTAAATTTCAGAGTTACAAAATAATTTTTTTTTGGTTTTTTACTTTAGGCAGAAACGTCTCTTTTCATTATGGCGGCAGTACAAGCGAGCGCAGTGCAATAATGCCCTCGCAAATACGAGTAGATGAGATGATCATTACGATATATTGTGGTCTTGAGCAACTTTATTAAAATAAAAAATATTTATATATATATTAACAAAGGCTAACCTAATAATTACATATTTCTTAATAAATAGGTAGGTTATTTTAAGATAACTCGCACACGAAGGGTTCCGTGCGATCGTACATAATGTAGCCAATGTAGGCAGGTATTTTTTATTAACACTTTTGCTCAATGTACTTTTTAAATAGGTAGCTTCGTTACTAATAAGTTTACTTGTAACTGGCCCCTTTTGTTTTATTTTATTTTTACTATTTGTTGAAGCGGCAATAGAAATACACACTAAAAATATCAACTCTCTACCTAATACGGTTCATGAGATACAGAAGGTTATTCTGGTTTGACATGGTGGTTGTAACGTATTGCGATTTTTGGATTTTTATTTTCCCAGTTCAAAATTCGGATACATCACCTAAAAACAGTAGAAATACGAACTAAAACAGAAAACAGGGATGTCAAGGCAAAAACAGTAAATCTACTGTTAAAACATTGGGTTGGCAACAGTGACATTACACAAATAAAGAAAAAATTGACGAATAGTCAAGTTAGTGAGATCAAAGAGAGAAGGCTGAGATCTATAGGTAAAGTATGTTGTTTATCTGAGCTCCTCCTTTTCGATGAGGCTCACGGTGTTGGGGAAGACCCTGGGGTCTTCTGGGATCCATATCTTGGCGTGCAGCGTGTTGCCGGCGGGACGTTCGCCGCGTCGCGACCACGACAACGAATGCGATTGGCAGTTAGTACCTGTTAAAAAAAACAAAATAAAATAATATGGCGTAAAATTCTGGCAGCCCGACGGAAGGCGAAGTCATGGTTGACCAATAAAGTGTTGGCGAGACGATCTAAAACTTCGAGAGAAGATCTAGGGATATATATTTTGTAGGTATAAAATATGGTTGGGCTAGGCAGGTTTATGTACCTAAACTACCGCCATTCAACTATGTGCAAACATTTTAGCCACCACCTGAAACTGAAACTTGAAAATGCTAGGCGTCTGATTAGTATAAATACGGTAAATTAAAATGTTATTGTGCTGTTTTGTTCTCAGTAGGTACATCGCGCTGTGTCCTACCCTTGTGCCTTATTTAGGTTGAACCTGGTATTTTTGAATGACAATGTATTTTGATTATTGATTTTACCTTCATCACGCGAAAATATTGTTCTATTCGTAGCAAGCAGCGGGTTAATAACAGGAAATAGGCATGGTATTGGCTGCGACAACGCTCACCTGTTATTACAACATATTGTCACAATTTACGGGTAACCCCAAAAAGTAACTTTCCTGCCTCATCATGAAAGTTGAACAAGGTATTTATTTAAAAGAACAAAAACACGACTGCGTAGTATTTAGGTAGTATAGTAGGTCTGACATTATTTGATTTCGATGATGGTGCAGGATTTGTACCAATTTCTTCGTTATGTACCATAATCTTAAGTTAATTGGAAATGGTTCTTTAAAGCTGCCGTAAGTACTTACTGGATTTTATACACTTTAGTGTCAAAAAGTTTCATAGGCTGTAGATACCTATGACACTCTATGACACTATCGTTATCTAAACGAAACGAACAACACCTAATTTGTCAAAATCCGTTCAGCCGTATCGGCTACAGAGGCAGGCAAAATAATAAATTGGAAATGGCCCGTTTCAGCCGCCATGTTGGATTATTTTAGTCTTCATATACATTATGACCCGAGATTATGACACTCTCATCGTCCATTCATCCATCTTCCAATTCAACGACACCGCATTAATTGTCAATATCAGTCTAGCCGTTTGGACTACAGCTTCAGCCAAAGGAATGCAGATAGGTACATACATACCAACATTACCAACATACCCACATACATACATACATACACCCCAAACACATTACCCTCCTTCATCGCAGTTGGGTAAAAAGATGACTGCTTTGTGAACGAAAGACACAAAAACTTAACAAAGAAATTAAATTAACGAAGGACTTGGCAGTTAAGTCTTCGTCACCATCGCCTACCCGAAAGGGGCAACTACTAGCAACTATGAAACAAGTAGGTATCTAACTGTTTAAACGTACCTGAGTGGGTAAGTCATAAACTTTCTTGTGAAATGTCTTGAAATATGAACACTAACTTAATTACTTGGTAGATACCTATTTCAAAAAATATCCAACGTATCTATTTCAAAAACATCAATGAATAACTTATCAAATAAACAATACAAAAAATTATACAGGACAGGGTCAACTGTCAACCCTATCGTGCGTTATCGGAAGTGTGGGGTAAAAGGCCGTAACTGCGCGCACGTGCAACACGGGGGAAACACCCCAGAATAATAACACCCCGAAACTTATACTGCATTTGCGAATAAACCCCACAATAACAGTTGTCCATTAATAAACCTCAAGTCATTACCCTATTCACTTGTAAGTAGGTACCTACTTTTTATTCTTGAAAAAATTGCTAGTAAATGAGGAAATCTGAAGTTTAAAAAGTGATCTTTAAATGGCATACTTTTTTATTTACATTTGACCTCTATAATTTTTTCCTGCGTATTTTGATAAAGCACCCAGTTCCTCTTCAATTCGTATAATTTGATTATATTTCGCGACACGTTCGCAGCGGGCCGGAGCTCCACATTTGAGCTGTCCTGCAGATAGGCCCACCACCAAGTCCGCCAAGAAGAGATCTTCCGTATCTCCCCATCGGTCACTCACTAATATGCCGAAACCATTCGATTTGAGAAGCTTGTACGCGTCAATCACCTCAGTGAGAGTCCCGGCTTGGTTGATTCGTAAAGCTACAGTGTTCCCCGCTTTCTTTTCAACAGCTAGTCCTACTCTTCGCAGGTTGGTCTGCGTCAAATCGTTTCCAATAATTTGAAATGGAGTGCGACCAGTCAATGTCGACCAGGCTGCCCAGTCGTCGAACTCAAAGGCGTCCTCGATGGAAACTACGGGAAATTCTTTCATATTATCCAAATATATTTCAGCAAGTTTATCCGAGGACATGTACTCTTGTGGATTGGAGTTGGGATTTTTAAATTCTAAATCGTAAGCACCATCCTTGAACATATCCGTGGCGGCTGCGTTGATGCCGATTTCCGCTTTCCCAACGTATCCGCATTGCTTGATGGTATCAGTTAAGAACAGGAGCGCATCTCTGTGACTTTGGAGGGGGACGGCAAAACCTCCCGAATCACTCACATAGGTGCACTCTGGGCCATACTTAGTACACACTGTATTCTTCACATAGCGATAGATTTCAGTTCCAATACGCATGGCTTCGCTGAAGGAAGATGCTCCTGTGGGCAAAATTATATATTCTTGGAACGGCAATCCATTGGAGGAAAGTATGCCCCCAGTCAGAATAGTGAAGTGAGGCACCGGTAGTATTATCGTGGTCACGCCCGCCATGTCTGAGATGTGCCGGTACAGTGGAACACCCTTCTTTGCAGCCCCGGCTTTAGCTACCACCAAAGATACGGCCATTATGGCATTGGCTCCGAGTCTCGACCTGTTCTCGGTTCCGTCGAGTGAAATCATGAATTGATCGATCTCCTTCTGCATGGTGACCTCTAAATTTTGTTTTATTAGCTCTGGAGCGAGTATGGTGTTGATGTTCTTCACTGCATTCAGCACTCCCATGCCTTGGTATTCGGTGGGGATGTTGTCTCTGAGCTGCACGGCTTCAGCTAATTTCTTGGTGTCGGTCGACGGAACCCCTACCCGGAACAACCCCAGTTCAGTTACCATGTCTACCTCGATCGTCGGAGTTCCAGTTGCATCAAATATTTGGCGCGCTAGTACAATTTTGATAGGCATGTCTAGTCAATTTTGTTAATAATTTTAACTAAAATCCAATAATTTCTAATGGATAAAAATATGTACCAATCAAATATAAAAATGAAATGAAATACTTATGAGAAAAAAACAAAAATGACTCCAAAGTGACGTTTGATAGAAAATATTGTAAAGTTGGTACAAAGAGGTGTTATTGTGAAAATTCGCATAAAAACTAAAGAGGCTAGGGAGAGGACCTTTAGAATAAAGCATGAGACTATGAGTGCTTCTGCGCACGTGTTCAAAACCCTATGTAAACCCTACATTACTTACCTACCTTATATTTTGATAAGCGCTTTGTTAGTAGGTAATTGAAAAAGAGATTAGCGGCTCGCAACCCTCACAATAAATGTTGAGTTTTTTTATCGCTCAGTTTCAATATTATTGAGATAGTGGATCGTTTCAAGTGTTATATGAAAATAAAATAATGAAGTGCAGTTATTAGGTACCTACTTGTATTTTTGTTAAGAATTTTATTTAAGCTAATAATATTGTTCCTAATGCGAAAATCCGAAGATTTACTAAAGCTAAAGATATCGGGAATTGCAGTTATATATTTCAGCGAGTTTGTCCGAGGATATGTACTCTTGTTAATTGGAATTGGAATTTTTAAATTCTAAATCGTAAGCACCATCCTTGAACATATCCATGGCGGGGCGTTGATGCCTATTTCCGCTTTCCCACGTATTCGCATTGTTTGATAGTAACAGTTAGGAACAGGAGCGCATCTCTGTGACTTTGGAAAGGAACGGCAAATCCTCCCGAATCACTCATATAGGTGCACTCTGGGCCATACTTAGTACCCACTGTGTTCTTCACATATCGATGGATATCAGTTCCAATACTCATGGCATTATTACTCATTATTATTATTATTATTATCTTCCTGGTCTAATCCCACTCTATGTGGGGTCGGAGTTTTGGCTAAGGTGTTTTATGACCGGCTGCCTGCCTGACGTCAACCCTCCTTGGGAATACTTGCTTATTGTATCTCATCATGCTGGATATATTGCAGTTCCCGATATTGGAGGACATATTGCGAGGCGTGGTGACGACCGGTGGAGTAAGGCGATAACTGAATGTAGGATGTGAGACGTCCAGCAGCGAGATGGGTAGACGATATAGTCGAGATCGTGATGAGGCCAGCACAGTACCGTGTTGGATGGCACAAGCAAAGGGAGGCCCACGCCCAATCGTGGGCAAAAACAGGCTGTGGATGGTGATGACGATGGTGAATTGTTTCAGCTAGACTAGACTTACCTAAATACCGACCTAGCCTATGGTATTAAAAAACCTCTGAGCATTAGGAAGGTAGGTAAGTTATTTTAAAGAGTTGTAAGTTTTTATTTGTAAGGGTTTATCTCAGAAACGAAGTACCTACTAAAGCGATTCTAAAATACCTTTTACTTTTATTCCGATAACATTTCATTAGCGAGCAAATACCTACCAATCCATACTTTATAGATAGATTGATAGATTACTTATTTGGCACACTCAGTCAAGACACAGCACAGACAGAATGACACAAACATTAAAAGAAAAAAAAGAAGCACACAATATAGTAAAAATAAGAACTTAGGTAATTATTTGATATACTATATGATATTAATATTATAAGTAACTCTGTCTGTCTGTTACTTATCTATTCACGCCGAAAGTGCTAAACAGATTATGATGAAATTTGGTAAGCAGATAGATTGCATCCCTGGGAAGGACATAGGCATACATTTTGTTGCAAAAATAATTCTCAATGGGGTGAAACAAGGGATGAAAGTTTGTATGGGGATCCCATTATTATAACAACAGAGGTCAAACAAGATCTAACAACAGACAACGCCGCGGGTCACAGCTAGTTTAAAATAAGGACATCGCATTGGGCCTAGTAGATGCAGGAGAACTTACAAAAACATTGCAATTTTTCCATGGAATTAATTGTTCCCCTCGATCATTACATTTAAAGGGGCTGCCAGAGCTTAATAGTGTTCTAATACACTCCGATTCAGTTAGCCGAGGGAGATCTTTCAATTTGCTTCGGTGTGATTCGCAAATATGTGTTGAGACCCTTGTTTACACTTTTAGACGTGCCCATTGTCGGCACAAGTGCAATAAGCCCATGAAAGAGGGTTTGATAATGTATACAGATGGACGATTAGATTTCTTTTAACTTGTTATACTTAAGTAAATTTAATTTTATACTTAACAGAAAAAAACTGACAACTAATACATACTTATAAATTTTATAAATGCGAAAGTAACTCTGTCTGTCTGTCTGTTACCTTTTCATGCCTAAACTGCAGAACAGATTTTGATGAGATTTGGCAAAGAGATAGATTCCCAGGAGAGGACATGGGCTACTTTTATCCTGTAAAACGACCCTAAAATGGAAAAAGGATGTAAAAGGATAACGAGGATAACGCATAAATCCTTCCTAAGACATTAATTTATGACAAGACAGTTAATCTTACATTTATAAAATTTTGACAATTTCATACTAATCAAATATTGCAATTTAGGAAATAAACTACCAAAGCGTGGAAGTTCTTTAATTTTTTTAAAATAGGCCAGGTAACGAATAAATGGCTTTTATTTGATGTGGCCAACCTGCAGATTAAATCTCTGCAGCAAAAGGACAGTTATGCAAAATTAACATCATCCTGATCGAAAACATTTTTGCAAATCAAAGAGGTTTAGAAACCATATTAAAAGTTGCAATGTACACTAAACATTTTACTTCAGTCGCTCGCTACGAGGTCGTCGAACACTGAAGCTAGGTCAAGTGTTTGTTTGATCTATTTTTGTGTTGTAGGTAAAGGTCTGTAAAGGTAAACTGACTTTAATAGCATGTCTGTATGACAGCCGATTAAAACCAGCTTGGCTAGACTGCCCTACCTAGGAACACTGACCCCTTGACCCCTAACACCTTTTAACACGCGACACTAGAAAGCGGGTTCGAATCGATTGGGTAGTTCCCACTATTATTGTTCTATGGAACATGACGTCATCGAACAAAATGACACATTTACTAGCTTTTCACCCGAGTTCATTCCATTGAACAAAATGTTCACAAAATCTTCTTTATGAAGCTAAATGACACGGATAATGTCAATTATTCTATTGAACCATAACCATGAATATAACATAGGCAATCGGTCGTATAGTAGCGGACAACCATTACTGCCAATCTCAAGGTAGAGGACATTTCTCATAATGCTACAATCAAGTCAATCAAATTAGTCACTTTGACAAGTGCCACAATAAATTATGGTTAGGTATTTTCTAGAGGTCAGTATGATAAAATAATTATAAAGAGGTCTTATTTACCTCGTCCTATAGAACAATTTGAGAAATAAAAGTATTACGTGTTCCATAGAAAAAAATAACTTATTCTGTCCGATGAGGTCATGTTCCATAGAACATATGGGAAATACCCAATCGATTTATCGCAAACTGTGGAAGTAATTAGGCGACATGCGTGGGATGTTTCCCATATCCCATGGGATACGGGGACTCATCACGCAAGTCCGTGAGAACGGCACCTGGACCATGTAACATCAAGGGGTTCCGGCAGAGGGACCATGCGTCAAGGGGATCTACTGATAGCAATCAATTATTACTATGGCACAATTGGACCTACAGTTTTATCGAAGATTCGTACCTAATGATCGCTCGTTTTATGTACATCTGGGTTGAGAGCCCAATTTTGAAATCCTTGCGAAACGAAGTAAGACTTATAGGGGAATTAGTTAAAAATAGTAAAAACCTAAAGCAAAGGGCCATGAATTTCTTAAACGTGAATTAAAAAAGTTATGATTAAATAACTTGAGCCCTCCAGACGCGTGCACAAAGCGCATGACCTAAATCTCAGAAAGTACTTTATCTGGATTAATCATTATTATTTAGGAATTAAGTTAAGATTTTCTTAAATATTTTAAGAAAATTCCAAATCTGTAAAATATGATATTACAGATTTATAGCGGTATATCTAGGGCCCTCAGTTCAGTAATATCTTTACTAGAGAAATCTGCAAAACATGAATTTATTTGAGGAAATACATAAATACGACTTCAATTTATATTACTTAGATACCTCTGTGAATTAGTTAAAAAGAAATAATGACAAATAAGTTAATTGTTAACAAGTAAATGATAGTTGAATTTTACTAAAACGTCTGAACTGAGAGCAATATTTTCTGCTTTCTTGACTATGCTCGTGCTCATAGATTAACTCAAATTAGAATAAGTGTTTTTACCATTTTTTAACTAAAATGTATAATATCGTCTGTTCTTCTAAATACCATACTTTAAGAGATAATTAGTTTTGAATTTTTCATAGAAGACAATTTTGTAGGGTAGATATGATTTTTTACTATTTTTAACTAATTTCCCTATAAGCCTTACTTCGTTTCGCAAGGATTTAAAAATTGGGCTCTCAATCCAGATGCACATCTCGTTTTTTATTTGCTATCTGAAGTTCTGCCGCCTAGTCAAGTCAAGTGCAGCCTAAATAACATTCCTTCATCGGAACTCTTGAACCGAAAGTACTTAGGGTAGGTACTAATGATGTATTAGGTAAGTACTTACTACAGTTTACTAGGGACAGCCAGAAACGAAGCCAATACAGATAATATGTAGCCGATTTTTGAATGTCAGGTGGAATCGAAACTAAATCCGGGGTGACGGTGATGGATGAGTTCAATAATAAGACATTGTGTTACAGAACGCAAAGCTTATTTTAGGCCTGTTCTCAGTAGTGGCAAGCGACCCCGCGTTTTTCATAGCGGACAAGTTTGATAGCCCTATACTATCACATTTGGTCAATACTGTTATAGTTAAAATAATATGTAGTTTAGTAAAATAAGGCCTATAAGATTTAACCCTAATTCTGTTTCTTTCTGTTTTTATTGTCTTTGTTATTTATTTCTCATAATTTGTACCTATCCATGTTGTCCGAAATAAAGAATTTATTATTATTATTATTTATTAATTTGTCCAATACATATGTCCTTACTAAAGGTGCACAAACAGCGGGGTTGCGACCTGGCACTGAGGGTTGAATCATCGCATCGCTACGCTCCATTGATCACCATTGCGGTTTTTCGTACCAATATTACCACAGAATAGTTTAAAATAGTAGGTATTCAACGTTGATGAACGATTCTCCTCAGGTTTTTCGCCTGGCCCTTTCGTATCGTACTGGTATTCGAGAACAAAACATTTTACCTCAAAGAAATAAAAAAAAAACGCTTTATACAGTAACTAGCTGCCGCCCGCGGCTTCGCTCGCAAGGTACCCGGATAAATAATAGCCTATGTTAATCCAGTACATGTACTATGTATATTCCAAGTTTCATTCAAATCCGTTCAGTCGTTTAGGCGTGATTGAGGCACAAACATCCAAACTCACAAACTTTCGCATTTATAATATAAGTTAGATAAGTAAGATATTTTATTCAAATAAATATATAGGCTCCTATAGGTTAACTAATTCCTAAGATTGATTTATTTCCTATTTTCTTTTATCTACCTTTTGTTGACTGATAAATTAAAATCTCCTGATAAATTAAAGATTTTTATGGGAAGTTCCTTTCATGTTCGGATCTGTAATAGTTCAGGTAGTCCACTCACCTCGTATGACGACTTTCTTCTGCGAATCCATGTTCTGGATGTTAACGACTCCTGACAGCATAGTCTCGGGACTACTGCGGTCTGAGCGGACCTGTCGGGCGTAAAAACAAATTAATACCAATTCTGAACAGTAAAGATTCGTAAAGGTGCGTTAAAGTAGGCACCTAGGTACTGTATAAGTAAGTAGGGTAATAATATACTAAATAGGTGTCTTATAAGTACCCAGGCAATAAATCTGGAATATGTTGTGATTTTGTTTAGAAGACTACAAAATATGGGTACTTATACTATGGTAAAAGATTATGAGATTTTATTACTTTTACAGGGGGCTGGAATGGGAATAGCTTTCGTCTACGAAATGCACTTAATTAAAAAAAAATAACACCCAACAGACACACACATAGTCCTGACCCCACACTAGGATTCCCTGTGTCGTGGCCCGTGGGTATCAGAAACTACGAGTACCATGGTACCACAACACCCAGACCCGGAAGAAATATTTACAGATCATGCAAACATTTCTTCCGCAGCGGGAATCGAACCCGCGCCTCTTGCATCTCTGACGAGCAAGCGAGGCCGTCAAGCAAACTTGCTCAAAATGTCCGTCATAGTAGTGTACCAGAGCGGGCCTAATTTTTTTATCTCCATATAATAGAGGCATAATATTATGCTATCCTACTTATATTATAAATGCGAAAGTTTGTGAGGATGTTTGGATGTTTTTGCCTCAATCACGCCTAAACGACTGAACGGATTTAAATGAAACTTGGAATCTAAGCTTGGAATATAATAATATGTGAGCTGTAGTACCTAACATATAGGCAATTTTATCAGGCTACAACTATAACGCCAGTGAAACCGCGGGCGGCAGCTAGTTTTATCATAAAATAGCATAATTATGCCTCTAGGGGCAAAGTAGTTCATTTTTAAAATTTTTGTCTGTTACCAACGAGCCTACAAAAATAAAAAGG
This sequence comes from Scotopteryx bipunctaria, assembly GCA_949320045.1. NCBI lineage: Eukaryota > Metazoa > Arthropoda > Insecta > Lepidoptera > Geometridae > Scotopteryx > Scotopteryx bipunctaria. The sequence continues at coordinate 4,291,369 of OX439440.1, forward strand.
CTTTTTATTATGTAGAATAATCATGAATAAATATTCGACTTATTTCTGTTTCATAAAAATAAACGAACATTTTAGTTTTGAAAATGGAACTAAAAGCGGCGATCTCTTCGGTAGAATGGCGTGCATTGCGTTGCGGCTACACATCGGCTACAGATGAAATCAAAAAAGACATTGGCGTGAAATCTTTAGAATTTTTCTGTAATTACAAATTAAATTGGTGACCGTATTTAATATTGTATTGGATTACTCTGTTTTCTTGCCATCGTAGTGAAAAGGTTTAACACATGACGCTAAAAACCAATAATATAACTCGGTTTCTATTTACTCTCTCGCTAAAAATCGGGAGTAAAACTACCTCGTATATAACGGGTCATTTTAGTCTCTTGTATAACAATCTACTATTACTATTTTATTCGAGATCTGAATTCTGAGACATACCAGTTCGCCAAGAAAGCTGATATATCCGATTGCCAGCTTCAGAGTATCGACTTTCGAGAGGCGTTTCTCGTAGGGCAGGGTGGGGATGTGGGCTCGCAGGCCCTCGAAGGCGTCGTTGATGGACTGCATCCGGCGTCTCTCGCGCAGGTTGGCGGCTTGCCGTTGCTGTATCTGCTGCTGGGGACAGCGGGAGCGCCGTCGCATGCGTCTGATCTCCGACCTGGTGAACGCACTGGTATGGTATTTCCTTTCAGTCCTCAGACCAAATAAAAAGAAAAGACGCCGCGCCGCGATCAACAAAAGTGAAGCCACACAAAACCGTGCTCCTGCAAGTAAACATACACGCTCACGCACACACCTACACTAAAACCATGTTCATCACGATTAGTTCGTCACGAGGCTTAAAAAAAGAATTTATGCCTTCCTGTGTAGTGAAAACTTGTAAAAACAGCAGCAAATCACATAAAAATTCTCACGGAATCACTTTTCACTTGTAAGTACTTCAAATGATATCGTTTCTTAATTATTATACTATGAATTTAGGTTACTTGGAACACACAACCTTAAAACCTTCGACACACACATAGATAAAAAGGTGGCTTCACTTTTGTTGTTCGCGGCGCGACGTCTTTTATTTTTATTTGGTCCGAGTTTCAATCACTATGTTCAGTCTATAAGTTGCTATTACTACCTCCGTTCAAAATGGTAGGTAATTTATAAAATCGGTGCGTGAGGTTATTCTAAGATTTATCCTTATTGAGTTTCGAATCAATTGTGAGGCGTGGTGATGAATGGTGAAGTAATACCTTAACTGAATGGCGGATGAGGTGTGGTTATAGGAATGTGAACTTCCGCGAGATGGGCAGACGATATAAATAAAATAAATAAATAAATAACACCCAACAGTCACATACATAGTCCTGACCCCACACTAGGATTCCCTGTGTCGTGGGTATCAGAAACTACGAGTACCATGGTACCACAACACCCAGACCCGGAAGAAATATTTACAGATCATGCAAACATTTCTTCCGCAGCGGGAATCGAACCCGCGCCTCTTGCGTCACTGCCGAGCAATCGCCCGCCACGCCACCGAGGCCGTCAAAACCATGTCAAAATATAGTCAAAACCATGGGACGAGGTAGGATGAGAGTAGCACGGGGTCATGATGGATAAACAGAGGGAGGCCTATAAACTCGGGCTGAGGATGATGGATGATTCAACTGCTGAAATGGAAGCCTTCGGGCGCAACTTTGTCCGTCAGTCCGTGTCCACTTCTATTGGAATACGTAATACATATTATCTCGCCGTATCCCTAATGGGGTGGGCAGAGCCACAAGTGAACAAAAGAAAACTTGCAGCCACTTCTGATTTAAACTCCTAAGATGGATATGGTGAACCATGGTGACAGGTGATCAGCCCATCGCCCATTTAGGTGGTCCATCATTTTGGAGAAGATACTATCCCTTGGTCGCCTTTTACGACATGCTCGGGGAGAGAAGCAGCTGGACGCATTCTATGCTTTTTCTTTACTTTCAGTCCAGCAGAGAAGTGAATATTCGAAGTGAAATACCTAAACCAAAAATGTTTTAATTTTCTTTTCCAAATGACCCAACTGATGGTAGGTACCACTAGGAGTTGAGCAGCATTTGAAAGGAAGTTTTCATTGATGTGCAATTTCTAAAATAGTTTTTCATGATTTGTAGAGTCAATTACCAGAAGTGACCGCCCGTAGCCCGTTAGGCGATACTTACAAACTAATATTATAAATGCAAAAGTAACCTTGTCTGTCTGACTGAGCTGCTAAACAGATTTTAAGAAATTTGGCAAGGAGATAGATTGTTTTGATGTTTGTGCCTGAATCACGCCTAAACGGCTGAACGGATTTGAATGAAACTTGGAATATACATAGTACATGTGCTGGATTAACATTATAGTTTATTACTTTTACAGGGGGCTGGGATGGGAATCGCTTTCGTCTACGAAATGCACTTGCTCAAAAAGTCCGTCATTGTAGTGTTTTTTTTTTTTTTTTTTTACCCGAAATAGGTTTGCGTTTGACCACACTCTACCTGATGTTAAGTAACAGTGTGGTCTAAGATGTATCAGATATCACGCGAGCAAAACCGCGGGCGGCAGCTAATGGTAGGTAGGAGAGGAGAAAAAGAAGAAGCCTATAACTGAAGCACTTCACACACGGCAGCTCTGCCCTTCTAGTGAAGAACGCAGTAACTAGCATTTTTGACAAAAAATAGTTAGATAGGTCTCGGAATCGCCTAACAAAATACAACATTCTGTTCTTACTCAATCATCAAAACATGTTTGACATAGTTACTGCGTTCTTCACTAGGAGGGCAGAGCTATAATGTACATTACATCCGTAAAAATCGTATCCGTGTAAAAATATAAGTACATTACAGCTGTCGTGTGGGGTGTATCCCACTATTTCCATTAGGTATATCTATTGATAGAAATACTGGGACTGATTCTCCCACTGTTTCCATTGCTGACGGCGGCGGCAAAAAAAACACTGCATCATTTTGTCTCATATGACGGCGTGCACATAGAAACTATTTATTTATTTTCTCTTTAGATAAAACCTCTTGAACATAGTAATTGACTCGTAGAAAGAGAAAAGATAGACAGCTGCCATTATCATTGTAATTCTTATTTATCAGTAATTTATCAGGCTGTCATATTTAAAGTGGAAAAAGATTCTCAAATAACACAACTGCATTTTTGCCGCAATAGAAATATTACGCCGACCCCACCTAGTGGGATAAGGGCAGGAAAATGATGATGAGAAATAATGGGATATAATTTGGAAAAAACGCTAGTCCCACTTTTTCTATTTAGTATTTTCATGGAAATAGTGGGATACACCCGTCGTGTGTGGTCTCCTGTCGATTTCTATGTAAAGGCGTAATGAATGAGATGTATCGTAATCAATAATAATATCTACATACCTATTTAGGTACATTATAGCTGCCGTGTATGAAGTGCTTGACAGTATATTGAAATCTTAATAAATACGGTGTGGTACCTAAGTAAAAAAAGGTTTGGTTTGCCGAGTTCGCCCTAAAAAGATTTTTATTTTCGTAATTTGTAGTGTTTTTAACTGATGCTCTAACTTTAAGTGTTCTTTAAATTCATAACTTAGAATAATAGCACAGTGAAGAATCTGATTGAACAATGTGTGTGTGTATGAGTAGGTAGAATCGCAATTGCCCAGCGCAAAAATATCAAGAAAGCGTCGTTTGACAGTACCAAAAAACGAACGCGATTATAGGTAAAACCAGCCTCCATTCTGACCTAGGATTTTTAGGACATAGGATAGGAAAGAAGGTAGGTACATGCTTTTACGAGGGACATGGTGATTTGCAAAAATAAGTACTCTTCACGTCTTAAAAACGTCGAAAATTTATCTTAAAATTTTAGGTAAGCAGTTATTATTTAGGCGCACCTCTTTCTTGGAGTGGAATGGTTTTCTTGATCGCTGGCGTACAAGCTGCCGTCGGACATAGAAGAATCATCGTAGAGGTATACATCGGTACCATTCGGGGTCGGCGATCCGGAGATCGAGACCGGCACCACGCTAGCACCCTCCATCGACTGACCCTGGCTGCTGGCGCCTTCGTCCATGTCGAACATTCTTTCAACAACACTTTCACATCCTATCAATATTCAGGAGCTCTTGATCCTCCAGAGGTCTACTATACTCTGACGACTCTAAACGATAAAAGGGTACGTAAGGGTAGTCAGGCTCCGCCCACGTGGTTTTACTCCTCCTATCACGAACCCTGACCAGTTTAGCTTGAGCCCTCCGCTTTTACCGAACATACCCCTCTTTGCTGTGACGGCGGAATAGTAACAGAGGGTAGGGAAGATCAACTGTAATGGTCGTATCTCTTAGAAAAATTGTGTTGACAGCATTGATCCATTATTCAATAAAGTTCTCCTATCTAGGTTAGGGTAGTTAGGTATAGTTAAACACATATTAAGAACAAAAAAATTCAAAATTGGTTGGTCTTTAACACATTTACAAATTAAAATATCAATAAAGTGGGTAACATCATGCTTTAGATTCAGGGCCACATTGCTATTTTTTAATATGTAAACTACCTGCATATTACAATAATATCCGACGAAGAAATTCCAGAATAATCTAAGTATAGGTACTAACTTAAATTATAAATGCAAAAGTAACTCATTTGTCTGTCCGTTAGGGGAGAATTGGGTAATACCCTCTATTACCGTGCCCCTAAGGGAATTATTCTATCTCAGCTCAGGTTTGGTTGAAATAAATTCGAAATATTATAATTGGTGGAGAATTTATCTGGCTACACTTACAAAACTTCAAATTCACCGAAAAACAAATTACACAAAAATTATTACAAGCGAATAACTAAAATTTGGGAAAGCGCGGTATTATCGAACTAGTAGTATCGTGCCCCAGGTTGGTAATTTTGCACTGGGTCTGATAAAACCGCGCCTCTACAAATGACAATGAAATCATCACAATGCAATAAGTCATTCAAAGAGTGGAAGTTGGAAGCCTGGAGCCCGAATTGGAAATATGTACAGACTCCATCTTTTATTAGTCTAAATGATTGACAAGTTTAAGACATTTCTTTGCATTTATGTATGGAAAAAATAAAGCATACGAAAGTACTCATGTATTTATTATTATGAAATCAACTTCATGGCTTCTGGATTCCATTTTTTTTTTCGTAGAAGGATCAGCCCTCTCTTTTGCGACAGTCACCTACCGTGTCACGAAAATAGCTTTCTGTAAATAGACAAATTTTCATACTCGTTAATTTTGCGCCCTACGCGTGAAGTCATCAAACAAGGTAATTTTATTTAAAAACAAAAACAAACTCAAAGAATTAATTTAAACCTATTTTCCACATAAGATCTACACTATTTTCCCCCTAAAAATGGGTATAATATATAACTGAACGTTGACTCACCTCTTATTCAAATCACCCGAAAAAATAAATCAATTGCGCGGGAAAAATAAAAGCGCGCGGCTTTTCTCTCTGGCTGCTCGGTGGGAACTGACAGTGCTCGAGCGGGTTAAGAGGGACGTGGAGCTATGATTTTACTAACATTGCAGCTGCGTATTGTTTTGTTAGTAGTTTTAGAGAAACCAAAGAGCGCGAAATTATCAACCGCGCGGTAATAGCATACTCTCCCCTACCTTTTCACGCTTATACCGCGGAATAGATTTCGAGATACGTAAATAATCTACGTAGGTACATACCTAATACCTTGCCAAATTTGGTATAATGGGTTGTCAAAGTTTGTATGGGAACTTTTTAACGGACGGTGCTAATGGCTTGAAACTTGGTTTAGGTACTTACTAATAAATGCAAAATAAATGGACACGTGTTTGAGAATTTTTCAAAACAACCCCTTAAAACGTGAAATGGGATACGCCTATCAAAGTTTCTATTGGAACTTTTTAACGCGTGTGTAATTTGCTTGAAACTTGGTTCGGATACTGTAAATACAAAATAGACATATAATTCAGGATTTTTCAAAACAACACTTAAAAAGGGGTATAATTGGTTATCAAAGTTTGTATTGGATATTTTTAACAGACGGACGCGGACGGTGCGATTGGCTTGAAACTCGGTATGGATGCTATGAATGCAAAATTAATGGACAAGTATTTCAGCATTTTTCAAATCAACCATAATAAGGGGTAAAATGGGTGTCAAAGTTTGTTTGGAACTTTTCAGGATTTTTTAAAACAATAACAAAAATACAAACTTTGACACCCCAGTTCACCCTTTTTAAGGGGTATGTATGTATGTATGATTGTATGAGCTAGTGGCCAACTCCAGTGACAGTGTTTTTAGGCCGCCTAAAGGCTTCCGTCATGGCTTAACGACTTAAAAGCCGGGACCGACAATTTAACGTGTCCTCCGAAGCACGGAAGCGCTCAGCTCGTAATACCACTTGCGGTCACCCATCCCAATTGCGACCGCGCACAACCGTTGTTTAACTTTAACGATCAAACAAGAACGTTTAAGCTAGCTACGCCACGAGCGGGGGTGAACACTGGGGTGACAAAGTTTGTATTGAAACTATTTAAAGAGCGGTGCGATTAGCTTAAAACTCTGTTTGAATACTATAAATGCAAAGTGAATGGACACGTATTTCAGCATTTTTCAAAACAATCATAATAATGGGTAAAATGGGTGTCAAAGTTTGTATGGGAACTTTTTAACGGGCGGCCGGCTGGCGGCGGTGCAAATAGCATGAAACTCGTTTTGAAATCTAACGCGTACGAAGTCGCGGGCAACAGCTAATAAAATATATAATAATGTGTATTACTTTACAATATTAGAGTAAGTAGGGGAGAAGGGGGTGCAGTAAATCAAAGGGCACAGTGGATAAACACCTATATCTCATTTACTATGGCTCACACAAACACATAAACACAAGCCCAGCGCCGACTGATCCAACGCACCTTCCCCGCACCAGTGAAGTGACCGCTGGATCACGACGTCGAGAGGGCGCGCTGCGACTATTCCGCGACCGGCAAGTGGCCATTTTTTTAACATTTCAACGAACTTTTTCTGTAAAACTCAATGGAAATATTGCCGTCGTCTTTATTTTTTATAAACCACTATTTCAATGACTATTAAAATCGGTGTTCAGATATTACGTTTCACTTAAAAACCAACGATTTTTTTACCAATGTTTTCGAATTCACCTTCTAGGGCTCTCTGGACTGATCAGTCTTGGGGTGCAGTGGATCACGATTTATATTGTTGTTATTGTACAAAATCACAAACTTGTTATTTTTTGTTATAGGTTGAAAAATGGTGCGTGCAGACTTAATTAAAAAAGATTGAGTACCTATTTATAAATAAATAAGAGTTGAAATATGAATTATTGTATTATTTTGAAACTTACCAGTAGGTTCATAGTGCCCCTACAATAACTACTTAGAAATGAAGGCAACTATCCACTGCATCCCATTGTGATCCCCCAGTCTAAATCCACTGTTCTCCTATCACAGGGCAGAGTGGATAACTTTCCATGTTTTTTTAAAAACCTTATAACTCACGTTTTTTATGTTTTATTGACGATTTTATCACACAATATTGTAGCTAAAACACCAACCTACGTTTGACACAAAGCAAGTAAAAGCCAACTTTAATATTAATAGAGTCAGGACTTCGTAAACAAAAAGTGAATCACTGCACCCCCCTCTCCCCTACTACTAACGTCATCTGTTAGAAAACTAAAAAGTTAATATAAATTCTAACAGAAAACAGAATGTTTTGGTGATGGCTGGCCGTCAGGCTAGGCACTAGATGGCGTTGATTCTCGAGTTCAACTGAGAGTTCAACCTATTTATTGTATAGAAGAAAGAAAATATTATGTATAATAATATTGCATGTTTACCGGTAATACCTACTACCTATTTTTTTATTTTTGTAAATAATAGGAATAACGTATTGGAATGCATCTGTTATGTTATTTCTAAGTGCTATAAATAATTTGAATTTGTCTAAGAACTAGTGCCGAATCTTGGAAGAATGAACAATATCCCGGGAAGCTTTTCACGCAGCAGACAAGGATTTTGATGTTTTCTAATGAGCTCACTGTCAAAGAGTAAAGATTGGACAGGATTGGACACCTGGAACATTAAATTGTTCCGAGATTGACTGTTTTACGACTATTGTAGCAAGTGGTAAGATTAGATCCAATGGCCACCAGCTCATACGAACTAACTTTTTTTTTCCTAAAGTAGTAACAATCCTACTAATAATAAAAATACGAAAGTTTGTAAGGATGTTTGGATGTTTGTGCCTCAATCACGCCTAAACGGCTGAACGGATTTGAATGAAATTTGGAATATGCATAGTACATGTGCTGGATTAACATATAGGCTATATAACGAAGCCGCGGGCGGCAGCTAGTAAATACATAAAACATAGTAAGTTACAGTCTTTATTTTTTCAAGATTCAAGGTTACGTCCAATCAGCTTCTTGAATATCTAGGGCCAAAGGGCTGGCGCGGCGCTTACCTCGAACATAGGTTATTATATAGCCATCCATTTGTTCCGAGTTCCGAGTGCAATGCTGTGTAACGGACTAGGTAAGTAAGTTCGTATGAGCAACTTGAGCAAGTGGCCAACTCTAGTGACGGAGTTTTTAGGCCGCCTAAAGCCTCCGTCGTGGTTTAACGACTTAAAAGCCGGGACCGACAATTTAACGTGCCCTCCGAAGCACGGAAGCGCTCAGCTCGTAATGCCACTTGCGGTCACCCATCCCAATTGTGACCGCGCACAACTTTGCTTAACTTCAACGATCAGCCAAGAACGTCTAAGCAAGCTACGCCACGAGCGCTTCGGAACGAGTGTAACGGAATGGAACCCACTTGTATTTATTCTTCCAGAAGCCAAGAACCCACTATATTAGTTTTTCTTTTTCTGTGCTTTGCCACAGATTAGTAAGTTGTGTCAATGTTTGTCAGTGTGTGTTTATAAAGGTTTATAACCTCTTTGGGGATTAAGAAAAAGTTGTATTGTATTTGTATCGCGTTTGCATATTTTATTGCGTACAAAATAATCTCTCTGTTCCTACATTATTTTAACTTTTAGTGTGTACTTTGTTCTGTTCTTCTGGCTGTCTAAACATCTAATAGTACCTACCTATCTCTTCCTGAAGTGTAATTAAATTGGTAAACGTAGTGATTATTTGCTGTTGGAATTGATAAAACCGGCACGGCTGTGTCAAAGTGCCTACATAATGTTTATTGTGGGACTCACTGGAGGTCTTGCTACAGGCAAGAGCACGGTCCTCTCCATCTTCAGAGAGCACGGCATTGCGGTTATAGATGCTGATGAAGTAGCCAGAAAAGGTAACAATACATCCTATCCATCTCGACCAACATTCAGCTACTGCTGTGGCCTTTACCATATATACTAGATGGTTTATTTATACACTATCAGGAGGCAACTTTGCCTAACACTAAAGAGATGCTGTGGACATGATTTTAGATGGAGTAGGCTTGATCAGCGCCTTATACCATCCTCTATAAAGTAAAAGTATTTATTCAAAATTACAAGTATAAATACATTGGTTTGGGATCTCCTAAGTTGTATGACCTGTATTAGGAGAGTCCCTTCTTTTTTTTTATTCAACTTAAATTAGAGCACTTGTAAATTATCCAATACCTAAATGATACAAGCTAAAGTATATACAAGGTATAAACACAATACATAAATTGCTAAAACTTAAGTTCCTCTCAGCTTAGTCAGCCTTTTTATTTTATTAACTTATTGTTTGTCATGTAGAGTTGAGTTTTGTCATGTAGTGAGTCACTCCTGTATAGTTTATCATCATGCCTTGCTTGTTCTTTGCTTGCCTCATCTATTTCAATAGCCTTGGCCACCATTATTTGTCTACTTATCACTGTTTTATTGTAGCAGTATTTTTTTTATAACATTAGGTTGATTATTTCTAGTAGATATTTCAAGTAAACAGTTATAATTTTGTTGGTTGCTTGTGAATCACTTTTATTTTATTTTAATTTTTGTTACTTGTTATGTATTTTCGGCAATAAATGTATTTGTATTTTGTATTTTTTCTATTTTTATGCTAAAACTGCTTGCTCATTATCTTGCCTGGTAACTTGACTATCTAATTTTATTGCATAGTATAGCTAAGTTGTATTATATTACCTAGGCATATGTACCTGGACCAAAATGGTGACATTGTGGAAAAAGGCCAAAGAGGACCGTAAATCGATGAGCATGCATGAATGTGATTAAAGTAAATGAATTAAAAGAAAGCATATCAACATTGTAAAAAACCTGTGGTTTTTGTCTTCTCCTTTAAGAAAGAGTTGTAATATTGTGTATGTTGCATATTATTGAAATCAAATGAAAAGAGTCTTTGAGGCGCACTTAAAATGCATTCAACACACTGGTTCGAAAGAACTAGTGACACAACTAGATGGATGGATTGGGCTTTCAAACCAATTTGACAGCTTATTCAGACCTTAACTGTAGAAAGGGTAATTAAAGCTAAGCAGAATGGTAGTGTCCTAACTCCTGGGTATTATTTTAGCATCTTGCGAGTTTTATTTGCTTAGTTATGTTTGTATTAAGTAGGTATTTCAGTTGTATTTTTAATGGCATTGAAAAGTAATAAATAGTTTTGTTAAATTTGTATGTAGATTTGAATAAGCATATTGTAAAATAACTAATTGCTTGCCAGGTTATTGAAACGCCTTTCACTACTTTTGTTTTTAAGTTATGCTAAAGCTATCATTTTTTTTGTGAGTTTTATTTGCAATCAGTTTTATAACTATGAGCAAATGTTTTCTGGGTTTGGTGCTGGGTAGAGTACCCTCCTGCTTTCACCACGGTTAGCACGCTTCATTTACAGCCATCCTTGAGTTGCATGACATCTTTAATACATACAATACATACATGACATCTTTTCTTTTGAGTCTCCTTGTATATCTATTGCGTTGAGCTATCATGATTGCGAAAGTTAATATATTAACTTGGTCAGCAGGATTTAGGATACGAACAATCAATGATTTATGTAACTGGTTCTAATCAATTAAAGAAATTATGCATGAATATATGCATAGGCCAGCTGACCTGTCACCGTTGAAGAGTTGTGGATACACTTGAATTTTTTACAATATCAAAAACTCTTCTAGAATTATTGAACTCTTATTTTCAGTATTGGAACCTGGCACGAAAGGATGGTATGAACTGCGAGAGTTTTTTGGCGATGAAGTCCTCTTACCTGACGGGAGGGTGAACCGGGCTCGGTTAGGAGAACTAGTATTTGACGATATTGAGAAGAGGAAAAAATTAAATGCTATCACACATCCTAGGATACAGAGTGCTATGATGAGGATGGCCATGGCGTACTTTTTCTCAGGTCACAAGTACATAGTTATGGAGGTGCCATTGCTATTTGAAACGGGCAAAATGTTGACATTTATGCATAAGATTATCACAGTTGTGTGGTAAGTTATTTATTTTTTTAAACGAATTTATTAAAGTAGATTTTACCTTCGCCTCCTTTATTGCTTGAACACTAGAAAAAGGAAAGAAATATTAGTGTCACTAGTTTGAATGTATCATCATAGCTGCAGTAGCAAAGTCTGGTTATAAAGAAAATAGGAGCTTGTGGTTCTGACAAACCCTTTAAGACTTCGAAATATCTAGAGCTTTGAACTAGTTGATTTTTTAAAGAAGAAAAAATATATTATTTTTTCAGCGAAGACCACCAGCAACTGGAGAGGTTGTGTAAAAGGAGTGATTTCTCTGAAATAGTGGCGAGGAAGCGAATAAGCTGTCAAATGCCGCTGGAAGACAAAGTGGCCAAGTCACATTTCGTGATAGACAACTCTGGTGACTTCAGCAGTACCAGACAGCAGGCGGAGAGCATTATGCGCACCTTGAAGAGATCCAAGTTTACATGGTAGATATCCAACCTCAAACTCAAGATACTTTATTTAATAGGATCAGTAAGGATCACTTCAAACCTTCTTAAATCCACGTTAAATTTAATTTACGCCTGTTCCTAAAGCGACCAAGCGTGGAAAATACAGGCAAGAAACAACACTGGGCAATTTTTTTGAAAATGATCTCATAACAATCATGTTAATAAAACGAGTTGGAACATTATTTAGTTCTAAGCATTTTTGTCTTCTATATAATTAGATAAATTTGTCATTTCGCTTGGAACTTTATTGTTAAAAGTATGTTAGTCCCTAAAGGTGGACTTGACACTGCGCTCGGATGGCATTCCATATATTTTCGTAGTAGCTCTGTCGTGGCGTCACTAACGCGTCGCCATTGACGCTTGCTACCAGAGTATACCTTTAGAGAGCCATTTTCCATACAAGCGATCAACATTATTATGGTTTGTGTATATTGTTCTGTAAGTAACTTGAAATACAGAGTTTTTTTAATCATTATTTAAACAAATTCTTAACTGGAATCTGTAATTTTTTACCTGGAAATAGAGCATTTAAAAAATGTTCAGACCATCCTCTTATACTATATCGAATTCAATGTTTGTATTCCTTTCTTGCTTTGACATTTAATGTATTTGTTTCAGGTATTTCCGAGCAATATTCCTGATCATGCTTCTGTCTGTGGTGTTTGGTGCGACGCATATAATCAGCAATATGTTAAACAGCAGCCAATGAAACTATTTTAGGACCGAAAATGTCACACTTACTAATACCGTAAATTCAGTTTATTTATGTACGCTTGGCTACGGCTCGGGATGTTGCTTACAATGCTTGCATAAATAGTAGCCGAGCTATTCCGAGGCTGCAAACCTATTCAAAATTGTCTAGTTAAAGTTTCACTCGAATCGGTACAGCTGTTATTGTCAACTACCGGTTCAGTCAACAATTAATGTGTGTAGTAAGTACCTATATTATGTAATTACAAAAAAAAACAATATCTATCTATATAAATATTCTATCACCTACCGCCTGATTCCCAGTTACAAGCTTTGCTTAGTTTGGGGCTAGATGGCGCTGTGTAAAATATATGTTATGGACCAAGTGATAAATTGGGCAGTATATATAGTGCCCGGTCATTATGAAAAATGCGCAATATGAGAGTGCAATTTGATAATAATTATTCAAATAATCAAATTGACCGGGCATTATACATATTGTCCATCACCTTTTGGGCAGAGTAATACAAACATATTTAATTACTATTTTTTATTGTTATTGTCATTTAACTTAAAATAAACTAAATATTAAACCACTTAAAGGGTTGGGTCTAGTACCCAGTAGCAGGAGTTGGGGGGTAAAAGAGGTTAAATCTGGTAGGGTTTTAGTCCCAGATTATAACTGTACCACTCCTATTACAAGGTAATACATCATAGTTTTCGAGAAATTAATAAAAAATGTTCCTAACCTCAAATCAGATAAAGAGTGAAATGAAACGTTAAAATGTGCGATTGACAATCAAAATCTGTCTCAGTGTGTTGTCTAAGATGTAAAATGTGGTGCAAAATCGTAAAACGGAACGTTAAAAAACTATGCGTCAGGTCAGGTGACATGTGTCACTGTATTCGTTTGTTTTCGTCATTAGTTATAATAAAGGTATGTCATGTAAAACAGATCCGACACGAAGCACCCCGACTTGAGTAGGTTAGGTTAGGTTAGTATATAAAAAATGCGAGCGAAGCGAGCCCACCCAAAAAAAACTAGTGACACAAACCCCCATAACATCTAAAAGAAAAACCTAAATCTAAAATGAAACTTTTATGAATGTCTTGTTGTTTTATTCATTTTGAGGTTAGGTTACAATAATTTGTTTTTCTCGAGAACGGTGCGTTACCTTTTAACGGGAGTGGCACCAGGGGAGAGGGGTCACCCCCCCCCCATCTCTCCCCCCACCCCCCTTCTCCTGCTACCGAATACTAGATTTTTACCGCTTTATTATCAAATTGACCAATTGTCATTTAGCAATATAATAATGACCGTGCAAAGTGATAAATAATGAAGTTAAGATAGTAATTAATCACTTAGCCCGATAAAGCTAGACATTATTCATAATGCTCGTGCATTATAAATAATGCCCGCATTAATCACCTGGTCCATAACATATACATATACATACATTATCGTTATCGTCACGCTCGCGCCCGAATCCCTAAGCCATACGTAATTAATAAATTGAATAATAAATAAATTTGTGAACATTTCACACTGCGCCATCTAGCCTCAAACTAAGCAAAGCTTGTACTATGGGCACCAGATGGCTGATTAAATATATAACTTATATACTTGCTGCTGTGACGCACTATCACAATCCTCTTTTTTAGGGTTCCGTACCCGAAGGGTACCCGGGCCCTATTACTAAGCCTTCGCTGTCCGTCCGTCTGTCAGCGGGCTGTATCTCATGAACCGTAATAGGTAGAGAGTTGAGTTGAGTTGTACGATGGATGGTACGGAACCCTTTGTGTGTGAATTCTATCAGCACATGACCGGTATTTTTTTAATATTGGTGATTTGTATTGTGTGTCAAGCAGTGAATAAATATCTGCCTATGTTTATGTTTGTCGCTCAATCACGGCTGTACTGATTAGACTGAAACTTGGAATTCACATAGTAGAATGCTAGTATAACATAATTATAGGCAATTACCAGGATACCATTATACGAACGAAGTCGCAGGTGGAAGCTAGTAAAATTGTAATTATTGTTTAATAGATGACATAAAGCAAGTTTTTGTATCGAAACACATATTTTACAAAAATAAAACTATGTTAATTAAAACTAGAAAACCAAATACAAGCATGATTTCTGGCTTGAACTTGATATATTTGTACAATTTAGTAATGTATCTAATCGTTTTAAGTTATGCCCGATTCCTTATTCAACTGACGGATGAATGATGGCTGGAAGATTCATCATCAGCTTAATGGCAGTTCACTGCTAGATATGGCCTCCCCTTATGAGCGCCACTATGCCCTATCTTCGATTTGCCGCATCCAATCTCTTACCAGCAGCCTTTCGCAGATGGTCACTCCACCTAGCCGGAGGAAGTCCTATTCTGCCGTCAACCCAAAATTTTGACTACGAGCAAAAACGTGAGAAATTTTGTTTTCTAGACTTTTTGAAGACTTACAGTTTTTATTGAAATACCAAAATGTTTTGTATTTTGTAAGCTTGAAGTGTATGTATTGCATTAGAATACAAGTTTATCTTGTGATTTTTATTTAACTTTTTGTGATTCAGTAATGTAAAATGAGTTAGAGGTCGATAGAGAATCGCTCAGTACATAAAAGTCAAAAACAAATTTCACTTAACGGCATTTTAGTAATCGGACGGCAGTATTACACTCAACAACCTCGAAGATTGACAATGTAGTTTTTGAGAAAAAAAAATTATGTCGCCTTTTGGCAGATGACTGATAAGAACGTTGCTATGTTAATTTGGCATCTGTAGTCCGTTAGTTAAATTTACGAACCGGGGCGTAGTTAGTATCTATCATTCCAACGGGAAGCAATAAATTGAAAGACCTGGCACTTAAGGTGTTCTACTAAAATTAATATAAGTGTAAGTTTTATTCATGGTTATGAGATAATATTATAGTCATAGTATAACTAATAACATATATATTATACTAATAATATTATATTAATAACAATTCTAAAATCTGTAATAAAAGTACTCTTTACAAAGTACTATTCCAAAGTATTGTGGAAGCCGTATTTATTGTAGATTTAGAAGGGCACCGCGTTACGTTACAAATATATACAAACATATTATCACGTCGGTATCCCTAATGAGGTGGGCAGAGCTACAAGTAATTATAAGAAATTTTGCAGCCACTCCTGATTCAAAGTCCCACGTAAGAAATATCTTGTGAAAATGTTCAACTCTCTACCTATTACGGTTCATGAGATCGGACGGACAGAAGAAGGAAGAAAGTCATGTTACAAGGAAAGTGCTGAATGTGGATGTGGATGGATACACGGGCAGAGGAAGGCCTGAAGATGGATGGATTGCGATAAAGAGGACATGCGTGTGAAAGGAAGGAGTAAGGAGTGAGTACTGAGATGACGAGCGATAGGAGAAGATGGAAGAAGAAAACATGTTGTGCCGACCCCACCTAGTGGGATAGGGGCAGCAAAATGATGATGATGAGATCGGACGGACAGACAGCGGAGGCTTAGTAATAGGATCCCGTTGGCACTCTTCGGGTACGGAATCCTAAAAAAAAGGAGTTTCTCAATTTGTTTCTATATATTTGTATTTCTTTTTTTGTTTCAAATTATAGAACCAAGACTTTTTCTCGTAGAATCGGGCTTTGTAGAATTGGAAGCGCGGTTGCGGGATCGCGCCCACCAAATCGTCGTCGGCTTGGTGTATGCAATGTGGTGGCGGAATAAGGCATGGCTGGAATCACCAACGGACATAGTTGTATCTCTTCCCATCCCTGTCATGTTATATCCTAAAGTGACATAGCCGGCTACTTGGGACACTTCGTTCACGCCTTCGAAAATCTGGAGAATGGGGTTGTACTTGTTTGATCCAAATATGGCGCTGAAATAATAGTTCTATATTATAAATGTGGAAGTTTGTGAAGATGTTTGTATGTTTGTGTCTCAATCACGCCTAAACGGCTGAACGGATTTGAATGAAACTTGGAATTTTCAAAGTACATCGTGCTGGATTAACATATAGGCTATTTTTTATCCGGGTACCACGCGAGCAAAGCAGCGGGCGGCAGCTAGTAATTTTATACTTTACAAGTAGGCTTTAGTTCATTAAATATCACAAGACATCTGCTGAAACTAGGGCGACGAAAGTGTTTCTAAATAAGCTCGCAATGTTTTAAGAGTTCCGTACGCGAAGGGTGCTAACGGGACCCTATTACTAAGTTCACACTGTCCGTCTGTCAGCGGACTGTATCTCATGAACCGTAATAGGTAGAGTTGAAATTTTCAGTGTGTATTTCTATGGCTGCTATAACAGCAAATAATAAAAGAGAATCAAAGCTAAGTAGGCGCCAACCTTGGTCGACTCATCCAAGGGTACATTAATTTTATTGTACCTATTGTAAATTATGTATAAAAGTGCCATCTCAGGAAGGTTTGTAAGTTGGAAGAGAATCAGACTGGAAATTTTTAACATTTATTATGATTTGATACTGCCGGAAAGAAAACATACGGTTTAAATTCTTCTTCGATTATATATCTTTTTTTCCCGTCTCCCTCCTCTGCTCCACAATAAAATCTGAAAATAAAGATAGCTAGGAATTACTACTACTAAACGTGTCAACTGGTTCTTTTGAACCATTGTGGTGAAAGGATTTTAAGATGCGCCTCAAAGAATCACCGTTTGAGAGAACTGGTAATAAGCGCACGTAATTTATTCACATAGAGAAATTCATTGGTGCACGACCGGGTTTGAACCCACCCACCAAGGACGGGCCTTTACCACTAGTGCTCTCGCCAGCCGGGAGTTAGAATTGCATTGTCGGGGCTATACTATTGGGTTTCGAGTAGCACTAGGGCTCGCGTATCGCGCGATTGACAAACGAAGGGGAGGGGGGTCACGGGGGACATGACCCCCCCCCTAAAATTGTAAACGTCAAATTGAAAAATCTAAAAATTTACAAAATATAAAAAAGCAATTTTCTGCCCTAGCCGCGATGCCAATAAAAGTAGGCTTCCATTTTGTTATATAATGTGTGCAATAATATTGTGTATTGTGCAATAAAATCTGATTTACTTGACATATTCTATTATTAGTGACCCCCTCCAAAATTACAGGCTGCTACCGCGCCTGTTGACAAATCATGTAGTGATGTGACGCCTGATAATGAAACCTCTAATAGAGTAGTTTATATTTGTAGATATTATTGTGGGTCTAAATTTTAAGTACAGTCCTTTTGATTCTGAACATTTATTTAGGTTGACCTCTGTGGCGTGGTTGGCGAGTGCTCGACTGTCGCAGTGTGACGCAAGAGGCGCGAGTTCGATCCCCGCTGCGGGGGAAATGTTTGCATGCTTTGAAAATATTTCTTCCTGGTCTGGGTGTTTATAACATTATAAGTATGTATTTACAAAAAAAAGTATTCTATCAGCCATCTGTTTCCCATAGTACAAGCTTTGCTTAGTTTGCGGCTAGATGGTGCTGTGTGATTATGTCCTCAAATATTTTATTTTATTATTATTTATTAGGTATTTTATTTGTAGTTTCCAGTCAATGCTGTGTTTGCCTAGGCTTGATTATTGGTCTAAGCCCTTAGTAAAGTTATTTGTCTATACATAGACAAAATAAAATAAAATTCATTCAGGATTACAATCCTGAATGAAAGAAAAAGAGAAAGAGTGGAACAAGTGAATGAGTTTATATACTTGGGAACGTTGTTCACGAGAGATGGAAAGCATGAGGAGGATGTTGAAAGGAGAGTGATTGCAGGAAATAAAGTGAATGGGGCACTACATGCCTTTATGGAAAGCCGGAAAGTGTCTAAAAAGGCACGACTGGCTGTACGTACATAGAGGAGTAATAGTGCCGACACTTATGTATGGTAGTGAAAGTTGGGTATTGCAGAAGAAACATCAAAGTAGAGTGAATGCAGTAGAAATGCGTGCGTTGCGAAGTATGTGTGGGGTAATTTTGAAAGATAGAATGCGAAACAGCGTGATAAGAGAGCGATGTGGAGTGAAAGATGTAGTGATGAGGATTGAGAAAGGTATGTTAAGATGGTTCGGTCATGTAGAGAGGATGAATGATAGAAGATTAACGAAACAGGTGTATGAGGCGAGTGTGAATGGTACCGTTGGAAGGGGAAGACCTCGGCGCACGTACCTGGACCAAATCAGCGACGTTTTGGAAAATGGCCAGGTCAAGAGTACCCTAAACTGACGAGCATGCATGAGGAACGTAATGAGAGTCAAGGAAGCGAAAGAAGTATGTCAGGATCGTAGCAAATGGCGATCCGTGATCTCTGCCTACCCCAATGGGAAACAGGCGTGATTTTATGTAAGTATGTATGTAATCCTGAATCCTACTAATATTATAATGTGAAAGTTGTTGTGTTGCGAGTTGTCAGGATGTTTATGCCTCAATCACGTCGTAACGGCTGAAACTTGAAATATAAGCTACTTTTTATAAGAGTAGGTACAACGCGTATGAAACTAAATGAAAGTAAATACATAATTATGCTGCTAGTGATACTTTTCTGAATAAATATATAAAAAACTAAAGGGTTAGATGTCGGTAAGTACCTACTAATTACCAATGTAAGAAAACACCACGTAATTATAAGTTCTTTTTAGAGTTCTGTACCCGACGACGGTTGCCAACGGGACCCTATTGCTAAGCTTCCGCTGTCCGTCTGTCCGTCCGTCTGACAGCGGGCTATATCTCATGAACGTACTAAGTAGACAGTTGAAATTTCAACGAGTGTGTATTTCTGTTGCCACTATAAAAACAAATATTAAAAATAAAATAAAGTACAAAAATAAAAGGGGGTCCCGTACAAGAAACATTTATGTAACATGTACGATGGTACGGAACCCTTCGTGTGCGAAATCGACTCGCACTTGACCGGTTTTATTTAATGGTATGGGCAATATGTTATTTAATATAATAATTTATTTTTAATGATAAGTAATAAATTATTTTTCTGAATTCTTATTTTGTTTATATTGTTATACATTGGCTCTGGATAGTCTATACGTCAAGTAGGTACTTACTTGAATATTACCAAAGCACAACTATACCAACATAGAAATGAAACCATTGTATTTGGTTCCTAAAATATCTGTCGATTTCTTGCTTTTACTGCAAGTAAAATTATTACATTATTTACCTACCTAGTTTCTAACTTTATGTTTATTTATCGTAAAAACCCGTTTTATTGGTTTTGTTCTGATAATTTTATTTTGTAGATAAAACTCATGGAATAGTGCTCAGACCAAAAAAAAAGAAAAGACAGCGCGCCGCGAACAACAAAAGTGAAGCCACCTTTTTATCTATGTGTGTGTCGAAGGTTTTGAGGTTTTGTGTTCCAAGTAACCTAAAATTCATAGCATAATAATTAAGAAACGATGTTATTTGAAGTACTTACAAGTGAAAAGTGATTTCGTGAGACTTTTTATGTGATTTGCTGCAGTTTTTACAAGTTTTCATTACACAGGAAGGCATAAGTTGTACTAGATGACCTACCTTACTACCTATTCCAGTATAAAAGTTACTCTATGACCTACTAGCTGCCGCCCAAGGCTTCGCTAGCGTGGTTCCCGGATAAAAAATAGCCTATATGTTAATCCAGTACATGTCATGTTCTATGTATATTCCAAGTTTCATTCAAATCAGTTCAGCCGTTTAGGCGTGATTGAGGCACAAACATACATTATGTATTCACAAACTTTCATAATATTCCTTTATAATTTAGTAGGTACCTAACTAGTAGGATTCTAAAAACATTTATTGTGTTCTTTGGATGAGATTCGCAATCGCAAGGGATCGGAGAGAATGGCGTAGGTAATAAAGAGGAGGCCTATGCCCAGCAGTGGGCGGAGACGGGCTGAAATGATGATGATGACCTCTAAACTTTAGGTATAAGTTAGGTAGGTACCTACGAAGTTGGGCACGTTCGACTTGTCGGTCCCGGCTTCTATGTCGAGGTATGACGGGAGGCCTTTAGGCGGCCTGAAAAATGCGTCACAAGAGTTGGCCACTAGCTCATACGAACTTACTTTAGGTACCTACCAGAGGTTGGAAATTAACTCATAACTTAAATAGGTAAGGGAAAGGATGGTCATAGTAGGACGAACAGAAACTGGTCACCCTCGTAGTCCTACTAGTAGGACAAAATAGTAAGATTACCTACGAGAAAACGGCCGTATTGCCGTACATTTAACTTCTTCGAATCTATTGAGTAGGTACAAGGTTAAGTATTATGTACCAAGTCACCACAAAATTTGTGAGTTTTTTAGGAGCAAAAGCTAATTAGCCCCTAGTACGACTTCTGAGGCTCTGACTGAGACTAATCATTATTATCAGTGTTGCAAACGAACGTCGTTTATTTGCTGAGTGAAAATTGGACAATGGACAGCCTGCGGGTGTAACAACAAACTTGAGTTTTCTCATAAAATCATGTTCTAAGCACTTTACACACGGCAGCTTACGTTTTCTACAATTTCTAACAAATCAAAATATTGTCAGTTGGCAATACTAGCAAATCGATGCGTTTTGTTCGCAGACTAGTCTTATTTTTTTATAGTTTTATCAGCTGTAAAAGCTCAGAACAATAGATACATAAAAGCTACAGCTGAACTATCGAAACGCAAAATATAATTGCATTTCATTTCACGCCTCAGATAAAATATTTTTATTTGATCTGAGTTTCACGCAGACTCGTTGACTTGCTTCCATACGAAGTGAATTAAAATCATAAGATTTTTAGCGCATATGGAAGGTATAGAGAAAAAAATCTTCCTAAATATACTCCTAAATTAAGTATGACTTTTAATAATAAATACGAAAGAAATTATATTATCGAACGACAAGGCAGTAAGATCTTTGTCCCCATTGCCTTCCAATAAATAGTTTTTTTTCTATTATCTTTACAATATTGTTAGGTACTTCTAAAGTAAAAATAAATTTTAGGGCTAAATTAGCCCCACGTATAATTTTTTTTAGCCTGTCACACATTATTTTTATTAAAAATAAAATCGTTTTAAAACGTTAATAACAGTTGCATCAATAGGCGTTGAATGAAACACAAATCTCAGCTACTAACATTTTTGACATCTAAGTTCAAAATTCCAACGGTATAGTTAAGTTTGCTAAAATTGTTTAAATTGAACGAGTTTTATAGATTCGCTAAGGTGTAAATAATTCCAGATAAATACGAATAACAAGCATAGTAATCCAGAATTCAAAACTATGGATACCAACGAGTTCATCGCGAAGTTAAAAGCCAACAATACTGCAAAAGATATCACCAATTTCAAAAAATTACAACATGAGTATAGTGTTATAATAAGGCAGTTACCACAGAAAGACAGGCCTCCTTTCTCGTTAAATGTATTGAGTGAACTCTGCAGGTATGTCTTTTCATCTTTATTTCCCTTTTTCTAAACAAATTCGCGAAGTTATAAATATTTTTTCACATCCCAATCTGGCAGAGGGTATGATTTTTCGTTGGGTTTTTCTGTTTGAAAAATTTATGCGCGTTATACCAGTACTCTCAAACGGTGAAGGAAAACATCGTGAGGAAACCGGTGTGTTCTAGAACCGTAGTAAACTCGAAAACATGTGTCAAGTGCAAAAAAAGAGCCATTGAAGCGCACTTTAAATCCTTTCACCATGTTGGTTCGAAAGAACTTTCGAAGGGTTTTCACACATATTTGATATAAAATAGATTTAATAAATCAACCGTGTGAATTGTCCCACTCTAGCTGAGCGTAAACTCATTCCTCAGCATAATGGACACAAAGTTCGAAAGAGGCTAGCTACCCACAACACAGGTTTTCCTAGGGTGGGAGCTAGCGCACTTGTAAACTGTACCCACATACAATCTTTTTATAGCATACTTTATATTACTTTATTTTTATATTTTGTTGTGTCTTGTATATAATGTTGTGCCAAATAATGCTTTTTTATCTATCTAAGTAGTCTATCTATTTATACGTGGCACTAATTCTTTATTCTGAAAGAACTAGTGACATGACTAGATAGATTATGAAAGTGGATGGATACAAGGGCAGAGGTAGTCCAAAGAAGAGATGGAGATAGTATGAATGATGATATGAGTAAGAAAGGAGTGAATACTGAAATGACCACTGATAGAGTGGAATAGAAGAAGAAAACATGTGCCTACCACACTTAAGTCAGAAAAGGGCAGGAAGATATTAAAAGTAAACTGAAAGTTTATTGCTTAAAATACATGTACATAGGCAGATGTTTACTATATATTCTTATATTTTTCATTTCAATGTATTTTGCCGTGTTATGGTGTGCAGCTGTTAAATTAATCTACATAATATACTGTCAATATATAATGTCAATTTCTATTAATTAATATAATTTTCTTATCTTACTTCTTACTTATATTATAAATGCGAAAGTTTGTGAGTTTGGATGTTTGGATGTTTGTGCCTCAATCACGCCTAAACGGCTGAACGGATTTAAATGAAACTT
Source organism: Scotopteryx bipunctaria (assembly GCA_949320045.1). NCBI lineage: Eukaryota > Metazoa > Arthropoda > Insecta > Lepidoptera > Geometridae > Scotopteryx > Scotopteryx bipunctaria. The sequence goes on from OX439440.1 coordinate 4,314,506, forward strand.
GGAATATACATAGTACATGTACTGGATTAACATATAGGCTATTTTTTATCCGGATATCACGCGAGCGAAGCCGCAGGCGGCAGCTAGTCATTTAATAAATCATCTACAGAATAATAATACTTAAGTTTAAAATGCTTTTTGATTTCCTCTAATACACTGAAGATGGTTATTCTCTTAATGTTTGAGGAAGTTTATTATTCAAGGATGGAGCCATGCAAAAGATACTATCGTGCGTTAATGAAGTCTTTGAGCTTTGAACACAGATTTTGCTTTGGTCTCGCCTATTGGGAATTATTACATCAGAGAGTCGTATGAATCTGTCAGGGTTATTTTTAATAAAGGTTGCTGTTTCAAGAATATAGAGGGAAGGAACTATTAAATTTTAATGTGACAAAAAGATGATGAATGTGTGAAATTCCAGGAATCTAGACAAAGCAACAACCTGGCGGGAGAGCATAGACAACAAAGCCTTACTTATCCTGAGCATAGACTGCATCAGGGAGACCAGAGTGATGGAACGGGCTGATCGGGTGAAGACCCTTACTTGCATTGACCACATACACAGACATGCTGTGAGACAGGTCAGTACAGCCATCATCCGAGATGGTTAGCAGGGGGATAATGCACAATAGAAATAGAAAATGTTTATTGCTGTAACCTTTTTTTACCTTTTTCATTTAAGTAAAAAATACTTGTGTTAGAAGGTCCCGCTCTTCCATAGCCATAACTATGGTCACAGGTACAATACACCCCACCCAATGCCAGTGCAGACCTTTGTTTCCTTAACTATAATTAGAATTAGCCATCGTCTTTCTTCCAATTTAAGAGTTTGTCTTTAGTTTTGTTATAAGTGAGGTTTATAGTTATATGCTCGATATAACTTGCAGCCACTTCTGATTTAGTGAACCATGGTGACAGGTAATCAGCCCACCGCCCATATAGATGGTCCATCATGTTAGAGGATAGCTACTATCCCTTAGCTAAATATCTATTTTTTTTATTTTCAGAATTCATCTACACCTCCAGAGCTAATGCTAAAGATATCATGCATGCCTTTTGAAATGGAGGCCAAACACCTCCTGAACGAAAACGTTAAGACTTACTGGAACATACTAGTCGATCGACTGTCTTACATCAAACAAATGAGAAACAGGATACCTACGGAACTCCTACCAAAACTAACCGAAGATGTCCTCAAAATCATGGAAATATACGATACAGTTGAGTTTAGCAAAGATAATTTACTATTTTTAGTGAAAAAATTGTGTTTGTTGTCCAATGAAAAGGATTCCAAAGAATTAAACCAATTACTTAGACAGATATTCATAAAACTGTCGATGAAGGATATGAAGGTATTGGAAAAGCTGACCAGAAATGAATTGATGGAAGTTTATGTAAAGTTAAACGAGTGCTTATATGTCATTGCTAAGAATTCATCGAAGACTGGTTTTAAGGATAGTCCATTAGATGAAATTGTGCAATACTGCACGTTGATTGTCGGTCATTTTCCCGACCTGTATTATTGCCTCCGAACTTTCTATTCAAACACCTTTTGCTGTCTCCTAAAAGTGAACACAAATCTGTATTACAGCGAAAGTATCCTTAACGATTTCCTAATTTCAATGGATCAAGCCGATGAATTAGGATACACAATAGCTATATTGGCTACCTTCCCCTACCTAAACCAACTCCTAAGACTCTACATACAGTTTAATGTGACAAATTCTGTCAAAAAACCTTGGAAAGACATTTTTAATACACAAATTCAGAAGTTATGCTTGAAATTAATACAAAAACTAATGAAACGATTGAGAAACTGTGATCAGCTGCTCAAATGTGACGGCTGTCAAGTCACATCCGGCTTGCATGACAGTTTAAGACTGTCATTCCTTGTCAAGCATTTTATAACGGTACCAGTAGCACAGAAGATACCTTTAACCGAGACACTACCTCTTATACTCGACGTCATAACTAACCAATACGAAATCTTGAATGATTTGAAGGAACTAGGCTGTGTTAACTATAAAAAATGCTCCAGGAAGCTACAGATAGAGGTACTCAACGCAGCAATCAGCTTAAACAAAGCGCCATATTACGAGTTTTCCATCAAACTTTCCGATATATACTTAAAATATGGAATAAACACAGAAACAGAGCCGGGGAACATTAGCCGTGCCTTGTACAATAAAAGTATTTGTGAACTCGAATCAAAATTGTACGAGAATGCTGTTATAGATGCGTTTTTGAGCTTGGTTTTCGCGAATGACGGACTAAGCATAAGCTCGAAAAAAAATGGACCAAGCTCGGAAAAGAACGGACTAAGCTCTGAAAACTATGGACCAAGCACAGAAAAGTATATGAGTTTGGTTATAGACATCAAAGAAAAGGAAATAAAATCAAAAGATGATGACCACAGGAATGATACCTTGCAATTGTTTTCTGTTCTGGATGCATGTGAAAAGGCGCTGAAAACCAAAATGTATGGAAATTTAGAGCCGTTTTTGATGGATTTCAAATTCAGGTTAGATAATACTCAACATAAGTAAGGGATAGTATCCTCTCCAACATGATGGACCATCTATATGAGCAATGGGCTGATCACCTGTCACCATGGTTCACCATATCCATCTTGGGACTTTGAATCAGGAGTGGCTGCAAGTTTTCTCATGATTACTTGTGGCTCTGCAAACTCCATTAAGGATACCGGCGTGATAATATGTATTTATTTTGTATTTGATGATTTCAGTGCGCTGCTAAGGCATGAGTTCGCGATGTACGCTAGACTCTGGCCCTCGGTGAGTTCAATAGGCGGCGTTTGGCGATCCTTACTGCGGCTGGCTACAGGGAAATCCATATGTATAGGTAAATATCCTACTGAATGGTCCATGCGCTGTCCACTATTTAGGCTTACGAGCATTATTTAATACCGAACACGTAACACTTCACTGCTCCGCAACAAACGATGTAAGACACAACTCGGGACTGCAGACAGACATCGAGCAATACCAGGCATCATCATCTTCAAACTCGTCAACGGCCAACACCATCGAGGATAATGGAACACTGCTGCCAACATCCCAAACTCCTTCTCCGGTACTTCAAGGAGTCGGGCTGGCTGAGGGAGGGCTAGCAGAGGGTGCACAATACACCCCGCGTCAGTGCAGATCTTTGTTCCCCTAACTATAATGAGAATTAAAATACCGACATTTTATTTCGCCGAAATGAACGCACTCTATCTCTCAAAGTTATCCCACATATACTTCGCAACGCACGCATTTCTACTGCTTTCACTACCATACATAAGTGTCGGACTAGTACTCCTCTATGCACAGCCAGTTGCGATTTATTAAGATGAGATTTATTATGTTTCAACAGACGATGACGCCATGTGGTCTCTATACGAGGTGATATTAGAGACTTGGACAGTGGTGAGAGCGATCTCCAGCGACCATTTCAACACCGTCATAACAGAATTATTAGGCAATTTCAATATTGAAACTGTAAGTATATCATAATATTTTAATAATACTTGAGAGCACTGGAGTTGATTCCGATGCCAACGTATCGGAATCCGGGCCAACGGGACCCTATTACTAAGCTTCCGTTGTCCGTCCGTCCGTCCGTCAGTCAGCGGGCTGTATCTCATGAACCACAATAGGTAGAGAGTTGAAATTTTCTCAAAGTGTGTATTTCTATTGCCGCTACAACAACAAATAAATTATACCGATACCATAAATGCGAAAGTTTGTGAGGATTAGTATGTCTGCTGGAATAACATCATAGGCTGAAGAAATTAAGTTTTTAGTTTTGTTACTTCAGTCAGGTTTATGTGAGTAGTTAAGTTTTATTATAAGTAGATTAAGTTTTCTTGGTTTGTTTATTTTTTTTTGTTTATATGTATATGAGTGACGTGATCGCAAAGCGACAAAACCCTTAAATAAATTGTTAAAAAACCTAAAAATAAATTGATACCACGCGAGCGAAGCCGCGGGCAATAGCTAGTATAAAATAAAATAAAAATGAAAGGTGACTCCAAACAGGAAACTTTTTTTAATGTTCGTAATCGATCATCGAAGCTACTAAGGCCGTTTACCATTTATAGTAGATGATTTATACAGCGTCAGGAGGCAACTTTTACCTTCACAAACGGGACGCTATAGTGCCTGGGACGAATTAAGATTGAGTAGGCTTGCCCAGCACCTATTCCATCCTCTCAGCTTAGTCGGCCTTATCCACGGGAAAGACATAGTCAATATGTGCGGAGCTGACTAAGCCGCGGGTTTCCTCAAGATGTTTTCCTTCACCGTTTGAGGGTACTGGTATAGTGCACATAAATTTTTCGCACAGAAAAATCCATTGGTACACGACCGGGTTTGAACCTACGACAATAGGATCGGAAGGCGGGGTCACCATTACCAACAGTGCTCTCAATCTCATCGAAGCTACCTATTTAAAAAGTACATAGAGTAAAAGTCATTAAAAAGTACATGTATGGTGGTACGAAACCCTTCGTGTGCGAATTCGACTCTAACTTGACTGGTTTTATACACACCACAGAGGAGTTTAGTATGAACTGTTGTTATACACATACATGCCAGTATCCCTAGCGGGGTGGGCAGAGCCACGAGTAGACATAAGAAAACTTTCAGCCACTACTGATTCAAAATCCCAAGATGGATGTGAACCATGGTGACAGGTGATCAGCCCTTCGCCCATATAGATGGTCCATCATGATAGAGAGGATACTATCCCTTAGTCGAATACGACACGCTCGGGGAGAGAGTTATACATTTGCTTAATTTGTCTTCTATTTCTCTTTCAGCTGACGCCAGACTTGAGAATAGTGTATGCCTCTCTTCTCTTCTTGAAGATTGAGTTTGAACTTGCCGCAGCACAGAAGTACGGATGGAAGGTCACCGAGCTGGTAAGACCCTTGTATTAATATACCCTACATTCCATTTTAGCACCAAGAGCCTGTAACCTTCAAGTAAAGTTGGCCACCTCGGTGGCGTAGCGGGCGCGTGCTCGGCTGAGACGCAAGAGGCGTGGGTTCGATTCCCGCAGCGGGTGAAATGTTTGTATGTTCTGCAAATATTTCTTCCTGGTCTGGGTGTTGTAGCATTACATAAGTAAAAGTATTTACAAAAAATTGTGTATAAGTATTCTATCAGCCATCTAGTGTCCATAGTATAAGCTTTGCTTAGTTTGGGGCTAGATGGCGCTGTGTGAAATGTCTACAAATATTTTTTAACTATACTTATAATACATAATACTACAACACCCAGACTCAGGAAGAAGTATTTGCAGAACATACAAACATTTCTCCCGTAGCTGGAATCAAACTCGCGCCCCTCTTCCGTCTCAGCCGAGCACTCGCCCGCCACGCCACTGAGGTCAATTTCACAATCATTTTACAATTGTGTCTGAACATTAAACATGTCGCATTCGATTAAGAGATGGTATCTCCAACACGATGGACCATCTATATGGGCGATGGGCTGATCACCTGTCACCATGGCTCACCATATCCTTCTTAGAACACTTGCAGCCACTCCTGATTCGGTCTCAAGATGGATATGGTGAACCACGGCAGGTGATCAGCACATTGCCCATATATATAGATGGTCCATCATGTTGGAGAGAGAATCAGCTGGACGCATTCTATGTTTTTCTTCGCTGCCAGTCCAGCAGAGAAGTAATTTATTTATGTTTCAGGTACATACTTCAGACACAGAAGAGATACCAGCTAACAGGACCATACCTCAGGAGTACACTGCTTTAAAACTAGCTATACAAGCAGTTGCAATATTAAAAGAATTGTCGCCAAATTTTGATTCAGGTAATCAATCCATACTAATATTGTAAATGCGAAAGTGCGAGCCGAATTCGCTCACCACCATTGTACCAGTAGTACCACGAATATTGTGAGCCTCGGCAATTTTCGTCTATCTTTTGAAATACGAACTAACGCGATGATGATAATGTAATATATAGATGGTACAATAATTATGTAGATACTTAATTTTTTTAAGGTGTTCGTAAAGTTATTACTTGACTATTAGTTGCATATTCGTACAATTCGGTTTTCATACAAAGCGCGAAGTTTGCCGAGGCACACAATATTTGTGGTACCACTGTACATGTGCTTAAATATTTCCAGTATGCCAACTTAATATAGGTGGCAGCATGTTCCTTGTTAAAATCAAGCAAAAAATGCAAAACGAAATATGTCTCTTCTATTATGTTTGTACAAATCAGTAAATCAATAATCTTTTTCAAATTTAGATCTTTTCAAAAAGAACAAATATATTACAAAAAAAATGTGCAAAACTCACTAGACCCATCCAATTACTGACCGCGCCCAGTGTTACTTAACTTCAATGATTGATTATGAAGTTTAGTTTTATTTTTCTTGTATGTGGCCCTCTTTTATTTTATTTTTATTGTTTGTTTTTATAGTAGTAATGGAAATACACTCTGTGAAAATTTCAACTCTCTATATATTACGGTTCATGAGATACAGCCCGCTGACAGACGGACGGACAGCCGTGGCTTAGTAATAGCGTCCCGTTGGTACCCTTCGGATATGGAACCCTAAAAATAGAATGGATTCTACTAGTTACTGGTTCCGTACCTGAAGGACCCTATTACAAAGCCTCCGCTGTGCGTCTGTCCGTCCGTCCGTCTGTCAGTAGTTTGTATCTCATGATGTTAAAGGAGTGGGCAGAGCCACAAGCAATCATAAGAAAATTTGCAGCCACTCTTGAGCCAGAGTACAAGACTTGTAAGTTTCTTTGTTTGTTTATAAATATATTTTCTTTCAGTTTTAAACAAGAAATGTTTGCAAAACTCACTGCACATCTATCAAGTGCATGTCCAGCTACTTCTGCATCTGTCGCGGGATCTGGAGGGATTGCAGCTGGCTTATATCTGCTGCCTTATAGCTCGATGTGTTGGGAACAAGTGAGTTACTACTAAACTAAGGCCTTTTACCATCTATAGTAGATGATTTATATTATACATGATGACTGACTGATCGATGACCTGTAAGATTTTACTAGATTACTTTAATCTATTTAAAATTTTTTTTTGATCTGTTTTAAATTTTGTATGTTTTATTTTTATTTTAATATGTGATATGGGCCTATGTATATTGTTATGTGCCTGAAATAAACGATTTTTATTTTATTTATTTATACAACGTCAGGGGCAACTTTTTACCTTGACAAACGGGACGCTGTAGTGCCCGAGACGAATTAAGATGGAGTAGGCTTGCCCAGCACCTATTCCATCCTCTCAGCTTAGTCGGCTTTGTCCACAGGAAAGACATGGTTAATACGCGCGGAGCTGACTAAGCTGCGGGTTTCCTCACGATGTTTTCCTTCGGAGTACCGGTATAGCGTACATAAATTTTCGCACAGAAAAGTCCATTGGTACACGACCGGGTTTGAACCCACGACCTTAGGATCTGAAGGCGGGGTCGCTACCAGCTAGACCACCAGTGCTCTACAAGTGAGTTACAACTATAACAAGCTACTATTTAACGATGTGTTGTGTGAATGGTACCGTTAGAAGGGGAAGACCTCGCACGTACCTGTAACAAATCTGCTCCGTTTTGGAAAAGGGCCAGGTCAAGAGTACCCTAAACCGACGAGCGTGCATGAGGAATGTAATGAGAGTGAATGTAGTATGTCAGGATCGTAGCAAATGGAGATCCGTGCCTACCCCAATGGGAGACAGGCGAGTTTTTGTGTATTTTCGACGACTTCGGTGGCGTGGCGGGCGAGTGACGCAAGAGACGCGGGTTCGATCCCTGCTACGGGAGAAATGTTTTTATGTTCCGCAAATATTTCTTCCGGGTCTGGGTGTTGTATTTATGTATTTACAAAAAAAAAGTATAAGTATTCTATCAGCCATCTGGTGTCCATAGTACAAGCTTTGCTTAGTTTGGGGCTAGGTGGCGCTGTGTGAAATGTCCACAAACATTTATTTATTGGTTACAGCAAGGCGTTTGTCCTCAACGCCTCTACGCTTTTCCACCACGGCGTGCGTCCGGACCTCGACAGTATCCCGGCTGTGGTCGCGGCAGCTCGCACGGACCTTAACGACACTTCCATCACCTACCTTTGTAACGCCTCTGTGAGTATCCTACCAAAAAAGTAAGTTCGTATGAGCTAGTGACCAATGTGTCGGAGTTTTTAGGCCGCCTAAAGGCCTCCGTCATGGCTTAACGACTTAAAAGCCGGGACCGACAATTTAACGTGCCCTCCGAGGCACGGAAGCGCTCAGCTCGTATCGCCACTTGCCGTAATGTGACCCATCCAAATTGTGACCGGGCACAATGTTCTTTGACTTCAACAATCAATCAAGAACGTCCATAAATACTTAGACATTATGGCATCGAAAGCTAGTGAAATATAAAACACTTTAAACTAGTATTATAAATGCGGAAGTAACTCTGTCTATTAATTAAAAGACAGAGACCGCTGAAGAGATTTTGATAAAATTCAGGCCATTTTGGTGAAGGTGATAGGCTATTTTTCCTTTTATCTTTGAGACCACTGGTAGCCTAGTGGTAGCGGTCCCGCCCTTCCGATTCTTAGGTCGTAAGTTAAAATCCGGTCGCGTACCAATAGAGTTTCCAGTTCCAAAAATTTATGTGCTAAGTCAATATTCTCAAACAGTGAAGGAAAACATAATGAGGAAACTGACATGTCGTAGAACCGTAGAAAGTTCAAGAACATGTGTCAAGTGCACGAGAGGAGCCTTTGAGGCGGACTTTAAATCCTTTCACCACACTGTTTCGAAAGAAATAGTGACACGACTAAGTAAGATCTTATTGCTATGTTAAGTATTAGTACAATGTATAATTCCAGATGTCCTTGAGTCGTGGCGACTCCTTCGGCCTAGCGGCGCGGTTTGCGCACAAAGTGCAGGCTCAGATTCTCGCCGCCATCGACAACTACCCTCAACTCAATCGTAAGTACACACCGGTACAAAAACTGAAAACTAAAATCTAACTTTCTAAAACTTACACATTAGATACATAGATAGGTGTAACATTTTATTGTTTACCACACAACATTAAACTTACAAAATAAACAAAAAGAAAGATAAAAACAATGGGCGGCCTTATCGCTAAGAGCTATCTCTACCAGGCAACTTAGGATGGATTCGATGGAACAAAAACAGAAGGGGTAAATTGGTGTGGTCGTATGTATTATGGGGTTTTAGCGGCGTTTGTTACACTCTACTTTTCACTAAGATTGCTAGAAAATAAAATAATCCAATACAATATTAAATACGGTCACTAATTCAATTTGTAATTAGAGAAAAATTCTAAAGATTTCGCGCCAATGCGTTTTTTTTATTATTTTTCTGTGGCCGCAACGCATTGCATTGCACGCATTCTATCAAAGAGATAGCCGCTCTTAGTTCCATTTTCAAAAATAAAATGTTCTTTTATTATGAAACAATAAAAAATCAAGTTTTCATTCATGATTATTCTACTTATGAATAAAGACTCTTTCGTTTGTGTAGGCTCGTTGTTAACAAACGCAAATTAAAAAAGTATATTACTTTTTCCCCTAGAGGCAAAATATGCTATTTTATCCCCGCTCTGTAACGCTACAATGACGGACTTTTTGAGCAAGAAAAGTGAAAAGAAAACATTACTAATATCTTGTGTGGTATCAAAATATGAAGCATCTAGAAAAATAAGTTACTTGCTGTTATGTAGTACCTAGAGTTTTAGTTAAATAACAAGTCAAGCGCGAGTCGAATTCGTACACGAAGGGTCCCGTACCATCGTACATGTACATGATTTTTTCTTGTATGGGGCACTCTTTTATTTTATTATTTGTTATTATAGCGGCAATAGAAATACATACTCAACTCTACCTTAGCGAAGGTTTAGTAATACGGTCCCGTTGGCACCCTTTGTGTACGGAACCCTAAAAAACAGAAAGTAAGCATACAAGTCACAAAAAAAGTAGTCAAGGTTTTATTAGAGTTCCGTACCCGCAGGGTGCCAACCATGACCATATTACTGCCTCCGCTGTCCGTCTGTCTGTCAGCGGGCTGTATCACATGAACCGTATTATGTAGAGTGGAAATTTTTACAGAATGTGTATTTTCTATTGCCGTTATAACAAGGAAAAATTATGTACGGAATCCTTTGTGTGCTAATTCGATAGTTTTTCGTTGTAAACATTGGTGCAAGTTTATTTTATTGTGTTTCCAGTGAATCCAAGTTTGCTGGAAGCGCTTTTAGCGCTGCGCCCCGACTCCAGAGCTGACAGCGCTCTCAGCGTTGTCAATAACACCCGCTGGATGCATTACCCGGCTACTCCTATCACAGGTTTAATATTCTGATATATTATAAATGGGAAAGTTCGTGAGGATGTTTGTATGTTTGCGCCTCAACCACGCCTAAACGACGAACGGATTTGAATGAAACTTATAATTATACATAGTACATGTGCTTTATTAACATATAGGCTATGTTTTATCCGAGTACCACGCGAGCGAAGTTGCGGACGGTTACAGCTAGTACCATTATATTGTATAGATTGGAGAATCAATTGAATAATATTAGATAACTTTACCAACAAACAAAACCAACAGGCATTTATTTAAACGCTTTATAATAAGCGTCATTGAATGAAAATTAGTTGCCCACCAAATAAGACTGCAATTTTTAAACAACTGTGTGTTTTGCATAGCACCGCAGGCTTATAATCACTTGTCTTTTGCCATTAATGAATAAATAATAATTTTTTGACATTTAACACAGCGCCATTTAGCCTCAAACTAAGCAAAGCTAGTACTATGGGAACCAGATGGCTGATAGAACACTTATATACTCTTTTTTTTATAAATACATACTTATAATACTACAACACTTAGACCCGGAATAAATATTTGCAGAACATACAAACATTTCTCCCGTAGCGGGAATCGAACCCGCACCTCTTGCGTCTCAGCCGAGCAGTCGCCACGTCATTGAGGTCGACTTTGACTTTATATTTTATGTTACTATTCTAGGTACGAAATGGCACGTGCGCCGGCCGCGTTCCCTAACGCTGTGCGTCGACTTGTCTGCGGCGAGCGCGCGCGCCGCCGCCAGCTCACTGCTGTGCAGCGCCGGCGCCGCTAGCAAGGCGCCAGTCTATACCTCCGACACGGATACCAGCTGCTATGACGACGCGCAGGTACTGTACAGGACGGACACAGTGGCACGTTCTTGATTAATTTTGAACTTAAGCAACGTTGTGCCTCGCTCTTATAACCGCAAGTGGAATTAAAGCTTCCGAGCTTAGGAGGGCGCGTTAAATTGTCGATCGAATAAGCCATGACGGAGGCCTTGAGAGTTGGCCACAAGAGTTGGCAACTAGCTCATACGATCTTATTTTATTGTAATAACGTTAAATACGCGACGGTTTGTATACATAAATTGTATCTCCAGTTTTGCTGAAGTAGACTATCATTGCAAAAATATGAAACTGTGAAAATTAACATCTATGTTATTGTTACAGATAAAAATCGAAGATCGCCTCAAAAAACTCCCAGATTGGTTTGATCACGATGAGAAATGCAAGTGTCACGCTTGCTCTATTATAGCTGTGCGCTACATCCTAGCGTGCCTTACAAGAGGGCTGGAAGCTTTAATGTACTTCAGAGCAAACCAAAGTGATATAACAAGGAATTACTTCAACGAAGTCGTCAAAATGTTTAATTTGACAGAGGAAAAACTTAAATTGGTTAGGAAAAAGTTTAATTATGAGGAGTTTGTTCTCGATTCTGTATTAAGAAAGTGCTGGGATTGGTTTTGGGAGGTTAAGATAGAGATGCTGGTCGAGCTGGCGTTTTTTGAACTTAAGAATGGAGCGTTTGATGTGGCGGATAAACATATTATAGAAATTCATAAGATATTGCAAGAGACAAGTGTTGATTCACACATTAGAAATAGTATCATGAATCTTAAGACCTGTTCAGTTCAGCTGAGGATGATTAAGAAGAACCCGGAGAAAAGCTCAGAAGCTGATATCGAGGCCTTAAAACTCAGCCCGTTTAGGTTGACGGAACCACTGAAAACTCCCATCAACACACCACTTAAACCACTTCTTAAACCACCACAGATTGCCAAAAACATTATTGTTAAAGATGAGGAATTGCCCAAGAAACGTAGGGTGATTAAATTAAACTTGGATGAAGATAGCAAGAGAAAAGTTGGATTAACCAGGAATTCCCAGTTTAAGTTTTCAATGCCCTCAACTAGCAAACGCGATCATGGATTAGCAACACCAATCACCAAGACCAAACCATCTGTGATCATCACACAGCCCTCCCTAGACTGTACCCCTGGTAAAACAGTCTGTTGCACCCCCCAAGGTGAATCCCCTGAACAATTTTTTACGCCTGACACATCCATAAAGAAGCTCCAAGATTGCTCCAAGAAGTCGCTGTGCCAGAACATTGTGAAGAACTTAGAGCAGGATTTCTCGTCGCCCTCTGATAAGGAAAATAAAACTACAATTGCAAAGAAGTGTAAAAGAAACTTTGATAAGGGCCACTAGTCCTGATAAGCTGTGTAAGGAAGCGACAGTACGAAAAGGCATTTGAAGAAACCTGTAAACTTTAGTATTGAAGAAGATGATATACTGTAGATTCTGTCATATGTACATAAGTTAAACCAAACTTGTTTCCCATTGGGGGTAGTATACTTCTTCATTCACTATTGGTATAGATATTATCCTACAACATGATAGACCATCTATGTGGGACCATCTACGTAGATGATCAATTTGATTATCTGTCTGTCACCATGGTTCACCATATCCATCTTGGGGCTTTGAATCAGGAGTGGCTGCAAGTTTTCTTACCTGATTGTATTGTATCCCTAATGGGGTGGGCAGAGCTACATAACAAGTAATCATAAGAAAACTTGCAGCCACTTCTGATTCAATCTCAAGATGTATATGGTGAACCATGGCGACAGATGGTCAGCCCATCGCCCATATAGATAGTCCATCATGTTGGAGGATACCTACTACTCTTTATTTGACTCTTACAATATGCTCAGGGAGAGAAGCAGCTGGATGCATTATGTTTTTGCTTTACTCCCAGTCGAACAGAGAAGTTATTTTTGATATATTTTATGTAGATTTATTTATTCTTTTTCACCTCACACCTGTATAAGGGAAATTTAATCTGCGTAACCTGAAGGTATCAATTCTTGAAAATCACCAAATGATTTAAAATCACCAAAATGACCCATTGCCATTGTTTTATTTTATTTAGATTTTTTTAAATTTGGTGATTAAATGAAAAAAAAACAATGTAAATGTACTATTTTGGTGACCTTTTATCACTCTGTAATTTTCAAGAAATTAACATCCAGAGCAAATCAACTTCATTTGCACAATACGCACGTTCAAACATTCCCGCGGTTTTGTATTACAGTACGGTGAAAGGGTCAAGGCATTCGTAAAGTTACCCGTTTCGATGCGCAGTAGAGAATTTAATATGAAAAAGTTGCACTGCAGATGACATACGGCTAACTTCACGAATGACTAGATCCCTTTACCGTACTGTACTTGGAGGGAATTATAGGTACAGTACACGCTTTATTTTCATGTAGGTAATGTAAGCTTTGATTTTAAGATTTTCATGTGTTTGTATATAATAATAGTAAATAAAGTTAATTTCGCTTATATAAATTAACTACTGGCTTTTTATTTTTGTCCCACTGCGAAGATATAGTTGCAAAGTCTCTCAGAAACATTTGTATTAATCATAATGGTTTTGACTTTGACCACAGAATTAAATAATAATAGGTACAAAGTAGGAATGGAGAGATTTTTAGAGGCATAATCTTATCCTACCTACTAATATTTTGACGACCTCTGTGGCGAGGCGGGCGAATGCTCGGCTGAGACGCATGAGGCGCGGGTTCGATTCCCGCTGCGGGAGAAATGTTTGCATGCCCTGCAAATATTTCTTCCGGGTCTGGGTGTTGTAGCATTATGTATTATAAGTATGTATTTACAAAAAAAAAAGTATATTATGTATTCTATCAGCCATCTGGTTCCCATAATACAAGCTTTGCTTAGTTTGGGGCTAGATGGTGCTGTGTGATATATCCTCAAATACTTTTTTTTTAATTTTTTTTTTTAATATTTTAATGCATAAGTTTGTGAGGATGTGTAGATATGTGGATGAGAGGATGTATGTTTGTGCCTCAATCACGCCTAAACGAGATCTAGGAAGATGATGATGATGAGATAATGGGTTGTTCTATTTATTCTTCCAAGGTTGTTCTATTTTCGACTTTGACAAAACTGAATTACGTCATTCTGAGTAGTTGTCAATGTCATGTCAAAGTAAGGTCTAATAAACAGTGAAATAACCAGCAGGGTCCTGTCATTCGTGGTTTATTTTTGTCGTTTCATTTTGTGAATTTTCATTATTTTTTGTTGATTCTTACTAAATTCGTCGTATCCTTGAACATATTTTAATAAGATACAGTCAACTAGTGGAAAAACATTTTGTTATATGTCATTTAATTCTAATGACGAAGAAATCCTTTGTATGGTTTCGAACTTTGTTTGTTGAAAATTATTATTTAAAACGTTCCTGGGACATAGTCAAGAATGTGTACATAGTTTGTAGTGTTATTAAGTCGTAAAACCTACGCCTTAGTGTGAGGTTTCAAGTAAGATGTCTCACTTCGGTAGAAGAGATGTCGCATATACGTATAGCGCTTTGAATAACGAGCCCACCCCGCCAATAGGGATGTTAGTCGATCACGCAACTGCAGCCCCTACGCTGATCACCCTGGACCACGAACACGAAGATGCCAACAAAGTAATAATCCACAAAGTGCCCAAAAACAAAGGTAAACAAAATGTGCTCTCCGAAGTCTTTGTTCATGTTATGCTCAGCACTATGTAGATTAGAGCGTGATAACCTACATGTTTAATATTTAAGTTGCGTAAGTAAGCTATAAATGTATACAACGAGTTACAAAATACCCCATAAAAATATAATTAATTATCAAAGCTAAAAATTTTGTCAACCATAGTAACTGTCATGTCAGGCAACCAGATTATTAAACAGAAAGGCCTACGTACCTATTTTACCTAATAATTGTCTACTTTAATAGTTTTTCTATTTTTTTATTCATAAATGTTTGCTACCTCAATACAAGGATGTCATTATACTCAAGTACTGGCTTCAAAAAATATCAAGTTGGAAAAAAAATGACAATATAATCAATATCCTACAACTGTTTCGAGTTTTTTTCCAACATTTTTAGCAAAATAACAATGCTTTCTAATTCAGAATATTACGATATGATGTTATGGGTAGGCCATTAAGATAGCAATTTAAATTGTGCTCCCGAACTGTATCGGCAACAATTTATTGATGGTAGACCCCCCACTGAACAGCGACGGCTGCCTTCGTACCTTCTGCGTAGTTTACTCTTTAAATTTACTGAAATAGGGTTTGCACATCTTATTTATTTTTTTGGGGTATGTTATACAGAGTTACTACGGTTCTTAAATATTGCGGATACTATCCATTAGTCGACTTTTACAACATGTTCGGAGAGAGAAGCAGCTGAACGCATTCTATGTTTTTTTTACTCCTAGTCCAGCAGCGGAGTATAACATGTTATACAGCCCTTATAATTCCAATTTCGTCATAAATTATTCAGCTTAAGTTCACAATGGCTGTACAGTAGCAGTACAATAGCATTTGAATAGTAGTATAAGAGGTAACATGTGGTCTTATAGCTGATCTGATTACGAACTGGTGTAAATGCAACGTAGATTTAAGATGTGTCCAAGTGATCACCGTGATTTTATGGAATAAATTTTTTTTGACTTTGACTTTGATCAACAGCACTATTTAGGAATTTATGTGATACTTCAAACAGACAAGAGTCTTATAATAGGTAACGAGTGATCAAAATGCTACCTAGGATTGAATTATTTTGAAACATCATTATTTCAATCAATAAGTAAATAATCTTAATATAATGAAAACATCTAAAGCTAAATGATTAAGCTTGAAGGGTCTTTTATGATAAAAGCATGTAAGAGGAGTTTGAAAAATTCCACCCCTAAGAGGGTGAAAACGGGCAAAATATCTCTATGAATAATTGTGTTCCTTGAACTTACAAACTTGTAAAAAGCATAGATTCTTAAGTCATATGCTTTTCTTATTAAAAGACATTTATTTAAATCAAAATGGAAGAAATCTATTACATAAATACTAATTAAAATAAACTACTTGTATGTATGAGAATTAGTAAAATAAACAAATATTTAAAATCTCAACAGTGTTAATTGCATTGTACATTTCTAACTTAACTTTTCTAAAATTATGGCTAATGTCACTCCAAAATAACTTGATAGGTTATTATTATTTATCATAACACATATTTCGGGATCAGCGATCACACTATGTTGCAAAAAGCCTGTTGGATGATTGGAAACATTATTGTATATATTCAATATCCAATTATGATTACAAATGCTAAATCGAAGTGTAACCGAGAGAGTGCTCTTTTTCATAACATCAAGATATTTAGTAAAAAATATTTTTAAAAACATATGGTTAATGTATTTGTTTCAGATGGATGGACCCACATAGATGACCTAGACTCATTTTTCACAAGAATGTACAGATATTATGTGCGAGGAGGGTTTTACCCAATGATATTTTCCGATCTCTTCAGCTTGCTCCAATTCATATTCATTATATGGTTTTCAACATTTCTAATACACTGTGTTGATTATCCCAGACTATTTAGAAATGATCCAAATGCTAACAGAAGTGAGAAACTTACCTTGGATGATGTTATACTTTCATCTTCAGTTTGTGTGGAGAATATATCATGGAAATGGTACGTTTTTCTTATATAACAATAACATAACATAATATAGAAAAAAAACCCTCACACTAAGATACCCTAGGCCATGAGTATCAGAATACTACAACACCCAGACCCCGGGAGTAATATTTGCAGAACATGCACACATTTCTTCGGCAGCGGAAATCGAAACCGCGCTTTTAGCGTCTCAGCCTAGCATTTGCCCGCTACGCCACCGAGGCCGTCACGTCTTTATATTCAGATGATATTAGAAATGTGGGGTTAATGTTTTAATTCATTAATATGATTGCCTCGGTGGCGTGGCGGGCGATCGCTCCACTGAGACACAAGATCCGCGGGTACGATTCCCGCTGTTTCTTCCGGGTCTGGGTGTTGTGGTACTATAATAGTACTCTTAGTTTCTGATATTTATGATACAGGGACTCCTAGTGTGGGGTCGGGACTATGTATGACTAATATGTAACTGTTGAGTGTTATTATTAATATTGTTACTATAATTTTAGGTGGAGCCTCATCGTCCTATGTTCCATCATGTGGATCATGAGGTTATGTCTGTCATTCTATCATTTGTACCAAGCATATGACACAAAACTATTTTATAATAATGCGTTGAAGATTCAAGAGGTAAGTGTATACAATCTATCTTTAATATACTGCAACACAGTTTCTATAACTACTGCAGTTTTACCAACGTACTTTCATGAATATTGTTAACCCTGTACCTGTTCCGAAATATACGATTTTTATAATACTATGTAATACTAGCATTCGCAATGAAAGATACGATGGAAACGACTTCGTTGTCAATCGACGTAAAGTTCCCTAAAAAATAGATAAAAAAAAATACTGGCATCTGATCCGCTCGCTAGAAATCTAGTACCTACCCGAATAAACGTTTCAATCCGGGTCATAAACTATGTGTTTAGTACAGCCAAATCCATTTTATGTATTGTACATACAAGTGAGCAGTAACCTCGAGTTTCAAGGAGTAATTTTGTTTGTAACTTTCAGAGTGATCTAGCATGGATCAACTGGTCCACCATACAGGACCGAGTCCGGGAAGCTCAGCCAGAGCATCACATGTGCGTCCACAAGCAAGAAATCAACGAATTAGATATATATCATAGAATACTCAGGTATGTTTATATACTAGACTAGATACACTTGCAGTATACATTATGGAGATGTGCTCAACATTGTAGCATAACCACAAAAGAAGCGATCACGTAACAACTTTGCCTATAGTCTCATACATGATCGCAAATACACGCAGAGAAATAAAAAAGTCTCTGTACAAGGCCTTTTACCATCTGTAGTAGATGATTTATACAGCGTCAGGAGGCAATGTTTACCTTCACAAACGGGACGCTGTAATGCTCGGGACGAATTAAGATGAAGTAGGCTTGCCCTCTCAGCTTAGTCGGCCTTGTCCAGAGGAAAGATATGACCAATACGTGCGGAACTGACTAAGCCGCGGGTTTCCTCACGATGTTTTCGTTCATCGTTTGAGAGTACTGGTATAGCGCACATAAATTGTTACATTATTTGTACAAATATTATCTGTACAATTATTTAAAGCATGGTGTGGTGTGGTTGCATTTTGATCAGGGCTGATCACCTATCGCCACATGGTGCCCATCTTGGGAATTTGAATCAGCAGTACTGCTATTTTTCTTACGATTACTTGTGGCCCTTCCGACCCCATTACAAAGGCTTACAAAGCATCCTTGACACCATAAAATAAACAAACATCGCCTTTATACTAATTATTATAGTGTCAGATCGTATTTACACAGAGCAGATAATTCGAAGTATATAGATATTATTATGATTCATTTTAGGCATGTGTTGATCTGATGAATGCATATAAATAGAATATTTATAGTTAGTGTTCTATCTGTAATACGTGCAATATTGCATGCATTCCTATTAGTTATCAGCAAAAGCTATATTCGCATCTATTGGAACTCCCCGAGGCTTTGACCGCGTTGAGATATTTCATTGAATTTTCAACTTTTCGCTAAGTTCTTCAGAAGTTAATAAAATAAATACTTGTGGACATTTCTCACAGTGCCATCTAGCCCCAAACTAAGCAAAGCTTGTATTATGGGAATCAGATGGCTAATAGAATACTTATATACATATTTTTTTTGCAAATACATACTTATAATACATACTACAACACCCAGACCCGGAAGAAATATTTGCAGAACATAAAAAAAAATCCCGTAGCGGGAATCGAAACCGCGCCTCTTGCGTCTCAACCGAGCACTCGCCCGCCATGCCACTGTGGTCGTAGATAAAAGGAATTCTTTCTTAGTGCACCCCGAGGAATATATTCATATTCTACGTCTCATGGTTTAGGCTCGTAGTACTGTTATATGAAGAGGATGTTTGTTTCAGGATAAATAACTACATGGTTGCAATGGTGAACAAAAATTTGCTACCTCTCCAAATCCACATCCCCTTGATCGGTGACTTCCATTATTTGTCAAGGGGGTTGAAGTGGAATTTGGAGTTTCTATTATTTTGTAAGTATTATTTTCTATCTATTCTAGCCACGGCTTAGCTAGAATCCTCAAGTACTCGCAGTCAATCGATACTTGATGTAGGTGTATGTATATGAGTTTAAATTCAGATTTAAAAAATGTTATAAGTGTCTAAAATGTTATAAATTCGAATGATTGTGAGGAAGTCCACATGAATACAGTCAGTTATTAAAGAAAATAAAAAATAAACACAAAAAACCGATCAAGTCAGTCGAATTTGCACACGAAGGGTTCCGTACCATCGTACATGCACTTTTTAATGTGACTTTTACTCTATGTACTTTTTAAATCGTTAGCATCGATGCACAATTACGATACCTAGTTAAAAATGTTTTTTGTATGGGGCCCCTTTTTATTGTTATTTGTTGATATAGAGGCAATAGAAATATACACTTTGTAAAAATTTCAATTCTCTACCTATAAAAAGTAAGTAAGTAAGTAAGTTCGTATGGGCTAGTGGCCAACTCTAGTGACGGAGTTTTTAGGCTGCCTTAAGGCCTCCGTCATGGCTTAACGACTTTAAAAGCCGGGACCGACTATTTAACGTGCCCTCCGAAGCACGGAACATAAGATACAGTCCGCTGACACATGGACGGACAGCGGAGGCTTGTTATAATCCCACTGGCACCCTTCGGGTTCGAAACCTTAACAAGAAGACAAAAAGTTTGGGATTGAATAATGTTCTCCTATCAAAGATTATTAAATTTATTTGGTTGCCTGATCTTTCATGCTTGGTAGCGTTACGGGCGTAAATTCGACATTTAAAATGATTATTATTGTGATTTTGTTGAATATTTGGGTACAGACTGACCGAGCAATCGCGCGAGGTGCCGCGCGGGGCAAGTACTAGCTTAGTTAGGACGTGCCTTGCCTCCACTCAGCGCCTGTTAGGTCAGTCAGTATGCAGCAAATAAAGCATAAAGCAAATAAATTATTGACTGATTTTGAATGTTTTTTCCAGCGAGTCCTTGGAGCCCTTGGGAGAACTGCTGGCAACTCCGCGAAGCTTACAAGGACCACTCAAAACGCATGCTCCTAGCGCGCCAGCTGGAGAAACAGATACTTCTGCTGGCGCTGTTCAATCTCCTCTTCGCACCCTTTATACAGGCCTGGCAGATACTATACTTCTTCTTCAATTACGCTGAGGTACGTAAATAAAACAATTGACATAATAACATAAAGGCACCAAAACTGAGCACCCTAGGATTATAATCCTGTGTTGTAGGAGCTAATTTTCTTTCGTAGTTGGTCTAACATTATGCATACGTAAAACACATAATTATTTTGTGTGCGCTTCACCATTACCATACCATACCAATCAAACGTAGAAGGAAATCGTGAGGAAACCGGCGTACCGTAATGGTAAACAAAAATAAAGAACGAAAGCCTCAATTATCCTTTCATCACATTGGCTCAAGCAATACACATACATTATCACACCCGTAGCCCTAACGGGGTGGGCAGAACCGCAAACTATCATAAGAAAACTTGCAGCCACTCCTGATTCAAAGTCCCAAGATGGACATCGTGAACCATGGTGACACTTGATCAGCCCATCGCCCATATAGATGGTCCATCATGTTGGAGAGGATAGTATCCCTTAGTCGACTTTTACGACATGATCGGGGAGAGAAGCAGCTGGACGCATTCTAAGTTTTTTCTTTACTCCCTGCCCAGCAGTGAAGTAGTAGTAATAAGTCTATGTAGTAATTCTTCTATATTGTTGTTTGCAGTTAATAAAACGGTCACCTGCGTCGCTCGGGTTGCGCACATGGTCGCTGTATGCTCGAATCACGCTGCGGCATTTCAACGAGTTGGAGCACGAGTTGCGCGATAGGCTGAATCGCGCGCACAAACCCGCCACCAAATACCTCAATAGCTTCATTTCGCCCATCACCACTGTCTTTGCCAGGTATCTACGAACTACACTTAGAAGTAGTAAGAATAAGAATAACAACAATTAATGTTAAGCCGCGTATCGACTGCGCGCGGCAAACCATCGAACATTGGCTCGCGCGGCGGCCGCGCAATATGTGGACGAGTCTGCCGCGCGCGGCAGCTCGAACATTGGCGCGCTCGAACGTGCCGCGCGGCGATCCAGTTCGTGTCGGTTTTTGGTTGCGCGGCAAAGGAGCGTCAGTGTGTTGTGCGCGCGCAATTGGGACGGACCTTTTTTTTATTTAGACGCGCGGCAAGATGGATAACGAGAAGTGCCGGCATTTGATTAGATTATATGGCTTAAAACCTCATTTATGGAATAGTAAATGCACTGAATATCATAATAAATCTTTAAGAATGGATGCATGGAATGAAATAAGCGTAGAAAGCTAGCTTAGCGTAAAGCTTAAAGTGATAGCAAGTCTTTCGGTCACTGAAATGGCATCTCGAAAGTTAGTGTCCATTCTTTTTACATGGGGCTCAATCAATGATTTTAAAAATTCGAAATCATTTGTTGTCATTCTTGTGAAATTTTTCATTGTTTCTTCGATAGCTTCGTATCTCATGTCTTCCATTAATCGCGAACTACCATGTAGCATTCTATTCATATATATTTTTTTAATCCACCAACGAGGTTCTCGTCTCGAACGCTTATGAATAATATGATGTATGATGATAAAAGCCGCAGCTGCACGTCGCTGGCGTGATACGTCCATGGTTGCCGCGCACAAAATGATGGATCGCCTGCCGCGCGCCGCTGCCGCGCTATATCAAAATGTTGAGCTTTAAATTGGCTCGCGCACCAAAACGTAGGTTTGGCGCGGTCGAACATGGCTCGCGCGGCAGCCGCGCGCAGTCGATACGCGGCTTCATGCAATCACGTCTGTTTCACAAAGAGTAGGTAGCTACAAAAGATCATTGAAATGAATGTCAGTGTGCAGGTCACATTTGTCGAATGGAGAAAACTAGGTGGACAAAAAGGGGGAGGCCTTAGCCCAAGAGGCGACTTTTACATAAAAAAACGAACTGCAGGACATTTATAACATTTACTAGCTGCCGCCTGCGTCTTTGCTCGCGTGGTACCCGGATAAAAAATAGCCTATATGTTAATCCAGCACATGTACTATGTATATTCCAAGTTTCATTGAAATCCGTTCGGCTGTTTAGGCGTGATTGAGGCACAAACATACAAACATCCTCACAAACTTTCACATTTTATAATATAGTAGGATTGTGGTACGCTATGAAATTATTATATTATTTATTTATATTATGATGATGAACTCTATATGCGCGAACGAAGCGGAATGCTATATAAATAAGAATTATCAAAATGGACAGGGATTAAAGAAAACCATAGAATGCTTATATGCCTATCTCCCCGAGCATGTTTTAAAATTCGACTAAAAGATGGCGGACAAACATGATGGAACATCTATATAAGCGATGGGCTGATCACCTGTCACCATGATGCATCATATCCATCTTGGGACATTGAATCGATAACTAAGTCTGCAAGTTTTCTTATGACTTGTGGCTCCGCCTACCTTATTAGGGATACAATAAGAATGTATGTAAATGGAATTACCCTGATTTCAATCAAAAGAAGAAATATATTTGTTGTTACGCAAAATGAATAGATGCACTCAAATTATTTTAAACCCATCTGCGCTGTACCATTTGGAAATACGCCAAATATTGCTTCAGATGTTTGCTTTCACCAACAAATAGACTAAAAATACGCAACTTGAACATTTTATATGCGTCATTTCAATCTAAAAATAAGTTGTTTATGGTTTTCTTGTATTTTTGAACCATGTCGAAAATGTCACTGTGCTCTGTTTTTATCTTACTCTACAAACGTAAACAGGAGTTATCATAATTACCCGCGCGAGTGAAGACTTGATAATACTTCATGGATGTTTTTGAAAAAGGTTATTTTTGTTTGTGAGGATGCGACTATGTTATGATTTTTTTAAAATTAAAAATTGTTTATTCAGAACAGAAACAAGTTGTACAAATTTTACAAGTAAAACGATGAGACTGCAAAAGTTTTGAAACTGTGACGCAGTCTCAACGCCACCTCCTAAACATGCGACAGACGTGGCCCGCCCAATCCCACTTTAACTTGCCCACCTGTAGTCCAACGTCAGCTATTGTTCTGGAGCGCAGATCGCTATTTCTGATTTGGTCTGTTAATTTGACTCCTAAGATACTGCGCTCCATAGCATCTTAATATACAGTTTAAAAAATTGTTTAACTATTTTTTTTTTTCCAGGAACATAGTATTCCTTTCGGGCAGCATTTTGGGCGTGCTCGTTATGCTGTCAGTGTACGATGAAGACGTGCTGACTGTGGAACATGTGCTCAGTATCATCACTGTACTGGGCTGCATACTCGCCGGGGCTAGGTGAGATACCTCCTGTTAAGTTTTAGCTGCCAGGTACTTGGCTTCATAGCTTAGGTGGTAGTGGAGGTACCTCCCCTTTGACTTCTGGCTGCCTGGTGCTTGGCCTCATAACTTAGTTGGTAGTGGAGATATTTCCCCTTTACTTTTAGCCGCCTGGTACATGACCTCATGGCTTAGTTGGTAGTGGTGATACCTCCTCTTAACTTCTAGCCGCCTGGTACTTGGCCTCATATTTATCTACATGTACGATGGTACGGAACCCTTCGTGTGCGAATTTGACTTGCACTTGATTTTGTTATTTGATTAATGTGGCTCTAATATAACTCCAGTCAGATGACCTATTGTGATCGAAAGTCTACCTTGTTTTGTATTTGTATCTATGATACATTGTGCGGTATATTTCCCGCAGGGCGTTGATTGGTGACGAGGAGCGGGGCGGGTGCGCGGGGCCGGCGCGGGGGGAGGAACTATTCGTACAAGTACTAGGCCACGTGCACTATCTACCAGCTGCGTGGCGCGGCCGCGCACATACTAAAGACGTCGCCGCACACTTCCAGCAGCTGTTCCAGTTCAGAGCGGTGAGTGCAGCAACTAGTTCTTACTTACTTTCCACGTACGTACAGTACGTGTGCTGGATTAACATATAGCATATGTTAATCTAGCATACGTACTGGTACGTACGCGCATATGTCATATGCCTATATTTTTTGTCCGGGTACCACCCGAGCGAAGCCTCGGGCGGCAGTTAGAACATTATTTATTCAGTTAGTTTTATAAATCCCACCAAATTGTGTTGATTTGAAACAGTCCAGGCTTGTTACGAAGGCGGGTCAACGCTAAAAGTGTTTGGTCCAACAGAATCATGCAAACTCATTACACCAGCAGAACCGCTCTGATTGGTGAACATTTAAAACTACCTATATTTTCGCAGGTGTACATAATCTTTGAGCTGCTGTCTCCGCTGCTATGCCCTTTGGTGCTTTTGTCTCTGCGGGCGCGTGCTTTGGACGTTGTCGACTTCTACCGCAACTTTACCGTCAGCGTGCTAGGCATTGGAGACGTTTGCTCCTTCGCTCAGGTACACTCAATACCAAATACCACCAATAAAATTAAATACCACAGATAAATACATTTATGAAGATAAGTGCACAAATTCATCATCATCTTCCTGCCCTTATCCCACTCTATGTGGGGTCGGCACAGCATGATCCTTGGATGATCCTTGGATCATGCTGTAAGAGTTTTGGCTAAGGTGTTTTATGACCGGCCGCCTGCCTGACGTCAACCCTCCTTGGGAATACTTGCTTATTGTATCTCATCATGTTGGAGGATACTATTAGTCGACTTTTACGAAATGCTCGGGGAGAAAAGCAGCTGGACGCATTCTATGTTTCTTCTTTACTCCCAGTCCAGCAGAGAAGTTAAAATTACTGACTTATTAAAAATTTAAAAGCAATTTCTCCAATTCGGTCTCTTTTACTTCTTTAAACTACATGACAGCGACTTTCTTCTTTATCTGGTTGATAAAAAAGTAAGTTCGTATGAGGTTGTGGCCAACTCTTGTGACGGAGTATTTAGGCCGCCTCAAGGCCTTAAGGCCGTCATGGCTATCAGCCATGACGGAGGCCTTAACTAATTCTTAGTCTTCCTCTTCCTCGCTTTCCTTCTACCTTTCCTTCTATGATCGCCGTTGTCATGTCGTATAAGATGTCCAAACAATTTCCCTCTTCTGTTTTGAATTGTCTTCATCAAAATCATTTTCCTCTTTTCCAAAACCCTTTTCGAATAACTGATTGTCGCCATTTTATTCATATCTCAAAACTGCTGTGCTTTATACATATTTAATGTCAGTTCAGAAGTTTTACAACTGAATAATGTTTAATGTTTCAGTTGGATATCCGTCGCCATGGGCACCCTGATTGGCAGACACCCGGCAAATACAGAGAGAAACTCAAAGGTAAAGCTTCCGTTAAAGATTTGTTAAGTAAACGTATATGTATATACTCATAACCATTCCATGTAAAGTCATGGCGTGGGGCGAGATAAAGGAGTTTCAGTTTTACATACATACATAATAATTATAATACATTTATTTGTTCAGACAACATGGTCCATACTGAAAAACTAGGGATTAGTATGGTATATTAATAAGTGATTTTGTCCTCTGAATGAGCTTCCATACCAGAGGACAGTTGAAATTTGACGCAATCGCCTTATACTGGCACGCCTAATAATGACACGACTGTTTCCCATAGGGGTATACTCTGTCCAATCCTTTATTTTACTTTTGACAGTGATTTAGATTTCTAATAACAATCGAGTTTACTCATGAAGAGGTCTTCCGGTTTAGGGCACTCTTGACTTGGTTTCTCCCCAAAACGCCACCGATTTTGTCCTGTTATGTACGCCTAGGTCTTCCAACGGTACGGTTAGCTGCATATTGACTGGCCGAGCAGCCTCGCGGGGCAGATGCTCGCTTAGTCAGGGCGTACCTTGCCCGAGGCGAACGAGCAAACTGCGGTTGAGTCACGTCCTGACTAAGCGAGCGCTTGCCTCGCGCTACTATTGATTAGGGTTTACATATAATAATTGTTGGTGTTTTTTCAGGTGGCAACAATCAGTATGATCAAGGCGAGGGAGGCAAGACGGAGCTGTCATTGGTTGCGTTCTCCTGCCGGCATCCCGGCTGGCAGCCCGGGGAGCCGGCACAGCGCCACTTCCTGCGCTCGCTGCGCCAGTCCATGCACCACGCGCTGCCACAGCCCAACCAGCTAGTGAGTACACACGCAGTGTCTATACACGCAGTACTATCAGGCGAGGCACGAGACGGAGCTGTCATTGGTTGCGTTCTCGTGCCGGCACACGAGCCAGTGCTAGTGCACACACGCAGCTAGTATAAACGCAGTGAGTACACACGGAAACCACCTACGTAACACGCAGTGAGTACACACGCAGTGAGTATACACGCAGTGAATACTTATAAACGCAGCGAGTACTCATGGAGCACAGCTACGTAACAGTGAGTACACACGCAGTGAGTATACACGCAGTGAGTACATACACACAGCTATTGGTCAGAGTCTATAGAACAGAAATGGAGATTATATCTGGTAAAATTAATGTAGTTTTGCATTTGATCAATCCTTGAAACGATCAATCACAATTTAGCGCTCACAATCAGTGGCGTTAACTAGAAGTACCAATAGAAATTCTTATTAATGTTAATTTATATCATTTTCAGAACAAGACGATGCTGGGTTCGTACATCCAACAGAGCCTGTTTGGAGCAGTTACTCCGATGCCTGCAGTGTTTTCCTACTACCCGCAACAGAAACCACAGTTCAGGTTACCAGTGAGTTGTCCCAATGTCTCTAACCCACGAATACTCAAACGCGACTCAGAGTTGAGCACGTCTCAACTCTAGGTTTTTTGACAGTTTCTGATGAAAATCTGTCAATAAAAAAAAACTTCATTTGACACGTGCTCAACTTTGAGATGCGTTTGAGTGTTCGGGGGTAAGTTGTTGTGAGATAGACTGTAACCCCCGAATACTCAAACGCGACTCAGAGTTGAGAACGTCTCAAGTCAAGGTTTTTTTGACAGTTTTTGATAAAAATCTCAATGTGCTCAACTCTGAGATGCGTTTGAGTATTCGGGGGTTAATCTTTGATTAGGGAGCGACAGTACGGTCCTACCGACCTAGCCTGGACCCTTAAGTATGCAAACAGCAGAAGCTAATTTAAAAGAATGGTGATCGGAAGGATTGCTGGACCAGAATAGATATTGCATTCAAAACATGCTCACGGTTTACTAAATAAGTTTTTTTTATCTGAAATAGGTTTTTGACCACACTCTACCTGATGTTAAGTAACAGTGTGGTCAAAGATAAAGCAGCGTTACCAAGAAGAAACCTATTGATTTTCGATTTAAAGACACCCATATTATACTCTTCAGGAAATACAGACCCCGGCAGAGAGTTCCACATGTATAAAAAATGTGGACTCAAAGCGCTTAGTACGAACATTTGGAATGTCAACCATGTACAGATGTAGTAGTAGTTTATAATATAAGTATAGGATTAAAAAAAAATTCGCAAAAAGACAATAATCTAACTATCTCTGTATTAAAAGGGTTATTAAGAAAAATAAAACCGGCCAAGTGCTAGTCGAATTCGCACACGAAGGGTTCCGTACCATCGTACATGTACATAAATGTTTCTTATATGCCACCTAATTCATGTGGCAGCAATTTCCCTATTAAAATCAAGCAAAAATTTTAAATGTCTCTTCTATGAGGACCCCCTTAATTATGAATTTTGTTATTATTTTGTATAAATCAGTAAATTTTAGATCGTTTGAAACATAAATACATAAAAATACTACAAAAAATGTGCAAAATGTCACTCGACCCATCCAATTACTGGCTGTGCAGTGTTGCTTAACTTCAATGACCGATTACGAACGTCAAGATGTTTTTTCTTGTATTGGGCCCCCTTTTATTTTATTTTTATTATTTGTTATAATGTTATAGCGGCTATAGAAATGCATCCTTTGAAAATTTCAACTCTATCTATTACGGTTCGTGAGATACAGACGAACGGACGGACGGTGTACGAAATAGAATGTACTTTGTTGGTACCAAACCCTTCGTTGTGTGAATTCGACTCGCATTTGACTGGTTTTATTGCAACTACCCTCACTAGGCCATTCTAATACACTTTTACTGTAGCTCTTCAGATTTTGCATTTCTTTTTACTTGTACCACTTAAAAAATACAACAAATTCTTATTAAAAAGGACTATCTTCTCTGCTGGACTGGTAAAGAAAAACATAGAATGTGCCCAGCTGCTTCTTTCCCCGAGCATGTCGTAAAATTCGACTAAGGGATAGTATCCTCCAACATGATGAGATACAATAATCAAGTATTCCCAACGAGGGTTGACGTCACGTCATGGAGCGGGCGGCCTTAAAACACGTTAGCTATAAAACTCTTACAGCATGATCCAAGGAACGTGCCAACACCACATGGAGCAGAGAGATGATGATAATGATAATATAATTTTATTGCAGGAAATGGACGAGACTAGCGACGAGGAAGAGGATTGTTCCCAAGCGCAAAGCTCAAGGGAAGTCTCGGCGTCAGTACCCATGCCGCCAGACATGTCTGCAAGTGCGCTGCATCTTTACGACCTGCATCTCTCTCAGGTACCTACCCTTACCTCTTATCTCGTCTAGTGTTACTCTTACCTCTTATCTCTTCTAGTGTTGGTGAGGAGGTAGACAAGGCGATTTTCGAGTATTAGGCTCAAGGTTCGAACCCGGATATGTCCGCCAGCGCATCTCCACGACCTGCATCTCTCGCAGGTACCTTCCAGCCATTATCTCGTTCAATGTCTGTGCGCAACAATACAACAACTTTGTTTAAAGCAATATAGAAAAGTTACAGATCTTATAGGCTTAATAAACTCCGTCACTAGGGTTGGCCACTAGCTCATACGAACATACATACATACGACCCATACAAATGTATACTTTAAAGCTAACCTACATACAAATACTAAATGTTCTTCTCTGCTGGACTGGGAGTAAAGAAAAAACATATATTGCGTCCAGCTGCTTCTCTTCCCGAGCATGTCGTAAAAGTCGACTAAGGGGTAGTATCCTCTTCAACATGATGGACCATTTATATGGACGATGGGCTGATGACCCTGTCACCATGGTTCATCATATCCATCTTGGGACTAAATCAGAAGTGGCTGCAAGTTTTCTAATATTTACTTGTGGCTCTGCCCACCATTAAGGATTCGGGCGTGATCAATGTGTGTGTACATATTAAATATACAAGAATAAAGTCCACTGTTGGACATAGGCCTCCCCTAATGAGCGGTTTCGCGCCTTGTCTTCGGCTTGACGCATCCAGTCTCTGCCAGGAGCCTTTCGCAGGTCATCACTCCACCTACATTACGTTCACACGACGATCTAACTAAATGATCATAACGATTTCAATTAATAAAATACTTTTGACTTTGGACTTGATCGAGCATGAATAGTCCTAAATTCAACCTTGCTCAGGCAAGGAACCTAATTTAACTGTGAAATTTAATTATTCCAGGGTAGTGTTAACGCATCGGCGTCCGCGTGCTGTCGGAACAAGTGCAGTGAGCGCGAGCACGGGCGCGAGCACGGGCGCGAGCAGAGTGGCGAGCAAAGCCGCGAGCAGAGCCGCGAGCAACTGCGCGAGCATTTGCGCGAGCGCGACGCAGGCTGGAGCGGTGAAAGCACGCCTTTGCTCCACCGTCCCTAACATTGGCACCTGCGCGAGTCTTGGAATACCCCTACCATATGGGTGTAGCCGGCCTCGCCTATCCAACATTAACTCTACACAGTTATTTTAAAACATTTTCAGAACAATCGGCTCCCGCCAATGTGCAACGATTTATCGAAAATATGTGGTATTCAATCTTATTGACGCGTTTTTTAAAAACGCTATTACTGTAGTTGTGATTTTTTTTTAAATTTTACTCTAAATTTAAGGCTTGCAACGTCGCTTCATTATTTTGCGAATTGATAGTGTAGTCAGAGAAATAATTACTCGTTGCCTTTGATAACTTGACCACATTAGTACATTGTATTGAAATAGTCATATAGATTTGTGATACTTAGAAACGATACATGAAATGAAACTATTTTCAGCTTAAGTTTCAGGTGACAAATAAAACTGAAACATTAAAATTTTTGCTGAGCTTTAAATACAATTACATTAGTAAATACAGATTATAGTCTAGAAGCCTAGATGCATCGAAAGATTCAACTATTATACACAGTAACTTCAAGCAATACGGGCAGGAAACAGGTTCATAAATCATTGTAGATATATTTTTTGATAACGCACAGATATTTTGAACTATACATTATACATCTGTAATCTGTAAGTCCATAGGTAAGTCGCGGAAGATAATATTTTGATATAAATAAATTGATTTCATGACATTACACATAATAAAGAACTGTACTATAAATTGTAATATTGTGAAAGTTACATTAAATTCATTCAGCTACTGAGGTAGTAGGAATATTTTGCAATAAAATATGTAAATATTTTGGGGGTTGTGCTACTGTCTGCCATAGTCATAGCGGTTTAATAATTATTTATATAATTGCACCAATATTGTAAATGCGAAAATTATCTGTATCTTCATTCTCACTCAAATCCGTAATGATTAAACAAATTTGGGTGAAATTTTATATGAATGTAGATTAAAACCCAGATCAATAAACATATATCTAGGTAAGGTACCCGAATAAATGTTTATTGAACTGGGTTTTAATGCGGAAACTAGTTAATCATAATTTATGACAAAAATGAAGGTTAGTGTAAATGTAAATATAAGTCCTTAAAACAATCACTGGGGTTTTGTTTCATCCTTTTCTTGAACCATGATATGGAATAGATTTATAAATTCACCTCAAAAACCAATATCCTACTACTTTTCAAATGTTTGAATGTTTCTCACGCTGTAAACACTAACTGATTTTTATGAATCTTGGTAAAGATATAGTTTGTGACATAGTGTAGCATATAAGCAATTTTTGTTCGCGTACCACGAGCGAAGCAGCGGGCAGAAACTAGATTGCATAATATATTTACCAGTTCTATGTCTCTAAATAAGTAACCATCGCATTAAAGCAATGAAAATTATACACTTTCTCTCAATGTATTATACTATATTATATTAATATTATTATTATCTATAAATTATGTCATTCGTAAGTATTCTTTAATCTATGTATTATGATGCATTTCATTTTCAATTAAAAAAAGTTCCAATTGGCACGCTAGATGGCGCATCCAAGGGAAGGGCGTTGGATGGAGAGGCATCCAAGGGCCTTTGAAGAACCAACTTCTTCAAAGGGCTTTGGATGCCTCTCAATTGCTTGTATGTTAGAGTCACAAAATCAAATGTCATGTCAAAATAAAAATAAAGGCCGGACCCTTGGAAGAATAAATTGTTCAGAGGCCGGACCACTCAAAATATACATAGTTGACAAACAATGTAATTTATTTCACTTTCTTTTGACGACTTACGCGGCCGTTAGGTTGGACAATGGCTTGGGAGAATGTGACAGTTATTCCAGCATTTTACTGTCATGCATTAAACTTTCAAATAAATTAATATGAATAATACTAAAGCTCGCCCGCGGCTTCGCTCGCGTGCTATCCGGACAAAAAGTGCTTACCCTATTATGTTATTCCAGCACACATAGGTACTATGTATATATCAAGTTTTATTCAAATCTGTTCTGCCGTTACGGCGTGATTGAGGCTCAAACATACATCCTCTCATCCTCACATCCACACATCCGTACATCCTCACATCCTCACAAACTTTCGCATTTATAATGTTACTAGGATTAAATATGTCAACAGTCTATTCTCGACGAACTCTGCATCGAGCAGCGTTTATCGTCTGTGTGTCGTGGCGTGGAGACCTGTCTATTGAACGTCTTGTAGTACAGGAGAAAATATAAGCATAATTAAAACATAATGTATGATACAAGCGTACAGACTACTCTACCAAACAAAAATATGAATGTATTTAGACCGAACAAAAAGTACCTAGGTACCTTTTCAAAATTTCATTGCATAAATTTTAATTCACATTACGCTTTGTTTTTCGGAAAATTAACTCTGATGAGAACAACAGATGCAAAGTCACAAACAGAAATATACTGTAAATACATTGATAGATTTACTAGGCTCTGTACTAAAAAATATAAGCAAGAAATTCATGAAATTAAGCTAGCAACTGTTGTAAAAAACATTCTGAACTATCTCTGCTAGTTTTGGTACATACCTATATTTTTGCTACCTGAGAAATCTCTTTGTAATGTCTACAGAAGAGAATCCTGCAAACATCGTATCTATGATAAGTAAGTATAACATTAATATTAATATGAATATGCATAATAAATGTTATTTGGTTTCATTATTAAGGCGTTTCAAACATTTTTAACTATTGTTAGGGTTCCGTACCCGGAGGGTACCAACGGGACTATTACTAAGTCTACGCTGTCCATCCGTCTGTCAGCGGGCTGTATCTCATGAATATAACGTAATAGGTAGGTAGAGCTAGAGAGTTAAAATTTTCACAGTGTGTATTTCTATTGCCGCTATAACTACAAAATTAAATGAAAATAAAATAAAAGTGCGGCCCATACAAGAAACATTTCTGTAGGTACGTATGGTACAGAAACCTACGTCTGCGAATTCGACTCGCACTTGACTGGTTTTATTTCTTAGATACAGAGAAAAGTTTCAAATGTTATTCGTAAATCTATGTTATAAATTCGAAAGTTTGTTGATTTGTCCTCTCACGCAGTAACGGAGCAATGGATCGACATGCTTTTTGTATGATATCTAGAGATAACTTAAAATCTGGAGAGTAAATAAGCTACTCGTTATCCGGGTACCACGAGCGAAGGCGCGGGAAGTCCAGTGATTTATAAACCACCGATACTACCCGAATAGTCGAATGAGTCTATTGTCATCACTTCGTTAAAACAGACACATTACTTATTAATTGTGTCACTAGTTCTTTCGAACCAGTGTATTGGAATGATTTACAGAGACAATGACAAAACTATTTTTAGAGTCTGGATCAAATGCTTCAGTGCTTCGGAGGGCACATTAATTTGTCGGTAGCCATGATGGAGGCCTATAAGCGGCCAAAAAACTCCGTCACAGGAGTTGGCCACTAGCTCATACAAACTGATCAACTTACCTATTGTAATAAAGAATATAATATTACAAACGCGAAAGTTTGTATGTATGGATGTTTGTTACTCTTTCACGCAAAAACGGCTGAACGGATTTGAATTAAACTTGGAATATACATAGTACATCTATTGGATTAACATATAGGTAGGCTATTTTGTATCCGGGTACCACGCGAGCGAAGCCGCGGGCGGCAGTTAGTAAAGAATAACTTGAAAATAACATTTCTTTACAGAAAAAATCTTATAGGTAACTAATACACGTATTAACAAAATACAAAAGTAACAGTTGGTCTAAATACCGTTGCAATCTATAGATACCTAGCTCATCTGATCCAGATCATCAGTAGATGGAAGCGTGCCCAAGACGCTGGCCGCATTGACCTTTATAAATGATAAAAAAATAATTTCACGATCTTGTTACATAGGCGTAAAGAAAAGGTTGACCTTGTTAAATGGAAAACGTACCAATTGTCGAATTGGTATGTTTTCCATATAACAAGGTGCATGTCCGAAAAAGCACTTAAATGATTTTATTGATACTACGAATAGCATGTTAAAGTGATATTTTCACTAAATCTGCCCATTAGCTCTAATTCATGCCTAGTTGTCTTGTAACTGTTGAATTGTATGTTGTAAACTTGTAAGGCTAGTTAAAGGTAGGTACCTAGTTTCGTGATGTGTTCAATTATTTTAAAGTTTCGTGCCATTTTGAATTGGCACACTTTCGTGTAGTACTCGTGCATGTACGATATAGGGTTTCTTTTTAACCATGGCTATGAGTTTTCCCAGATTCTCTCTATTAACTGTAGTAAAATATGTATCTAAACTTGATCTACGAAATGTCACTCAAGATAAAAGGGAAGATGGATCGGCGGGAGGAGATCAGTATCCATTATGAGAAATGTTTGCATGATCTGTAAATATTTCTTCCGGGTCTGGGTGTTGTGGTACCATGGTACTCGTAGTTTCTGATACCCACGACACAGGGAATCCTAGTGTGGGGTCAGGACTATGTATGTGACTGTTGGGTGTTATTATTATTATGAATTTAGTACTATCATCCACTGGGTGTAGTATTATGTATTATAAGTATGTAAAGCCATTATAATAGTGAGTTTCTCACTTGCATCGTAAAAGGAAATGTTATAGCCACCTACCGTAGATATAACTCTGACCTTAGAACTTAATACGCAAGGCATCAGAATTGACAGGCCTCCTCGGCCTATATAAATATCGGAAAAAAATATACCAAGAATGAAAAACTCTACTATCTCCAGAGAATTTGCTAAGCCTAACCGGTTGTTTTGCTGGGTTTGGAGTGGCAAGATCTACTTCCGAAATGATGAAGGAACACCCCATGTCAGTGTATGACGAGGCTGACATGATTAAGATGGCATCAAAGTGACTAGTTTTAAAAATGACTTTTAAATCCTCTAGATAAAAGTGCTTTTTTCAAACTAAGAATTTTACTGTTTTATTAAGGTTTTTATCATATTTCATGACTGTATATTACACAGGTACTTACACATACACAACCTCACATACACACACTCAATCTGCTGGTATTGCAAAAACAACAATAAGAGTCATTACGTGAGCTTTTACTCCCTTTTTAAATTAACCAATTTATTGTGGAAGATATTAATTTTAATTTTAGGTGATTTGGAATAGATTTCCATCTTAGAAGCCTTCTCATGTGCCCTGAACTTTGTATGCTAGACGCCACTATCACCGCATTAGCTCGGTGCTCTATAATTCTGTAAATAAGCAGTTAAATATATACCCTCTTACTATCTAACGAGTAAATGTAAAATCACCACCCTGACATTGCTTTTAACACTCTATATAAGACCGAAAACCTGTTAATAAATTGACTTCGGTGGTGTGGCGGGCGAGTGCTCAGCTGCGACGCTAGAGGCGCGGGTTGGATTCTCGCTACGGGAGAAATGTTTGTATGTTCTGCAAATATTTCTTCCGGGTCTGGGTGTTGTTGTATTATGTATTATAAGTATGTATTTACAAAAAAAAAGTATATAAGTATTCTATCAGCCATCTGGTTCCCATAGTACAAGCTTTGCTTAGTTTGGGTCTAGATGCGTTGTGTGAAATGTCAACAAATATTTATATTTATTTACCTAATTACCAATAAGAATACCATACTTATTGATGTTTCTTGTCTTGACCCCGCTTTGCAGGTGTAATCTACACTAACATCCACACTTACCACACTACTCACCCTAACATTAACAATAATTCGATTTTATGATTGAATAAAACAAAAGTAACGCATTAGTTGTATATTAGATAGGTATCTATTCTCGTGTAACGTTAATGTGTTACGATGTAGCGTAAGTGTAATTTTAATTAATTTTTTTTTGTAATGTGTTTTTATTTTAAGTATTAATTAAGATCCTAATCGTTGGTAAATTCTAATCGAAGTTTTCAACGTGTTCCAATTGCTTCAATGCATTATTTTTACCAAATAAATTATGTTATGTTATTAGAGAAACTTGTTTTTTTTTGTCAATATTTCTGTACCGATTCGCTATCGCATGACTAATGTATTGTAAATAAATAATTTTAATTAAATTTGATTTTGTGTTTGATTCATATTGTCAGTAAACATATCATATTGTGAGGTTTTCCTGAGACCATTTTTTTACATATCTATTTAGTTGACTCTGTATTTTCTATGTATTTTTTTAAGTAACAATAATACAAGCTTCATGCAAATCTGTTTAGCCGTTATACCGCCGCCGTTATTATTGAGCAATAATCATCCAAAAATAGGGTAGGATGCTTAATTAAGACTAATATGATATGTAATCCCGGCCAACCCACCTTTGAGATGCCCACATTCTATTGTCTCTCTTTTGACCCTGAAGTTTTAGTTAGAGCTTATCTGAGTCGCGATGCTAAAAGTTTCTCCACACTGGTTCCTACCACTATTACTGGCCGTGTCACTAGTTCTTTCGAACCAGTGTGGTGAAAGGATTTGAAGTGCGCTTCAAAGGCTCCAGGTTCATTTTTACCGACCAGTAAAAACCCATGCGTTTTGAGATAATACATCCGAGTTATTTTATGTTTTTATCGCATGTTCTATTGACACTTGTTTTATTTATTTACGATTCGCAATTACTTTCCGCGCCGAGTTTTGTCACCAGAAAAAAGCCAAACCTTGGTGTGAAACACTAAAAGTACATACATTTATCACGCCCATATCTCTCTTAATTCGTGTCCTCATTCGGCTTTATTTCAAATAGTTCACGGTTATCTAACAATAGTGTGCGTTTTATTTTTTTAACTTTAATCTCTAACTAAAAACTCAATCTTTTTACATGAAGTTTAAGTAAACTTCATGTAAAAAGATTGAGTTTTTAGTTTTGTTACTAACCCCCGAAGCCCCGAATACTCAAACGCGACTCAGAGTTGAGCACGTTTCAAGTCACCGTTTTTTGACAGTTTTTGGTGAAAATTTGTCAAAAACTCGTCACAGCTTTGCGCTCGATTTTATACATTAACTAACTAATCTTGATACTTGATGGTTAGGTAGGCAATGAAATGAAATTGCTTTTTTTATTTTAGTTGACTGTAGGTACCGTACTACAAATACAAAGAAGAATTTCAGAATAAGTAGGTTAATAATGTCGTCGGTCCATCGGGTTGGTCGTATTTTAGATACCTAACCCCCGAATACTCAAACGCATCTCAAAGTTGAGCACGTCTCAAATGACGATTTTTTGACAGATTTTCATCTTCTGTCAAAAAATCGTCATTTGAGACGTGCTAAGTATGGGGTAAGATATGCTTATGGTTTTGAGATACGTGCATACGGCAATTTAGCATAATACTTAGGTGCGCTTCCGCCAACCGCTTACCTAACCACAACTGACAAAATGGCTGCTTAGCTCTTAGATTTGGCGCCAAAGCATAATAATGCCAAACATCCATAACCGTTTTTTGGTGGTTTTTAATGAGAAGATAAAAAGTGTCTTTTACTCATAAGTACTATAAAATACAATGTTTCGCTGTTTGTTTCCACTATTGGCAAACTTGATTGTGCGTAGCTTCATATAGCCGCAGAGATATTTGTGGGATGTCAGCATGGGCAAGAACAGTAGCTTTTTTTTTATTTATTTATTTTCATAATAAAGTTACATTTAGAAATATATTGAAAAACACATCTTACAAGCCATATTTGGCTTATCTAAGATGAGGTAAAGTTATTCCTCTGTAGGTTAGTAAAAAAAAAACTTAACTAAGTCATGTACATTAAACACAACATATTTACACAAATAATTTTTACATAACATTAACATATAATATAATCAAACCTTTCCATAGACAAACACAAAATGTAGCAGAGATGTTTTACTTTCTTTTTTTTCTACCTTTAATTTTTTTTTACCTTTCATACTTTTTTTTTGATTATTATATTCATTTAGATATTATACACTTAAGTTAAATTGTCGGCATAATAATAATTGTCCTATCTCATGGGAGAAGCCGTTGGCTCCTGAAACACAGTTTTTACTAGTTCAGGAGCCTAAGGATTCATTTATATTGTAACCATTTTATTATGTCAATAAATTGAAAAAAAAAACACAATAATAACAACAATATAATAACAATAATATAGGTTATATGTAACCTTAACAGAATTAGATAGTTTGAAATAGTTTTTTAATGTAATGTTTGATATTCCTTATGTTTACCTTTTCTCTAAATTCAATGGAAAGTTGGTTTTTAAGTCTGGGTAAAATATAATCAGTAGTTCGTTCTCCATAGTAGTTTTTAGCCGATATTATGTGAAGTTTATTTTGTTTTGCTTATCTTGAACATTTATTAAATTTCCTTAGATTTTCATTTTTAAAATAGTTTTCTATTAGTAATTGCATTTTTACTCTGTCATGAATAGGGGCTAGGTACACTGCAGTATTTAAAAAGACCTTCAATGTCATTTCTGAACTTTTCTCTGATTTTCTTAGGAACTATTGTTTTTAATATTCGTATTTGCAAGTTAAGTATTCTGTCTAAATATGTTTTAAAAGTTCTACCGTAGCTACTTAGTCCATAAAGAATTAAACTTTCTGCAAGAGATTTGTACATGTTTAGCATTATATCATAAGGGATTTTAAATTTGGTTGCATTTGCACATTTTGTAAGAGCTATGAAGGCAATTGTGGTTATGAGCTATTAATTTTATATTGATTTTGTTATTTATTCTCTTCTGTGAAGAGCACACATGAAGTAATTTAGTTTTTTGAGTATTTAAAACCAATCCTGCATCGTGTGACCATTTCACGATACGATCAAAGTCGTCTTGAAGTTTATTTAAGGCAGCTGTAATGTTTTTATCTTCGGCTATAAGACATGTGTCATCAGCATATTGATATACTGTACAGTTTTTGATGATATTATTGATATCGTTAACGTAGGCAAGATAGTGTAATGGACCTGCTGGGTGTATCCTGCACCAGTAGATGAGATACCGCAATCAAAAAGAGAAGTGTGGCTACCTATATGGATTAGCTGCTCAAAAAGGTAATCGATTTCAATGATTCTTCTGTCTCTCGGCCTATATTCTTTTTCTGCACATTCCTGCTCCTGAAGTTAAAAAAGACAGTATGAGTACTTAATTTAAATAGAAGAAAAACAAAATTACTAATAATCATTATAAACGAGTTACAATTGAAATTCCTCGCTGCTCATCATCGTCAAAAAATCGAAAAAAAAAAAAAAAGTGAACTCCTGATCTGTCGCCATTTCATCCATCCCGCATTCATTCTGTTTTTAACGCCCCGGTCGATCTCGCCGTCGTTTTGGATAGATGAGCCGAGGTACCGAAAATCGGAGGAGACTGGCAGGAATACACCATCTAAGGCTATAGGGGAGAAACTAGAAGGACCACCGAAATCACAGAACAGATGTTCAGTTTTGGTTCTACTGATCCTTAAGCCGACATTTTCCAGTCTCTCCCGCCATTTTCCCAGCCTGCTCTGGACCTCAAGCGCATCTTCTCCGACAAGCACGATGTCGTCGGCGAACAGCATGCACCAGGGTGCCTCCTCCTGTATGTCTGATGTCAGAGCATCCATTACCAGGAGGAACAGATATGGGCTTAAAGCCGATCCCTGGTGCAAACCTACAGCCACATCGAACTTGCATTAAAAATGAATAGGTAACTGATTGGCGTCCAAGAACCGGTTATAGAAACTTTATAGAAACGTCGGTTGTCCAGCAGCGAGATGGGCTGACGATATAGCATCCGTCGCAGGCCGGACCTGGATGAGACTTGCAACGGATCGTGGAGAGTGGCGCATACAAAGGGAGGCCTATACCCAGTAATGGGTAAAGTCGGGTTGCGGATGGTGATGATGAGGTAGGTGATGCTGATGACGATCTACCACACTGCTTTTCCAAGTCAAAGCAAAGTAGAAGCACTTATAATAGTTGGTAGGTAGAAAGTACATACTTACTTTTATTTTGGTCCCAAAAAGTATTAACTTTATTCAACCACAGTACACAACACGCACGGTATTACTTTAAAACCTTGTCATACTTAAAAATTTGCAAAAATGCGTCACGCACGTCCTTCCATGAGCGCGTCTGACCGCGGAATGGCGAACGAAATGTAATCGAGTCTTGGTAGCAGTGCGCACCCTAAGAAAAATGTATGGAGAAATTATAGTGCGTTTTATTATTGTCTATTCTTTTAAAGTAATTTATTTGGGTACATAATAATAAGCTACACGTATAGAAGACTGTCTATGCTACAATTTTTTCTTATTTTCACGTTAAAATATGCAACGGATTTAGCTATATATTTACCTATTCAGACACCATTTTTTGATATTTTTAGCGTTTCATGCGATGGTAGAAACGTATTTATGTGAAAATGTTGTAAAGGACTGCCCATTTTTTATTCGCTATCTTTAAAGATGAATATATTATTTTTAATTTAATACCATGTTGTCTCTACAGTTGTGATTCCTGGTTCATTAAATGGTACCCAAAAACCATTGATATTTGTTAATACGTCCTTAATTTAGGTTTATGTAAGTAGTTAAGTTTTACTAAAAGTATAGATTAAGTTTTTCTTGTTTTTTTTTTAAATCATTTTTATTTTTATATGGGTGATGTGGTCGCAAAGCTACAAAAACCTTAAATAAAAAAAATATTTAAAAACTAACAATAGTTGAAAATATAAGTATCTACTTATAAGCAGTAAGCCAGTCGATCCCGTGTAATGGTATTTAGTTGGTAGCGGGCCGTAGTTAAT
This sequence comes from Scotopteryx bipunctaria, assembly GCA_949320045.1. Taxonomy (NCBI): domain Eukaryota; kingdom Metazoa; phylum Arthropoda; class Insecta; order Lepidoptera; family Geometridae; genus Scotopteryx; species Scotopteryx bipunctaria. The sequence goes on from OX439440.1 coordinate 4,355,364, forward strand.
CATCTACTATAATCCCGGTCTTCCGCGATCTCCCACCACTCCTTGGCGAAGCAGTCGAGATCGTCGCGCCAACACCTTCTCCACCGGACCCGTTGTCGCCATCCGTGACACTTATACTGAAACTATTTTTATAAGCCATGCGCCTTAACGGTCCGCTTTTCCTCTTTTATTAAAAAAAGCAAATTTATATCGATATTTATGTAGGTACTTATATGTATCCTCTTCCACATGATGGACCATCTATATGGGCGATGGGCTGATCACTTGTCACCATGGTTCACCATATCCATCTTGGGATCCTTGAATCAGGAGTGGCTGCAAATTTTCTTATGATTACTTGTGGGTCTGCCCACCCCATTAGGGATACGGGCGTGATAATATGTATACCTATATATATCGATATTTGGTCTATAATCTAAATAGCACCAATCTCATCAATGCATTAAAATTTCAATAACTTACTATTAAAAAACCCGAAGGTTTTCTGAGTCATTTGAACTTGGTGGTGAATATTTTACAAGTTCCATTTAGCAATTTATAAAGAAGTCCAAGAGATAAAGAGTTGGCAATTTGAAAACGTTCTACCAATCCTGACTAATATCTGGTCAGTCGCATTCTCTTCTGAGAATCAAGCAGGCAGTTTTTGTGGTATTATCCTTGATGGTTTAGAAAAGCGCCGCGTCATAATGAGCATGAGGATTTGAATAGCCTCGACTGAAAAAGAGGAGAATAATGTGGTGTGAGCGCTTAGCTCAGCATATTTGTTACTTAACACAGTTTATAATATAGTTGCCATATACATTGTAAAAAGACAACTCATTGCATCTAAGACCAGTAAACACGCATCCAAACATGAAGACCGTCTTTCATTATACCTACACGTCCACCAAATACCTACCAAACAACTAACAAATATATAAAAGGATACAAACATACATACCATTACATTATATCTTTTATTTGGTCCTCCTTAGCACAGGACAAAAAAGGTGAAAGGGTGATGGTGATGTCTTTGCCATGCAGTGGGACGAAGTGGGCTTTAATTAATAATTAATTGTTCTGGTAAGTATTCCGTAGCCCTGAAGAAAAAAGATTGAAGAGAAGGAAGAAAGGCTCCCAATAATAATAATAATCCTAAGAAAATGGTAAACATTTTTCCCCATTTAAAAACCCTCGTTTTCGGTAATTTCAAGTTAGGTAGAATGCAACTCTAGTGATATTATCTACCCTGATTATACCGAGCAGATTAGAAGGTAAGTACTTATCCTATAATGCATAAAATATAATACCAATTTATTTTGTACTCGTAGTACTTAGGTAGGTATTTATTTACGTATATCACATGATTTTTTTCGCAGCGTGTTATGCTGATGATGACGTAAGAAATCGTAAACAATATTTCATCTCACACGGCAGACTATACCTTTATGGGCATGTATTGTACTTTTCTTTTTTAATACCCGGAATTCGAAAAGGATTCCCATCGGTCGACAACCTGGCAACCTTATTGCCACTTGTGGAACAACTGTTTTCCTTATGTTTCATATACATACTCGTACATAAGGAGTACCTTGTACCATAAAATGTACCTAACTAATGACGACTTCGATAGCGTGGTAGGCTAGTGCTTGGCTGAGACGCGAGAGGTGCGAGTTCCACTACCGCCGCGGAAGAAAATATGTTTGTAGGTACGTTCTGCAAAGATTTCCCACGAGTGGGTGTTGTGGTACCGTAATGTTGGGTGATATTTATTATGCAAAATTTTATCCACACAAAGCTGTGGACAGAAACTAGTTAATTAATTGATTCAGTTGAAACGATTAAGTTAGTCAAGTTCATAATTATGTATTGAAGCGCTCGTGTCGTAGCTTGCTTAGACGTTCTTGTTTGATCGTTAAAGTTAAGCAACATTGTGCGCGGTCACAATTGGGATGAGTGACCCCAAGTGGCATTACAAGCTGAGCACTCTTGTGCTTCGGAGGGCACGTTAAATTGTCGGTCCCGGCTTTTAAGTCGTTAAGCCATGACGGAGGCCTTTAGGCAGCCTAAAAACTCCGTCACTAGAGTTGACCACTAGCTCATACGAACATACATACATTATGTATAAGTATGTAGGTACCTTAACTAAATATAATTGAAATTGTAAATGGTAGAGTCGAGCGCGTTGATGTCTTTTGTACCGCGCCACGGCGACTTATTTGACCTTTGGTTGACATGAGTTTATTGTCCTTTTCAAAAGTTCCAAAAATATATTCATCTAGAGGTATATGTCTGGTTACGTACCTCTAGATCAATTTTATGATTTTATAGGTGTTTTCACTTAGAAATCGCCTTGAAAGCAGAAAGTTTGCCAAAATTCTACGACCGACGCGCATCGCTTGCGCAAGTTCCAGAGAGCCGCGGACGAGTCATTTCAGAAGTGAGATGAGTAACGCGGCAGTGGATGGTGGTAGGTAGTACTCGTAGATGAGTCCAGGTGACAACCACCCTGTCGGTGGCGAGGAGCAGGAGCTGAGGGTTGCGGCGGCGGCGCCGCTGGTGGGCGCGCGGCTATAAGTAAGAGGTGCGCACGCGCCGGCGAGGTTAGTCGCCGTACGGCAGCGCGTAGCCAGCGGTGTCACCCGCTACCTCTCCGGTGCGTCAACCCCCTCTCCCAGCACGCACTCGCCTTTCTCACACGAACACAGGCGATCTTCGCTTGCGCAACTCCACTCCGAACAGAAAGGTCGTCGCTATTGGCATTTAAACGCTCTCTGACATTAGCGTTGCATTTAAATGTGCGATGCAGCTTCCTCGTTGAGCTTCACTGTCGCAACTTGTGTCGCTTGGGAAAGGCGCGTGTGTTGACGTGAGGTCTCTGTTGCAGCCAGCAGCCCGAGTGGTCCGGGCAAGCGCGCACGCGCACAGAAACGCAACGCAACGCTACAGGCAACTAGCAACATGATCGCCAGGATAGCATTGTGAGTACCCTACCTTATTACTAGTAGGCACTGCATATTCATAACACCACTTAATCCTACTATGAACTTGACTTATAAGTATTTCTAATGGTCGTTGATAATTTTCAATTAGTAACGAGTTTTACGCATAATTTTACGCACGTTATAGTTAACATGTTTATGAATAAGTGTTACTATACTATACTTCGATGTGATAATTTTTACTCAATCACTTTCTAACGGCGACGCCAATAATAAACTGATGTTTAGAATCTGTTGGCTGTCGTTCACTTTCGTGGATTCGTTTGCATTGCGTCTCGGCGGTTTACGTAATGCGATGCATAGGATGGCCGGAGAGGAATGTTTAAGTGACAAAAATTTATCTGATTTCGCTTGTGGAAATCAAGTTTTCATTGCCCAACAACCGCCAACTGACTGACATCACGAATGGGGGCACTGTTTCTCAATGAAGGCTGCGAAACATTGCTTTAAGAATATGCACGACTTTGCGCATATTGTATCCCCCTCCGCGGGCCCAACAATTCTGGCTCACTGAACATGATTTGTTGAAAACATTTGCTTTTACTTACAGAGTTTAAGAACTAACATTTACCTAAGTATGTATGTAAAACTTTAAATTTCACATTCGTCGTTGTATTAAATTTTCCGATTACCTACTTTGTAGTTTTATATCAACGAAGATTATGTATTCCAGCAAGATCATTACTTAAAACTATTAAAACCACTTACGGTTACTCATTTGTCATCATCATCCACAGCATATTACACCCACTGCTGAATATTTGCCTTACACTGCGTTCAGGCACTAGACTTCCCCATCTACGATCCTCGACTTGACAAAATCGACGAAGGCTAGACGACGACTTTAGAGTAAAACATAGCAGAAAACTTACTTAATTAATACTGAGGTAGGTAACAACTCATTAGATATAATTGTAAACATTATCAATACAATACAATTTATATTTGTTGTAAACACAGAAAAAAAGTAAAATACGTAGGGGAACAGGGGCACAATGCAGAAATTAAGGGAAAACAATGATAAAATCGTCTATATGTGCTTTTACTAACAATATTTATGACATCTTTTATTTGTAGATTTTTATTAAAGTACGATTTGGTATAGCACTTATTTTATAAATTTGTCTTTTTTATTTACTGCAACCCTACGAAAAACCTCACAATGCAGTACCTTTATGTCATTCTTTGTTCCTTAAACAAAATAAATTTAGTTATTAATACAAAATGTGTCTTCGTATCTACGAACTACCGGAACGAAGCCCATCGTCATGGGGCACACGCGGGGTACATGGAACATAATTATTTGATGTACTTTATCAAAACAAAAATTAAGAAATAATATTTTTTGTTAGCTTCCAGTGTCACCCCCAAATGGCTAAATAATAATTAAAAATTTAACTAAAATGTATGAAAGGCAAAAACATCGAATCATGATAAATATTCCGTTATAAGTGATCTAATATAATAATCTTTGTAACCATGATAGTTTAAAAAGTTATATCTAAAAAGTAGTAGCATAATATAAATTACAAGCATTATTATCTCAGTTACTGCACAGCTACCTTTACTAGTTAACGAGTCTCAGATTTGTAATCGGTTCAAAATTGCCAAACCTAAGCCATAGTGATTTTGGAAGCCTTCACTGTGCCTGATCCCATACGTGCCCAAGTATGGCCTGTAAACAGTAAATTGCCAACAATTTACAGGCGATGCTGTAATCACACAAACTATTAATAGCATCAATATTTTTTCTTGTACTTTTATCTCCAGAAAATGCTTTTAATGTCGATCTAAAATGGCCGCCGTTTAATTTATAAATGCAACATACAACAGTTTAATACAATTGTATTATTTGTGATTTAACATTTATACGAGAGGGACAATATGCCTCATGATCTCAATATACCCCCACTTCCCCTACCTAGTACCTACGTAAAAAGTTCAAAAGTGGTAGTTTTTTTATTGTTTTTATAAGCACATCCATAAATTAGGTTATGTGTCAATTAATTCTTGTTTCGTAAAAACGATTATTCAAACAATGACATTGATTAAACACACTTTGGAAGGTAACATAAAAACTTGTAGGTAGAGAGAGAGTTCAGCAACATTGTCAGAATAGCTTAGATTACAGAATGATGTGAAACCACAACCATGTGTAGTTAACAAGGCTAAATTGTTGTTTAAACGCCAGTTTATAAGTTGGTAAACTGTGACATAACGATGTTAATATATCTCTTATTAAAATTGTATAAAATTTGTATTCTGACCAAACAACATCGTTTTGTGAAATACCTACCAAACTCTTGTTGGTATTACTTAAAATCCACTCTCATGAGTCATGGCCATTCAATACTTAGTGATTATTATTGAATTGCTGTTAATATCATTGATCATTCTACTAATGATGGTGCTCGTACCATAAAAGTTTGTGAGGATGTTTAGTACCTGTGTTTATTACCTGAATCACGTCGTAACGTCTGAACATAATTTGAATGAAACATTAAATATAGTCTGTGACCTAAAATAATGTAGGTATGGCCACCTACTTCTCTGCTGGACTGGGGTAAAGAAAAAGCATAGAATGCGTTCAGCTGCTTCTCTTCCTGAGCATGTCGTAAAAGTCGCCTAAGGGATATTATCCTCTCCAACATGATGGATCACTTATATGGGCGATGGGCTAATCATCACCTGTCACCATGGTTCACCATATCCATCTTAGAAGTAAATCAGACGTGGCTGCAACTTTTCTTATCTTGTTTCTTGTCTTAAATCACACATATACATCAAAATTATATTTGCATTAATAAACCAAACTCTACTATTTTGTCAGAATATGACCCAATAGTTATAAATGAATAATTGAATTTTAAATGCCGTGTATACAAGCTATTCAGCATAGTACAATAGCGTTAGCACTTGGTCTCACGTAATATTTATTCAACATTGTTACTTCCTGTTCATCTTACCTACTCTATGTTAATCTTCCTGTTTTTGACTTTGTTATTATATCAGTAGTTGCAAACTTATACTCCTTGGGTTTGGTTTATTTTCCACCCCTTTGCTTTACTTAACTTAACTCAGGGTTCAACTCATGGTGTTCCATAGGCCATCAATATTATATCACATTTTATAAAAATCTATACAAACAGTCAAAGTTCTCTCTATTACGACATGACTTGATAAGTGTTCGTGCGGATGCGTGTATTTGACACCTCAACTTTGCCTTTTAATTGTTTTATTGGCCTTCCGTTCCGATGACACTGTTTTAAGCACATGGCATGCCGTCTACTGGCCCTAAATCCTACTACGCAATTAAAGAAGCTTGAACTTTGTGAGTGGCGTGTTTGACATTTTCTGTCCCAATTCTAACTTTATTACCGAGACGGATTATGAATGGTAAAGCCAATGCCTTTCGTGGTTTCTCTTATTTCTGTTCCATATACTTATTGCCATTCATTCACATATTTCGAGACGCAACGCAATTTTATCGGTCTGGCAGCGCAGAGGTTGAAAATGTAGAGCAATACGTATGTTGTAATATGGGCCATAAACTACGCTCAATATAGTCTAGTGTTGCGTACCCTGAGCTTTCGTCATACTTAGTATTGTTAAATTCGTTCACAATCTAAGTACCTACAAGTGTAAACTTAAGATCAGTTTGATAAAGGAATAAAATGTTTGCCTTCATCAATATACCTCATGAGGCAGGCACCCAATGTACCCACATAAATTATCCTTGTTGGGTTGGGGTGTTGGTGGAATGAAAATAAAGTCTTTTATATCGAAATACTTGTATTATTGAAACTGATTCTTAAACAACGTTACAATCGGATCGCGGGCTGAGGGAGACTGGCGTGAGCACAGCTCGCCTCGTGTAACCTACTTTACAGTTTTTACGCCTCAGCACAAACTTACATGGTTGACCCTACATACATACCCCTGTTAAAAAAAAATTACAAAAAAAATATATATACCTACCTATTGATTTTACTAAGTACAAAGTATAACATTTACGATTAAAAACTTACAAGTTTGAACACCACAGGCACAGAGGAATGTGCTACCTTGCAAAGATAGCGCTTGCGACGATTTATTGATTTATTCCAGATTCGTCCCGTGGAAGTTCGGCCCACATAAAAAAATATGCTTTCGTCCCACATTCTATTCCGCATTCGTCCCATAATTTATTTTATATTAAGAAATCCTGTTTCGTCCTACTTTTCAGCTCCACATTCGGCCCAATATCACGGTCCGGTGGTAATGGCCTAGGACGCACAAATACCGGCGGACCTGTGGCGATGATGCGATGGCATACATCATGTGGCGCTGTCTCTTTGAAATTGATTGGCTTAGTGATATCTGAGAATTCCTCTAACAGTTCCCTATAAGGATTATCGCTCTGAATGCTCTTAACTGAAGATTCGGTATGACTTATGACGGTCCCTTTCGTACATAGACTAGTTACATTATCTATTAACTTCTTACTGTATAGGTCCACCATCAATTTAAAATATTCTAAAATATCTGCTCCTATAATAGCTTTTTAAGATACTCGGGGTTCATGGCTTATTATATACATATTATCATAGACTTATTTTGAAGCCACAGGCTAATCGATTTATAAAACATGGGTTTAAAGTTGTAGTGTCGGTCAACAATGTCGTTTTGCCTATCGTGAAGTTGCGCAGGTTCAGGCATCGTGAAGAGTGCGAGAAGCAGTCTCCCGTCAAATGTGACTATCATTGGCATTGTTCTCAATCAGTTCTTTCGTGTATTGTTACCGATGTTAGGTGATACTTTCTTTACGCAACTAAATAAAAAGAATCTAAACTGTATTCCATTCAGCACCTTTACAAGTCCCGTACATTGACATCACGTTGTTTGTTTGAAACGTGTTCTGGTTGGTAAAGATTTATTGTTTGACGACGCATCGTAATTTAAGCAATTCAAGTATGATCATGTATAGATTACTGGAATTGTTTCACTTTCCCCGTGGCCAGTAACGTAATGTTACGTCGTCTCAAATGCGAAATTCGCCCCGGCATTTGTTTTCGCATACAAATTACATTGGGAATTTTCCCATACTACAGATGAAGCATGTGTGAAAAAGAAAGCGATCGGAGCGTGACTATCAATGTTTAAGACACTATTAAGCCTACGTCGGTAATGGCCTGTCGCCGACGTAACCTCGAATGTGCTCGCGCACGTTCGAAACGATTAGTAATGATCGCTCTTTTCCTTCCGATCGAGACATAAAAAGTTATTTTTGTGTTTCTTAGATCTATTGTTGCTGTTTTTAGCCTTAAATATCGAGTCGTTTTGTTTCGCAAGTTATTTTTTTGGATTCCGAGCGAGCTATTAAACGCATGCAAACATGTAGCATGCTAATGCAAGAGCAATTGTCAGGTGTGCTGGTGTCCGGATATCCCGGCCGGACTGCTGGCTGGCCGTGCCGATATAAGTTTCCCCGGAACTGCTTGTGAGTAACATCCGGTGGTAAATGTTTTTTGTTTGGTTCATGATTTTACGCCATTGTTTCTAATAGCAGCTCAAAAATTATAAAAGCTCTTCTATAATAATAGAGCATTATAATATCATTTATCAAAGCGATAAACTAACATAGCCGAGTCGTATTATATGTGGACTCGATTGTAATAGGTGTTACGATGTAAGTCGAGGTCACAGCGGAAATCCACGTGGGCAAAATCTTGACCCGGCGCCTCTCACTGTACTTATCTGATTTAGATTTGAGACACGTCATAAAAATCCAAGATGCTGTTTAATGTTTCAAGGATTTCATTAAAATAGGAGGTATGCATGGTAGCCGGAGGAGACCGGTACGCCTCGGCCTTCACTTTCGCTTTCTGTGAATCTTCGTTCGGGCTGACCGACCGCCTTCTGCACGTTGTCTCGTTACCTTGTTGAATAACAAAACAAAATCGATTTCTTGAACGCAGTTTTACTAAGATATTGATGTAGTTTGACGATCTAGTTTTACATGCACGCAGCATGCATCATTTCCTTTATTTACCTACTCCTAGAATATTTATTTGCAGCGATTTCGCCGAAGAATAAATCTAAAAATCGAATGATAAATTAGAAAACGGTAAAATGAAATCATGCTACTTGCCGAATTTTATAATGTTCTAAGTACTTTGTTTGACGAAGTTCCTACGATTAACAGTGATTAATTTATCATTAGTTTGGAAAAAAAATAAGTAGTAGACTACTATAAATCGTTTAAATTAAATTACATCTAACTTTTTGTCCGCATCTTTACTCGCTTACGTAGACTTGTAAGTATTACGCAAAACCCCCGCACCTTTCTTATTATTTATTGTTTTGTTCCGAAAACACGTTCTTTCTGCACTTTGCATGTGCTTTGTGCATACCATCTTGAGGTAAATCCTGGTCGCGTTTGTCAGCAGATAAATGCTACGTAATATACGCCTGCTTTCGCCTGTCATCTCCATGCTACACGCTATTTATCTTCTGTAATATAATATTAGAAGTTTAGGCACACATATTGTTTCTTTTTCTGAATCTGAATAAACTGAAGAGAGCCAATTTCGAATAGGCCCTAATCCCTAAATAATTTTAAAATATAGTATTATTTGTTTCTATCTAACCCATCTCTAGGAAATGGGCATTTTAAAGGCCACATAACATATTTGTATATTGAACTGCATCAAACAAACAAACTCATCAATTTCATCATAAATTATTTCAGCTCTGTTAGATAGTTTCTGGTTCATCACTGCATTTTAATCTGAATATCATTTCCGCCGATGGACTTTCTTAAGATTGATTTATTTCACGGAAAACTAAAATTCCCACGAGATCTGATATGGTTATATAACAAAACAACAAACACACTGTTAGATTCATCTGATAGAGCTTCTAGACTTTCATTGTTAGAGTTCCATTCGAGGCAATATTCATTAGGAGATAATCAGAGTTAATGAATTCAGATATCATAGAACAATGAAGCAAGCGTGATCGTGTGGGAATTGCCATTGGGTCTAAAGTAATACGGAACAACACATTGTTTATCCTATAAGCTCCTCGAGGTTAACACTTCCACTTTTCTGGTTGAACAGCATCTGAAAATACTGTATTTGAATACACTATTAAAATTCTGGTTCTGAAAGAACTCCTTACTTTCTCGAATTCGCCTTTTATTTGTGACTGTACCATCCATACTTAGATGATTTAATACAGCGTCAGGAGGTAACGTTTAGCTACACTAACGGGAAGCTTTAGTGTCCAGACGATTTTATATGAAGAAAGCTTGGTAGTATCTACCATTCTACCATATTATTATACATGACTATTTAATCAGAATTGTATGACGGCGTGCTTTTTATTTCTCCATACGCCAGTCAATAAAAGCTGTTCTACTAGTTTACTTAGTTTTACAATTCCGTTTCCCAAGGCCGTGAATTGTCTCGATATAATAGAAAACGTATTGCATCATGGATTATGTTTTACTAATGACAATGCAATTTGTTTTTATAATAAATTCGAGAGACCTATGAAAGACTCTCTTAAGAATATTCTTGTATCCAAATAATCCCTGAAAGACCAAGATAAAAATGGTCATTGCGCCCTATACATCATCCACGCATAACTGCGTGTCCACTGTGTACGGTCAGTTTTGGTTTGCACTTTCTACTTCTTCAGTTGATTATGTCAAGGGTAGCCAGTGGCGGACGCAGGTCGCGACCCCAAGGCGTTAATCTGATAGGCGTGGAAAACTTGCACAACCAGCATTGTCCCCTCTGTCGATAGCTGCCAACTACACATTACTAGACAGTTACGTCTTTTGTTAGACAAGCGAATCTTATGTTCACTTGCATCAATTTTAGGTATACGTAAATTGTATATAAAAAATGAAATAAAAATTCTTTATTCACTAAAGTACACTTTGGAGTAGCCCTATTTTATTTATTTATAGTTGCTTTTAACGAAACTCACAGTTTCAAGGGCGTCGCCAAGGGGGGGCAGGGAGGGGCAGCTGCCCCCCCCTAGAGATTCTAAAAAGTTGCCAATTCATACTTTTCTCATTCATAGAGAATGAGAAAAGTATGAATTGTAGTAGGTAAAGTCAACTTGCCCCCCCCCCCCCCTGCGCCATCGGCTGGCGACGCCCTTGCACAGTTCGTAGGTGATATATTGATAGTAAACTATCAATCATCTAAAACTGATGGTCAGGTCATTATAGGTAGTACTTGTTGCTTGAAGAACAATTAACATTAAGGCAGTAAAGGTTCTTGAATGGCGGCCACAGACGGCCACAGACTGGGTAACGAAGAGACGGACAAGCCCCCCACCCAATGGACCGATGACATTGTGAAGGTCATAGCATAAAAGTCCTAACTGCGTGCAGCAGTGAACTTCTATAACTCGATGATGACACTCAACTGTTGATATTGCCTTACAACTATTTGTGCATACACCCATTTAGCCTGGTAACACAAAATGTTCCCTGAACCGGCTCAGCGAGTGTTTGCAACCGACGCTGTTGCAACTCCACATTCATGTTTCGGCGCTTGACGCTTCATGCGGAAAATAAGAAAACATTTTTCTTGGAATGTTCTCGGCACGTGCCCGTAGTAAGTAATCAGCGACAGAGGTTCGTGAACAGCTTCTTCTTATTGATTTAAGGGTTTTGTCACATCACCGATGAACAGTTGATGTTTTTGATTCAAATAATAAATATCTTAGGAAACCGTAGACTTCGAATCAAAAGAACTAACAAAGGAAGCTTTGCCTTGTCATCATCATCTTCCTGCCCTTATCCCACTGTATGTGGAGTCGGCACAGCATGATCCTTGGGTCATGCTGTAAGAGTTTTGGCAAAGGTGTTTTATGATCGGCCGCCTGCCTGACGTCAACCCTCCTTGGGAATACTTTTATACTAATACTATTTTTTAAACTAATAACCATTTCCCCATATATAAATAGATAAAAAGCCTTTTATTTCTTGGAAAACCTTAATATACACACTTAAACCTAACACTTTTAATCTTACTTTTTTTTACTAGGTACATAGGTTCTTTTTTTCTATATATATATTTTTCTTTATTGTTCCTCAAGAACCCCTTTGTAGGTGAAGGCCCATATATTTCCCATATATAGTGAGAAGTAAATATGATTTATAAAACTCCATTATTATAGTAAACTTACGTTGCTGACTGTACTTACAGCGTTGATAACTCGAAGGCATCGCGATTTCACAGCTTGTATTTAGATGCAACAACGCGGAGAATGCGGACAGATCGTGCCCTTAATGTATGTAGCTATGCAGATACCCAATGCTTGGTGGAGAATTCTGCCTCTAAACTAGATCACCAATCAAACAGTGTTTACTATGCAAAAGCATAGACAGGTGAAAACGCAATAAATAATATGTTAAAACAACAATGTTGAGATACTCCTAAATACTAAATAGATATTGACGACAAGAAGTAACGATGTTTGCGCAAACACAACACACATTATATCATTCGGTTTCGTCACAGTTGACGGCGCGGGGTTCATCACGAAGGAAAAGCTAAGTGAGATGTGTCATAATAAATTGACATTGAGATCTTGCATCTGGCAGCGCTGGTAGAGTCCGGCCGCCGTGCGTGTGCCGTCAGCGCACATAGTCGGATATTTATGTGCCTCTTCGTGTTTTGTAAGCGTTACTTTCAGCTTCGAACAATTTCACTTTACTGCCGATGACCTTTCGAGGAATGCGCAGAGATAACAAATGAGTAAAACATTGTTTAGCCAAATGCCTTCTGTCATCCGGCAGCACTAAAGACGGATGCTGTGATCTTATGGTATTTGAGTAGTGTTTATGGGAATGCAACTGTTGCGAAGTATTTAAAAGTTTCAAGTTGAATGATTTCCCTTAAAAAACGAAACATTCGCCGATGACATAAGCAGTAACCTCGAAATGCTGGTTGATGCTGGAGTTATCAACGAACCCAGCGAGAGATAAATAATCCGTACTAGTTACTATAGATATGTAGATAGAAGATAGTACCTACCGTGACTGATAATTGATTACAAAGAGAAATCTATTTGTTGTTATAGCGGCAATAGAAATACGCACTCTGTGAAAATTTCAACTCTCTACCTATTACGGTTTTTGAGATACAGCCCGCTGACAGACGGACGGACATACAGACAGCGGAGGCTTAGTAATAGGGTCCCGTTGGCAACGAAACGGGATACAGAGTCCTAAAATATCACTGACTATTTTTATTGAGATTTTTTAAGGTTGCTAGTTGCTGCAGTGTTCATGGTTCTTACGCATGAGTGGTTCCTGTTTATGAAACATGTTTTAATGTGCTGCATTGTGGAAAAAGTTGTTTTTCTGCTTGGGAAGCGTAGGTATTTGGCAAGTTTTTAGGTAGACTGGTAACCATTAATTGACCCTGTGGATTGGACTATTTAAAATACGATTAAATAATGTTTTTAAAGATCGTAAACGAGCCGTAGCTTGTTCGTATCTCTAATTAAAAACATATTACTGTAAATTATTGTAACATTGTTGTAACAATAATTTACTGAAATGCATTAATATACTAAAAAGTAAGTTCAAAAACTAAAATACATAAATACATATATATTATAATATATAATATATTTTTATATAATGGGGTGGGCAGAGCCACAAGTAAGCATAAAATAAGAAAACACGCAGCCACTAAAATCCGACTACTGAAAAATCACGCTCTAAATGAAACATGAAAATATTCTCATCTGAAATTGTTATGAAGTCAGGATAGCCGTGGTCATATGCCACTTTGCTCTAAAGCATATAATCACTTACTACTGTTAAAATGTATTATTTTGTTAGGGAAGGTGAAATAATTTGCCAAATGAATATAAGTAGTTTAAAAGTTACGAGGGAACAGATGAACAGACATACCTACATACCGGTCAAAATCATAGCCTTTTCTCCATAGTCGGCTAAAAAACGTCATTAATGATTCAGTCATGGCAATATTTTCACGTTAGCTTGCAGACGCACTGCGCTCCGTAGATATGGCATATTTAGTGATGCTATACATGTCCCGCAGAAACGCCAAGGTATTTACACCACCTATCCTACCAACGTAGAAATAATATATTCTATTACTAGCTTCTGCCTGCGTCACCACTCGCGTGGTACCCGGATAAAAATGGTCTATATGTTAACTCAGCACATGTACTATGTATATTCTAAGTTTCATTCGAATCCGTTCAACCGTTTAGGTGTGATTGAGGCACAAACATCCAAACATCTTCACAAACTTTCGTATTTATAATATACTAGCTGCCGCCCGCGACTTCGCTCGTGTGGTACCCGGATAAAAAATAGCCTATATGTTATTTCAGATCACGAACTGTGTATATCCCAAGTTTCAGATAAATCTGTTTAGCCATTACGAAGTTACATTCTCACAAACTTTCGCATTTATAATATTAGTAGGATATACTAGATGTTTACATAAAGCAGAGGCGCCACGACTGCAATACGAATTCCGATCGCAACCTCCATTATTAATCAACTCGAGATTGACGCAATAAAACTTGACATTTCGTGAGATTTGAATGCACAAGATTTGCATAGGTATTTTTAATCATATTAATACGGTACATACATTGATGGACCACCTATATGAGCGATGGACTAATCACCTGTCACCATGGTTCCCCATATCCATCTTGGGAATTTTAATCAGAAGTGGCTGCAAATTTTCTTATGACTACTTATATCTCTGCTCACCCCATTAGGGATACGGGCGTGATAATACATACATAATACGGTACAATTTTAACTTCTCTGCTGGACTAGGAGTAAAGAAGAAACAATGACGACTTCTGGGGCGAGGCGGGCGAGTGCTCGGCTGAGACGCAAGAGGTGCGGGTTCGATTCCCGCTGGAGAAATGTTTGCATGTTCTGCAAATATTTAATTCGGGTCTGGGTGTTGTGGTACCATGGTACTCGTAGTTTCTGAGATCCACGACACATGGAATCCTAGTGTGGGGTCAGGACTATGTGTGTGACTGTTGGGTGTTATTTATTTTATTTATTTATATTATAGTCGTTAGTCTAAATGTATTCGTATGAAACTGTTATAAAGCAGTAACAAAGTATCCTAACGCAGTGTCCTTAGGTGCGGTAGAGTCACGCTCGCATTGGCGTGCAGGACACGGACAAGTGTTAATACTTACGTGAGTATCATTTAACGCGTTGGGTTGATGAACCATAGTACCGTTCCAAGATTTATGAACCGGATAACTGACTATTTTCGTAATTCCTAAGGGCAATGACTGGTTTTACGCGAGCCGCATTCCTTCCGCCAATCGAATGCACCTACCCTTGGCAGCGAAGCCTTATGGAAACTCGGAAAAATGTGCACATTTCCCGAACCTTGACTGCACCGATTAGTTCATAAATATTGCTGCTAATAATAATTCTAATTCTAATTGATTTTAGGGGAACAAAGATCTGCACTGACGTCCCGCGGTGGGGTGTATTGTGTATTATCCCCCTGCTAACCCTCCCCCAACCCAACTCCTTGAAGTACCGGAGAAGGACTTTGGAATGTTGTCAGCTAATACTAGTACAAGTGCAGATAGGGCTGTTATAATCTGTCTATTTTCTATTGCTCAATCATTAATTGCCGGGGAATTTTATAATTGCGGGTGCATTATAACAATGTGAATTGATTTTCTTAGCTCAATTGCTAATCTGCGAATGTTTCTCACGACCTGGCTTAACGATCAGTTAGGTATAATGTTAACAGTCACGTTCAGATCAGTGTAACGAGGGACAAAATTGCTTCTATTTTCCCAGAGGAGTTACATCTACGCTATCATTAGGCTGTCATCTATAAGGGTTGCTTATGATGGAGTGGATCTACATAAACGCTCATGATAGTCGTTTGATTGCTTGATATGAAAGTGTCGGCATCTGAACACACATATTATATGATGGTCTTTCGTTTTGATTTCGAATAATCACGATCGCTTTCATGCCAGGTGCAGTGCATATTGTTCTTTGTTGGCACTTTATAGGTAGATACTCGTATTGTATAGTCTTGATACAATATTTTCCCTGTGGTTTGTTAGTTAGCACCTATTTCAAACTTTAACATACTGCTTATTATTCAAGGTCAATAAAATAATCACGATAAGCTATAAAAATTCGTAACGCGTCGAGGTTTATATGTCAAATGCACAATGTTTCTAGGAATCCTGTGGTTTTAGAATGAGCTCACGAGTAAGAGAGCCAGAAGGTAGCTATATAGGTAGGTAGTAGGCAGTACATTAGTAGGTAGGTAAGCGTATATTTGCGTCTGTCCGTTCACCGTCGACCTCGAGGCTCGCAGCACGACAGGCGCCAGACCTTGTGTCAGGCCACACGCCCAGCTAGTTTACCTATTGTCGCCAGCGACTTAGCCCTCATGTATACCTACTTTAGGAAGTTGCCTTTTCTTTATCTATTTCCATACACTAGTGAAAGGAATGAAGTGCATCTCAAGTATGTTCCGTATTCAAACACTTGACATAGGTAATATCTTCATACTCCAATGCCTTTCATATTAATATTATAAAGAGGAAAGATTTTTTTGTTTGTTTTTAACGAATAGGCTCCGAAACTACTAGACCGATTTCAAAAATTCTTTCACCAATAGAAAGCTACATTATCAGGGACCAGTATAGGCTATAATATATTCAAAAAAATAGGGATCCGTAAGTAAATTGCAATATTGTAACCCAAGGTAGAAGACCCAAAATAGTTTTTGGCGTGCGCTGCGAAAACTATTGATTATAGAAAAAACAAATTATGTACTACACGCGTACGAAGTCGTGGGCAACAGCTAGTCTTATATAAAAATATATGATGCACAACGGGATCACTTGTAGGTACCAACCACTAGCTAGATCTCCAATGCACTTAATCAGTGTTTCGCTAATGGACTATTTAGATTTTTCTCGTTGAGTAAATTGTTATAGGTTAAAGCAAATCTTGAACATGAAAATTTTGGTCACATGGTTACAAGTTCCGGAGATATTCGTGATTTAAATGATCAAAAGTAAAATATTTCGATTGCCGACTGTACTTAGGTATACTTACTTATTGTCAGCAGAAGTTTAACTTTAAGAGTTTTCAGTAGGTAAATAGGCTCTATAAAATACTTTGCCTATACCTACTTGTCTTAAGTCCTGTAAATATTTTTATTCACGTAAAAAGGTAGACTCAATAAAAGAACAAATGTAATATTACTCACGTGCTCGCTAAGTACTTACTTGCGAAACCAAAAATTCTGAGCATGCCTTTCTCAATACCATTTTTGCAACCCTGAACTAAACTTGATCAACCATTTAGCCGTTTTCATACAATACCTACACTTTCTATTAATAAATGTTAGCAGGTAACGGTCATTATTATAGGTATTTATAACACTTATAACTCAAGTAGGTACTTAGCACCAAACTAGTATTTGAGAGCACTGATGGTCTAGTGGTAGAAACCCCGCCTTCCGATCCTTAGGTCGTGCGTGAGTTCGAATCCAGTCGTGCACCAATAGATTTTTCTGTTCGAAAAATTTTAAGTTATTCACAAACGGTGAAGAAAAACATCGTGAGGAAACCGGCGTCTCGTAGAACCGTAGAAAGTTCGAGAACATTGTGTCAAGTGCACGAAATGAGCCTTTGAGACGATAGAGATAGATAGACCAAACTATCTAACACATTGTTGATGGGAAAGCGTAGATGACAAGTCTAGAGTCAATGAAACATAACAAATGGGTATCATACATTGATTTTACATGAAATGAATAAACATGAACGTGCAAAGCTCTCATGGCTAAATATAACTCTAATACGTTATAATATTAGTAAGATTACCCACTTAGCTAATATTATTAAGAACCCGTTGATTATGTAAGATTGACGTCCGCGTGGAGAAATTATTATTATTCGAATCCGGGTAGGTACATACCTCTACCTCATTATACAATGTGTATTTTATTAAAGTTCAAACTGGTTTCAGTTGACATCACACTCCAAAACGTGCTGTTATGTTATACTTAGTTCTCAGAAGTTCAGACGTTCACGATGCAATACCTACGAGCTTTGTATCTAATTTGACTAAGATCTTTAAATAACCTAGACAACGATAATGGCAATTATAGATTCAACTCAGTCTTTATTGCTTTTTTTACACGGTGTGTTTATTCGTCCAAGTCCTGACCCCACACTAGGATTCTGTGTCACGGGTATCAGAAACTACGAGTACCATGGTACCACAACACCCAGGCCCGGAAGAAATATTTGCAGAACAGGCAAACATTTCTTCCGCAGCGGGAATCGAACCCGCGCCTCTTGCGTCTCTGCCGAGCAATCGCTCTCCACGCCACCGAGGCCGTCAAAGCTTGGTTTCAATACTCTTCTAAAGGGCGAAAGATCATTACCATAGAACGTTGTTAATATCAAAAAACCACGTTGCAATGGTAATGATCGATCCGTCCGTAAGGGCGTTATCACACTGGCGATTTACAAGCGTGTTTCCAGCGAAGCGACTCGTAAAATGTGCCGTACATACGCGGCGTACTCGTCGTGAGCACGTTCACAAATCGCCTTGAATAAAAAACGCTCGCATATCGTCAGTGTGATAACGCTCTTAGTATTGGAACCGGGCATATAACAAATTACAATCGTCGTTTTCTCTCTAGCTTGGTCTGCAACCATACGCAGCGTGCCTAGAGAAACTCGTCTTTGGAGACCGACGCGAAACAACATCGTCATACTAATATCCTGAAGAAAGCCCTACCAACCACGAGTTTCAACTCTGCCCTGTGCACTATTCATTTGATTTCTCCGAAGCAAGCTTTCTTCACGAACTTACCTACACGAATCCAAGCGCATTGTGAAGAAATAACAATGTTTTTCATTTTCATTAGGTTTTACTTTACTATAAGCGCAATATGTGGAGGTCACAGGGGACATGACCCCCCGCAAATCGTACACGTCAAATTAAAAATCTTCTAAAAATTTTCAATATAAAAAATAAATTTTCTGCCCCTAGCCGCGATCGCGATGCCAATAAAAATAGAAGGCTTCCATTTGTTTTATAATGTGTGCAATAAAATTGTGTATTGTTCATAACATTCGTGATTTTTACTTGTGTAAAACCATGCATCATCATCTTCCTACCCTTATCCCGCTCTATGTGGGGTCGGCACAGATGAGTCCTTGAATCATTCTGTAAGAGTTTTGGCTAAAGTGCTTTATGACCGGCCGCCTGCCTGACGTCAACCCTCCTTGGGAATACTTGCTTATTGTATCTCATCATGTAGGAGAGGATACTATTCCTTAGTCGACTTTTACTACATGCTCGGGGAGAGAAGCAGCTGGATATATTCTATGTTTTTTCTTTACTCCCAGTTCAGCAAAGAAGTAGACTATCTTAGAAGTAGAGAATCTGTGGATTAAATTACCGTTAGAAAAACTTTTTACGGTTCCGTACCCGAATCCAACGGTCCGTCTGTCCGTTTGACAGTGGGCTGTATCTCATGAGCCGTAGAGAGTTTAAATTTTCATTGTGTATTTCTATTGCCGCTATCATCATCATATCCCTGCCCTTATTCCGCTTTATGTGGGGTCGGCACAACATGTATTCCTCTTCCATTTCCCCCTGTCAGAAGTCATCTCAACGCTCACTCCTTTCTTACTCATGTCATCTTAACAAATAATAAAATAAAAGGGGCTACCTACAAAAACATTTATGTACAAGTGCGATGGTACGGAACGTGCGAACGTGCGTCATGTCATGAGAGATTCGCACTTGACTGTTTTTACTTTTACTCTTATTGTTTTATTCCCTTTTATGTAAAGTTCCCGAGTTTGTAAGCGTTCTTCACAACGTGAGACGAGTCACGTTGCTAATAAGAAACAAGTTGTTGAAAAGTATTGCATGAACTTTATTTTTAAAAAACTTCCATAAGAGTTTTTTAAGGTTTCTCTTTATTAGTACTTTTTTATTGCAGAACCATTATTCGAAAAAATCTTTGTTTTGAAGAAAAATTGTTTCGACATTTCCATTGTAGTATTTGCTCAAAGATTTTAACGTAAGACCTTAGGAGTGCAAATGAAACTTGCCTACAGAAACATTTCAGTAAATAAAAGCTATTACCAACATCATCATCGTAATGAGCCAGCTCAGCACCCACTGTTGGGTATAAAACTCCTGTTTATTACTTCATTCTTTCCTAGACCATCCTACTAATATTATAAATGCGAAAGTTTGTGAGGTGTGACGATGTTTGTGCCTCAATCATACCGTAACGGCTGAACGGATTTAAATGAAACTTGGAACAGACATAGCATGAGTGCTGGAATAACACATAAGCTACTTTTTATCCTTGTACCACGCGAGCGAAGCCGCGTGCGGAAGCTCGTACTAACTATATTATACAACGTCAGACAGGAGACAGATTTGCTAACACTAACGGTCGTAGATTTAAGACGATTTTAGGTGGAGTGGGTGGGTTTGCCCAGCACCTATAGGTGTAATATTAGTAATTTAATAGGTAATACTTGTGTAAAACCATCATCATCATCTTCCTGCCCTTATTCCACTCTATGTGGGGTCGGCACAGCATGATCCTTGGAACCTTGAATGACCGGCCGCCTGCATGACGTCAACCCTCCTTGGGAATACTTGCTTATTGTATCTCATCATGTTGGAGGATACTATCCCTTAGTCGACTTTTACGACATGCTCGGGGAGAGATGCAGTTGGACGCATTCTATGTATTTTCTTTACTCCCAGTCCAGCGGAGAAGTTACATTGCGTTAAGTTTACTTGTGTAAAACCATTGAGGATAAAATATAAATTACTGTATTTTCGAGTCACAAAATGCTCATCAAAATACAGCTAAAAAGGAGCAGTCGAAAACATTGTAAATAACACTTTTGATTGGTTGTTGTGGTATTTTTTGTTCAGCATGTTGGATGGAGTGGGTATATTAGGCATACAACCTTCCGTTGCATAATTGTATTGCACCTAATATCATAGATGCTCCGTTACGAGACTTGTTTGCACACATTGCAAATGGCATCTCGTAATACACATGATAATGTCAGCGGCTGCATTGCACTAAGCCGTGGTGTCGATTGTGGGTACTGTTAATAGACACGAGTGTTGAATGTCTGGGAAATGAGCCTCGCTCCTTGACCGACTGCCATGGTTGTGCTCCCACGGATGACAATCTCTGATTCTGCCCAGCAAACCGCGCTTTACGATTAACCGGTTTTTCATTTTAACGTGTTTGTGCATTTAAAATATTTAAGCTTATTTAAGTAATCAAATTGACCTTGTCCGTTCTCCCACATCACGCCCTCCGCCCCGCAAACGTAGGGTGTAAAAGGTGACGAAAAGGTAATGAATCGCGTAGAGTGTAGTGTGTTTGGGCCGATTTCACAAATCGGCAAATGTATGAAAACTGACAGCAGTGACAGCTTTTGAGCTCAGTTTAAAAGCTAAACGCCGAACGTTCAATTTGAATAGTGAAATGAGTTCTAAATTACTAATTTGGAAACTAACTAGTTTAACAAAAAGTACAATAATACAAATGCTGAGAAATACATATGTATAATTTACCAAATAAAAAGGTGGGCTATCTCAACTAATCTCAAGACTAATACTAAGTTATAGATGTAATTAAATAACATACTTAAAGATTCCTCACTTATTACAACTATAATTATACTAGCTTTCGCCCGCGGCTTCGGTCGCCTGGTATCCGGACGAAAAGTAGCCTATGTATTATTCCAGCACACATACTATGTACATTCCAAGTTTCATTCAAATCCGTTCAGCTGTTACGGCGTGATTGAGGCACAAACATACATCGTCACATCCCTTGTATAATATAAACCCTTTGGGAAATGCATCCATTGTTTGAAATATCTACTCCTATAAAAAGTGTAAAATATTTATACACCGACAACATCACAAATGTTCTTCTAGTCCTCAGAAGTGCTCACGAAAAAGAGCTCACGCTTACCTTTGTTATTTTACCTTTACACAATAATCATAATCTTGATAAATTCTTGAATATACACCTCATACTAAGAATAGTAAGTTTTACATACACATGCGTGGTGGATAGAATTATCATTGTACTTAGATGCCTACTTACCACAAAGTTATAAAATTTGAGCGATGTTGTCTTTGTGACATGGCACCCATATTCTTGTAAATAATAAGCAATCAAAATCCTTCTTCATAATCCTTCTAGTGCACAAAAGGAGCCTCTTTGAGACGTGCTTAGCTGACATAAGTAGTAGTAGTATCCTACTAATATACCTGTCACATATTTGACCAGATCATCTAATCGAAAATCTTGCCCAGTACGCAGTACGCATAAATACTTTTGCAAAATATATTTTTGGTAATATGAGAGTACAAGTTGTGTAAAATCCCCTCGCGGAATAAAACTTTTGGCACTCAGGGACAATGTAATTTTGCCCTTTATATGTGTGAATGAATGCTACCTTTTTATGTATAGGTCGATATAGGTATATAGGTCGATAAGTCGGTGGGCAAGTGCTTGGACGAATAAATTCGTCCAAAAGCACGTGTGACCACCGCGTTTCAAAATAAATCATATTATTGCCATTCAGCGTGGCACTGCGCACGCTTCCATCTCTTGATTTGGATCAGGTGAGCTATCTATAGACCGTTTGCAACGCTCTTTAGATCGCCCGACTGTTTCTTTGTATTTTGTAAATTATATTTGTATTAGTTGAAAGTTATAAATAGTTTAGTACGTAATTCATTTCTAAAATAAACAAGCATAAAAACAAACTTTACCTGTTTTATAATAATGTTTCTTAAAATGTTTAAGTTGTTGATTGTGTGAAAAGATAGAAAAAAATATATATCTAGCTTTAACTACGCAACGGAAATTATCACCAAACCAGTTTCGCGGCCGTTTACAGGAAGGTGAAAGGAAACTATAGATAAGTGTTCTGCATTCACGCTATCAGCTCTGTATCATAACCATAACGTGTTTCTGACGATAGGTACTTAAAACGACAGATTTTAATCAACAAGTTACTTAGGAAATACTGTAGGTCATATCCATACTAATATACCTACTAATAATATAATTATTATAAATGCGAAAGTAACTCTGTCCGTCTGTTACCTTTTTACGCTTAAACTGCCAAACAGTTTTTGATGAAATTAGACAAGGAGATAGATAGATTCCATCTCAGGGAAAGACGTAGGCTACTTTTTGTTGCAAAATTAATCTGGTAAACACATCTTCGTCAAGCAGTGTTGTGCTCGACTACAACTAGGATGGATGGCCGCCTGAGAATGCTGCGTGATGTTGACTTTTTGCGTTCTTTTTTGTTCATTTTGCTCATAACTATATGGTGGATAATGTATACACATCAATCCAAATTATTTATCAGATATTTATAAGTATTATGCACATCTTTCCTAATATTTGAAATGCATTAATATCATAAATTTGTTTATTTTAAAATTATGCATATCCTTGATCTTTTACACTATATTAAAGAATTTTTATTAAACTAAAATTTAATCTGCATTAACTCGATTTCTTGTTACCCCAAAATAAACATAGTTTTATGCCCGTTCCAATATTTTATTAGCTGACGACGCATCATTATCATCATTACCATAGAAAAGTTTTTTTTTTCTGTTAAAAAATTATGACTTTTTCGACAAATAACATGGATTCTATGGTAATGAACTATCCGGCGTCCGTTACTGCAATATTGGAAGCGGGCTTTAGCCAAGATTTGGGGGCAAGTAAGTAGTGTAGGTACAAAGTTACGCCTAACCAGTTTTTACTTACATTACTGAGTAATACATACGCGTGGTACGTGACAATAGAGAAAAAAACTGAAGTTTTTCATCTCGCTACCATTTTCTCATATTTATGGAGTCAGTTGCCTAAAAAGCTATTTTATTGAAACGAATAAAAATAAAATTGACAACGTTGCTTGCTAGACCAGGTTTTCACGTTTTAGGTATCACCTACTTTTCAACATGTGGCTTTACTAAAGTGCCGTTTTAAATAATTTAAACAATTTGCGTCGATAATGAAATCAAAAGTAGGAACTACTTAGCTAGTCCGGTATTTCTGGTGACCTTTTCTTATAATTCTATTGTTGGTTGCTTAATTATAATTTATTCGCGGGCTCCGAGTAGCATTCCATTTAAACTTCTTTAAAAGTTAAAGGGAGGTCAGCCTTAAAAAACTTATTTTAATAGAGCAAGCAACATCAGTAGTAATTGCTGTCTTGAATAAAGAAGTGTTAAATTCTAGGTGACCGATTTATTGTGAATCAAGGTCGTAGTTGGTAGTTATCAAACAAGAATAAAATCCAGACGCGTTTTTTTTCTTATATCACCTGAAGGTGAAACGTCAGATTGAAGTTAGTTCAGTATTTTGTATAGATGATCATCACTTATGGTTCATTTTTTAAAGTGGGCTTCAACCTAAGCTGGTTTTTAAGCGGTTATAGATGCGTTGTTGGCGCTCAATTTTGACAAGAAAAAGGTAATGTAAATTGCCTAACTTTTATAGCCGCGCTCTAATCATTGTGGTGGCTTTACGTCCCTTTCATCAATACAATAAGAAGTAATTTTGTAAACTCTTTGTTTTTTATGTTGACGTATTACGCGTCTATTTATAAAATGAGATAAGCCACGCAATACTAGATCTCCAATGTATCCGTAGATGCTTAGACACGCTCCCTAGCCTTGCGTTCTCGACCTTATATCTAGTGAAATTCAACCGGTCCGATATCTGCTACTAGTCGAGGCTGAATTATTGAACTACTTATTCAATTCATTATTGATCAGTTCCAATATTCTACTAATGGACGACGTAAGTATTGTCATAATACTTATACTACTATACTAGCTGTTGCCCGCGACTTCGTACGCGTGTAGTATATTATTTTGTTCTATAATCAATAATTTTCGCAGCGCACGCCAAAAACTATTTTGGGTTTTCTACCTTGGGTTACAATATTGCAATTTTTTACGGATCTCTAATTTTTTCGAAAATATATTATAATCTTACTTATATTATAAATGCGAAAGTTTGTGAGTTTGGATGTTTGGATGTTTGTGCCTCAATCACGCCTAAACGGCTGAACGGATTTGAATGAAACTTGGAATATACATAGTACATATACTGGATTGGCATATAGGCTATTTTTTATCCGGGTACCAAGCGAGCGAAGCCGCGGGCGGCAGCTAGTGGTGAAATAATTTTTGAAATCGGTCCAGTAGTTTCGGAGCCTATTTGTTACAAACAAACAAAAAAAAATCCTCTTTATAATATGAGTATGATATAACGACATTATAACAACTTTGCTATGGTAATGAACAATCCGACATCTGTTACGAGTAATAGAATATTATAAACTGTATGTATTGTTTTTATGATTTTGATTTAAAGTAATCAGTCTGCTTTCCCACAAAATATTGTAGCATCAATGACGTCGGAATTCTATGCTAATTTTATTTTACTTATATAAGAGCACGATAGTCGCTCGTGAGCTCAGAGCCTGTGAGGCAATAATTTACAGTTTTAAAAGTGAAACTAGTAACTAAAACATTTTATAGTGGACTAGCTTCCGCCGAAGGTTTCGCTCGCATAGCACTAGTATAAAAAGCCTATATGATATTCCAGGTAAGGGCTTTACTTTTACTTTACTATTTCTTCAAGCAATTTTGTAATATCATGCACTACATCGATTATCGATATTTTCTTTTAAAGGGGGCCTACTCTCATTTAGATGTAGCGTTATTTTGTAAAATTTATTTTGTTGTTGTACATAACATTTTTGTTTCGTTTAAATAAATTTTATATTGATTTAAGGGCAGTTTGCACATAATCGTAACGGCTATGATTGTAGTTCAAGACATACAATAGTATGGCTAGGTACTTTTAATCCGGGTAAATAATCAGACATTGTTATTGATGATAGAGCTAGTTAAGGCATTTGTTCGTCGCTTTATCTGCGGACAGCTGCAGCTAAGCGATTAAAGTGCAATGAATCATAACATACGTTTACTTTGACGTGGATCCAATTATCGTGGTCGGAAGTGTAAGCTTCCGCAGTTTCTTACTGTCTCGGACTTTGACTCAGTTCACACGGAAACAAATATGTACTGATAGGATCGGAAGTGCTGTGTTTATTCTAGCTTCTACTCGTGGTTTCGCAAGCGTTGTGCTTAGACTGAGATAATGTAGGTATATATGTTCGTATGAGCTAGTGGCCAACTCTACTGACGGAGTTTTCAGGCCGCCTAAAGGCCTCCGTCATGGCTTAACGACTTAAAAGCCTGTACCGACAATTTAAAGTGCCCTCCGAAGTACGGAAGCGCTCAGCTCGCAATGCCACTTGCGGTCACCCATCCCAAGTTGTAGTCAACAAAGTCGGCGAAGTGTTTGTAATAGTACGGTTTTTGAGAGCCGATGATTGGTGTTTGCCGATTTATTACAGTCGGTTCGAATCCGAGACGCTGCACGTGAGAGTGGGTTCAGAGGGGAAAGTGATCGTCACCGCAGCATTGCCTAATCGAATCTGCGCTCGCGCGGAATCTGCATGCGTAATACGCCCACGCTCCGATTTTCGCTGTCAATTTCTCACGACTTCATCAGCGTTTGCAGCTGTTGCAATGTTCGACAATGCTTGTTTTGCAGTCATCTAGCTTAATTTTCACACAACTTCTTTGCCCCCCGACGTGCAATTGCATTGCTACGTACCTCCGTATTGATCGCTATGCAAATCGATAAAGATTACGAAAGGCGTAGGCAAAAATCGTGCTCATACTTTCGTTTAGAAACACGAATATAAACAGTATTGTTAACCTTTGTAGATAATGCACACGTAATGTAGGCAAACAAAGAATTTAGATATAAGGAATGTGGTGATGAAATGCTCAGATGAGTCACGGTTCCTTACGCCAGGTCGAGGCAACGGTTCGTAGGCGCAGCGTCGCACCGCCCAGCTGCCTCTTGCTGACTCACGGAGCGCTGACTCCTAATGCAGTGACAAATAACTTTCGTAAAGTAACAAAGATTGCAATCTCACAATGCTTTTCCTTTGTTACAGATGTTTATTGATTTTAGGCGTGTACACGAGCGCTCGGCCCGATGTAGACATTATCACAGAGCCGCGGCCCGGAGAGGAGTACGTGCTCGTTAGCTCCGGCCAACAGACACCGCTCAGAAACTTTGAAACCTCCCATAAAATACCCGAGAAACATCCAAACCACCGCGTTCTTAAAAATGACGATGAAAAAAATATCAAGAAATTACACAGCGAAAAGACAAAGCACCCTACTGAAGGAATTGTCGCTATCGAGGAAGATAAGAAAACGTTGTCTAAAAAGGGGCAAAAGAATAAAGCTGCAGAATCTATCGAAGTTGATGTTCCAGTATCGAAAATTGAAGATATAAAAATCAAAGAAGTTGTTAAAAATGTAGAGACCAACCCTAAAATGGCAGTCGATCTGGAAGCGATGTCCGAATCTGGGAAACTGAGTGACGCTCCCGGCACCACGACGCAGAAGCCTATCCTCACAACAGCTATTCCTGCAACTACCAAAGGATACGAATACATTCCCATCAACTTTGACACGATCGATGACATCAACAGCGGTCTCCTGCCTTCCAACTTCAACTTGGAAACTGCGGGATCCGAGCAGAAGCAGCACTCCCGAATTCAGATCAAAAAGGGTCCCAACGGTCAGGACTACGAGTATGAGTACATCTACTATTACTATGATGAAGATGAGGATAACAAGAAAGAAGGAAAGGGAAAAGCGACGTCCACTACTGCCGCACCTGTGCATAACTCTCACGATGGCCCGCTGAAGACTGACGGCGACAACCACATCGGTAACGAAAGCAAGACGAAAAACAAATACAGCACCATTGACCGGTCGGCCTCCAGCACCGCTGCTCCCGAGACACAGAACGAAGTGTTACCAGCTTCCAGCGGCAGAGGCCGCTCACGAGGACGTAGTAGTACACCAGCTCCTACTCTCGCTGAAGAAGAAAACGACGATGATATCAGGTATTGACATCTCTTAAAACTTTTGCGTTCACCATGCATATCCACTTATTAGTAAAATCTTGAAATGTATTCGATCATATTTGGACTTGTGCAACTTTAAGTACTTAGGTACTTCTCTATCTCTTATGATTTTGAACACTTTTGTTATACCTACTTTTTTACTGCAGCGTCAGACTACCTTCAAGCACTCGCTTCCCTCCTCGTGGCCGTAACTTGGCTTCTGCCACCTCGACTACTTACGTGCCTGAGGTTTCTTCGGAAATCGTAAGAAACCGCGGCCGCGGACAGAGCGACAGTGTGGCTGATGAGTCAATAGGACAGACCAGGAGCCGGACCCGCTCACATATCAGGTGACTCCTAATTATGAAACGTATTTTGCTTAAAATCCATTACTTAAGAAAGATAATGATGTTTACCAGTTTTTAGATACCTTTTGCACTTAGATCAACGAACTGAAAAGTATTGCCTGTTTTTCTAGTTTGCCTCACTGTATTCCTACAACAAGTCGAGCTAACCACATACCTATTCGAATTCCAGGCGCCCCAGCTCCGAGCTAGTTGACCTGGATAGCTTCAAGACTAACTCTGGTGACATTCCATCCTCGTACAAAGAGCCGCCGAGTAGGTACTCATCTGAGAGCCGCAGCACCACTGAGGAAGCAGAGACTAACACTAAGGAGGTCGCCCACAAGGAGTCTGCTCGGGAGCCCCACAGCCTGGGAGCCGTAGCTGGCATCAAGTTTCAGGAAATTCTCGACGATTCCAAGCTCCCGCCTGACTACAAGCCCACCACTTCGTACGAGCAAGACACCACAGAGTACACGACTATGACAGCAATGGAGAAGGTCGCGCTTGATCTGTACGCGTACCTCGCCGGGGAGAACCTCAACAATGAGATCAACCCGACTAACGCGGAGCCGGTAGATTTCGACGGATCCACTACGGTTGACGAAGACGCGTGGACCACGGAAGCTCTTAGCACTACCGACGAGCCAACTACAACCACCAGTACTACCACCACGACGACCACTACGACCACGACGGAGGCTCCGACTACGACGACGACCACGCCTGCGCCGTCCACCCGCCCGTCCAGATTCAAGGGCCGCGCTGGGGCTAGGACTCGCGCTTCCACAACTTCAGCGGCCACAGAAGCCCCTCAAGACACGTCGACGAGAGTGCGCGGTAAGCCTCTACTCATCTCAGAGTAATATTCTTGGAAATTCCAGAACTGTCGCTTATACAAAAGAGATTTACAGACAGTAAAGGTGTACGACACCTAGAGCTTTCAAGAACAATGCCTGAGATTATCTGTACCCAGTAAGGAAACTGTAAAAAGCAATGAAAGTAGACAGTTTCACGCTAATTCCTTTCAGAAAAGCGCAGATCTGACTAGAACTAACCAGTCGAGCTATAAAATAGAAATGCAATGTAACCCCAGTGACATTGCTCGTAAGCTCCTACTTTCGTAACCGCGCTCATGAACTACATCTAATCCCGTTTGAGATTCTCCGTCACGACCATTACACAGAATAGTTACATACTTGCAGAAAGTGCCAACAAAAATTAATATCTTTTTTCCCATAATGGAGATAGTATTGCTGATGGAATAATATTTCGCTAACTCGAGAAATCTTGAAAGAACCTAAATGAATTAGCTAAATTGTTTGATTAGCTTCAGTCCTTAGAGTACACACTAACAAATTAATCACAATACATAGACAAAACATAATAACACAATGGCGACGTGGAACAGGCACGGCTGTTACTCCTAAGTCGTAGCCCGTAGCTTCTAATCGCAGGCAGTTATGCCGGTTATAATCTCTCTCTGTAGGTCTTAGTCGTAATAGCACAGCGAAAGTGTTTTATTTATTTTTTGCTTGGCGATTTTGTATGCAAAGTTATAAGCGAATTATATAATATTCATCTATGCTGCTTAGCGGATGATACGTCTGACCTTTTAGTTAACTAGAGAGGCTTGTTTCGAAGCAATAGAACTTATGGTCAAATGTGTCGTCAGCGCTTGAAGTTTTGTTTTAAAGTTATTGGTTTGGTCTGAGTCGTGAGCAACCTTTAAGCTTATCTGTTTATTTTATAGTCCCTTTAAGTTATTCAGAATGCGGTTTAGTTGAGTTGGCATACTACTATCCTAAACCCAGTTAATTACTCGTCGACCCTGGCTCAACTAATAATTTGGATACCGATAGAATTTTCTAATTACTTTTAAATAACTTACCGCACATTGATTTGAATTCAGACACTACCAACTAAATACAATGATTAAAATAGTTTTGGCCTCTCAGCGTGTGCTGTAGTGGCACGAAGCTGCTGGTTTTTGTGTGGTGCCACATTCTCACCACTTTCGTTGAAGCTTTCTTTGGGCGCTACTAGCTTATGTTAAGGTGCTGAATGAGTAAATGTTTTTGGCAGGTCGCTTCGGCAAGCCCGGAGGACGACCGAAGACGACCGCCGCCGCCGTCGAGGTCTCCACACAAGCATCCACCAACAATGCTGAAAAACCAGTCCAAACCAAGGTAATGACTCATATACCTAAAATATTTATAAAACGGCTATAGCATTGCGATGATATTTATTTTTTTATTGCTTATGCCTTTAGGCTGTAGGTGCGCGAAAATAATTCTATTATTTACTAATTGTGTTGGTGTCGCTCATTTAGGTACAGGTTGATGCTACTTTTTGGTGTTTGCTCTTTGGTGTTGTACGGTCGGCCAAAAATATGATCTTCCGCTCTAAGGTTAAAGTAGGTACCTACATTTACACGCAATGAAACAACAAGGTTGATTTTCCTTTGGAATAATATTCTAACAGTTACTAAGTTATTTTGCTTACATGGGAAGATTTGTCAAAACTGATAGACCACTTTTTTGGCCCACCGTACATCCGTCATTGCAGGGCTTAGACGAACTTTTCGAGTTCGAGTGACCATTGATAATGACTATTGACCTTTAATCCATCACAAGATAGACATAGACTCAAAAAATATACTATCCCGTTCCATTCGGGACGGTTACAGTCTGTCGGTACGAGGTATTGTACGGATACCCAAAGTAATTTCTATAAGTCCTTGTATGTCCTGTGATGAATAATTATGGTGAAGGACAGATGAGACTGCCCAAGGTGCGAAATACTTACTGCTGTTGACGTAATATTCTCATGGGATTTAAGGGTTTAATAGCATTTGTGGTCCTTCCAGACATTTGGGCGTCGTGGTTTGTTTGCGGGCCGCACTCGTCCAAGTACGGCGGCGCCGCAGCAGTCCGTGTCCAGCCAGGAGGAAGTTACCACCGCGCCCGCCAGTGAAACTCCCGCGCCTAGGTAACAATCGTCCACAGTCATACACAAAATAATCATCATCACCATCTTCCCACTCTATGCGGGGTCGGCACAGCATGATCCTTGGATCCTTGGATGACCGGCAGACCGTCTGACGTCAACCCTCCTTGGGAATACTTGCTTATTGTATTTCATCATGTTAGAGGATACTATCCCTTAGTCGACTTTTACGACATGCTCAGGGAAAGAAGCAGCTGGACGGATTCTATGGTTTTTCATTACTCCCAGTCCAGCATTAATACACAAAATAATATGATATAAATTATGTTTCTATTCTATCTATACAGCTGGTACCCCACTACTGGGTAAAGGGCTTTTGCCAATTGGTCCAGGTACGTACGCCTAGGTCTTCCTCTTCCAGCGGTACCATTAACACTCGCCTCATACACCTATTTCGTTAATCTTCTTTCATTCATCCTCTCTACATGAACCAACCATTTTATATTTCGTCATAATATTCGTATTTTATTACCTACCTAATGACTATGGAGATGGCGAGATGAGTTAGATTAGATGTACATCTTCCACTGCAGTAAAGGACAGAGATAACTAGAAAAAAACTGGTCAAGTGCGAGCGTAATTCGCACACGAAGGGTTCCGTACCATCGTACATGTACATTCGGGTTTATAATATGAATAAGATACTAATGCGCAAACTAAACAAGTACCTACCAACCAACAAGTGAGATAGATCGATCAATGTAGTCCAATATAGTCAATCAATGAAGCATATCGAGCGTAAATCAGTTGATCTTTAAGAAATCACTTTGTAAATCATGAAAAAATTAGGTCAACAATCAACATATTAGATCCGTGAGATGATGTATCTCGCCTATCATGTCAGCCATTGTTTCATTGTTGCCACACAATCGGCTTATGCAATTGTTTACTAGGTCATTACATTAGTTCAGCTAATACCTACTAACATTGATTGTTAAGTAGTAAGTATTTATTCGTAGCTATAGGCCGGTAAACAATTTTTAAAGGAAACTAGTTTGTTATTTCTATCATGTATTTTTGTTGATTGTCAGTCAGTAGGTAACGTAACAGTTTTATACAGATATTAGATATTTAGATACCTACAAGAACACTGGACTTGCATGCTTTTCAATTTAAAAATAAACTAGTTTCTATTGTAACAGAAATGGCGCTAATAGTTTAGAGGTCAACGCAATTGTTGTTGATAGTAAGCACGACAATTGGTCGTGGTTGGAAATTTTACGGCTGACATTGTATTTTAGTGATAAAGTTCTTTATGTACCTGGGTAGATCCACTCTACATCTTTAGGACCCTTGAAAAAAAATATATAGTTACCAGAGTTGGATCTTATGAATCATAATATAAATTTACATAGAGACAAACAATAAACCGTACTCTAAAATAATCCTATACAGCCGTAGTAATTATTGCCACACTTGGCAGTGTAGTAATGGTACCAGGTCAGCGTGACATTGAACTCTAAAGCGTTTGCGCCAGATATGGTCAAATTGGTCAAGCAGACTCAAGCCCTCGTACGAGACTAGTTAAATACTAGACTCGCTTGAAAGGTTAACATGCTAAGTTTCGTATTCTAATTATTTCGAAAAATCTGCCTGACGATCAGTAGCGGATCCAGATTTTAGTTTGAGAGGGCTTGGCCTCAGAACAGCAAATCAAATTCGATGGGCTTGACCCTACTGAGGATACATTAAGTTTAATTCAAGATTTCCTACAAGAAGGCTCAGATGCTTTTAGGATGGCATAAGCCCCTTAGCTCTCCAGCTCATGATGCTCTACTGCTGACGATGGAATCAGGGGGTAATTGTAGCGCCTGGTAGTGGAGTGATTATTAAACCAGTGGTTCTTACAGCAGGACCCGTCTCCGACCTGGGCTGAGACGAGGCACGACCAGCACCACGACATCAAGCGCGCCCGAAGACTCCACCTCGCCTAACGCATCAGGAGAGGTCTCGGAAACTACGATCGCGCCGGCCAGGACTCTTGGGTAAGATCAGGGTTATTGAAAGTTGAACGTTATACCTACATCCCATCATTGTGCCTTAATGTTTTTTTCGCATAGCATTTTGTCCACATAGATCTTTCAATCTCAGGAATGGCTTTTACCGAAAAACTCCATCCCAACTTTTTTTGATCGTCATTACTTTGTGTACTTAATGAGAGAGTTTTCAAACAAATCTTAGCAACAATTTATTTTAAACTAGCTGCCGCCCGCGGCTTCGCTCACGGGGTACCCGGATAAAAATAGCCTATATGTTAATCCAGTAGATGTGCTATGTATATTCCAAGTTTCATTCAAATCTGTTCAGCCGTTTAGGCATGATTGAGGCACAAACATCCAAACTCACAAACTTTCGCATTTCTAATATAAGTAAGATAAGACGCTGATTTACTTATGGTAAGATTTTCCAATGATAAGGGTATTAATAGTATTTGTTTATCAGCCGTAGCCGACCAGGCCTGAGGCCTGCGGCTCTCCGGCCCGGACCCAGACTGAATCTGCGTCCGGCCACCCGCCTCCGACCCTCAACTGCCCCGCCAGCTGAGACATCCGAGGCGCCCCTAGAGACATCCGCGCCTGAGGCTCTGTCCACCGACGTTGATGCTGAGGTAAGCAAGAATCAATAGAAAAGTGGAAAAGTATACATTAGCATTTTAATATAGATTCAGCGGCAACAATACAAGATAAAAGTACCTAAACTAAGGCCTTTTACCATCTATAGCAGAGGATTTATACAGCGCCAGGAGGCAACTTTTACCTCAACAAACGGGACGCTGTAGTGTTCGGGACGAATTAAGACGAAGTAGGCTTGCCCAACCTATTCCAGCCTCTCAGCTTAGTCGGCCTTGTTCATAGGAAAGACATGGTGAATACGTAAAAATTATCTACTAAATACATTATCTAAAGTTGAACATAGAACATCCAACAGTGACCTGACATGTAATAGTTCTGATCATAAACTTAGGCGCTCTGTACCTTAGGTATAAAAAGGTAACTTTTGTTTAAAAATCATCATTATCATCATCCACAGTCACACCCACTTTTGGGTATAGGCATCTCTTTGGACATGCCCACTGTACACGGTCTTGCGCTGTTTAGAAATAATGGGTAAAGGCGTTCTATTATTAGTTCTTACGTTTTCATGCTTTCGCGATTAACGTCAAACTACAGTGTGTTGTTCAGGTGGATATACGATTTCTGAGATTTGAAAATATTAAAACTCCGTCACCGTACGTGTGTTCAGGTATCGTCACCAGCGCCGGTAGACGCGGGGCGTGGCAACCGGCTGCGGCCGACGAGGTTGCAGCTCTCGCCGTCACCGAAGCCACGCGTGGCCGTCACCGCCCCGCCACGCCGCCCCAACCCTCTGCTCCGGAGGAAGCCTTCCACCGAGGTACGACTACACTCAACAGCCATTTCGACCCAACTATTCCATCTCCACCTGACCCGAGATCCTTGAGAGACCATACTACAGATGTTTCCACCATCCCCGATAATCAATCCTCCGGATGCGTATTCTTTCCATAGACAAATACATGCTCTTGGAGACTCTGGTTTAAAGTCAAAATCATTTAAGGATTTTCGAAATGTCTTAAATCTCCGTTGAATTTACGCCTTCGTAAAGCGACCAATCGTGGTTGGTACAGACAGGAAAACACGCTTGGCTATTCATTCAAGGAACTACACTTTTAGACTAATCTAGAGACTAGAACTACACTCTTGTATCAGGAGTTGCTGCAAGTATTCTTATGATTACTTGTGGCTCTGTCCACCCCGTTAATAGCAATTATCTTATTATATACCCACTGTCAATAGTCCCTAGGAGTTAAGCTCTGTTTTCTATCTGTAGGCGAACTCAGATAAAAAACTGAGCTCATTTTTATTTCTTATTATTATTATTATTATTATACTGATTACCTTAAAAAAAAACTTGAAATATACATATGTCCCTAGGTATTTTTTACGAAAATGGTAATGATTTGCCTTAAAAAAAAAGGCAGCATCAAATTATCTAATAACACATTAGTGAGTTCTATGTAAATATTACTTTCACTTGCGTAATCAACTATTCGTTTACATTTTTGGAAGCTTAAATTGTTAGATTTACATACAAGTATAACTAGTAGTTCCCCCGAACTGACATCTCGCGCGCGATGTCCACAACTTTCTTCGAGGTTTTTTGTACTTACACACTTTGTACCAACTTCTGCTGTTTACAACGATTTTTTTTCTATACAACGCAATGCTCCTTAGAAGTAACTGAGTTGATAAGCATCAAAAAACATTTTGGCGTCGCTCATTTTCAGGGCCAAGTCACGCTTTGCCAAAAAAATTACTATGCACAAATTGATTTCACAAAAAAAGAGCAAATGATCTTGCACTTTCCTGCCAATTCTCTCTCTCTCTCTCAAAAAGTATAGGTTCATCCTATAATAAAAATTAAAAACATTTTGAAATGAACCTACAAGTAAAGTCCTTCCATATGACACCCTGATAATAATTGTAAAACTTTTATTTTTTTTTCGTATTGGGAACCGTAGATCTTTACATCCCCTTCACTGATTATGTTCATATGCTTCACAGCAAATCTTCATAGCACAATCTATTGACCTGTCATGCTCTAACTAACATATCCACAAACATACTTAGGTACATACAACACCAAATCGCCCAAGTTGCCACTAAGATCTTTGCTCGCTTCGCTCGCTCGAACAATAATAAATAACATTAAATTATAGATTTAATTATGATGAAAAATATTGCACGTGGGATAGCATCTCTTTTAAGATCAAATTGGGAGATATATCAGGTATTTTTATTGTGATTTATTTGCTGAGTCTGGCTGGAAGGTATCTTTAAATCTTAATTGGCAGTGATTTTATTTTAAACGTTTTACGAGCTTGTATATGTAATCACAAGACCTGTGCGTTCCGCCAATTTGTCTCTCATTTTAGAGTTAGGTAATTCATCAGAAATTCTACACGGACGGCAAGATGCTATCCAGTTGGACCACTAAATATTGGACCGGTTGAATTCTAACCCTGCGGTTACATTATAAGTCTATGACTTTGTCGTGTATAAAAATGAATGCGAAAGTAACTCTGTCTGTCTGTCTGTTACGTCCAACAGCAGTGTCGCGTGCAACAGCTAGTTTGTCATAAGAGAAACAACGAAACTGGTCAAGTGCGAGTTCAATTCGCACACGAAGGGTTCCGTATCATTTATTTTTATTATTATTGTTGTTATAGCGGCTCTAGAAATACATAAGTACTCTGTGTAAGAAATACATAAGTACTCCAAAATTTCAACTCCACCTATATATAGTTCATGAGATATAATACAGCCCGCTGACAGACGGACGGATGGACGGACAGCGGAAGCTTAGTAATAGCGTCCCGTAGGCACCCTTCAGGCACGGAACCCTAAAAACACAAAGAGCGAAGCTCCGCAATATCGCGATAATAACAATAACTGTCTACAGGTCAATTTAAATAAGAATTGTTCATTCCAGGCAACAACGGAGGCGCCGAAGAAGACATCAGCGGAGTCAGTAGAAGAGAGCACAGCGTCGGCCGAGCGTGCAGAAACTGAGACAGAAGGCAGTGTTTCAGAGACGACGCCGGCACCGCCGCTGCGTGGACTCGACGCGCTGATAGCACGACGCCGCGCCGCCGGCCCGCGCCTACCGCGCCCTGCTAGGCGAGCCTAGGCACCCCCCTTCCTATCTAGCTACCGGATTTACGACTATTCCCACACATCCCCTAGAATAGCCACACATCGCAAGGTCCGCGCCCCGACAGGCGAGCTTAAGCACCCCCCTTTCCCATCTAGCTGGATCCACTGGATTTCCGACTGTCCCAGCACGCCTGGGAACCCTCTCTAGCCACAGGAATAACAATTGTCCATAACGCTTCCATCCAAAGAGTATCCGTCGTAAAGTCCGCGCCTTTCGCGCCTGGCTAGGCGAGCCTAGGCACCTTCACCGCCCCTCTAGTTTATCATATTTACGACTACCCCCATACATAGAAGCCAAGTCCAGCGCAGCTATATCGTGCTGTTATAGCCACTGCGTAGTCCCGCCGCATTTTCCAACGCACCCCGCTCAGAGCGCTTATCTTGTTCCCCATTCAGCTACCAGAATTACGTCTGTTCCATACACTTCTCCCCTAGAACTAACCATCGTAAGACCCCAATCTGCCTACTGAAATTTCTATTTCTTTCTGTTTTATATTAGTAATATAGGTAATCGTCCCGAGTTCCCTATTCCTCTCATCATCGTTATCTAAAAAAATCTATAAATATATCAGGACGAGTACGATACACCGACCAATATCCTATAATCCCTCCCACGTCCTCCAGTTTCACCGGTCTTTTCATTCCTTTTCCCATCCAACTACCTCTGAACTTCCCTCTAATCTCGTCATAAACAGGCTTCCATTTGTTGCCATTCTATCATCTATGCCGGCTAGAAAACCGTTGTCTAAATCCGGTACCTACTCATAAAGTTGCCTCTAAACTGTTAACATGTATAATACTTTACGTCTTCTTAAAATTATGGGAAGAATTCCATTGCAAAGTTGATAATTTTGTTTAACTACTGCCAGTCTTACCTTACTAACTTAAGTTTTGAGTCAACTTTATAAAAACGAATGATAGATCGTTATTGCTGGAATCAGCTGATGGTAAGTGATGGGCCAATGGATAACTCTGTATGGTGCTTATGTTTATCATTGTTGCAAGCTGTTCCTATTAGTCGGGTGTCAAAATAACAGATACGAGTAGCTGTCGAATTTTGATGGTTTCAAATAGATACTGTTTGCAACGTATTTACATGATCACCCTGAGATCTTGATCTTCCAGAAACCACGTATCCAAAAGCACTGATTTCAATTGTTTCAAGCACTTATCAGCTACGTTCAGCAAGAAATTGTCATTAATCTTAGTCAATTTTACTCCCCAAACTATAGATTTAAGGAATAACTACTTGCATTATTTTCAAAATTTAATTATAGAAATGTATTTACCAAGTTAGGTATTTGATTTTCATTTTGTGTAAGTTTTTATACCAATAGAGGATTTAAAAACGTTTGTGTACATAGTAGTGATATACATTCTTCTAAGTCTGCTTTCAAACAGAGAAGACCAAAAGTATGAATAGGTTCCTCATAGAGAATCTGAATCTTCCTCCTAATTAATCAACCTTCATTATTTTCCAAGGACAATAATGAATAATGCATATTGTAAATCATTTTCGTAGATAAAAAAATTACATAGGTATCTACAACAACTATTATCACTGAATTGATTTGTGAACAAAATTATACTCAATTATTTTTATTTATTCTAAGAACTTTGAATAGGTAGCCCTAATGAAGTCGTTTTATTGTAAGTGACCTACAACATTCCGATTCGTCTTATTTACTGAAGCACTGACTTTTAGTGCCATCGTGATATGTTTTGTATCTTTCATAAGTGTGATAATAAAATTAATATTAAGATTTTAAAGTTTGGAATCGGCTTAGTTTTATTTTCCTTGTACCTTTAATTCCCAAAAAACTTCCGGTTGACAGCACTTGTGAGTATGTTCGAATCTGGTATGTACCATGTACCAGTACTCTCAAAAGGTGAAGGAAAACAATGTGAGGAAAGCGGTAAGTCGTTGAACTAAATAGTTCCGTCAAGTGCACGAAAGGAGCCTTTGACACTGATTCGAAAGAACTAGAACAGTTCCAGGTATATAATCACAGTTCCTAGTTCCTATTAAAAAGTTATAGGCTTATGTCCCTTCTTCCAATTAGAAGAGTTTGACCTTTGTCAGCACGACTGTTGCATCTCTCTCCACGTGGCTATTTCCAGAGCAGCCTCCTTGACCTCGTTAAACGACATGACATCAACCTTCTTCTTCGATTGGCTCATATAACTAATCCTCGGTCTTCCTCTTTCTTTCGTTCCTTCTAATTTCCCTTCCATGTTGTATAAAACGACCGATCATCTTTCCTCTTCTGTTCTTAACAACTAGTAATAGAGATCTTTCCTCGTCCACTCTATGCATGGACTGAATACTACTTAATATTCCAAGTACATATTTATTGACTTGATTGATCGTTAAAGTTAAGCAACGCTGTGCGAGGTCACAACTGGGATGGGTGACCGCAAGCGGTATTACGAGCTGAGCGCTTTCGTGCTTCGGAGGGCGCGTTAAATTGTCGGTCCCGGCTTTTACGTCGTTAAGCCATGACGGAGGCCTCTAGGCGGCCTAAAAACTCCGTTTCAAGAGTTGGCCACTAGCTCATACGAACATACATACATAATGACTTGACTTGTTATTATAAGTATCAGTTTTATGTTGTTCCAAGATAATATTCGATTTGACTCCATTAGAGTTAAGATAAGGTTTTGTTTACTCATTCATTACAGGGTACACGCAACAGTGGCCGTGTGGAACAAATAATTTTATCATCCTGTGATTCTGTTTATGACGACATCCGATACTAGGTGGGTTCTAGTTCGCTTTATCCATTAAAGGGAAAATATCTTGGTCGTTGAAACTTTCTCATAACTTTGCAAGCTGATATGCATTTCAGGTGCACACTATGATTTGCGTTAGGTCCCTGGTTCTGTCTTGCGAATGCTAACACTGAGTAATCAAGGGTGACGGGAAGAATATTGTATAGACCAGACTACAAATGATGAGCGTCCGTTGTCAGTGAATCTGTATATTTACATTTACCGGGAATAACAAATAAGGGTTTAAAGCTTTACCCGAGCACTCTAACTCACTCTAACGCCCCTACTCTCATATGAATGAGCCTTCCTTGAAAATATACCTAACCTTTAAATAATTCGGATAAACTCGGAATACGGATAACATCCAAGAATTTTATTAGAGACTAAAGAAATGCTAATTCCAGAAATACTAAAAGTGACTCCAATAAAAAACATAAACATAATATCGTAGTCGACATTGCAGATGATAAAAGGGCTGACAAACAGACAAACCTACAAACAGACATAAAGATAATCAATGATATGGGTTCTATTGCGTTAATAAATGCCCCTGAAAATAGTTTTTCTCAAATATCTTCAATGCACAGACATCAATAATAAATGTAGACAATCTATGTTTACTCCTATGCTCGACTGGGAGTAAAAAAAAACATAGAACGCATCCAACTGCTTATACCCAGAGCATGTCGTAAAAGTTGACTATGGGATAGTATATCTCCCCAACTGTTGGGCCCAACAGGATGGACTATCTACATGGGTTGATCACCTTTCACCATTGTTCACCATATCCATCTTGGGACATTGAATCAGGAGTGGCTGCAAGTTTTCTTTATGACTACTTGTGGCTCTGCCTGACCCATTTAGGATACGGGCGTGATAATAAACAAACAATCAATTTTTTTCTAAAAAAACTTCATATTATACTAATATTATCGATCCGAAAATTTGTAAGGATGAAACGATATGTCTGTGAACTCGTGAACGAGAGGAACCGCGGGCGCAAACTTGTTAAAAAAAGGAGTACCTAAGACGATCTGACGTAACATTGCGAACGGCACTGTCAGTACTCAACAATAATGTAGGTAGATAAATATGTAGGTAAAGAATTATTATTATGACTGTGAACGCGTTCATTGGCTTGCACACAGCTCGCCCAAGATAGTAGGTACTCACCCATCTGCCAGAGTGTGAGTAGACAGACAGTGCTACAACTATGTACCTATGCCTAGAACAATCGAGTATTAGTTACCCCATTATTAATATATTCGAATGAAGCGATTCATACAATAGTGATCTAACTTCACTGAAGTTCATTTGATCATCTATTATAGGTACCTCCCTACTTATTCATTTACACTTTGTAATGTGTCGTATGTAATCTTACATAATGTACCTACTAACTTGTTATCTACTCGTACATTAGGTTATACCTATAGCTATGATGTACTAATATATTGCATTTTAAGTCTCTCTTTGCGCATTGTCAGATTATGTAACAGTTAGGTACATCATTATTCTCATACATGCATGCTGCGTCTTTGATAGAATACCTCTGAAGCCTCCTCGGTCTTGATCCAATTTCAAACTATGAGAAAAACAAAAGAATGTCAGGAGTTCTTGAAAAAGGTATGAAAATGAAAAGATGCTAATTTTATAGGCAGTTAACATACTGGTGAAATGATCGCGCTGCGTTTGATGCAAAATTAGTTTTTGATGTTTATTAATTTAGTTAATTTATTCTTAACTAGCTGTAACCAGCGACGTTGTCTGAGTTTTAGAAGATTTTTTGGGAATCGCCTATATCGTCTTAAGGTTTTATGAATACTATCAGAGATCGGGGATGGACATAAAAAGAATCTGGGAGCACAAAATGCCAACATCACGCGATATTCTCAGGCGGCCATCCAACTTTTAGCCGCGCACAACATTGCCTAACCTCGGTAGTAATAGGTTCCCCATACAAACTTTCCCATATCCCATAGTTCACCCCCTTCAGGATTATTTTTGCAAAAAAGGTAGCCTGCGTCCTTCCCAGGATGCAATATAATCTCCTTGCCAAATTTCATCAAAGTCGATTCAGCAGTTTAGGCGTGAAAAGGTTCAGACAACCAGACAGAGTTACTTTCGCATTTATAATATTAATATTAGTATTTATAAAAATTACTATTTTGAAAAATAAATCGTAACAAATTATGTCTGGCTTTAATTTCTAATCAGACCAAGACCGAATGCCATTTCAACTCACTAGATAATGACGACATTATTGATCATTAGTTGGAAC
Organism: Scotopteryx bipunctaria; assembly: GCA_949320045.1. Classification (NCBI taxonomy): domain Eukaryota; kingdom Metazoa; phylum Arthropoda; class Insecta; order Lepidoptera; family Geometridae; genus Scotopteryx; species Scotopteryx bipunctaria. Next base: position 4,397,620 of record OX439440.1, read on the forward strand.
TTAACTTACTGCAAAATACACACTATGCTATCAGAACAAACATCACAGATTAAGGAATAGTTGGGTCGAGTGCTTATATTCATGAACACGCTACAATACAGGGTCTCGCTTGCTTGACAATCAGTCCGTGCCAGACCACTGCCCTGAAGTGAACCTCTTGCTTTTATATTTGGTAAGTTTTTTATATTACTCTTGATAATATCAACTTTCTTGGTGCAGCCTATATTATAGGGCGTTTAGTATTTGGTGACAGCACAAATGCATTCGTGGTAAGATTGTTCTGTTTTTGCTCGTTCATGCTTTGCGTCGAAAAGCCGGTTTGCATGATGTTGTTTGACCGACTGGTAGTCCTCAAAACTCAAAGATAACCTTACAAGAGTTTAATTACAATGTAAGCGACTGTGTAATTTACTTTGTATTATACCAATTTAGTGCCGGCCAAACAAAAGTACATACTGTAGATCTCCTTTAGAACAAAATGAAGCTCTAATTTTATTTGTTTTTTTTTAGGTACAAAATGGTTGTCGACATTAAGTCAGTGTTAGTGGTCGATGGCGTTGGTGCCAACTGCGCCCAAATACTCAATGCTCATGGCATCAATGCCATTAACAAAGCTAAGATTTCAAAAGAAGAGTTGCTGAAAGAAATTCCTGTAAGTACTAATACTGCCAACCTCCCTACTGTAAGTCGTGTTATTAGCTCTTTTATCATTCAAGCAATGAATAAAATACTAAGTAGATATTATGAAATCTATTAACCTCAGTCGCAAGTCGGTAATTTTCAAAGAGAAGTTTTGGGGGTTAGGTATTTAATCCAAACAAGTTACCTTAATGACTTTCCGTTTTATTCCTTAGTTATAAATCACAATTATTTGGTTTACAAAGCGAGCCCTCGACTGACGTTTTTCTCCAACACCGCCATCTTGTGCTACACTCTGGTTTAGCAGGAAATCAAATCAAAACCATTAACATACAAATCAAATAAAAATACACAAATTAGTATAAATTGTGAATAACAATACTCAACTAATTTGTAGAGATAGACGGTATAGTTATTTTGGGGGTTTTGCCTTGTTAAACAATAAAATAACTTCTGTAAAAAATACAAGGAAATTGACACTGACGTTGACATATAATTATATATGTCAACGTCAGTGTCAATTTCCTTGTATTATAATATATTAATATTATCACGTATGTATCCCTAATGGGGTGGGCAGAGCCACAAGTAAACATATGGACACTTGCAGCCACTTCTGATTTAAACTCCTAAGATGGATATGGTGAACCATGGCGACAGGTGATCAGCCCATCGAATACAAAAACAAATAACATGTTGACAGTTGCTTAAAATAGTTTTTATACCTAATCACAAGAGGTTATTGCACCCTCGCTCGATGCAAGGCAAGATTACAGAATTATTGTTACGAGCTCTTTATCTTTCTTTTATATTTTCGTGTCATTGCATAGATATAATGCCTACAATAATCTCGAAAGAGCGGATAGCATGTTTCTATGAAGCCTTTCATCATGTAAGATTTTCTATCTTTTTCTGATCTAAATTTTAAACATTTGCATATTTTATCTTAACCCATTGTAACATGTAGGTAACGTGCCACCTGCACCGTGCAAACTGTCCGTGAAATTCACCCATTGAAAGAAGATTGTTTAAATATAATTTTCAGAACTATGAAGCACTTGTGGTTCGTTCTGCTTCACAAGTGACCAAAGAAGTCCTGGAAGCTGGCACTAAGCTGAAGGTGGTCGGCCGCGCCGGCGCTGGAGTCGACAACATCGACGTAGACACCGCTGGAAAAATGGGAATAGGCGTCATAAAGTAAGTCGGAAATAAATTCTCCTTTGGTGAAATAAATAGAATTCAATTCACAATAATAGCTACTAATAATAAATGATCAGATTATTATTAGGCGACGGTAGGGGTCTTAGTTATCATCGCCTAGACACAACCAAGATTCCCAAGGAGGGTTGACGTCAGGCAGGAGGCTAGTTGTAAAAATCAAGCCAAAACTTTTACATCATGGATCTTAGAATTAATGGGATAAGGGCAGGAAAATGATGATGATTATTAGGTATCAGATATAAGAATATCATTGCTGAATAGGGTAGCTAGCTAAGCTACCAGTTACTCGTATCTACACGAATCATTCCGTCAGAACAACTTAATAAAAGTTAAACAGAATAAATTAGATTTAAGATTAGTCAGATCGTGATCATAATATTTGTCAACAAATCTGATTATCTTAGGGTAGGATTACCGTATTTTTAAGCTGTCGTCGCTCTCAAGTTTAAAATAATGTCACCAGCGCGAAACCTATGGCGAAACATAAAAAAAACTTTTATTTATTTATTTATTTTAGAAGACAATATATAAACATCATTACAGGTTTTTTTTAACCCTAAGGCGATGGTATAATGTAGTAAGTACTTGTAGGTCTATAATACAAAAGATAAATATTAATATAGACATTATGTTTCTATGACTACTTGTGCAATCTGTAGGAGTTTCGGCGGGTTATTGAAAAAATATCCACCCTGTTCGCAGATAAGATATTAACCTTGATATTAAGCTTGAAATAATTCAAACACAGCTGTGACAACAGAGGAGAGAACTGATTTCGTGACGAGTGACGAGAATCTCTACCTGTGATTTCGGAATGGTCACAGGAAAGTGCTTTTACTTTGTTTTTTTTTTCAAAACTTCCTGTTTGTGTTTGCCAGTGCCCCCGGCGCGAACGCAATGAGCGCGTGCGAGCTGACCTGCAGCCTAGCGCTCTCGTTGGCCAGACACGTTGTGCCGGCCGCCACTGCCCTGCGCGCCGGCCGCTGGGATCGCGCCCTCTACACCGGCACCGAGGTCGCCGGCAAGACCCTGGCAATCCTCGGCCTTGGGAGAGTCGGCCGCGAGGTTGCTATCAGAATGAACGCTTTTGGCATGAAGGTAATCCTACGGAATGATTGATAATCCATATTTTTGAAAGTTAGTGGTATTTGTGATTCAATCACGGCTGAACAGATTGGAAAATACCTACATTGATCGTGCCCTGGATTAACATAAAGGCTACTATTAATCTAGGTGCGAGCCGAAGAAATCCGCGGACTGAAGCTGGTTTATCATAACATAAAATAGGAAAAAACAGTTTGAAGATGTACGATTAACATTAATTTAACGATGCGCGATCCAAGAGCTGGTTCTTTTTTGGCTCAACGGATCAGTATTGCCATTCAGCGTGGCAATGCGGCCAGCGTCTTGGGCACGCTTCCACCGTCTGATGAGCTGGATCAGGTGAACTATTTGCATAAAGACGTTTGCAACGGCCTTTAGATAGACCGACTGTTTCTTTTGTATTTTGTAAATTATATTTGTATTAGTTGTAAGTTTCTTTCTGTAAAAAAAAAGTTTGAAGATGTTAATTGGAAATTCATATATTAAGTATAAAGTAACTTTGCGTAGATGACTAGTGCCTACCTATGCATTTGCCAAAGAAGCCCTTAACTGTTGTCATGTGCCACTGCGAATATTTTAAAATGAATTAGAGAGATGACTAGACAGAAAATTCAAGTTCTGCATGAACCATTTCCAGATAATCGGCTACGATCCGTTCGTGACGGCGGAGCAGTGCCAGCAGTTCCACGCAACGAAGATGGAGCTCGAAGAGATATGGCCACTAGCTGACTACATTACCCTGCACACTCCTCTTATTGCCTCTACTAAAAGTAAGCTTTTTCTTTCATTCAGCCATGATCCGACGACGTGTGCCCCGCGACGCGCCGAAGACTTACAATGAGATGGCAAGACGAGCTCGATTCTCTGTTGAAAAAGGGAATGATTCCTTTGCCCTGCAGTGGTACAAGAATGGAAAATTAATAATAATTATAATAAATAAATAGAACATACGTAGTTCTGACGACACACTAAGATACACTGTGTCGTGGGTATCAGAAACTACGAGTACCATGATACCACAACACCCAGACCCGGAAGAAATATTTGCGGAACATGCAAACATTTCTTCCGCAGCGGGAATCGAACCTGCGCCGCTTGAGTCTTTGCCGAGCAATCGCCCGCCATGCCACCAAGCCCATCAATTATAAATCAATTATTATTAATTAGTCTCTATTATAATTCACCGCTTATCAGTAGGTACGTTATTAGAGAGACAGATAACGCAAATTACCTATTAAAATAGTTACCTATAATGGTATGAAATCCGTTTACAACTAGAATAATCGTGCAAATAATCTCGAAAGTAAAGTAAAGTTGTCATGTGCTGATAGGTAGAATAACAATATAATTTCATAACTACCTGTTAACAATAATGTAGTTGTAAAGTTTACAGACAAAATAATTATAAGTAAAAACTACTAGGTACTATTAAGGTCTTTACCATTTATCCTAGATTTACAAAGCGTTGGGAGGCAACTTTTGCTTACGCCAATAACGGGACGCTGTAGTGCCTGGACTATTTCAGATGGAGTAGGCTTGCCCAGCACTTATGCTTTCAGCTTAGTCACTTCGCCACTTTATCCACATCTTCTATGATGCGGATAACGCAAGTAGGTACCTAATTAAGGTACCTAAGGACTGAGGCTTCAACTAACAGGGGTAAAAATAAACCTGCCACCTATGAAGAGACCTGAGATATAGAGGCTACATACAGCACACAAATCTATTTGACCAAGTATCCGAATTTTCAACACATCATGGTAACATTGATGGTTACATTTTATTTTATTAACTTATTTTTAATATTTAAAATTAGTTTTGTAAGAGTTAGATTTCTCTTCTGTCTAAGACAGAACCAAAAATAACATTTATACACTCTTTAGGTAGGTAAGGTACAAGGTATCACGACCAGTTATCGAGTTCGTAAAATATTTCAGATTTCATCAACGCGGAGGTTCTTTCACAGTGCAAGAAGGGAATCAAGATCATCAACGTCGGCCGAGGAGGACTCATCCAGGAGAGAGACCTACTTGATGCTCTGCTGTCTGGCCAGGTACCAGATACCAATTTAATACATCATAATTATTACTTCTCTGCTGGACTGGGAGTAAAGAAAAAGCATAGAATGCGTCCAGCTGCTTCTCTTCCCGAGCATGTCGTAAAAGTCGACTAAGGGATAGTATCCTTTCTAACATGATGGACCATCTATATGGGAGATGGGCTGATCACCTGTCACCATGGTTCACCATATCTATCTTAGAAATCAGAAGTGGCTACAAGTTTTCTTATTTTACTTGTGGCTCTGCCTACCCCATTAGGGATACAGGCATGATAATTATGTATGTATGTATAATTATGACAGCACGTTTGGAAAAAAACCAGGGCAAGACTATTAATACACTAAACCGACGAGCTTTGGAATGTGATGAGAACGAATGAAACGAAAGAATGTAAAAGTATGGTATATGTCTACCCTTTCGGATACATGCGTGATAATTTGTATGGAAAAGGAATGCAATAACAGGCTTATGATTGCGATAACCAATGCCTCAGAGGACCTAATGAGAAATCGGCGGCGCCATTCACCTAGCTCTCAATTGAGTTCAAACTATTAGGTTCTCTAAAAACAGCAGTGACAGCTCGAGAACTCAGTTTAGAAGCTAAACTTCAGTTTGATTAATGAAATCGGGCTAATATTGTAATATTGTGGACAGGTCGGAGGCGCAGCTCTTGATGTCTTCGAGCAGGAGCCTCCCACAAACCCCCTCACTTTGGAGATCATTCAGCACCCATCGGTCATTGCAACACCACATCTTGGTAAGAGTAAAACCCTTTTCAGTTGTAATTTTTTTATTATTTTGCTTCAGTTCGTGCATAATCCTAAAATACTTTTCTCACGCAGAGCAACACAACACAATATACCCTTGCGGTATTAAGTAAAATGTAGACAGCTGTTGACTCTAACAAGTAGGTCAATGGCTGCATTTCATTCAATGTTTTTCATTTGCGTGAAATCGAAATGTTCGTAATGAACCTCTAGGGTTTAACCTTTAATATTCTTGGATGAATTCCTGTGAATGTATAAAATGGTTCTTTTCTCATCGAATGGATGAAGAAGCAATCACGTCACGAACAAAAAACAATAATCTGTCAAAATCATATAACTGTCAAAATACTTAAGTGACAGCTGCAGCTACGTCAAAGCCGCCCAGGAAAACATGTTCCCAGATGTTATCATTGTACCTAAATAAAACACATTTTAAACTTTTTCTGCAAATAAGAGTAAAGGTAGGTATTTTTTTCGAAACTCACTGACTTCTGGACAAAGACTAGGCGTGCTATGAAACATCTCCTTTAATCGGTTGGTCAGAAACTATATTAGGAATAGACAGACAGATATTTTGCCAAATTGCCTATATAATAATAATATAGGTGAGTAGGATATAGAAACCCTGTGCTCTTGCCGCTCAACCGGTTTCAAATCAGGGGTGCCCAACGGAATATGAACGCTCGTGTCACATGATAAGTAGTTTCAATTTCGCGTGCAAGCAGTAAGAGTATGCAAATTTGTATACCTAAACTAGACTTTTGTGCGTTTGTATTATTTATTGTGTGCCACAAGCAACTACTCGTATGAGGATGCAGAGATAATATTTTTTTATTCAGGTGCGTCGACGAAGGAGGCACAAGTGCGCGTTGGTGCAGAAATCGCCGAGCAGCTGGTAAACCTTGCGAAGCCCGGGACTTTCAACACGCCGCTGGCGGAGGTCACTCGCATCTTCAACAATTAAACCTGACGGGTATTCACTTCGTGCCATGAGCTATGATGTTAGCAAACATTATTTCAGACGAAAATTCTTTCATGACGCCAATTTGTTTTTTTAAGCAGTCTCGAGTATCAGAACACTGTCGATCAGGGTTTTTGATTTGATTAAGTTTTTAAGTGTTCTTTTCACATACGATTAAGTTGACTATACTTACTTATCTTTTTAATGTTTTATTAATTTAGGTTTTGCTTATTTTTTAGTAAAAAAACTGGAATTAGCTTGTGAACAGCGATCAAAGAATGTAGGTAACTCAGGCTGCGAGATTGAGATGTAAGGCAGCGAGATTTTTTAATGTGAAGAGTGCTTGATAAGTCTAGGTTTACCTACGCTTTGATTCATTCGGTATACGTTCCGTTAGTTAGCACATGATAAAGATGTTGCTTGTAGATAAATTAAAATAATTGAAGCTAAAATAATGGCTGGTTAGCTTAGCTCCTAATTAGTGTAGGTTGCAGACTTTACGCTGAGAGCCTTTTCGGGTCAACTGTTTCGGCGCGTGATGCCGCTTATGTAAATGCCACTCACATGAATATTATATATTGATTATAAGTATTTGGATAAAATATTTTCATTGACAATTTTTTGAATGAATGAATTGACAATTAATATATCTTTTATTACAATTCTTCCGAAGTGTTTTATTTACATCTCTTTATAATCCTAATCCTATGGGTCGGCATATGAAGTGAATTGGTGGCATTTGCGACTTCAGTTTTTCACTAGCGGGAGCCATAGTTGTTTGTGTGGTCATGCCAGAATCACAACAGGGTATAATAGGTATTAGTTAAGTATCCTGAAATAAAACTACCTGAATAATTTACTTTATTTTATTTAAAAATACTTAAACATAATTTACAAAAGTATAAAAATCATCTCTAGATCAATCTAGTCGATTAAGGACGGATTGGAAACTACTTCGATTGTACATACGGTCAATATAACTTGTCCAGTCTAAAATAAGTTTAACTGCTTTCATGCAGAATTTGATACTAAAAATGCACAGATATTCTGCCAATTTAAGAGATGGAACATCAATTTCTTTGTTGCTTTTGGCCGAGGAATGAAAATACCTATGTCATGTCAATTTGCATGGCGGTTGATGTTATGCAGGGTGTTTTATATCTATGAAAATTTACAATTTTACAGGATGTTCTTGATTGTGGCAGGTACTTTTAGGCAGGGGGGGGGGGATCTGGAAGGGGAGTAAAGTAGGGGTGATCAGTTGCTGCCACGGCGAGAGAAGGCTCGACCGCTGCGAGCCGGCGCGGAGGCAGGCGCGACGTCGTCACTTTGTTCCTCCGCCACTTCGGGCTGAATGGATCGCGTGGCTGCTGCAATATAATCCTCATTGAAAAACTATCCCGTACAAATTTTTTACATATCGACGGCAGAAAAATGTCCTAAATGACTTAAAACTTGATTGTTGATAAGCAAAAAAGCCTCGTCGAATGGTCTAAGTCTCGTCTTTCTACGATGAAAATTTTATGATACGCCCTTGATTTTTTCCTAGTGTTTTTACTGTTCACACGACTAATTGCTGTAAATAAAGGTTTTTTGGCTCTGGTGTAAAATTGAATATTTTCAGATACCACAAAAAAAAAATACACGCCTGTCTCGGAGACAGGCGTGTATTTTTTTACTAGACAGTGTCTCCCATAACGGCAGGCAGAGATCACGGATCTCCATTAACTACGGTCCTGACATACTAATCTCGCTTCATTAGCCTTCATCACATTTTTCATGCGTGTTCGTTGGTCCAGGTACCTACTCGTACGTACGCCAAGGTCCCCTTCCAACTTTTAATATTTGACTAATAGAATAACTCTTTTATTAATCATAATATAGCACACCCGACTAAGTAGAATGTGACTAAGTTAGGACAACTATCTCAAATTTGCATAGACAGTCACTTGGCCGCTAGTAGTAGGTACCTACTTGGATAGCTAGTACTAAGTTAGTAGTTACTAAGTCAATAAAATCTGGTCTTAAAATCCTTAATTACAGATTAACTTCTTATTACTAGATTCAACCGACTCATTTTCTTTAAATTAACTAGCTAGATCTAAAATAGTTTTCAGGTATAACTGCAGAAGTCATCATCTTTCTGCCCTCATCCCACTCCATGTGGGGTCGGCTCAGCATGATCCTTGGATCATGCTGTAAGAGTTTTGGCTAAGGTGTTTTATGACCGGCCGCCTGCTTGTATAACTGCAGAAGTAGGTATCCTTTAGCGACAGATATTTTCATAATTGTTAGGGTATTTTTTGCAAACAAGTTCACCTTCTGCGACCTTCATGCTTAATAAGGACGTACTATCTGAAGCAAAATCACTTTGTCCGTGATCGGGAAAAGGAAGGTAACTACCAAAAATATACTCTGTAAAAGGTAAGGAATTCGAGGCAAGTTCACTTTGACAACACAGAAAGTAAGTACCTAATGATATTTCATGAATGATTGAAATTGAAAATAAAAATTGGAGATGCAGGAATAGAATAAATATAGGGAAAAATCCTATTGATGAGAATACTTTAAATATAAACAATAAAACTAAAGATTTCATCAGTCTGTGACAAATAAAACAATCGTCAGATATCTTTCTGATAAATATAAGGTAAATATCCAAATTGCTATAATTATAATAAGGTAATCACTGTTGATATGTCAACAGAGATATGCCTAATTTTTATCACAGACTCCTGAATTATTCAATTTTCAATGGTCAATGCTGTTTCTTGAGGAAACTACAATATGCTCTAAAAAAGACATACTATACGTACTTCTCGTAGCACTGATTTTGGAAGAACCAGTAACACGAGAAGTAGTAATAGTACGAGTAGTAATTTATGAATGATTTCATAAAATCTGATCAGTCAAGTGTATAAGGACAAAATTTTATCCTACTCTCAAAGGTAATCTGACCATTGAAAACCGACAAGAGAGATGAAGAGAGACAGACAGGTAAATACAAAAAATTATGTACCTATAAATGAAGGTGGTGGTAATTACTTACGCCTACCAAAGCGTCCTCGACTAGGCTTGCTAGGCGCGGGCGCTGGGGCCTCTTCGTTGATGATCTCTTTAGGCGGCGTGTTGAAGCCAGCTCGCTTCTTATCTACAATGGGTGACATGTGATGTGACTATGTAGACGATATGATACAGAATGCAGAGTGATTAGATAGATTATTTCAAGAAATAGTGAATTTAAAATGGCTTTTTACAGCCGCCATAATGTTTTGTTGTTAAATTCTGTAGGAATTGATATTTAGGTTGTATAATCACAACCTGATCGTATAATAATTATTTACGTATATTATTTTGTAAACTCTTCGTTCACTCAGCATTCAAGAAACAAAGACAATGAAAAATACCACAAGAAATAAGACAGATAAAAGGACTTCAACCATACGACGTAATAATAAATATAATTATGTAAATAAGAATCGTTTGTGTTTTTTAATCAGTCGAAGAAAAGGTAATGAATAGTGGCTGATCTGAAAATGAGGAATATAAATTACGAGAACGATACATGGTTGAATTTGATATCGGAATGTATTTTGGTGAATTTTGAAAAGTGTCGAGTTGAGTACATACTGTTGTAATTAGATTTGGCGGATTCTACGGGACCTTCGGCTGCTGTTGACGACTCAGAATTTGAGTGACTGCGAGATTTGGCTGAAATATAACAATTCTCAATGAAAAACCAATCCAATATATACCTTTCAGGTTCACCTCATGAAGCAACCCAACATTATTCAAATTACAAGACCGGTCAAGTATAATTCGATTCAGATCGATCAATCGGTCTTAGCCAGTCGCAATTCAGATGTGTAAGTATAATAACATTTTGTATTCACAACTTATAGCCACTGTTCATTACCAACATTTAAAAACTGAAAGAAAATAGGAAAATATTTTATCTTGAAACTTATATATAGCCAAAATTATTATTTTTTTGATTCACTTGTGATGTTCCAGGATATGTTGATGCTATTTTAGGGTCCCAAATATAAAAAATACTGTACCTATAGCCCAACCGGTCAGCCGTATCCGCGTCCTTTGGACTTAGGGGATTTTCGTCATGATTTCGTTATTCCTACAGTTCATACCTTCGATGGCCTGCTGCCTCCTCTTCTTGAGCGTTTCGAGCAAGTCTGTGTTGCTGCGGAAGGGCCTTACGCCAGAGCCCACCAACTTCTTGCCTTCAGTAGATGACGGCGGGGCCTCCGAAGAGGGCTCTGTTTCCTCCTCTTCGTATTCAGCCTCGTCCTCGTATTCTACTGCCTCCTGGGAATACAGACATACCAATAATGTCTTAGATGGGATTGCACATTGAGGGTATTGCAACTGTTATATTTAGACGAATTCAGTAAAAACTCATTGGAAAATCGAGATGGTAGCAGGTCTGGAAGTTTAAAAGGATGCCATGCTTGGCGATTACATTTCGTCACTGAAAAGAACAGCGAGTGTTACCGACTGGAACCTGGTGATTACTTGATCAGTCCCTACTGGTTAACGACACGTTGGATCATCGGTGAAGAAATTGTTAACGACCGAGAGTTTCATGGAATATTAAGTACTTAAAAGTTGCATAATTAATGTTAGTGTTCAACGGTAGGTACCCTAAATACCTACTGAGTAAGCAATTTTGTTATTAATAGCGGTGCCTGAACCTTCCACTTAAATATGAACGTACAAAATGTTGACAGACCGCTTTGGTACCTACCTATGTACCTAGGTATTACAATTTCCTTATGGGCACGGCCAGCATTAGATACAAGTACTACAAGTAATGAAACAGCTCGCAATAGATACCTTCGGAACCAGTTGATCCTTCTCAAAAGCAGTAGGGGTAGACCTTATAAGCTCAAAATGCAGGTAGAAATTCCGCAAACGAAAGGGAGGTCTCTCAAAGGTCAACCACGAAGGTGACCGGAGCATCGCACGCTCGGCCTACTTGCCTTGAACCAGATGGTACCGAACCGACTGACAGATCATATTTGCGAAACTTGGATAACGCGATAACAGCATGACGTCAGAAAAATAACCAGCGACGAAAAATTGAAACTCATACAGGCCATGGTAGCGACAACTTAGGCTTTAGAGAAGTTTCAGTCACAATCCATATAGTAGGTATGCCAAAAAGTTAGAAGGTATAGAAAAAAAATTATAGTAATAAAAATAAAAATTGTTTATTTCGGACACCTTAAGATCCATATAAATTGGTTAGTAGCAAAATGCAATATTTTAGTAGTAAAATGCAATAGTAACTATTTTTTACGAAAAATTTAGATGCGATTCTTGGATAATCTAATATTGGTTAAGTAAAATAAATCTAGCCCACAGACGTGTTTCTGTATCTAGGTAGCGACAAAATAATTAATGTAACTGGCATGCAATCAATCGACTCTTAATGAAAAACTAAGACTCATTCGGGTCACAAAGATTGATAATTGAATAATTTACGTAACCAATATGTCGTGAATTTATTTGTAAACAATAAATAGCATGACAATTAAAATATGCTTTCCAATCACTTACCAAATTGCCTATTGTTTAACAAATTAATAAACGGTAAGCTTGACATAACGCATCGTGAGAAAAGCACAAGTTCTAAAAGAAGTATGTGTTCTATTAGAACACAACACACTTTGTACGCAATAGGAATACATAATAATACTTATAATAAATTCGAAAGTAACGCTGTCTGTCTGTTACCATTTCACGCCTAAGCCGTTGAAAAGATTTTGATAAAACTGGCAAGATAGATTGCATTTTGCATTTTTCCCCTTACAAACTGTCCGGGCACCCTATCAAAAGCTTATGTACCTGTAAAGGCTTATAATGAGAAAAAAAAGAACTTAGTACGTAGGTATATTTCCTTCTTAACTTTGGAAATATACACAGTAAAGTACGCGTATTAACTTTACTCGTAGATCGCGGTGGGGCTTATGTCGGACGTCCAACCGCAACTTATTAGATTTATGCAATCTTTGACACAACTATGAGCGTTGATTTTGTACCTCATTTCCGAAGTTGCTTTAAAATTATTTTATCGGTAGAAAACTATGAATAGTCCCCAGCTATATTTTTTGTTATCATGATTAAATATGTCACAAAATTATTAAGAACTTAATTTTTTAATGAATGGACTAATTAAAATGCAACATAGTAGGTATTAAAATTTAAGACTAATTTCTAAATGTCGATTGAGATCTCAAGTGAATAGGTAATCTGTAGAGAGTTGGTTAATTATGTATGTGGTACGGTACCATACTTCGCTTGCGTTGTACCGTTTATTAAAAAGTACCCTATCTATTATGTTATTTCAGCACATGATACTTGTAAATATTAAATAGAAAAATTAATAATAAAAACAGACTGTTATACATTCAGAAAGTCATTTGGTGACTTAAAAATAAAAAATAAATAGATTTTGAAATCACCAAATGACTTTCAAGACTACGAAATTTAAAAATCAATGGAAATGGATCGTTTTGGTGACTTTTTATCACTCGATGATTAAAAAATGATACCCTGGTTTTACATAGTCGCACTAACACAAAGTGAAATCTCTTTCAGACAGCATGCGTTAAGTAACTTACCTACGCATGGATAGGTTATCAAACACCTTTAAAAATACGGATCCGACAGATGTCACGGAATCCATTTTGTATGTAAGTTGCAAGATTTGACCAGATTTGACTTGAATAAACATACATACAAACATTGCAAATTAAATATATCGCTTATAAAAAAGAAGCAAAGAAGCCTGTGGTATTTTAGAAAATGTACCCACTATGTATGCGCCTCAAAGGCTTCTTTCACTTTCATGTACTTGACACATGTTTTCGATCTTTTTAGCGCACATACATTTTACAAACATAAAAATCTATTGGTGCGCAACCGGATGTGAACCCACGCCCTTAGGATCGAAATGCGGGGTCACTACCACTAGATCACCAGTGCTATAAGTAGTAAGTAGGATTGGTGTTATAGTGTGTGTGTATATCCTAGCCGATTTCGGCTACGGCGACTATTAAATGAAAAACGCTTTATCATGTTGTGTGAGGGCTTCGCTGTTCTGCCCTCTGATGCTTACTTATTGATGTTATAGTAGGTACGTACTTGTGGAGCTTGTGTTGTGGTGGTGGTAGCTTTAGCCCTCGGGTTTGGGCCTCGTTTGAGCAGTCCCCGTGCCACGGGTCGTGGTGCCTCGTCATCCTGAGCACACGCCTGCCACGCTACGCATGCTAATAAAACAAATCTGAAAAAAAAAATACAATAGACTTTACTATTAATGGAACATTAAAAAAATAATCTACCCAATCACTTCCTAGAAAGCCATAGAGCAAATGAGCAATCGGTCAACTGATTGGTCCGTTTTTACGATTGATTTCTGTTCTGGTCACGAATGGTTCTGGTTTATAGCCTGTGGGATACAATAGGATATACTCTAGCGCCACCTAGGACGCCTTAGAGAATTTTGACAATTCCCATTTAATTTACATAGGGGTAGGCAGAGATCACGGATCTTCATTTGGTACGATCCTGGCAATATACTTCTTTCGCTTAATTCACTCTCAATACATTCTTCATGCATGCTCGTTGGTTTAGGATACCTACTCTTGACTCTTGACTTGGCCGTTTTCCAAAACGTCACCGAGTAATTTTATTTATAATAAAAAACTAATAAATTCTGTCTCTCAAATTTAAAGGTTAAATTTAGGTAAGTAATGTTAACAAAATCTTATTCATTTAATTCATAGATACCTACATACCTAGAGGTATAGAAGTATAAAGTTTATTATATTGTAAAGTACCTATCAATAATAGTGTATTTTGAGTGACTTAGTGCAACTAGTAGGTAGGGTACCTACAAACGGTGTCCTCAAACAAAATTGGTACTCATGAGTGAATAGGTCTCTACAATCATTCATAGCCGCAAAAACATGAATTATACTGAACGTTAGGAATTCAATGCCGAAGTTTGTTCGTACCTAAATACATTGAGGCATATTGACATGATCATCATATTTTATTAAACATTAAATATATGTAATGTAAGTACCTAAATAATTAGTTGCAACAATTCAACATTGGTCTTGGCGAGTTATTGAATATTGCTTACGAATAGATAGGTACGCCTTATGACGTTTCATACATTTTCGCGGTAGCCTTGACGCGGCTTCACTGATGCTTGCTTCGAAAGTCTACCTGTGTAAATTGTATGGGATTGACTCATGCGATCTTCGTGGACACGTGACTTAAACATTTATTTATTTATTAGGTTTACCAACAGTTTACACATGGATGAGATTATGTATTATATCACAAACAAATTATGTCTTATGCTTCATGCTTCATCAACATCAACATCGCTTATCTCGATCCCATACTTCTTGATGTAGTAAGCGTTTAACGACTTCGTTGGGCGCAAGTTGGCTTCGCTCGAGCGACTCTTGGTACGTTAATGTCGCATTTAAAGTAGTCGATAAATGGGACATTATGAAAAAAATCAATAGGATTAATGTTAGAAGAATCAAATAATTTGTTGAATTGCTTACCTTGACTTTGGTATGGAGGTAAGAGGTAGATATTAGGTCAAAAACAAGAATGTCATGTTCAAGTTTGGAGACATCCCGGATACGATTAACCTATGTACATACTAGCCGCTGCCTGCGACTTCGCACTCGTGGTACCCGCACAAAAATTAGCCTAGGTACCTATATGTTATTCAAGCACACATACTACTTATGCATATTCCAAGTTTGATTTATATCCGTTCAGCCGTTTAGGCGTGATTGAGGCACAAACATATAAACATCATCACAAACTTTCACATTTGTAATATAGTAGGATTTCATTATAATATGGTCTTAAAAGGTATTATTTTTAATTTTCGCAACATATTTTAATATTTATTTATTTTATTTTTATAAAAAGAAAATGTCAGGGATATCGGTAGGTAATCAAGTCTTACGACAAACCTTCAACAATTTTAAATTTATCTTTTAAAGTCAAACTAATATGATCTAGCTGCTATGTTACTATTCAAAATACCTTGTCCGAAGTGTTACATTTGGCAAACGGCGTAAGATTCAAGTTTGAGCCACAAGTAGCCGTCCTTGCGTGCAATTCAGTCAATAATACCACTAGTAAATGAATCAGGATCCGATACTGTAACCTACTTTGGTCTATCAAAGTAACCACCGGTTGGTTTCAAAAACAGTGGCGATTTGCATTTTTGATATAAAAATTATCGTCCAAAACCTTAAAAAAACTAGTAAAACACACATTTAATTTCAAATAGAATATTAATAAATGTTTGTAAGTTAACAATGTTATATTAAGACCTATTAACATACTCTACGTAGCCGTGTGTTTTTAAGAATTTAGGTGAACCCGGTTGTAAAACGGCGTAAATGTCAAATAGTCTCGTGTCACCAAGGTTGGACAAATGAGTAGTTCCGAGAGCGCCGGCCGGAGCGACACTCGCGTCGGCAGATGCGGACGCCGCGCAGCCGGTCACCTCAACGAGCTTAGATGTAGAACGAGATCTCTATTGTATGACACGCTTATGACACTCTGCCCGTCAAAGGTCAGCTGCCGCTCTACTATCGATAGTTGAATAACAAGTCCCCTACAGGGTCGACTCAGGTGGACTGTCGATCGATTCCGTGTCCGCTTCCGACATCACCCCGCAACACCTTAATTCTGCTTTCTCTGTTTTATGTAATATCAAACACATGCCTTATCTGATCCGAAAGAGCCGGCCAACACCTACTTTATGCTAGATCACGACGCTTCTTGCTATTCATCGATGATTACAATTGTTTACATTTACCGATGATATTTTATTGAACGTAACCGTGCGATTGCATTATGTGAAATCTATTGTGAAAGGAGCTTCGAGCGGTGAATGCTAGCCTGCTATTTGGCATGCCTGCGACTCTCGTGTGGAAAACAAAAATTGCTATACGAGTCACGTCGGAAAAAGAGCAACTTTCTAGCTAGCAATATTTTGTCGTGCAGAATGCACGTGGCCGGGTACGAATGTGTGATTGTAACCTCAAATCACATCAAGGTTAGTCGGGCAGAAACCAGAAGTGGTAAAAAGTAGGTTGACCTCGCAGTTCAATGCGGCATTCGATGCATACACAACCGACACGTCGCGTCGGCACTGCGCTGCGCCACCGCCGCGCCGCGCCCCGCTCTGCAGACTACACGCTGCGATAATACAGCGAGGATGATTCAAAGAATGACATGTGACTGACACCATTTCACAATCAACCATCTCGCCAAATCATCTCGATCCCAGCAGAAACAATGTCAAAGATCGAAAAAGATTACAACCGGTTACACCACAAGTCTCGCAAATTCATCCGAGTCTGATAAGTTAGGTAACCCATGAGAAGCTTTCGCGTATGAATCTTCTCACAGTTCAGCCTAGCATAAAACCACAGATATGACTTGAGCAATCTATGATTGTTGTGAAAATGTGACAACCTATGACCGTATAAAACGGATTCATGGGACATAACTAAGGTATTTAAAAGGCAAAAGTTACATTATGCATGTTGGCATGCGAATGGGTTCAAACGTAGCTATGAAATTAAACACTGAACGGCTGGCGGTTCTTTACGACTTATAGGTAAATGTCAATCGTCTGGTTGCACAACGATGTTTTATTACCATGCCTGCATGTTTGCTTGCAGTAATGTCAGGGCGTTGAGTAAGGTGCATGCTGTTTTAAGCGCATCTTTATACAATCCCTTTGTGATTCGTGTCATGAGTAGACGCGCTCATTGTAATGTTTCCATGTTTCATTATATTTTTACTTATTCAGTACCTATATGCACCGTCAAGAAAATTCTTTAAATACTTGGTTAAAACCTTTAAACCTAGATGGACAGTTCTTTGACCTCAACTAATAACAGAATTATAATTGAGGCCAGTAAACTGGAAGTAGTACCTGCATAATGGTAGTTACGAACACTAAAGAATGTCGATTAGATATCTACCTACTGTATATCTGTTGCAAAATGTACAAATCCTAATTATCAGACCTTGCCTCTTGCTAGGCAATTTACTGCCCAATTTCAAGTTTTTAAATTAACAATTCTAAATACCTAGTTTTAATAAAGTGTACCTATCATTTGTACTACAACCATACGTTTAGAAGTAGTGGTAGTGTATCATTAATTGCACTATTAAATTAATACATTATCCAAATATTAGAACAATTCTGAACCGAACTGTTGAGTATTATAGCTTCAGAGCTAGACGTCCACGCAACTGGTTTGTATGAGTGTTACGCACATACGATTAATTAAGTCAGATTTAAACACATATATTTGAATACTTATCAGAACACTTAGTTTATGTAATCAAAACACGTCTGTTGGTTTACTAGTTTACGAGCTAAACACTAATGCATTATAACATTTGGCTAACACTACATTATCTACATTGTAACATTAGAACCGATTTTATTAAGAACTAGCGTCCAGCCCCTGCTTCGCTTCGTGCAATGTACTAATGCGGCGTCACAGATGTCCGAGCGATTTAATTCTACAAATATAAAGTGCATGTATTCATATTTATAAAACAGTAGTAGTATAAAATTCATTGTATAGAGATATCGTAACCTACTTACACCTTGTTTTTGCACTTTTGTGAATGAGAAGAGAGTAGATTGTGCAATGGCAAATATTGAGTAACAAGCCTAAAGAAACTTTACATATAAGCTCATCCTTCTTTAATTTATTGAAAGCCCGTATAGCCACTGGCATAAATATGTTGTGCATAGTGTGCAAACAACGTTTACATAACAAGCAGCCTAGTTAATATTGCTGCGAAGAGGCTGGGAGATCCAGGCTAGGCTACCCATAGCTGTGAAGTACTCTTAGACTGTTCTAATGCCATGAGTGTGCCTACCATTCATCCTACATAACATTATATTGCCTAATCGTAGGTCGCGAGCCTAACTTTCAACATGGGACCAATACTGACAACCGGTTCTTGGTTTCGCTCAATTAATTTGAAAATTAATTGGTTTGTTATGCCGGGTCAATTCGGTGGTACCTATTTTTGAGGTTTTTAAGCTAACAAGTTGCGAAATAACCGGTAAAATTATTTTTATCCATCAAATCCGAGCTCTGCATTTGCTGTTCAAATTTAACCATGCAATGTGAATGAACAACTTAAATGCAGTGCTGCTAAATAGGCCGTTAGCTGCCTTTGTCCATTGCCACAGCACCCTAGATACCATTGAGAACGATATTAGAAAGGCAAATCACTTTTTATAGAAACATCGATTAGATACATTGCACTGTGAGTGTGATTTTGAACACGAACATCCCTTCAAAAAGATTTTACAAGAAGACTTTGGAAGAAAACAATTTTACTAAACCTAGATTTTATTCTCTACCTATTTAATCTATAGAGGCAATAAAGATTATGACAACATCGCAAACGCAATCGCACAGCTGACTTTAGAAAACTTCGTTATCTTGAATCGAAAGTTCAAAGATGAGAAAGCTTTTAACAACGATTGTGTGGAACTACTACATAATGCAAAAAGACTTACAGGGGTAGGATCTTCATGTCTATGTGCTGGGGTACTGTGCTGCCTCGGATGTCGCAAGAGACACTGTTGGTCCTTTCTCCTTGCAGCGGGTGTGTGCAGGTCCACAGTGGACGGAGGCCACGCTTGATCTGTCGTCGCAGCGCGCACTCCTCCATTAGACGCGGCTCGCGCCCCGGAGCCGTTTCGTTGTCGTGTCGTCGATCCGTCACCAGCGATACCTACCTGCAGCCTGAGCCTTTAGCCAACTCGCTCAGCGTCAAACGAAGTCGCTGCTACAGCTACCTAGCCTAGCGTTTGTTAAGTCCCAAACATTTTTTACAACTCTAGCGATGTTGTTAGACGCAAAGTGGCGTAGCTAGAGCCCTAGAGGTTCTAATTGATATTCGCTAGGTGCACTCTTGGCTTTACGTCGTGCATTGTACACAGTTCTCTTAGTGCCGCTGAAACAGACCAAATCCTTTTGTGACGTCGACATTGGACACCGTGATTTGGTTAACAAAGCTTTTTTAAGTTTCTCTAACGGTACATAAGAAAACTAAATAGCTTTCCGCAAGAAGGGAAGTAGGTAATTTATGGCTTTTAATGTTTATCTACATAGTAAAAGATGGAATAAGTATTAAATGTCTGTATCAATTCCCTCGGTAGTTTTCTCCTCGTATGTCTGTCGGGCCACAATGTAAAAGATTTTCTTAGCTTTTGGGATAGATAAACCGTGTCTTTTCTTCGTTTGTGTCATTTCCACAACATACATACCTAATCTGTTTACGACTGTCCGTTTTACAATCATAAGTATTTTTAATCTATCTATCTAGTCGTTTAACTAGTTCTTTCGGACTAGTGTGGAGAAAGGATTAAAGTGCTCAAAGGCTCCTTTCGTGCACTACCCAATCTAACTTATTCCACTGCAGGGCAAAGACCTTATCCCCTTTTTCCAATTCTTTCTGTCCCTTGCTGCGGTGGGCCAGTCTGGAAAATGCATATCTTACACCGTCTCCATGTTAGTCTGCCGCGTGGACGTCTTGCGTTAGGTACCTATTCTATTAGCGGTTTTAGCTCAAAAAACTGAGTTTAAGCCTCCCTCATCGTCATCATTATCTGCAACCCGACTTCACGCACTGCTGGGTATAGGCCTCCCTTTGTGTGTGCCACTCTCCACGGTCCGTTGCAAGTCTCATCCAGGTCCGGCCTGCGACGGATGTTATATCGTCAACCCATCTCGCTGCTGGACGACCGACGTTTCTGTAAACGGTTCTTGGACGCCATTCAATTACCGCATTACTCCACCTACCACACTACGCCTTGCCAGGTGACCTGCCCAACTCCATTTTAGTTCTGCCCTAATCAGTTATAATTATTCGTCAGCAATAGGTTCCTAAAACTGAGCAAAGATCTCCATCCAGACATCAGAATCCAGTGCTGTGCTCTCACAGTCTGCAGTCCTGAGCTAGGATTTGTTCAGTTCATCCCGCCATCATTTTGGTTTGCAGCATAGCCTAGTCAATAGATATCAACAATTTAAAGGTATTGGTGATGATTGCGTAACATCATGGAGGCATCGGCATGAGAATTTGATTAAAGTAGGTATGTACAATTATAAATGGTCGTGGCGTCGTCGGGTCACGCAAGCCGCGAATGTTAAAGGCAAACAAACAGGTACTGGTCGGGTGATGCTCGCCGCTTTCGTAGAGGTCATAGGTGAGACTGATCTCCGGAATTTTATTAGGTAAGAAGTAGACAGACGAGGTCAACCGAACTGAACGTAATAATACTTTCAGACATCCCTACTAATGTTATAAAACAAAAGTGTTTTATGATCAGGTGAGCTAATAATACAGACCGTTCTCGACTATTTTTAGTACTGTATTATAGTCCCATAACTGTATCTTTTGTATTTTGTAAATTATATTTGTAATGATGATTTACCTACTTGATTTTTTGCATAGTTGTTTTTTGGCTGGACTGACCTAGGCTATTAACCGGGTACCACGCGATCCGCGGGTCGCAGCTAGTATTTAAATAAACAGCTATTAGTTTAACAGTTGCAAATGCAACCTATTTTAATTTCCAAATGATGTGTCCGCCTATTATAGTTGGCTTATTATATATCAGAATGCAACCTTATTTAACCAACTTTGAAACAGTAGATATGTAAGCTGTTGGTGAATCTTCGTAATAAATAAATAGGTGTTTGTTCCGAACTATTAAATTTTAGGAAATGTGCTCGTTGAAATCATTTATATAAAAAAAGTATTAAGTTTAAACCCAGTCAGTATTTTAGTACCTACTCGACAATGGTCTTGCTATTGCCACAGTATGAAGCGTAACTAATAGCCGAATGTACCAAGCCGAATATAGGTAATGTCTCAGACCAAATATAAAGAAAAGACACCGCGCCGCGAACAACAAAAGTGAAGCCACACAAAACAGTGATCCTGCAAGTAAACATACTCGCCTACGCACACACCTACACTAAAACCATGCTAATCGCTCTCGAGTCGTCGTCTAACTTAAAATAAAAAAATTGAATTATGCCTTCCTGTGTAGTGAAAACTTGTAAAAACGGCAGCAAATCACAATAAAAAGTCTCACGGAATCACTTTTCACTAGTACGTACTTCAAATAGCATCGTATCATAATTATTATATGTACCTACTATTAATTTTAGGTTACTTGGAACACAAAACCTCAAAACCCGACACACGCATAGATAAAAAGGTGGTTTCACTTTTGTTGTTCGCGGCGCAGCGTCTTTTCTTTTTATTCTGTCTGAGGGTAATGTGTATTGTAGAAGCGCGATGTTTGGATGTCTAAACCATGTCAACCCTTAGATTTCATTAAATAATCTATTGATCTCATAATTATTATTATGTGCAAGGTAGGTACTTTGCAAATGCTGTGTCGTTCTATAAATTGGCCTATGTATCAGAATGCAACCTAATTTTAAAACCACCTTTGTAACAGTATATATTAAAGATGTTGGCGGACCTTTTCGTAATAGATCCATATATAAATGTAAAAGTAACTGTCTGTCTGTTACTTTTTCACGCCTAAACTGATGAACAGATTTTAATAAAATTTGGCAAGGAGTTAGATTCCATCCCCGGGAAGGACATAGGCTATTTTTATCCTGTAAAACAATCTCAATCCCAAAATGGAAAAACGGATGTAAAAGGATAATAAGGTTATCGCTTAAAGCCTTAGACATTAATTTATGACAAGACAGTTAATTTGACATTTACAAAATTTTGATAATCGACATGTCATTCATATCAATCGGGTCGTCAGCAGCTCTCATTTTCTTGCAGGGCTGTGGGTAAGGGCCTCTAGTTGGACCGATTTCATGATTTTTGATTGGATGATGATTTGTTGAATTTGTCGCCACCCTGAATAGCAGAATAACTACCTAATAAAACATTTGTGCATTATTAATTTCTAAGGCGGTACGAAGTTCGCGGGGTCAGCTAGTAAATAAATAATTTCGAAAGATTAAACATTTCAGAATGTTGACTACTGATCTTTAGGACGCCAGACGTAACGTAATTTTTATTTGGTACTTTTTTTACCCACGACAGAATGGAGAAGGTAGGTAGGTAAATGCGTTTGGCCTAAGAGGTTGTATATTTATTTGTGTTTGTCTGTTACCATTTTCCTCAAAAGCCACTAAACCGATTTCGATGCGATTTTTTGCATTTTATTAGTGTCATTTCAGGGAAGGTTCTTAGATATGTTTTACGATTATAGCCCACCAGGGGGCGCTGCAGCAGCTAGCATAGTTTTTTGCACATCGGAAACTCAATAACTACAGAACCGATTTCAGATAAGGTTCTTTGATATGTTGTAGAAAAATTTTTTTTTATCGTCGTGCGTTTTAAAAAACACATTAAGTCGCATGCTTCGGCAGACCGAATTCCTGTGTTTGTAAATTACCGTTCAAAACATGAGAAACCAGACAATTTAGTTTAATTAGTCGACCGAATAATTAAACCACGACAAATAAATGTCGATACCACATAAAATAAATAGTAACAAATGCAAACAAGTTATTTAATTAGATCGTTTATTGAGACCATGTACTAATACTATTACAAAATCATTTCTAAGTGGATTACATAGGTACCTACGTCAATAATTAATAATATCTTTATATACTAGGTATCAAAATGGTTTTTAAATGTCATTGTAAAGAATTTAGAAAGTTATAAATATGACAGAGACAATTCCCTATTATCTCATTTGAGCGTTGCCTATCGCTGTACAAAAGATATTCTTAAGAAACACTAGACGATTTTATATTATGAACTATATTATACTTTGGTATCTATATCCAAGAGTGGTAACTGAGCTTACCTTGCAAGTTTAGGGAGCAAAGTTCGACCCACACTAAACTTATTATACTACTTATTAATAGAGTAAAATTACGTACAAACTCGTACCTATACCCCATGGTATATCTACAATTGTTTTTGATAATTCATAAAAATTCAGCCCGATACAAAAAAAAATCTTACATGTGCCCCATTTTAACTGGGTGGGAACACTGACAACATTGGAGGATGCAGATTCGATTCCCGCAGCGGTTTGGGGTCTGTAGTTTCTGATACCCACGATACAGGGAATCCTTGTCAGGATGGACGGGGGGTCAGGACCAGAATTTTTTTAATACTCTTATGACAGGAAATTCAAATACAAAATAACACTTAGTTAATATGTATCCGACCAAATTATTTTTTTGGTATAAATTTAAAAAAGATTTAATATAAATAATGTATGAAGCCTCAATTAGACGTGAACCTGTGAAGGTGTTATGTAATTTCAGATTTGCATTTTATTGCATTAATACAAGTATTTTGAAAATCTACATAATATTTTATTTGAATATTATATAAATGAAGTATGACTGTGTAAATACTATATTATTACTTCTTAATAGACTTTCAAAGGGATTAGCAGGAGTTGGCAATATCGTCATCTATTGGCTGTAGGTAGAATCGATAGAGATTGGAAACGTCAAGTCTCACTTGTCTGTCACTGTCCTGATATTTTGATAAAGTCCTAATTACAAACTTAAAATGAACCTGTAAACCACCCTGAGAGAATATAATTTATATCCTGCCTGACAAAGAACCCACCGAAAGACGCCATCCTGAACAACGATCCGTCAAATATATTTTGTGCCGGCCCCACAGTGTGGGATATTAATGAGAATAAGGTAGACCTTATCCTCTAGTACTGACTTTATCCTAGTATTTCTAGCTAGAGCTAGTAATACTTTTGATTGCAGCCCACATATCTACACTACAGCAGATGCCCCACTATTGTCAGATTCTTATTACATACACATATATCACGCGCGTATCCCTAACGGGCCGGGCAGAGCCACAAGTAATCATAAGAAAACTTGCAGCCACTCCTGATCCAAGAGTCCCAAGATGATATGGTGAACCATGGTGACAGGTGATCAGCCCATCGCCCGTATAGGCATACTAGCTGGCGCCCGCGGCTTCGCTCGCGTGGTACCCCGATAAAAAGTAGCTTAAATCGTGGGCGTAGAACGAAAAGTCATCAACTAGGTTATTTGGTGTTTTGAGTTATGAAGGTTAAAAGTTTTACAAAAGAAAAAAAATCATAACTTACGTTTGGTATGAAATATTTCAAATTTTATGGTCTCATATCAAAGGAAATAGTTAAGCGCATAGGTTTAAAGCCTTAGATTTGATATAAATTGTTGTTTTTTCAGAGATTTTGACATAAAACTCACTTGGTTATTTTTCGTCCTGTACCGAGATTTTTAGTTATTGAATTGTTAAAAATAGAGCTAGTGACTTTTCACCCCTTTCAGGCCTTTTTGAATGAGAATTATCTTGAGTTAGTTAAAATATGACTAGTTTTAAAAAAACCAACTCGACTTAGGTTTCGCATTGCGGTTTCTCCAACTAAGGAAAAAATACCTAAGAAGTAAGTTAATTAATTTTCGACTACAAAATTATAGTCCAAAGTTAGAATTAGTGTTTTTTTTTGCGTATTCTGAAATGAAAACTATGACAGCTATGGCCATGGTTGTAAGACTGAAAAATGCAGAAAAAACGGTGATTTTCATGATATGTTTAACTCAATTTTGACCAAATAGAGAGTTAGTGACTTTTCGCTCTACGGCGACGATATTATGTTATTCTAGCACACATACTATGTATATTGCAAGTTTCATTTAAATTAGTTTAGCCGTTACGGCGTGATTGAGGCACAGACATACAAACATCCTCACATACTTTCACACATATAATATAGGATTAATGTTTCCTGTTTATCCTGTGCTAAATCATTATGCTGAATAAAGCGACATTAGTATGTCAGGACTGTAGTAAATGGAGGTCCGTGGTATCTGCCTACTCTACTATAAGCGTGATAATTATGCATGTAAATCATAATGGCTGGGAACGTAACGCTTAACAAGTCCGCAAGTCCGATAGTGTAAACGATACGGCTTTTTTTTTGTCAAAACATCTACTTATAAAAATCTATACATAATAATTTACGACGATATAACACTATTCATTTTCATTAGAATACTTTATACTTAGGCTTAATTTTCTCTCACTAAAAATGAACAGCCTGAATGCAGAATGCAAAAGTGCCGAATTTATACAAAAATGAACCTTTCACTCGATTGAACATTCTCGCGACAGACACGTCCAGTTCGGTGTTTAAACTTCGTCGATTGCCTTGGTCGGAGTAGGCGTCGGCCCCGATGACTGTGGCTGGATTCTCGTATACACCATATTTAGTCTGAAACAAATAAATAAATAAATAAAATAAATAACATCCAACAGTCACATGCATAGTCCTGCCCCACACTAGGATTCCCTGTTTCGTGGGTATCAGAAACTACGAGTACCATGGTACCACAACGCCGAAATATTTACAGATCATGCAAACATTTCCTCCGCAGCGGGAATCGAACCCGCGCATCTTGCGTCTCTGCCGAGCAACGTCTGCGGGTTTATTCACGATGTTTTCCTTCACCTTTTGAGAGTACCTACTGGTATAGCGCACAAAAAAATTTCGCACAGAAAAATCCATTGGTACGCGACCGGATTTGAACCCACGACCTTAGGATCGGAAGGCGGAGTCACTACCAACTAGACCACCAGTGCTCTCGTAAAACTCAAAACGCAACAATAACACGTCCAAATGAACTAGTGACGTCATCTAGTATTTAAATATATAAGGTTATTACGTTACTGGCTGACTGACAATGAACGTAAAGCCTCTTAGCTCCTAGAGGATGCAGCCGAAATGTATTTTTGTATGAAAAAAATAAACTCCAAAAAATAAATGTTTTAATGCTTGCTTATCGAGATTTCGTTTTTTTAAGTTCACTCAGTCTTTATTTCATAAATCCATCGACAAATGTCTTCAAATGTCAAATTCCTATTGTGTTTCATAAGCCGATTACCAATAAAAAAACCCACATCAAGTGCAAATCGAATTCGCACACGAAGGGTTCCGTATCATGGTACTTAAAAAAATCTTGTATGGCGCCCCCCCCCTTTTATTTTATTTTTATTAATTGTTGTTTGACGACCTCGGTGGCGCGGCTGGCGAGTGCTCGGCTGAGACGCAAGAGGCGCGGGTTCGAGTCCCGCTACGGGAGAAATGTTTATAATATGTTCTGCAAATATTTCTTCCGGGTCTGGGTGTTGTAGTATTATGTATTATAAGTATGTATTTACAAATAATAGTATATAAGTATTATATCAGCCATCTGGTTCCCATAGCACAAGTTTTGCTTAGCTTGGGGCTAGATGGCGCTGAGTGAAATGTCCACAATTTTTTATTTTAGCAAGAAATACACACTTTGTAAGAAGTTTAACTCTACTTAATACGGTTCATGAGAGACAGTCCGCTGACAGACGGACAGCGGAGGTTTAGTAATACCGGAGGGTCATTCGGGTACGGAATACTAAAAAGTACTAATACATAATGACACAGTTATGGTGGCATTGAAAAGCATTGACGAAGTTTTTGAATTGGCTGTTGACTGAAGCAATCAATGTGGGGAGAGTGAAGTGCGTCTTTTCATGCACTTCAACTACAACATACTTTCCGTTCTTCCACGTTTAAGATACATAGCTAACAAAACGCTCATCATAGTTAAGTACAAGCTTTGCTTAGTTTGGGGCTAGATGGCGCTGTGTGAAATGTCCACAAATATTTATTTATTTACTAGCTGTATCTATTAAAAAAATTAAATCCTACTTATAATATAAAATGCAAAAGTTTTTGAGTGTGTTACGATGTTTGTGCCTCAATCACGTCGTAACGGCTGAACGGAATTGAAAGAAACTTACATAGTATGTAGGCTACTTTTACCCTGGTACCACGCGAGCGAAGCAGCGGGCGGAAGCTAGTAATACAGTAAATAATAAAACATATTTATCTAATGATTTACTTTCATTATCATCATTTACAGCCCGAATTTACCCAACGCTGTAGATGGGCCTCCCTCTGTTTGTGCCATCTGTTAACGGTCCTGTGCTATTCTCACCCATTATTACTTTAATAGGGTTAATTTTATATCTGTTTGGAGTACACACCAAACAGATATTACGTCTCCAAATACAACTAGTTATACATAACTAGTTGTATGTATAACTAGTTATACATAACTAGTTGCATTTTATGTACTATAAAAGCTCACCTGTGCTGCCTGGAGACCCGTGCGAAGTGAACCTTGTGTGATATGTAGATCGTGGCAAAGAGCGCCAGACCAATGAAGAACGATATGCCAAGCAGCGCCGGGAACTGTCAAATCAAACAAAAGCAATCATGAGAACATCTTCCAAATATATTAATCTCTCGTTACTCGCAGCCTAAACTTTCCTCCCAGAAGTCGCAATGATTGAATGGATTTGGCCAGAACTGGTTTCACCATCATCTCCCAGCCCTTATCCCACTTAAGTGGGGTCGGCACAACATGTTTTCCTCTTCCATCTCCCTCTATCAGCCGTCATTTCAGTATTCACTCCTTTCTTACTCATATCATCACTCACGCAATCCATCCATCTCTTCTTTGGTCTACCTCAACCCTTGTATCCATCCACTTTCATAATCTAACATTCTTCTCGTCACATGACATTCATCCCTCCGCATGACATGCCCATACCATGCTAATCTATTGCTCCTCAACTTTTCCGTCACAGGCGCTACTTTCAAACTTCCTCTAATATATTCATTCCGTATCTTATCCATTCTCGTCATTCCACACATCCACCTTAACATTCTCATCTCCGTTGCATGTAGTCTTCTTTCAACCGTCCCTTTGGTTGCCCAACATTCTGATCCATACATTACGACAGGTCTTACGATTGATTTGTAAATTTTCCCCTTAATTTTAAGGGGCATTCTTGGATCGCAAGTTGTCCCAGTGACCTGTCGCCATTTCATCCATCCCGCATTTATTCTATTTTTCTGCATGTTGTAAAACATTTGGCAATTTGTGTTTTATGACCGGCCGCCTGCCTGACATCAACCCTCCTTGGGAATACTGGTTTTTGTGTCTAGATGAAGACAATAGGCTCCTATCTTCACTTTAAAGTCTATCCACGTTGCCCTGCTACCTCGCCACCGGTGGTGGATTGCTAGTTGCCGAGGTAGACTTAGTGCACTATACGCGGGGAGCATCCGCAAAAAGACTTGAGTGTAGAACACTCAAGCCCCCCTCACCAGGTTATGACCTAAAATAACACATAGTTGCTTATTTTTAAAAATCTAAGCATGCATAGGGACAGACAGACAGCAGGAAGCGACTTTGTTTTATACTATGTAGTGATGGCGTGACCTAGACTTAGCTTTAAATAAATTCCATAGATTAGCTTCGTGACCATTTACGACTTCATAGCGTTTTTTCTAAATGCATTCCAATATAATAATCAAAAAATAATACAATCGTGAAAACACACAATGTTTCTAGTTAGCATAACCAAAGTGAGCCGTACCTAATGATGCTATTGAATGGGTATTATTTACATAACACAATAATGTACTAACATCCAGAGAATTCATATTCAAACTCTCTCATTATTTAACTCCGCATGCACTTTCTGAAGACAATAAGACAATAATATATTAACATATTATTTACAAA
This sequence comes from Scotopteryx bipunctaria, assembly GCA_949320045.1. NCBI lineage: Eukaryota > Metazoa > Arthropoda > Insecta > Lepidoptera > Geometridae > Scotopteryx > Scotopteryx bipunctaria. The sequence goes on from OX439440.1 coordinate 4,427,144, forward strand.
TTCTTATTTTTAACCTACATTTTAACGTTGAAAACTTATCGACTTTGACATTGCCAGCAGCTTCGCCTGGTATTTGGCTATTATGCTATTCCAGATCACAAATTACATCTATAGGCTTAGTATTACCAATATTACCATCATCGATTGAGCGGTTACGGCCGGCGGCGCGGGCGCTAGGAATTCTCAAACAGTCATACAAACTTTTGCTGAGTAAACTAAGACTTTGTTGTTACAATCTATGTAAGTGTTCTCCAAAAAATAGCAAAAATTTTAACGTTGTAATCTTAGTCAAAATCTCAGCCTAGAAGATGAAGCAGGTAAACTAAGCAAGATGTCGAGTAGTTAAGTTTGATGATATTTTTGGTAATTTTAATTTACTCTTTCCTTTTTATATCGTTATAAATATTATTATGGGCTGATCACCATCGAAACAACTCAAAATCTGAAAAAAAAAATCTCTTGACCATTTAGAGAAATTCTCAAATCCACTGAAGTAGAAACCTTGGCCACCTTTGGGTGGTCGATTCTACACAGTAAGCCAGCGATCGAGGGGCTGGTCTAATCCCTCGGCTTATATGTTCCCTTAACACTATCTATCTATATTCTTCATTGTGTTCGAAACAACTCATTGTGTCACCATGATTCAACATATCCATCTTGGGCCTTTGAATCAGAAGTAGCTGCAAGTTTTCTTATTATTAATTGTGGCTTTGCCCACCCTATTAGGGAGAAGGGTGTGATAATATGTATGTATGTATAATTATTATTATTCAACTTAATTAAAAATGGGTAAGAAAGGAGTGGGAGTACAAAGATGACCCCTGACAGAAGGGAATAGAAGAGAACATGCTGTGCTGACCCCACACAGAGTGGGATAAGAGCTGGAAGATGTTGATGTAATAAAATGGATGATAGTGTAAAATGGTCTGTGTGTACCATACACTAAAGATAGTAGGAAGGATTTACCTGTTTCTCACACTCATAGTCCCAGTTGACAGAGATTAGGTTATCATAGAGCTTCATGAACCGGCTGAGAGGACAAAGTTTGCCACAGTATGGTATGTTCAGGACATGCGGCTCGACTATTTCCGTAGAGTTTCTGTACGAGATCCTTATAAAATGCTCCGATGTTGTATTATCTGCAAACAATTATTTATACAACTCAAACTAATTTTTTTTTCCTAAAAACAACATTTTAGTAGATAATAGAATAAATATGCTCATTTGCAACACAATTAATCCCTAAGGTCAGTAAACATCCTAGATCTTTAAGAGCGTAGTCAGAGGCAACCTGGAATATTCATTTGAACATCATGCCATAGAACAAAATGGTAATCAGATTTTCCCAAAATCTTCCATGAGAAGCTAAATGACACTGATAATGACAATTATTCTGTCATACCATTGATCAAACATCTTTTTGAGAAATAAAAGTATTACATGTTCCATAGTACAAAATAAAAGAAAAATATCTTATTCTGTTCGATGATGTCATGTTCCATAGAACATATGGAAACTACCCGAGCAGTTCGGGAAATGACATGATGTATTGGAAATTTCATCAGGGTAACAACGAGAGCCGATGACACCCATAACTTTGTTTTTACACAGAATTTGGCGACACAAGCAAAAAGTATTATTTGCGAATTTGGTAATGCTTTTTGCTTGTGTCGCCAAATTCTGGGTTAAAACAAGCAGGGAGTACCTCACCTTGTACAAGTTCAAAGAACACTGTGGCTGTGTATGGTGGGCACTTGTTATCGAACAGACCGAGTGCATTTAACACGCTCCCTACAGTAAGGTCGTGACCACAGTATATCAGCACTTTAGGATGCTTCTTGCGAGCTGGTTGAACATTATAGTCATGCAAAGCATTCAACATCTTAGACGTCACTTGTTTTAGGAACGGACCAGCTTTTAAGCGTGCCAGCACCGGGGTTGATGTGTCAATTGTGAAACTGCAATTAAAACAATACATAGTTAATTAATGGAATACCTTGCAAGTTTTTTCATACAAACATCATCCCTCCCGCTGCATATTCTAAGGGTTGAATCTCAGGAATTCCTTTCTTAGTGCATATGTATGAGTGGAATAAATCTTCAAGTTTCATGATTTTAAGACTTATGATTTAAGCTGTGGATTTATTATCAGTCAGTAACATAAGAGTTTTATGTTTAGATTATATTATAATATGGTAGATACTCTAGCGAGGCCGAGGTGGGAGCTAGTATAACATAATTTAGAAGAAATACATAGTAGAGTAAATAAAAAATACCTATATCCGGCAGGGTCCGCCATTGCATCAGGGAACACCTTCTGGGTCCACTCAGGAAGAGTAAAGTTATACAAGGTCTCAATGTACAAAACACTGTAAATATTGTCTACATCATAGTAGTCCTTCACCTTCATACCTGTGTAAGCTGATAAGTAACTGAAAAGAAAAATAAATAAACCAGTCAAGTGCGAGTTGAATTGTCACACGAAGTGTTCCGTATCATCGTACATGCACATAAATGTTTCTTGTATGGGCCCCCCCTTTTATTTTATTTTTATTATTTGTTATATTATAGCGGCAGTAGAAATACACACTGAATATTTCAACTCTTTACCCGGTTCATGAGATATAGCCCGCTGGCAGACAGACGGACGGACTGACAGTGGAACAGCGGAGGCTTAGTAATAGGGTCCCGTCGGCACCCTTCGGTTACAGAACCCTAATACAATCAAATTCGTGTACAAATGAACCCTTGATTTTAAAAATAAAGAAATTTTGACTCGTGACTTTTAAATAATATAACGGTGTCATTTTGTTGTGTCGTGGTACAAACATTCTCTCAATAATAATGTGACCGGTGTTATTTTGTTGTGTCGTGGTACAAACATTCTCTCGTAGCGGGAATTAAACCCTGAGCGCCTCTTGCGTCTCAGCCGAGCACTCGCCTCCCACGCCACCGAGGCCATCATGTAAAAGTACTATGTCGGTAATGAGTTTCCACTTCAGTAGACAAGCTGTTTGTTAAACAGCTATTGAGTGCATAATGGAATACATATTGCATTCCACTAATTGAAATGAATGAAATATATTTTTTTTCTAGCCTACTCTAAATATGACCTTAGAGGCCTTAGATCGGGGTGAATGGAAAAAGGAAGTCTTTGCCCAGTAGTGGGATCCAGCTTGTTAGAATGGATCAGGAATGGGGAAACTTTTTCCTTCGCGTGCCAATATTTACTTACAAAATATATGGCAGGCCATTTTTGGCTAAATTATTTACTGAAATGAAAATATTGATACTTACGTATTTTACATAGGTAATTAACATACCGCCCGCGCTCGTGAAATAATACGTGATTGTTTTATGCGAACCGCGCACTGCCAATGAGAATGAAATTTCTAACAATACGAAATTTTGTTTGATGGTCGCAGGCTGGATTCCAACGTTTCACAGGCTTGAGATGGCCCACGGGCCGTAGTTTTCCTATACCTGGATTAGATACATATACATGAAACTTACTCCATTAATTTTTGGTATTTCAGCAGTCTTTCTTTATAGGATTTGGAGTTAATAGCTTTCTTGTACTCTTGATTATATGCAGGACATGGTTTCTTCATGGATAGTATTTCATCATCTTTCTCGGGAACTGTGTGGACTGGTATAGGTTGCCACATTAGATCACTGTTCCATACAGAGTTGTTGACTGGAGGGTACATGCCTGGAATTAATTATAATCATATTGTACTTTTAATTTTGACATTGCATATTATAATTATATTTTAACATCAGTAACAGTCAATACATAGTTCTGATCCTACAAATCTGAGAGAAATTTGCCAGCAATTCTCAGTTTTTGTTTGTTTGTTTGCTTGCAATAAAGTTATTTCATTTCATTTTTAATCTTGTGTTGTGGGTATTAGAAACTACCACTTCTTTTGGGTCTAGGTGTAGTGATACCCTTCGCTTCTCTACTGGACTGGGAGTAAAAAAATAACATAGAATGCGTCCTGCTGCTTCTCTTCCTGAGCATGTCGTAAAAGTCGACTAAGGGAAACTATCCTCTCCAACATGATGTAATACTTATATGGACGATGGGCTGATCACCTGTCACCATGACTCTTGATGATTCTTGAGGATTGGCTGCAAGTTTTCTTATGATTGCTTGTGGCTCTGCTCACCCCATTAGGGATATAGCTGTGATAATTGTATGTATTTATGTATAATGGTATCTATCTTACCAGCTAAGTTGGCTTGGGCAGACATCAAAGTTCGATCAACATCGGTAGATCTCACATAAATCTCTGTTGGGTCAAACTGAGATGATAATAAATGCTGAAATATAAACAAATACAATGTAACTATATATTTGTGAAGGAGTCATATATAGGTATTACTAGCAGCTTTGCTTGTGCAGTACCCTGATAAAAAGTGGTGTGTGTTATTACAACACATGCTGCTGCACATAGTTAGTTTTCAGCTGATATGAGATAATTGATGCACAAATATCAAAACCTTACAGATTTTCACATCCTACTATTATAATTGCGAAAATTTGTGAGGATGTTAGGATGTATGTTTGTGCCCCGATTACGCTGTAACAGCTGTATGGATGTGAATGAAACTTGGAATATACATAGTATATGAGCGGAAATAACATATAGGCTACTTTTTGTCCGGATATCACGCGAGCGAAGCCGCAGGCGAAAGCTAGTTTATAATATTATTAGGAAACATTCTAATGACATGGCTTTGTTTAGTTTGGTATGGTAAAGTACCTGTGGGGTCAAAGTGTAATTTAATAAACTAATTAATGAGTCCATACTGATATTTGCTGTGTAATGGTAAGTAGCTAGCTCACTAATTATTTTTTAATAGTACCTAAGTACTCAGAGGAGTTACTTACTCTGTGGGTGAAGTCAGACTGCAGATCATGATGATGATGAAAGCTACAAGTGTACCAAAATGCGGAGTCTTACCGTGTATCGTTTTCGCATCCATTGTCCCAAGGCATAGTGTTGTTGTTTGCCTTTATTAGTAAGTTCCCCAAACTTCACAGGCCACAAGGATTCATTGCGCCAGGGATCTGTAGGGTAAAGATCTACTGGTGTTCTGTCGCCGTGCCTGTACAAAACAGCTGCGAATCTCACTCTCTCATCGCCAACGCAATACGAGCTACTACCCAACAGGACTAATAGCAATAATGAGATCATTTTGTAATAATTACAATAAATGAGTAGGTATCGCAAAATCTTTAGAATTTGTTAAGGATCTAAAAGGAATAGGCTTAGCTGGCTGTTCGAAAAAGCACGTAGGTAAAAAGAGTAACAGAGCAGACACTCAGACACAAACAGAGATGGGCGCTTACCCGGTAAAAACCCGACCTTTGGGTTTTTACCCATTTATACCCATTTTTACCTACCCATTTCGAATTAATACCGGGTAAAAATTCAATGCATCTTTTTTTGAGGTACAACTAATTATATATGCTTTTACTTGTTAGTTTTTATTCCTAATTAGCTATAACTAGCTGTGCCCCGCGGTTTCACCCGCGTTTTTCTCGTTTCCGTGGAAATACCGAGATAAAATACTGCCTACATTATAGCCTCCCTACCAACTCTTAACATCTTACACACGTGATAACTTTTAAACGAAATATCCGATTGAGATGAAACAAAAAGTATTTTACTTTTACATAAATACTCTTGATAGCATAATGCTTAATTTCGATAAAGATTAATATTACGATACATATTTAACGTAGTTTTTTTTTCTTCAGACGATTTAATAATTATTTTGAACACAAAATCGGTTATTGTGATTAAACGATGATAGCTAGATATATGTTCTCGCGGACTTTTTTGTAGGTCTTAATGGGATCTACAAACCCGTAGTACATCATTTTGTTCTATTGTCAATAGTTTTTGCAGCGCACGCAAAATAGGTTTTCGATTTTACACCTTGTGTTACAAAATAGCAATTTTATTACGGATCCCTAATTTTGAAAAAAAATATAGCCTATATACATAGCCTATAGCCTTCCTCGATAAATGGACTACCCAACACTGAAAAAATCATTCAAATCGGACCAGTAGTTCCAGAGATTAGCGCGTTCAAACAAACAAACACTGCAGCTTTATAATATTAGTATAGATGATTTGACTCGCCTCACAGCTCACTTGGTAGTAGCTCTTCCTTTGCGCTGAAGGTTGTGGCTGCGATCCCCACCCAGAAAAAATATTTGTGTGATGAATATAGATGTTTGTTCTGTGTCTAGGTGTTCTAACGTATTTACAAACAAAAAGTATATAAGTATTTTATCAGTCATCTGGTGGAAAAAATGTGGAGAAGAGCAAAGGTTGTGGCACTTTTAAAGCCTGGGAAGTTCCACGATGACCCTAAAAGCTACAGGCCCATTTCATTGTTGTGTCACCTATACCAACTGTTTGAGAGACTCCTCCTCAACCGTCTCACGCCACTTGTGGATTCAAAACTGATCCACGAACAAGCACGATTTAGGCCCGGAAAAGTCTGTTGTGGGCAGACTCTTAGACTCACCCAACATATCGAGGACGGCTTTGAGACGAAAAATATAACAGGCATGGTTTTTGTTGACCTAACTGCTGCTTATGATACCATAAACATCCGAAAAATCCCAGGAAAAGTTAAAGATTTGACCAACGATCTTGGGTTTGTTCAAATACTTGGTGAACTGCTTCGTAACCGCCGCTTTCAAGTTCACCTTCTTACGGAAAAAAGTAGATGGCGCAGCGTCAAAAACGGACTTCCCCAAGGGAGTGTCCTTGCATCAACCCTTGTATACGAACGATCAACCTAGCAGCCCAAATACAACCCGTTTCTTATACGCGGACGACCTAGCTTTGACCACCCAGACAAAAACCTTTGAAGAGGCGAAAGAGAACCTGATCGTCGCCCTTGAAGAACTAGGAGCCTACTACGATGCAAATGGTCTAAAACCCAATCCATCAAAAACTCAAGCCTGCGCTTTCCACTTACGCAACCACCAGGCTGATCGGTTTCTTAACATCACGTGGCAAGGAGTTACCATCCAATGTGAGCGCTATCCAAAGTATCTTGGCGTAACACTGGACAGATCATTGTGTTACAAACCACACTGTCAAAAGACAACGATGAAAGTCGGCTCTCGCAACAGTCTACTACGGCGTCTAACATCTACCAAGTGGGGAGCAGCGCCAGACGTTTTACGTTCTACTATGGCGCTGTGCTTCTCCGCCGGTGCCCAGTGTGGCACAGGTCTGCACATGCCAAACTCGTTGAAGTAGCGCTCAACGAAACGTGTCGCATAATTACTGGGTGTCTCAAGCCAACTCCTCTCAACATTCTATATCCTTTAGCAGGTATCACACCACCGTGCGTGCGACGGGATGTAGCTAGTTCAATGGAGAAATCCAAGCAAGAGAGTGATAACCGACATCCTTTGTATGGTTACGAAATACCTGAAGCTCGCCTCAAAAGCCGCAAAAGCTTTCAGCGTTTCACACAGGCTTCAAATGACCATCCGGCTTCCGTAAAGTATAAACTTTGGAAGGAGAAAAAACCCCCACCTCCTAATTTTATCACCCCGCAGGAAAAATTACCACCAAGACACGCCCTGCCATGGCCAGTCTGGAAGTCGTTAAATCGGCTCCGCACCCAAGTTGGTCGTTGCAGATTCAACATGTGCGAATGGCGATTTAGGGAGCCTAGTTTGGCACAATGCGACTGCGGTGCTCCGGCGCAAACCATGCCGCGCCTGCTGGTGTGCCCCCTGTGTCCAACCACCTGCACTAGGGATGACCTTAACGCCGCTACAGGTAGCGCGATTGAGGTGGCCACCTTTTACTCTAAAAACATTTAACGAAGCATCGACACGAGAAGAAGAAGAAGTCATCTGGTTCCCATATTACAAGTTATTCTTAGTTTGGGGCTAGATGGTGCTGTGTTAGAATGTCCGCCACTATTTATTTATTATTTTATTTGTTTATTTAGTATTAAGTAAAATAAACCCGAATAAACATTTTATACTGGGTACAAATACGGGAGCGGTTGGGGGGTCCATCGCATGGCCTTGCCGCCATTTTGTTTTGTCTTTAAATTGTGAATTTCTGTATAAACAAAACAAAAAGTGGCTGAAAAATCGTTTTCGTTACAGTACGGTTACGGACCGGTAGGTGAATCTAGGCAATCGGTTAAAAACAATTGTAAAATACAGGTCGAATTTTTACCCGGCATTAATAAAAAATACCCGGTATAAATGGGTATTTTTTAATTTTTACCTATTTTACCCTTTCCTTCCTATTTTACCCTCCCGAATTTTTACCCACCCGCCCATCTCTAGACACAAATCACAATTAGGTACAATTTAGTATTGCTAGCTCAGCTCTGAAAGATCAGTGTTGCCAGGGCATTAAGTCGTAAGTTACGTTTCGTTCCTTGCAATGTTACATTTAGATGAGGAAAATTAATGTCAAGCAAAATCGCAGAATAAAAAGGAATTTAGGATCATAAAGTTAGAAGAACAGAATCTTGTTTCATTTGTTCGCAGCGCCATTTGTTAGTTTTACACTGAACTGACTATTAATATTCGATACGTATAGAACCCTCTTAGCGCACTTGTTTTTCACTCACGCACTTTTCTTTCTCACAGTTGTACGACAAACGATAACAAACATCAACGAAACAAAAGATATCACAATCAATCCGCGCGCGAACGGCGCGAACTCGCGAGTAGCGAAGTAGGAAACGAGCGCGCACACGCTAAAGCAAAATCAAGTTTTAACCCATACCTGATAAGTTTTATTTTGTCATGGCGCGTTTCATTCAGAGCCATTCTCTGAGTGTGAAATACTTTTTAGACGCGTTTTAGGTTTTAGGTTTTTGTTTTAAGATAGATTAGACGTTCAATTTGGATTCGTTTCTAAACGGTTTGCAATAAAAATCTTGTATTGCAAATCCCGTTTTTCTTAAAAGTTACAAAAATTGATATTAATATAAAACTTATATGTTACGCGAGGGGGTAAAATGTTACGAAAAATGTAAGAAATGTAACCTTCTGGCAACACTGTGCCAGATATCAGTTCAGTTCAGTTCATAATATTGAGTAATATTGGTTACTGTGACGTTACGTCACAATTCTGCCAATATCCACCAGGTGGAATCAGGTGGATATTAAAAAAAATATTATATGGCGAAGTCTGGGTGTTGTAGTTGTAATATTATGTACCTATTATAAGTATGTATTTACAAAAAGAAAAAGTATTTAAGTAGTTGTCCATCTGGTTCCCATAGTACAAGCTTTGTTTAGTTTGGGGCTAGATGGCGCTGTGTGAAATGTCCTCAAATATTTATTATTATTAATACATTACATACATACATACACTCATTAGATGTTAAATGGGGTGTCAAATTGACACTTCGCAAGTAAAGCCGCGCGGGTAAACGAGGTTAAAATAAGGGAAGGCGAGACAACTGATGCAGTGGACCTAAAAAAAGTCATTTCTTTTATCTGAGCTCTGTTTTTTATCTGTAGGCGAACTTAGATAGAAAACTGAGCTCATTTTTATTTCTTATTATTATACCGATTACTTTAAAGTTTTTAATGTTATTATAGTTTGTCTTTGTAACTGTGTCCTAAATAAATTCATTGTTTCTTTAAGTTATGGAACTGACTTTTTTATTACTTTTTGGCCTATTTTGGTCTTGGGTTCGGAATTTTTCCAGGTTGACTGCCGGCAACACTGTGAATGACATTAGTATCTTTTTCAAGTCCAAGTGCTGCCTTTAGAAAATATTGAGAAAATAATTCTATGCCTGCATGGTTATTTGAAAACTTTGTGTAGAAAAGTTGTAAACCAATATTTTACTGCAAACAGTGTGTGATATTGATGTGTTTACGGTATGGTTTCTTCTAATAGTTGTCACGTCTCATTCACTCGTCCTGCGTAGTCTTGGATAAAAATTTAATTACTTAACAAAGTTAAGCGGCTCTAATTATCGCAAGATTCTAGTGAGATCATCGTCAATATTTGTAAAAACTTCTAGAAAGTATACTTACCCAAAGTTGCACTATGGTATTGCATTTGCATGTACCTACCTACCTGTACCTACCTGCTTTCTTGAAAACATTTTTAAAACTTTTCGAACTGATCAATTCTGAATTTAAAAACAAAACCATTTGAATCCTGTACCACTGCCACGATAGTCGCCTTTCTTCAAAGTTAACCTACTAGCAAATATTTATTTGGTTATGATATGACCCTGAACATCATTTTTATTGTCTCTTATTCGCTCGGTACCGGGTTCGCCTCATGCTGGTTTTTAATTTGTATTCTAACAACATATATAAAACTAAAATAATATGCACATCACATGACAGTTTGAGTTTTGTATTGAAATTGTGGTCCTGGTCTGACATTGTACAATTAGGTGTGCCACTCTCCAACATTAATATTATAACCCTGGAGCCACCCTTGTTGTCCCACTCTAGTCATAGACAAGTGAGGTGAGCCATTTGTTTGTTTGCAAAAGTTTCATCATATGACAGCCTCGGTGGTGTGGCGGGCTATTGCTCGGCAGAGACGCAAGAGGCGCAGGTTCGATTCCCGCTGCGGAAGAAATGTTTGCATGTTCTGCAAATATTTCCTCCGGGTCTGGGTGTTGTGGTACCATGGTACTCGTAGTTTCTGATAACCACAACACAGGGAATCCTAGTGTGGGGTCAGGACTATGTATGTGACTGTTGGGTGTTATTTATTTATTTATTATCACAATTATTTCCCTACCCTTTTCCTGCTTTAGTGGTTTTGTCACAGATATTACATACATAATTATCACGCCCATATCCCTAATGGGGTGGGCAGAGCCACAAGTAAACATAAGAAAACTTGTAGCCAGTTCTGATTTAAAGTCCTAAGATGGATATGGTGAAACATGGTGACAGGTGATCAGCCCATCGCCCATAAAGATGGTCCATAGATAGATAATTATTCTTGTTAAAATTGCTAAAGCTACATTGTGAATGTTTTTTTTTGTTTTTCTGCAGATTGACTTAAAAACTATCAATTGAGAATACTTAAATATGAAAATGCTTTAAATATGTCACTAGCCAATCAAAATATTGATTCTAAAAGTGATGCAATATGTGCTAAGTGAGATAATTGAAAATTATGATGCATCAATTAAGTTTGTATTAATAAATAAATGTTGTATAATATCACTCATTTAAAACAATATCCCTAATACTTAAATAGATACCATAAAACTTCTATTCTATTCTAGTCTCTCTCAGATGTCTGTCAAGGGATAGTAATTTTCCGTCAGCTTAGTTTTGGAAAATGCACAAAAAGAAATGAGTGCCACATACAGTGCTAAAGTTGGCTTAATCAAGGTTCATGCATTTTTGTATGTATGTAATCACTCCAATTGTCTATTTGCAAAGACCTTATATTTATTACCAATTAATTTATCATTTTCCAATCAATGTCCAGCATGTAGCTAATTTGATCCTTCTTTGCAAAATTAATAAAATAAATAACATCCAACAGTCACATACATAGTCCTGACCCCACACTAGGATTCCCTGTGTCGTGGGTATCAGAAATTACGAGTACCATGGTACCACAACACCTAGACCTGAAAGAAATATTTACAGAACATGCAAACATTTCTTGCGCAGCGGGAATCGAACCCGCGCCTCTTGCGTCATTAATGCTTGTAATGCTCACTTTTCTAGTCTTGACAATATGATCGAGTTAAATAATTGTCACCATGGTTCAATTCTAGTTAGATATACAATTGTAAATATACTATCTTACATAGTGCGGCTTCAATAGCATGGTGTAAATTTTTACAACCAGTCAAATTTTTTATTTAAAGTATAGAAACTGAATTTCAAGCCAATCATACCACCTGTCAAAAGTTTCAAATACGTACAGTTTTATAGATGAATAACTTATTTCAGAAAGGGCACTTGTCAAATTTTTTCTCACAATGTGTTTTTGTGTTTAAACGGTCGCCAACATCGCCTGAATGATTAGTTGAATGAAATAGATAGCTAATTTTATCTATACTAATATTATAAAGCTGCAGAGTTTGTTTGTTTGTTTGTTTGTTTGTTTGTTTGTTTGTTTGTTTGAACGCGCTAATCTCTGGAACTACTGGTCCGATTTGAATGATTCTTTCAGTGTTGGGTAGTCCATTTATCGAGGAAGGCTATAGGCTATGTTTTATTTTTTTCAAAATTAGGGATCCGTAATAAAATTGCTATTTTGTAACACAAGGTGTAAAATCGAAAACCTATTTTTGCGTGCGCTGCAAAAACTATTGACAATAGAACAAAATGATGTACTACGGGTTTGTAGATCTCATTAAGACCTACAAAAAAGTCCGCGAGAACATATATCTAGCTATCATGGTTTAATCACAATAATCGATTTTGTGTTCAAAATAATTATTAAATCGTCTGAAGAAAAAAAACTACGTTAAATATGTATCGTAATATTAATCTTTATCGAAATTAAGCATTATGTTATCAAGGGTATTTATGTAGAAGTGAAATACTTTTTGTTTCATCTCAATCGGATATTTCGTTTAAAAGTTATCACGTGTGTAAGATGTTAAGAGTTGGTACCTATTAATGAGTTATGGGCCATAGAGTTTTTTATCAACACAAAATCCTGTAATAATCTTTTTGAAATATATTTGTTGATGATTGTAAGTATAAGATCTTTGAAGAGTATAATAAATACATTTCTAAAATAACTCTGCTAAGGAAATCCACGCGCGCTTGATGCAAGCAAGACGAGACGCTGGCGGCGCGGCGGCGGGCGAGACGAGGAAGCCGCGCTTGCTGGCCGCCTGTGAGAAAAACGCGGGTGAAACCGCGGAGCACAGCTAGTCTTTAATAACACATTAAAATCAATAAAAAGTTATGTGTGGTTTAAAATATAGATATCTATCTTTTTTATGTTAGTTTAAAATATACTTATAAATATACCTGTAAATTGAAAAAATAATAACACCTGTATTATTTTTCATGGGTTTATACCTGGGTGTACACCCAATTTACAGGTTCGATTCCCGGTTCAGATAGACGGTTATTTAGAAATCTTTGAATACAGTTCAAATTGTTTGTTAAATTAATATGAAGTTTTCTTTCAGTAAAAAACATTATCTATGGTATTTAAGCTACTTTCCATATAGCATGACAGTACTGTTACATCACAAGACATGATATCCCCCCTCACCCCTCTATTTTATTCTATATCAGGAGCCTACTCGATAAACTCTATGACTGTAGTTACTATGTTCAAATAGTTTTCCAACTTTTCCACTTGTTATTGATAAATGTTTATAAGACGTTGTTGTTGTACAAAAAATTAAAACAGAAGGGCACAAAAATGATGTCGACCGCAATCAATAACCAATTTGAGCAATTACGTTAATAGAAGCGCGTCTATAGTTTAGTTAGTTAGTTGAGACGAAACATATCCTACTAATAATATTATATAGTTACTCTGTCCAAATAGTTTTCCAACTTTTCCACTTGTTATTGGTAAGTGTTTATAAGACGTATAAAAAATTACAACAGAAGGGCACAAAAATGATGTCCACCTCAATCAATAACCAATTTGAGCAATTACGTTAATAGAAGCGTGTCTATAGTTTAGTTAGTTAGTTGAGGCGAAACATATCCCACTAATCTTACTTATATTATAAATGCGAAAGTTTGTGAGTTTGGATGTTTGTGCCTCAATCACGCCTAAACGGCTGAACGGATTTGAATGAAACTTGGAATATAGTACGTGTGCTGGATTAACATATAGGCTATTTTTCATTTGTGTATCACGCGAGCGAATCCGCGGGCGGCAGCTAGTAATATTATAAACGCGAAAGTTTGTAAGTATGGATGTATGGATGTTTGTTACTCTTTCACGCCTAAACGGCTGAACGGATTTGAATGAAACTCGGAATGTACATAGTACATGTGCTGGATTAACATAATAGGCTATTTTTATACGGGTACCACGCGAGCGAAGCCGCGGGCGGCATCTAGTCCTTCATACTTACGACATTTTTATAATTTTTTTTCAGTTTTTCAATACATGTCGTCACTTTGTGTAGGTAGTAGAAACATGGGTTGGGCTATAATTTAATAATAATAAAAGTCCAATAAGCTTTTAATTTTTAAGTAAACTAGATAAAGGACTTGTATTAGTATTCTTATTAATATTTTTTTTCTAGTCATTGATTATGAAACTGAATGAAGCGAAAGAAGTATGTCAGGATCGCAGCAAATAGAGATCCGTGATCTCTGCCTACCCCTATTAGAAACAGGCGTGATATTTATGTATGTATGTATGTATGATTAGTATAACGAACAATCAATACATTCGTATTTATTTCATTTATTCTACAAAATCCTTATAATGTAACTACCCTTTGCTCGCGGCTTCGCTCGCGTGGTACCCGCATAAAAAATAGCCTGTATGTTAATCCAGTACATGTAATATGTATATTCCAAGTTTCATTAAAATCCGCTTCATTTCAGCCGTTTAAGCGTGATTGAGGCACAAACATCCAAACATCCTCACAAACTTTCGCATTTATAATATAAGTAAGATACACAGTTTTTTACTTAACTTACGGCTGCTTACGGCTGAACGTCTACAACATACCTATCTACATCGTTCGAAGATGGTTTCTATTTTTATATTGTTAAAGTACTAACATTAGTAGGATAGTAGTCTGATTGTAGGCGTAGTTTCTAGCTACGTGCAACTAGATAATTTTAATCGAAACTTCCCAGTTGAGTTAATTTTAATCAAAACAAGCAATCTAGGGCAACTGTCCGCAATGATTTAGATACCTACATTTATAAATAACCACTAGCTAGATTCAAAATGACCTGTTTTCAATGACTAGATTCCAATCTGCATGGACATAATATTATTATGTATTTACTAATTCTTAAGCAAATCTTTCTGTAAACAACCTGTTACTATTTACTTATTTACGCTACTTTTATCGAATAAGTACTGGTGATACTTTGTATCTTTTCATAGTAGTCAATAGCATTTGTGGGAGTGAATTAAACATACCTACCGAATAAATAAAAAATAAAATAACCGGTCAAGTGCGAGTCGAACTCGCACACGAAGGTTCAGTACCATCGTACATGCATGTTTTTTGTTTGGGGCCCCCCTTTTATTTATTTTATTTTAATTATGTATTCCCCGAGCATGTCGTAAAAGTCGACTAAGGGATAGTATCATCTCCAACGTGATCAGATACAACAAGCAAGTATACCCAAAGAGGGTTGACGTCAGGTAGGTGGCCGGTTATGAAACACCTTAACCATAACTCTTACAGCATAATCCAAGGAACATGCTGTTCCGACCCCGCATAGAGTGGAATAAGGGCAGGAAGATGATGATGTTGTAATAGCGGCAATAGAAAAACACCCTGTGAAAATTTAAACTCTCTAACTATTACGGTTCATGAGATAAGCCCGCTGACAGACGGACAGACGGACGGACAGCGGAGGTTTAGTAATAGGGTCCCGTTGGAAAATATTCGTGGGACGTTATACAAATTTAAGTTTACACAAATATTTAATTTTGTTACCGTTCCGCTTCATACTTTTATATCTGAGACTTCGTACGAGATACGATTTCAAGAATACGGACGTAGAGTCCGCCTGTCATTAATAGTTATCTATTAGTTAAGGTTAATGAACATCGTTCTTTTATTGGTTCATAGAGCATTCAGAATGGAGGATGAAATGTAGAACTTGTTCTGCTGTCATTGGTAGTTAGACAGCGCTTGATAAATCTATTTACAAAACAAAGTTATTTATAGAATGAGATGTTAGTGTTTTGGCAAAACATCTCATGTTCACTTTAATTGTGACCGTATTAAACTCTTTGTTGATGGTAAGAACCTCAGAACAGCAAATCAACTTCACTGATAATCGTCACTTATCGTCACCATCATTCACAGCCCGTCTTTAGCCATTGCTGGGCATAGGCTCCCTTCTGTTTGTGCCAGCCATCACGGTCCTGTGGTAGTCTCATCCATCCTTGGCCCACGGTTTTGACTATATCGTCTGCCTATCTAACTTATAGTCGCCCACACTTTGTATATTGTGTTTTGGCCAATCGTATTAAAACTAGAAGTAGTTTTTTTTGTATTCTCTCTTATTCTCTTAATGTTGAATGCTGTTTTGTGATTTTTTTTTCTATTGAATTTTATCAAAATTACAACGATCACAAAGCGAAGTTATAAAGTTAATATCACTTTAAGTAACAAAGTTTCTTTTGAATAAATCGAAGAACGTTGTTCATTCCTGGTTAAGGTTTAAGGAACTGCTCGAAACTTGGCACTCGTTCAGATCTCAACGCGTTGTCGGCGACACCGTCAACTCCAAACGGGTATTGTACTGAACTTGGCCCTCTTTTCAGAAAATGTTTTATGGGTTAGCCTGTTTTATCAGTTTCTGAAAAGAAAAATAGGTGCCTACCCTAGACTTAGTTCAGTTCAATTAGGTTATTGGTTGATCGGCATCAGCTTGTTAGGTGATTGTCCTTGTTCATGATTAAATGGTCGACGTTGTTGCTCGCAGGTGGTTGTTCCGATAGACGTGAAGTCAATAGTTTATGTGGATTGATTTCTATTTGTTGAGATTCTCCCGCCACTTTGTCCAGCAATTGGTATATCTTATTAACTTCCTCTTGAACTTTTTGTCTAGTGCTTCTGCGTGAGTAGGTACTTATTGCTAACGGCTATAACCTCTGTGTCGCCATCAAAGGTTGCTATTATATTAATTTTTAGTTTTCCTATATATAAAAGGTACGTACGGGCCCAACACGCTAACCCCAGTGTGGCACCCCAGCTGTTATTTATTTAATTCAGGTTCTTGGATATCTAGTCTAGGGTGAATATTTTTTCTCGTATTTAGTATAAAGCTTTAAAGCACACTAACATAAATCTGTGCTTTATTTAAAAGTATAGATAAGCAATCATATTTGTTTTTTTACTATTACGTTTGTGTATGTGTTTACGGATCAAGTTTGGTTTAATGTTTTAATCCAATAGAATGAAATGAGATTCTTGGCTTGAACATAGGTCAGGTACGTAGGATTTGTAGATAGGTTCTTGTACGTAGGATCTTATCAGTTATATTTTTATGAACTGTTGTTTCCGGGTGGTTAGGTCTGAATGTCAGAATGTACTGATCTACATAATGTACGTACTTCAAAAAGAACTTTTCCCGAAATGACTGATGATTTTCTATAGGTCTTCATTGTTGACAAGTAGGCGAGTAGGTCAGTATAATTTTATGCCACTACGTGGTTTTCACAGTTGCACTGTTATTACTTCTTTCCTTTATCTACTTACCAGTAGGTAATTTTGTAGTACGAGTGATATTTTATAAGAAATGTGATCAAATTCTGGTGTTTATTGGGTTGTTATTTATATGGTTTCAACTTAAAAATTCTCTTAGGGAATCAGATGTAACTAAGACATCGTGAGTGAAAGCTAGTATGTTTGTTTGACCTTCATAATAAGTTATTGTGGTAATGTTTATTACATGACTGTTGTGATTTCTACTTCAATATACTTGCATATTAATAATCCATTAGAGGAAGGTTAGGTCGGGTAGTGCAGATAAATGTATGTAATGAGCTATTTGCTGTCCTTGCTAAGCCAACCAGCATTACCATAATAGATCATTACTTATCTGGCTTGAACTGATGAAAACAAAGGGCTATCACTTATTTTCAGGATATCCCGTTCGTTGTGAGATGATACGTTTTACATTTGCATCCATTACAACATTAAATAGTTGACTATATAACTTTGTGATTCAGTGCGAGTAATCTGCTTTTAAGTATTTGTTCAAGACTGCGTATGGACTTTTTACCACACATGTAATTTGAAATAAGAAATCGACTATTAATAGAAAATTGATTCGTGTGGATAGTAAACGTGACCATGAAAATGCATTCCTATTTCAGAATCGTGAAATGTTCGCTAAGAATAGTTTACGTTCACACAACGTCGCCGCGGCATGCTTGCGGTGACTGCGCCTCCCAAACATACTATGATATTACTTAACTTATGACATCACTTCAATAAAAAGTTAACATGTGACTGTATGTGATTGAACTGTGAAACATTCTTAGTATCTTACTGTGATTGCCGCTTTAGTAACTTAGTTTTTGCGTATGCTGCTCAATGGATACTGAAACAAATATAACCTCGAATGTAAAAGTAAAGAATCACCAACGTAAAAATGAGAAGAAGAAAAAAAATGAGACTATTGGTACTGATAAAACTTTAGATGAAGTATGCCATCAAATGAGCCAACTGGCTGAAGATGAAGTTGCCGGCAGCGGCTCTCCGAGTTCTACAGATAGCGAAGATTTAGTTAACGCAATAAACTACAACACCATCACATCACTCGCTGCTCTCAAAGACATCATTCAAGGCGAAGGCAACGATACACCAGAGACTGATAGCTTCTTTCAGCATTATTTTATGAACCATTGTAATAACCTATCCAGTCGCAATTCCAACTCTGGAGGACCTTTCTCATTTCCTGAAAGACGTCGTTTGTCGCAGTGTCGAGAGGAAGACGAAGATGATGTTAAGAAAGAGAGTGATCCTCCGCCGTCAGCTGTTTCTTCAGAGACATCTGAAGTCGCATCTTTGAATAGTCTAACAGCGCTTGTCAAAGGGCGTGACATTGAAGATGAACGTAATGCTAACATTATTAGTCCAGTCGCAGATATTAATCTGGTTGTTCGTGAATCGGGCAAAGAACAAGACACTCAAAAGCGTACGGTGATGGGCGCGAAGCACAAGTTCCTTGTCACGACAACCGAGCCCCCAGTACCTCCGCCACCGGTCGTAAAGGCCCTTCGTACGCATGTTCACAACGCGCATACCGTTCACTTTGGAACCAAAGGTGCCGAAGAGCTACGTCCGAGTGTGCGTTCTATATTTGAATCTTCACAAAATCTTCACAGAGACAAAAAATATTTTGATAGCAGTTTAATAGAAATAAGATCAACAGTCGATGAGATACAAACTAGTTCTGAAGATATATGGGTCAAAAGGACTGAAGAAAAACCTGTAAGTATATGTTATGACTTGCCAATATAATGCACTTCATGAGAAGTTTTAATGACAAAACTACTCTAGTCAATCGGGGCTTACTCTCTAAATACATGAAAACTCGAGTAGACTAGATACACCAAATGTTATAGTAGGTATTCGAAGTGAGTTTGAAGAAATGATTACTGGAAAAGGCTTATTATTTTACTCATGATTATTTAAATGATAAACATATTGACTTGTAATGTAATTGAATTTTAAAAGAATTGACACTATAATAAGACTTCCTAGAATTGAATAAATTGTTATTATACAATGATATATTGTATAATACTTCTCTGCTGGACTGGGAGTAAAGAAAAAACACAGAATGTGTTCGGCAGCTTCTCTACCCGAGCATATCGTAAAAGCCGACTAAGGGATAGTATCTTCTTCAACATGATGACATACAATTAGCAAGTATTACCAAGGAGGGTTGACGTCAGGCAGGCGGCCGGTCATAAAACAGCTTAGCCAAAACTCTCACAGCATGATCCAAGGATCATGCTGTACCGATCCCACATAGAGTGGGATATAGGGCAGGAGGATGATGATATTGCATGCGTACTAGCTGAATACGGCTGCTCTGAAACAGTATCGCAAAACATGTGTTACAAACCTATATTACGCAGTAAATGATTTATGAATATGATTATGATAAGGATTGTTTAAGGTTCATAGTCAAGACTTCAAATAGACTCAAATCAAGTTTTTATAAACACTAAGCCCTCTTAATTGAACCCCTCCGAATTTATTTATTGAGCCATGTCCAATATTTTGTTTTGTTAAAGACTAATTTCTTGCGTTTTTACATTTTAGGTATTGCCTCCCAAAGTTGTCCGACCTGTAACGGTAGTAGAAGAGAAAAAGAGTTCTAAAAAAGAAGAGAAGAAATTAGAGATACGTTCGCGATCTGGAACATGGGGCTCTCAGACATCCAAGAAGGAAAAGGATGTAGTACTGCGGAAGAATCCACGACGTGAAAAAGAAGTGCGCCGCACCGGCGATGACAAGCGTCAAAAAAGAGGTAATTTGCTTAGCACGTGGGCGATACTATACGTACGACCTTAATGCCTGACACTTAGTGGCATAGGTCCAGCCTGGCAAGCAACGTAATGACATCACCACTGTTTGAATGCAATGCAATATTATGTTTATTTTGTATTGAAACTTCCATTAGCATTTTTCTTGCATTCTTTTCATTGGCCTATAAGAAGAATCTTGGTGTATTTGTTTTGAAATCTTTGATTCTTGAGTCTCTTTTCGCGAGTAAAACAAGATTTAGTATCTAGTTTACTTTACACTTTGAGGCTAGATTTATCAGTTTGCCAAAGAGTGTGTTTACATTGTGGAGTCGTAATACGGATTTGGCAAACGGCCAAACCACTTATCAATAAGGGCTTTAAATATTCCGTATTGTATAAAGTTTAATGCAGAAGAATTAATAAAACTTACCTTATTATTTTGTATATAGGGACTCGGGGCGTCAAAATGAACAAATACATACTAAACAAATGACAAATGTATTTGAGTTTAGATTAAGATAGCTACAAATATGATCTCTTCGGTTAAATAAGCCACACGCGAGATCAATTTGTTTCTCATAAAGTTGTCTTAAACACGATTATAAGTTCGTAACATAACAACTTACTACATGGCCTCCTAAAGATAATAATTATCTGCCTATCATTTGTTGCATAATGCATGGTCGCTGATGTTTTTACGAAGATGCAGTTAAACACGTGGTTTTATTACTGTTGATATAGTATAGAGACATGTTAGAAGAATACACCAATCGATAAGTTTAATACAACTACGAACTAAGTAACTCGTTCTTTCTGAGCTTATATTCTTTGGTACTTAATAGTGGGCTTACTTCTTATTTTATTGTGCTATCCAACTGGAATAGTTTACATGCAAGCTGTTTTGCTAATTTAATCGTACAATGATCTTATTTTTTACTTTCTTACTAATATTATAAATGCGAAAGTTTGTGAGGATGGGAGAATTTGACGATGTTTGTGCCTTAATCACGCTGTAACGGCTGAACGGATTTGAATGAAACTTAGAAAATACATAGTATGTGTGCTGGAATAACATATAGGCTACTTTTTATTCATGTACCACGAAGCCGCGGGTGGAAGCTAGTAATAAATAAACAAATAGGGACCCATCAGTCACATACATAGTTCGGACCCCACCACTAGGATTCCCTGTATCGTGTGTATCAGAAACTAAGAGTACCAATGTACCACAACGCCCAGTCCCAGAAGAAATATTTGTTAAATTTGTAAACATTTCTCCTGCAGCGAGAATCGGCACCTCTCGCGTCTCAGCCGAACACTCGCCCGCCACGCCACCGAGGCCGTCGTAAATTTTTATTGCTATTAGTGTGCTACTATTGAAGTCGTTTTGAAACCTAATCGCTTGACCGCGAGCCTAACGCACCGCTGTGTGCCATATCATATTTAAGCGACGCAAAACTGTTCGCACCATTCCTGAGTTGCAAGTAATTGTTACGTATACGTATGCGATCAGATTACCTTGCATGATTTGATATCGTTGAAGTAAAATCATTTCTGAATATTTAGATTTGGTAAATCCAACTTATTACGAAGAAATTATTGACGTACGGTGGGCCAAGAAAGTGGTCTATCAGTTTTGACAAAACTTCCTGTGAAACCAAAATAGCGCTGAGTCAATACATTACTATCTGATAGAATATGATTGCAGGGATAATCAACCTTGTTGTTTTATTTTATATGAACTCGACCTTAGCGTGGTAGACTACATTTTTGGCCGACCAATCTTTTCAAGTATGTATGTAGGTATGTGATTCAAAATTATTATGAATGTCATATCTAGACTTCATCCGGTAGGCACTTAGCCGTAATATATTCAGCTATTTCTGTTTTGACGACTTTCTGTGGTAGTTACTGAGCTCCGTATTAACGTTATTTTTATGAAGTTGCGCAAGTCAACACAATTTATTATTAGATGTTATTGTAAAAGATGAGATCATCGGTTGTAGAATATTAGTACGCGCTATGCTCAATCACGATCCGGTCTACCGATAGTTTCCCCGTCTAGTTTTCAGACGCTTGTGATCCTAGTGTCTTTAGGTACTAGAGATAGGGTTTATAATTTTTAATTTATAGTACTGGAAGATGTAATAGGACTTATCATTCAAAGATTCAATACGAGTAGATAAACATATTTCATTGAGATAAAAATATATTTTTCTCAGATTATAGTATTTAATTATATTACGGACTTATCTACCCAACATATAATATCCTACTAATACATATTAGAAATGCGAAAGTTTGTGAGGTGTGGATGGATGAGGGGAGGATGTATGTTTGTGCCTCATTCATGCCTTAACGGCTGAACAGATTTGAATGAAACTTGGAGTTATATATAATGTTTCCTGGAATAACATACAGGCTACTTTTGTCCGGATATCACGCGAGCGAAGCCGCGGGTTAAAGCTAGTTTCCAATAATCTATTTAGCTTTTTGACTAATTATCTCGAAGCTAAAGCATAGACCCATCATGGATTGTGTTAAAGAGGACATGAAGTGAGGACATTAAGAAAGGAGTGACTACAGAAATTACGGCTGACAGAAGGGAATGGAAGAAAAGAACATGTTGTGCCGACTCCAAATAGAGTGGGATTTTTGTAGATGCCACTGTGATGTCTATGTTCATAACAACACTAGATTTACAAATAAAGGCTTACTTGAAGTCTATATTTTATGATTGATTGTTGTCAACCTAATTTCAGAACAACGTCTCGACGCGGCTGTGACCCGGAGCACCCAATCTGTGGGAGAGCGAAGGCGCCGCGGTTCCAATGACGACGGCCAGCCGGATCAGATGTACCAGCAAACCATTCATGGTAAATACCCGACCTTAAAGTTAAGTTTTAAAGTGATGGCAACACTAAACCGCTTGTCAAAGTGGAAAACATAAATGTCGGTTGAATTAGACAACGTCAATGTAAATTTTGATGCTGTCAGTTGACTATGACACATCAGATGACAAAAAATTTAGGGTAGTTTTTACCTGATGGTAGCGGATTCCGCATGTGAATATGATGTGAATAACTTCACTTTTAGACAGTTTATGCCAGTTTTATGGTGAAATATTACAAGAAATATTTAAATTTGAAAAAGGTGGTGCTTACTAAGGCAATGTTGCCAATAATCCGGTTGTCCTTAAGTTGATTAGGTTCAATATAGCTTATTATGTTTGTTTGTTTGAAAGGAACATCCGGGGTGAGCCGACGGCCGGCACTATTCGATATCTTCAAGTCAAAACCACGCAGCGGCGATGCCAAGAAGCAGCCCTCGATCATGAAACAAGTGCGAGCTGCAGTACAGGTATAACTAAAAGTTTATTTTGTGCTAAGGAAAGATAACTAAACTTAAATAAAATCTTACTTATATTATAAATACGAAAGTTTGTGAGGATGTTTGGATGTTTGAATGTTTGGATGTTTGTGCCTCAATCATGCCTAAACGGCTGAACGGATTTGAATGAACTTTGGAATATACATAGTACACATGTACTAGATTAACATATAGGTTATTTTTAATCGGGGTACCACGCGAGCGAAGCGGCAGATAGCTGTGATATAAATCAGATTGCCCACATTCTCCTTCTTTTTCCCTCTGTCAGAAGTTTAGTTATCTCAACATACTCGTTTTTAGTCATGTCATCTTTCACATAGTCCATCCATATATTTTATTGATCGACCTGGATGTGCGAATAAAATTTACCGGTCTAATTAAAAGCATTGATTTGTTTCAGAATATAACGAAGCCGACCGGGCGGGAAGTTACGAATCCGGAGACCAGCAAGAATGCAAGCGCTAGCGCCTCGACAGTCGGCGTTGCCAAGACGCGGGACGGATCGGCGCATCCGCACTCGGGCAGCGATAAGCGGGTTAGTTATTTACATTGATTCCGTTCACCGGCCATGCAAAAAACCACTTAAGGCGCTGCTCTCAACCGTCGGCGTTGTCAGGACGCGGTACTGATCGGAACATCCGCGCCCGGGCAGCGATACGCGGAATAGTTACATTCTTACGAAGAATTTCACCCATAATTTAATTGTACTGCATCAAAAACTACAAGTACCATGGTACCGCTACCGGCAGATACATTTGCAGAATATGCTAACTTTTTAAATTTCGTTTAAGACCTCAGCCCAAGACAGCGAGGAAAGCAATAAATAAATTGTACGTTACGGGTAACTTGATTAACCGGGCAGTATTAATATCCGATTCATTAGGAATAATGACCAAGAGCGTCGGTTAAATTGATTACTTTGACCGGCCTGTATTAATAATGTCTGACGGCCCGTGGCCCATTTAAAAATTAAGGTTTAAGATTGAATATCACATCATTATTCATACACACTGGGCAAAGTGATTAGTCATGATGCAGTTTTACTGACATTGCCCTCTTGATACGGGCGTTATGTGTACAGTCCGATCATTATTCATAGTGACCGCACTTCTTTAGTTGCCCGTAACAGATATACCACTGGGCCTATTTCATGCATTCCAATGCAAAACAGATTCGAGTCCCATCACTAAGACAGATTGCAGGGAATAACGAGAATCTTGAAAAATTGTGAATTTTGGCCGATTTTAATCGTAGATGTTTTTCGAATTTCATTGGTCTCTTTACTGTTTGTTGTAGTACTATCATACGGTGACGGCGGCGGGAGCTTCGCGTCGCCCGAGCGCCATGGCCAAAGTAATAGACATATTCCGAGGACGGGCGTCCATTCCCGTCCCGGTGGAGGTAGCTGAAAGACGAAGAACTGTAAGTATTCCTATACTACTACTGATAGTTGTGCTAGTTCTTTCGAACCAGTGTGGTGATAACATTAAGGCTGGTTTTAGAGTCACGCTGACCGCACGCTGAACGTCAGCGCTGACAGCCGAAATGTATGAACTTCTAGGAAGCGTTTTAGAATAACGCGTAGCTATCAGTGCGTGCGGTGGTCGGCGCTGACCGGCGCACGCGCGCCACTGCCTTCAGTGAGCGTTCTAGTGTCGAGCCGAGCGGACGCCGTCAACGTGTACCTACAGTCATGTCGAATCGTAGTTTTGTCTTTCTTTATTTTTAGGTAGTACAAAGCAGCAATTATTAATGCACTTCGCATTTTTGTGCGTCTGTACTCCGCAGTGATCAGCACGATACTGAAACGTCTCGCGCTGAACCTCAGCGCTGACAAGCTACGCGCTGAGCTGACAGCGCCGATGATCAGCGTGACGCTAAAACCAGCCTAAAAGGCATCAAAACATCAAAGGCTCCTTGACACATATTTGCAAACATTTTAGGTTTCCTCGACCTTTTCCTTCACTGTTTGAAGGTACTGGTATAAGGTACACAAAATTTCGGACAGATAAATCTTTGGGTGTCCAAGTGCGACTGAAGAAAGGCGACCATTACATATCGAAAGTTTGTGAGGATGTTAATATAGTCAATTGATTCAGGCATAAATTTGTAGAAGTCCACTCTGCTACTAAATGACAGTTAAATATTTATTTATTTACGCTCACACAAAGCAAACTCTATATTCGAAGTTTATCGTCTCTCCTCGAGATATTCTCGAAAAAGGGTATTTTGAGATGTAGTTATGTTCACCTTCATCACGTAATAGCGGTGATATCTATTTTCTTTCTTATCTTATCTTCTTATAATAAAACTGTAAACGATCGATGTTTGTGCATTGAAGATATTTGAGAAAAACTATTTTCAGGGGCATCTATTGAAGCAATAGAACCCATATCAATGATTATCTGTATGTCTGTGCGTTTGTGCACGCTAATCTTAGAAACGGCTTAACTGATTTGAATGCGGTTTTCACTGATGTTTTGTAGTAACCTGGATTAACATTTAGAGTTTGTTTTATCAAAATCCATTCGCAAATAAAAAAGATATGTCCATTTAAAGAATCTCGTCTGTAGGTACATTAAGTTGCTTTGGCTGAAACAAGGTACCTATACAATCTTATCAAATACTAGCATAATGTTCCACAGAATACATGGAAGTATCATTTTGACGACCTTGGCGGCGTGCTCGGCTGCGACGTAAGAGATGCGGGTTCGATTCCCGCTGCGGGAGTAATGTTTGCATGTTCTGCACATATTCCTTCCGGGTCTGGGTGTTGTAATAATCTTACATAAAAAAACTGTAACTTATCGATGTCTGTCTTTGGAAGATATTTGAGAAAAAACTTTTATAAGCGCAATAGAACCCGTATCAATGACTAGCAGTGCCAGCGAGTTCGTTTGCGTCGCCATTTATAACGCTTCTGTATATACAATGTTGTTTGTTACCTATGTAGTTAGATAGCCTGGAGCATGACCAAAGTATTTCTGGACCTCTCACTTACACCCAAACTCGTCTAAGTTCGTCACATAAATGTTTGTCCGGAGTGAAAATTTAACCCATGACTTACAGCGCTGAAGGCAGAGCTACTACCAATTGATATGAGGCCAGTCAAAGAATTTATTTTATTCTTTCTACGGCTACATTTTCCCGAATGATTTTTATTGGTATAAACAGGGACCATTACAGGTGGAGTAACGATAAGAACGAATGTCCAAGAACCGGTTACATAAGGTTTGTTTGTAAAGCGAAAACAACATAATTATCTCGGGTTTCCTAACTGATAAGAAGTTTTGAGTGCCTTAGAATGTTTTGTGGTTTTAGGTAGCAAGGGATATTCGTATAAATCTCAATTACGTAAGGTTATTTTTAACGTTTTGTCTTTTTCTGAACATTTAAGTAAAGATATTCTTACTTGATCTGCATCGTTATTCGCTTGGTATTCGCCAGTGTATCCTATCTACGGTTACATCAACGTTGCCCTTTCTTGTCATCGAAACACTATTTACATTTATACTACTTTTGGTCAAAACAAGTTCGTGCTTACAATTCATAATTATTTTATTATAATCGTCTGCAAACCCTAATATCTTATTCATAAGGATAATAGCACTAAAAAATCCATCTTCGCTTGATCGACCAATTCCATGGAGTCGTATTTTTACTTTATCCTTCATTCAATGAAACATAGAATTTCATTGTTAAGGTGATTCCTACATTTTTTACACGGTCTATTTCAATACCATGCATTTCATATCAAATATCATGGGAACAAAATTGAATTATTTGTAACGCTGTTATTTACTTTGTATAAACCAATGAACATGTTTCAGAAGTACTTACCTATACAAGAATTTGATGCGTTCGCGAAATCCTACTATGTAGTTTCATCCATCAAGTATCACATTTCCAATAGTGAGCTATCTAATATAATAATAATGCAATTCAGCTGATGCTCTTATAAGGAAAGTTCGAGTCCGCTGTGCAATTTCTTAATATAAAATAAATTGTGGGCCGAATACGGAATATAATGTGGGACGAAAGCAGAATTTTTTATGTGGGTCGAACTTCCATGGGACGAATCTGGAATAAATCGCAATTGATTCTCCAGTTTTACGAGGTAAGAGCATTTTTTTTATTCTGTGCCTATTTTAGCTATTTAATCTTGTCAGTTATATCCTAATAATATTATATAAATCAATAACCAACTGCTTTCAGGTAAAATAGCGGTTCAGTCAGCTTTCTTTGCATTGAATGAACTCTGCGAAGATATAACAAACCCACGTTATTATACTCAAGATATTGATGAAACTTTTGAAGCGGGACATAATAAACCAAAATGATGTAGTTCAGAAAAATGGCGGCGAAAATAACTTATCTGCGAAAATTGGAACGCTCAAGAAACATAATGAAAATTGATTCCCAGAAAAAGTTGCCAAAAATAAAAAAAAAACCTTGGGACAAGAGTTATCGCTTTCATCATTCGTAAAGAAAAAAGTTGTGAGAGGACATCCTTTGATAAAAATTGATGTGTATGATATTACTCAACAAACTTCCATTAAAAATTATGCAATTCATAGTGATGAATCTAATATTATATTAAGTGTGCAATATGTTGTTGAAGATGTATTTAATTAAATTAAAGATATGACTGAAAACCTAGTTGAAAAAATTGTAAAAAGACTTTGTGTAAGTAACACTACTTTGAAACTCATTTCACTATTAAATCTGTACATAAATTACAAGAATATTTGATTTGATATTCCTTAACCTTTATCCTACAACAATTTTCCATAATAATATACAACCTAGACACGAATTATGTTAGGTACATAAAATAAACAACAGGATACATTTCAATAGTACCTATATATATTTATACTATTTTAATAATACTGTGCACTGATTACCAAACCAAAGTTTAAGGTGGAGTCTATAAATAATATTTATGTAAAATGATGAGCTTTGTTTTGTTTTACGTTAGAAGGTAATTTGATTACAACATAGTTGATCAGAAGGTTCATAATTACTCGCATTTCACTCACATATCAACAAAGTCATGGATGCGTCCTTAACGGAATGACAAATACGAATTGCAGAGTCAGCGGCGACACAATGTCGCAGTCATAATAATACATTTTTTTATGGTAATGCTTGTTACTTTGCTTCTAATACCTAGTGAAATTAAAAAGGAGTTAATTCGCAAACCGACTTCACCCACTGCTGTAAACATGATCACAAATACTTCATTCAAGTTTATTTAAATTTCAACTTACATATATCTAGATATAATTTTAGCATCATGGTCATTAAAAAAATATTACAATTACTACTTTGACAAACAAAATCTAAATCACCAATAAAGACAAACAATTGCATGATTGTAACATTAAGTAGGTACCTATACTATCCTTAAACATTATTGTGCCTTGACGCAGAGTCTTAAACAATCAACATTCACTTCGAAGCGATTCTATTTTTACAATCAGTCATTCGGACGTAAAAAATTGAAAAATCTTTGAGTGTGAGTTTAATACTGCACTTACACAAATAAAATCTATACGTTCTATTTAGTTCATATCAAATAATTAATTAATGTAACATTTGAAATACAGTTTAAAACTTAGGCAGCAGAGTCGCTTCAAAGCGAATGCTGCTTGTCTAAGGCTTCTGGCTTATATTTTGTTTGAAGCTGAGTACCTATGTAATAATACTGGACATATGCTACGGCACATAGCCAACCCATACGTACGAGCTACCGAAATTACCCGTTTGAATGGTTTTGATAGCTGGCCTGTAGGCTTTACGCAAAAACCTGTTCATAAGGCAGACGCTAGATTTTTTTTATACCGGGAGAGGCGACAATGTAACTTGTTATTTTTAATCAGTGGTGACCTTGGGAAGAACATGCTAGCTTTTTTCAGACATGTACGTGATACGATACGTACCTACTAATTATGAAAGGAGAGGAATATGTAAAGCTAAAAATAATAATATCATCATTTTCCTGCCCTTATCCCACTAGGTGGGGTCGGCACACCATGTTTCCCTCTTCCATTTTAGCCTATCACTCGTCATCTCCGCACTCACTCCTTTCACACGCATATTTCAAAGCTAAAAATAATAATAGTGAATAAATAAATTGATTGATGAATTTCAGCTTAAGATAGGCACATAAACAATGTGCTCTCATTATGTTAGTACTGTATCTAATCTTAACATTCATCGCACTCAGTTGACGATTGTGACTATAAGCGAAACGAGCGCTAGCCAAGATTCAAATAAAATACCTAATGCTTTGATTATGACTCTGTGAAACATTTTGTTAGAGCGAACTAAGATCAACTCGTATTGTATGTCCGTCTGGGCACTAAGCAGTTTCTTGTATGCCACATATTATTGGTGATACAGCTCGCTGACAGATGGACGGACGAACGGACGAACAGTGGAGGTTTAGTAATATGGTCCGGTTCGGCACCCTTCGGGTACAGAACCCTAAAAACTATACATCCTAGAATAAGCCTGTGCTCGCTTTTGTTAAAGTTTCGTTGTGATTTGCAGTAGTTTTGTTTGCGACGTCTCCTATCACAGGTTAGTCGACATAGTCTTGAATGTAATGTTAAAAAAATGTGTAAGTACAAGAAACTTCAGGGCGCGAATTCATGCGTATTGTGGACATCGCGTTCGTGATCTGAGTTCGGGGCGAACCACTAGTATGTATAGTATTATTTTTTCTCTGTACCACGCTAGTGAAGTAAATTCTAAATCCAAAAATGCCATCCTAAAATATTATTGCGCCTTCTGTATACGTTTTTAAGTATCTAACTGTCAATTAAAATAGATATGATCTGAAGAATTCCAAATGGCGATGGGTAAGCGTTAAATATGTGCCTTGAATGCTTTGCTAAACACCGCTGTGATGAGAATGAAACAAACATCAACAGTTTACCGTGCGACCGTGTCGGAACACGAGCTGTAATCACTTGATAAATCGAGGCTATATTGACGCGGAAAATGCCTTCAGTACAGTTACACTAAGCAAATGCCCTGGGATTAAAATAGATGAAGGAGCCAATTGCTTGTTCCAAAACGCCTACATTACATTATTACAGTCTTCTCGTCTCGTATCGTATGTATTATCAACTGGGTTATGTAAATGGTGTTGGTAATCTCGGAAAATAACCGTTACCATACGCAATATATTGAAATCGAAGTAAGTCGTATTTCTTCTCTCTTGAAGACTCTATGTGAATACGACCTTTGCTCTAATCGTGACTGCACAATATACATAAGTGAGCATTATGCACACAAAATTATGTGTGTTATGTTGCCAATCAATGTCACTGCTAAATAATAAAATGTCATGTGTTTGCTGTGTCGACGTGATAAGGACACCACGAGTACGTCGTCGGGGTCTTGCCCCCGCGTAACATTCAGTGTGATATTTGGGTGACAGGTGCGTGCGTATTATGGGCCATTTACATGCTTGCGAAACCTCGGCAAGCGTCCACAAGCACAAGCATGTGAACGGGGGTGTTTGGCTTGGCTTGCGTGAGCTTGTAGAAGCTTGTCGACCATCAGGTAACGTGGCGGTTTTTCAACACAGATCAAAGGGCGCTTGCGAGAAGCGCTTGCGACGCATTCACACTTTGGTATGCGCTTGCTTCTTAATATCGATTCTGAGCTCGCGACGGGCGGACGTTTTGCTCCAGAGGAGTAATGGTGTTCAGTGTTTTGCTCTGTGCGATGTATTTCAAATAAAAGTATGATAAACTAAACGCGATAGCCGAAACTAGTTCGGTATCCGCCATGCTTGCCTGTACGTAGCACACTGACGCATTCACAAGCATGTGAACGACTTCCAAATCCGAGCCTGAGAGCTTGTGAGCACTGGCCTATGCTTGGGGCTTGTGAGCACTTGCCATGGTATGGCAAGCATGTAAATGGGCCATAAGACACCCTCCCCTTATCCAGTTTCGCGACTGGAACCGCTACTCTGATATAGTTTACACATGACGTTGCATAACAATAATAACGTCTCGTGACGGCGACGTTATCTCTCAGTGCTTGCAGAGATGCCTCCGTGGGTGGTGGTGCCCGCAAATATGTTGAAAAAAACGTACACTTGAACTGACTTTGTAATAAGATGTACGTGTAGTTGGTTTGTGAATGTGAATGGCTTGAGATGGCAAACTATTTTCGGTGGAAAAAAGGGAAGAGAGATGAAGATGAGTTTTACTCTGTAAAACCGCGCAGTCGGTCGCTCGACCCTCGATCGTTGGAACTTAGCGGGATAAGGTTGGCGGCACAACATTACCACCAGCAGCAACAACAAAAGGTAGGCAACGATAACAAAACAAATTACATGCTGTTGGCTATTATTTCCGCATGGTTAGCTGTTTGAGTAACACATACAATGATCTGTTACCGGCACTGTATTATTTACTACCACTTATTGTGCCACTGGGCCGAGAGTTTTTGTTCTGCATGGTGCTATTTAACAAGGTGATCGAGCTAAATTAAATTAACTGAAATCCTAATGCGCTCATCTCCCACACTTGTTTGACGTTAGTAGTGTTAACGTAGTATTGCGTGCATTGCAGCGCCAGATTTAGAGTGGATAACTTTTATTGTTGATTATATTATTTATTATGATACTAATATAATAATCAGTACTCCTGCTGATATTACACTCACCGATACATTGTCGAGATAGTACGATTAATATGACGTACAGATTAAACATTACGAATCACATTTTATTGACAGTATTCGGTAAACTAGATATCTGGACCATTGTTCGATCAAATGTCTAATAATAAATAACACCCAACAGTCACATACATAGTCCTGACCTCACACTAGTATTCCCTGTGTCGTGTGTATCAGAAACTACGAGTACCATGGTACCACTACACCCAGACCAGAAGAAATATTTTTAGAACATGCAAACATTTCTTCCGCAGCGGGAATCGAACCTGCGTCTTGCGTCTCTGCCGAGCAATAGCCCGTCACGCCACCGAGGCCGTCATTCGTCTAAGCTAGATCCATCATCATTTTCCTGTCCTTATCCTTCTAAGCTAGATCCATTAAGATAATATTTTTTAGTTTAGCAAACGTAGCAGAGTCAACATATTTTCCATAATACAAAAATACAAACACAAATTCTTTGCAAAAAAGTAACATAAACAAATCTTCCCCTGTTAGATTCATTGCCCAGATCCTGTTAGATTCATTTTATTGGCAATATGTTTACCTAATAACTCATTTTTAGAAAGGTAATTGAATCAAGCTATTTAGTGAAAACAAATCAATACAGACGAGACAAATTAAAATCATGCTTTATTTAATTGAAATGCTGGCCAATTTCTACCTCAGTCGTCTTTGGTGTTGATTTGTGGGTGCATACAAAACGTGGATGAATATGTGGGTAGATATGACCAAATAAAGTTTACATTTGAGGAAGAAGGGAGTGAGTGTCAAGATGGCTGTTGAATTATACTTAGTTGCTATATTTTTTGGTGCTTTGCTTCTGTGTTTATTCAAGGATTCACTTGTAAGTACTTACAGTTAAAATACAGTGAACATCGTAGTATATTTTTAAATTATGACCAACATCTAGAAGACAGGCACTATCAACTTTTATAATGTCTAAAAAAAATGCTTGAATAAAAATTCGCATTCCATTGGTAGTTGAACTTTTTATCCCTTGCGATCAAAAATAGCAAACAAAAATATAAATATAGACAATGTTGATCTTGTCTGCTTATCTCCTTGTGCACTTCATCTTAAACTTCTTTTAATGATTTTGTTTATTATTTTTGATCAAAGTTTGATCGCAAGGAATCTTATGAATGACCTTGACGACTTGTTTTGTGCCAAATAACAGGCAGTTAATAATTTAGATACCTACATACACAAAAAAGATATTGAAAAACATTTACTTGTTAAAATTTGGTTGCACACTTGTCCATTGCTTTATAACAGAAAAAATATTATAAAAAATTGACTAGTTAGTGAGAGCTGTCTGTGTGAGCCTAATGGTGTCTCAAGCTGAACTTTTAGTAGTTCCATGAGTCCGTGACGCAAACAACCAGGCAGGCTCGATCGCAGTCAGATTAACCTATCGAACCCGCACATATTGTGAAATAGAATTTACGACACTTGTAAAGTTACCTACTTTTTCTAGAAATCTAAATCTTATGACATCATTATCCTAAATTTTTTGTCCTAATAATACTTAGTTTCTTGCCTCGAACATACGATTTTATATTGTAGAAATGATTCTCGAAAGGGCATTAAATTGGTGTACATAATCTAGAAGTCTTCAACTACCGCAACTGATAAACAATGAGACCAATAACTAATACCATTTGATCCAATATTCGTGTTGTCCGCGTAAGTATCAGAAACTAATCTTATCACACTAATAAATAAAAACGAAAGTTTGTGTGTGTGTGTGTGTGTATTTGTTTTTTATTTGTGTTTTTTTTAATACACATATTCGAAACGGCATAACTACATATTTTTATTCAGGTAGTTTTTTTTGTAAATGTGACGGTGTGTACGTGTTAAGGAGCTTGTGATATTGTTTACTTGCTGTTATCTACACGCAGTAATATTTAGTATTATTTTACGATGAAGTGACGGTATCTTGATGAATGACCAATCTCTGCCTTTATTTTTGTCCTCGGTAATTCAGACTGAATATAGGATGAGTTCATTGGTTCACTTCCAAGTCATGAATAAACACGGACAAACATTTAACATCTATGTACGTTTGGTTCGGTACCTAATGTGTGTTTGGATGAACTGAGGAGAATCTGAAAACCACTGAACTGATTTCGAATTTTCGACGTATGAAGTATTATTTCAATCTATTGAACTTCCCTTTACTGTCATTTTCATTTCCCTTCCCTTGTTCCCTTAGGAGGAAGCGCATCTGCATGTTCCCTTCTTCCATTCCTTTCACTCATCATCTCATCACTCAATTATTTTTGATGCATGTTCTCTTTTACTAAAATCATCCATCTATTCTTTGGCCTTCCTCTACTTGCGTATCCATTAATATTATTGTTACCTACCTCTTGTAATACGTCTTTCCCTGCGCTTCCATGAATCTAATTTTACTATAAGGAACTATGTGTTGTAATAAACTGATTTATCAAATTTAGTTTTTCAAGTATCGTGTTATTTCAATTTCATTCAACCGAACTTTAGTCGTATTATTAAATACGTTTGTTTATTTTTTAATTTACATCAGAGCCCAGAGCTTGTTGGTTTACATCGTCTGTGCGTAATGTTATTTCTCACCATATACTTACCTTGTTGATACACGGTAAGTATATGGTGAGAAAGTAAAGGCAATATTATAATTAGAATGCTAAATGTAACTGGATACTATAGTATTCAGTTAGATTTAGCATTATTTATTGATGTTTCATCATGATTTAGCATCATTCTCAAAGTATACTTTGGTACTACATACATTTTTATCTGTGGAATACTACTACTCGTGTGACTAGTTCTTTCAAACCAGTGAGGTAATCGGATTAAA
This sequence comes from Scotopteryx bipunctaria, assembly GCA_949320045.1. Taxonomy (NCBI): domain Eukaryota; kingdom Metazoa; phylum Arthropoda; class Insecta; order Lepidoptera; family Geometridae; genus Scotopteryx; species Scotopteryx bipunctaria. The sequence goes on from OX439440.1 coordinate 4,462,283, forward strand.
GGACGCCTCAAGAGGCTCCTTCCGTGTGGAATGTGTATTGTTGATTAGTCAATGATTACCTCTAGTGGTCATATATTATTATTATTACTCATTAAACACACATCGCTTTTCACGAGAGCAGTTTTAGTAATATAATTACTTATTACTTAGGTATTACGCAAATTATTCGTCAATATTTGGACTATTTCAAAAATATCCTCATGAAGATCTGTTTCGATACAGCAATTTTCCTTATTTCGTTTTTTTATTATTTATTAATCTCTTAATTTGTGTATATTTTTTCTTACCATTTTAGCATTTAAATTGCGTTTATTTTGTGTTTTTTGATTTTGCTTATTTCTATTTCTTTCAGAGGGCGTTAGCTCAGCAACAGAATTTAGCTGCAGGTAAGCTAATTTTTGTACATACTTACTAATTGTACTAACCTTTCTGTTGTTTACCTATATCACACTTTTGCTGTTTTGTTATTTTGCAATGAAGTACCAACGGTATGTCACAGTGGGGTCTAGCGAAGTAACTTGTTTTGATTTTAAGGCACCCTATTATTAGAGGTGTGATTTAAGGCGCTCATGGTTTTGAAATAAGTCGTTTCTATCCAAGTATGACATCATCATCATCTCCTTGCCCTCATCCCACTTGAGTGGGGTCGTCACAACAATGTCTTCCTCTTCCATTCCTCTCTATCAGCCGGTCATCTCAGTGTTCACTCCTATATTAATATGAGTAAGAATGCTCAAATGCTCATATTAATATTCACGCAATCCATCCATCTCTTCTTTGGCCTACCTCTACCCTTGTATCCGTCCTCTTTCATATCTAACCCTTATACCTAGTTACATGACATTCATCCCTCCGCGTGACATGCCCATAACATGCAAATCTATTACTTTTCTGTCACAGGCGCTTTCAAACTTTCTTTTATATACTAATCCGTTTCTGGTTGCCCAACATTCTGATCCATACAATAACAGGTCTTACAATTGATTTGTAAATTTTCCCCTTAACAACATGGTTAACAGTATCTAAGTATGACGTAGAATCTAAAAAATCAACTAGCAAAATAAAACACTTGACCAAATTGTTGATTGTCAATTTTGTTATGGTTCAATAGGCATATTAGCGCCTATGCAATGCATTATCTCTTGCCCTACATTTACTTACTGCTCTTACATAAATCTGCATTTTGTATTCTGCTCGTTTACAATAATAAGGATGTGAGGTAATAAAACGGCGGGACAGTCTGGTAAGGTTAGAACGTATTGAGTTATTTTTATTATAGGAACATTATAGGAACAATGAAGAAAAATAAAGCTTAATAATTTAATCAATTCTAATGATGTATGTATGTATGCTCGTATGAGCTAGTGGCCAACTCTAGTGACGGAGTTTTTAGGCCGCCTAAAGGCCTCCGTCATGGCTTAACGACTTAAAGCCGGGACCGACAATTTAACATGCCCTCCGAAGCACGGAAGCGCTCAGCTCGTAATGCCACTTGCGGTCACCCATCCCAATTGCGAGCACGCACAACCGTTGCTTAACTTTAACGATCAAACAAGAACGTCTAAGCAAGCTACTCCACGAGCGCTTCTAATAAACAATCAATTCTAATAAACAGTAGTCTTGTAGTAAACGTATGAGTAGATGGGTTTGTATTATCGTATTATTATTATTGTGTCTGTGCATCGGTGTATGTGTAGGTATTAACAATTGAACACTTTGCTTGTCCGGATAGCTGGTATAATCAACTGTGACCCATATGACAACTCTTTACTCCATATATAATTTGACGTATTATCGTGACGATGTTGACCACCTGATTGAATACCCCCGAAGGCTTGTTAAAGTTTTGAAAACAAGGTCTGCGAACCTGTTGCGGTGCCGGACATTAAATCATCTTGTCATGAATGAGCAAGGTCGATCGTCATGGTATCGTAAATGCTGGGGGAATTCAGCACGCGGCATAGTACAACCGGGTACTGATTAGTGATACCAGGTCGAAAATTTGGTACCCCTCCTGATATAAATTCAAGACTCAAGGACATTTTATCTTGCGATTAGTTATATCCAAATTTAATATCGAGATAGGACGCGATAAACTACGAGAAATTCAAAAATGAGTCAAGCTTTTTGCCATAAATTAAAATATATTATGTATGCACATAATAATGTGGTATGTATTTGCAAGCAGGCAGGTAAATAATAGTAACTACCTAACAGCGAGCGTTACGAGAAAAGAACACTAAGAATTGTCCGTTTGGAGATACTGTTGAAAAATTCAATTCCGTTTTATTTCTTAGTAGGGGATCGTTAATATGCCTATTGGTTGGAAAATGTGTGGCATAGGGTAACCCTTGCAGCGAGAGTGATCACGTGACCGTGTCTCGGTCGACCACGCGGTCCGGCTTCGTGTCATCACCGCCGGCCACGCCACGCCGCGCCCCGCCGCGCCGCGCCTCTGCCGCCATCGCCTGGCCGCCCTCTCGTTCCCGCTCTTGGCTTGCTGCTTATCCGAGTCCGCTCACTCGCTCGCTACTAAGTTATTAGTGCACCCACGGCTTCCGTGAGCGAGCGTCGTCGTGCGCGTCTATCTCACATGAGAAAACTAAACAATGATTTGGGAATATTTATTCACAATGATTACTAAAGTTGTCTATTGAAGTGACGTGATATGTAGTCAACAGTGGTCAGTGTTTAAAATTATATTGTATGTGATCGAATCTCGGATTAACAGCGTGGTGTTTATCTTGTTGTTTACATTACGTTTATGTTTTTGTGTTGTAATGAACATACGAAAACACAAAAAGTCCCTCCGGCGCAATGCGCATTGCGCATTGCACGTGTTATTTAAGCCAAAAACTGAATACCTACTAATGCTAGGTTGTTGGTTATCAAAAGTAGACACCATTCAGTCATTAAGTTTTCTGTTCAATAACTATTTATGCAACTACAGACATAAAGAAGCAAAATGTCAAGGCATTTTATTTAACATACTACCTAAAGTGGGCAAAAAATACTAATATAGATTATAGGCTCGTATTATATTTTATACTAATAGAACGTGCATATAATTTATTTCTTGAGAAATAATAAATATTCTCTTTGACCTTATATTTTTATCGAGAAAAAAATAGTGAATTAAAAAGAGTTTTCATTTTGGGAATTCTGGTCTTAACCTTAGTAAAAAAAATACTGTTATGATTTTCTTCAAATCTTTCAATGTAAACAAGACGTAGGTAGGTAGGCACATAGTTTTACATCACACCCATACAATTGAAACCGGTTTCAAAATACATTTTAAATCCAACGCTGGGTGATATCAATGTCTTTGTTACCAAACTTAACGCAAATGGCTCGTAAAATGATCAGCGTTAAAATCTTCGTTACTTCACCATTGTGAAATAGGCCTATGTACTTCCCATACAAGTAAAGTTAACCAGCGGTTCACAATGTTTCGACAGTTTACAATCTCGCGAGATAGATAAGATTATAATCTAATGGTATTTACAATGTTACGGTGACATATACATACAAAATTTTATAAACCTTGTGTGGTTGAATCAATAAAGTGAGAATGTGTCTAGTAAACATAAAATTATAATACTAGATCAACTTTCAATAAAAGTAAGCGTGGGATTACAGGATAGGAATCTTAAAAATATGTTGTAGTAGAGTAGTCAAAAATTATTTAAAAAAAAATACGGTTTACAGTTCACTGTTGAATTTCTTATCGTTTTTTTTTGTAGAAAATATAGTTCTTTATTTGTAATCAAGTACAAGTACGCAACGCGTGCATACATACATTCATAAGTGTACATAAGTGTATGTATGTATGTATGGCTTTTAAGTCGTTAAGCCTTTAGGCGGCCTAAAAACTCCGTCACAAGAGTTGGCCACTAGCTCATACGAACTAACTTACTTAGTGGATTATAATAATTAACAATACCTCAGTGTTTATGTGAGAGGAATGAAGAGATTTTCTATTTATTCGTATGTAAGAGATAAGAGCCAAGTTGAACATTTTGTTTTACATTTGTGTAGGGGTAGGGGACAAATATCAATAGCTTTATTAATTCGGTTATAAAGAGGAGAGCTTAAATATTAGAAGCTAGCTATAGCGGTTTTTTGCGTCGTAATCTTGCGTACAATATTTGACCGACGTCAGTTAGTTTTATTTTATTTTATTAGTTAGTTATATTACATTCATCTAACCTGTGGGTAGGTTCTGGTTGACGATGGTATGAGTGAATCGCGGAGGTTACCGTAAATTCCTTGTAATTACGCATGCGTTGTAGAGATATTACATAATATGCATATTTATAAGTAAAATATAGGGTGAGAGTTTGTGTGACCTTGAACTAAATTCAACTGTAATATCGTTATGATTTTTTTTCTATAAAACCGGTTGGAGCTATCTCCAAGTAGAAACATTTACGTCGTGATTTTCAATTGTTATTGAAAAGTTTGTAGTCCTCTGGGTCCAGCAGTTTCGGAGATTTCGTGATGAGTGTGTCAGTTAATGAATTTCTCCCATATATTCTAAAAACATTGATATTGATACAGAACTATTAATATAATGTTATAAAAGTGACCTATTCTAAAGGTCTCGCTAGAGACCTTGTTAGGACAGAATTCCGTTTAAAATGTTTGCTAGGGGGACCCCAATAATAGTTCTTCGCTTCCTTCAACATGTTTCCTTTGGTCCGTGAGTAAAAAATTATATTAAATCTCATCCAAATCGTGGTTGAGTAACATTACTAAAAATAGGTTGACCTCATCTTCCTGAAAATATGAAGCATAATGTTTTTTATTCATTTTAATAAACAAGATTATGATCTCTTTTTTAAGCGTGAAGCTAAAACCCACTGAGCCGAGATTCGATCAATAATGTAGAAATCAAACTATTCAATTTAAATGATGCCTTGACTGTTAGTGATACTATCGGGAATTTAAATCCACATGAAAATGCAAGGGCTAGCAAATTTTATAAACAAACATACCCATTCCCGGGAGTCAACTCCACCATTAGAGAGAGAAAACAGTTCAGCAGATATTTGGCACTCTTCGATAAGCTCCACAAACTCTCGAGGTGTTTCGCGAAATGAGGGTACCGGAAAACCAATCCCTATCACCCAAAGAAACTCTTATGCTCAGAGAAGCCTTCGAGGACCTTCTGGTAGTCCTTTTGAATTCGCATCTAGTCCACGAGATCGCTATCCTAATTTCGCCAGTTATTTTCGTGAAGTGATGGAGTCAAGGAATACTTCGTCACAACATCATTACCACACGCATCATGCTGACTACGGAAGAAATGATGGCGAGAGATATCAAATTGGAGTCAATACATATCAATCTCCTTCACGACATGAATACCGCCATTTCGTATCTCCTCTTTATAATGATGCGATGGATGATATACAAGAAAATGAGTACAGCAAGTGTGAACGGTACGGTGAGATCTCTAACACTAAAGAAGATCACACTCCCTATAGAAATAAATTTGATAACAAAAGTTTTGCTCAAAAGTTAAGCGAAAGTGCTAATAGCGTCAAAGAAGCGAAAGAGCACCATTCAGGTGAACGACGAGGATCGGGGTCTAGTTATAACAATCATCGGCATAAGCACCATTCCATTCAAGAGTTGATTCGTACGTTTAGCAAGAAAATGGGATACTGGAGACATGATAATGGGGAGAGCCGGAGAGGATCATGTGCTTACCCCGTAACCAGCCCAGAAACGCAACCGTCCCAAGCTGACGAATTTCGAACACGATCCAAATCACTAGACTGTGACCATCTTTTCAATAATTCAAAGCGATCTGTGCTAGAGGACTGTGGTGCGACTTATAAAATATTTGACGAAATACTAAAAGAAGGTACGTACAAAAACAATATAATATTATTATAAATAATTTATTATTGTTAACAAAGCAATACTTATCGGAGTCTGATAGCATAGGAACTAATTAGAAACTACAAACACTAATGCAAAGCTATACGTGTGTGAAATCTTAGCTCTACAAAAACTATAAAACTGGAATACAATGTGATACAGATGAGTAGGTACCTTTTCTATATTATTTCGTAATTCATTCCAGCATGATTTCGTGTCATGCGTGTGAACGACCTTCACTTCAATGTCCTTCCTTTATTCATTCATAGACATTTATAATAAGACAAACATAAAACAGATATTAGGACGACATCGCCCCTGCTAACTCAAGCGGTTGGTTTTTTTTTCATTGTAGGATTCCGTAGCTAGGCAGTCTGTTGTGTCGTGTTGTGGTTTGTGGTTTTACCTCAATTAATTATTGTACTTATTTATGAGTATATCTATAGTAGATTTATTATGTTTTTAGGGTTCCGAAGTCCAGAATAACTCACTTTTTACCTCAGCGTAGCCGTTTAGAACTATGAGTGCCCCTTTGTAAACTTACCTGTATAATGAGATTACAATAATAAAATTATTATTACAGCTAAGTATATTAGTTGACTACAGTCAGATTTGTAATCGGTTCAATGTACTAAGCTGCCTTACTGATTTCGGAAACCTTACAGTGCGTGTTCCGATACGCGCTTGGTCGTTTATTTTTCCTTAATAGGTAATATGACAAAAAATAAAGATAACTTTAATTATTTTGAATAGCACAGACCATGCATTGAATTAATTGATGGTATAGGCTACCATTTGCAATGCTATGTTGTAAATACCTAGTAGCGTAGGTACGTAAGTGACAGTGTGCTGGTGCATCTGATGTGTATTTGAGTTGTTTACTAACCATTTTTAGTTCAGACCTATAGTTGATGAATAAATTTAAATACATAAAACTTGAAAGTTGAGGCTGTCTTTTTAGTTCCCACGGCAACACTCAAAATAATAATGTCCAATTCCAATCGTTTATAGTAGTTTTAAAAACGTGACAGCATATAATGTGTTTTTCCTTATACTAAAAGAATCATTTGATGAAGCTGATAATCAAACTGCGTTATCTCACTGAGACACAATATAAAAAGTTACTTTAGTGTATAAGTCCTTAAGAATGTTACACAATCGGCAACCCAACAAATGTAATAGGTACTTTCGGTGAGGAAGCAGTAATTCGGACTATATTAGATGTCTTTGTGGCAAACACCAGCTGCGTTTATTTAATAGATTGATATATTTTGTTTTATAGTTTCTCTTTGATCGTTTAATAGATTTATTAATAGGCAACAAAAAATATCTTAACTTACCTCTATACATACATACATAATTATGACGCCATTACGGATATCCCTAATGGGGTGGGCAGAGCTACAAGTAATTATAAGAAAACTTGCAGCCACTCCCGATTCAGTCCCAAGATGGATATGGTGAACCATGGTGACAGGTGTTCAGACCAACGCCCATATTGGTTCATCATGCTGGAGAGAATACTATCCCTTAGTCAACTTTTACGACATGTTTGAGGCGAGAAGCAGCTGGACGCATTCTGTGTTTTTTCTTCACTTCCAGTCCAGCAGAGAAGATAACCTCTATTTAATGTAATAAAGAGTTTTTGTTTACATACTAAGTATTATTGACTTCTTGTTAATTATTTTATAGAGAAATTAAGATAGGAAGAGTACCTATACGAGTACTAATGAATGAATTTTATTTTTATTAAAAGTTTTACAAAAAGAAGCGCTGCTCTCAACTTGATCATTTCGATTGCTACTCATAAAACTTAAATATGCGCTAACATCTAGAAATCATGACGTACTGAGTACCGACATCATTATTGTGGACCATTTTACTTTTTTCGTGGTCATGTTCACACGCAACACAGACATAAAGAAAAACAATTGACAATTTAGCCTTAGCTGGCTCTAAAGCCAGCAGCTAACTGTCAGTTATTCTGTCCACAAATTAAACACTGTACGTGCAATGTAAACATACCCTTATTCGAAAAAGTGTAGGTGGTCTGTAGGCCAGTGTCGTATTACTTAGCTTTTGTGGTTATATCAGTTGCAACTAACTGTATCACTATGCTTTATAACATCGAATAAATATAAATTATTATATTAAATATCAAGTGATCAAAATGCCGATTTCTGGTATGTTCGGAAACGGCAACAAAACCAGTTAATTAAATGTATATAAGATGTATCCAAAGATTAAATATCTATTATTCTTCATTAAAGCCGGCCTGACCTCGTGCTAGAGTTTCCTGTGTCATATCGGAAACTATGACTATGTATCACAACACGTAATCCCGGAAGAAAAAAGTCCTACATTTTTCCAACCGTTGGAATCGAACCCGCGCCTCTCTTTTGATAAAGCTACGTCGGTGTTTCGAAAACGCTACATCAAATGTGTCCTTATCTTCGGAGAATTCCGTTTGACTGTGAAACTTCTGCCCTTAACTGTACCTAAATTAATACTTTTCCCATCCTCCATTATGTCATCCCTGGGCCTTCGTCAGCTGGCGACGCTTATTATGCCAGTAATATACTTTTGTTGGTATAATTTTCGCCTTCAGATAGTTAATTGAGTTACTTCGTTAGCGGGGCCACTGGACCAGGCTCGTGTCAATGGGTGCCAACGAGGGGTGATACCCCAATTGACCCATTAGTCTCACTTTGTTATAACCCCTATCGATCGAAATGCATTTTTATTGACTTAACTTTTTTGGTCAATAATCTATGCTTACATAAATAAGATAGCTTACAGATATAATGATGCTGTTATGCTATTTGGAGTTGCTATGAGGGTCATTCTTAGAAAGAAAATGTAGGTTCCATAAAGCGTCCTAGAGGGCGTTAGGATTAATCCCACAGGCTTACCCCCGAATACTCGATAGCATCTCAAAGTTGAGCACGTCTCAAATGACGTGTTTTTGACAGATTTTCATCAGAAACTGTCAAAAAAACTGTTTGAGTTTGTTTCGCGTTTGAGTATTCGGGGGATAGAGTCCTACTATAAACTACAATAAACTGAAACACTTTAAAAACTCCGTCACAAGAGCTGGCCAACTAGCTCATACGAACTTACTTTTTTTATCACCTGTGCCGATTAAATCAGATTAAACAGATGGTCGTTTGATCAATGGCTCGCGGGGTTTCCCGTAGCGTCATCTAGGAAGCGACCGATAATATTTTTTCCTGATTGTAAGTGCATTGCCAACAGGAGCTCATTTACGGCGTGCGGCGTCTCAGGATGCGGAGAAGCGGAGATCATCCCTGGGTAACGCGCCTATCATCAGGCACCGTGCCTCGGACGCCTGCCTCGATCCTTATCATGCTGCTATGCTCTTCAGAGACTCTAGAGGGGTAAGTAGCTAATTCAGCTAGTACTCAGCTGAACTTTTTAGTTTACATACCATAATACTAATTTGTGAAGTGATGATGGGCTCAAGCATAACTTAACGGCTGTACTGAACTTTATTGAATTTTGAAATGATATTTCCTAGGATCCAAAGATCATGCTGTATCGACCCCACATAAAGTGGGATAAAAACAAACAGGAAGATGATGATGGGATGATGACTTCCTAACTCAGCATAACATATAGACGTTATATCCGAGTATCACGCCAGAGAACCTGCGAGATGAAGCTAGTAATGTTTTAAAATCGTTACGTTGTTGATTATCAAACTTGAAATTTGAAAAGTTAGGTAGGTCTTAAAGAAAATATTTTTGTATTTCAACCCCTCGGGTTGAAGACGTTGTTGAATTTTGTAAGAAAGTATTTATAAGACATTCCTCTGCTTCAATTTGATGTGGGTTTAAAAAAGGTTAACAATGTTAACATTCTCATTAATTATTATTTACATATCATTAGACGCTTGTGTAAATATACGAGTAGGTACACGACCTCGACACCTCAAACTAATCCTGACTGTTTCAAATACTAAATGACAATGTTTACAGTATTTTTGATAATCGGATCTCATTTCTAGAACTTTTCTTGTAAGGCATGTTCTTTCTCGTTCTATATAAGTACTTACCTCTTTAGAATTCGAAGTTATAAAATATTATATAATCTAACTAACACAAACTTTCACATTTATAATATAGTAGGATACGAAAGTAGGAAAGGAGATGTTGAGATGTCAGAGGTAAATGGAAGAAGAATACCTGTTCGGCCGAGCCCACATCTAGTCGGTAAAGACTGCGGGATGATGATGATGTTTATAAATGCGAAAGATTTCCGGTTATTTTGATTCAACAACGCCAATACTTTGACGTACTTCAATTTTTTAATCATACTAATATTATAAAGAGGAAGGATTTTTTTGTTTGTTTGTAACGAATAGGCTCCGAAACTACTGGACCGATTTCAAAAATTCTTTCACCAATAGAAAGCTACATTATCAGGGACCAGTATAGGCTATAATATATTTTCAAAAAAATTAGGGATCCGTAAGAAAATTGCAATATTGTAGAAAACCCAAAATAGTTTTTGGCGTGCGCTTCGAAAACTATCGATTATAGAACAAAATAATGTACTACACGCGTACGAAGTCGTGGGCAACAGCTAGTCGAAGATATTTAAATTAAAAAAAAATAGACTATATCACTCTCCAGCCACTAAACTATCTTTATGCAAAAGTCATATCAATGCGATGCTCCTTTACTACGTAAAAAAAAGGATAAACCGACATTTACCACAATTTTTGATTGAAGATATTTACAACATCATATTTCATAGCTAAATTGGAGCACTTGATGCTGACCATACCATGAGAAAGGTCAATTAGTTTTCCAATAGTGGACCTACGATGGACTAATCCGATTTGGATGCTCCCGACTGAGACTGTGGTAGCTGGGTGGGTTAACGAAATTACTACCTCGCTTTCATGCTACTGACATATCATATTAGATCGAGAATTGACTGAAAATTGTTAAAACACAATTTGCCGTGACAATTTAAATAAACATTTATCATCCCTGCACAAATGCAAAGCGCAACCCTGTTAAGCGGAAGCTTATTACATTTTTGTGCTAGGAAGGTGGGGTATTGTGGCCTTAGACTCAATTAGTTGGCAAATAAATCGCAGGTAACAATAGTTTTTTGTTCAACAAGTGAGCAAAGATATTTTTTGATGCGAATGCTGACTTTAATCACGAACTAGGGAAGTAGTCTATGAACCACGAGCGTAGCGAGTGATTCTATTTACTATAGACTACTGAGCACAGTGAGCGATTTAAAGCCACGGGAGCTACAAGCCACTACCAGCGAAAACTTTTTTTTAAGAAAAACAATTGGTACAGTAGGTTTTTGAAAATAAGTTTAAATTATAACGTCTTTAAAAAGTACATTTTATAAACTTAAACAATAAATAACATACAACATTTAGTGACTATGAGTTTTACTTTTTTCTTTTTAACGTCGCCGCCACTGCCTATGAGTTAAATCGCTAGGCCAAAATGAGTTTCTGAACGAACCATCGTCCATTTTGTTTTTCAGCGCCGAGTAATTCCAATAGGTGTTCGAAATTTGAATCACTTTTACTTACGCTTGCAGCAATGAGCGATTTAGCTGCGAGGAAAGGCAGTGTTCGAAATTCGAATTACTTTTTCCCACGCTCGCAACAAAATCGCTTTTTGCTGCGAGCTTAACCATCTTTTCGTGCTGAAGAGGTAAAAAAAAACATGTTATTTAATAACTAAATTTTTTGTCGAGTAGGTGTGTTTCTTAGGCGTTTCTACTCCTAATCTACATTGTTTTGTTACAGCTACCTGTGGCTGATCCATTCTTGGAGAAAGTTAGCCTTTCGGATTTGCGTAAGTCTAAATTTAATAATATTGTCTATGCTATAATTGTCACATCGAAATTACTTATATGTATTATTCTCATGTACCTACCTATTTCAAGAAAAGTCTCATATTGAGATTACTTGTATCATATTTGTGATTCATCCCTCATCCCGAACTTTTCAGATTCTAAAATTTGAGTATCAATGAACGTAGGTTAAAAAAAATCATCTAAATACTTTTTGTAAATTTCTATCTTATTTAAGGAATTGCTATGGAATTCAACTCTTTTATCTAACTAATTCAACTCTACCGATTGTAGCGATTTCGGCCTCTGCTTACATTTTTATTGTTGTTGGGATACATTCAAACGTATATCTTTTCCATTATATCACAATATTACGGTATGTAATAAAATTAAAATTCTATTTCTGTCAATTTGACGTAGGTTAATTAGGACACTGTTTTCCGCGCTCAACGGTAGCCAAATGAACCTTAAAAACGCCTACCGCGCATATATTGGTCCAAATGTGGAATCCAAGTATATTCATTATATACCATTTCATTGTCCTTTTCTCACTTTATGTGGGGTCGGCACAGTATGTATTCTTCTTCCATTTCCTTCTGTTCAAAGTCATCTCAAGTCAAGGAGTGAGTACACTCCTTTCTTACTTCTCACGAGAATATTACTTATTTGGATGAGCGTACATATTATGTGACCTGGTAATACAAGTATTATAGGATAGTTTTTATCCGGCTACCAAGGAGACCTGCAAGCGGATGGTGCTTTAGATATAAATGTGTGTGAGCGTTGAGATGAACAAGTCAACTCAGTTGGCATAATCATGACAAACCCGCGACGATGCGATGCGGTATACGATGCGACCCGTACCGTTATTTACTGTGACGTAATATCCTTTCACCGCCAACACAGTTAACCAACACCAGCTATCTACCAGGGAAACAGCAGTTGCGTGCACGCCGAGCTTATGAGAGCCAGAACTCCAGCTCGGCAAAATACCTTATCTTTCAAATAAAATGTGTACTTGTTGTGATAGCGCATAGATAATGTTTGTAAGCGGGCGGGCCTGTTTTAGTTGTTATTCTTTAGTGTTTTGAACAGTGCCGTTTATGTGCATATTGTATCAGACTTATATGTTGTTTACAGTACTTATTTGTTTCTGTTTGTTTTGTTGAACTGGTGAACATTGAGTCAAATCACACAATCGCAACATGTTGACTAGAGGTAGGCTAATCAATTCTGCGTAGTGCTTAAAGAGCACTATGTTATATAACTTGTTTCTAAAGAACGTTTCATACCAACTTTTGATATTTCAGAAAAAAAACATCGAAACCAGTGATAAAACTGTTACCATTGGATAGTAAAAATGGTGTAAAACAAATAGTATTCTATGATAAATTCATCAAAGTGCAGCCATTCTGTTATTATATGCATTTTTTATAGAATACTTTTTGTTTCCCATCATTGTAACTATCCAAAGGTTCCAGTTTTATCGGTGGCTGCCAAATAGTTGGAATAATTTTCAAAATCTCAGAATGACTGCACTTTGGTGATTTTTTTATGGAATACTTTTTGTTTCTCAGCATTTTTACTATCCAAAGGTGCCAATTTTATAGACGGTTGCGACATAGTTTGATAGAATACGTTTTATTTGTCATCAATTTAACTATCCAGTGGGGTACTATCGGATAATTTAAAACCTGGCAGAGATGTCAGGAATTTTTCAAATGTGAAAAATTAATTAAATAAAAATTCTAAAACCACTCAAGTACATTGCATTTCATAGGAGCCCTAATTGCCAAACTAAGTTAAAATAACTCGTATTTTGGCAAATAGTAGTCATTTTAGTCATAGGAATGTGGGGTTAGGTGAGAGCGGGTGTTTATGTGTGTGTAATAGTAGAGAATACAAAGTACACACACGCATATAAGAGTTGTAAATAGTCCTAGTACTGTTTATATTTATTGGTTAGACCAGTTTTGGTAAATTTTGCTGTTTCTATATTTGTTTTCGATTCGTCAATAATCACGGTTCTTTGAAACCGGTCGGATATACCCGAAATAATCTCAAACCGAATTAATCTTCTTATTTCCTCTATTCAAATATAACCTTAAATCTAAAGGCTGTGTAGGTTACGCGAAGTTACAATAGTCTGTCCACTATTGCCACTCTGATAACTTTAAGAGCTATGTCAGTGATCTTGGTTATCAGTGCGATTTCCTGATATCGGATAGTATTACTGATAAATGTAAAACTGAATAAAAAGCTAGCCAGTCCTCTTCAGTCTAACGCTTAGTATGATGTACAAGGTTTTTCGTGATCGTCGTGCTAGGTTTACCGCGATAACGGTAAAGCTCGATTGCAAGATCGTGCGTTTGCGAAGTTTATCAACGACGAGCATCATCATCTTCCTGCCCTCATTCCACTCTATGTGGGGTCGGCATAGCATGAACCTTGGATCAGTTTTGGCTAAGTTTATCAACGACGAGCACAGCTAGTAAAGTAATAAATAACACCAAACAATCACGTGCATAGTTCTGACTCCACACTAGGATCCAATGTGTTGTTGGTATTAGAAACTACGAGTACCATGGTACCACAACATCCAGAAACGAAAGAAATATTTGTAGAAAACGCAAACATTTCTCCCGCAGCGAGAATTGAACCCCATGAGAAATGTGCTCTCTTGTCTTAGTTGAGCACTCGCCCGCCACCTAGTAGTATAAAACGCCTTAATCTTCGTATTTCATGGTTCACCTTGTTATTATCTTTCACACTTTTCATAAACAGTCATAAATATACAAATGTTTGGATTTGTCATAGCTGGACAGCACACGTTGCGTGTGTAGTTTGTTTATAAGAAGTAAGATTGGTCAGATTGTTACTGAACTGAACTAATTGATCATTTAATTTAAGAAGTACATCTTTCTTTCTAAGGCCTTTTACCATCTATAATAGATGATGAGCGTTAGGAGGTATCTTTTACCTTCACAAACGGGACGCTGTAGTGCCCGGGACGAATTAAGATAGAGTAGGCTTGCCCAGCATCAATTCCATCCTCTCAGCTTCGTCGGCCTTGTCCACAGGAAAGACATGGTCAAAAGGTGCGGAGCTGACTAGCCGCGTGTTTCCTCACGATGTTTTCTTTCACCGTTTGAGAGTACTGGAATAGCGCACACAAATTTTTCGCACAGAAAAATCCATTGGTAGACGACGGGATTTGAACCCACGACCTAAGGATCGGGTCACTTCCAACTAGACCACCAGTGCAATAAGAATAATTATCGTGCTTAATGAAAATTCATAAATGTTTAAAAGGTAGGCCAAGAAACAAGAAATCACATAAATGTTTTTATAAACGAGGGCGTGGTGATAATGAAACTAAATTTAAAATTGGCAGTTTACCAATATCGTAAGTTTATTTTATTACGCATGCATCTAGTCGGTAAACTATTATGCTGTTGGTTCCAGTAGGTTCCAGTAGCTGAACCATTATGGATTTGATGGTCCAGCACTGGCACTTCTGCCAGATTTTATGACAGATCTCGTTAAACATATTGTGTCACGGAACACTGCACATGGTTGTTATCTGATCATACGCTCTCCTGATTTTAAGGGAATTAAATCTTAAATACCCTAAAAGTAATTTAGTTGGATCAATGTAAGGGTAGTATGAAAGTAAGCTTCCGATCAAATGTTACTCCCAAATCTTTAATTAATGTTGTTCTGGCGATCGTGGCGCTGTTGACAGTGTAATTATATGATATTGGGAACAACATTTTTCCGAAGGTCATTACTGAGCATTTGGACGGATTAAATTCCATTTTGTTATCTATGCTCCACTGATACAATGCATCAATGTACCGTTGAAGTGCGAAGCAGTCATCCCGGGATCCGACAACAGGGTACAGCTTCAAATCATCCGCATAATGGAGACATTCCGCAACTCGGAAGAAAAGCCGTTAGCAAAAATTGCAAAGGTCCAAAGACTGAGCCTTGGCTGACTCCAGACCGCGTGTTATAACATAGACTCGTAGATTCTATAAAAAAATTATAAAAGGGTCATTGTTCTTAGCAGCATGAGATGATTACCGTGACGATGTTTTGATTAAATAAACCAAGTAGGTGCTTGGAAAGCCTAGGTTGGGTAGATTACTTTTATAAATGACTTTCTGAGATTGCTTAAATGGTAAAAAGAAGTAATAATCTCTGGTCACAAAGTTCCCAATTATTGTGAATATCATTATATTTTTTGTTTACTTAATAAATTAACACGCGCTGACAGTCAAGTACCTAGTCAGTTTGTAGCGGGTAAATCAATACATATAAATAGTCAAAATATAGTGTCTTTTTATAACTTATTTTTAAAGAAGATGTATAATGCATAATCATCGGAAGAGTATTAGACTATTAGACTTCATACTTAATTCGGTATTTATTGTTAACTCTCAAAATAAATTAAAATATTTATTTAATGGCCCTCTTTTGGCGAAAACCCGTTTTCCTCGAAGTTTGCATCCCGACTGTGATATCGCTGATATTACTGTATTAAATACAAATAAATCAATGCATAAAAGGATCATCCTTTATCAATAATTTAATTCCGTCCGTAATGACGTCCTAAATTAAAACAACTATTATCCGGTAAATAATTTATTTGTAACTCTTGTTTTCCTAAAATCGGCAATAGAGTGAACTTTCAAGGCTATCTTCAGCTAAAATAAGAGCTAAAAGCTAAAAGGCTATTTCTAAAAATGATTTTGAAATGATCACCTACAAAGTTTTTTTTGGTTTGATAAAGTTGTTGTATGTTAATATTATGTTTTAGAAAAATTAAGATTTGAAAAAAGCAATAATTTGAAGCCCTTGAAATACATGTTGTGTCTTCGAAAGTAGGAAGTTCATAAGCAAAATACACCTATTACAATAAAGTTCCAGCTTTAATGACTTATTTTAATACGATTTTTTAAAAACCACCTGTAAATCTTGCAACGCAAGGCGCCGGCCTTCTTTGCCAGAAGGTTACATAGTTTTGTAACCTTGTAGGTGATTTTCAGCTTGGTTACATGATTGAAAAGGTTACTTTTAGGTGATTTTTCAGAAGGAAATAGCAGATTATATAACTTCTGCATGAATTTGACACGGAACGGACCCAAAAATTATAAACACAAAATTATGTTGACAAACTTTACATAATATATAAACAAAATATGTTGTATTGATTCAAAAAGATTTTGCAAAATGGATACAAATAGACGAGAGATCAACGGACAGCCGTTCTTCCGCAATGGCGTCCGCGATTTTATCTAAAGTTAGAGCGCGCGGGGAGACTGGCCTTAGTTAGACGACATTGTAATGTTTGGGCACAGACGGTATTTTTTTCAAGACAAGTACCTAGACATAAAACAAGCTTCTTATATTCACTTATTAGCCGATTATTAATAAAATTAAAGGTCACGGGAGACTTTTTCAGAAAATGATAATTATTTCTTTTTCACTATACAATTTGTAGCAATTTTTAGCAAATATCTTGGATAGAGAAAGGTAACGTTAATGTAAGTAAATAATAATCGTGCAGGAAATTTCTATAATCTGAGCTCGTTTCAATACAGCAGTAGTAGTAAAGCTACTATAGGTGCTATATATCCTTTAAGACTAAAGGATATATAGTAATTAGTTAAATCAACAAATAACCGTCTCATGCCTATTTCTGACCCTGCACTAAGATTCCTTGTGTATCATCTTAGTGCATTCTTTCGCGTTATTCCTACTAAACTACCGATGATGACGATCATAGAGTGAGGGTAGGGGTTTGGTCAGTCCTCCCCTCGATACAGGACGCGTGGGCTGCCACGAGGCAGACGGCCAAGCGCGCGAAGCGGCGGCGGTAGCGGCGGTCGCGGCAGCTTGACGAGCGGTGTCAAGTTCGTAAGCGTCTCGGTGGCGCTGGCAGTCCGGTAGCGGCGAGGCGCGGGCGCGCGCGCTTCGCGTATTATTAGAAGTGAGCCGTGGTCGGCGCGGCGCGCGGCGGGCCGCACCGAGGCGGCGGGCGATGCGCCGCTCGGATCGCGCGCATGCTGCGCCTACACTACTTCTCGGACAACCCCGCGCTCGTCCGAGCAGACGACGAAGACTCCGTATACTCCATAGAACTCATCAAGGAGTTCGAGACCGTCGGCCGCGCATGGAAGGCGTTCCTCGCTGATTTTCTGCTGAAAGGTCCGCATGTCATACCACCCACGCCACAGCGATGTTTTGTTTTGTTGATGTTTAAGTTGCAGAATTTCAGTGATTTCTGATTATTGATGGCGTCACTTAATCCAATTGAATTGAATACTATGCAAAATAAACTAGGTGCCTACATTGAATCGACTGGCCGGGACGCCCGATAGTATTCAGCAGTAATTACAGCCGTTTCAGCATGCTTAGTCCGTGTCGAATTTCTGTTTTAATGTAGATATGCGACTGCAATATCATTGCCACCTGAGTCACAGGCATCACTTGGCAAAAACAATTTGTATTTACGTTTTTGTTCCTTTAGGTATATTCCTAATTCATAGTGTGACTAGTTTTACATAAATACATTTACTTTCACTAGCATTATGTTTGATAGAGTATAATCACGATGCAAGTTATGGTTCTCCTTTCGAACTTTGTTCTAATAAAATCCGCTGAATCACCTCTCGGCTTCGTCATTGATCGGCTCGTCTTGATGTTCGTAGTTACGTCATAGTAGCTGCGTGCGTCGCGGCGTTTACACAACGCACTGGCTCGCAGCGTCTTCGATAGTAAATAAACAAATTGGCACAACGGCAACACATTTCTGACAATATACACTTTGCGTTCATCAAATCGAATTCATCCAGATTAAACATACTATCGTTCAATTAACTGGAGTGATGAGACAACAGTTAAATTTATGAGATTTACCTACTACTCCATATCCTTTTTCATCAAAAATTATATAATCTAGTGCTTTACTCGAAAAGCATTCCACTTTGAAGACATACAATGTTCCAATTGATTTAACAAAAGTAGTCTATTGAAATTTTATTGATCTAACCCCCGAATACTCAAACGCATTTCAAAGTTGAGCACGTCTCAAATGACGATTTTTTGACAGATTTGGGGTTAGTCATTTCAATAATAAAGAAATTTTCAGATTGATTTTTTTAATTTACTCATAAACTAACCATAACCTGAGCCAAAACTTTTACGAGTCATAAAAACTGTGTCCGTTATATTCTTACTTTCCTTACACATTTCTCCTTCTTATTTTCAGAGGAGGATGAGTCCCAGATATTCGTCAAGTTCTTCAAATTCCACAAGTGCTACGACCTGATACCTACCTCTGCGAAACTCGTGGTTTTTGACACACAGCTCCTCGTCAAAAAGGCTTTCTTCGCTCTTGTTTACAATGGTAAGTTAATCTCTAATATATCCTGTACCTTCAACCAAGTTTTTTTTATACATATGTATTAAGTCAAGCAAAGCAAGTCACTAGTAAACTGGTTTACTTACCCCCGAATACTCAAACGCATCTCAGAGTTGAGCACGTCTCAAGTGACGAGTTTTTGACGGATTTTCATCAAAAACTGTCAGAAAGCCGTGACTTTAGACGTGCTCAACTCTGAGTCGCGTTTGAATATTCGGGGGTTAGCATATAACTATGACGACTTGAAACAGGAGTTAGAGAAATAATATTTTGTTTACTTACCTCATAAAGACATGTGGTGGGTACTTTGTAAGGCTCTTGCATATTATTCAATTCGCTAACTTTACTTTTTCAAGTGTTCTGTCTATATGCAACAAAACTCAAGCCAGTTGCCAAGCAAATAATGTACTTAAATAATAGTGACAACAGTCACTATTATTTAAGTACATTCATATTGTGTCATTTGTGTCATAGTATAATGTTGCTGAGCGATTGTATGCAGAGGCAAGGCGTTGCGAATATTTTGCTTGTTTGCTTATTATCCATGCTGCTCGTCGTTCGTAATGCGAACACCTGACGTCATTCATTGCCAAAGGCAAGTTTTCAGTTTGAGTTTAGGTGTGTGCTATAAATAATTTATGTTATAGACTTGCTCACAAATATGACCCCCTTTTGAAGTCTTCGGAACTTTTCAGTCCGAAGGTGAAATTGGCTCTTAGAATTTGAAAAGAGGTCGTGTCATCTGAAATGAATCTGAAAAAGTTATGAGGATAATGTTGCGCGCGAAAGTATTTTGCTATTGTCCCTTTTCATAAAATAAACATTAGACCTGAATAAAACAATAGAAAAATCCTTTGTGCGCAGTATCTATCCAAGCGCAAACTATGTTCCGCACCTAACAAACTTTATGGAACAAAATGTATACTCTTAAGTCGTTTGAAAAAAAAAGGAATATAATTTATTTTACCTCGTGCACATTTAAAAAAAAATAGGGTGATAAAGTGCACGTTATGTGATTGTCCGCAGGGGTCCGCGCCGCTCCCCTTTGGGACTCTCAGAAACAGAAGTTTGTGGGCATGCTCACTATCACGGACTTTATTAAGATCCTGCAGATGTACTACACCAGTCCCAACGTCACTATGGACGAGCTGGAGGAACACAGGCTCGAGACTTGGCGTCGTGAGTTACATTGTTTTTCTTAATGTATGATGGCCCACTCTAGTGACGGAGTATTTAGGCCGCCTAAAGGCCTCCGTAATTGCTTAATAAAAGCTGGGATCGACTGTTTAACGTGCCCTCCGAAGCACGGCAGCGCTCAGCTCGTAATGCCACTTGCGGTCTCCCAATTTGTGACCGCGCATATCGTTGCTTAACTTTGACGATCATTTTTTCTTAAGTATTAGCATGTCTTCATTGGATCAGGCTGGGGCAGGATCGTGAGCAGTTGCGAGAGCAAAGGAAGGTCTATTCCAAGCCGTAGGTGCGACTTTGCTGCGGATGATGATGATTGGTTTAAAACTCTGTACTTTGTAGTAAAACGTACATACATAATATCACGTCTGTTTCCCATATGGGTAGGCAGATACACGGATCTCCATTTGCTACGGTTTGTAGTAAAAAATACGTATTAAGACGTATACAGCTCTACAGAATAGACATTCGACCTTACCCACTTCCCACTTCCTTTCAGATTTGTCTTACCTCACCTCGTCCATATTCGTAATACTCGTATGTTCGGACAAGTTTTCATGCATATTTTTACTATATCAATCGCTAACGAGTATAGGTATAGAACCGCCGATGTCGGAAGTCCGTATCCTCTAAAAGAATAGTATATTCCTGGTTTGACCTTGAAACCTTAGCAGTTTAACATTATGTATATATTACCTTGATTTGTTAAGGAAAACATGTATTATTAACTATATTGTTTTCAACTCTGCTTTATCGGACAAGGTATAATATAGCGCTTTAACCAACTGAATTGGTGGATTTTGAAAAAGCGTGTTTATTATTTATAGTTTTAACCTCACACTTAAGGACGTATAATGGGTTAGAAAAATCCTTTAAAAATACGCTCAAGTGCTGAAGGTAGTTATTTAAGCCATAGCTAACGATTAATAAGAAACGCGACTTACTTAATAGTGCTGTTAGATAGCGCACGGCCACAAAGCCGAAGTGACAGATTCTAGTCCCATCGGTGTAGAAGTTTGGGAGGAATTGAAAACCTATTGTTACTTCTCTGCTGTAAAGAACTAACATAGTATACCTCCGGCTGCTTCTCTCCCCGAGCATGTCGTAACATGACCGTCTCGGTCACACAAGGGTTCACCATATCCATCTTAGAACAAAGGAGTGGCTGCAAGTTTTCTTACGATCACTCGTTTCTCTGCTCACCCCATTAGCGATACAAGAATATATATACAAGATATGTATGTATTGAAGATCTAAAAGCTTTATTATTGTTCACCAGAGGTGCTGAAGGGTTCAGTGATGCCGCTCGTCTCTATCGGGCCAGATTCTTCATTGTACGAAGCAATTCGGATCCTTATCACCAACCGCATCCACCGGCTGCCGGTCATCGACTCTGAGACGGGCAATGTGCTTTACATCCTCACGCATAAGAGGATTCTACGTTTCCTCTTTTTATATGTAAGTATAGATACTAGCAGTTAGTCAACCCCCCCCTCCCAGTTTGTCAGATAGTCAGTGAGACCGGTAGTTGTCAGATTTCCAGTCAATTCAGACAGTCGGACATTAGCGCAAGTATTTGTTAAAGGTATGTAAAAGTACGAGCTTCCAGTCAGTCAGATGGTTAGATTTTATGTTAGTCAGTCGGTCAATCTTCAGACAGACTGTTATAATGTCAGACAGGCAGTTATGGTTGCTTACCCCCGAATACTCAAACGCATCTTACGTCTCAAGTGACGAGTTTTTGTCGACTGTCAAAAAACCGTGACTTGAGACGTGCTCAACTCTGAGTCGCGTTTGAGTATTCAGAGGTTAGCCAGTCAGTCATTAACGCATCGTTTGTTACGCAGATAAACGAGCTGCCAAAGCCGGCGTACCTACAGCATAAGCTGCGTGACCTGCGCATAGGCACGCTGAATGACATCGAGACGGCCACTGAGGACTCTTCAATTCTGGAGGCGCTGAGGAAATTCGTGAACCGTCGCGTCTCAGCACTGCCACTTATAGACTCGGAAGGCCGGCTCAAGGATATCTACGCCAAGTTCGATGTCATTGTACGTACTTTGCCTCCATCCTCTTATTTTCTATATGAACCAGATAGCTGATAGAATACTTACATACTTTTTTTGTAAATACATACATAATACTTATAATATATTATGTTACAACACCCAGACCCGGAAGAAATATTTGCAGAACATGCAAACATTTCTCCCGCAGCGGGAATCGAACTCGTGCCTCTTGCATCTGAGCCAAGCACTCGCCCGCCACGCCACCGAGGTAGATAATCTATATTTTGGTTTTTTAATTTGAACAGTCTTAAAGCAAGAATTTAACTTTTTGAAGCGAGACCAAGCGCCAAAGCCGTTAATGTAACCGTAGAGTACCAAGATCCGACGGAAATCTCAATAAGAACCGTCAAAACGATTGTTCGATGAATAAAAGTGAAAGTTCGTCACGATCTTTGTCATTTCAGAACTTGGCGGCGGAGAAGACTTACAACAACTTGGACGTGTCTCTGAAGAAGGCCAATGAGCATCGCAATGAGTGGTTCGAAGGTGTTCAGAAGTGCACGCTTGACGAAACGCTCTTCGACGTTATGGAGCGAATCGTACGCGCTGAGGTAACCATTTTAACTCCACACTTTCACACTGTTTTGCACATTCACATTGCTTGTAAAACATAATTTCCCTGCCCTTTTTTCCCACTTTAAGTGGGGTCGGCATAAAACGTTTCATGACGTGACGTCATGTCTCAAAAAATAAAGCTAAAACAAGGAAGCTGACAGAACTTAATCGCCTACCGTTTCCACCATAACTAGCTGCCACCCGCGGCTTCGCTCGCGTGGTACCCAGATAAACAATAGCCTATATGTTAATCCAGCACATGTACTATGTATATTCCAAGTTTCATTCAAATCCGTACAGCCATTTAGGCGTGAAAGAGTAACAAACATCCATACATCCATATTTACAAACTTTCCTTTATAATATTAGTAGGATATTATGATAATATGATATGTTATATCCCATCGCCTTTATTATTTGTAAAATAAGCCTGAAATTGATATATTTCAGGTGCATCGTCTAGTAGTGGTGGATGAGCAGGAAAAAGTGATCGGTATCATCTCCCTGTCTGATCTGCTGATGTATCTGGTGTTGCGGCCCACGGGCGAGTGCGGCGGCGCCAGCCTTCGCAACGAGCACGGGCCTATCGAGGAGCGGGACGAAATCGCCAGCGGGACTGACGAACCGGCCGACGAGGACCAGCCAGGCAATGATCAGCCAGCCAGTAAAGATCAGCCAGCTGACAAAGACCAGCCAGCTGACAAAGACGAGCCAGCTGGCAAAGACCAGCCAGCTGACAAAGACCAGCCAGCTGACAAAGACCAGCCAGCTGACAAGGACGAGCCAGCTGACAAAGACGAGTCAGCTGACAAAGATCAGCCAGCCTGCAAAGACGGTGAGCCAGCCAGCGAAGCACAACCTGCCAGCGAGATGACCCCGCCCCGTGATCTCGCAGGGTAGGCGACTTATTTTATAAAAGTTTTAAATTCCACTGTTTTGATATTTTTTAGCGTATTCCATTTTTTGTTAAACTTTGTGATCAGCCATTTCTTTATTTATGTTACCCATTTTCCTTTATTCTTATAAACAATTTAAACATCGACCGATAATGTAATCGTTTTTTTTATTTCTACTTAGAATAACTACAAGAATCATGTTGTGGTTATACTGTTGAAAACGGCCGGTTTTATTGTTTATTGAATCGCTGTACAATGGGCGTTTTTGAATACTTATTATTAAGTAATTTTGTAGGATTCTTATAAGAATGTAGTTGGGTGTTATGGTAATTATGGTATGTGTGATCTTTTGTTTAAACTGTGTTTACTATTAAATCGGGGCGTAGACATTTAAGTAGTTAAGGACGTAACTCAGTATGTGAAGTATAATCTGTCTGAAAATTTACCTGCCATTTGATTTGAGATACAGTTTTCAAATAAAAGGTTTTTTTTAATCGTTTTATCGTTAAACGTGGTCAATATTGAAAATAAATCACATGGTGATTAATTCAGACAGGTTATAATGTGTAGGTAATAAACTAAGTTTTCATTACACATTAAATGTAAATGAATTTTAGATGTTTATTAATACTACCTATTAAACGTCGCACCATTTTTTTGTATAATTAAAGAGGCGAGAGAAAATTAAAAAAAAACACGGCTGCTGTGTGAAATGTGACAGTCTTATAGATACCTACCAAATAAAAAGTATACCAATTGTCTACGCTTCCCGATAGTATTATTATAAAATGTGTTATTAATTTATGAGTAGTTTAACTTTACCAATAATCTGTTAAAGTCATGATTTTTTTTAATATAATACTAAGGCCCCTGCAAAGGCCCCTAGCCTTGCAGTTGAAACGAAAACTCACTTAATGTTCAATATAAAACTTGTCAGTTAAACACTGACGGGTTTTACCGATTATGTGTCATTTCGCAAGTAGTTTCTATCTGTCAATAGCAAATATGACAGCACTCTTTTTGATGGTTTCAAATAGACTTTTTGCAACAAAGCACATATAAAACGAATGCCACTCGTTTGCAACAATGCAACTGCGGTCACGCTGCACTGCTACGCTGATAGATCAGTGTAACGTTTTACCCTAAAGAGATTAAAAATTATATCTTTTGTAAAATATACAAACTATTTTATTGGTCATCTTAGATAACGATCTTTTATGCATGATAATTTAAGCAGTTCAAAAGTCCCTCTACAATTCAAAGTAGTTTTTTATCTATGAAATCGTACAGAAGAAATATATTGAAAGTAGGTAAACTCGATATCATAATATTTTTTGAACACGCGATTTTACAAGTTTTTGCATATTTTTACTGGTAACCTACGAGTGCGCTCTATTTATTGTGATTTCACAGAAAAAAATACTTTGAATTCATTAGTGTCATGTTGGACTAAAGAAACGCACATAAACTATAAAATTATAAAATAAAACTTGATTCCGTTACTACTGTCTTTTACTAAATCATTGCCACAGAGCCTTATTGAGGCGCACTGGTTCGAAAGAACTAGCGACACAACTAGTAGTAGTAGTATTAACCACGGAAAATAAAAAATACATACCTACATAATGTAGGTATATAATATAAACATCACGCCCGTATCCCTAATGGGTGGGCAGAGCGATAAGATAAGACAAACTGCAGCCACTTCTGATTTACTTCTAAGATGGATAATGGTGAACCATGGTGACAGATGATCAGCCCATCGCCCATATAGGTGGTCCATCATGTTGGAGTGGATACTATCTCTAAGTCGACACAACATGCTCGGGAAGAGAAGCAGCTGTAACTACGCATTCTATGCTTTTTCTTTACTTCGGTCCAGCAGAGAAGTAAATAAAAAATGTGATTTTTGTCGTCGCAGTCCTCTACGTAAGGGAAAGTGATTCCGAATAAGTGGACTACGTCAACCGTCCCGTTTACATCTACAATGAATAGGTACAAGTATTTATTTATTTATTTTACAAATACATATATTTAAACAATTAATTAGTGATATTAAACTTAAGAGTTTGACTTATCACTAGGTTCTCTGTTATAACAAAAAAGCAATTAATAGTAAACACAACAAGTAGGTATCTATAGTTCGCGCCGTTTTGTTTACCTACCTCTTCTTCTTAGTCGCTACACTCTTGACAGAGTGGTCGTGGTCGTCAGCTCAGGAGTAGTGGCTCGCTTCGCAATTTAGCGCCATTCGTCTCTAACGGTGGCCTTTCTAGAGCATTCGTGTAGTGGACCATTCAACGCTGCCTTTACTTGGTCCGTCCATCTCATTGGAGATCTTCCTCTGGCTCTTGTACCCTCAACCTACGTCGCTGTTATAATATTTTGAAACCTCGACAAAAAGAAGGGTGTCGTAAGTTTGAGTCTTTAGTCGTTTCGCACCACGAGCGATTCGAACCGGGAATCGCCTATGTAATGTTTCTGAATGGGGTCATTCGCACCGCAGTGGTTGGAACGATGCGAATGGGCCTAGGTATTTTTTTAAATGGGTCGATTCGGACCAGTGGGCGAAACGACCCAAAGATCTTTTTTCTATAGGTCTGATTTTAAATTTAAGCCTCTGTCCGAATTCACCCATCCAAAAAGAGAGCTGTATTATTTCCCACTGCGGTTCGAATCGACCCATTACAAAAAGAGCTCTTGGGCGATTCGTACCGCGGTTCGAACCGCTCGCGGTGCGAAACGACTAAAGACCCCCAAAGGAATGGGCCGATTTTGATACGGTTTTTTTCTGTTTGAAAGGTAATGTGATCAAGATGGTTCTTAGTTTAATTAAAAAAGATTTGTGAAGATCATCAGCTCATTTCCTTCTTGACAAAAAGATCCGGTTGATTTGAAAAGTGTTCTGTTGGGGGTCGGGGTTTATTATTAAGATTATTTTCTCTCTCTTTCTTTCTTCCAGTTTCAATCAGTCTCATTCATTTTACCTATAGATACCTAGATAGACACTACCTACAAAACACAGGCAGATAGGTACCTACTCGTAGGTAAGTAAATAAGTCTCAGAAATAAGTAGGTACGGTACCTACGTGGTACCGCATCACCTAAATGACAGACTTCGGTCGACTTTAATTTTTAATATACCTAAAATTATGATAATGAGGGCTTAGGTGGTCGCATCGAGCATATAACTGAAGGTGGTTGTCAATATTCCGGATTAAATCACGTTTAACTTCGAGCATTGCTCTTCCCATAAACCACAGCATAAACCTTTGCGTGACATTTGTGACGTAGGTAATGTACGTAGGTAGGTACCTACCTACTTCTTGAGGTAACTTATCTCTCTATTCGAGATGACTAAGTTTTATACCTACATTTATTTAAGTTTGCCTATTTGTAGGTAGGTATAATGTTTGATGATTTTTTTTTCCAATTAGGTAGTCACACTGGTAACTCGTTAGGAAACCAACTTTGTCCGTCTTCTGTAGATTAAAGACATTAGAAAGATTTATAATTTAGAGGAAAAAATGTGATAACTGTGAAAACGAATAAAAGACATTGTTAAAGACTTATAATTTTTATTAATTTTTTATGCGGTAGCACAATCACAGTCGGAAAAGGTTTTGTTCTAATATTTTAATATCGCATTCTTGTTCTGAGCAATTTTTCGTTCCGTCAAAGTAGGTAGTACCTTACTTAAGAGGCCGTCTAAGTCAGAATTCTAAGGAGTAATATAGGTTTAAATAAATTTGAAAAAATAAAGGTACTGTGATTGTACGTCAGCTGTTGATTACAGTTCCGTTATACAGATAGAACATTCCAAACATTTAATACATTTTAAGTAAAGGTACACAGCCGATTACAAATTGAAAGCATGTCGAGGAAATGAGAAAATAGATTATTTTGGTTAAAACATGTCTGTTTTACTAATCTGTCATATTTAACTCCTTAAGACACCTTTATGCACAAATTCTCGACGCTTAGAAAGTTTCAGAGTTAAATTACCAAATTATTTTTTATTAAGTAGATATCTCAAAGTTTTGAAGACTGACAGTCAAATCAAATTTGGATAAAACCGAATTTCGGAAGAGAAAAAATATCCAACTTCACACGTAAAATATTTTTGCATACGCATTCTACATGCCTTCAATCGGAATCGTACATAAACATTATGATTATCGGTTACACGCTTAACTATATGGGATCGATTCTACTAAACATTACACTAAACTGAATAATTATAGTTTGTCAGCTTTGAAATGATGCTGATCCTATGTCGACAACATTTCGAGACTTTTCTCAAGTTTAGAGTAATAAAAAACAGAATCGAACATTTCATTAAATCTAATATTGAAAACAAGACAGTGTCATCCAACATTATAAAAGGTATGTTTGGGAACAACTTTGCTAATAGGTACATTTTAGTTTTAGTGAGTGAGAAGTGAGATCTTTAAGTTTTTCTAAGATAAAAATTTGCTTGAATATAGCATACATTTCTGTATTTTATATACCTACTAAATATCACTGTTTTGAGTTCGCTTATTTTATTTCTTATTATAATTATGTGCACTTACAATTAAATCAAAATGATTGTGGCTTGTTATAACTGTTACGTGATCATGATATATGTTTTTAGTGAGACTTATCATTTTGTCTGCACTAAACCAGATTTACTTTTTATTAATTTTTAAAATTTACATTTATGTATGTTTATTACCGAATTAACAAATATGCGGTTCACTGATTCTGCTGTTTTCGGTTTACCTTATATAATATAAAACATAATATTCAATAGAGCAAAATATTAAGGCTAGGTACTTCTATTATTATTCATGGTTTTGTGTTATTGAAATTAAATTTGAAAACTTATTTCAATAATTTATAGGTATTATGTAATCTATAAATCAAGATCACTTTTATTCTTGAACTGTCTTAAAACTTTAGGTAACACGACAGAAACAGCTAGGTATTATTAAACTCACTTCAGTTAGAGCCATACCTTGATTAGGTGGGTACCTATTTAACACGTAATTACCTAGACGTATCAAGTTATTTTCTCGATCATTGTACTTGTAACTTTTAAAAACTTGAGCTGTGGTTCATCAGTTCAACCAACTCTCTCAAAACGGTTCACCATGCTTGAGATTGTTAATAAACGTGTGAACCGAGATTTTTGCTCAAGTTTTTGAGTGTGTTCCCGTGTTTGAGCATTATCGTCTGTGGCTTGGATAAATCGGGTGCCCCACCTGAATACATGGTAAGTAGGTAAAAAAATCATAAAGCAAATGCCAGGCCTGATGTCATTTCCCTGTCTCGTTACGTGTAATCAAAGTATTAGTTCCGTATTCCAATACAAACTCAAGTGCGTGAACCTTAAATGTTAGTATTATATTCAATTCACTTATACAATAGGTACTTAAGATAATTATGTTCCATAAGGTAGTCAACAATATTTTACAGTGAAGATAAAATTTGATGACATATTAAGCAATATATCTGATGATTTATTTTTAACAATAACGGATTTTGGTTATCAACTGTCCTTATATTTTGTATGTTCGATTATGATCGTGTTCCTTAGTAAAATCCAAGTACACAAATATTAATAGCACATTGCACTTCTCACCACAATGATATCTCAAGCTTCAATATGTATAGTCAACATAACATCGAGGACACGGTTTCTACGAACAATTATAATCAGATACATGCAGCTTTATTATACTGCTATTTTCCAATATATGTATAATAACAACAGCCACGAATTATGTGTTACACTTGAAAGCTGAAACATTGAACTCTTACGTACTTAGTTATTCTACAATTTATTTATAATAAAATAAGTGTCCATTTTCATAAAATTTAAACAACAAGAAGTTGTTCCTAGAATAAATCGATAAATTTAAAATTACGAAGTTCTAAGATCGTGATTTTAACAATAATTTAAATATAAATCTCATACTTTAAAACAGGCTTCCTTCAATATTTCGGTTAAGCCAACAACGTAGGTACTAAGTATCAATTTATCAAACAACAACAACATTTATAGGAATAAGGCCTATCCAATTTATTATAATTTTATACCCCGAACTACACAGACGCGGGAATTCCCCGATAAATCACTCACTTACGTTTAATTTTATTTAAAACTCGATCACTAAATGCGTGATTGAAAACATTTAACAAAAAGGCTCGCAGATATGTATAAAGTACTAAAACGCGAATTTTGATCAGTTCTTTTACATTAAATCGAACATGTAAACAAAGGGTCTAGGGAGGAGCGTATAAGAATGACAAAATAATTTAGTGCAAACGCTATTATTAATTTATGGGGTTTACTCATTGAATAATTACACGTTCGGCCATCGTTTGTTGTTTCTATTCTGGGTGATTTTTATAAAAGCCACAACTGCATCATTAGTATCACAAAAGCTTTCGTATACCTAACGCTGTTGGGACTTTGGAGGTCCTAAACTTGTCTTACCAATATGGCTTTTGGTTTTTTTTCTGTCCGTATCAATAAGAGGATAGAGAAACTTTACAATTGTAATAAAGTAACTGATTTCTTAACACACTACGACAACATTATGCAGGATTTTTATAAAGTGAATTTTAAAAATATCTAAAATACGAAAGTGTAAAGTAGATACGAGTAGATACTTAAACAGTTATACATTACTAAACTCTCAATACAATACAAACGCACTAAACAATATTTATATTATTTTAGAATAGTTACATAAGTAGTATTACTTAAAATATCACATTAGTGAAATATTACTAGGAGAATTTCAAAACTTAAGGTTGGCTAAGTGGTCGTTTATTATACAATACTATCTATATCTGAAAATTTAAATGTATAATACTATAT
Organism: Scotopteryx bipunctaria; assembly: GCA_949320045.1. Taxonomy (NCBI): domain Eukaryota; kingdom Metazoa; phylum Arthropoda; class Insecta; order Lepidoptera; family Geometridae; genus Scotopteryx; species Scotopteryx bipunctaria. Next base: position 4,493,036 of record OX439440.1, read on the forward strand.
TTAAATGTATAATAACGTCCAAGGACAAATCAAGGGAAGACCGTCATCTAGTGATTTTTGTTGTTAGTGATTGAGGAAAAGTATGAAGATCTACCTAAAGATCTACTAAACCTCAGTTAAAAAACTACTATTTTGGTATATACACACAGCTCTACGAATTCCATTAAATATCTTACAACGGAAAGCAATATCTTACATGTTCTGCATAAATATATATTTTTTTCAAATAATTTTAGTAGCCGTATAAATTATTATTTTTGTTTTGTTGTGGTCGGCCAATTAGGCGCGGACAGCTGTATGGACCTACAGCTCATGCCATGAATGAATCTGATAAAATTAAAGTTGCATTATACGCTAGATATATTTTCCAATCGTGACTAGCTTACATGACAATTTGAGATCATTAAAGATGATTAAATTATTTGATTACATGTTGTGGGTGTAATAAAAACTAATGATGAGCCTCTCTAAAATAATGTAATCTCCTTACCATACAGCTGATCATTTAATTAGTTGGGAACAAATTGTATAATAATATTCAAAATATAATCTAAATTTGCACATCAGTGTGCGTCCATTTTCTAGTGCTCTTTATCTAACAATGATCTTAAAACCTATAGAATTCGTGTGAAAATTTATCTTTTAGAAATAATTTTAATTAAATATAAATATAATTTAAGTTAGAAAATATATTTATATGTCCCTATCTATACTCGAAGTCTGTAAAGTCAGCGAAGAAAGTAGGTACCTACTAGGTTTTTAATAAATAAATTTAAATTGTATATTTGATATTATATAAAATCTGATATGTTTTTAACACGCTATAAAGAATTTGTTACAAACTGGGAAACTATTTAATATCCGAGGTATGTAATTAGGTGGATTAAAGAAGAATCACAGACTATTTCGTTAAAAATAATTAATAAGTAAATTATTTAACTTAGTGTTTCGATAAAAAAAATAATAATATGAAACCTGGATGAAATCTTGATGATTATAATTTAAAAGAAATTCATTATTCTGCTAGGCAGAAAAACGGTTCTTTATGTAGGTACTCGTAACTAAGATGTTTGAGAGCATTTTTTCTACTTGTCCAAATGAAAGCTAGTGTTAATAACACCTACCGAATTATAATTGAATGACTTCTTATGAATTACAAGCAAACTTAAATACAATTATCGTTAGGCTTGCTTACGAAAAGTTTGTATTTGAAATTTTATTATAATGATAACATTTTGTAAGTACCTATAGTTACAATAAAATCGGGTACCTATATGTAGTGCAGCGTGCACAGTATTATTCTATATTACATTACATAAAATAACTTGTAAGCGTAAACGATCTCACGCTGACTGCTTCCCCAAGCGCTTTAGGCAATCTAGAGCATTTAAAGATCACGACGACAGCCAAGGGGATAGTTAGAGGCACGTCTAAACATCACGATAATTTGTAACTTTTTTTACCTAATTAGCTATTATCGAATAATAACTGAACGCCAAAAACAATTATGTGCTAACAAATAGGTAAGTAAGTAAGTAAGTTCGTATGAGCTAGTTAGTAGAGTTTTTAGGCCGCTTAAAGGCCTCCGTCGTGGCTTAACGACTTAAAAGCCAAGACAGACAATTTTGCTTACTTACTTACTTTAACAAATAGGTAAGATAGGTATTTATCTGGGTAGGTACATATAGCCCTTCGCAAATTATATACCGTATTATATCAGGCAGGCTGATGACTGGTGTTACATGCTACGATGTTAAATCTTGCTTCTAAAATAGTCGTAAGTATGTTAGAAACTGACAATTTTGACAAAACGTTTTGTTTCAATCATCCCATGAAGACGCGTCAGGATTGGCCCACGGTGGGCGAGTCGAAGCGTGGGAAGAGGTGCTATTGGTCCTTGCGTTATAGCTGGAAAATAGTTTTTTCAAATTTATATTTATTGCTTGCTTTCTAGCCACAAAAATAAAAAAAACCCCGACAAGTGCGAGTTAAATTCGCACACGAAGGGTTCCGTACTATCGTACATAATACATAAATATTTCTTGAAGGGGGCCCCGTTGTATTTTTATTTTACTTTATTTTTATTATTCGTTGTTATATCGGCAATAGAAGTACACACTCTGTGAAAATTTCAACTCTACCTATTACGGTTCATGAGATACAGCTCGCTGACAGACGGACGGAGGGACAGCGGAGGCTTAGTAATAGGGTACCGTTGGTACCCTTCGGGAACGGAACCCTAAAAAAGTGGCATTATGGTATATAGATGTAAAAATAAATGATTTACCGTGATTCCACTTGTTTATATGTCGCAGTTGTTGCTGGAGCGTTGCGGTTTGATGAGACGGGCTCCAGTTCAGAATTGTGCCATGCCAACAGTGGGTCTTGTGTGTACCTTAAAGAATAAATTATTTTATTATTACGTGCAAATTCTGTCATTTCCATGGTCGTAGTAATTGAATGTATGTTTATTTTGGAACAATACCTATGCAATAAACAATGAAAACGATAATATCTGCCAGTATTGTAAAACTGTTGTAGGTAAGAGTAGCAACGCCCTCCTCCGATACAGAAAAGAACAGAGTTCTACTAAACAATTTGAATTGAAATACCCACTAAAAAGTAAACAAATTACAAATAAAGAGCAGAGGTGGAATGGAAGAGTGGCAACAATACGTACTCGTTGCCGAACATGTTGGTATTTGCTGGGTTTCCGTAGAGGTTTGTGTTGCCGTTGCCAAAGAGGCCATCGTTGCCATCCCCCTCGAAGATGTTACGGTCTCCAGAGTGGCGTGGTGGCCTTGGCGATGACGGTGGGATCATGGTGCGGTCCAGCGGATTCGGCGGCGGAGGTGTTACTGTCCGTTCAGCCGGAGGGTTCGTCTCCAGCGTAGAGTTCTTAATGCCGTACTTGAAGTACATTATCAATCCTAGAACACAACAACAACACGAAAGTTGGTTTAAATTTACGTCACGATAAAATTCTCAAGGTTTAAACACCCCACTAAAACTCGTAAATTGTTAATTCTTAAAGATTCATTCGATTTCGTTCTTAAATGAGCTAGTTCACAATCACAGCGAGTTTTATTATTAGTTTTTTTTCTGTTTTTACTGCATTTATAGGAAAATAATACTCACCTAGTGACATCCAAACTGTGAAACGCAACAATGTCAGGATAGAAAGATTCAGGATCAAGTAGATGTTGACCACTATGGCAATCGTTGGCACAAAAGGCAGGAATGGCGTCGCATACATAAGTCCAGCGCTGTGAAACAAGCCATAGTTTAAATATTTTCAGCGGAATATCCGACCTAGTCTATACTTCTTTCACTTCACTCAATGTCATCTACATTCTTTATGTATGCTGGTTTGTTTAGGGTACTCTTGACCTCGCCCTTTTCCAAAACGTTGCCGATTTGGTGTACTTAGGCCTTCCTCTTGAAAAGGTATCATTCACACTCGCCTCATACACCTGTATAAATAATGTGTCTATACAATTTATCGAACGGTACGTTACCATAGAACTCACCGATTTTGCGGTTTCCTAGAGATGAGAGTCAGTATAGCAAAGACTGAAATCATGAGTAAGATCATGGTAACGAGTGTGGCAGTTGAAGAGCCCGGGCTTCCGTATGCGGCGAGGAGGTCAAAGCACACGATGAACGCGTACATCACGCCGACTGCCTTAATCACGTATATTCCTAGACATAAAATCACAAAGTTTTTTTGAAACCAATTCTGAAGTCTATTTTACAAAACCTCTATCAACTCTATAGTGATTCTGAGCAATTATTGGCTCTGTTAGTTGTATTTGCCTATTAAATATTAACCATCTATTGATTGGCAGCTACTTAAAAACTTTCATCATCTTTATTTACAGTCTATAGTATCCCACTAATGGCTGCGTCTGCCATAAACACAATACAAACAAAAATATAACTTTAGTTTTATTTATTAAAAAATCGGACATATCCAATTACAAATCACTTAACATTAATAGCACTTTGCAGCAATATTCCTCGACACTAAATAAGAAATAGAAGGAAATATAAACGAAGGCTTCTTTGCAGTTTTATTAAAGCTATTCGTTTTTCTCCTCTATTTCCCCTTGCTGCAATAATTTAATTAGGCTTGGACAACTAAAACTCCAGCGCGGATGCGAGTTTTTGTAAATAGCCGTCCCTAACGGATAAAATCTCTGTTTGATTGGTTTACGCTCGGCTAGATAGTTTAATTGAATGTTAAACGGAAAAAGTCTGAACTATTTCATGTTGTTCGGTCATTTTGTTTAATTTGGAATTCAATTTAATTTTAATTCAAATATCTCCTATACTAGTACTATATTTACATGTTCACGATGTATCTTGGTCTAATATGCAGTTTATCAGTTATATACTGTTTAATTCTAATTTATATAATGATTTGAAGCATGGGTGCCGGAAGAAATAATTTCCAGGTGGTGCTAATAAAATTGGTGGTGATTGTTAATAAAAAGATGAAATTTTAGTCTGAATGTTCGAGACATTTACAAATTTCTGACTATTCATTATGAATTTATTATAATAGGTACCCAGTCGTTACGGCTCACACCTATTTGTTCACGACGATCGAAATTTAAAAATTCTAAATTGGTGGGCCAGGAGTACCGGGATCGATATTAATCGATTTCCATTACTTCTCTGAACGCACCCTTTAAAGTACCGCTACTCTACACCAGATGGCACCAGCATAAATGGGATGAACTTAACAGAGAAAGCGCAATACAGTTTCAATAATTCCTGTTGATGCCGAGATTCCCAAGGGGTGCAAGTGCACCCTCTGGCACCCCCTTGCCGGCGCCCATGATTTGAAGATCATTTTGTGTTTACTATATACGACGCGAACACTATCTTCATGCTTCATTTTTAATTAACACTTCGAATAATTATTTAGATGTTTGCATTCAATTTGTTCGAGTGTGTTAGAGATACTTTCGCCCATCTGTGGGTAGTCAAATATTTTCAAATTTAACACCGATTGTTATCATTAAAAATTATAAATGATAAATGACATTTATTTGCACGAACACATGTGATAAAATAATAATTTTCCAATCTATGTCCTACCAAAATCTTTGGCATACAAATAATGTTAATTGTAAATGTTAATAAATTATATTCTATTGTTAAGTCCGAATTAAATGTAATATTAAGGAATCATTTTAAAAATGTCAAGTTTTAGAATGTCCAAATTTAATATAATTATACATAATTTAGTGTTAAGAACTATTTAAATATTCGTCGATGGAGTAAAAACATTTATCAAGAAGCCAAAACTTTTAACAAACTTTTCAAACAAATGAAATTTTAAGTCTTTAAGGTCAGTTCAGTTCTTAAATAGTGGCTACTGTGACGTTACGTCAATCTTTAAGGTCAGTTGGCAATTTATTATAAACTTTAATGCACAATGTAATAGGCTTGACGTTGTGTAAGTTTATAATAACATACTTACCGCTTTCATTAGTAGGTGGTCCACAATCCACCCAAGGGAAAAGTCCAGGACATAAATAGGACATGGCGTGGAGCCGTCTTAGCAGGGAATCGACGAACCGACCGAAGCGAGATGAGTTACATGATCCACCCGGGACTGCACCTGTTTATGACAGTATTTTTATGCTACAACGAACTTTCCGAATGAGTCAACATCTAAAAATAACATTTATTATTCTCCTATAGGAAAGTGGATAGTAGGTAAAAACTGCGTAGCGACGTTATTTTCTGAAAAGAAATTTATGGTGCTTTTCGACTGATAACAATGTCGTTGGTAATGAACCACCCGTCGATCTTTCATTGAATATAGGAATTGGGTATTAGTCAGATTATCTGAAAATTGGAATAGATACATGTACCTATTCCAATTTTCAGATAATTGGAATAGGTACATGTACCTATTCCAATTTTCCAATTCCTACATTCAATGAAAGATCGACGGGTGGTTCATTACCAACGACATTGTTATCAGTCGAAAAGCACCATAAATTTCTTGACCTTATTCAAGTGTAGGTAAAATGTGAGCAGAGCCAGTCTCAGACTAGCATCGCATCTATGTTGACGGCCTCGGTGGCGTAGCGGGCGAGTGCTCGGCAGAGACGTAAGAAACGCGAGTTCGATTCCCGCTGTGGAAGAAATGTTTGCATGTTCTGCAAATATTTCTTCCGGGTCTGGGTGTTGTGGTACCATGGTACTCGTAGTTTCAGGGGGGTCAGTACTATGTATGTGACTGTTGGGTGTTATTTATTTATGTGTAGGTATTCCAAGTTTGAGCTACATCCGTTCAAAGGCCTTATTTACTATAACAAAACAAAACGAAACGCGGGCAAAAGCGGGCACGTATGTGGTATCACCGTGTTATCGTATTCTATGAGACATTTTAAATCGAAAAAATGCGACGCGGCTCGTTACAAACCAGTTACTAGCTGTCAAATTTCGTTAGGTCATAGAGAATAAGAAGCCAGGGCTTACGAAGATTAATGGCAACCCACACAAACTTTTGCAATCCTATCTGGTCTAAAACTCAAAGACTCAAAAAACACCATGCTTTTCATCATCATCATCATCACTAAAATGAGACCGAAACGAGACTTAGAGACTGGAAACTTTCGATCCCCGCATATATAGGTAGGTACATTGCCGAGTTGTCTAAGTAAAGACTCCTTAGGTTTATAAGAAAACCAGACGCGGAAAGCCGGAGTCCAATCGATAAGGCAGCATACGGCATCGCCTCTCGTTCGTACTTGTTCTTTCGTGTCAGTGTTCTCTTAAATAATTTGTTTTAGGTAGGTATATTTGTTTCGACCAGAAATTCGCTATATAGCGGCGATGTTGATGTTACCTAAATATTGATGCTTTTACTCAAAGACACCTGTTAAAATTGATAGGTACTTGTCTGTTTATATCTGTTGAATTTAACTAACATAGAATTGCCTATATGTGTATTATTTACATTTATATCTATTTCTCATACTTTAAAACCTATTTCGGGCACTACAGCGTTCTGCTAGTGTAGTTAAACTTGCTTCCTGGCGGTGTATAAATCATCTAGCATAGGTTGTAATGGCCTTAACTTATCCATACTTTCTAGGAATTACAAAAAGTATATTTAACAGGTTGTTCTAAAAAAATGTATAGTGAAAACACACAGGAATTGTTGCCTGCTCTCACTAACTAAGGCACCGCAAAAGGTAACTAACTCCCCGTAGAGATAGCTCAACGAAATTACACACAAGATTAATAAATAATTTACCCGCCGCAAACGAAAATGTAAGAGTATAGAGAACTCTCGTTTATTATTAGTATAGAATAAACTTTACTTCTCTGCTGGACTGGAAGTAAAAAATAAAACAGAATGCGTCCAGCTGCTTCTCTCCCAGAGCATGTCATAAAAGTCGAGTAAAGGATAGTATCCTCTCCAACATGATGCACCATCTATATGGTCCATGGGATCACCTGTCACCATAGTTCTAGATAGACCATATCCATCTCAGGACTTTGAATCAGGAGTGGCTGCAAGTTTTCTTATGACTACTTGTGACTACCATCCCATTTATAGGAATACGGACATGACAATATACATACATACCTATAGATTATAGATTTTGCGGTTTGTAGATACAAACTTAGCGTGTTGGGATCTCATTGAAAATACTACCATAGTATTAATGTATCACGTGATTGCTTACACCTACTTCTATTAATTTTTTTTTTATTATTATTAAACACGACTTACCGTAAAATTTATTTTCATTATTGGAGTTGACTAGGAAAGTATCATCACGACCATCGTCATCTTCTTCTCCTGGTAGAGTGTCGTCCGAGTCCGGCGAACTGTAGGAATTGAAGCAAAAGATAAGTACAGTTGTACCTACCACAAATATTGTACGCCTCGGCAAACTTCGTGCTTTAATAACTGATCCAACATTTTAAAAAATAAGTAGGTACCTACATATTTATTGTAATAATAATAAAGACCTTTTGCCGAGAAAATTGCCGAGGCGCACAATATTTGTTGTACTAACTGTAGATAGATCTATACCCAGTTCCAATTCTACAAAACGACGTAGTACCTAACGTTGTTTTTTTTGACAAAAAATGTAAGATGCTTTTTAACAGATAACTTTTTTGGTATAAACGTCTGCATCTCGTGTTTGAATAGCCTTGACACCCCGTTGAACTTCTTTGGTAAACCTCTAAGTTCGTTAGTGGCCAACTCTTGTGACGGAGTTTTTAGGCCGCCTAAAGGCCTCCGTCATGGCTTAACGACTTAAAAGCCGGGACCGACAATTTAACGTGCCCTCCGAATCAAGAACGTCTAAGCGAGCTACGCCACGAGCGCATCATTTTGTATTCAAAGAATCCAAGTTAAGTTTCGAGCAAATCGGACCACCCGTTAAAAGTTCCCATACAATCTTTAACAATCCCTACACTCCGTTTCGGGGGTAGTTTTGAAAGTATTTTACCATAGATCAAATTTTCTGACTCGAAGGATCAAAAACTGTAGCATCTTACAGAAAAGGATTAGTATGATGGGAAAGTTAACGTACGAAACAAACTTATGAGTGCCAGTTTGACACTGATTTTATTACAAAAGAAATTACAATAAAAACGTAAGCAAAGTGCAGTAAAAATGTATGTGTGCGTACCTAGGTATTCTTGCTGATTAATACCTGACCTAATTCGCTGACCTTACCTATCGTGCGGTATTCCGTACAATATTGAAGTATTTATGCTGTTTCAAGTTTGGAATTTCGAGGAATACCTACTATTTGTCATACAATCGTTTTTTCCCCTTTTCACCCCCTAAGGGGTAGAGTAAATAAAAATCCTTTCTTAGTGTACATAAAAAATGCATTTTCCAAATTAAAAATCTCTTGGACCAGCGGTTTAGGCTTTGCGTTGTCTGTCAATAGGTCAGTCACGACAAACTTCTTTATATGGTATGTAATCGTCGTCCGTTAGAAGAATATTGGAACCAAACACTAGAGATAAGAAGTTACGATGATGTATTTATTATTCACCTAATAAGTTAATATAATATTTTTTATTTATTTATTTGAACAAAAACAAAAAAATCTTATTCCATGCTTACAAGATTAAAAGATATCCAAATCGTCCGAAAACTTGGCACACACAAACATACTTAAGTACTTAGGTACCATATAATAGGTAGGTACCTATTTAACAAAAATTAGTAATTTTGCCTTGATTTAGGTAAATGCATAGATAGACAGTGTACATGGTTGAGCTCCAACTCCCAACTAGTTTTCCCTGTATTTGGGATGCCAGTTCTCCCCTATACAAAGTTTAAGTATTAAACAGTAATAAATACCTAGGTAAAAACATCGAAATTCACAAAGGATGAAAGTGTTGATTAAATTTTAATACCTGCGGGTAACGCGACGGATCATCACTCGGTTAGCTGTGGAGGCCTAAAACAAAAATATAATTACATATAGTTAAAATAAACCAGTCGATTTCGCACACGAAGGGTTCCGTACCATGCTAATACTGACGTGGGGTGATGGCTGGTTCGAACCCCATCTAAGATGTATTTTTTCTGTAAGATTTTTGTAGTATTTTTTTAATTAAAAAAATCTCTCAAATCTTCAATAATTTGCATTTAAAAAAAAATACTACAATTTTATTCATTTGAGTCGTTATGCAGCTTTAAATTTAAACTTTAGGTGGGATACCAGTTGACGCTTTCTGTACATAGATTTTTTACGTATGGGGCCCCTTCTATTTTTTACTTTCTTATATTTTTTATTTGTTGTTATAGCGGTAAAAGAATTACACATTCCTCTCTACCTATAACGGTTCATGAGATACAGCCCTCTGATAGACGCACGGACGAATAGCGGGTCTTAATAATAGGGTCCCGTTGGCACCCTTCGGGTACAGAACCCTAAATAGCAATACATTTCAGCAAACGCACTAGTTATCGAATATAACCAACACACAAATAAATTCATTCAATTTAAAGAGGGATTATTAAATCAATTTTGAGTTTGTTAGATATGACCTTCTTTATTAGAGCAGAATTTAAATCAAAACCACTTGTATACCTACTCTCATCTCTAAATCAACCTTTCACATTGCTTAACCATTAATTTCTCTTTTATGTGGGGTCGGCAACATGGTATTCTTTTTCCATTTCCCTTCGTCAGGAGTCATCTCAACACTCACTACATTCTTACTCATGTCATTCATTTACACAGTCCATCCATCATTTCTTTGAGCTCCTGCCACGTTCATAAGTAACACTCTGCTCGTCACTTAACTTAACCTAGGTTTAATATTTCCACTTAAATAATACGTGAATCTCCCCCACCGACAAAAAATCAAAGAGTAAAAAATCTTCAATAATTTGCAATGAAATATAATCAAAACGTCGCCAAGGAATGATTACATCGCCATAACAAAGGTCAGGATACGCTTCGACGAAGCGCTGGAACTCTTCGAATGACAAGGCTTATTACAAAAAGTAGGTCAGGGGTGTTGGGAGTCCAATCCGTCGCGTATTTATCGCATAGCCATTTACACAAAGCCTCGTACTGGCATTGTTGTGGCCTGTCTGCGGGGTGCCGTAAGTGAATATTCCGTCTGTACATTCTGAATATTTTCAATCTTAGCGGCGGTTTTCGGTTTTAAAACTTCCAGCAAAGATTTAGTCCTATGTCCGTTTATGTTTTACACTGCACGAACCGTTATATGTGAACGTAAATTGCAGTAAACTTTAAACTCTATAATGGGGTCGACCATGTTTATAAACTGTAATATAATAAGTATGCACGCAAAAAAAAACTGTTTGGGACAGTGGAAACTGCAAGGGCAACTGAAACACCCAATTCCAACTATTAGTAATTACCTACTAGGATTGATTTGCAGGTCAATTAGGTCCCTAGAAAATGTAAGGAAACACATAACTTCGGACCAAATCACATTCTCAGTTATCGTGTACCGCAGGTAATAAACACATCATATTTTATTTAAAAACTATTTTATGATACATTTTTGACAAATTTATCATTTATCTAAAACATTACATTATGTTACCCGAAACATATCAATCTAACGTAACGTTAAACCGTGTAAGTCAGTAAACGCACTCGAGAGCAAAAACTGCGGGCCATCTAAAAAACCTTTGGTATTAATTGTCTATCAGATACAATTTATTTCACCAGGCTAGCGTTCAAGGTTTTTTAGATATTCAAGTTTGTATAGATGACGCGGAGTTTTTGCTCTGTAGTGAATTTACCTAATCGCGGGTAGCGCAAAAATATTTACCTATGGTAAAGTCGGTCGGTAAAAATATACCTAATCTTGTGGAAGCAAACAAACTATCTACTTCTGTTGAAGTAAAAATCAACAAGGTCTCACTCACTCTTTATTGAATTGACGCGATTGCATATCCCACTCCAAGTTTGTAACCTCCTTCAAAGTATCTGAGAGCACTATCGAGTAAGTAAGTAAATAAGTAAGTTCGTATGAGCTAGTGACCAACTCTAGAGAACTATTAATATGGAGTATAGAACTCTATCTATTGTGACCGACTGACTTTTTACTTCAGCGCTAAAACTAAGTTCATCATCTCCCTGCCCTTATCCCAAATCCCACCTAAGTGGGGTCGGCACGACATGTTTTCTTCTTCCATTCCCCTCTATCAGTCGTCATCATTCATACCTGATTCATACGAGTATAATAATTCACGCAATTCACTCATCTCATCTACTTCTTCCCTTGTATTTGTCACTGTAAAATTGTAAATACCGATAGATTATAATCTATCTCACGAGATTTTAAAGTGCCAAAAGATTGTGAACTGTAACATACTCGTACTGCTTACAATTTAATCCACCCAGATCGAATTCAGTTAGGTTAGTAGGTTAGGTTAGAGTAGGCAGTTACCACTAATGCGCGAGGTGAGCGAGCACAGCGAACGTGCCGCGGCAGCACTCGCGGTTGCCGCAGAACGTTACGGTTTAATCGGTATGATTATAATCTACCGGTATTTACAATTTTACGGTGACATATCCATCCACATTCATATCTAACACTTTTCTCGTCACATGAAGTTAAATAGGAAACTGAGCTCATTTTTATTTCTTATTATTATACCGATTGCCTTAAAGTTTTTAATGTTATTGTAGTTTGTCTTTGTAACTGTGTGTACTGAAACAAGAAATAAACTTCTGATATCTAGTTTTACATGAAGTTTACTTACCCCAAAAGTAGTCTCCCGGGTAACGCCAGAACCGATAGCTTGAGGCTCTGGGGTCCGAATACTCTGTGGAAGCAGCTCAATCAGAGTCCTCGACTGTGGTTGGTATCGCAAGATAAGCACGCACGTCGATACCAAAGTATAGGCAAGTAGAGTACCTGCAGTAAAAAATATTGAGTTTTATTTTACTGCTCATTATTCTACAGGCGCGAGTCAGCCGTAAAGAGTAAAAAACGCAAGCAAAAGATTTTATCACGTCAATTCTTGGATTCGTATTTTATTACTTCTCGTATTTTTTTTTCTAAATAATTTTTTGTTGTATTTCAAAAACTATACATCCTAGAATAAATACAATAAAAACATTTTGGAATGCACAAATAAAGCCCTTTAAAGTGGCACCCCATTCGTCACATTTGTAAAACCTTTTTTTTACCGCTTGGGAACCCAATACTAACCCCTTTACCGATTAAGCTTATTATGCTTTCCAGCATATCATCATAGCAGAATCTATAATATTGACCAACCAAGTTTCACATAGATGGATTAACGGTTCGAAAGTTATGCTCATATTCACAAACATACAACGCCAATTAGCCCAGGTTCCTCTGAGGCGGACGTTATAGATACGTATAGCATATAATTAGTATCATTAAAATAATTTGGTATTTTACGTAAGTTTTGTGAACTGGATTGATTGTTTAACCACATCACACAATTAGCATTGTTGTTTATTAATTGCACTGGAATATTCAATCCCGAAAAATGTTTTCAGTAATGGGTTACCAATATTTACACACTACTGAGCAAACATTCAGTACGATGAGGTTAAAATCCTTTTGACTAAAAATGGACAGACATATATGGCGAAACTAAGTTCATTCAACTTCGGAAAATATTTAAAAAAGGGGCTAAATGTAAGCCCCTTTCGAAATGTTTGTTTATATTAAACTATTTCGTCCCACATATGGGCAAACAAAGGTCTACCCATGGATTTTCAGACTCTATTTCTGAGTCTTTGTTATTATTTTTATTTTATCTCTTTTTAATAATTTAATTAGAGTAGGTTTTTAGTATAATCTAAATTGCGTACCTACTGACTGACCAAGCAGTCTTGCGAGGCTGCCCAACCCCCCACGCGTAAACTGCAGGCAAGGCATGCCCTGACCAATCGAGCACTTGCACTTGCTCGGCATCGGTCAGCCAGTACGTAACCATTGAAGTAAAACCTTATTAGTAGGTTTAAATCCATTATTGTTCCGTTACTGCCGCCCTTATCTTTCAAAGTTATGTCCTGTCCATCCAAAGGTTGACTGGAAGAGATCGCTCTTAGCGGTAAGGCCGCCCATTGTAATACTCATTATTATGTTAAGTGCCTATTTTGTTTTTATTTTAATTTTATTTGATGTGTTTTTACAATAAAGTTATATTGTATTGTATTGTAAAACAAACTTCAAATAACTTCGATGTCCTAAGATTGGCTGCAAATTGACTCACCTATGCTCATCATCTCGACGAGGACTTCTAGTTGGACGATAAGCGAGACTATCGCGGCACAGAAGCCGCCGCCAACGGTCGCCAGTGTTGGCGTACCAGTTTTCTCGGAAATCACAGCCAAAGCCCTACAAACATTCACATTTAGGTACCTACACTGCAATAAGATAAATTTTAAAACTTTGAAAATGTTTTTATATTGACACGATGTACACATACCGGCACACAACACTCAAAATTCATGTTTGTTGATGATTAGACATTTTTTTGTCTTTACATTTTTTCTTTTACTTTTCTCGGACTCGGGAGTAAAAAAAATCATAGAATATATTTAGCGGCATTTCTCCTCAAGCATGTCGTAAAAGTCGACTAAGGGGTAGTATTCTCTCCAACATGATGGGCCTAGCATATACGGGCCATCATTGACCATGACACTAATCACCTGTCGCCATGGTTTACAATATCCATCAATATGTAGGGATTTGAATCAGGAATATACTATGATTACTTGTGGCTCTGCCCACCTTATTAGGGATACGGGCGTGATAATACGTATATATGTAGGTACTAAAATAATAACTAGCTTTGATAATACTTTGAAAGTTAGGTACGGACAATCGGCGTATCTTATTACTAACAATGGGACATCGGTTAGCAGCGGCTAACAGCGATATTTTTATCTTTAGCAGGGAAAAATAACTCGCTATTCAGACTTCGTTAACGTTCTTTGATATAACGAGGCTAATAAGTACAGCAACGCTATCAGAACAACGAGGCTATATAATTACAAAATATTTATTTTATTTTATTTCATCAAATTAAATCCAATAGAAATGGTTAAATTTGTTTCTATTTGGAATTGTCGTTGTTTTATAACCTAGCCGACGTACATATTTAACAAGCGACTGACAGAAACTAATAAATAAATATGTTCCATGTCGATCTGTGTTCTTCACATAAATGTTTATCCTGGGTAGGAATCAAACCTACAACCTGCAGCGCGGAAGGCAGAGGTACTACCAATTGAGCTACGAGGTACCTAGTCAAACTCATTGCAGCAATAGTACAGTAGCACCACAAATATTGTACGCCTCGGCAAACATCGTGCTTTGTATGAATACCGAATTTGTCCGAATATGCAACTAAAATAATAACTGAACCAACCCTTTAAGTATCTACATAATTGTTGTAATATCTCTATATAACATATCACCATAGCGTTAGTTCGTATATCAGAAGCTAGACGAAAATTGCAATTACCGGCCGGAAATAAAGCAATTTACGGCCGAGTAATATTGGAAGATAGAGGCGTAGCCGAGTATTTTATAAGTGATTTTAAAAGGACGATGCCAGTTCTTTTTTGACGAGGCTGTTTATTGCTATTTTGCATGAGAATTGTATAGAACTTTTCTCTAATTTGCGTGGAAACTAATTAAAGAAACATAAATTTTATTCCCGAATTTTAAACGAATGGACCGATTTTGTGTCAGTTTTTTTCTGTTTGAAAGCTAATGTGATCAAGATGATTCTTTGCTATAGTTTAAGATCTGTTGAGGGGTTTGAAGATCATCAGCTCATTTCCTACTTGACAAACGGATCTTTCTAACTTTCACAGGTCCGATTGATTTGTGATGTAAGGGGTCGGGTGTTATGATGCCGTCTTACTTGAAAACCAGTCCATCCAACGCCATGGCGTATATGATCCGTGGCATAGGGAACATTGAACCGAACATGGAGACAGTGAGCCCGGCCAGCGCGCCCAACGCCACGATGTACTTGCACGTGGGTGCGTGAACGTGCGCAAACATTTGCACCAATGCAGAGTCTGTGTCCACCTCGTCGAACGGCACTAGTGGGACAAACACCTCTTTTAAAAAGAAAACTCTAAGTGCGTTTTCACACGACATCTTCGGCGCAGATGTCGCGCGTTTAACTCGCTTTAAACGAGATTCAAACGCAGCCGGTAAACCCTAAGGTAAACACATTCAGAAATTCAGTGGTGCCGTAATACGGTTTACGGTTTAAATAATACGCCTTGTGAATAAGCCTTTACAATAAGAAAATTGTCTAAGAAGCTTATTAGAAAACATTTGACTAACCAGAAGACAAAGCTTAAATAATGCTCCAACTCGTTTCATCATGATTGTAAAAGGAACATTTTCCTAAACAATTGGCAAGCGTGGTAAATTGTATCTTTCACGCTTGGTTGTGTTACGAACAGACGTAAATTCGATGGAGATTTAAATTTAAGACGTTTCTGAATCATCCTAGTGATTTCAATGAATAAAATATTTTTTATCGACATTTTGAGAAAATAGAAATTAAAAAAAATAAATGTTTCAGAGACTCCATTTGCTTTTCGTTCAGAAGTGGGTTACAGGGCATGCAGAGCAGTTTCTGATGCGATTAATTATTGCCCGCTAAAATAATTAGTTAGTTTAGTTTAGTTAGTTTCGCGAGTCTAGTTATGGACAAGATTATTGACAGACTCCTTCGCTCTAAGCCTTCGAGAAAAAAAAGAATGGTAGACCAAGAATTGCGGTTTTCGGAGGAATTAGGGGTAGGCCTTTAGAACTGAAGTAGTATTTTTTATAATCTATAGAGTCCCACAGTTGGGCAAAGGTCCCATTCATTTTGCCATTCTTTGTGCTCCAAAGCTTAGAGTTTTCCATTGTGGTTCGAATGCTGATAGTCTGTCCATCTTCTGGTCTGCCGCGTGATCTTCAAGGTACAATAATATTACTAATAGACTAAAAATCTTTCAAACTTACCGATAAGAGTGAGCATAAAAGAGCTGGAAACGTATGCGATAAGAATGATGGCGAGACTGGCCACGATGGCGAGCGGTATGGACCTCTTCGGATTGTTGGCTTCCTCTCCCGTTGTTGCGATAATGTCGAATCCAATGAACGCGTAGAAACAGGTAGCTGCGCCAGTAAATACCTGTACGAGGGATATTCAATTAATGTATTTTATTTTGTTTTCAAACCAAACAGTATAACAAACTATAGATGGAACCCATTAGATAAATATTTTCGTAGTTTTATGCTACTAGCTGTTGCCCGCGACTTCGTACGCGTGTAGTACATTATTTTGTTCTATAATCAATAGTTTTCGCAGCGCACCCCTAAAACTATTTTGGGTTTTCTACCTTGGGTTACAATATTGCAATTTTCTTACGGATCCCTAATTTTTTTAAAAACATAATTATAGCCTATACTGGTCCCTGATAATGTAGCTTTCTATAGGTGAAAGAATTTTTGAAATCGGTCAAGTAGTTTCGGAGCCTATTCGTTACAAACAAACAAAAAAATCTTTCCTCTTTATAATATTAGTATGATTACCACTATTATACATATATGAATATGTTAGAGTTTGTTGATGTACCGGGCTTTTTTAAAATGAAAATAATATTTTTGTGGAACTAAAAATGTGGTACATAAACAATGAAAATGCGATGTCATCAGCAAAAGTTTGAAAAATGTAAACGTAACGTTTGTGGAATCACCGTGTTATCGTATTCTATAAGACAATTTTGTATTAGAAAACGCGACGCGGCGCGTTACAAATAAGTTACGAGCTGTCAAGTTTCGTTTGGTCATAGCGAATAAAGCCCCAGGAGATCTGATGCCATGCCTATCACTTAGCTTTACTTTTGTTTATAGGAAGACAAATGTCGATTTATTTGTTTCTTCTGTTGTTCAGAAACGAAATAAAGTACTTAGTATCTGTGTACTTAGACTCGCATTTGATGTGTCGATGTCAAATCTTGCAAACATTATGAGTATAAGAGTTACATTTGGTACGTAGCCGTAGTATTGAGGTTAGCTTACGAAGTAAAGTGTTGTCGGACTGAAATAACCTTGTAAAGCGAGTAAAGTGGGGAAATGAATTAGTTTTTTAGAGAGCACTTTAAGAACTGCCCTCTGGGTCCTCTTTGCCTAAATCAACGTGAATTGTTTGCAATTGTTTGAAAGGTAAAAATATTGTTAAGTAGTTCGTAGAATACATTTTTCTTAAATATTCAAGTAAACAGCTTTATAAAAAATGACGATAGTCCAGGTTTTAATCAAGCCTATCTAGGTTTAAACCAAGTCTAAGTATGTTAGGGTTTAAAAATATGTTCTTATTTTATAACGTAAAATCTCCATACACATTGCATTACAAATCAAGCGAGGTATATTATTTAACGAAGACTAAAAGGTAGTTCTGATTTACGTTTGTGACAGTAAACCAGGGACTAAAGAAAACGGTATTACAAAACAAAGTTTTTTTCTAGTTACTGTAACATTTTTGTTACTAAAGATAAACTTATGAAACAGCTTAACTTGGTCAAATCTTTGGTACAAAACTAACATCCTAGTGACTTTTTCCTTCGTCAAACTCTCAAATCAAACGTCAACTTTCTTTTTCACGTTTATTTTCATTATATTTTTGCACGTTTTGAGAGCACAGGTGGTCTAGTGGTAACGGACAGCGGCCCCACCTTCCGATTCCAAGCTCGTGGGTTCAAATCCAGTTGTGCACCAATGGGGTTTTCTGTTCGATAAATTAATGTGCGCTATACCAGTGCTCTCAAACGGTGATGGAAAACATCGCGAGGAAACCAGCATGTCGTAGAACCGTAGAAAATTCGAAAACTTGTGCCAAGTTCACGAAAGGAGCCTCTGAGGCGCACTTTAAATCCTTTCAATTTTTCAATTTCAATTGCAAATTATTTATTTGTGTGTCCTTTCACCACACCGGGTTGAAAGAACTAGTGACACGGCTAGATAGATAGTTGCGGTCGCAGTCACTTAATAAATACCTACTAAACCATGGTTTATTTCATACTATCTAGTCTTAAATTGAGACTTAAGAGCACTGGTGTTGCTAGTGAGCCCGCCTTAAGATCCAAAGGTCGTGGTTTCAAACCCGGTCGTGTACCAATGGATTTTTCTGTGCGAAAAAATTATGTGCGCTATACCAGTACTCTCAAACGGCGAAAGAAAACATCGTAAGGAAACCCGCAGCTTAGTCAGCTCGGCACGTATTGACCATGTCTTTCCTGTGGACAAGGCCGACTAAGCTGAGAGGATGGAATAGGTGCTGGGCAAGCCTACTCCATCTTAATTCGTCACCTTCACCGTTTGAGAGTACGGGTATAGCGCACATAAATTCTTCGCACAGAAAAATCCATTGGTACACGACCGGGTTTGAACCCACGACCTTAGGACCGGAAGGCGGGGTCACTACCAACTAGACCACCAGTGCTCTCAGTAGCACTAAGTAGCATAAAGTAGGCAACAAATATGCAGAACACGAAAACCTTCTAGAAGCCTTTTTTCGTGTGCTGCGTATGTGGTGACACAGTTTATGTAAGCGTGTGCGAGCAACTCGCGTTCGACAAGTCATCACTTTTCAATTAGAAATTTTAAATGATATTCAGACTTCAGTCACGCTCCAATCCTCTTCCCGGTTACCCACGTCATAAGGACGTTCGTATTGTTCGCGTACTTTCTCCGATGTAATTCTCCTCTACATTATATACTGAATGTAACAGTAAGTAAGTAAGTTCGTATGAGCTAGTGGCCAACTCTTGTAACGGAGTTTTTAGGCCGCCTAAAGACCTCCGTCATGGCAACAGTTGTGTATCTTATACCAATACAAGTATCATATCAACCAGTTCGTTTTATCTTCAATATCGTTCCCCCTTAGCTAGGCACCCTAAGCAAATCAGGACTATACAAGTGAATAGCATTCTCCAAAACCTACTTTCGGAGAGTTGTCCTGTGTCTGTGCTACGTCATCGCTTGTTAATTGTACGTCATTGATCTGTTGACGTGATTCTTTATCTACTGGCAAGAGTGTCAACTTTAGAATGGGCCTCTTCAACAATATCCAGAAACAAAGATTATTTGACGAGTTCCATGATTGATTTAAAAGTATCAGCAGTTATATATTTCGTATTGTATATCTATGCTTTGCCAAAATATGAAAATTAGTTAAATGCAGAGGCCTTTTTTAGTGCCTAATAATAGTTTGCATACTTAATAGTCTGCGCCTATGAAACAACTCTTCCTCTTCGCTATTTGCAAACTGTGTCTCAAAAAAGTGATTTCGCAGCTCCCTAATGTGTACATGGTGAAACCAAGACAAATCGCCCAAGTTATTTAAAAAAATCATCGCTCTCTTCGCTCATCGAGTGAACTATTGTTCAGTCGATGAGCGAATGATTTTTACTTACTCCATTCCATCCGTAAGGCAAAAATCCTTTATGATCGGTCCAGTTGTGAATGTCAATGTAGAAAAGTCCCGCGGCCATAATGAACACCCACACACTCATATTGATGATGTTGAGCACGTTGTTGAAGAATAACGACTTCTTGACGCCGGCGACTAAGACCAAGGTCATCGCGATTGTAATTGCGAACGCGACCAGATCTGGAGGCTTGCCTGTGGACAACGGCTGTGTTATATTTTTTTGAAATAATTAGGATCGTACTGTATGCTTTCTTAAACGGCTGGTCTACAGTGGCCCAGAACAGGGATGATTGGAGTGGAGGAAGACTTTGCCCTAGGGTTATTAATAGTTATTTTTAATAATAATGAAATAATTATTAAACATAAGTATTACACAAACTCTCTGGAAAGAATTGTCCAGTGGGACATAGATGGCTACTAAATTATTAGTCTGAAGGTAATATTATTAAATAATACCTTCAGATACAGGCAAAGGCATGTACCTACATGTACCTACTATGTATATTTTAAGTTTCATTCAATCCGTTCAGGCGTTCAGGCGTGATTGAGTCACAAACACTCAAACATCCTCACAAACTTTCGCATTTTTAATATACTAGCTGCCGCCCGCGGCTTCGCTCGCATTGTACCCGGATTAAAAGTAGCCTATATGTTATTCCATCGCACGTATTATGTATATTCCAAGTTTCATTCAAATCCGTTCAGTCGTTTGGGCGTGATTGAGGCACAAACATACATCGTCACATCCACACATCCTTACATCCTCATATCCTCACAAACTTTCGCATTTATAATATTAGTAGGAAGTAAGATTTATTAACACTAAATAACTACAGATTTGCATATTTGCATAGTGTGGTTCGAGTCTATATCTATCTAGTAGTCTTGTGACTTGTTCTATCGAACCAGTGTGCTGACAGGATTTGAAGTGCGCCTCAAAGACTCCTTTCGTGCACTTGATACATTTTTGGTATAGCGCACATAAATTTTTGAACAGAAAAACCCATT
This sequence comes from Scotopteryx bipunctaria, assembly GCA_949320045.1. Lineage (NCBI taxonomy): Eukaryota > Metazoa > Arthropoda > Insecta > Lepidoptera > Geometridae > Scotopteryx > Scotopteryx bipunctaria. The sequence goes on from OX439440.1 coordinate 4,514,034, forward strand.
GGTGCACGGCTGGATTTTAACCGACGATCGGATCCTTAGGATCGGAAGGCGGGGTCGCTACCACTAGACCACTAGTGCTCTCTTGTTACGAGTAACACAGTAAGTACGTTAAGTAAATAAACAATACCCAACGGTCACATAATACGTAGTTCTGACCCTACACTAGGATTCTCTGTCGTGGGTATATGAAACGAGTACGACCATGGTGCACAGCACACAGACCCGGTCCAACATCAAGGATGTAAAACTTCCCTTAGATTTTTAAGATTTCATTCGCCGGCAAGATGTCTCATAAAAAACTTATTCCGTATTATAATAAAAGTTGGATATACCAAACTTATGTCCATATTTCTTGCGCGCTGAGCACCGGGATTTATACTTCCTTCATTCATTCGCTAATCATTTTTGAAATATTCGCTCTTACATCTTGTATCTTACTTCCCTGCTGGACTGGAAGTAAAGAAAAAGCATAGAATGCGTCCAGCTGCTTCTCTCCCCGAGCATGTCGTAATAGTCCACTAAGGGATAAGATCCTCTCCAATATGATGGACCATTTATATGGGCGATGGGCTGATCACCTGTCACCGTGGTTCACCATATCCTTATGTTTACTTGTGGCTCTGCCCACCCCATTAGAGATACGGGATTGATAATAATGTATGTATCTTGTACCAATCTTAAAAAATCTTCCTCAGTTGGTAGTAGATCTGCCTTGGACAACAAAATATAATGGAAGATAGCTTTGTCACTGGGCGTTGTACAGTACATAATGTAACCTACCTAATATTATAAATGTGATAGTGTGTGTGAAAGTTCATTACCACGTTCTAAAGCTTGTATGGGAATTATTTACCGGGCGGTGCGATTAATTTTCCAAATTGGCCTGGAAATTTAGATTACAGCAAAGTTATTTGAACATGCTTGTTTCCAAATTCCGGCCCGTGCGGTTTGAATAGTATTTATGAAACTTTTACGATTTGTTAACATATTTAAAGTTTATAACGGGACTAAATCGCGTACCTTTTTTATTTTCCCGTTTCAAAAGTTTTGCCGCAATCGTGGTCATGGAATGACTGAACACGTGTTTCAGGGTTTTTTAAAATAACCCCAAAAAAGGAAAAATGGGGTGTCAAAGTTGGTATGGGAACTTTTTAACGGTTGGTTTGGTGTGATTGATTCGAAATTTAGGACATTTTAAAAACAAAATCAATGGACATGTGTTCCAGATCTTTGCAGAATAACCGTCAAAAAGGGGTAAAATGGGGTGTCAACATTTACACCACACGAACAAAGCCTAGTCGAGCGCGGGTAAACTAGTTTATTATGAGTAAGTGAGGGGTGAGTATAAAATTGAAAGGTTTAAACCTTATTTTATCTTGTTTATTACCTTAATAATGTTTACTTTTACATGAATTTATAATAATCCACCATTTTTGCTACCCATCCCGCTTCTGACACCACTTACTCTCCTGACAATGCATAGAGGTGGTTGTCGCAAAAGTTTTATATAAAAGTATATTCTATCAGCCAACTACTATGTACCCATTTCAGCTTGTAGCTATTTGCTTTGTGAAATACCCTCCAGTATTTTATTTTTCAATCAGTTTCCACTTAAACGAAACCAATAAAGTAAAACGAACCAATCGGTCTTGGATTGAATTCTCATGCAGCAATGAAAAGCAATTTCTAGATCATATTAAATAACTATTTGCAATAGCAGCATTAAATATAATTGCTTTAAGCGTTCGCGTTCTGCAGATAAATTTAATACCTATTAAAAGTTATTTGCTATTAATACTTAATTAAATTGTTATGGGAGCGAGAAATCAAACTACGAGTGATAGGTGAATATGGGAGGAAAACATGCGCCGACCCCACTTATTAACTACCTGGGATAAGGACAGGAAAATGATGATGACTTATTTAAACTATAAGAATATTATAAGTACTTCAAACAGAAAATTTACCACGATTTGAAATCTTCCGTGACCTATAACTGCGGTCTATAACTGCGTTGAAATATAAGGATACTCAAAAAACGTCAAATCGTGGTATTAGTTTTAAGTCATCATCATCATCATCATCGTCCTGTCCTTATCCTACTCTATGTGGGGTCGGCCGAGCATGATCCTTGGATCATGCTGTAAGAGTTTTGGCTAAGGTGTTTTATGACCGGCCGCCTGCCTGACGTCAACCTTCCTTGGGAATACTCGCTTATTGTATCTCATCATGTTGGAGGATACTATCCCTTAGTCGACTTTTACGACATGCTCGGGGAGAGAAGCAGCTGGACGCATTTTATGTTTTTTCTTTACTCCCAGTCCAACAGAGAAGTATAAATAATATTAAAAGTTATTAGCTATTAATACTTAATTAAATTATTAAAGGAGCGAGAAATCAGACCACGAATGATAGGTGAATATGGGAGGGAAACATGTGCCGATCCCACCTAGTGGGATAAGGACAGGAAAATGATGATGACTTATTTAAACTATAAGAATATTATAAGTACTTCAAACAGAAAATTTACGACGGTTTGAACTCTTCCGTGACCTATAACTGCGGTCTATAACTGCGTTGAAATATACTCAAAAGGGTTATAATAAGGGTTATTTTAAAATACCCAAAAAACGTCAAATCGTGGTATTTGTTTTAAGTATTATTATAATTCTAGCTGTATCATTATAATGTAGCAGTATCATACTATACAAAGAGATATGTTCTTTGTTTTTTTTTTTCTAAACTAAGTACCTGTTTAGTAGAAGCATAGAATAAATAAGTACTAGTAGGCGCTACTGTGGCAATAGGCATGAGGCTCTTAGTTACGGTTTAATTTTTGGGGTAACTCTACAGAGGTAAAAAGAGCATTTATCGGACAAAAAAATGTGTAAGGGCCATACCACCCTGGGAATCATGCAAACAACTCTTTAAACAGATTAATCTTCTCACGCAGGAAGCGCTCGTGGTGTAGCTTGCTTAGACGTTCTTGATTGATCGTTGAAGTTTTAAGCAACGTTGTGCACGGTCATAATTTGGATGGGTGATCGCAGGTGGCATTACGAGCTGAGCGCTTCCGTGCTTCGGAGGGCACGTTAAATTGTCGGTCTCGGCTTTTAAGTCGTTAAGCCACGACGGAGGCCTTTAGGCGGCCTAAAAACTCCGTCACAAAAGCTAGCCACTAGCTCATACGAACTTACTTTACTTTTATCTTCTCACACTACCAAGTATGTATACCTATTCTAGAGTCAGCTTTATTTGTTAAAAACCACAACCAACTGTTTGTTTAGGCTAGTGAGACGTTTAATAAAGGCACAAGACACCAGGACATTATCTAATGTTCCAAGGACGTCTATGTGTATGAATAGTAGCTACGTAATGTGTGGGAAAGTCTACAACTTCTGACTGTACTAAAAAATACCGTTTAATAATTTTTTTAAGGAAATCAAGTCCTGGTTACAAGAAAATAAAAAAATATAAATAAATGAGCGCTTCCGTGCTTCGAAGGGCACGTTAAATTGTCGGTCCCGTTTAAGTCGTTAAGCCATGCCTGAAAATTCCGTCACAAGAGTTGGCCACTAGTAATAAGTATAAAATGACTTAAGTAAATCTAAGTAACTAATAATCCAAAATGACATTCATTCTATTGTATACATATTGTATTCTAACTATAATTGTTATTATTATGACATTCTTTTTTAACAACAAATTTTATTGTTAATTTAAATAATAAATGTCTTGGATTAAAAAAATATATAAGTACACCAATTTTCAAATGGTTTGCATAGAAATCTTAGTAAGTAAGTAAAATCTGTTATTGACCTAATGTTCCACAGTAAATGTATTATTATTATGATTACTGTTTTTGAAAAACTGTTCTATAAAGTTCAGAAGCATCTTCTATTTCCAAAAAATACCTTATTTCTGCAGAAAATAAAGGATTTCTTCAAAAATAATAACATTTTTATTTGAATTTCACAGCGCTAAAATTCTCGGCAGTGTCGTGACGTCTGCTCGTGACACCAACATAATCTAGTCTGTCGACAGTAATCAGTAAGTGCTTGAATTCTACATATAAATTCTAAAGTGATAAGTCATGTATGTACACTCAGTGCGATAATACATTAAAGAAAGCTCCTAGCAAGTTATTTTCTTACCTTTCACACACAAGATAATGCGATAAGCCTAAGTGGCTTAAGTGGGCCTTTCATGTTTAGATTCTCCAATTTATTTTTGTGAAAATCATGTGGCTATATGTATGAAATAAAATATTTGTATTTGTATTTGTACGTATAATTTCACGACCTTATCCTTAATGGGATGGGCAGAGCCACAAGGTAGTCTTAAGAAAACATGCAGCCATTCCTGATTCAAAGCCCCAAGATGGATATGGTGCATCATGGTGACAGGTGATCGCCTATCTCCCATAAAGATGTTCTATCATATTGGGGAGGATACTATCCCTTAGTCGACTTTTACGACATGCTCGGGGAGAGAAGGGACGCATTCTAAGTTTTTCTTTACTCCCAGCCCAGCAGAGAAGTAGATATAATGATGTGTATTAATGTTAACTACCTACTAATTTATAATTAAAAGTCTATAAGGCCTTTAACCATCTATATTAGATGATTTATACAGCGTCAGGAAGCAACTTTTTACCTTCACAAATGGGACGCTGTAGTGCCCGGGACGAATTAAGATGGAGTAGGCTTGCCCAAGCACCTATTCCATCCTCTCAGCTTAGTCGGCCTTGTCCACAGGAAAGACATGGTCAATACGAGCGGAGCTGACTAAGCCACGGGTTTCCTCACGATGTTTTCCTTCACCGTTTGAGAGTACTATCGCACAGTAAATCCATTGGTACACGACTGGATTTTAACCCACGTCCTTAGGATCGGAAGGCGGGGGTCACTACCAACTAGACCACCAGTGCTCTCTAATACAATCAACAATCTGAATAAAACAATAATTTCTACAATTTATTTACCAAGTAACAATGTACTTTGGTAGAGTATTGGATAGGTACAGATTTCCACAGTGAAACTAAAACTTTCAGAAAATCAGAAACATGAGGAGGGCTAAATTGTGTTTGAAATAATGTGTTGTTAATATATTTATGTACATGGAAGTTTGAATATTACGAAATTCTGCCGAGAAGAAGTAAATACATACATTGTGTTGTACATTCTCGTACCTACAGCGAGTGTTCAAACATATTATCGTCGTTATATACCTAAACTAAATAAATGTATAAAAAATCTGATTTTGAATCATTAATTGATTAAATTGTGTCGATATTATAATAATACAGTGTCTAACTGAGAAACTCATCAACCCTATAATGCGATTGATCAATGAGCCAATTTCTTTATTTGAATTTGAAGGATCGCGTTGACGGAGTATTTTTGATGGTGACAGGAAGACGGTTAAACACCGACAGCGACGGCCTAACTGCATGTACCAGCTTTGACAATTTGCTAAGGCGCCGCGGTACGGCTATCACTTCTCAGCTTTTGTGCGTTCCGCGTCTCGACCGTCTCCAAACCTCGCGTACTCGCTAGATGGTTTTTAGCATACATAACTAAGGCCTTTTACCATCTATAGTAGATGATTTATACAGCTTCTGGAGGCAACTTTTACCTTCACAAACGGAACTCTGTAGTGTCCGCGACGAATTAAGATGGAGTAGGCTTGCCCAGCACCTATTCCATCCTCTCAGTTTAGTCGGCCTTGTCCTCGGAAAGACATGGTTAATATGTACGCGACTAAGCCGCGGGTTTCCTCACGATGTTTTCCTTCATCGTTGCGAGAGTACTAATAGCGCACATAAATATTTCGCACCGAAAAATCCATTGGTATACGACTGAGTTTGAACCCACGGCCTTAGGATCGGAAGGCGGAGTCACTACCAACTAGACCACCAGTGCTCTCAAGCACATAGCAGCATGAATAATTACTAGGTCTGGGACGGTCATTATTTTAAGCGATTGGAAAATGGGGTGAGCGGATGCATAGGTACCATGGAGCTCTATCTACCGCTCTTACTGCTCTCTTCTGCATTCTGAACACTCGCTCCCAATCAGCAGCTCTATTCTATAGCTCTACACCAAAATGAAGGAGCAAATGAACAGATGAGAAGTAGCAGCCCCTAGTGCTAGAGATGAGAAGAGCGAAACACGCGCGACCTTTTTTCTCACACAACTTATCATGTAGGCCGTTCATCAATCTAGAAACCCAAAAACGATGAGGACTTTACTTGGCTGACGACTTTGCTGAAGCGCTCGTGGCGAAGCTTGCTTAGACGATCTTAATTGATTATTGAAGTTAAGCAACCCTGTGCGCGGTCACAATTGGGATGGGTGACCGCAAGTGGCATTATGAGCTGAGCGCTTCCGTGCTTCGGAGGGCACGTTAAATTGTCGGTCCCGGCTTTCAAGTCGTTAAGCCATGACGGAGGCCTTTAGGCGGCCTCCGTTACAAGAGCTGGCCACTAGCTCATACGGACTTACTTACGACTTTGCTACCCAAGGTCACCGTCATGTTATGTCGTAAATATCCTTGGTAAGTTTATGTGCCACTCCGTTAGAGATTAAACACCTTTAACGTGAGCCACGAGGCCGCCACATTGGCCCGGGGCGCGCAAACATTTTTGTAGCAATTACAAAATGCACGTTTACTGCATCGACAGCTTCTATTCTGCGGTTGTATTTGGATGCCCGATCCTTTGCAAATTAGAGCAATTTCTTTTGATAAATCTTTGTTCCATAGCTAATGTCTTATTTATGGTAACGCAAACTAAGGAACTGATAGTTTTGTATCACGAATAAAAGAGAAACAGTGCAGAAAATATCGATGCGAGCTAAAAGAAAAAGTGAAAAAAAAAAATGAAAAAAAAAAAAATGAAACCACAAATTAAGTGATTATTTATTATTGTCATTATGCCTATTTGAAGCACAAACTATTTTTTTGTATACCTATATGTGTATCTCTGCCTACACCTACGGGAAACGGGCTTACCTAATGAGTTAATTAATACTTAGCTAAAACTATTCATTCCCTAACCTGGCTTTATTTATGTAGCGTAATACAATGCAAATTTACTGAAAAAAAATTGTTTGGATAACTAGTCCCAAGCACGCAATACAATACGCAGTACCTACCGCAAGTTTTATGTTCGTTTTAGGCAAACCCCTGCCTGGTTCAATCTTAATCTTACCTTAGATGCATATGAAAGCTCAAATAAGGATGATATTAGTAAAATATCGATGTTATCGAAGTCTTAATTTCGTGATGATTTCGCCGCAAAGTTTAGATAATTTTTAATATTGATAATTTTAACACTTTAAAGACTTATCGATATTGTTTAATTACTAAGATCACACATTAAAACATGAAAAAAATGTAATGGGCAGTAAATGCGAGTAGGTTCCTATAAGGTATTACTTATTAGTATTTCAAGCATAATGTCGATATTTATATATTCTAAATGTGTCAATATAGATGTTTGTCCGATATCGATGTTTATTGCCCAATGTCCATTCCTAAACTCAAAACCTCAGCGCCAATTAAGGTGAATACACAACATTTTGTTCATAAAATAATTTCTCCCCCATAAATGGAATTATGGCAACATATTAGGGCGGCTCTTTAGAAATTCATGTAGCCTAGGTATCTAGTCATACGTCCATGATAATGTTTTTACTCTTATTCTTACGTACATTTAAATAAACAACATCTAGATTACCCTTGAGTATAACTCCAGCCAGAGTCAGAATTTGGCATAAACGTAACTCCACTCAGAGTCATTGGACAGAGAACGTGTTAAAAAAGTAACGTATGTCACTAATAACCTAATAAATATTGCAAAACTTTGTTTCAGAATGCAACATTACATTTAATTCCTGATGATAACAGTCTGAACACAACGATGTAGTGCAAATTAGAACAAAAGAAGTATATTTATGTGGTTGAAACTTTTCTTATCACATTACACGTTGTGCAACACTGTTTCATTGTTTTTACATTTAACCATAAAACGAAGTTTGAAAAAGTTGGTGGAATAATAATACTTAAAAAATAATATTAAGTAGTAGTAGCGATTACACTTACCGTAAATTGTGCCAAAAGTGTTGGCTAAGGCATGGCTGATTCCACCGTTGAGGATTGAGTCGAAACTAGCACTTAAAGCCCTAGCACAGGCACTAGTTCCGATCTGGGGACAATCAACAAACCTTCTAAAATAATCCATTATAATAATATATCACCCAACACATCAGTCACAACATTATATAGTCTTGTCCCCACACTAGGCTTCCCGGTGTCGTGGGTATCAGAAACTACCAGTACCATGGCACAACACCAACACCAGGAAGAACTATTTGAAGGACATTTGCAAGACATATCAAAGTCGTCAATTGATCAAAAACGAAGACATAAACATACCCCCGAATACTCAAACGCGACTCCGAGTTGAGCACGTCTCAACTTACGGTTTTTTGACAGTTTCTGATGAAAATCTGTCAAAAAATTGTCATTAGAGACGTGCTCAACTTTGAGATGTATTTGAGTATTTGGGGGTTAGACAGTCGTATGTGTATGTGTATATGTGGTCTAAGTTAAAAGTGAAAATAACATTTAAAAACCTTAAAAAAATAAAATATTATACTTCTTATCTACCTAACTGTGCAGCAAAAAGATCTCGACTTACGTTATACTTCCCTATCAGATGACAGGTCAGCGCTGTTATTCTCTTATTTCCCATAAGAATAACATTATTCATTTATATGAGAAAACTTAAATTGTACACTTTTTAACAGTGGGCTAAACGAATTGCGATTAGACTAATAGGTAGGACGTACTAATTACTATGTAGCTACGACAAAAGTTATTGTAGTATTGTTGATTAAATAGGTACATAAAAAAGACAATGTAGTTATATCTTTGAGAATACTGCCTTCGTAATAGCAAATGCAGTACTTGCAAAATGGCGGTTTCGAGAAAAACGCGGTAATCATAATTTTTAGATATCTCTGCAGCAAGTCAATGTTATATACTAATAAAAAAAATAAAATGAAATTTATTTTTTTATATTTTATATTGTAGATATAGATTTAGCCCCTTGGAAATACCATTTCTGCAAAAAAGTGAAAAACCCAAAAATGACGATTACTGCAAGTGCGATTAGTAGGGCAGAATAGTGTTCGTTTATGTCGTCTTGATGTGGATAGATTTGTAAAACATCGCAAGTACAAGACCGAGTAGTATTCTGCCGAGACCTTTGATCCAGCCACTCAATCTTATAAGACAAAATGAAGAATAAATTTTGGAATGTATTTTTACAAAATAAAATAGGCTTTCAGGGCGTCTGGTCAACGGATCAGTATTGCCATTCAGTGTAGCAATGCGGCCAGCGACTTGGGTACACTTCTACCGTCAGATGATCTTTATTAGATAAGCTATCTTATAAACTGATTGCAATGGCCTTTAGATAGCCTGACTGTTTCTTTTGTATTGCACTAGTTGTAAGTTTCTCTCTATTAACAAACATATATATTACAATATTTAATCTTCTTTCTTGCGCCCAATGAACTGAAGTTGATGTATTTCTAAATGGACCCCATAGCTAACGAATCGAAGACATAATTATTAGCACATGTCTACGAGAGGTGAGCTTAGGTGATCCAAACAGATTTGTAAACGTTCTTCTCATGCTGTTCTGGTTCACCTTCAAGTTAAAGTTATTTTATAACACACTAAAACATCTTAAATTATAATGCATATACAGAATTGCTTTATTATTTTGTAAAGGAAGCACATTATAGTACGATATCGTACTTCGAACGAACTAACGCGATGATGATACCTATGTAATATCGAGAGGTTATTATAATAATTATGTGATGGATACATATTTATGCCTTTTGACGTGGAAACTTTAAGACCCTCGGGTCTGGAGGCGTGGCTTCTTTTCAGGGAGATATCCAAGAAGCTAATAGATGTGACCAATGACCAAAGGGCTGGCGCTTACCTCGGACAAAGGATATGTATAGCTATCCAACGAGGTAACCATCCATCCAGCCTTTTGGGGACCTTACCTGCAGTCGGTGATCTGAGCTCTGTTTTCTATCTGTAGGCGAACTTAGATAGAAAACTGAGCTCATTTTTATTTCTTATTATTATACCAATTACCATAAAGTTTTTAATGTTATTGTAGTTTGTCTTCGTAACTGTGTGTAATTAAATAAATAAATAAAATTATGTAGGTAGATACTTATTATTTTTAAAGGGTTGGTTCAGTTATTATTAGTTGACTATTAGTTACACGTTCCGATATCAAAATGTAAAAAATTATGACAGCTGGTGCACAGCCGGACATGATCCGGATCGGAAGGCGTCGAAAATACTGCATTGTACAAAATATGTAATAACTCTACAACCGAACCATATTTTATAATTCTTTAAATAACAATGTATTAATTGATAAATCGTTGTGTAAACGTGTAATGTAATGTGTAATTTCTTTTTATAATCTTATTACTATATTTACTATCAAACATAGTAGGTATGTAAATCACTTCGAAATCAGTCAAAAAGTAACGAACTTTTTCAAGCCTTATCTAGAAGTTTTTAGTATAATAAATAATTTACTAATAGAAAACACTGCTTGCATTCGAAAAATGCAGTAAAAATAGCGAACAAAGTACACTGAACTCAGCGAGACACATGGAGCAATGCGAAATTCGACTACCGAAGAAAATAAATGAATACTCTACTGAACGACCACAGATGACGCAATATTTTTGTTCAGAATGTATATAATATATCAAAGAACGGTACTCATTAAACTTCTTCATACAAAAGCAGTCTGTAAACATGTGAAATAAGGTCCTTAGTCAAATGGGAGATAGCGGTAACCGGTTACCGCTCGGGGTTTGAGTGAATGTGCAGTCACGTAACGCGCGGTAACCGGATGCCGCTTGGAGCCTTAGGAGGTAGGTAGGTACTGGTACTAATTACTATGTAGGTACGACAAAAGTTATTGTAGTAAGCATTGTTGATTAAATAGGTACATAAAAGAGACAATGTCTATCTGATGAGCTTTATCAGGTCAGCTATCTATAGACCGATTGCAATGGTCTTTAGATAGCCTGACTGTTTCTTTTGTATTGCACTAGTTGTTAGTTTCTTTCTGTTAACAAATGTATTTATTGTTACAATATTTGATTTTCTTTCTTGCGCCCAATGAACTGAAGTTGATGTATTTCTAAATGGACCCCATAGCTAACGAATCGAAGACATAATATCAGCACATGTCTACGAGAGGTGAGCTTAGGTCGTCCAAACAGATTTTGTAAACGTGCTTCTCATTGCTGTTCTGGTTCATCTTCAAGTTAAAGTTCTTCTAGTTAAAGTCACACTAAAATATCTTAAATTATAATGCATATACAGAATTGCTTTATTATTTTATAAAGGAAGTACAGTATAGTACGATATCGTACTTCGAACGAACTAACGCGATGATGATATGTAATATAGAGAGGTTATTATAATAATTATGTAGATACTTATTATTATTAAAGGGTTGGTTCAGTTATTATTAGTTGACTATTAGTTGCATGTTCCGATATCAAAATGTCAAAAAATTATGACAGCCGGTGCACAGCCGGATATGATCCGGATCGGAAGGCGTCGAAAATACTGCATTGTACAAAATATGTAATAACTCTACAACCGAACCATATTTTATAAATCTATAAATAACAATGTATTAATTGATAAATCGTTGTGTAAACGAGTAATGTAATGTGTAATTTCTTTTTATAATCTTATCACTATATTTACTAACAAACATAGTAGGTATGTAAATCACTTCGAAATCAGTTAAAAAGTAACGAACTTTTTCAAGCCTTATCTAGAAGTTTTTAGCATAATAAAAAATTTACTAATAGAAAACACTGCTTGTATTCGAAAAATGCAGTAAAAATAGTGAACAAATCACACTGAACTCAGCGAGACATACATGGAGCAATGCGAAATTCGACTACCAAAGAAAATAAATGAATACTCTACTGAACGACCACAGATGACGCAATATTTTTTGTTCAGAATGTAGATAATATATCAAAGAACGGTACTCATTAATCTTCTTCATACAAAAGTAGTCTGTAAACATGTGAAATGACACAAATGACACTCGTCCTTAGTCAAATGGGAGAGTGCGGTAACCGGCTACCGCTGGGGGTTTGAGTGAATGTGCAGTGACGTAACGCACGGTAACCGGTTGCCGCTTAAGACCTTAGGAGCTTTATCAGGTCAGCTATCTATAGACCGATTGCAATGGTCTTTAGATAGCCTGACTGTTTCTTTTGTATTGCATTAGTTTTTAGTTTCTTTCTGTTAACAAATGTATTTATTGTTACAATATTTGATTTTCTTTCTTGCGCCCAATGAACTGAAGTTGATGTATTTCTAAATGGACCCCATAGCTAACGAATCGAAGACATAATATCAGCACATGTCTACGAGAGGTGAGCTTAGGTCGTCCAAACAGATTTTGTAAACGTGCTTCTCATTGCTGTTCTGGTTCATCTTCAAGTTAAAGTTCTTCTAGTTAAAGTCACACTAAAATATCTTAAATTATAATGCATATACAGAATTGCTTTATTATTTTATAAAGGAAGTACAGTAGTACCATAAATATAGTGCGCCGCGGCAATTTTAGTCTAGCTTGGAACGAACTAACGCGATGATGATAATAATGTAATATAGAGAGGTTATTATAATAATTACGTAGATACATATTATTTTTAAAGGTTTGGTTCAGTTATTATTAGTTGACTATTAGTTGCATATTCGGACAAATTCGGTTTTCATACAAAGCACGAAGTTTGCCGAGGCGTACAGTATTAGTGGTACTACTGTATGTATTTACAAAAAAGTATTTAAGTATATTATTTCTGAAGTTGTGTTAACTGTCCTCCAATATTTAATAATAATGCTGTTGACTGTCATGTTACATATTTTCTTTTGATCCGACGAATAAGACGGAAAAAACAGCACTCTCAGCCTCCTTATTTCGATGACCAAACAAAACGTAACGCGGGCACGTTTGTGGAATCACCGTGTTATCTTTATGACAATTTTGTATTGAAAGAACATGATGGGGTGCGGCACAAACCAGTTATGAGCTGTTAAGTTTAGTTTGGTTATAGAGAATAAAGCTGCAGGTATGAATTAGTACCGAAAAAATTTACTAAATATTTCCGTTCTTGATTTATGAAATATAAAAATATAACAAGAAGCTCATCTAAAATGCTGAGTATATTTGTAATAAAACTTGATAAGACAAAAAAGATAATAATAATAATTATTATTATTAATGAATTCTACTTGTTTGTTACATGGATACGACAGCAAATAAAGTTTTTTTTTACCAATGGAATCTCGCGAACATGAACTTTTTTCCTGATAAGCTCGAAGATGTCATCTGCTTGACGATAACCCGACGAACTCTTGAGAGAAATGGTCCTATAGATTCCTATGAATATCGTACGACAAAACATATTCATCGGATTCTACAGGGACCACTTCTTTCAAGCTCAGCAGCAGTCATGGATGTTCAACACTCTTCAAAAAGGCACAATTCAAATTCAACCAACATCCTTTATCTAACAATAACCTGAAATTTAGAATCTTCCTTTCCTAATCTAGAGGTGTAATTGTGATTTAGCAAGTCTTTTTATATAAACTAAAGATTTTGTACGATAATAAATTTATAGAATAGAAATAAACTTAAATTAATATAATTTGTAAATCATCAATGAAAAGAAATTAAGTATTATATAGATATGATGTACCTAGGGTTTGGGTCCCGGGACGTCTCGTGTCTCGAAGTTCCGGGACTTTTCGTAATTTTAGTTGTCTTGAGTCCCGGGATTTTCGGGTCGAGACTCAAGAAGAGACAAGATTGTCGAAATTGTTAATTATGACCAATGATTAGATACTAGAATTACTAGACAATAGTAAAGTTATTAAGAATTAGTATGATTTTTAACTATATTCATTTTGTAACTATAAGATTTAACTGCTTAAAAGTGAATCTGTGTGTGAACAAAGCAATTATTAAGACTAACGTTAAAGTTAAAAAGATTTAATTTTCTCTTTAATAAATGTTGATTTTTACAAAAAAATGCCTTCTTTTAGTAATTTTCACCAGAATTTAACTCAATTAAAATTCTTCAAAAAAGGCTTAACCCTCTTAAAAAACAAAAAAAAATCTTAAAAGTCTCGAAGTCCCGGATTTCCCGGGACTTTGATTGTAGGCTGTCTCGTGTCCCGGGACTTTGAAATTGTCGGGAATTCCCAAACCCTAGATGTACCTGTAAACAAATAGGTTAACATCTCACCTCAATGTAAGTGATACTGCGATTTACCCCAAAGAATCGCAATCAACAACGGGAAAATAAACTAAAAATAAAAAAATTATATCAATATCACTTACCAAGTATTCAAGGACCATGTTCCAGCCGATGATGAACGCTATGAACTCGCCAACTGTCACGTAGGAATACGTGTAAGCAGACCCTGTTGTGTTTGGCACTCGGACGCCAAACTCTGCGTAGCATGCACCTGTAAAAGAAACTTAACTCAATAGCTGCTTGCTTACTGACAAAGACACTGCAGCAAGTGGTGCCTCGCTGCAGTTTGTGTGTTTGCCTCGGGTGAGGCAAGTCTGCTCGGTCAGTCAGTGCACGGCTAATGACGGCACGCTCATGTGTAGCTCGGTTGGTAAGATGGCTACGGTGAGGCCGATGCGGGTTCAAGTCCCATCTCAGAATGATATTTGGAAATATTTTAACATTGTTAACTCAATGGATTCGATACATAAATAATAGTTTATCGGCATACCAAAAAAAATATCACTTAAATATTAAACGATAAACACTAATTAAAAAGGTTGTTTTAATTTACATTTTATTGTTTATTATTGTACGCTATATATATTATACTAGTACTCACAAATGATGAATGAAAACATCGTGAGAAAACCCGCGGCTTAGTCAGCTCCACGCGTATTGACCAAATGTATTTCCTGTGTAAGCTGAGAAGATGGTATAGGTGCTGGGCAAGCCTACTCAAATAGCCTGTAAAATTACAGTCACTAAAGCATCCCGTTAGTATTTCTGGCGCTGTATAAATCATCTAAGCAAGATGGCAAAGGCCTGTGAGATAGTCGAATCAATTAAATCAAATGACATACGTTGAAAAATAAACATAAACTGCCTTATTATATACGAAGTCTAAAGAAAATCCTGGTTCAAATGTGACAACAAACCAGGGACTGATAGGACATTGACAGGTTTAATTAAACCTACTTACATTAGGGTTAGGGTTTGAAAATGTGTTCTTATTACAAAACGTAAAATAGTCTAAGACAAGATAGTACCACGAAATAAATCATGATTTAACGCAAATAATAACAGTTGACGTTACGTCAATGACGTCAATACGTTTGGTTTAAGAAGGTTTAAGAGTTTGAGAGAGGAAAAAGTCACTACGATGTTAGGTTTGTACCAAAGATAAAAGATAATCTAGGGGTCTCTTAGGATTATCTTTATTACAATAGATGTTCCAGTAAATAGAGATAAACTTTGTTTTGTAATAACGTTTTCGTTAGTCCCTGGCTTATTGTCACATTTTAACCAAGACTTTATTTACTAACTTAGTCTTGGTTTAAACTTGAACTATCTTTATTATTTAAAATAAGGTCGGGAATTTATTTTTACAAAGAAATATTGCTTACAAATTGATATTATATATATCATAGTCTTATTGACAGTAAAGTTACAATGTACAAAAATGCTTTAATGTAAAAAAATATAAATAAAATACGATTGTATTTTATCCAGAAACACCAACTGAATTTTCTCCTCTGTTTGGTTGCTTCGTTGATATTCAAAACAGATAGATTCCCGTTGGTGGGGACCAACGAAATCAACGTAATCTGATCCCCACAACGGAAGTCTACCGGTTCCGAATCTTCGATTTTTCACATCTTCATTGTTCACTGTTCGTTCTTCGTTCTTCGTTTCGTTGTCCATCATTAATAGTAGCTGAGCAATACCGGCGCTAAGAATAGGGCGGTATATTGAACTAAGTGATTAATGCTTACTTAATGCTGCCTGATTCCAATACTCTATTAAAGGACGGATTCTATAAATGAACGATCCGTCCATCGTTCATTACCATAGCAACAACTTTATTATCTACTGTAATTAGTATTGCCATATTTTGAAAAACCAACTTTGCTGTGGTCTAATAATTATTGTGATTGTGCTTTAGTGTTGTTGAACAATAAAATAAATAATAAACACTGAACTGAGCTAAATTTTACTTGATGTCATCTGCTAATAAACGATCCGTCGTCCGCTAGTAAAATATTGGAACAGGACATAAGTTGGCTTAGGTATAAAATACTCGTATTACATTTTGTCACAGGTGAAGATCGATGAAAGATGATTACCGTGAAAGCTTACCAGAAAAGATGCTAGCCATGGCTGCAATCGTAAAACTGATGACGACTCCAGGGCCGGCGTACTTGCGGGCGACCATTCCGGCTACGAGATACATCCCTGTGCCCACGCAGGAACCCACGCCCAGTGACGTCAGGTCGAGAGTACTCAGGCATCTCTGTGGAAGAATGTATTGTCATAACTCGACTCTCGACAATCTTGGTGGCGAGGCGGGCGAGTGCTCGGCTGAGATACAAGAGGCACGGGAGTTTGCGGGAGAAATGTTTGCATGTTCTGTAAGAATTTCTTCCGTATCTGGGTGTTGTAATGTACATACATAATTATCACTCCCGCATAACGGGGTGGGCAGAGTCACAAGTAATCATGAGAAAACTTGCAGCCACTCCTGATTCAAAGTTCCAAAATAGTGTTTTTAAACTAGATACCAAGTGACTTGAAACGTAAAAAGATCCTATCCTAATATTATAGATGTGAAAGTTTGTAAGGATGTTTGTATGTGTGTGCCTCAATCATGCCTAAACGATTGAACGGATTTCAATGAAACTTGGAATATACATATTACATATGCCGTAATAACATATAGGCTATTTTTCATCCGAATACCACTCGAGCCACAGATGGCAGCTAGTATTTATTGTTAAAAATTGTGGGCTTATTCATTTAAATTTTGTTTAATGGAATTTATCTTCTAAAGATCGGTTCTTTCACCCCACATACGTTCAGGACCGAATTGTCACTTCAACTCACTCTGATGACACGTTGGTTTTACTTTTTTTACTTGAAAATAATAATTGCGGAACACTCCTCCCATAACTTGTTCTTTTGTTGACGGACATCGTCAGGAAAACGGCATGTCATACAACTTTAAAAGTTCATAAACATGGGTCGAGGTGCACTTTACTTTAAATTCTTTCACCACACTGGTTCGAAAGAACTAGTTACACGAGTTGGCGGAAATTGGGTCAACAAGTGTGACGTAACATCGTAATAATGTGCGATCCAATCGTCTGTTCATGCGATGATGCGTCAAATAACCGAAACATGATCCGTTTAGCCATTTTTATTAAAATTCAGAATTTTCCTGAACAGTTTGCCAATTTTCCAACGTCTTGGGCACGCTTCCACCTACTGAAGAGATGGATCAGATGAACTATATATAAACCGTTTCAAACGATCTTTAGATATTGACTGTATATTTTGTATTTCCTAAATTATATTAGTAAATACTTGTATAGTTGTAAGTTACTTTCTGTTAATAGACATTTTCCTTAACTAAACAAGTGTAGAGAAGATATTCCTAACAAAATAGCAGCATTGTTTATTAACATAACATTTATTTATTTTATAAAATATTTGTTGACATTTCACACAGCACCATCTAGAGCAAAACTTGCCAAACAAACGAACCAAATCTTGTACTATGGGAACCAGATGGCTGATAGAGTACTTTTAATTGGCATTGATATATTCTAACCACGTGAAGAAGGGTATTAATAAATATGCGATGACGTCACCAATCCCATTAGCCATGTCACTCAACCAATTTACCAATCCGCCCGTGCGCTGATGAAGTGAGGCAGTAAATGGACTTCAGAGAGCAGAGCCGGGTAATTTTATCAATTAAGGCTGCTGCAATTTAATCACTTTTAATCGAATTTACATTTTGCTTATTTATCCGTGCATTATACTAAGCCTAAAGTCCTATAAAAGGCCAGGTCAAGAGTACCCTAAACCGACGAGCATACATGAGGAATGTAATGAGAGTGAAGGAAGCAAAAGAAGTATGTCAGGATCGTAGCAAATGGCGATCCGTGATCTCTGCCTAACCCCTATGGGAAACAGGCGTGATTTTATGTATGTATGTATGTATACTAAGCCTGGTAACGTAAATACGTTTTTTTTGATGATGGGATATTTGTGCCTTAGATACGCCGTAACGTTTGAACGGATTTGAATGAAACTTGGAATAAAAGTATGTTTTCCGAGACATTATACATTATGGCAGGGTACCGTGCGAGTGAACTCGTGGGCGGAAGTATGATATGTATAGGTACTTATTTATTTTTTAATTCAGGTTGCTATACTATTAGTTATATACCTAAGGCATTAAGGTCTCTAGGACTAGACCCGCTTTAGATTTTTTATCAATATTATTAACATTTATGAGAGATTATTCGGTGATTATTGGTTTTCGTTTTCTTTAAATATTTTTACTATTGTACGATACTAAAAAATGCGGTAAAGCTATTGACATAATAGTATTGATGATATCTTTGTAATTGATCCTCGATGGCCACAATATTATAGATTTTGTTGATAGTTTTTAACTTTCGATAATTGCTTTATATTATGTAATATACAGAATATACAAACAATATACGGTGGAATTTTATCACTGTTTTGACGTCGCTAAAAATGTACTGATTAGCTACAAACTGACGGGCCTCGCGGCCTCGCGAGGCAGTTGAGGGAGGCAAATGCTCGCTTAGTCAGGACGCAGCTCGCCCGCAGTATGCGCGTTTTCCTCGCGACGCTGCTTGGTCAGTCAGTACACAGCTATTAGTGTATGATGCAACGTAAAAACGCGAATAACTAAAGCTGCAATCTGTTTCGCTCGTCTTCCAGCACGCCTCGCTCTGTTTCGCTCAGAACCAAGCATAGGTAGGTAATATAGAGCGCCTTATGATCGTTATAAATACATTCTTTTTACAACATATTTAATCCGAATAATATTGCCTACACTTGGCCGATTTTTTCTTCTTTATATTGTATCTTTTATTATATTTTCCGTTCTCGGAATTTTATTCAGCTCAGAGAGCGTAATATGATGCAAACTCAATAATTCCTCGAGAGCTTAACTCAGCCGCAGCAAGATTTAGTATTCTGAACTGAAGCTTACATCAGACATTATTTAATTTATTTCCTAACAGAAAGAAGTCGGGTCGTGGATAATGCCTGGGAATTTATCTCTACAGGGTTTTCTATTATATTTTATTTTTGAATAATAAAGTAACTTACAACTGATACAAGTTTTTTTGGGTTAGGAGCTGTACGACTACATCTCTATTTGACTAGGCAGCAGATACTATAACAAAAGAAACAGTCGGGCTTTCTATAGACCGTTCTAAACGGTCCATAGATAGCTTATCTGATCTAGATCTTCAGTAAACGGAAGCGTGCCTAAGACGCTGGCCACATCGCCACGCGAATGGCAATACTGATCAGTTGATCCAAATAAGTGCCAGTTCTAAGCTTAGCTTTTTATTATAAATTAAATTTAGCTCGGGTTGGTCTTGTCAGACCATGACACTAAAAGATCACCGCAATTTCCGCACCGTGTCACTCGCATGCGACCATTGTGAGTTTATGCATTTACTTACTACCTATTTAGGTAGGTACTGCCTATATCCAGTAATGGATAAATGCTCTGGAAAATACTTAAATTTAGAAATGAATACAGTGAACGAAAAGAAGTAAAAACCGGTCAAGTGCGAGTCGTATTCGCACACGAAGTGTTTCGTACCATCGTACATGGTACATAAATGTTTTTTGTAGGTATGGGGCCCTTTTATTTCTTAGTTTATTTTTTTTTTATTATTTGTTGGTTTAGCAGCAATAGAAATATACAATCTGTAAAAAAACACCTCACTTCCTATTACGGTTCATGAGATACAGCCCGCCGACAGACGGACCGACGGACGGACAGCGGAGGCTTAAAAAGACTATTATTATATTATGTTATTCCAGGTCAAAAGCTATGTCTATTCAAGTTTCAACCAAATCTGTGCAGCCGTTATAGAGATGAGTGGGAACAACACACACTCATATACAAACTGTATAATCAACTCGCACATATATTATTAGTGTGGTTAGATCCTATATATGTAAAATATTAGTTTTATTTTGCATACAAACATTCATAATCATCACGCCCGTACGTATGCCTAATGGGATGGGCAGAGCCACAAGTAATCATAAGAAAACTTGCAGCCACTCCTGATTCAAAGTTCCAAGATGGATATGGTGAACCATGGTGTCAGGGTTCAGCCCGTCGGCCATATAGATGGTCCACCATATTGTAGAGGATACTATTCCCTAGTCGACTTTTAAGACATGCTCGGGGAGAAAAGCAGCTGGTGCATTCTATATATTTTTTACTTCCAGTCCAGCGGAGAAGTTTTATTCTACTTAAAGTTGTTCGCCCCGAACTGAGATCGAGGGCGCGATATCCAGAGCCCATTTACATTCGCGCCCTGAGGTTTCTTATTACTAGCACGCTTTGTACCAAATTCTGCTGTCCCGATTTTTTTTTCAATGCAGCGAAATGCATAGAGCGTTACGGAAGTAACTGTGTCAATAAACATTAAGCAAATATTTTGGCAACATCTCTCAATGTCATGGCGAATTCACGCTTGGCAAAAAAATTACTATGCCAAAATATAATGATTTTACAAAAAAAGAGGAAATGGTACTTATGCCACTTTTCCTGTACTTCTCTTCTGGTTCAAACTCCCCCATACTTATATCTAGTCTAACCTGAACTACGAAGACATCGAACACTCAAACAAGAGCTCAGGTTAGAACGGTTTCTAAGTTATATTTATTTCGATGTATTTCAAAAACTATACATTCTATAATAATAATAATAAAAATAAAACTATTTTGAAGTGTAAAAGTTTAGTACCCTTACATTATGAAACCCCTCTCGATACAATTGTAAAAAAATCTTTTCTTTACAACCCCTTCACCGATTATGCTCTTTATGCTTCCCAGCAAATCTTCATAGCACAGACTATATTGACCTACCAAGTTTCATAGAGATTGGATAAATGGTTCAAAAGTTATACTCTCACTAACATACATACATACAAACATACAACATCAAATCGAAAAAGTTGTCACGGAGGTCTTCGCTCGCTCGATCAATTAAAGCTTTGGGCTAAAAAACTGGAATGCCTAGTAAAGAACTGGCCCACTCCTTTCAAAAGTAGAAAATACGTCGAAATTAAGATAACACAGTGGGTTTTATACAGATAGATTTTATAATAAATA
Organism: Scotopteryx bipunctaria; assembly: GCA_949320045.1. Lineage (NCBI taxonomy): Eukaryota > Metazoa > Arthropoda > Insecta > Lepidoptera > Geometridae > Scotopteryx > Scotopteryx bipunctaria. The sequence goes on from OX439440.1 coordinate 4,535,615, forward strand.
AATATCGCTGTACATTTCAAACAGCGTCATTTAGCCCCAAACTAAATAAAACTTATGCTATGTGAGCCAGATGGCTGATAGAATAATTACTGCATACTTTTTTTGTCAACTCATAACAAACATTATGCTCATCACATTATTATGTTTGTCCTGTGTAAGAATCGAATCTACAATCTACAGCGCAGAAGGCACCAACTATGCTATGAAGCCAATCAAAGCAAAGTAGCCATGTACAGAATGCGGGCTAGCTTATATGCAATGCATGGGTTTGCTGACTAATCACATTTACCGACCACCAATTTGATTTAACAGGGTTTTACGTGGGCGCTCTGGCTATAAGAGCTTAGAGTTCTGGACATAATTGGGCTTTGTACACATAATTGGCTTAATCCCATTTGATTACTGTTTTTGGTTAACCTCTTATATTACTTATTTTGTAGTCGTTATAAGCTCCGTGACATTTATTTATTATCTCTCTTCTTGCAAATACATTTTTATTATTTAATTTTCTATAAAATATGTATTGTATAGCCATCATACTAATATTATAAATGCGAAAGTTTGTGAGGATGTGAGGATTTGAGGAACATCCCCACATGTTTGTGCCTCAATCACGCCTTGAATGAAACTTAGAACATACATAGAATGTGTGTAACAGATAGGCTACTTTTTATCCTGGTACCACGCGAGCAAAGCCCCGGGCGGAAGCTAGTACCAAATAAATAATTTGGATCTTGTCATAGATATATGAGGTCAGTCAATATGTAGCTTGTTTTACCCGTTACAAGGGTCTTCTTTGTTGAGTCGGAGACCTAGATACAGTAGGTACCTACAATTTTTATACAGCACCTACGCTGTACAAAATTTTACAACAAGCCAACAAAGAAGACCCTTGTAACGCATAAAACAAGCAAGGCTGGACCATCACATTGTACTACAAAATGAGTAGGCGAATGAAACAAACTTGTATAGGTAGCAATTACGTCTTGATAATAATGTTTTTACTTGAATAACTTTTCTGCTTAACAGGAAGTAAAGAAAAAGCATAGAATGCGTCCAGCTGCTTCTATCCCCGAGCATGTCGTAAAAGTCGACTAAGAGATAGTATCTTTTCCAACGTAGTGGACCATCATAGGGCGATGGACTGATCACCTGTTACCATGGTTCACCATATCCATCTTAGGACTTTAAATCAGAAGTGTCTGCAAGCTTGCATTTATATTTATTTTTATTACATTTTTGTGTTATATACATATAATTTAGATGATATTTAATTTGTACGCGAGTAAAACCGCGAGGGTACAGTTGGTTTGGTAATAATCCTTTGCAGAATCTTGTATTGTCTTTTGTTTCATTTAAGTTATAAAGTTACTTTGAATAAGTTTTTGTGAGTTGTTTCTTTCTTGTTCACTTCAGCTTCTTGATAGTTGGAAGGTTTTTCGTAATACGTAATGTGGCGCCTGCATTTTTTGCAATTAAATACGATTTCGTAGGATCGACAAATCAGGTCATATAGCTCGAATAACTGATTGAGGTTATTGAATAACGGCCACGGTCCGGGAAACAAAGTGAAGGCCGGCTCCCACCCGATGGACCGATGGCACTGTGAGGGTTGCGGGTGGCCGGTGGTGTGAGGTAAAATCTTTTGTCCTGGAAGTATTGGGTAAGCCTAAGACCAGAAATGGATTTCTATAGGCTAGTGATGATAAAATGATTTGAATTTGTAAAACTCTGCTTACCGAAAGTCGTTGTCTTCCTCCCGGTACTGAAATCTCTTGGTTCCCTTCAGTCTCGCGTGGATCCTTCGTACGAATTAGTTTTGTAAATACGTGATGGCTATCGCGGCGCACGGCCGCCCAATCCATGTCTCGCAGCCTGCCATAGGCCCTACAACAAACAAACATTATTCTCTTAACATTTATCAACAGAATTAAACTTATAAGTAATAAATAACACCCAACAGTCACATACATAGTCCTCACCCCACACTAGGATTCCCTGTGTCGTGGGTATCAGAAACTACGAGTACCATGGTACCACAACACCCAGACCCTGAAGAAATATTTACCTATAGATCATGCAAATATTTCTTCCGCAGCGGGAATCGAACCCGCGCCTCTTGCGTCTCTGCCGAGCAATCGCCCGCCACACCACCGAGGCCGTCACAAGTGTTAAGTCTTTTTTTTTATAAATGGCCTCTATAATACATGTACGCGTACTTGTATAATGGATGTCAGCATAGTGCGAGTTTGAAACGATCGATAAACTAAATTTGACAGTAAAACTCTATATGAGCGATGGGCTAATCACCTGTCACCATGGTTCACCATATCCATCTTAGGACTTTAAATCAGTAGTGGTTACAAGTTTTCTTATGTTTACTTGTGGCTCTGCCCAACCCATTAAGGATACGGGCGTGATAATATGTATGTAAAACTCGACATATCCGACATAAATCGATACCACGTCGACTCAGGTAGCATGAATTTTTTTTAAAGGTTATTTAACGATATCGTCAAATTTTATCAACTCGATCGATAAAGTTCGTATAGTAAGCCTAGCATGGAACTTAATTTTGACATAAGACGTAGATAAGGAATCATTATAATCGACAAATTTTATCGGGTTTTAGATTGGGCTCGATAAAAATTGGATAAGCGTCGTTTTATAAAATATATTAGGAGCATTCCTACTTCTAAAAATGGATTTTGGCTTTGTAATATTAGTAGAACACGAAAATCATATTATATATCCTTGATGGTTCCGACATTATCACAATAAAAGAATCAAATTACATTTTTTAGAGAATTTTTTCTCTTCTGTCGGAGTCACACAGCCTAATGTCACAAAGTTTTTTATTTAATTAATGTAAAGGAACCCAAAGCTATACACATTGAAGGAAAATATTTTTATCAAAATGAAATAAATTTTATAAAAGTTAAAATTTCTTAATGAAAATAATGAGTTACTTTATTTTTCCTCGGATTATTTCATGCTAAAATAACGTCAAAAATCTTTTGGTAGATAAGACAATGTAAAAATAGATTCCTGTGCCTAATTATCAATTAATGAAAAACAACTAATTCGACATAAGTTTTCATAAAAACAGAAACAAACAAACATAGACCAAGTAAAACTTAATCCTTAAATATAATTTAAGAAGGGTCGGATAATATACTATTTAAATGTTCTAGATCAAATCAATTTTGGTGTGCTGCTGAATGTTTGGAACATAATACGTGTGCTTGAATAACATTATAGGCTACTTTTTATCCGGATGCAACAGCGAAGCCGTAAATACTAGTTATAAAAGAACAGAGGAAAGAAAATAAGCTTTATAACATTAAACCTTCGCCGTTTCTTCGTAGCTAAAAAGAATACCACGATATTTAATGAGATTGTTAATAATTCTTTTTTGTTTCAAGTACTGATAATACGACCTCAATGGTTAAATGTTTGGCTAAGACACAAGAGGTGTGGGTTCGATTCCCGTTGTGGGACAAATGTTTGAATGTTTGTTAATATTTGTTTCCTCAGAGTGAATAAATATTTTCGAAAGCTTCCTTTTCCTTATCAAAAGCACACAAGTAAGTTCAAGGAAATTGTGTAGCTTACTTTTCTCTGATTCCATTTAAAAGATGCTTCCTACAAGGTTTGCCTTTACAAAGCCTTTCTATTTATACAATGTCTGGAAACGTACTCGCTCCCCTCAAACGGGATTCCGATCGTTATTTACACTGCATTGGGGTTTTGCGGGTTGCGATTGCTTTTTTGCTCAATCTCAAGGAATCTATCTAATAAATTGAACGCGACTGCGGAATCCCTCAGACCTTGCCTCGTCTGTTGTGCTGCCCGCAACGCACCAACACTACTTAGAAGTATTTGTCGTAGAGACTTGGTACAAACGTCCAAACATTCTTACAGACTTTCGCATTTATATGGCGCATGTCGACACCTCGGTGGCGTGGTGAGTGCTCGGCTGAGACGTAAGAGGTGCGGGTTTGATTCCCGTTACTGGAGAAATGTTTGTATGTTCTGCATAGGTATATTTCTTCCGGGATAAGTATGTATTTATAAAAAAAAAGTACTTATATAGGTATTCTATCAGCCATCAAGTGCCCATAGTACAAGCTTTGCTTAGTTTGGGGCTAGATGGTGCAAATATTTATTTATATAAATAAATTTGTATTGTATTGTATTGTAACAGTAATCCTATCCTACTACATAGTTACCTACATGATGTGCTGGATTAACATATAGGCTATTTTTCATCCGGGTACCACGCGAGCGAAGCTGCGGTCGGCAGCTAGTGTATTTATATAGGTACGTACGTATTTATTAACGTTAACAATAAAATACAGTGTTTTCGATAGATTACAACTAAATAAATAAAACAGTTCAAACGTAACGTGTTTCTGAATAGAGCTTTAGTGTTTGCAAGTTAATTGAAAATCATTCTGCCGCGGCGGTATTGTTTTGTACTGAAATAACAGGTTAAAGCTTCGATTTGAAAAGAATAGCCATATTGGTTTTGTTACATTACAAAGATTAAAGTATTTGCAACAGGTTAGTTACAGACTGTTGACAAAAACTGGCGCTAGATAATTATACAGGTGAGGCAATATTTTACCTCATTAAGGGTAACCTTTTCTTTCGTAGTTAGAAGGTTTTGTTCTTATGAAACTATGGGTATAAGGAAAAAATGTACAGTTAGTCTAGAAAATGACATATTATTATGTCGAAAAAAACAAGTTGGCCTCAATCGACGAACACTTTTCCCAAAGTAACTTACCAAATCAAATCGTAACATTTTACAAAACACAATGAAAAAGTATGTCATTTTATCAACTTTTTTAAAATCTTGATTTCATGCATAATACATTTTTTTTTAATAAATGCAGCCGTTCATGTAGTTTCAGAGATCCCCGACAAACGCGCTTTGTATAGTGCTTTTTGTTCATCTACCTATTATAAATTTTAGCAAATTTTCTCCTTTGTTCACAGTTAGCTGAACTCAGATGTATTCATAATGTATTTTGTTATCTCTATAAGAAACTTTCTATGTAGCCTTTGTAATAAAAGTGCAGAACAGTCATGTTGGTTGAGCTTTATTTTTGTGTTGTGAGAACGTAAATAAATGCGAAAGTTTGTGACGATATGAGTGTGTTTGTGCCTCAATCACATCATAACGGCTGAACGAATTTTAAATCACTAACTATGCTTTTGTAAAAATGACCAAAATTTGTTTGCAACAGGATAAACAATTTGTAAATTTTTGCAACAAGTTATATTTGTTATAATATCGATAAAAAAATTCAGCAGACATAATGTCAACCGATAGACTTTTTCAACTATTTTTACCACATCTATAATATAGGCCTCCTTTTGTGTTCATTCTTCAGGTGCCTCATCCAGGTCTGACCCGCGGATGTTATATCATCAGCAGTTTCTGTAACAGTTATCCTACCTCATCTTACTAATATTATAAACGGGAAAGTTTGTAAGTATGGATGTATGGATGTTTGTTACTCTTTCACGCCTAAACGGCTGAACGGATTTGAATTAAACTTGGAATATACATAGTACATGTTCTGGATTAACATACAGGCTATTTTTTATCCGGGTACCACGCGAGCGAAGCCGCGGGCGGCAGCTAGAAAAAACTAAAAGTGAGCATAATGACTGTAGGTGTAGCTGATGGATGTAACCAATGACAATAGGACTCGCGCTTCAGAGGATAATTATAGCTATTCAACGAGGTAACGTCCTCAGCTTTTTGGGGACTTTACCTGCGGTCAGTGATCTGAGCTCTGTTTTCTATATGTAGGCGAACTTAGATAGAAAACTGAGCTCATTTTCATTTCTTATTATTATAACGAGTAGCTAAAAGTTTTTAATTATAGTTTTGTTACAAACTTATCAACACGATAAATTCTAACAGTTTACATTTATGTTGTAGCGCATAAACAAGCAAACAAGTTTGTTGGGTGATGATCGATTGGGCTAAACAAATGTTTTCTGTGAAAACGACCCTTGATGTCAAATTAGACTTTCTGATCAGGACGCATATTTTCTTTACCCGACTACGGCGAAAAGGAGGGTTATAATTTTGACCGGTATGATTGTTTGTATGTTCATCTGTTCCCTTATAACTTCTAAACTACCTACTTCTCATAATTTGACAATAAGGTATCGTTGAAAGCGTCAGGTCTTGGTTGTCCGCTGATTATAGGTTATGTGACGTCACAATAAATTGAATATGGCGCCTTCTATAGGACATAAAGTCGTAATTAAATATGTTACACTAGCAGCAGCCGCCCGCGGCTTCGCTCACGCGGTACCCAGATAAAAAGTACCCTATGTCCCATTCCAGCACACGTAGGTACCTACTAAGCACAAAAAAGTCGAGCAGTTAACTACTGCCCTGCTCTAAGACCACATAGAAAACCTGCAGTGTTAACAGTCCAAAATATTATCGCAACAATTTTTTTTAGACGCTAATGAATGTAGTATAATTTGACATCGACAGTTCCTTTTCCATATGTTTTGTATCATCTATTACTAATCTGTGGTATCATCGCTATCATATGTCAAAATAAAAGTATTCTATTTTTCATTAAAAACATGCCAAAAATAAAGAATTTACAGGTAATTATGACATCAACTAAATGAGAAAAATCGGATCTTTAATTTGATATAGGTTATGTGCAGTTTTAGACCAAAAATTGATTTCAGGTTTTCATCCCTTTTCACCAATTTAGAGGTTGAATTTTGAAAAATCCCTTCATAGTACACCCCTACGTACCAAGATTTACCTACACTGAAAATTTCAAGTCTCTAGGTCCAGCGGTTTAGGCTGTGCGTTGTCTGTCAGTCAGTCATTACAAAGATTCTTATAATATAAGATTAGATTGTTAGCTGTTGGGCGTGATTTTGCTTGTATGCACCCGATAAGTTTGGTACATTGCTAGGTAAAAACGTAAAACGATAAAACCTTAACAAAAAAAGGAAAAACGGCTCTGCAAATATTTTATCACGAAATTATAACCCGAAAATAATTTATATAAAAAATAAGTTCAAAAACTAAAAGGTATAAATGGCTATTTTCTGACTACATTTCAGATGAGAACATTTTCTTATTTCATACCTTTTAGAGCGTGATTTTTTGAACTTACTTTTTTTCTTCGACCTATTCCATAACACTGCTGGACAAGGTCTCTCTCCTCAATACTTCCAGAAAATGATTACCCGAGCTTTTTCCAATCCTCATTCGAAGGTATCTTATTATGAACAAATATTAACTCGAAACAAATACTCGTCATTTGGACAAATTACTTGATTGGACTTGTTTGGGCGAAACAACACAGGGGACTAATTAGCACAAATAAATACCAATTTATTATCTCATGTTTTCTATTTCTGTTCTTCTGCTTGACCGCATCTTCATAATAATTTTTGTTGTGTTTAGTGTTTTGCATTATCTGTGTATTGTGTGCCAAATAAACAATTTATATTATATAATATTCCATTATATTCTATTCTAAAGCAATAGTTTTCTGTTACGAGCGAGCGCCGAACAAACATTCGCTCAAAACCAAATGTTCGCTCGGCTTGTGAAGGCTTGTGAGCTTGTTATATTCTGGAGCAGCAAATTAATATGTGTATTAATTTGCTGCTCCAGAATATAACAAGCTCATTAGGCAGCATGTTGCGCCTGTAGCCATTCTATAATGTCACTTCACTAAGTAATAATAGGATAGCGTTGTATGGGCATGTTATGAGGAGGGATGAAGGTCATGTTGCAAGGAAAGTTATGAATATAATGAACGTGGATGGATTTAGAGGTAGAGGTAGGCCAATGAAAAGGTGGATGGATTGTGTGAAAAAAAATATTCTTACATGGGTAAGAAAGGAGTGAATACAGAGATGACGGCTGACAAAGGGGAGTGGAAGAAGAGAACATGCTGTGCCAACCCTACATAGAATGGGATAAAGGCAGAAAGATAATGATGATGATGATGACTAAATTAGTGGGATGTCCCACCTTTTGGGCGCCTTCAAATTTGCCGCAAAGTGCCGCGCTGCCGTTGCTAGGTTTCAGAATGGTAGTGTTGTACATTTAGTTTCACGATAGACTCTGACGAAGAAACACTGCTCCTAGTATTACTATTAAAAAGAAAAAGGATTTTGGACAAAAAACAAAAAAAAGAAGCCTAAGAAAACGTTGCCGTTATTTTGTGTAACTCAACAAACTGAATTTTATAGAGTAAAAGGTTACTGTTATTACATATTTCTTCCCAAATCTTTTTCTTTTCGATTTTATTGTCGTACTTGTTGGACCTCGAATGTCATATCGCTGGACGACTCTCAACCTCATCGATAAATTCTTCAACCTGATTTTCGTTCAGGTTTAGACTTGAACAAAACTACGTGCGCACCGTCACTAAGTCGATCGATGAACTGACGCGCGGCTACAGTAAGAATATAAGTTGGTATGAGCTAGTGGCCAGCTCTTGTACTTTAATCTCTGCTAGGTTTCAGAGGGCGATTGATCATTTATAAATAATCATCTGTGCTAGATTTTAAAAGGTGATTGATCATTCAGAACTAATCATCTTTGCTAAGTTTCAAAAGGCGATTGATCATTCAGAACTAATCATCTCTACTAAGTTTCAAAGGACGATTGATCATTCATAACTACTAATCATCTCTGTTAGGTTTCAAAAGGCGATTGATCATTCATAACTACTAATCATCTCTGCTAAGTTTCAAAAGGCGATTGATCATTCATAACTACTAATCATCTCTACTAAGTTTCAAAAGGCGATTGATCATTCATAACTACTAATCATCTCTACTAAGTTTCAAAAGGCGATTGATCATTCATAACTACTAATCATCTCTGCTAAGTTTCAAAGGACGATTGATCATTCATAACTACTAATCATCTCTGTTAGGTTTCAAAAGGCGATTGATCATTCATAACTACTAATCATCTTTGCTAAGTTTCGAAGGGCGATTGATCATTCATAACTACTAATCATCCTGCTAAGTTTCAAAGGGCGATTGATCATTCATAACTACTAATCATCTCTGCTAAGTTTCAAAGGACGATTGATCATTCATAACTACTAATCATCTCTGTTAGGTTTCAAAAGGCGATTGATCATTCATAACTACTAATCATCTTTGCTAAGTTTCGAAGGGCGATTGATCATTCATAACTACTAATCATCCTGCTAAGTTTCAAAGGGCGATTGATCATTCATAACTACTAATCATCGCTGCTAATTTTCAAAGGGCGATTGATTATTCAGAACTAATCATCTCTGCTAAGTTTCAAAGGACGATTGATCATTCATAACTACTAATCATCTCTACTAAGTTTCAAAAGGCGATTGATCATTCATAACTACTAATCATCTCTACTAAGTTTCAAAAGGCGATTGATCATTCATAACTACTAATCATCTCTGCTAAGTTTCAAAGGACGATTGATCATTCATAACTACTAATCATCTCTGTTAGGTTTCAAAAGGCGATTGATCATTCATAACTACTAATCATCTTTGCTAAGTTTCGAAGGGCGATTGATCATTCATAACTACTAATCATCCTGCTAAGTTTCAAAGGGCGATTGATCATTCATAACTACTAATCATCGCTGCTAATTTTCAAAGGGCGATTGATTATTCAGAACTAATCATCTCTGCTAAGTTTCAAAGGACGATTGATCATTCATAACTACTAATCATCTCTGCTAAGTTTCAAAGGGCGATTGATCATTAATAACTACTAATCATCGCTGCTAATTTTCAAAGGGCGATTGATTATTCATAATTACTAATCATCCTGCTAAGTTTCAAAGGGCGATTGATCATTCATAACTCCTAATCATCTCTGTTAGGTTTCAAAAGGCGATTGATCATTAATGAGCTATGAATGATTTTCATTAGCCGAGATGATGTCCTAAAGCTATTGAATACTGATATGCAAGTGAATGGTTTCATTATGTCGTCAATAAGTGGTGTGAACAATGGACGATGTCCAATCAGCGAGACTGAATTGATTCGATGATCAAAGCTAGTGGTAGTCATTTGATTTGACAACGAATGGGAAGCTGGTGCGGAAGAGCGCGGCGCAATCTCGCGCGTGCCACGTCAGTAGCCAAGTGGCCACTAATAAACTACCTCTTGAATTTGAATCAAAGGTTGCTTCAGAAATATCAGGCATTTTTCAAGTGCCTTTCATTTCAGAGAAAAATATGCGCTGCATATTTTGCGGGCGCGGAATTGCTTATTACAGATAGGATATTGAACACCCGGCTGAGATGGATTCGAGCACGGGTCAGCGCTCAAAATCCGTTCCGGTATGATTAGATCAGAAGTATGCAATCTCTATTTATCCCATAGCACTATAGACCCCTATTTTCCTATTACTACCATTTGTTTCACTCTATCTATCTAGCCGTGACAGTCGTAGTTATTTCGAACCAGTGTGGTAAAAGGATTTAACGTGCGTCTCAAATGTTCCTTTCATGTACTTGACACATGTTTTCGACACTTGCTACGGTTCTACAGTATGCCGGCTTCCTCACGATGTTCTCCTTCACCGTTTGAGAGTAATGGTATAGCTCACGTAAATTTTTCGAACAGAAAAACCTGACTGCACGACTGAATTTGAACTCACGACCTTAGAGTCGGAAGGAGGAGCCGCTACCACTTTCTTTCGAACCACCAACACAAACAAGCGACTACATATTGATCAAGATAATGTTGACTGTACTCCGAGCCTGTGAACAAACGAATTGTTCTAATAGCATCCAAAGCCATAGTGAAGCCACTAACTAACCTTGTATCGCATTATGCCCGGTTTGGCTAAACGTACAAAGGCCGACTTATGTGTTGGTCTACACTGGACTTATGACTTACCTAATAGCTAACTTGAAGCCCAGCTCGTAATGCGCATAAATCCTTTTTAGCTTAAAAACAAATGGTAGTAGAAGGTAAATAGAGGTCTAAAGTGCTATGTGATAAATAGAGATTGCATACTTCTGTGCTAAACATACCGGAACGGATTTTGGGCGCTGACCCGTGCTCGAATCCGCCTCAGCCGAGAGTTCAATATCCTATCTGTAATAAGCTATTCCGCGCCAGCAAAATATGCAGCGCTTTTTTTTGAGAGCACTGGTGGTCTATTTGGTAGTGAACCCGCCTTCCGATCCTAAGGTCATGGGTTTCAACCCGGTCGTGTACCAATGAATTTTTCTGTGCGAAAAATTTATGTGCGCTATACCAGTACTCTCAAACGGTGAAGGAAAACATGGTGAGGCAACCCGCGGCTTAGTCAGCTCCGCACGTATTGATCGTGTCTTTCTTGTGGATAAGGCCGACTAAGCTGAGAGGATGGAATAGGTGCTGGGTAAGCCTACACCATCTTAATTCCCTTTTTACTTTTTAGTCAGCGTCACGTTTGTGAAGGTAAAAAGTTGCCTCCTGACGCTGTATAAATCATCTACTATAGAGGGTAAAACGCCTTAGTAGTAGTTGACTTTTTTCTCTGAAATTAAAAGCGTTGAAAAACTCCTGATATTTCTGAATCAACCCTTGATTCAAACTCTAAAGGTAGTTTATTAGTGGCCACTTTGCAAATGACGTGGAACGCGCGAGTGGGCACCGCCGCGCTCTTCCGCACCAACTTCCCATTCGTTGTCAAATCAAATGGCTACCACTAACTTTGATCATCGAATCAATTCAATCTCGCTGATTGGACTTTGTACATTGTTCGCACAGCTTATTGACCACATAATGAAACCATTCACTTGCATATCAGCATTGAATAGCTTTAGGACATCATCTCTGCTAATGAAAATCATTCACAGCTTATTAATAATTAATCGCACATGATTAGTAGTTACGAATGATCAATAGCCCTTTGAAACAACAGAAGTGATTAATTATGAATGATCAATCGTCCTTTGAAACCTAGCAGACATGATTAGTTCTGAATGATCTATCTCCCTTTGAAACCTAGCAGAGATGAAAGTACAAGAGCTGGCCACTAGCTCATACCAACTTACATTCTTACTGTAGTATAAGTTTTTACCTGTCGAAAAGCGCCATACATTTTTTTATAGAAAAACAACGTTGCTAATGGTACTTTTAATGAACGATCCGTCATCCGTTTGGGAAGCATTGGAGCCGGGCACTGTTCAATAATGGCTGCATACGGCAGATACCTAAAACATGCTACAATGTTTTTTTTTTATTTTGGACATTTCACACAGCACCATCTAGCCCCAAACTAAGCAAAACTTGTACTATGGAAACCACATGACTGATTATAATATACTTTTTTTTTGTAAATTCTTGCTTATAATATACATAATATTATGACACCCAGACCCGGCAGAAATATTTACAGAACATACAAACATTTCTCCCATAGCCGCAATCGAACCCGCGTCTTTTGCGTCTCAGCCGAGCAATTGCCCGCCACGCCACCGAGGTCTTCAAAATAGCCATGTTTCGTTTGTAGCCTTTATGCAACACTTAATCCTTTCGCTCAACTATTCGCTAACTAAAATGAAATGCACTACTCTATCTATGATAATATTATATAATGAACATCTTAGAGCTCCAGTATAAATAATTTTTATACGGAGATGGGATGCGAGATATGCTCAAGTGGCGCTCGGAAATTATTAAGAAGGCGAGCCAGCTCTGGAACGGCTCCAGGATGAATTGAATTAGAGTTTCGATCGGGAAACTCTTCGCACCGAATTTAAGGCATGTATATTTAAGTAGTGGCTTATAACTTGCTCTTGTTAAGAGCACTGGTGGTCTAGTTGGTAGTGACCTCGCCTTCCGATCCTAAGGACGTGGGTTCAAATCCGGTCGTGTACCAATGGATTTTTCTGTGTGAAAAATTTATGTGCGCTACACCAGTACTCTCAAACGGTGAAGGAAAACATCGTGAGGAAACCCGCGGCTTAGTCAGCTCCGCACGTATTGACCATGTCTTTCCTGTGGACAAGGCCGACTAAGCTGAGAGGATGGTACTCGTATAGGTGCTGGGCCTACTCCATCTTAATTCGTCCCAGACACTACAGCGTCCCGTTTGTGAAGGTATAAAGTTGCCTCCTGACGCTGTATAAATCATCTATCTACTATAGATGGTTAAAGGCCTTATTATAAATAAGGGCAGAAGGTACAAGTCTTCGTAAGAAAATGTGCAGCCACTCACGATTCAAAGTCACACAATGGATAGGTATATAGTGGTAAAATAGAATAAAAAAATACCCTTATTAGATTAGCCTGTCCTGTCATTAGTAGACTTTGTACTTTGCTAATTCACGAAACGCATTCGAGTATTTTTCTATGTGTATATATCATTTTTTTTGATCGTGGCTTTTGTCATGGAGTAAATCCACCAAAGGCTGCTTGATTTCCTGGTTTCAGATAGTTCAATGAAATATGATAGCACTGGCTGCCGCCCACGGCTTAACTCGCGTGGTACCCGGATAAAAAATATATGTTAATCTAGCACATGTATTATGTCCAAGTTTTATTCAAATCCGTTCAGCCGTTAAGGTGTAATTGAGGCACATACAGACATCATCACAAACTTTTACATCTATACTAAAAAAATCTTTCCTCTTTATAAATATTATAAAGAGGAAAGATGTTTTGTTTTTTTGTTTTTGTAAAGAATAGGCTCCGAAACTACTGGACCGATTTCAAAAATTCTTTCACCAATATAAGCTACATTATCAGGGTCCAGTATAGGCTATAATATATTTTCAAAAAAATTACGGATCCGTAAGAAAATTGCAATATTGTAACCCAACTTACGAAGTCGCGGACAACAGCTAGTTTACAATATAGTAGGAATATAGTCTCTGAAATGTCTCCATGCATAGAACAAATTGTACGCTTTCATGTAATTTTCACGCGATATTTCTGAAAGATAACTCAATTTAGGTACTGCTTGCACTGCAGGTGTTAAATTAGATCTTCGTCGCTGCTAGACTCGCTCATATTTTATGATTTCTTACGATTTTATCAAAATACAAACCAAAATTATGAAAAGTGAATTGAATAAAGAGAAGAAAATTTTAAAAAGTTTTTTTATACAGTTGTCGTGCTGTGCGTTTATTCTAAAAATGAGTTTGTGAGGTGAAAACTATAACTGCGACTAGAGGTCAACTTGTAATGCACATGACTTTTTGTAGGAAATAATGGAATAAACCGAAAGATTCGCGGAGTGGATCCGCGGATTGCGCGATTTTTCTGCGCCATTTGGAGTACAATTACACCAAATCGGTCATCGGCCGAATTATGGTCAGACATCGTCGATCGAATCAGTATAGCTATCAAAGGAGGTCGCTAGCCTTTTGGGGTCATTACTTGTAGTCTGTGATCTTGAGCTCTGTTTTTTTATCTGTAGGCTATGCGCAGTTAAATGGAAAACTGAGCTAATTTTCATTTCTCATTAATGGATTTCTTTAGCTTCATATTTCAGATAGAAATAGATAGGTACACTATGTACCTAGTATTTTCAATCTACATGCGTAAATCGAACGATTTGTAGATGAATAATTGATACCCCTTCCCTAGTCTATGGTGTCTCGCACAATTACCTCATTCTCTTTTTGTGCAAGGCAACGTCAACATGACTATTACGCAAAATTAACGTTAATTTTTGTCAATATCATTTCGTAAGAATGCCAAAACGCAATAAGGAAGAAAGTATTCTATTTTACGAATCCAAAATACAAAAATTATTTGAAAATCATAGGCTTGCACCAATTTCACGTAGACGCATTCCGATTCCTTATCGTACAAAAATCTACGACTATCAGCTAGTATCAGGTAAGTCTTCCAAGTTATTTATTTATAACTAGCAGCCGCCCGCGGCTTCACTCGCGCGGTACCCGGATGAAAATAGCCTATATGTTAATCCAGCACATGTACTATGCCGCAGGATAGAATTACTGTTACTTAACATCATGTAGAGTGTGATCAAACGAAAACAAATTTCGGTAAAAAAAACTGGATGTACTCACAAATTGGTGCACAAAGAATGCCATGCATTTGAATGCTGCAAGGTGCTATTAAGTTAGTTTTTTTTATTATATCATCCCACTGCTGGGCAAAGGTCTCCCCCAAACTCCGAATTTAATTAGATTTACCCGGATTAAAACGGAGCTAATTTCAAATTACATGATTAACTATGACGTCTTGGCCCCAGTTCACATAAAGGATTTAGAGTAGGTACTGGTGGATAGCAAACTCCGTTATGACGCTCATAGCGACTGTATTGCGAAAAAGTATATTAATAGCCTTGGCTTCAGTTCTTGAGTAAAGGTCGAAACATCAAAAACCCCAAGATTAGAACAATGCTTTATAACTCGCTACTCAGAAAGAAGCCTTTTCAAGTATTGTAACTTTGCTCAAAGCTTATTTCCTGACGTTACGTAGGTACACAAAACCTGTCAAGTCCGAATCGAATTTGCACACAAATTTCAAAACACATTTGATCATAATATTATACGATACAATATAACTTTAATGCAAATACACGAAAAGAAATACAGAAATAAATAAAAGTAAAAGTACATACCTATCTATAAATACATAAAATGTATACCTACCCATAAATAAATACAATGATAAATATGAAATTTAGTTACAATGATTTTGTGACAATAGCGAGAAGTAATGCTGAACTACTAAGCTTTTAGGAATGGGAAGAGATAAACTGGATTTATTATACCGATTACCTTAAAAATGGTTTAATGTGGTTATAGCTTGTCTTTGTAAATATATAAATAAAAACTTCTTGATTTTGTTTTGTGTAACATAGTTGCATTGGAAGTTCCCTTTGTCGGGTCGTCAAGAACACTACACAGCAATTTAATTAGAAACACGATGCTGCAACAATGTCGCTCGACAAACGTTTACCGTGAGTGCGGATTTAGTGAGTTGGTAGCAAACACTTCACGCTCAACGTAATTACGTAGAGCCGCTTGCCGTTTCAAAGCAATTCCGCAGCAAACTAAGTAGTGGATTGTTTAAGCCACATTTACTGCATTCGAAATTCAGGCTTTTATTTCTAAAGTCAATGGATAATTTCTCTGCTGGACTGGGAGTAAAGAAAAAACATAGAATGCGTCCAGCTGCTTCTCTCCCCGAGCTTGTCGTAAAAGTCAACTAAGGGATAATATTCTCCAACATGATGAGATAATAAGCAAGTATTCCCAAGGAGGGTTGACGTCAGGCAGGCGGCCGGTCATAAAACACCTTAGCCAAAACTCTATAGAGTGAGATAAGAGCAGGATGATGATGATTTCTAAGGTCAATGGATTTTCTTGTCTTCTTTCTTTTCTTCAGCCTTTTTGTTCGAAAAATGTATGTGCGCTTTTACCAGTACTTTCAAACGGTGAAGAAAACATTATGAGGAAACCTGCTTACTTAGCTCCGCACTGAGTCTTTCGTCTGGATAAAGCCGACTAAGCTTAGGATGCGATAAGCTATAAGCTATCTAAAATCGCCTTTGGCAAAAACGCATTGTATTTTCGTTTTCATTTTTATATTGTTTTTGTTTTGTACGAAAGCTGTACCCGCCCGGTTTCACTCGAGTAGTTTTAAAATATAGACTTAGGACTATTTTTCTAATTTGAAATTTAGGCCATCATCATCATCACCATTTACAGCTCGTCTTTACCCATTGCTAGGAATAGGCCTCCCTCTGTTTGTCTCATCCATCTTCGACCCACGGTTTTGACTATATCGTCTACCTACCTCGCTTCAGGACGACCACATTCATATAACTTCAAGCCACTTGGAAAGAAATTATCAATTTAAAATTGCCACCTTTGTCTCTGCTTTGTGTGGATGTAGAGTACTGATGGTCTAGTTGGTAGGGACCCCGCTTTCCAATCCTAAGGTCGTGGGTTCAAACCTGGTCGTGTACCAATGGATTTTTCTGTGCGAAGAATTTATGTGCGCTACACCAGTACTCTCAAACGGTGAAGGAAAACATCGTGAGGAAACCCGCGGCTTAGTCAGCTCCGCACGTATTGAACATGCCTTTCCTATGAACAAGGCCGACTAAGCTGAGAGGATGGAACAGGTGCTAGGCAAGCCATAGCAACATTGTTGTCGTGTTATTGTACGTTGCTGTTGTAATATACCATCAGTTGTCCGATTAGAATTTAGAAACCCGGCATTAGTCAATAGTTTTAGATTGTGTATTTATTAATCCATCCATTACAATAAATGTATTCTTTATTCTTTAGACAAATTGCACGAAGTGCAACCCACAATTCCCTTGCAAACCTAATAAAATTTGTATGCTTGAAATCAGACGAAAACCAAGTTCAATGACCTCTCCGATGTATAGCGAGGGGGACAAACGTATTAATTGCTAAATAAATGGCCTGGCGCGTGCCCACGCATATTCAAGCTTCCGAACCCAGTACGGCTCATCTGAGAGAATATAAAACTCTGCGATCAAATCTATGTGGTCTCTTATGTCTTTGTCTATCAAAAGGACAATACGGATGAAAAGGATGGGCACAGTGAAAACAACTTGTTACGAGAAAAGGGTTAAGGGTTGGGAAAGGCAATATGTCCGCGCGCCATCGAGGTTAAAGCTAACTGCCAAACAACGGTTTAAACCAATACATCAAATCAAAAGTATAAAAGGTCAATAAAAATTAAATCTAAATGAAAACACAAAATATAAACTCATTGATAGAAGTCACGCGTCGTTTAAAACGGCCTGATAATAATAAAAATATTATTTTCTTCTCTCGTTCCGGAAAACTGATAAATAACAGAAGTGTACGAGATTATTATTATATCGACGGAAGAAAGCGGAAATGTCGTATCTCAAAATATTCAATTTTAGACCAGAGCCAAAAAACCTTTATTTACAGTAATTAGTCTTGTGAACAGTAAAAACTAGGAAAAAATAAAGGGAGTATCATGAAATTTTTCATCGTAGAGAGACGAGACATAGGCCATTCGACGCGGCTTTTTTTGCTTATCAACAATCAAGTTTTAAGTCATATAAGCCATTTTTTGAGATACGACATTTCCACTTTCTGCCGTCGATATGCCATCTATGTCCCATGCCAGGTAAAGGCATCGTTATGTAATTTAATCAGATATGAATATATATTTTGTAAATTATATTTGTAATAGTTATCAGATATATGCTACTATTTTGACAGCCTCGGTGGCGTAACTGAGTGTTTGACTAAGGCTTGGGCAAGAGGTTCGATTCGTTGCGGGAGAATGGTTTGCATGTTCTGCGATATTTATTTCGGGGTTGTGGGACCATTGTACTCGTATTTTTTGAAACCCATGACACAGGGAATCCTAGTGTGAGGTCAGAACTGTCTTTGTGACATTGCGGTGTTACTTTTGTGCCTATTGACATCGGACGCTGCTTAAATCATCTTTTGTAGATGTTACATGCCATTATTTAGTCCTGGAAGACAAAAGCCTTTTTTAATTTTATAGGTAACTGCTACCTACTATTTCTGAAAACATTTTATATTTTTAGATTGCGGCTTAGCCGGAAGAAACCTTAGAGAAGATATAAGACTGTAGAGGTAAACATAAAAGCTTAATAAGACTTAAGCTTAAAAGATGTCTAGACCAAACAATAAGACTTTGTTTTAAAAATTAAAAGCTTGGTACGATCTCATTGCTGACGTATTTCTGAAAACATTTTATATTTTTAGATTGCGGCTTAGCCGGAAGAAACATTGGAGAAGATATAAGAGGCAAACATAAAAGCTTATTAAGACTTAAGAAGGCGTCCTAGACCAAACAATAAGAAGTTAAAAGGTTTTTGTTTAAAAATTTAAAGCTCGGTAGGGTCTTATTGCCGACGTATAAATATATAATGTTGAAAGCATTATTAAGTGAACTCTCCGATCGAGCTAAATCACGATGTCTGTTCTCATGGCAACACCCCTCTTTCGATTGAAGGGTTTGCGCGTGGGGTGCACGACGTACAGATAAATATAATATATGTATAACAGAAAGGCAATCTCGCTACATTTCAACGTCTCGAATGTGTTGTACTACCGATATCTACCACTATAAGAGAGTAATTAAAATTTAGAGTAAACATTTTATACAAATTCAGTATCTATAATTAGTGATCATCCGTAAGGTATAAAGGTTAAAAAAAATATATTTGCCTGTTTTTTGCATGATTTAGTCATATTTTTGTCTGAATAGCGTGTAAGCTTTCATCCCCACTGAACTGCATGCTATTTTACAATACATATTAACTAATACATGGGTATTTTATACTATTAATTAAAAAAAATACTTGTTTCATTTCTTTATGCGTAAACGAAATTACTTTTGAAGGGTCCATGTGCTAAACTTGTGGTTGGCCTAAGCAGAAATGGAGGGACGAGCTCGATACCCACTCTTCAAACTGGCATTCAGAGACCTTAGATCGGAGTGAATGGATAAAGGGAAAGGCCTTTGTCCGGCTAGACTTGAATATCCAAATATAGATTCGGGAAAAAACATTTTTTTTCCGAATCTTTATTTCACAAACATGTTTTCATGGTTAGGTAAGACATTCATTTTGGTAATTGAGTGTAGATGCTAATTTGATTCGCATGAGTTTCGTAAGGTATGTTCATTCGTTTCATTGAGTATGGTTGCTCCTATTTTCGCTTATACAGTGCTTACCGTGCCTATGCCAGAAGACAAGACTACAAGAATAAGAATAGTACGCTAATTTATTTTAATTTCGTTATTGTGCGGTTTTTTTTATCATTTAGCCAGTTATTTATACTACAATGTTCGTGATCGATCTCTTTTTTATTGGAACATTTGCTAACAATATCCTTATTCCACATTTGAAATCATTTTTAGTAGGTATTTAGAAATGTTACCTAGAATTAGTTCCTAGACTACTAGTTGGTACCTGTTAACGAAGACCCAACAAGCTCTTTTTGAATAGATGTGACAAAATTTTCTTTAAATATTTAAATTTTCGGAACTTAGTAATAAAATGATTATCGTCATCTTTCACAGTCCATTTCTGGGCGTAGGCCTACTTTTGTGCCACCCATCACATCTTGTGCTAGTCTCGTCCATCCACGACCCATAGTTAGCTATTGCCCGTTTCCCATTAAGGCAATTATTTTTGTCAAAATATGTTTCATTAATCATAATCGTTAGAAAAACTTAAGATTGTACCTATAAATAATTTTGGTACTATATACTCACTGCACTCACCGACTTAGCATAATATTTGAAAATCACCTACCGGTCACCGGTAATCGTTAGAAAAACTTAAGATTGTACCTATAAATAATTTTGGTACTATATACTCACTGCACTCACCGATTTAGCATAATATTTGAAAATCACCTACCGGTCACCGACTCAGCATAATATTTGAAATCTTTGCAAAGCCAGTTGCTGTTATCATTTTTGTACAAAGCGTGGGAGTAATTGAAATCCCGAATTCAGTTATACTTTTCCACGTCTTCCTTCTATTATTTTTTAATTTACTCATCTCATATTCATTACTCATTTCAATTTCCAGTGGGTTTTGTCTTTTAATAATAATAAATAACTCGGAACTCATCAAATATCTATCTACACATCGCAGTTCTGTTTCTTCGATGCCTTGGATTTTCTTAGTAGATACAATATGATACTTTTATCTAAGCGATCGCTGATGACGTGTGCAATGTTACTAAAATGAATTTCAATATTAGTTCATTTGCGTTGGTTCGTGATTTCAATTTCATTTGATAATAGTACTATGCCGAGAAAATACTCACGACTAGCTGCCGCCCACGGCTTCGCTCCCGTGGTACCCGGATAAAAAATAGCCTATAATGTTAATCCAGCACATGTTCCATGTATATTCCAAGTTTCATTAAAATCCATTCAGTCGTTTTTGGCGTGAAAGAAAACAAACATCAATATATACAAACTTACGCGTACATAATATTAGTAAGGAAGTAAGGATATCAATGGTACTATTGCGAATTAATCTTATGAACAACTTTTTTTGATCGGTATAATATTTTTAAAATACAGAATGTTGTTTTTTTATTTCGCGGGTTCAAGTTTCTAGCAAGGGTCTTTAAGAAAAATGTTTGAATACAATTTAATTTTTTGAAATTAAATTGTTAATTCGAATATATGTAACTAACTTCCGCTTGCGGCTTCCCTCGTATGGAACCAGGATAAAAGTAGACTAACCCCCGAATACTCAAACGCATCTCAGAGTTGAGCACGTCTCAAGTGACGAGTTTTTGACAGATTTTCATTAAAAACTGTCAAAAAACAGTGAATTGAGACGTGCTCAACTCTGAGTCGCGTTTGAGTATTCGGGGGTATGTCACTTTCTATACCCTGCACTATCTCTATGCGAATAATCATGTCTATCTGTTGTTCCGTTACAGCATGAAAGAACAAACCGACAAACATAGAAACGCAATACCGTATTTATAATAAAACTAGCTTTTGCCTGCGACTTCGTACGCGTGTAGTAAGTACATTATTTTGTTCTATAATCAATAGTTATCGCAGCGCACGCCAAAAAACTATTTTGGGTTTTCTACCTTAGGTTACAATATTGCAATTTTCTTACGGATCCCTAATTTTTTTGAAAATTTATTGTAGCATATACTGGACCCTGATAATGTAGCTTTCTATTGGTGAAATAATTTTTGAAATCGGTTATAGTTTCGGAGCCACACGACAAAAACTATTTTGGGTTTTCTACCCTGGGTTACATAATCGCAATTTTCTTACGGATCCCTAATTTTTTACACAATTTATTATATCCTATTATACTGAACCCTGATAATGTAGCTTTTTATTGGTGAAAGAATTTTTGAAATCGGTCCAGTAGCTTCGGAGCCTATTCGTTACAAACAAAAAAACAAAGAAACAAAAAATCTTTCCTCTTTATAATATTAGTATAGACTGGTTAAGTGTGGGTTGAATTCGCACACGAAGGGTTCATGTATAAATGTTTCATGTATGCCACAACACGGAACCAATGCTTGCTTCTAAAATATGTACAAGCCATAATTCAAACCATCATTCAATCAATGAAGGGTGGAAAGTATAATGACTAGATTGAGCCCCGAGTCTATTCAGGCATTAGTAAATTTATTTCCTTCATCAAGTCTCATTACGATTGACCTAGATTTGAAAATTGCTCTTGTTAGTAGCTCTTGTATTATGACCTTTCATTTGTAACTCAATGATTGATACTTTTCATACCTATTCAATCATCATGTTTTGTATTTTACTTATACCTATTACTCTTATCTACCCTATCTCTACAGCTTCTAAGCTATCTCTGTGCAAAAAAACATGTGGATCCGTTGCTCTGTTACTGTGTAAAAGAAGAACAAACGTACAAACACACATTTATAACATTAGTAAAAATTACGTATCAAATCTCCAGTTTCTGAATCAAATCTTTCTTTTAAGCTAAGTTAAGCTCCAACAAAAAGCGAATAAAGAAGTAAATCCGAAAAAAATGTGTTTACCCGACTCTGAGGTAGGTACGTTGAAATAAAATAACTTTTTTTTTCGGCAACGTTCGCATTGAATTTTTGCTGAAATGCTCCCTTGAGCTTATCCATCAGGAATAGTTTTTGAAATATCCGGGATCTCACACCTAATAATATAGCAATATGTACTGTAGAGGTATTAGAATAACGGAAAAAACCGATCAAGTGCGAGCCAAATTCGCACACGAAGGGTTCCGTATTTTATGGATGCCAACGGGACCCTATTATTAAGTCTTCGCTGTCTGTCCGTCCGTCCGTCCGTCAGCGCGCTGAATCTCATGAACCGTAATAGGTAGAGAGTTGAAATTTTCAGTGTGTGTATTTCAATTGCCACTCTAACAATATATTTTTTTACAACTTGTGTAGGTACTAAAAATATTAATCAATTTCAATTGTACTCTAATGCTGTTACAATCTAGCCAAATAGGCCAATTAGTAATTTGAATTTGACCTAGTTTTATAGAGTAAATTATATTTAAGAATGTGTCCAATAGCACTTTTCTTACAGTCTCTATTAAGGGGAAGACACTTTGTTCTTGTGTAAGAACACGATAAGAATTGTCTGTAATATTCACTAACACTTTATATTATTTTGTACTACACTAACTCGAACGGTTTAGTTCGTTTGATTCATCTCACTAAGTCTGTGTTATCGAGGAGCTGGATTGCCTCAACGTTCACATGATGATGAAGTCATTTTTTGTGAACTGCGTATTTCTCAATAACTTTATTAACGAAGTCTATGTTTATAACAAATAATACAAATAAAATAGTTATAGCCTTCTGGCCTCAAAAATTTGCTGGTAGAAAACACTGTTAGAGTTAAGCCCGACTTTGTACTTGTATTTTCATCATCATATCCCATCAACTTTGTAATGTGTTCTCATGTGAATTTTATCTGTGTTTTGTTATAAGAAGTTTCAGAATTTCAGAATTGACAGACGTATTGTACATTTTGGTTGGCATGTCTCTTGTTTTTCAATATCGTATCTAATAAAATAGGCACAAACGACCACAGACAGCCGACAAGCCTCCAATGATACTTCTGAGTCTTTACGCGTCTGAGATTCGAAGTAAATTTTAATGTCAAGAGAAAGACAGATAGTTCGCTCGATAAAGAGAACTCAACTTTGAAGTTACTGACTCATGATACGACAAACTACTCCGTAGTAGTTTCTTAGTGCAAAGTGAATTGTAGGGGTGTCAAAGGGAATGAACCGAAATGGTCGGGTCTGTTCACGTCCGTGTTAGCACAGATGCGTATGGACGTGACCACGTTCAACGGACGTGAACAGGCACGATCCTTTCCATTAATTCCCCGTGACATCCCCATGATTGCTCCCCGGGGGTGTCATCAGGAATTGTTGTGCCCACCCCGTCCTATAGTGATGTACATCCAAATCTTATACTTTTTTAGAGCGGGGTGCCATGAGGCATAACGATTCAGAATCACATCTCTGGGAGTGCAATCTTGGGAAAATGTAAGCCTTTACACGGTACGTGATGATGTCCTCCTTGACATGTCCGTCAAATGCAAACTTTCTTAGCTTCGGACATGTGAACGAACATAGCTTTCAAAGCAGATTTTAGTTTTAAAATATCTGTTGCAGAGCTGTGCAACTTTCCGAAGAAATTGTAGCTAAACTTGAATAAAAGCTTGAAGCAGTTCTTTTTAAAAGACATTTTGTATCCATTGTTTTGTTATACGGTACGTGATGTGGGCTTGTCTGCGTTTGTCCGCAATATCACAGACCATGAGAAGCCAAAGTCAAATGTTTGCCTTTCGTGCGGACAGTGGTTTATTAATGTGGACATTTGATTTTTAATATAGTTCTTCTTATCGCCATCAGGCATTTTAATTTAGCACCTAAATGCCAACTACCTAAACGGATCTAATTTGACTTTTATACGACGCTATAATTAACTATATTCATCAATAATATTGCGTCGATTAATTATTTTTAGAAAGATATATTTCTTTAGATATTAATTGACTTGTGTAAAGTTTTTGTAGATAATCTACTAAGTTAACTAAATTTATTATTGCGAAATTTATTTTACAAACCTAAACTTGAGATTTAACTTCACGGTATCTGAGATTGATCGGGCTGAGTCAAGTGAATCGCGTGATTAAAATCAAAGATATCTGACCATTATGCGGATAGAAAAATTTGTCTAACCTACTTTTAATCATTAAGTTGGTTATATTATAATAGGCTCTCTGCGTCATGGAATCCGACCATGAGAAGCTTGCGCGTCGGTTTTGTTTTACCTTAGTGCGCATTCTTTTTAATATTCAGAACTTGGATATTTCAATAAAATAACGGTCAAGAGCGAGTCAAAATCGCTCACGAAGGTTATCCCTTCTATAAAAAAAAATAGGCAAGCGTGGTTTCTTGCCTGTATCTTCCACTCTTGGTCGCGGTACGAATAGGTGTAAATGCAACGTAGATTTAAGACGCGTACAAGTAATCCCCGTGATTTTATTGAATAATTTTTTTTTTGACTAAACGAATTCTGTGTAATCGTACATGTAATATTTTTTATTATTATTTGTTTTTTATTATTTGTCTTTATAGCGGCAATAAAAATACACACTCTATGAAAATTATAACTTTCTACCTATTATGGTTCATGAGATACAGCCCGCTGACAGACAAACGGACGGACGGACCGCGGAGGCTTAGTAAAAAACCCTAAAAATGCCCATTTACAGCCAAATCAAACGAAAAAAGTAGAGCTACCCGCACAACGCAAAAAAACCTGTTAACATCAATTACGCTTTGAAAATATTTAATAAAACAGCCACCTGTACACAAGCTCGCCTTTTATGTCCTCTGTAAAATATATGCAGTGGGTTAAAATGTTTCGGTTAGGCGGCAGAGACGTGCAGTATAACGCAAGACCGCCGATCTAAACTGTGGATTGAAAGTATTTGCAGTAGATGACCTCAGCGTTCTGCCTCTGAAATAATCTGTAAATTCGTACTTACAATGAAAGTTGGGACGCCAGGTTGGAACGCGGCGCGGTCGGTTTCTGTTATCAAGTTGATTTTTTTTAATACGCAGTCGAGATGCGTGAGATAGTCGGTGGCGAGTTACTCCGGGGAGGTAGCGACGTGCGTTCGGGTCGACGTCTCGGCCACACTGCGTATCGACCCCGCGCGCGCCCTACACCTCGCCTTCGGCACCCCGACGCGCCTCCCCTCCGCGCACCATTGCCAAAATGTAAGAAGGTTTTAACTATTCATCTCTCATTATTCTCAGACCGACACGATCGATGATCATGTGATATTTTTTTTAAACAGAACAAAAATCAATAAACCTTTAAATGTTTAATACTCATGTAAATAAGCGTTAAAATAATATTTAAGAACGCTACCCTCCCTCTTCGCAGTCGGGTAAAAATATAGAGGAAAAGTGGTGACATGCCGCTATGAGGTACCTAGTTAATGTTATTTAGAGTTGCCTTCTACTCTACGCTTGCTACGCCGTAGCTGTCACCGTAGCACTTTACTGTAGCCATTATTCGTTCAGTTGTCACAATAAGTTCTGAATAAGTAATATAGGCCAGTCAATATCGACACAAAAAAACAAACAATCATCGCAAACGCACGTTTTATATTTTTATATGCTGTTAGGTGCCTTGAGTAGTTTATGTCTAAATTTGCAACACTGCAAACCCTGTGCTGCTCGAGATATTGCGAAAACTTTGGTATTTTTTTTTTTCAGTTTTTTTGAAAAAAACTACCTAAAGGAAGCGTTTTTAGGTACCTATCTTTGTTCGCAATATCTCGAGGAGCACAGGCTATTCAGTGTTGCAAATCTATACCTATAAAAGAGCTTAACGTGACTGACTGACTGATTCATCGTCGCCGAGCCGAAACCGCTGAAGCTAGTGTTAGAAATCATATAATTAATTAATAACTTAATATTAGATTGTAAACGTACACGAGCAACTTCAGTAGGTACGAATTTCCTAAAAAAGGGCACTAAGGTGACGTTGTTTGTTCCGGTCGAGATAGAGGGCCTCGGAGTTGCTCGTGCACGGATCATTCTGGATGTTAGAGGCAAGGAGTGTGCAAGGGAACGCTAATTAAAGTTAAAGTAATCATAGACCAGACTTTTATTTTGAGCTATCTGTAATAGATCAGAAAGGTGGGATAACATTGTGTTGGTGATTTGGTGACAAATATTCCGCTCAGTGAAAGGACATACGCCCTTAATAAGGTAAAGCTATTTTTTTTCCCTTTCTTTCTTCTTTTACAAAGTATTTTCACCAACTTTAACATCGAAAAAAATAAATAAATAAATACAGAGCAATAAATAATAGGCAATTTTGCTAAATATAATATTTCGATGTGGAAGTTGACCAAGTTGATCCAGCCGTTTTTGGTGATGGTTTTTAATTATTTTCTATACTAACTTTTACCCGCGATTTTATCCGCGTGGTATTTTGATAAATTATGGCCTATGTGTTATTCTGATGTCATGCAAGCGAAAACACCGTGAAGTTAACTAAACGTCCAGCCATTTTCACAAACTTACGCATTTATATTTATACAAGCAGTTATTTTGATTTAAAGATAAGTTCGAATGTGGAGTCGTGAATTGATGAAGGAGATTTTATTTTAGGACACCCACTTTTTGAAATTTATGACGGTTTCAGGGAAATGGGACGCTCCCGTAAGCGTAAGAGAGCAGATAATGGCGGCACGCAGAGCGAATCGGAGTCTTCAGAGGATAGACACAGACAACATAGGCGTAGAAAGAAAAGGAGAAAACACGGGAGCCATGACAAGTCGCGCAGCCGCAGCCACCGCCAGAGTTCATCAAGATCTCTGCGAGGACATCCTTCTGGGAGTTCTACGCGATCTCGAGAAAAATCGTCGGCGCTTACACCAAATCTGAATGCGGGCAGTGGCGATATGGATCAGAATAGGACTACCCCAATAGCTGAACCAGTGAGTAGTACTCCTATTAACCAGATTACTACAAACAATAGTTCAAACAGTGGCGATATAAATCAGAATAAGACTACTCCAATAGCTGAACCAGTGAGTAGCACTCCGGTTACCCAAATTAGTACAAACGATAGTTCAAACGTTTTGTTAACGGTTTTTAAAGAGCTGCTTCAGAGCATGAAAACATCTGACGGGGGTAATGAACGTTATCCAATTCTAAACGTAATACCAGAGTTTGATCCCTCCAAACGTAATCAGACAATTGAAATGTGGATTAGTAAGGTAAATGAATGTGCTAAGATCTATAACTGGACAGACAGACAAACCAATCATTATGCGTTACCTAAATTAACGGGCCTAGCCCAAAAATGGTATCAGGGTTTGCCCAGTTTGATGTTTTCATGGACTGAATGGCAGAATAAACTAAAATTAGCTTTTCCAAGTGACGAAAATTATGGTCGATTATTAACGGACATGCTTGGTTGCAAGGCAAAGTTTGGTGATAGTCTTGAAGAGTACTTTTATCAAAAGATAGTTTTGCTAAATCGATGTAACATAACTGGTAAAAATGCAATAGATTGTATACTTTTTGGAATAGAGGATCGGTCGGTGAGAACCAGTGCAGAGGCCACACAATTTACTGAACCTGACAAATTACTGGTGTTCCTCAGAAATGTAAGAATAACTAGAAAATCTGATTTAACCACTATGCCCATGCCACCAAGCACAACCGAAAATAGACCGTCAAGAATATATAGTAAAATAAGTAACAGGAGTAAAAATCAGACAGATGTAAATACACCTAAATATAAATCCAGAAAATGTTTCAACTGTGGAATCGAAGGACATTCATACTTCACATGTAAGCAACCAGTCAAACGATGTGATACATGTTATAAAGTAGGTCACACAGCTGAAAATTGTCCCGACAAAACGAACTCCAAGACAGTTTTACGAATATCCACAGAACCAGACAATGACTCGAAATATTTTAAGATTGCCACTGTTAATGGACAAAGACTTGACTGTTTTGTAGATTTTGGTAGTCAGGCTACTTTGCTGCGAGAGTCCGCAGCAAAAGATTTGGTAAAATCTTGGTCAGTAACAGATCTTCCTGTATTGAAAGGGTTTGGTGATAGCATGGTTAATTGTTTAGGGAAATGTAGAGTTGATATTGACGTAGATTCGGCTAAAGCGGTAGTAGAGGCTTTTGTAGTTCCCGATAATTTATTACAAGTACCATTGCTAATTGGACAGACATTTACTGAACAGGATCACGTGATAGTGCTTAAAACGAACGATAAACTTAAGATTACCGAGAACTCTGCTCGAAATATTAAGATATACAGCAATAGTTCTACCACTATTAAAGGATACACTATTGTCGATGTTTATACCAAACCAAAGTATTCTGGTGACATCTTTATTGAACCAAGCATTTGTCAAGATTTCCACAAACAGTATGAAGTACTACAAAGCGTTGTAAAAATAACCGAAGGACAGGGTAAAATTGTAGTAATGGGGCTTAACCCCTCAGGTTTTGATTTAGACAGGAATATTTTGGTACTTCGAGCACTTCCTCTAAATGAATCTCGATTATTAGAAGTGAATAGAATCGAACACTCACCTACTGATAAGGTAGTTTCTGAAATCAATGATACCATGATACATGTTGAAAGCTATATTAATTCAAATCACGTAATTGAACTCACAAAGTTACTAAATGAATTCAGAGACTGTTTTGCCTTCTCGGTTAAGGAATTGGGATGCATATCTGGTAACGAAATGAATATAAAACTTAATGATACAGCTCCTGTTGTATACAGACCCTATCGTTTGGCCTATTCTGAACGTAAAGTAGTTCGCGATATTGTACAAGACTTGGAAGATTCAGGCATTGTTAAGGCATCAACGTCTGATTATGCTTCACCAGTTATCCTTGTTCGGAAGAAAACCGGAGACTATCGCCTTTGCGTTGACTTCAGGGCATTAAATAAGAAAACAATCAAAGAACATTACCCTCTTCCCCGCATAGATGACCAATTAGATAATCTATCTGGCTATAAATACTATACTACCTTAGATCTTGCGTCCGGTTACTATCAGATACCAATGGCTGAATCATCGAAGCATCTGACAGCTTTCGTAACACCGGACGGACATTACGAGTTCAATCGGATGCCGTTTGGGCTTGTTAATGCTCCGTCCACTTTTCAGAGGGCTATAAATAATATACTAGGAAACGCAAGATTCAAGGAAGCTTATGCATATATGGATGACGTAATCATACCGTCGAAAACGGTAGAAGAGGGTATACAAAAATTACACGATATTCTGGAGTTATTTCGTAGCTTTGGAATAACTTTAAATCTAACGAAGTGCAATTTCCTTAAGCTATCCATTGACTACTTAGGGTTCGAAGTAAGTGAAGCAGGAATTAAACCGGGCAGTAAAAAAATCGAAGCTGTAAATAACTTTCCTAGACCAACTGATCAACATAGAGTCAGACAATTCATAGGGTTGGCTAGTTTCTTTCGGAGATTTATACAGGGGTTTTCGATTATTGCAAAACCACTAACTAAACTTTTGAAAAAGAATAGTGCATGGCAATGGGGTGACGCAGAAGAAAAATCATTCTTCACACTCAAAGCAAAGTTAGTTGAACGACCCATTCTTTCGTTTTATAATCCAAATTATGAGACACAAGTACATACTGATGCCTCGAAAGTAGGGGTTGCGGGAATATTGATGCAAAGACCTAATAAAGATTCTCCTTTTAACGCGGTAGCTTTCTATAGCAGGCAAACATCTCCGGAAGAAACTAAATTCACATCTTATGACTTGGAGACATTAGCTGTTGTCTGTTCGTTGCAAAGATTCAGAGTTTACTTAATTGGAATTCCATTTACAATTGTTACGGACTGCAATTCCCTACGGGCAACTTTTGAAAAGAGAGACACATTGACTAGAGTAGCAAGGTGGTGGAATGTTATGCAAGAATTTGATTTTAATATAATTTACAAACCAGGAACTGCTATGTATCATGTAGATGCTCTCAGTCGGAACCCCTTACCATTACAAACAGATGAGATGATGGTTAGACAAATTGACACCAACTGGGTTGCCACGGTACAACAGAACGATCCCGAGTTACAAAGAATTGTTAGTATATTAGCTAATAAAGAAAACGAAACTATTATTGAGATTAAAAATAGTTTTGTGGTTAAAAGAGGTTTATTATATAGAAAAACTGAAAATGGTGATCGTTGGGTTGTACCGAAAGGCGTACGTTGGCAAATTCTAAAAGCTAATCACGACGATATAGGACATTTTGGCTTTGACAAAACCTACGAAACTATTAAAAATAATTACTGGTTTGCCAAAATGAGACGCTTCATTAAAAAGTATGTAATGTCGTGTTTAGAGTGTGCCCATGCCAAGGTACCAGCTGGAAAAAGGGCAGGTAAACTACACCCAATTGAAAAAGTTGATTGCCCTTTCCACACCTTGCATATAGACCATCTGGGTCCCTTCATTCGTAGTAAGCGAAATAATATGTACCTTTTACTGATTATAGATGCATACACTAAATTTGCCATGATAGTACCAGTCAAAAGTACAAAGTCTATTCACTCTATTAAGGCAATGAAAAATTATTTCCATACATTTAGTGTGCCGAAACGTATAATTTCTGATAGAGGAACTTCATTTACTTCGAAAAGTTTTCAAAACTACTTAAGCACGTTGGGCATTAAACATATAATGAATGCGGTAGCGACACCACGGGCCAATGGCCAAGTCGAAAGATACAATCGGACTGTGTTGACAGCATTAACTGCGTCTAATCATGGTAAACCTGATAATATATGGGACGAATGTGTATCTGAAGTACAATGGGGACTGAATAATACCATTAATAAAGGAACTGGTAAAAGTCCCGCACAGGCTTTATTTGGGTTAAATTTAGTAGGAACTTCAAGTTCTCTTTTACATTCGAGTATTGCTGATGATATTATAAACAAAGTCCCCACTTTGGAAGAAACCAGAAATAAAATAAATAACCACATTAAAGAAAATCAGGAAAAACAAAAGGAACGTTATGATAAAGATAAAAGAGAAGTTACATATCAAATGGGTCAGTTGGTGAGAGTAGAGAGAGAAGTTCAATCGATGGGTAAGAGTAAGAAATTAGTCTCAAAGCTTAAAGGTCCATATCGCATAATACAAGTCCTAGAAAATGACCGATATGTTATTGAAGACACTCCATTATCGCAAAAGGGTTACAAGAAATTTACTGGCACTTTTTCGGTTGATAAAATACATCCTTGGATGGTTTTTAATAGAACAGATTCAGAATCTGAAACATCTAATAACGAGGACGACACTTGTAGTAAGGACAGTGACGATAATGACGTTGGTATTAACGAAAACGGTAATACGGACTATGACTCAGATAATAATGACAAAGATACAAACATTGAATGATGACATTACTGGTTTAGTTGATTTGTAATAGTTAGATGAATGTTTATGATATCCTATTTTGTTCTAATGAATGTTCCTTGTATTCAAAATTATTTATAAAGTAAATAAGAGTGATTAATAAAAGTGAGTGATTTTGTTATTTAATTTTTTAGTTTAAGTTGGCTTGGCTGTATCATTTATGCCGAGACAAATACTGGGGATACAGCCCCAATATTTTATTTAAGTTGGCTTGGCTGTATGATTTATGCCGAGACAAATACTGGGGATACAGCCCCAATATTTTAGTTTAAGTTGGCTTGGCTGTATGATTTATGCCGAGACAAATACTGGGGATACAGCCCCAATATTTTAGTTTAAGTTGGCTTGGCTGTATGATTTATGCCGAGACAAATATTGGGGATACAGCCCTAATATTTTATTTATAATAATTATTTAGCTGTATGATTTATGCTAATACGTATGATTTAGGCTCTAAGTAGTCTTAGTTATGATTGCTTAGGTATGTGTATGATTTAAGCTACAGTAGGGCTCGATGATAGTCCTTTACTTATTATGTATATTCTATGACGAAACGATTGATACAATATGATTATATGATTAAGTTTACGCATAATTTTCCCGAGACGGGAAATGTATCAGGAAAGGCCGACTGTTAGAAATCATATAATTAATTAATAACTTAATATTAGATTGTAAACGTACACGAGCAACTTCAGTAGGTACGAATTTCCTAAAAAAGGGCACTAAGGTGACGTTGTTTGTTCCGGTCGAGATAGAGGGCCTCGGAGTTGCTCGTGCACGGATCATTCTGGATGTTAGAGGCAAGGAGTGTGCAAGGGAACGCTAATTAAAGTTAAAGTAATCATAGACCAGACTTTTATTTTGAGCTATCTGTAATACTAGAAAGCTGAAACTTCGAAGGTAGCTTCCTTTTACAGCAAAAACACCCATTAAGGCAGGTTTTTTTCGAAATTCAACCCCTAAAGGGGTGAAACAGGATGAATACGTATGTATAAAACTTTTTAACGCGCGGTGCGATTTGCTTGAAACTCGGTTCTGATACTGTAAATGCAAAATAAATTGACACGTGTTTCAGGATTTTTCAAAACAACCCTTAAAAAGGGGTGAATTGGGGTGTTAAAGTTTGTATTGAAACTAAAAGGACGGGCGGTGCGATACTTATAAAAGTAATCTAACGCGTACGAAGTCGCGGGCAAAAGGTAGTAAAAATATAAAAAAATAAAAGGCTCCATTCAAGAAATATATTTTATACACATTATACGATGGTTTTGTGTGCAAATTCGAATCTCACTCGATCGGCTTTGTTTTTAAACAGGTACGTCATGAAATAAACTTTCAGAAAAGCTACAATACTTTAATTTGCTTCTTTCTGAGTAGCGAGTTGTAAGCATTGTTCTAATTTTGGCGTTTTTGATGTTTCGACATTTACTCAAGAACTGAAACCGAAGTTATTATAATACTTTTTCGCAATACAGTCGCTATCCTTTGTGTGCAAATTTGACTCGCATTCGACCGGTTTGTTGTCATGAAATAAACTTTGGAAAAATGCTACAATACTTGAAAAGGCTTCTCTTTCTGACGAGTTACAAAGCATTGTTCCAATCTTGGAGTTTTTGAAATTTCGACATTTTCTTAAGAACTGAAACCAAGGCTAATAATATACTATTTCGCAATACAGTCGCTATGAGCGTCATAGCGGAGCTTGCTATCCACCAGTACCTACTCTAAATCCTTTATGTGAACTGGGGCCAAGACGTCATAGTTAATCATGTGATTTGAAATTAGCTCCGTTTTAATCCGGGTAAATCTAATTAAATTCGAAGTTTGGGGAAGACCTTTGCCCAGCAGTGGGATGATAGGTTAATAAAAAAAATCTAATTAAATAGCAGTTTGTAGCATTCAAATGCATGGCATTATTTTGTCCACCAATTTTTTATTTTTTATTCGAAGTTTGTTTTCATTTGACGGCCTCAGTGGCGTGGCGGGCGATTGCTCGGCAGAGACGCAAGAGGCGCGGGTTCGATTCCCGCTGCGGAAGAAATGTTTACATGATCTGTAAATATTTCTTCCGGGTCTGGGTGTTGTGGTACCATGGTACTCGTACTCATGGTACTCGTTCTGATACCCACAACACAGGGAATCCTAGTGTGGGGTCAGGACTATGTATGTGACTGTTGGGTGTTATTTATTATTATTTATTTATTTGACCACACTCTACATCAGGGGTGAATGTTGAGATGGATGTGTGGAGTGACGAGAATGGACAAGATACGGAATAAGTATATCAGAGGAAGCTTGAAAGTAGCGCCTGTGACGGTGAAGCTAAGGAGTATTAGATTAGCATGGTATGGGCATGTCATGAGGAGGGATGAAAGTCATGGTGACGAGAAGAGTATTAGATATGAATGTAGATGGATACAAGAGTAGAGGTAGAGCAAAGAAAAGATGGATGGATTGCGTGAAAGATTACATAAGTAAGAAAGGAGTGATTGCTGAGATGACGTCTGATAAAGGGGAGTAGAAGAAAAACATGATGATGATGATGCTGGCGATCGACTCGAAAAGCTTTTGCGATCGACTGGTCGATCGCGATCGCTCGTTTGAGCACCCCTGCTCTACTTGATGTTAAGTAACAGTAATCCTGTCCTACTACGTACTAACATTTGCTGGATTAACATACAGGCTGTTCATCATATTTTATTAGAGTGTGTTCGAAATTCCTCATTTAGATCATCATGTTTTGTACAAAGTCGCTTGTTAGATATAGGTTATGTAAATAGTGTATTATCCGATCCTTTATGTAAAGAAGTTGAGTTTTTAGTTTGGTTTATGTAAATAGTTAGTTAAGTTTTGTTATAAGTATGGTTTAAGTTTTTCTTGGTATTTTATACATTTTTGTTCTTATATGGGTGATGTGGAAAAAAAAACGTACAGGCTATATTTCATCCGGGTACCACGCGAGCGAAGCCGCGGGTTGTAGCTAGTTTAATTATACACTATTCTCAAGGGACCCAACAACTTATAAAACTAGCAGATACATGCGGGTTAGCGATGTTTGAAATCGATTTTGACTGGCCTAATATACTTGCCTAATACTTTTCTAAATAAATGGACATAGCTGTTACCTACATAAATAAATTAAATATGAGATATTGATTATTCATAAATGTCCACCTTTGAGTTTTTGATGTGATTATGGTTTCTTTGTGAATAAATAAAAGCATTTACGTTGCTCATAACCAAACAAATTGTACCTATAAAAAAGCTTAGCCTGACTGACTGACTGATACATTATCGCCGAGCCGAAACCACTGAAGCTAGAAAACTGAAATTTGGAAGCTTTCTTTTATAAAAAAAACCACCCAGAGGGATTTTACGAAATTCGAATTTTCGATGTTAAAATTTTTATTTAAACTTTTTAAAGGGCGCTGGGCTTGTAACTCGATTTGGATACTACAAATGAAAAATAAATTGCCACGTGTTTCAAAAATTTTCAAAACAACCCTTAATAAAGGATACAATGGGGTGTCAAAGTATGGGCATGTGGGGTTGAAAAGATGCATTTTCCCTATAATATTTCTTCATTTTTTAGAGGAGCAAGTAAATGGTAAACGTCCGTATTCCACATAGGCTAGTTCCACAAAGAGCTTTATTTTCCTTACCAATGTACAGTAGTTTATGTCGTAAGATTCGACTAAGGGATAGTATCTTCGCCAACATGATGGACCATCTATATGGTGATACATCTACATGGTGATCTGTCACCATGGTTCACCATATCCATCTTGGGACTCTTGGATCAGGAGTGGCTGCAAGTGTAGTTATAATTACTTGTGGCTCTGCCCACCCCGTTAGGGATACGAGCGTGGTCCCAAATAAGTATAGTCTTCCACATACTCTAGCATTGCCGTGTTTAACTAACTAAGGTCTTTTACCATCTATAGTAGATGATTTATACAGCGTCAGGAGGCAACTTTTACCTTCACAAACGGGACGCTGTAGTGCCCGGGACTAATTAAGATGGAGTAGGTTTGCCCAGCACCTATCCCATCCTCTCAGCTTAGTTGGCCTTGACCACAGGAAAGACGGAGCTGACTAAGCGACGGGTTTCCTCACGATGTTTTCCTTCACCGTATGAGAGTACTGGTATAGCGCACATTAATTTATCGCACAGTAAAATCCATTAGTACACGACCGGATTTGAACCCACGTCCTTAGGATCGGAACGCGGGGTCACTACCAACTAGACCACCAATGCTCTCATTGACCACCATTGTCGTGTTTATCTCTATTGATATTCTGCTATTGTTACGAGTATGTAGTCATTACTTTGGTTTTATCTTTGTTCGTTTCTTAGACCTGCTGTTTTGCTTTGGTCGTTGAGTGACTCTACCATATATTGTAAATCTTCTGGATTATCAGATAATTTATCGATGCGACAGGTACTTTACGTCAAGTTTTAGTCCTCTCTCGTTCCAGTCTAGGTTTCGGAAAATATTTTCTATCACAGCGATGAAAATCTAGTATATCTTACTTCTTACTTATATTATAAATGCGAAAGTTTGTGAGTTTGGATGTTTGGATGTTTGTGCCTCAATCGCGCCCAAATGGCTAAATGGATTTTAATGAAACTTGGAATATACATAGTACATGTACTGGATTAACATATAGGTTATTTTTTGTCCGAGTACCATGCGAGTGAAGCCGCGGGCGGCAGCTAGTATTATTATAAATGCGAAATTTTGTAAAGATGTTTGGATGTTTGTGCCTCAATTACGCCTAAACGGCTGAACGGATTTGAATGAAACTTGGAAAATACATAGTACATGTACTGGATTAACATTTATAGGCTATATTTTATTCGAGTACCACGCGAGCGAAGCCGCGGGCGGCAGCTAGTATTACATAATTATGTACTTATTGAGGCACACAAAACAGAATAGAATCAGAAACATTAACGATAGAAATAAAAACATGCATAATTTTATAAACTAGACAGTATCCTCAAAACGTGTGTACACAACATGATTATAAAAGCAAAGCAGTACTTAGGTGTAATGAGATAAAAAATAAAATAAATGTTAGCTTCACAAATAAAGCTCTAAACTAATAGAAATACTAGTGTATGTTTAAAGCACACTCTTTGGAATGAGTGGCTAAAACTTCTTTTTTAAATTGAGGAAGCCTCGACGGAGCTTATATTTTTGAGCTTTTTAGGGTCGAGACCCCTAGGTCCGTGGGAATCGGGTGCCTACCGCGTTTTCAAAATTCTTTCAGGGCGTCTGGTCGAAGCGATGCGCGATCCAAGAGCTGGTTCT
Source organism: Scotopteryx bipunctaria (assembly GCA_949320045.1). NCBI lineage: Eukaryota > Metazoa > Arthropoda > Insecta > Lepidoptera > Geometridae > Scotopteryx > Scotopteryx bipunctaria. The sequence goes on from OX439440.1 coordinate 4,572,993, forward strand.
TATTTGGCTCAACAGATCAGTATTGCCATTCAGCGTGGTAATGTGGCCAGCGTCTTGGGCACGCCTCCACCGTCTGATGAGCTGGATTAGATCAGCTATCTATAGACCGTTTGCAACGGCCTTTAGATAGCTCGACTGTTTCTTTTGTATTATGTAAATCATATTTGTATTAGTTGTAAGTTTATTTCTGTTAATAAATTCATAATTTTACAAAGGCTACGGTGAGAGGGGGGTCTCCTTGTTTTATTCCGCATTGTATTCTGAAAGAAGGTCCCACAGACTCCATCCTCACTCTAACATTGCTGTATCTATATATTTCAGTATGAGAGCACTGGTGGTCTAGTTGGTAGTGACCCCGCCTTCCGATCCTAAGGTCGTGGGTTCAAATCCGGTCGTGTACCAATGGATTTTTCTGTGTGAAAAATTTGTGTGCGCTATACCAGTACTCTCAAACTGTGAAGGAAAACATCGTGAGGAAACCCGAGGCTTAGTCAGCTCCGCATGTATTGACCATGTCTTTCCTGTGGACAAGGCCGACTAAGCTGAGAGGATGGTATAGGTGCTGGGCAAGCCTACTCCATCTTAATTCGTCCCGGGCATTACAGCGTCCCGTTTGTGAAGGTAAAAAGATGCCTCCTGACGCTGCATAAATCATCTGCTATAAATGGTTAAAGGCCTTAGTTTTTTTGACGCCTTGCTCTTCTATCAAAGACAGCCATATCGATTTGTGTGTGATTCAGTCAAACGTGTTCCACATACTGAAATTATATTTTTGCTTTAAAGTTTACATGTCTGAAGCTAGCAAGTGGGCAGTAGCAAGCTGGCGACGCCACATGCAAAGGTTACGCGTCAGCCCATACATTAGCCTAAGTTACATAGCCGCCACAGGCACTTTTGAACAGGCGGGGGCGGTGCGGTTAGCTTGAAACTCGGTTTGGATACTATAAATGCAATTTAAATGGGCGTTGATTTTTCAAAACAACCCTTAGTTAGGGGTATAATGGGGTGTCAAAGTTTTTAACGGGTACAATTGTCTTGAAACTCGGTATGGATACCTAAATACGTTCTCAGAGAGATCTTTAAATTGAACTACTGCATCTTCCATCACATTTCCCATAATCTTAATTATACCTACCATTAAAAAATTGCCTACTGCACTACGTAGGTACTTATATAAAAGAAATCTAACGCTTAAGATGTAGCGGGCAACAGCTAGTTTCACATATAATAAAAAAACAAATACGTCATTTGCTTTAGGTATATATTTATTTTTGTTATCATTAATTTATTATTTTATATAATTTTCTAATTTGCATAAAAAAAATGAAAGAAGTATAGAACTACTAGCTGCCGCCCACGGCTTCACTCGTGTGGCACCCGGATAAAAAATAGCTTATATGTTAATCTAAGCTCACATGTACTAAGTATTTCCAAGTTTCATTCAAATCTGTTTCAGCTGTTTAGGCGTGATTGAGGCACAAACATACAAACATCCTCACAAACTTTCACATTTATAATATAGTAGGAATATACATACATAATAGAACTAATATACATACATTCGTACATTATTATCAAGACCATATTTCTAATGGGGTATGCAGAGCCACAAGTAAACATAAGAAAACTTGCAGTCACTTTGATTTAAAATCCTAAAATGGTTCTGATGAACCATGGTGACAGGTGATGAGCCGATCGCCCATATGGATGGTCCAACACTTTGATGAGGATACTATCCCTTAGTCGACTTTTACGACATGCTCGGGGAGAGAAGCAGCTGGATGCATTCTATGCTTTTTCTTATTCTGCTTTATTTAATACATGTTCTTAAAATACCTATCTCACGAATAGCAACACAGACATAATACAATATGGCGGGGCGGTAGTGAGTGAAATATTTTAACAGCTGTTCCACAGTCGTAGCCAGCCAGGAAAATGTATTACCATTTTTAAAAATCTTCACATTTGAAACATAAAATTTCTGCAAAATAATTATGCTTCAAATTAATGTTGGAGTATTTTTTCGAAGTCAACAGTTTTTATTCAGCATTTCCTGTTTAGTTTACAAAGACTAGACTTGCTATGGAACATCTCATATAGGAATGCAATGTATTCATGTGGAATAAGACATGTATAAGCATGTTCGTATGAGCTAGTGGCCAACTCTAGTGACGGAGTTTTTAGGCCGCCTAAAGGCCTCCGTCATGGCTTATCGACAATACATTAATACATTGCATAAGACATGCAATGTATTCAGAGTATGTTATCGCTTAACCATGTCTTTCCTGTGGATAAGGCCGATTCTCTATCTATATAGTCTCGCCACTAGTTCTTTCAACCGGTCTTTTTAAAGGATTTAAAGTTCGCCTGAAAGGCTCCTTTCGTGCACTTAACACATTTTTTTTCGTCATCATCATCATCAGCCTATTTATAGCAGTCCACTGCTGGACATAGGCCTCCCCTAATGCGCCATCGCGCCATCGCGCCCTATCTTTGGCTTGACGCATCCAGTTTCTGCCAGCAGCCTTTCGCAGATCGTCACTCCACCTAGCCGGAGGGTGTCCTACACTGACAATTACAATTCTCTGAGCTATGTCGGTGATCTTGGTTCTCTGTCGGATAACATCATTACGGATCCTATCCTTCAGAGAAACTCCGAGCATAGCTCTTTTTTGGTACTTTCTACGGTTCTACGACATGCCGGTTTTCTTTCGATGTTTTCTTTCACCGTTTGAGAGTACTGGTATAGAGCAAATAATTTTTCCAACAGAAAAACCTATTAATACACGACTGGATTTGAACACACCGCTACCACCTAGACTACCAGTGCACCCAAGTAAGGCCAACTAAGCTGGGAAAATTGTATAGATGCAGGGCAAACCTACACTTCTTTAACGTACCTACTTTTCTTTCTTTATTTCTTTCTTACATTGGTTTGGAATCTCTCCCTTTAAGTCGTAGGACCTGTATTAGGAGAGTCTTCTCTTTTCTGTGGTTCAAATCTCTTACTTATATTATGTTTGTGCCTCAATCACGCCTAAACGGCTGAACGGATCTAAACGAAACTTGGAATATACATAGTACACGTACTGGATTAACATATAGGCTATTTTTTATCCGGGTACCACGCGAGCGAAGCCGCGGGCGGCAGCTAGTATATTATAAATGCGAATGTTTGTGAGTTGGATGTTTGGATGTTTGTGTCTCAATCACGCCTAAACGGCTGAACGGATTTGAATGAAACTTGAAATATACATAGTACATGTACTGGATTAGCATATAGGCTATTTTTTATCCGGGTACCAAGCGAGCGAAACCGCGGGCGGCAGGTAGTATAGTATAGTTGGAAAAGGCCTTAGCTTGTATTACTAGATACTACTACTAGTGTCACTAGTTATTTCGAACCAGTGTGATGAATGGACTAAAGAGTGCCTCAAAAAAGCTTGTTTTATTCACTTGGCTTATTTCGTGCCTAAGTTAAAAGCGGAGATGGAGGAGCGAAAGTTTTCGCCTTTGCTTCAGACTCCTTTGAAAATTTCATAAGGGGTTTTAAAGTGGAATTCTGCATATTTCGTAGCTTGATAGATGCTTGGTTACCATCCAATTATTCGTCACTTCCTCACCACATAAGAGCACTACTAGTGGTCTAGTTGGTAGTGACCTAGCCTTCCGATCCTAAGGTTTGGATTCCTAACCCAATGGATTTTTCTGTGCGAGAAATTTATGTGTGCCATACCAGTACTCTCAAACGGTGAAGGAAAACATCGTGAGGAAACCCGCGGCTTAGTCAGCTCCGCACGTATTGAACATGCCTTTCCTGTGGACAAGACCGACTAAGCTGAGAGGATGGAATAGGTGCTGAGCAAGCCTACTTGCATCTTAATTCATCCCGGGCGCTACAGCGTCCCGTTTGTGAAGGTAAAAGTGGCCTCCTGACGCTGTATAAAGAGTATAAATCATCTACTATAGATGGTAAAAGGTCTCACCACATAAAAAGATTTTGACATGGCCCGTTCATTATCATCATCATATCGGGTTCACTACGCGTTTCCTTAGCATTTGACCAATTATTAAATTAGACTTCTTTTAGGAAAATTATATTACACCCTTGGTTCATTTCACCGTTTGACGGTGCTTGTATACAAGTACCCTCAAACTGTGAAAATGGCAGGTAGGAAATCTATTGACGCACGACTGAACTCAAACCCACAACGAGATGATTTACTACCAGTAGACCACCAGTGTTACGTGCAAATATGGACAGACGAGCTAATCTGATCCATCACCACACTGGACGATAATATTTATTTTCGCAGTCAGGAGCTTAACATAATTCCACAGTAAATAACAGTGAAATTCGCGGGTATTAAGTTAATTTTAATTAACCCTCGGTATCTGATACCTCGCTTAGAAGAAAGTTTTTCTTTAAAACTTATTCAACACCTTCCAAACATTATTTTAAAAGGCTTTGTGGCTTCAATTTCTCAAAATCATTATTAAATTTGCTTAGAGATAAATAAAAAAAGGTCAAGTACGAAGTGAGCGCGATGTCCACAATCCGCAAAATTTACTACATGAGGTTTCTCTTCTCGTACTTACACACTTTGTTTATGTACAAGTACCAACTTCTGCTGTCCCGATTTATTTCAGATGCAATAAAATAATCCTTAGAAGTAACTGAGACGATTAGACTTTCCAAACCTTATTTTTTCTCTACATTAACGTCCCAGGATAAACCGTTTTAGAATGTACAAACAAAGCCCTTTTATATGGCATCACACTCGAAACATTTGTTAAACTTTTGTTTAGTTTACCCTCTTGGGAACCCCTTCATCGATTAAACTCATATGCTTCCCAGTAAGTTTTCATAGCACAATCTACTGATTTACCAAATTTTAACAGATTATATGAGCGGTAAGGGATAGTATCCTCTCCAACATGATGAATCTATATGGGCGATGGGCTGATCACCTGTCACCATGGTTCATCATATCCATCTTTGAACTCTTGGTTCAGATGTGGCTGCAAGTTTTCTTATGATTACTTGCGGCTCTGCCCACCCCATTAGGGACACGGGCGTGATAATATGTATGTATGTATATGAGCGGTTCGAAAGTTATACTCTAACAAATATATCCAAAAACATACAACACTAAATCATCCAAGTTGCAGCTGAGATCTTCGCTTGATCCGCTCAAAAAACTCGCATTTATGTATACTGACAGACGGACGGACGGACAGCGGAGGCTTAGTAATAAGTTTCCGTTGGCGCCCTTCAGGTACGAAACTCTAAAAATGCTAAAAATTTTGTTCGTTTGTTGTTATTATTCGATCTTACGCTTAGCTAAAAAGAGACCAAATGTAAAATGTTTACTAATTAATTACTAGGTACTAATTGATTAATTTAAACGTAGTAGAGGAGAGGATGGAATTGGTGCTGGGCAAGCCTACTCCATCTTAATTCGTCCCGGGCACTACAGCGTCCCGTTTGTGAAGGTAAAAAGTTGCCTCCTGACCGTGTATGAATCATCTACTATAGATGGTTAAAGGCCTTAGTAGTAGTAGAGGAACAGCCCGCGACTTAATCAGAGTTGAAGTCCTTTTCATACAAACTTCATCTTCTCGTCCTTTGGGGGTGAAATTTCGGGAATTCCTTTCTTCGTGCACGTCTACGCCGTAAGAGGAATCTGCCTCCCAAGTTTCATGTTTCTAGGACTTGTGGTTTAAGTTATGCGTTGATATGTCAGTTCGTCAGTCACAAAATCATTACATAAAAGACAAAAATGCTTGGGACTGAAAAACGCTCCAACTCGTTTTATAAATATTGATTATAAACCAACCCCGTTAGAGATACGAGCGTGATAATGCGCGTGAAAAGGGTTCATTTTCCAAAAAAAAAAGCCAAGCATGGTTTCTTGCTTTTATTTTCTTTATTCTTTATTGTACATGTATAAAACACAGACATAAAGTAAGGAAATGCACAGAGGCGAGCTTAACCCTACAAAGAGTTTTCTTTTAGCAAACTTTTGGCTAGAGAGAGGTGGAATATAGATAGCGGGTCGCGTTACGAACAGGTGTAAATTCTACGTAGATTTACTTAAGACGTGTCCAAATGATACTAGCGATTTTTAGGCATGAAGTACTTTTGATTTTAATTTGATTATTTGACATTTGACATATTAAATATAATATGTCAAAATTACATGTAATAGCAACCCAAAATGTTCGAAAACCTGTGTCAAGTGCACGAAAGGAGCCTTTGATGTGCACATTAAATCCTTTCACCACGCCGGTTCGAAAGAACTAGTGTCACGACGTAGAAGTAGTTTTTTTCTTAAAATTAGTCTAAAAAAATCTAAAGTGACATTTTAATCTTTTGCATTTTGTCATGAGCTCGTTAGAAAATACAAAGAAACAAGCGAGTATTTACTATTTGCCGAGCTGGCTGACACAAATTCTAACTTGGATTCTGCTAATCGTTCTCAAAATTCTTCATCCATTTGACTTTGATGCAAGATTAGGATTATAAATCGGATTACTGTGTAGGATTCGCCCTGTCACAATTTGTCACTATCTATACTAGATGATTTATACAGCGTCAGGAGGCAACTTTTGCTTACATTAACGGGACACTGCCCAGTTTTCGATAGTTTTTTTGTTGGATTTCTCATCACTTATACCATCCTCTCAGCTTGTCGGCCTTATCCACAGATAAGTGCGGAGCTGACTAAGCCGCGGGATTCCTTATAGTGATCAGACCAAATAAAAAGAAAAGACGCCGCACCGCGAACAACAAAAGTGAACCCACCTTTTATCCAAATGTGTGTCGAAGGTTTTGAGGTTTGTGTTCCAAGTAACCTAAAATTCATAGTATAATAAATTAAGAAACGTTATTTGAAAACGAAATTATGTTATTTGAAGTACTTACAAGTGATTTGCTGCTGTTTTTACAAGATTTCACTACACATAGGAAAGAATAATTCTATTTTTAAATTTTAATTTAACTATACGACGACTCGAGAACGATGAGCATGGATTTAGTGTAGGTGTGTGTGTTTACTTGCAGGAGCACGATTTTGTGTGGCTTCACTTTTGTTGTTGGCGGCGCGGCTTCTTTTCTTTTTATTTGGTCTGAGTTATGGTGTCACTATCTACGTACTTATACTATTACTCTCTATTACTACTCTACTCTTATTCTTTTGTTTACTTTTGACAGATTCCGAAAGGCGTTGTTGAGCTTAGTCTTTCTATATTATCTTATCTTACTTATATTATAAATGAGAAAGTTTGTGAGGATGTTTGGATGTTTGTGCCTTAATCACGCCTAAACGGCTGAATGGATTTGAATGAAACTTTGAATAAACATAGTACATGTACTTGATTAACATATAGGCTTTGATCATAATAGGCTATTTTTTATCCGGGTACTACGCGACCGAAGCCGCGGGCGGCAGCTAGTAGGTGTATAATGTATAACAATAAGATTTATTTGCAATCAACGTACAGGCCAGTACTGAAACTAGAAAGATGAAATTTGGAAAGTAGCCTTTTTAGCCAGTCGCTATGTGCAAAAATGTTTGGGATTGATAATAGGGCTCGTAAAGTCACGTGTTGCTATTACGATCACATCGTCTAATGATGTGGCTACATTATGGGGCTTCGGCGAACTTCGCAGTATCGTGATTGTGTCGTCACAGCATAATGTCACAGCATAATGTCACAGCATAATGTATGATTGACGGGCATTGGTCGTGATCGAGCTCAATTTTCCTAGGTTAATAATGGACACTTATACCCAGTTATCCAACTCAATGCTAAGTGACATTTCACAACAAATACATAATTTAACTAAAACCCATTTTGTTCCATTAACTATATAAATATTTTAAGTTTTCATACCAATGCCCCCGGTGATTGACTTAAGGCTCTCCGCTGGTCGATCGCAGTAATTATCACGACACGGACAAGACCACTAAACGAACAGTCTGCTTATTTTATTTGTGATAAATGTAATATAATGTCGCTAGCGTACTGCCCTCGTAATAGCAAATGCAGTACTTGCAAAATGGCGGTTTCGAGAAAAACGCGGTAATCATATTTTTAGATATATCTGCAGCACGTATATACCTACTATAGTAAAAAACATAATGAAAATTATTTTTTATGTACCTAGGTCCTATACTTGGAATACCATTTCTGTAAAAAAGTGAAAAACCCAAAAATGACGATTACTGCAAATGCAATTAGTAGGGCAGCGTAGGCTGACCAGAACACCCCCATTAAATCCTGTTTATTTCTGCTTATGGTCAATCGTATTTTTTCTCTTGATGTTTCCAATGTTTTATCTTTAACAAATTGTATTCAGTTATATAAAATCAAGCACTTCTAGAAAAGGGCTTTAAGGGATTCAGACGTTATCAAATCACAAGGTAAATACGTTTTAAAAACTAAAGACAGAACCGACTTCAATGAATAAGTAATGAGTTAAAACTCCTTGCCTCTTATAGAAACCTCAGATAGAAACGTTCTATAGAATCTAACAGACAGTTGACATTTCTACAAATGCACGATGTCACGTCATATTTCTAGAAACTCCTCGTGGCCTTTATGTCCACTTAATGTCATTACCATAAGAAATTGAGTAGGTAAGTTGCCATTTCAAAATTTTGCTTCACGATTTTTAAATATAACTTGAAAAGTATAAATCCTTCAGATATTAAAATTTTATGGGACCTCCTCACGATTATCTATACACCAGTGAAATAATAATCAAAATGGGTTAACTAATTGGCGGAGATATCGGTGAACAAAAATTAAAAAAAAAAATCATACAGTCGAACATAGAATCTCCTCCTTTTTTGAAGTCTGGTAAAAAAAAGGAATATTTGGTGTGATTTACTTGTGACTAAACTCACAAGGTTAGATCTTAAGGTTGCGGGTTCAAATCCGATCGTACACAAATGGATTTTTCAGTTCGAAAAATATATGTAAGTAGGTACCTATGTACGCAATACCAATACTCTCAAACGGTGAAGGAAAATATCGCGAAGAAATCCGCGGCTTAGTCAGCTCCACACGTATTGGCCATGTCTTTCCTGTGGGATAAGGCCGACTAAGCTAAGAGGATGGTATAAGTGCTGGGCAAGCTTACTCCATCTCGTCCTGATCCGTCTACTCCATCTGGTCCTCCAATTCGTTCCGGGCACTACAACGTCCCGTTTGTGTAGGCAAAAGTAGCCCCCTAACGCTTGAAGGTCTACAGATCTGACCTCAACTAATATGATAGGTAACTAAACGAGACTTAACGAGAAAAACTAGGTTTTTCATATCTCAGTTGGAATACTATACCTTTATGTTCGCGACCTCTTTTCCTAATGAATTTCACTGTTGTGTAGTTAATAGGTCACAGATCCGCTGTGCTCCGCTTTTACTGGAACTTGGCAAGGTAAGAGGGCTCCACTTTCTTTTAATTCATACTAATTATTAATTAATGTCTTTGATGTGCCTGAAAATCGGTTTCTATGCTACTATCGCTAAGACACACTAATTAGGCACGAAGCTCTGCTGTATTTTTCTTTTTCTGGACTCTATTTTTCTACATTGTTTTATTTAAACGAGATCTGATCTTTAGTACGTAGTAGGTACTTAGGTATGACGTATAGAGTTTTTCACACTTATTTGCAAATGTTGGAAATATTTTTATTAAGGAACGAGGTTTTTAGTACTTAGTGACAGTATTGTTGAGTTTATAGAAAAAATGACTTGTGAAGACGTCAATAATGTTAAAATAACGCCATAGTAAAAGATTTGTTGAAAATAATTAAAATTAAGAATGTGCGAAGTGCGAATTGAATTCATACAAAAATCTTACAAATTAGGAGAATAGTACTGCATAAACAAGAACAGCTTGCTACATAAGATCACTATACTATCCTACTAATCCTTCTAATATTATATATGTGAAAGTTTGTGAGGATGTGACGATGTTTGTGCCTTAATCACGCCGTAACGGCTGAAAGGATTTGAATGAAACTTTGAACATAGGTACTACATGATATGTGTGCTAAAATAGCATTTAGGCTACTTTTTTTCCTGGTACCACGCGAGCGAAGCCGCGGTTGGAAGCTAGTGATGAATAAAGGCTTATAAATTATGAGGTTAAACCTGGTTAAACTATTTTCCTAGGTATATGAATGTTTTGCATTTGATGTCAAGAAGGCACGTAGTTGAAAGCGCTAACTGCACACATGCAATTGATAGCAACCTTAGTTGAGAAGGGCAAGGTCGAAACAATAAACATTATTTGGTGTAAAAATCCTGAAGGTAGCGACATCAAAAATTTTGTTTTAGCGCCATCTATTAGGGATTTCTTATACTAGATGGCCAAGCCAGTTCATCGGTGTCTTACTTGTGCACCTTTTAATGGTAGTTGTTCAAGTTCGTAGTTCGTCGTTATTTGAGTTCGTTCATAAGATTATAGATGGCGCTAAGCAAAATTTATTTCAAGTTAAACGATACTTAATTATAGGACATAATGTAGTTAATCAAGCACATCAAATTTTCAGTTAAAACATGTTAAAACACTAAGATAGTTTCAGTTTTATAAGTATACTAGCAGACGCTCGCGGTTTCACTCGCGCAGAGTAGGTACCTAGATATTTTTGGGTGAATCCACCCAGTTGCATTTCTTTCGTAAATCTCTAAATTCGTTATCATCAGGTTTCAAGCAAATCGGACGGACCACCCGTTACAAAATTTTCCATACAATCTTTAACAACTCCTGCACCCCGTTTCGGGGGTAGATTTGAAAATATTTTACCATAGACTTTTATTAAATGTATTGAAGAGTATTTGTGCTAAGTATCAAGCTTGAAAGTCCAAGGAATAAGAGTTTTCATACAAATGTTCTTACCCCTTTTTACCCCCTTAGGGGTAGAATTTTCAAAAATCCTTCCTTATTATACTTCTACGCGATAAAAGGTATGCACCCTCCAAATTTCAAGCCTCTAGGACTAGCGGTTTAGGCTCTGCGTTGTCTATTATAGGTCAGTGAGTCACTACAAAGGATTTTTTTGATAGTATTATGACGTAAAAATAAGAGTCTTTTTTAAATCTAGATGTGCATTATTTACATACCTACAGCTTATGACTGTTACTACTAGTAAATGCCGTTCCTACTTTATAATACTAGCTGCCGCCCGCGGCTTCGCTCGTGTGGTATCCGGATAAAAAATAGCCTATGTGTTAATCCAGCACACGTACTATGTATATTCCAAGTTTCATTCAAATCCGTCCGGAAGAAAAACAGCGGAAATATTTGCAGGACATACAAACATTTCACCCGTAGCGGTAATCGAACCCGCACATCTTGCGTCTCAGCCGAACACTCGCCCGCCACGCCAACGGGGTCGTCAGATAGAGACTTTGTTCCTTTCATCACACCGTTTTCGAAAGCATTTGTTCTCAAAAAGACAAATTCTCGAAAAGACAGATTCTCATAAAGACAGATTCTGAAAAGGACAGATTTTCATAAAGACAGATTCTCAAAAAGACAGATTCTCATAAAGACAGATTCTCAAAAGGACGGGAGTACACGTATGCGAAAAAAGGAAAACATGTTTTTTTTACAAATATTTTTATTATACACGTATCAATTTAGAAAGGCGTTGCACTCTAACTGTGAAATACTGAAGAAGTGGTCGAGTATTTCATAAAATAAAAGTGAACAAGAATTCGCATCAAAAGTACCAGGAACACATAATGAAAACATAAGAGCTAGATTTAGGACTAGCGCCCAAAGTGGTAGTATTTGGTTCGGGTAGGTACCACGCGAGTGAAGCCGTGGTCAGGTGCAAGTACCTAATAAGTAAGCCCTCTTTGAGATGCTTAGTTAGTAGAAATATATTAAAAACGTAGTTATACATTATCAAGGTACCTATAGCCGCTACCCTGCGGGCTCGGACGAGGAGAACAAGGAAATCTGTGGAGATGTTCGGACTAAACTTTACCCTTTACTACCATTCACTCAGCGCCGCTCTCGTGGCTATCGTCATTTCATCCTAGGTTGCCTTGCAGAAATCGCTTCTAGCGATAAGGCCGCTAATTGTTTAAACCATTCTTTTTGTGACTTCAATGTTTTTTGGTATACAATAAAGTGTTATATTATCTTATCGTACGTTCGAAAACAATTTGATAAAAATTTAAGTATCTATAATTTTAATCCAGGTCATAAAGTAATTGTTTCTAAATGTCAGCCAATTACGTTCAGCCATTGCGGAGATGAGTGAGAACAAACATAATCCTACTCAAACTTTTTCGCTGTGATTCGTAGCGGGTTATGAGTAACCGGAAATAAATAAAAGATACTTATTCTATTCTATTAAAAGTAAGAGAGTACCTTTTGTGTCAAGAAAAGACTAAAAAAGGTCTCAGTTATGAAGAAACTAAAGAAATAATAGAAATAAATAAATAGTGATATTTAAATATACACACACACACACTCCCACATACTCTACACCCCCACCATATAGGTACATAAAAATACACACTTTCATCATTGTAGTTATAGGCTTTAATAATTATATATCTTAACTTCCTTTTACATAAGTGAACGTCGCGTCTGTCTCCTGGTTGGGTACTGGAAGGTAAGACACAGTTTTAAACATTTGAATTCCAGGTCATAAACTACATTACCAGCCGTTACTCAGATGAGTAATAATTACAAACATAAACACAATAAATCACAAGTTTCACAAGTTAATCCACATAAAAGGGATTATTGACTTAGTATTATAATTACTTCTCTGCTGGACTGGAAGTAAAGAAAAAGCACCTGATCCAGCTCATCAGACGGTGGAAGCGTACCCAAGACGCTGGCCGCATTGCCACGCTGAATGGCAATAATGATCCGTTGAGCCAAATAAGAACCAGCTCTTGGATCGCACATCGCTTTGACCAGACGCCCTGAAAGAATTTTGAAAACGCGGTGGGCACCCGTACCCCATCGACCTAGGATCTCGACCCCAAAAGGCTCAAATACATAAGTCCCGTCGAGGTTTGCATTTTTGAGTCTTTTGAGATCTTCGGCCGAAGAGTTGCTTGTGTCGTTTACTCGTAGATTTAATTAAAAGAAGATTTTTTTCTTATTAGTCATCATATCTTCATGAACAGCAGGTTGTTATTATGACTTGACCCCAAGGGTACCAACGGGACCTTATAACTAAGCCTCCACTGCCTGTCCGTCCGTCCGCCCGTCCGTCTGTCAGCGGGCTTAATGCTCATGAACCGTAGTAGGTGGAGAGTTGAAATTTTCACAGAGTGTTTATTTCTATTGCCGCTATAACAACAAATAATAAAAATAAAAGGGGTTCACATACAAAAAACTGATGTACAGATAGTACGGAACCCTTCGTGTGTGAATTCGACTCTCGCACTTGACAGGTTTTTTATATTGCTTATTCCGGTCCAGAATTGATCGTTTTGAAATTAGGCAAATCTTTGTGTCTTGTGTGGTGAAAAAAAATATCCTGGGTTCAAACGCAAAATATAATAATTATGTAAGTTATTGTTTTCTTATAATTCTTTGTACCTGCGTTTGTTGCAATCTTATCCTGTCTTCTTTAAAGTTTGTGCCTCGATCTCTCACTAAGTTCACCAAGCTTAAGAATTTTTTTAGGTGAACTTTTAAAATCGGTGATACGATTGGTGATCTTCAAATCGGTGCGCTCCGCGGAATACCTTTAAAAAATGTACTATCAAACCTTTATTGTGATCTATTTGCTTCTTACAAACTAGTTATTTCACAAGTATCTGTTTGTTCATTACGTATATTACGTTCAATGTTTATGAAATATTTTTTACTAGTTGCCGCCCGTGGCTTCACTCGCGTGGTATCCGGATAAAAAATAGCCTATATGTAATCCAGGACATGTACTATGTATATTCCAAGTTTCATTCAAATCCGTTCAGCCGTTTAGGCGTGATTGAGGCACAAACATCCAAACTCACAAACTTTCGCATTTATAATATAAGTAAGAAGTAAGATTAATATAATAAAAAATATTTTTTTGTCATAATGCAGACTGGAGTCCTAACAGTTTTTTCTCATCACTACAGCTACATATTATGGCCTCAAAGGGCCTTATGTGTTCTTACAAGTAATTCCGTAAACAAAGTATTTTTTGGGAATGTCAGCCGTAAGCGCCTCCTACGGTTTCTTACTCCAAATACTGAAATATAAATGATAGAAGATGCGCGAAACATCTATATTGAAAAATTCCTCCTTGTCCGATCATTGAGAAAGTTCGATATAAGACCCCTGCCGCCACCCGTTTAAAACAGGACTTTGCTTTTCTTGTACAATTCCTCTTTTAGAATACTTAATGTAGATATACCCCTTTTCATCTTTTCCGAGAAGTTTTGCGAGCTCTTTTAAGATTCGTCCGGTGGAAATGGTGCCCTGTTGGGAGTTGCCGAATGAGAATCACTTGCGCGTGATGCCAGTTACAGGTAAATTGAACGGGTACAATGAAAAAGGTAAAAACATTTATTTCCTTTCATAGAAGAAACTTTTCAAAATGTTTGTAAAGTTTTAGTAACCCTTACCTCTTTTCTTATCCTCGTTGATATTTTAGAAGGTTTGTGTGTTTGACGACAGAAATTATTCTAAGAACACGAAATTGAAATACAAATATTATAATAAAAATGGTTATTTTAAGTGTCTGATATCTCGAAAGACCGAATCAGCTTACCTTGTTTGTCTAAGAAATGCGGATTTGTATTTCGTAATCTTGTCAAGAATGCGATTAAAGCTCAAATCAAACTTTAATGTAGTAAAACTTAATCGCCTTTCGCAGGATAGGCAGAAGTCAGGACGGACTCTCAAATTAAGTTTAAACGCACCAAGTGAGGGGGTCAGTTAAAAAAGAGGCCCCTAATCAGGTCCGCGCGAGCACGCGTTAGGTACGCACTTACATAATGAAAGGGGGAAGCGAGGTGGTTAAGGGGAGGGGGCCATCATCTGCGTACACCCTGTCCGGCCGCCCTCGATCGATACCTATACGTGTGGACTTTATGTAAAAAGCCTCCTGCACACCCGAAGGACGTCGACCATAAGTGTCGAGAAACGAGACGCCCCTGGGGAGAGGCACGAAATATCTTCAATTTTCGAGAGAGAATTTTCCAATGCGGGGGTGAAGCCCGCGGCGGAAGGGCTGCTGGCCTCGGGCGGACGGCTGTGTCCGAAAAATGCTCGAACCTTAATTGAATTTACAGATTTGCCTTTCGGAACGCACGCTCGCCCCTAACGCTGTTTATTGCAGCCCTCGTTACTACTCTTTATGACCAGTGTTTATGGCCTTGATAACTTGTATTTTTGTTAATTTTACCTACTTTCCGAACAAACTACGGGCCAATGCATATTATTTTTGTTTTTAATTTAATATCATTAGTTCAATATAAAATGATGGTAATGATTATGTTGAGTAAGATGTTATACAGCGGGAATCCTCTGGATTCGATTGGCGGAAGCTGGTCTATACCTAGCAGAGCTAGACTGAACATTGGTCATCCAGTAGTGGAGCCCCGCCTTCCGATCCTAAGATCGTGGGTTCAATTCCCGGGGTCGTGCACCGGATGGGATTTGGAAGAAATCAGCCAATGGATTTTTCTGTTTGAAAATTTATGATTAATAATTTATGATCGCGTATGAACACTGTTTGCTTCTTTTTCATCTCCACTATTTATTTAAAGAAGCAGAGTTTGGAAGTAGACCTGTAGACAAACTTCAAACTCAAACTCCGATTGCTCCCTTTTCATCTACACTAATATTATGAAGTATGTTTGTACAGTAGTACCACAAATATTGTGCGCGCGTAGTTTTCATAATAAGTTTACTGACAGAAAGCTAAAATATACGTTAGTACACACAGTAAGTATTATTTTGGTGAAAGGTCGTTTTCAGTGCGTAGTTTAAATATTTGTAAATCAAGTCGGCCTAAAAGGCGTTTCTTGTTCTAAATAAATAAAAAAGTGAGTAGGTAATCCAAAAAGTAAGAATGGAAAAAAGAAACCTTTCGAAAAAAGCTCCAGCGTTTAAGTGTTACAAGGTTTTTAAGTAGATCCTCTTTGATACGTTGCTATGTATAGTTTTTTATTGAATGTGTTATTGTATTTTTAATGTGTTTTTTTATTGTGCTATGGACTAAGTTGTATGAAAATAAAGATTGATTATCTTACTTCTTACCTCAGACCAAATAAAAAGAGAAGACGCCGCGCTGCGAACAACAAAAGTGAAGCCACACAAAACCGTGCTCCTGCAAGTAAAAATACACGCTCACGCACACACCTACACTAAAACCATGCTCATCGCTCTTAGTACGTCTCGAGTCTTAAAAATAAAATTATGCCTTCCTGTGTAGTGAAAACTTGTAAAAACAGCAGCAAATCACATAAAAAGTCTCACGGAATCACTTTTCACTTGTAAGTACTTCAAATAGCATCGGTTCTTAATTATTATACTATGAATTTAGGTTACTTGGAACACACAACCTTAAAACCTTCGACACATACATAGATAAAAAGGTGGCTCCACTTTTGTTGTTCGCCGCGCGGGGTCTTTTCTTTTTATTTGGTCTGAGCTTCTTACTTATATTATAAATGCGAAAGTTTGTGAGTTTGGATGTTTGGATGTTTGTGCCTCAATCACGCCTAAACGGCTGAACGGATCCCCGGGGATTAACTGTTTACCAATGACACAGCACAAGTAGAGTATCGGACAGTACCCAAAAGTAGTTCATGGTACACACCATACATACATATACATATTATCACGTCCGTATCCCTAATAGGGTGGGCAGAGGCACAAGTAATCATAAGAAAACTTGTATCCACTTCTGATCCAAGACTCCCAAGATGCATATTATCTCACCGTATTATTATAGAAAATGAATATAAAAAACACCTCCCACATACAATACAATACTACTATTATTAATCGTATCACTTGATCTTTGAGAGTATTAGTGGTCTAGTGGTAGTGGCACCCCCTTCTAATCCTAAGGTTGTGGGTTTAAATCCGGTCGTGCACCAATTTTCTGCACGAAAAAAAATAGTGCGCTTTCCCAGAACTCTCAAGCGATGAAGGAAGACATCGTGAGGAAACCGTTATGTAGTAGAACCTAAAAAGTTCAAAAACATGTGTCAAGTGTATGAAAAGAGCCTTTGAGGCGCACTACACTGATTTGAAATAACTAGTGACACGACTAGTAGTACTACTAGCTCTTTCGAACCAGTGTGGTTGATGAATTAAAGTGCGCTCCAAAGAGGCTCCTTTCGTGCACTAAAAGACAATAAAACCATAGGTGTACCTTGGTAACTTTCCCTACTAAAGGAGTCGGGCAAAAAATATTTTTGTACCTAAATAGTTAGGTACGACCACGTGACCCCACTTATTAGCGGCGGCCTTTCGGGACATTTGCCGTCGTCGGTGACGTAATTTCATTCAATTCTTTCAGCCGACGCCAAATTGAGTCCTATTTACACATAGGTACACACACCAACTTATTTCATTTGTCAACTTTCCTTATTAGGGTTGAGCTACATATAATCGTGGGCTTCAGCACTGTGTATCGCGCATAGCATATCGCATTTGTCCAATGTGGAAAGTTGTATCATTTTCTATTTTGACCATTTTTAGAAAAACTACTCTTCACTCTACAAGTTTGTTTTAGAAAAAAAATGATGAAGATAAAAGCAAAAGAATCACACATAAAAAACTACGCACCTAGAACCTTTTTCAAGACGTCGTTTATTCTTATCTGTGGTATAATATTTTCTTGACTTATGGTCCCGAAACGGACACTCAGACGCTCAAGCAAGAGGAGATTTTCATAGAGAGCCATGGAACTTGCCATGCTCGGCATCTCTGCCTTGTAGACCTTGAGGAAATCCGAAGAAGTCCTACTAAAGTAAAAGAACTCAAAAGCTGGGCAGACTTATCGTGAAGAGTGGTGATGATTAAGAGAATACTGGTGGTCTAGTTGGTAGTGACCCCGCCTTCCGATCCTAAGGTCGTAGCTCAAATCCGGTCGTATACCAATGGATTTTTCTGTGCGAAAAATTTATGAATAACAGTACTCTCTAACAGCGATGGAAAACATCGTGAGGAAACCCGCGGCTTAGTCAGCTCCGCACGTATTGACCATGTCTTTCTTGTGGACAATGCCGACTAAGCCGAGAGGATGGAATAGGTGCTAGGCAAGACTACCTACTCAATGTTAATTCGTCCCGAGTACTACAGCGTCCCGTTTGTGAAGGTAAAAGTTGCCTCCTGACACTGTATAAATCTACTATAGATGGTAAATGGTGACGATCGGTGGAGTGAGGTAATTGAATAGTGGCCGAGGTATGGCTATAAAAATGTAAGACGTCCGGCAGTGAGATGGCCAGACGATATGGTCGAAATCGTGGGCAGTAGATGGATGAGGTATGGCATAAGAAAAGAGAGGCCTACGCCCAGCAGTGCGCAAAAATAGGCTGTGGATGATGATTATGATGAATCATAAACACACTTTGATAGCAGTTCATTGGCCCCGATTTAGTCGAAACAGGTACCTACTTTAAACATAAATAAAAAAATAAATATTTGTGGACATTTCACACAGCGCCATCTAGCCCCAAACTAGGCAAAGCTTGTACTATGGGAAAATTTCAACTCTCTACCTTTTACGGTTCATGAGATACAGCCCTCTGACAGACGGACGGACGGACAGCGGAGGCTTAGTAATAAGGTCCCGTTGGCATCCTAAAAGGTACGGAACTCTAAATAGTATTTATTTGTATGTAGCTTGACCATATGATTGGGTTTCTTAGAAGTGGAGTAACTTTCATATCTGACGATTGACGAGCTAATAACCGACTGAAATTCCACAAGTTTGGTGTATTAACAGATGATTCTTTCTTGCAAATCTTTTAGAACTAATAATAGTCACTAGATGGCGCGAATCAATAAGAAAAGAGTGAACACTGAATTAACTGCGCCGACTTCACTTAAGTGTGATAGCAGGGAGATGATGATGATAACTAGTCACCAGTGGCGGATTTACACATTTACCAAGATAGATAGATAGATAGATAAACTCTTTATTATGTATAACAACAAAAAAAGCAAGAAAAAACAAAAATCTTAGGTACTAGAAAAAACAAACAGATATACATAAACGGCGGTCTTATTGCTAAGAGCAATTTCTTCCAGACAACCTTGGCATGGAGAGGATCGAAAAGAAGAATAGCCAAGTATAGGCTAATGAAATTTTGCCGCCCTTACTTCTACTATTGTAAATTGTCAGTTCCTAGATTATCTTTAGAATCCAACAATTCGCTTCAAATTGCACAGGATTTTGGTTATATTTCTGAGGTAAATCTTAAAATTTTCTTAGAAACATTTGTAACAATTTTTTATTCAGATCGGACTTGTATGAGTGCGTAGTGGAAAGAGTGTGAAATATATTTACCGCAATTTCGCTCTCATCTCACTCATAAAAAGTGTGGACAAAGGCCGATTTTTGGTTGGGGCCGTGAACTGGGTGTTTTACCTCAGAATATAGAAGTTTGCGGTATCGTTGAATGTATAATGAAAGGGAAAAGGGAAAAGTCATCAGAAAGATGTCTTGGGACTTCTAGAGAGATCACATCAGAAAACCGTCTTACAGAAATCTTTTCGATTTCTGTAAGACGGCTAAAAAAAATATCGGTACTCAAATTTGCCACCCCTAAAATCTGCCGCCCTAGGCTCAAGCCTACTTAGCCTACTGGTAAATCCACCACTGCTAGTCACTAGATTTATACTTTCTAGCATAGGTAAAGGTCACCCTTAACCAGATCGGGTCAAATGTTGAGTATAGGTATGCCTCCTTACTATTGCCACTTCTCAGTTCGTGAGGAGACCGGCGTGTGAAACCTGAAAAGTTCAAAAACATCTGTCAAATGCACGGAAGGAGCCTTTGAGGCGCATTTTAAGTCCTTCCACCACACTGGTTCGTCAGAACTAGTGAGACGGAAGTGGCTACGGGATTGGATGGAAACGAACTACTGGTCTTCTTCAGATTTGAACCCACGTACACTTATCTGCAGGTCATCCTGGTGTCACTTCGGCCATTAGTCTTTAGAAACGAAAGACGAAATTTTCAAACAGTTGATGCGCGTGACGTTGACGATCCTGCGCTAGTCTGATCTTCTCTCAACTCTTCTCTTGTCAGTCCTCAGTCACCATTCTGTCAACAACACTTGTCCTCAAATGTCGCGCCAGGATGTAGTATACTTATTGCGAATTTATTTGCTCATTCGATACTGTCGAACGCATTTTTGTCCACTGTAGTCTGAGGAATATTGAGGGGTATTGGCATTTCGAGAATATACAGAATATCCCAACGTTCTACCTACCTATACACAAGCTAGCCATACTATATGTGACGCGAAGCTTTATATGCCTATGATCGGCTGGCAGAACGTTTATTAAGAAACAAAACGCTTATGTAAAAAAATTCTAATAAATAAATTATAAGAGAGCGATGAAGAGTGAAAGAATATAAATAAGGAACTTATACTTATATTATAAATGCGAAAGTTTGTGAGGATGTTTGGATGTTTGAATGTTTGAATGTTTGGATGTTTGTGCCTCAATCACGCCTAAACGGCTGAAAGGATTTGAATGAAACTTGGAATTTACATAATACATGTATTGGATTCACATATAGGCTATTTTTTATCCGGGTACCACGCGAGCGAAGTCGCGGGCGGCAGCTAGTAAGGAATAATAAGATAAGGATTGAGAAAGGTATGTATGTTAAGATGATAATATGGTCATGTAGAGAGGATGAATGAAAGACGATTAACGAAACAGGTGTATGAGGCGAGAGTGAATGGTACCTTTGAAAGGGGAAGACCTAGGCGTGCATATCTGGACCTAATCGGTGACGTTTTAAAGAAGGGCCAAGTCAAGAGTACCCGAAACCGACAAGCATGCATGAAGAATGTTATGAGAGTGAATAAAGTTAAGGGAGTATGTTAGAATCGTAGCAAATGGAGATTCGTACTCTCTGCCTACCCCTATGGGAAACAGGCGTGATTTTATGTATGCAAATGTGTAAATAATAATACATTTTATTTCTATATTCACTTCACTTGTCACGTCGTGTAAATTTGGACACGCCATTTTACCACTTTTTAAGAGTTATTTTATAAACTCTGAAACACGTGTCCATTGATTTTGTATTTAAAAGTATCCTAACCAAGTTTCAAGCCAATCCACCATCCGTTTTAAAGTTCCCATACAAACTTTGACACATCATTTTGACCCTTTTGAGGGTTATTTTGGAAAACTCTGAAACACGTGTCCAATTATTTTGTACTTTTCTAGACGAAATTTCAAGTTAATCGCGCCGCCCGTTAAAAAGTTTCCATACAAACTTTAGAACTCCCTTGCACTCCCTGTGGGTAATTTTGAAAAAATAAAATATGCGTATTTTATTATTTATTTTAAAGTTTATTTGTACCGAGTTTGGAGCAAATCGCTACCTGTAAAAAAAACATCGTCAGAAACCAGCATGGCATGTTATAGAAACTAAAACCTTTATAAACGTAACAACTGCTTGAGAGGAGCCCTTTTGAAGCACTTGAGACGTGGTAATTGAGATCACTTGGGATTATTTTGAGTGACTTAGAGTAACGACCTCGGTGGCATGGCGGGTGAGATGAGAGGTACGGGTGAATTGTTTAGATTTTTTCAAATACTTTTTCCGGGTCTAGGTGTTGTGGTACCACCTACTCGCAGTTTTTGAAACCCACATTGTATGTATGAATGACATTTATTACCACTCGTGTCAATAGTTCACCAGTGTGGTGAGAGGAATAAAGCGTGCCCCAATAAGGCTTTTATCGTGCACTTGAAAAAAGTTTAACTTTTTAGGTTCATTCTGTGTTTTCATATTCGCTGACCAAAAATGCGCGTGATTTAAAATAAGAAATAGAAAGCGTACCCATTTCAAGGCAACACACGAGCCAGTGAAATGTATTCGGCTTTGTCGGAAGCCTATTTCGCTGTAGCTGCCTACCTACCGATACGTAGGGCGGGCAGCCTGGTCCGCACCGCGCACATGTAAAATAGCTACGGATGGATCGAAGTGTGCTCCACTTCGTCTTTGACAAAGTGAAAAAAAAAATTACCTACTCAAACAAACTTACAACTCATATAAGTATCGATTGGCCTCATAACTCAGCGGCTCTAAAAAGGTCACTTTGAGCAATTCATCTATTGCAATTAATTTCCTGGATTTATAGCAGGTCCTTAGCAATTCCTCTAATTTTCGTAAACTGTTACGAATATCGTCATTATGAAGCTGTCATGTCGTATAAGATTTCCAAAGTAAAAGATTTAAGATGTATGGCTTTATTATGAGATCATCAACAGATTTCAGGCGACCATCAACGTTTATTTACCTTTATAAAACATTAGTTCGTACACAAGTTGAATTTGCGGTGCCGGTTTGAAACCCATTTTATTACAAATATGTTGTGACGATAGAAAGGGTCCAGCGAAAGTACCTACGATCGATGACCTATAAATGCTATCATCAATATTCCTCATACCCCGACTTACTCTCTAGGTATAAACTATGTACCCTTGAATCGAGGCGCAAATACCTGGAAGCTGTTACCCTGTACAACATTGTGCATAATAAATTTAATTGCATTGACCTTGTCTCAAGACCATGTTACGTGGTCCCGAGAACCTGCACTCCACGAGCGACTCGCGCCCGTACTCTCTTTGCGCTTACTCCGTGCCGCACTAACTCGGGACTTCGTATCCCCCCATTCGTCGTATGGTTGAGTCCTACAATATATTTTTATAGATATATTTATCTGCACTGTTTACAAATTTAAAAAAATATATTAATTGTATTCTTTTCCGTGCAGACTCTAAGTTACATTTAAGTTAATTTTCCCTTTTTTCATTTTCTGTTTTCTTATATGTATAAATTTTCTTCTTCTTTACCTTTTCATTAAAGATAGACTTTACTTTTAGACTAGACTCTCTTTCAGTAATTTTTTGATGTATACGTATTTATTTAATCTGTGGATAACGCCGTGGGCTATATTATTACCAAGTTGATCTGCATTCGCAGAATGTATCTATAAGGACCTTACTTAAGCCATTATAATGTAGCTGTTTGTTGTTCCGTAATAAATAAATAAATAAACATTTTCCCTCTTTTATTTTGTATCGTTTGTATTAATGTCCTTTCCTCTTCTACTCGTTTTAAAACTTTCTCGTTAGTTATTTTCTCCCTCCAGCTAATCCTCTCCATCCTTCTCCAGCATCACATTTCAAACGCTTCCAATCTCTCTTTGTCCCTCTGTGTCATCGTCCATGTCTCGCACCCATACAAAGCTAGGCTCCACACATAAGTTCTTATAAATTTCTTCCTTACTTTTTGCACACAATTGAAATCAGCAACAGAATCATATATATGGCCTTTTTAACCCCTCAATTTGGTAGTATCTATCTCTGCCTTCTAGGCTGCAGGTTGTAGAGTCGGTTACAAACATTTGTATAGGTATAAGTTTGTATAAGTATTTACCAAAAAATTAAAGTATGTGAGTATTCTAGTTTCTGGTTTAGTTTGTGGCTAGATGACGTTGTGTAAAAAAATAATTATCATATCCACAAATATAATTTACAAACTACAAAAGAAACAGTCGGGCTATCTAAGGTTCGTTACAAACGGTCTATAGATAAACCCGAAAAAGTAAAGTAAAAATAGTTATTTGGAACAATAAACATACAATCAAATTAGAAAATCAATAACATCTACAGTACAAATTTGTAGTAAAGATGACAAAGCCCTCCTACCAGAAAACTATAATTTTCCTGAATTTATAGAATTATGCCCGTTCTTAATGCGACTAAGCGTAATATAATACCTAAATCCCTAATATTAGCTTTTTTAACAGTACCATACATTACCTAAATTATTGTAATAACATAAAACTAGACACACACCTTTTACTATCTATATTTGATGATTTGTACAGCGTCAGGAGGCAACTTTTGCCTACACTGTAGGGACGCTGTAGTGCCCGGGACGAATTTAGATGGAGTAGGCTTGCTCAGCACCTATACCATCCTCTCAGCTGACATGCATGAGTTGATATTTTAAATATAAAAGTTTGTGAGTATATCATCCCCATCATAAACCTCATCGTCAAATCCCGATGTTTGTGCCCCAATCACGCTGTAAGGGCTTAAGGTGTTTAAAAGAAACTTTTGTTTGAAGAACCGAATTTTGTTATAATGAGTGTTCAAATTTTTCCATCATAATATCAGAAACCAAATAATTTAAATTAGTCCTAATTATTCTATAATCAATTTTAAAACTAAAATATTTTACGGTAATCAGTGTTATAGTAAATATTCCCTTAGAGTATAGACCTAGACCTAGATACCACTTCATTACTTTCACTACTTTCACTAAAGGATAAATCGATAAACTGAAACGAAAGTGAAAGTTTGAAGTGGAGCAACTCGCCAGCGTTGCAACTCCAAGCTTTGGTACTGGGGCTACTTCTCTGTTATATCTGCTCGTCCAAGATACATGCCTCGCATAGGCACTCGTGTTACCGTCCGCGTCCTGGCCGGCGGGCGGCCCCCTTCTCCCTTCTCTCCCCCGCCCCCCCAGGGGGCGCCGGGCCCTCGGCCACCCTGCGTCATCTACTACACCGACTAGCTAGGGTTAATTCTAACTATTCTACACTATTTGAATATTTTAAATTAAAATTATTAAAACAAAAATACTTTGCGCATTTTTGGATACGAACAAACTGGAAGAGTTTAACAGCTGGAAGCTGTGTGGCAAGTTTTGTAAATGGTCATCATCCAGCACTTTTACTGGTTGGCATGGTGTAACGAAAAATGCCGAGTAGCCATTTACTTGCCTACTTCCGGTGACCAAAATGATGTCATAGGTCCTTTGATTGGGGGCCGAACTATTTTTTATGAAGAATACGCGGAATTTTCACTAACTTAGTCGTGTAATGTTTTTTTGTTAAGTTTTAGATAAATTTTAAGTTGTGTAAGTGACAACCCTGAGTGTCCGGCGTACAGCCCTGATTCCGTAGAACAGAGAACGTCGGCGTGCGTGCCTGGCTGGCTGTAAACAGGCTACGCTCGTACGTATGTAGGGTGGACGTTCGTCCCATGCCCCCCCAGAGAAAGGGGTGCCCCCGCATCTTCCTTGTTCCTCCTTGTGCAAATTCCCTTGGCGATGGAAATGCTCGACCACGTTTTATACAATTTCTAGCCAGTGCTGTGCTATTTGCTTGTCCATATTACATCATCGACCTATAAAAAAATTCTACTTATATGGTAATGGCAAATATCCTAAACACGTCCACGCAAGTAAATATTTTTATTAAATTAAATTTCTTATGATGAAAATTACAAAGTATTTTTGACTCAGCATAAAGTGTTTATATCGCATTTTTTATTCTGAGAAAGGAGCCTTTGAGGCGCACTTTAAATCCTTTCACTAAACTGGTTCGAAAAAACTAGTGACACGAATTGATAGATAGATTCCATCATATGTTGATTTTTTTAATGTCTGTAAAGATTTTTAATGAAAAACATATCGAAAATTTAGAATTTTAAGGTAAAAAACACATCATTGTGATCAGAAAATCCACTCTACGATTCTAAGTAGGTATGCGTGAAATAACATTTTATTACTTAGATATAGCAGTTCGTCCCGAACTAAAATTTTACTCTCGATATTCTGTTTAACTTTTCTGATGAACTAGGAATAAAAAAAACGAAGAATACGTCCAGCTGCTTTTCTCCCCGAGCATGTCGTAAAAGTCGACTGATCACCTGTCACCATGGTTCACCATAACCATCTTGGGACTGCTAATCAGGAGTGGTTGCAAGTTTTGTTATGATTACTTGTGCCTCTGCCCACTCCATTAGGGATACGGGCGTGATAATATGTACAGTATTACCACAAATATTCTCCGCCTCGGCAAACTTCGTGCTTTGTATGAAAACCGAATTTGTCCGAATATGCAACTAATAATAACTGAGGGTTTTTAAAAACCCTTGAAAAAGGGCTAAAATCGGCTATCAAAATTAACACAACGTGAGCAAACTGCTCGAGTAAGTAGTAAGTTTAAGTCATAATAATTACCCGTTTTACGTTAATTTTCTAATCGCGTGGCTGTTACATGTTATAAATATTTAAAATACCTTATGGAACCCTAAAAACAAGGTATTTGCATATTTTTTTTAAACTACAGTATTTTTTTTAAGTCATCGTAAATCAAATCTGGAATATTTTGTTCTTATTTTAGCACATTAACTATTACTAAAAGTATTGATTCTGGAATATACATACATATAATAGGTACCTATTAGCTAAGCTAATCTTACTAAATTAAATTAGAATACCTACAAAATATCTAAAATAAAATTACCTACAAAGATATTTTATAATAGAATAGAAAACCACTACTTTCTATCACACTTTAGATTATCAGATCCAGATCTGTTCACCATCAAAATAAAACTGACGTATTTTTAAATGTAGACCATGTCATCTTTTCTAATTTCAGAAGTATTGGAGAAACACTAATTGAGCCAGCGAGCCAGCGAGCCAGCGAGCCAGTGAGCCAGCCACATTGTTTCCGTGGATACAAAGTTTCTACTAGAAACCTAAGAGACCTGAAAGGAAAGACATTATTTATATTATTCGTTGATTGATATTTTGTTTTTAAACGGGTTTATTATTCCTCATGTTCCGGGTATATCTGGAAACAATTTCGCGATGCACTAAGCAAAGGAATACAGTGCTCGTTTCGTCTTAGTGTCGTAGAATTGGGCTTCGTCCAAACTTCATGTTAGTACAGATTTCTATAGTACTGCGAAGCCGCTTTCAAGAGACAGGACCTCTTCTGGGAGCTCTTGTGGTCGTTTTGCCAATGGTCGTCTTTTAAGCAGCTTTTGAAGCAAAATTCCGTTTTCTTCAATGCAACTTTTAGAAAACCGAACTTCATACTATTATAAATTTTATCAATGGAACACCTTTGTATACTTCATGCTTTTTGAATTTCAACCCTGAGTTACATAATGCCGAATCGAACATAATGTAGCGGTTATACAGTTTTAAGAGAACTAGTACTCATAATGGGAAAGTTAAAGTACTTAACAAACCTATGGTATTTGGACACTGATTTAATCATTCTGAAGAAATTACAATAAAAATGTAAACAAAGTACAGCAAAGTATATAATACGAGTATGTACGCAAATCTTTTGTTGAGCCATAATAATGTTTACTGACATTACCTATCGTGCCGTATTTCGTACACATGATAATAATATGAAATGAATCAACCGGTCCAATTTTTGATTCCTGGTCTTGCAGGGTAGACTGCCAGTGACCGATCAATCAGATCCTCACATCCCATCTGCGGGTTACTTGCTTTGATGACTTCTGGTCTGGTAACTCGTACCTATGTATCGCCTTTCTTCATAAAAACAGTGAATGTGATTAGTTTCACTAACAGCGTGAATAGTTGATAGCATTAGCACTGGTTTCTTGTCCAACAATTTCTTATTTCAGAATTCCCAGCGATAATACTACGTTGTACGCTGGAGGAGAAATGGAAGAAAAGTTGAATGAGATATGTCAGATGATGGATGAAAGAAGGATAGATGTTTTTGTGTGAATGAAACGAATCGGAAAGGATGTGACACCACCAAGCACGGAGTGGCCACTAGCTCATACGAACTTACTTAACTTACCAAGCATGGACCCTATACGGAGGAAAACTGGTCTGGGGTACCCAGTACCGCCAGAGCTTGTCAGGCAGTTGGTGTCATTCTATCTGTTCTGCAAGAACATTACTCTTGACCAGTCCAATTCATGTGATCTCTAGCATAACTCAGCCTCGAATTTCAATACTACCTTTTGAGTTTTGGACTATTCGCGAGTCTAAATAGCTTCAATTTTACTTCAGCCAGACGCTGCCTCACTGTACACGTGCTCGGATTGCTCCCTCCAGCACGTAGAAGGTGATTTTTGACTTTTGACAGCCGTTTGAAATCGATTTCCCGACATTGTTGACACCATAATATATCGACCTCCTGCGTTGTCGTGCACCTTGTTCGGCCTGGTCCTGGTCTGCAAATATTGGATCCAGTCTCTTCAAATCGCTGGAGCACTCTGTAAACGGTTGATAATTAGCGACACACCAATTCTCGCTGTATATCACTGACCGGCCCCTTCTTCAAGCATTGTCAAGATCCCAAGAATTCTGGTACACTCTTCAGGGGTTAGGGGAATGTTTTTAACTGAATTTGATCAAAATAATGAATTTCTGCACATGAAATTGATTGTCCTATATATATGACAGAACACAAACAAAAGTAAAACAAATGGCTTTTTGTTGTTAACATTATTAAAATCTTCTTTATTTTTCATTTGTGGTTTTTGAAACAATCACCAAAAAGAACTAAAAAGGTTTTACTTCTTCCTTTATACAACGGAAAACCTGCAATAGGTTTCCCGTTGTATAAAACAAGTTAAAGTAACTATTTAAAGCCAAAATATCACTGGTAACCTAAGGGTTTAGCTCACCAAAACCTCGCTAGCAGTCCAGAGCAATATTATCTTCAGGCTGATGTTGTGAGTTAATTGCACAGCCCATTAAAAAGTTCCCATACAAACTTTAGAACTCCCTTGCGCCCCCCTAGAAGTAAGACTTATCTAATCTAGAAGTAATTTTGAAAAAATAAAACATACGTGTTCTATTTTTAATTACTAGCTGTATAATGAATTAATAAATGTTGTGTTCAGTTATTACCTGAGATATATTCACTTTTTTATTGAGATAAAATGATAACCGTATTCAAAACAAATTAAGTTGAACAAAAGTTAAAAAATAAAAATATTTATTGTTTATTACATAGAAATAAATCTAATACATGTGGTAGCAAGTCATTTGCTTTAATGAATGTAACTGAAATGATTCGCGTATCATTATTGCACTTAGCACTTTCTGTTAAACTATTTGCTGAATGAGTGCACAATCTTATTTTTTTTTCCTTAACTTTGTTAGTATTCAAATGTTTTAATACTCATTCTACTACTCGAGGTGGAGACAAATCTAACAAATCAAAAATCATGAGAATCGGTCCAGCAGCTGTTCTCGAGTTATAAATGGTGTAACTAACTCGACTTTGTTTTATATATATATATATATATATATATATTAGCTGCGGCCTGCGGCTTCGCTCGCGTGGTACCTGGATGAAAAATAGCCTATAAATGTTAATCCAGCACATGTACTTATGTATATTCCAAATTTCATTCAAATCCGTTCATCCGTTTATACGTGATTGAGGCACAAACATACAAACATCCTCACAAACTTTCACATTTATAATATAATAGGATACTAGCTGCCGCCAGCGACTTCGCTCGCGTGGTATGCGAATAAAAATAGCTTGTATGCTAATCCAGCATATGTACTATGGATATTTCAAGTTTCATTCTAATCCGTTAAGTCTTTACGGCGTGATTGAGGCACAAACATACATCCTCACAAACTTTCGCATTTATAATATTAGTAGGATATAAAATTATTATTATAAGTTTATTTGTACCTACTCTAAGTTTTGAGCGAATCGTAGAAATACCAAATAAAAATTTATTACCCTGTTTCACTCTTGTAGGGGTTGATTTTTGAAAATTAAATTAGTCTACTTAGTCCAGAACCTACACTATTTACATTCTAAATTTAATCACAATCGGTTTAGTAGTTACGGAGATACGTTTACAAGTTTACGTAGAAGCATTCACTAATATGAGTAGAATAGTAGAATTTAGAATATACAATATTATTACACCCGTATGGGCAGAGCCACAAGTAATCATAAGAAACCTTACAGGCACTCCAGATTCAAAGTCCCAAGATGGATATGGTGAGCCATGGTGACAGGTGATCAGCCCATTTCATGGTAGATAAAAAAAAGTAAGTTCGTATGAGCTAGTGGCCAGCTCTTCTGACGGTGTTTTTAGGCCGCCTAAAGGCCTCTGTCATGGCTTAACGACTTAAAATCCGGGACCGACACATTAACGTGCCCTCCGAAGCACGGAAGCGCTCAGTTCATAATGCTACTTGCGGTCACCCATCCCAATTGTGACAGCACACAACGTTGCTTAACTTCAACGATCAAACAAGAACGTCACATATAGATGAAAATATATTACCTACTTATCATTAACTATTAAATGTATAAATGTTGGATAATAACATGTGATATTATGTCAAACGGAGTGCTCACCCCACTCATCAGGGAAGTCACAGACAAATATCTGTCTTCATAACAAGGGCAAAACTTTACCGGTGCGATGACGCAAAAATTCATACCTACCCACAATTCGTTGATTCCCTCGTAGTGTCGTACTCGGAAGATTAGGGCGACTTGTGAATGGTTTGGTCGAGTTATTAAGGTTGTTTGTTGTGAACAATTTCGTAGGCCGTTGACTTTTCGTTTCATTCACTCCGCGCTAAACTTTGCTATCGCGAATCTTGGGAGTATCGCTAGTTTATGAAACGTAATTGTTTGCCTTGTTTCCAAAACTTTTCCATAATAAACGATAATCAACCTTGTAAGTCATCAATCGTTCCAACTTTTATATTTGTCTACTGAAAAAATAAAATTTTCTATACTTATAAAACTGTAACTATGTCTGTGCATTGAAGAAAAACTATTTTCAGGGGCATCTACATTATGCTGCTTTGGCTGAAACAATCTTATCAAATACTAGCAAAAATGCTCGGCTAAGGTAAGGGGTATGGATTCGATTCCCGCTGGACGAGAAATGTTTGCATGTCCTGCAAATAATTCTTCCAGGTCTGGGTATTGTAATAATCTATACCTATGAGAGCTTAACCTGACTGACTGACTGACTGCCGTGCTTGAGGATTTATCATAACAACCCTTAAAAAGAGGTGAAATGGGGTACTTATCAAAGTTTGCATTGGAACTTTTTAAAGGGCGGGCCGTGCGGTACTTATAAAAGTCATCAAACGTCTATGAAGTCGCGGGCAACAGCTAATAGAAAATATAATTACCTACCTATGTTCAAATTATCTATTTACGAAGAATGTTATGAGTATTCTTAGCCATCTGGTTTCTATTATGAAATGTTCAGTAATATTTATTTATTACTAGCTGCCGCCCGCGGCTTCGCTCGCGGGGTACCCGGATAAAAAATAGCCTATATGTTAATCCAGTACATGTACTATGTATATTCCAAGTTTCATTCAAATCCGTTCTGCCGTTTAGGCGTGATTGAGGCACAAACATCCAAACTCACAAACTTTCGCATTTACATATAATATAAGTAAGAAAGTAAGATTACATACATATTATTATCACGCCTATATCCCTGATGGCGTGGACAGAGCTATAAGTAAACATAAAAAAATTGCAGCCATTTCTGATTTAGTTCTAAGATGGATATGGTCAACCATGGTGACAGGTGATCAGCCCATCGCCCATATAAGTGGTCCATCATGTTGGAGAGGATACTATCCCTTAGTCGACTTTTACGACATGCTCGAGGAGAGAAGCAGCTGAACCCATTCTATGCTTTTTCTTTACTTCCAGTCCAGCAGAGAAGTATGTTTTGACTTGCTGACTCAAAAGCGCACATTGAGACATCAACGTTCTGCCCTCACTATTCCAGCAACAGGGATGACACAATTTTTTTGTTCCAAATGTGGCCCTAGCTATCGCTCCCGTATAGGCCATACAAGTCACAAGCGTAAGTGTATAATGACCTTCGGAAACCTCCGGACAATGTTTAAATCATCTTTTGTTGATGTTACAGGCCATGAATGACTAAACAGTCAGACACACACACGTCACAGGGAAGATAAACTTCTTCCTTTTCTTCCTCGAATACTTAAGGCCGACTAAGCTGAGAGGATGATCTAGGTGCTGGGCAAGCCTACACCATCTAAATTCGTCCCGGACAATTTCATTAGTGCTGCATTAATTCCATTAGTGCAAGCATCCCGTTAGTGCTGTATAAATCATCTAGTGTAGATGATAAAAGGCCTTAGTTACCTAAAAGTATTTACAAAATACAAAAGAAAAAGTTGAGCTATGATCTTTACACAATCTATATAGACAGCTCATCTTGTCACTAGCATTTTCCACCTAAATGGACATCGAATCCGTTGTGTTTGATCCTCTGTGGGTTCTACCATGAGTGTCCCCAAACTAATCGCTAATGACTGTATAAAACGTATAAAACTCGTCCTAGGAAAATCCTACAAAATCGTAGGCGAATTGAGCTCGGACGCCTCGGCAGGAGTGTCCATTAACTGTTATGTGAAGTATTAAAATTTGGTAAACACTACATATTAATGGACATTTCAAACAGCGCCATCTAGCCCCACACTAAGCAAAGCTTGTACAATGTGAACCAGATGGCTGATACGTTTTTTTTTTTTGTAAAAACATACTTATAATACACTTGCTGACGCCCGCGGCTTCGCCCGCGTCATACCCGGATAAAAAATAGCCTATATGCTATTCCATCACACGCACTATGTATACTGCAAGTTTCATTAAAATCCGTGCAGCCGTTTAGGCGTGATTGAGGCACAAACATACAAACATCCTCACAAACTTTCACATTTATAATAAAGTAGGATAGGATAATATTACAACACCCAGACTAGGAAGAAATATTGTAGGACATGCAAACATTTTTTTTTGTAGGTACTCCTATCGAGTTTTATCTAAAAAAGGTCATGGCAGACCCACTGAAAATCAATACTCATCTCAAGAGAGTGTCCTATACAAAGTGTACAAAGTTCTATAAACCTAATACTCAAATGATTTGGCCTGTAATCGTAAGATAAAACTGAAAATAAGAACATCTTAAACTGGATTTTATAAAAAGCCTAAACCTGGAGGTCTTGCAGTTTAGGTGGAATACGTAAATGAGACATGTATCAGGAACTACGAATACAATGTTACCACAACACCGAGACCCGCAAGAAATATTTGTATAACATGCAAACATTTCTCCCACAGCGGAAATCGAACACGCGCCTCTTGCGCCTTAGCCGAACACTCACTCGCAACGCCACCGGAGCCGTCGATTATAATAATAATTATTTTTTTTAGAATAAAGGTAAGTAAATTAAAAAAAATGTTGTACATCATAATAAATGATGAAAAATGATAAATCATCATAATAAATAAGACAATGTTGTACATTATCATAGTAAATAATGCTTTTTAGAAATACTTTTCAGATAAAGAAATTCAAGATCCCTCTTCCGATACAAGACTTATAAGGAATAATAAAAAAGGAACAGTTTTACGCAGTAAAAACCAAATTAAATCCAACACAAGTAAACGCCCACGTAACAATAGAAAATTCACTCTACGTAGCACTATCAGAGTATAGAGGTCACACCAGGGTCCGTACTTGGAATACTTGTCATGAACAGAATTCTAGGCTTTTAATTAAGGCTCAAGTAATTTACAGGGCAGGGTGCGCGCGTGGCCATACGTATTAGGTAGAATCTTCTGCATACTCATTTGGAAATGTTTAAACAGCAAGGTACCAGGGGGGTGGGCGGTGGGTGATGGTTAGTTCTCCGCTACAGATAAATTAATAACGTGCCTACTGTAGCTATGGATAGGTAGGGCACGTACGTCCGTGAGTACCGACCGAAAGGGTGTTCTCCTTTCGAGTGGACCTATCGATTTTGAAGTTCCAGTTGCTTCTTGAATAAACTAAACTCTGCAACGATACCTACTCGTAACAAACCAAACTGGCCATTTGAAACTTTAACAACAAATGACCAAGTTCGTGTCTGGCTACGCACAGTGAAGGCTTCCGAAGATAGTACGATCAAAATTACATTACTGTGGAGTTGTGTCTCGTGACGCATATCGATTTCGACTTAAGTATTATTATTGAACCCATTACAGACTTGACTACTACTCATAAACTAGAAAGATGTTGATTATTATTTTCAATAAAAGTAGGTTGAATCTTTCAATAGACCTTTTTAGCTAATAATTTTAGTAAGTACGGAAAGTTATTGTACGAAATTGACTCGCTTTAATCTGGTTTTTTTATAAACCTTTTTTAGTTTACCTAATTATTCTTAATTCAAAAAATTAATCCATTAATATCATTCAGTAATGTGTGGAGAGTAGAAAGCGGCTTCACAAATATAAATCCGACAAGCAAACTGCTACAGTGTACACACTCCAGTAAATTCAATCAATGATTTTATAACCCTTTAATGTTTAGCTTGGTTCGTCGAATTTCATCCCTTGAACTGGACATTGGCACGTTTCTGTGCACAATATTCCTATCTAAGAGGTTTTATACTAAACTATGCTGATAGAATTTATATTCGAACCACGGAGAGGAAACTTAGAGTACATATTGCCTTGGAATACATCTCAAAGAAACCTTTCTAAACAAATAATACAAGGATCACCCTATAAGCACGAGATGTGAGATGTAAAATTTGAACGGAGTACAACACAACGCACACCTATTATGAAATTTGGACGCACACACGAAACTGGACCCGCACACACGCCTATTCGGACTTAGGCGGCTATCGAGGGCGGGGGAGACTCGAATACTTGCGATGCTCGGCCCGGCTTAAATTTTCGTATTAATATGTATCTCTTATACGCGCGGATTTGGCCTCCGATGCTGCCCGTAATTATGTGGCCGACACAGGGGCCTTTTTAATAGCAGAGGGTAAAAAAACACGATGTTTATAAAGCGACAGGAAGTTTCATTTGAGGCGCCAGCGGTCGAGCCGAGCTGGCGATCGAAGTCGGATTGGAAATTTAGATATTCCTTCTGGAAAACAATATTTTACAGATAAGAACGAGTACCTATCTACTTATTTAAACTAGAAAATGGTAGAGTTATAAACAGTACCTATGATAACATTTTCTTGCCTTTCTCTACTTTTTTTCACACTTATGCCCGGTTCCTATGTTATACTAACGGACGACGGATCGTTATTTACCTTAGCAAAGTAGTTTTTTGACAAAAAAATGTATTGCGCTGTTCGACAAATTACAACGATGCTATGGTAATGAACTATCCGTCGTGTGTTAAAAAGATATACGAACCGAACATTAAAGAAAAGATGAGTTTTCGTCTCAATAGGTTGCGGTTGACTGAGGACGTATTCATGCTACTGCCTCTGCATCGTCATCAGACCCATCAGGAATACAGTCTCGTTTCTCTGCGTCATGCATTTCCTTCTCGTAAAGACTGTAAGGGACCTGATGTACAATCGTTGTCAATCGTTGTTGTCAGCGTTCGCACTTCCAATGACTATTTTTCTGGGCTCTCATGATGTTCTGCATCCCCGTAGTCAACAAGCCCCGAAAGGCTGTCTGCTTCTGTATGCCTTGGTACAAATTTCACGACTTGGTCTTGAGACCTCGTCACTGCGTGTGTCTGCTCAGCAATCACTATCGTGTACTATTAGTAAGATAAAGTAAGTTCGTATGAGCTAGTGGCAAACTCTTGTGACGAAGTTTTTAGGCCGCCTGAAGGCCTATGTCATGGCTTAACGCCTTAAAAGCCGGGACCGACAATTTAACATGCCCTCACAACATACGGTCGCCCGTCCCAATTGTGACCGCGCACAACGTTGCTTAACTTCAACGATCAATCAAGAAAGATCATCTTAAAGTAAGATGATAAAGTGCATTTCTACATCTGATATTTCTTTATACTCATGTTTAACCAAATCAAAACACCTTGCATTTACCATAATTTTTTTTATGGTTCGAGTGTTGAAGAGTCATGTTCTTAAAAATTATTAGGTAAGCAGATACGTATACGCCTCTGTTTTTTAAATTTAAATAAGTCAACATCTTCCTGCACTTATTCCACTCTATGTGGGGTCATGATCCAAGGATCATGCTGTAAGAGTTTTGGCTAAGGTGTTTTATGAACCGGCCGCCTGCCTGACGTCAACCCTCCTTGGGAATAATTGCTTATTGTATCTCATCATGTTGGAGGATACTATCCCTTAGTCGACTTTTACGACATGCTCGGGGTGAGAAGCAGCTGGACGCATTCTATGTTTTTTCTTTACTACCAGTCCAGCAGAGAAGTTTTAAATTTAAATAAGTAAGTTACCTATTTTAAGTAATTAACAATTTATTTAGTCACGTCGATTTAACATTTTTCAAAACCAGGTCATGAATCAAAGGTCATCAACGTCTTGCTGTACTGACTCCAGTTGTACCTAATTATTATCCTATAACATAGAATAGAATATTCTTTTATTTGGAACATACACACACAAGAAAAAAAACCAAAACCAAAGAAAGAAACTGAGATGTAAGCAATTCAGACAAATCTTATATTATAAGAATCTTTGTCCTGACTGACTGACTGACTGACTGACTGACAGACAACGCACAGCCTAAACCGCTGGACGTAGAGACTTGAAATTTTCAGTGTAGGTAAACCTTGGTACGTAGGGGTGTACTAAGAAGGGATTTTTCAAAATTCAACCTCTAAAGGGGTGAAAAGGGATGAAAACCTGGAATCAATTTTTGGTCTAAAACTGCACATAACCTATATCAAATTAAAGAGCCGATTTTTCTCATTTAGTTAATGTCATAATTACCTGTTAATTCTTTATTTTTGGCATGTTTTTCATGAAAAATAGAATACTTTTATTTTGACATAATGACGGCGATGATACCAAAGATTAGTAATAGATGATACAAAATATATGGAAAAGGAACTGTCAATGTCAAAGTACCTGTGAAAGGAAGCATAAATTATTACTGGTCTAATAAGTTTCCAATCTTGATTATTCATGGAGTTCTGACGTAATTCTACGTCTGAAAACTAGATGTCACTTCGCTGCTAATTCTGATCAAATTTTGGCGCGCTATCGTTGCGTTTGGAAAAGTTTACCTTAACTCTCAAAATTTTTACTAAAGTCACCGAATTTTCTTAATTTTTAGATTTAGGTATGTTTGCTACTCTTTCACGCAAAAACTACGGAATATACTTACATACCCTATTATTCATATTCGTTCGCTAAAGTTAGCCCTGTCACTGTTTGTCATTATGAAATGGTAAGAGATGGCAATACTTTAGTCATCGTTTAGCGTACACTATATTATAATGAATAATGAGGATAGTAGGTACCTACGTGTGCTGGAATGGGACATAGGGTACTTTTATCTGGGTATCGCGTGAGCGAAGCCGCGGGCGGCTGCTAGTAAGTAAATAAATAAAGATAGATAAACAGAAAAAACGAAAACAATGAAAACATAAACCCACTAGCATAGAATTGGATAGTGTAAACTTGTGTCCACTAAGAATAAAACGTATGAATTAGAGTTTCGAATGATTTATCATGTTATTTAGATGAAAAAAACAAGGTTATAATTTACTAAAATATATAGATTACTAGCTGCCACCCGCGGCTTCACTCGCGTGGTACCTAGATAAAAAATAGCCTATATGTTAATCCAGTACATGTACTATGTATATTCAAGTTCCATTTAAATCCGTTCAGCCGTTTAAGCGTGATTGAGGCACAAACATCCAAACATCCTCACATACTTTCGCATTTATAATATAAGTAAGAAGTAAGATTAATATTTTTTGAAGACAAATTCGCTTAAATTAAGTGTTGTGTTCCAAGTAACCTAAAGTTCATAGTTTAATAAATAAAAAACTATATTATTTGAAGTACTTAAAAGAGAAAAGTGATTCCGTGATACTTTTTATGTGATTTCTTCTGTTTTTACAAGTTTTTACTACACAGGAAGGCATAATTCTATTTTTCAGACTCGTGACGTACTAAGAGCAATGAGCCTGGTTTTAGTGTAGGTGTGTGCGTGAGCGTGTATATTTACTTGCACGGTTTTGTGTGGCTTCACTTTTGTTGTTCGCGGCGCGGTGTCTTTTCTTTTTATTTGGTCTGAGACCTAAACGAAAAGTAAGTTCAGTGTTTCAAAAACATATTTTAGTACTTCCCCTATGTGAGGTATGCCCAAACAGGTCCAATCTCAGCGTTAATACTACTTTTAGAGAATGCAGCAAATGCACGTACCTACATACGTACTCACATAAAAATACAGGTCCTCATCTTCATAATCTTCCTGCCCTAATCCCACTCTATGTGGGGTCGGCACACAGTTTTGGCTAAGGTGTTTTATGACCGGCCGCCTGCCTAACGTCAACCTTCCATGGGAATACTTGCTTATTGTATCTCATCATGTTGGAGGATACTATTCCTTGGTCGACTTTTACGACATGCTCGGGGAGAGAAGCAGCTGGACGCATTCTATGTTTTTTCTTTACTCTCAGTCCAGCAGAGAAAATAATTCAATAGAAATCATCATCATCATCATCATCATCATCATCATCATCATCATTATCAGCCTATAGCAGTCCACTGCTGGACATAGGCCTCCCCCAAAGAGCGCCATCGCGCCCTATCTTTGGCTTGACGCATCCAGTTTCTGCCAGCAGCCTTTCGCAGATCGTCACTCCACTTAGCCGGAGGGCGTCCTACACTACGTTTGCCGAGTCGCGGTCTCCACTCAAGAACTCGTTTACCCCAACGGTTGTCGGTTCTTCGGCAGATATGACCAGCCCACTGCCACTTCAGTTTGCTAATTCTCTGAGCTATGTCGATAACCTTGGTTCTCTGTCGGATAACCTCATTACAGATCCTATCCTTCAGAGAAACTCTGAGCATAGCTCTTTCCATAGCTCGCTGAGCGACTTTGAACTGGTGGACTAGCCGCACTGTGAGTGTTCACGTTTCGGCTCCGTAAGTCATTACAGGTAGGACGCACTGATTGAACACTTTGGTTTTCAGGCATTGTGGTATAGGTGACGTGAAAACTTGACGTAATTTTCCAAATGCTGCCCAACCTAGCTGAATTCTCCTCTAAGCCTCCTTCTCAAAGCTGTTTCTACCTAACTGCACAATCTGCCCGAGGTATGTGTATTCCGAAACAGCTTCAAAAAAGTAGCCATTTACGACGACAGGTCCCGGATCTATGCGGTCATTGAACATGACCTTGGTTTTACCCAAATTCATGCCGAGACCTATCCGTCGCGAGGCCGATGCTAGGCTGTTCAACATTTGTTGCAGCTCCTCCAGCGACTCCGCCTTTAGGACTATGTCATCTGCGAATCGTAAGTGTGAGATGTGCTCGCCGTTTATGTTAATGCCCATGCCTTACCAGTCCAGCGTCTTAAACATATTTTCCAACGCCCTGGTGAACAGTTTCGGGGATATGACATCCCCCTGTCTCACTCCTCTGCGCAGTTGGATGGGTTTAGACTGCTGGTCCTGTACTTGGACACACATGGTGGCGGCTTCATAAAGACATCTCAACACTTCGATAAAACGATAGTCCACTTGGTATCGCTGTAAGGATTCCAGAACAGCCCAGGTTTCGACGGAGTCAAAGGACTTCTCATAGTCCACAAAAGCAAGATACAGAGGCTGATTATACTCTTCGGACTTCTGTATAATCTGCCTCAATGTGTGGATGTGGTCTATGGTGCCAAATCCTCCTCGAAACCCAGCCTGTTCCGGTGGCTGATGCTCGTCAAGTCTTCTGGCGAGACGGTTCGTGATGACTCTTGAGAACAGCTTATAGACGTGGCTCAGAAGTGAGGTGGGTCTGTAGTTTTTAAGAAGAGTTTTATCACCCTTCTTAAAGAACAGGACCACCAAACTTCTGTTCCACGCCTTTGGAGTTCTCCCACGGTGAATGACGGAGTCGAAGAGGATCTGCAGTTGTTTCACAACTGAAGTTCCTCCTGCCTTCAGAAGTTCTGAGGTCATTCCGTCTTCTCCGGAGGCTTTTCCATTTTTAAGCTGTCTTAGAGCCAACACGATCTCGTCTTGGCTGATGTTTGGCAGTTCGTCGGTGTAGTGGCAGGTGAGGGTGGCTCTAGAATCGTGATCTTCTCGTTGAGGGCAGGGAGCATGTGCGGCATACAATCGGCCATAGAAGTCCTCGATCTCGGCGAGAATCTCCGGCTTTGACAGTACGGTTCTGCCATCTTGCGTTCTAAGCTTTGTCAGGTGGCTCCTTCCAAACAGCTGAGTGAATACTTTGGACCCTCAGTTTCGCTCTATTGCCTCTTTGATAAGGCGTCTGTTGGAGCTCCGAAGGTCACACCGTATCATCTTCGCAATTTGCTTGTTAAGGTCCGACCTCACTGGCGAATTCGCTTGAGTGGTTTCCCGTCTTTTTGCCATAAGCTGAAGAGTCTCAGTCGAGAGTTAAGACTTCTTGCCCGTATGCCGCGTTTTGCATAATGTGATGCCCTCTTCCTTCAACGTGTTAACCGTGTTTTGTAGGGTCTCGTCAGCGTCATCGGTGGGTTCCATAGCAACAAATCTGTCTTCGAGAAGTTTCTGAAACTTCTCGGTGCCCGCTATGATCTGGAGAAGATTAGGTCGGAGCGTGGAGTTCATCAGACGGGATCTATCCAGCTTAAGATTGATATTCAGAGAGCCTCGAACAAGTCGGTGATCAGATCCGGTATTAAACCTGTTGATCACTAAGACATCTCTGAATATGTGCTTTTTGTCCGTCATGATGAAGTCGATCTCATTTTTGGTCACAGCATCGGAGCTTTGCCACGTCCACTTCCTGTGGGGCTTCTTCTTAAAGAACGAGTTCGTCAAGAAGAGCCCCTCCTTCTCTAGGAAGTTGACGAGCATTTGCCCCCTGTGGTTCCTACATCCATAACCATGCGGGCCCACTCTGGATTCGTCGCAAATCCGGACCCCCACTTTGTCGTTAAAGTCCCCCATAACAACGTTTGAAGTGAGCCTTAGTGGTGTTGTGCAAGGCTTTGGATATGTCCTCTTATATATCCTCTACTTCGTCATCCGAGTATGTCGAGATCAGTGCATATACCTGGACTATCTTCATGCTATACCTATTCGATAGCCGAAGAATCAGGTACGCTACCCTGGTCGACACACTGGATATTTCTTCAACGTTGTTAGAGAGAACCTTATTAACGAGAAACCCTACGCCACCCTGAGAAGTTTTGTCACCCTCGCGGAAGTACAGAAGGTGGCCTGAGTTTAGGGTGATAGTGTCCTCTCCCTCTCTCCGAACTTCACTCAACCCCAAAACATGCCACTTAATGTTCTCCAGCTCCACTTCCAACTGCGCTAGATGTTCGTCAAGCCTCAAACTACGTCCGTTATACGTCACCAGGGTCAGGTGTTTTTGGTAGCCTACGGTAGCCCGGTGATTCTTAGTTCCCCTTGCCTCGCCGTTACCGTGACAGCTACCATGGTCAGGACTAGCAAGGCGGCCGGGAACTAGGGGCCACTTCTGTCTGTTTCCAATCATTAGGGGGTTAATGCCCATAATCCCCACGCTGGGCATGCGGGTTGGGGATCGTAGAAGCACAGCTTCTCGCATCGCCGACGCTGCTGCCCGTCGACAGCCAGGGAATTTAATTGTGCCTTAAGAGCTGCGCTATACCGCAATCAGCCGGTCGCCAGAGCCTCGTTTGTTATTTAGCAGGGTATACCACGGGCAGGTGAGGTTGGCTTGGGTCCCTAAGATGTTAGTCGGACGGAATCCTATACACCACCACCAATAGAAATACAAAAATTAAATTAAATGGTATTATAATCAAAATTGTTTTTATGTACCTATATTATAAGGCAAATTATTATTATGTTGATAAATAAATTTATAATCTAATTTTTATTTTTAAATAAAAACATAAATAATATAAAAACTAGGGTGCCGCCAACAGCGGGGCAGGACTCAAGCTGCCGGTGGTTAGGGCTGCAGACTGAAGAACCTCCTGACAATACGTGCCATGCCTTTTGAATATGACCCTTGACCCAACATCCTAGCGAGAGCCTATTATTATTTTATGCAAGAGTTATTATTTTTT
Source organism: Scotopteryx bipunctaria (assembly GCA_949320045.1). Lineage (NCBI taxonomy): Eukaryota > Metazoa > Arthropoda > Insecta > Lepidoptera > Geometridae > Scotopteryx > Scotopteryx bipunctaria. The sequence continues at coordinate 4,615,057 of OX439440.1, forward strand.
TTCCTACTGGCAACAATGAAATTGCAACAAACAGGGCAAGCAAAAACTCAAGCAAACAGTGCGGACTATTCGCCGTCTATTCACCTTCCTTCCCACCGAACCGAAAGGTGAACTGATGAAGCAAACAGCAAAAATGGTTATAGAATCGATCACTGAGCAAATAATCTTTACATTTTAGAATCGATTGAGTGAGATTAGTAGCTATGGAAAGGGTAGTGTAATTTATTTTTCTTTGCAATGATACAAATTGCGGAGAGACGTGGTACATCGTGGCATCAGATTCGTGACGTGGCATTGTTTGTGAGACTACCTACTACTGCCTATCAAAGAGCCAACTGTATATTATATATCTATATATAATCTCTATGTACGTATAAAATGATTAAAATAGAGGAAATATATATAAATTTATATATATATTTCCTGTATTTTAATCATTTTTTTATTATTAAAGTTTATAATAACCACACCAATTTATGTACCCCTTCTATGTTTATGTTCCATCCTATGTTACCTGGTAGAGATCGCTTTCAGCGATAAGGCCGCCCATTGTTCTCACCTTTATTTTTTGTGTGTACCTACTCGTAAGTTTAATTTAAGAATGTTTGTGTGGTAAACAATAAAGTGTTAACTATTTAACTATAATTTTATATTAGTGAGATCTTTTGAACTGTTGGACATGTCTATAAGTACAGAGATATATATTTTTTTAGTGGCCATCCACATGAACACTAAAAATCTTTTACTTGTTCAGGAAAATCTAATAATTTCTAATTTGAAATGGTAGGTAATATTTAGTAGCTGAGAATGAGAGTGAGAGCTATTTTTCTTATAAGTAGTTAAAATAAATGCGAGGGTGAAACTTCATTATCTTAGTTTTCTATTTTAAATAAATCAGACTGACATAAAATGTCGCCAGGATTTTTGCTCTCACGTCTAAATTAAGAAATTTACGTGAATAATTAAGCAATGCAAAAAGGATTGTCAACCGAGGTTGGACAGCAAAATAACCCCATTTTCAATGGGTAATTGAAAAGGGTAGCGTACCGTTAAAAATTCAATAGGTAGATAAAGTTCTGACGTCACGTGTTGGGCTTCTTGCGTAGGATAGACAAGTCGGTTTTCTCTCCTACTTGCACTATTTGTCTATGCAATTTTTAAGTGAGAGCACTGGTGTTCTAGTTGTAGTAGCCCTGCCTTCCGATCCTAAGGTCGTGGGTTCAAATCCAGTCATGCACCAATAGGTTTTGTTCGAAATATTTGTGTGAGCTATACTCTCAAACGGTGAAAGTATCGTAGAAACTTTAAATCCTTTCAACACACTGGTTTGAAAGAACTAGTGACACGACTAAATAGACCGAAGAAAATAAATTAAGGAACTTCAGTTACATTCATGCATTGCTATTGCATGAATCAGTATTTATTTGTATCCGGAATTTATATAAATCTGTATTTTTTAGATATAAATCTAGTAGAGGCCATATTGTAATAGATAAATTAAATGATTTAAGCGAGGGAACTTCAAGATTAGAGTTGTTGAGATTTTGATGTTGGTAGTAACACTAGAAATTGTCTGCATAAACAAACTATATATCCTAGAAACATCATCTTTGAAAGTACATGTCTTCTAGGATACATTTTTGAAAAAAAAACTCTGCTGCACTTATTTCTTAAAACATTTTATCCAGGCAGACAACAATATTTTTCAAAAATGATAGTAAAATTACTTGCCATTCTTTCAGTTTCTTTCAGTTTTAAAACAACATTGCATTAGTGTGGTCCGATGTAAACGTCCAACTTTCAAAGCTAATATTGAAAGAACCAGTACACGATTGCTTGTGATATACGTACCTATGCTGTATGGAGACTGTTCGAATCCATTTACTTCTCTAAATTATGCGTAAAACGTCCATTTGACGCTCTCCCCTCTTCCCTCTTATCGCTTGGACAGGAACGGGAGCCTCGGGCGGGGGTTGCCGGACTAGGGCAAATTGGGGGGTTTACAATCCCCCCCAAGTGAGGGTGGTCCGAAGTCCTCCTCACCCTTTAGCTACCCTGAAGTTCCATCTCTCACACCTATAAATTCGGCACACACATTTCACCCCATCGCGGGGGGTTGGGAGTCCATGGGGCACCAATCCTTTCGCAGCGTGTCACACTTACCAAGCAGTGGCGACCTCAACTACAAATTAATATTCGGAAACGTTTCTGTACGGATCGTTAATCATAGCCGTTCCTGCTTGTGATCTCGCCCATCGCCACAACCTTACTTCGCTATACCTAGGACTACTTAACGGCAATTTGGCATTAAATTCAACACTACCTACCTACGCATTTGAAAACTCATTTGGTCCCTCCTTGGCTAATATGGAGATAAATTAATATTCCCGGTACTGCTTGGTACTTAAAGTAAACATTTTGGTTGATATTTTATTTTTGCATAAGATTTCTTAACAACACCTATGTGACTGCTACAGTCGGAAATTTCGCAAAAGGAACAAACAGGCATATCTAGATATATAAGAAAAAAATCTTAAAGTAATTTTTCTTTCCATTATTTACATAACAAAATCGGAAAACTTGCAGCCACTTCTGATAATGTATGTAGGTATGTATAAAATCGGATGAACCTGAAATAGAGCAAATTGGCAAATATTCGTAAGATTTAGACAGGAATGATTCAAAAATGACTCCCGTACTCAAACACTACGCAAGCCATAAAATATGTTCAGGATTTCAATAAAAAAATACAATGTATATCAATATTGTACCTTAAGTCACAATTTCACTTGAGCTCATAGTCAAAATAAGAGTGACTAAAGTTTAACGTTTTACAAATAGACAAGTCATACGTCAACAAGCGTCAACATAAAGTCAAAGTCAAATTCTTTTTTCCATAAAATCACGGTGTTCACTTGGGCACGTCTTAAATCTACGTTGCATTTACACCATATTTGCACTAAAAACTTGTTACCTACTTGTTGATAACATAGGTATTACTCGTACACAAATAAGTGAAAGTCGACCAATTGCCTTACTTTTCTCTTACCCATCGCGAGTCGTCGTAAACAAGGGTGGCGCCAAATCGACGGTAATGTTTCGTAAGTTTTGTTTCACATAAATTAGAAAAATGTACGTAATTATGCAAGTATAATAATTTTTTAATGTATCTTTTTGTTAAGTTCTGATAAAATAGTCTTAAAGTAGCAACACCATAACACATAATCAGAATTAGATTGCTAGTGAAACAAAAAACGGTTTACACAGGATTACATTAAAGCTAAGTACCTACTCACTTTTATGAACATGAAAGTGAATATCTGAACAATGTATAAACTGTCTTAAATATTATTAAATCGAAATATCATATTTGAAACTTGATCTTGCAGGTTTTTGTGTTTCTTTTTAGAAGTTTTACTGTTGGTGGTCGATTTGCTTTCTGTGACATTTCTAGGTTTATTCGAAAGCGGCAGTGGAGATCTCTCCGATAACTTAAAGGTTTTGCAAAGCAACGTCACCTTTTCACCACCGGCTAGGTTTTCGTCCAACGTTTTTATCGTATTCGTCAGCAAATATTTGTTCGCAAAATGAGTTTTTTTCAAGTCTACACTATCTATGTCAAAGTTACTTAAAGACTCATTGCAATCTATTTTCTTATGTTCGTAGTCTGACATGTTGGAGCCACGGCTGTGATTGCATACGACGTCCACTCTGATGACTTGCATTACCTCAGGACTTTGGGCCCTCGATATTGTGAGGCTTTTTCTCCTACCGGATTTGCAAAAAGTAATTTTTGTATCTTCTGTGTCAGCTTCGTCGCTTTTTACTTCATCTTTGATGTCTTGTTTAGCGCATTTCTTTAGTAAACTCTTTGCTTTTGAGTCGATGATTCCGTGTCGTAGTTTTTTACTACCTTCACCCTGTTCGTCAACTTGGGTAGCTTTATTTTCTTTTTTATTACCCAAACTTTGGAGAAATACACTGGATTTTCCTGAAGTTGGTCTTGATTTATCATTGTTGAATAAATATTTGACGTAGTCATCAAAATAGTAGCTGGTAAGTTGAGATGTGCGGCCGTCATCGGTTTCTTCGTCATCATCAAGAATGACCTGCTTCACGAACATTCGGTGCTTTTCGCCAACATTTGATGATTTGTATTTAAAACTGCTCCTATAGCGTTTGGGTTGTTCCACATTGCCTTGGAATTGAAGAGTTTGGACGGAAAGGAATAAGTCTTCAGCCGGTTCTCGTCCGCTATCTATTGTGTCGTTGCTATTCACATATTCTTCATGGAAGTGAAACCTGTAATTTCAAAACATAATTTACATAGCTAGATTATCAGAGGCAAGCTTCCATAAAAATATAAATTACTAGATGTCGCCACTGGTACTCGCTATCGTTGTGTTTTGAGGAGACCTCCCGTATTTCGGCCAGGATACTATCATTCCTTTATAAAGAAATATAAGTACTTATAAATTCAATCTCAAATTATATTACTTTTATTAGAATATTGTAGTATATGATAGTATTAAAAAACCATTTAATAACAGAAAAAACATACAACTAATACAAAAGAAACAGTCGGGCTATCTAAAGACCGTATATTGATTAGTTTAATAATAATTAATCAATCATCACAAACAGTCCACAAACATTTTCTAAATTTCGTTTTCGTTAATTTACTAGGATTTATGTAATGTAACGATTAAAAACTTCAGGTCTTACCTTCCATAGGGATCGGCCCAGCGTGGATCTTCCTCATGTTCAGGGTTGATCATCCGTTTCTGGCAGTATCTAAGTGGCTTTTCATTTACGAAGCATACTTCTGGCTTTATTTTAGGCTTTAATCTTTCTTGAAGATGAAGCCGAGCGCATTTCATTTTTATTCTGAAACCAAAATATAAAGAAATCTTGTGAAAACGAAAAATATTGGTTTATTCCAATTTGTCCTACTTATAGTTCGATGATCTAACTATCTGGACAAAAATGTTCTAAATACTTAGAATAACTGCTAATCTAACAATTGGGACACGCAGATTATTTTCAAATAGCTATAGCAATTAATTTTATGGTATAGTCAAGTAAGAACGAGGTTTTCATTTTCAGTAGGACTTCACTGAGGTCTCTTAACATTAGTTATGTCAAAATGACACCTAATGTCAAGAATGACAGCTTATGTCAAAAATGACAGATTTACAAAAAAATAGTTGATTTCATGACAGCTGATGATAAAAATGACAGCTGATGCCAAAAATGACAGCTGTTAAAAAAACATAATTACGCTTATTATACAACATAGAAAATTAGAATATTTCACATAAATTTGTTATAAATTATTGTTTTCTGTGCTTTGGAACATAGACATGGTGTCAGGTGCAAGAAAGGTGCCTCCTGAGGAATACTTTGATCAACACTATATCCACATCAACACACTACACAACTAGTGTAGTGAAAATAAAAGTTAGAAGACTTGCTTGGTCGTTGCTGACTAACCCCCGAATACTCAAACGCGACTCAGAGTTGAGCACGTTTCACTCAACTTACGGGCTTTTTGACAGTTTCTGATGAAAATCTGTCAAAAAAAAACAACGACATTTGAGGCGTGCTCAACTTTGAGATGCGTTTGAGTATTCGGGGGTTAATCAGAAAGGTCCGTAGATAATGGGCCGCTCAGAATACAAAAGGCCGCCGGACACTATAACGAGAAACAACTTCCACAGCGGTATTCAAAATAAAATTACGCAAGTAACTATTTCACAACTCAGTAGATGAGTTCTATGAGTTGCCATTAACTTAAGTTATATTTAATCCAGAGGAAAAAGCCAAGATAATCAATTCATATAATATTATTTTTTTATTTGACATTGATACCTACAATGTAAAACATACAAAAGATAAGAATATGATGATTTTGAACAAAAAGTATATTTTGTAGTAAGTATTGTTCATGTTTCGTGTACATGGCGACCTCAGTGGCGTGGCGGGTGAGTGTTCGGCTGGGATGCAAGAGGCGCGGGTTCGATTCCTGCTGCGGGAGAAATGTTTGCATGCTCTACAAATATTTCTTCCGGGTCTGGGTGTTGTAATATTATGTTTTATTATCATTATAATGTATTTATTTAAAAAATAATAATATTATAAGTATTCTATCAGCCATCTATCAAAGATGGTGCTGTGTGATATGTCCTCAAAATATCTATTTATTTTTGAAAGAAGCCATTGAGGCGCACTTTAATTCTTTCACCACACGAATAAAATCGTGACAAGACTTGATAAATAGATTTATATATATTAAGCTAGGTTCAGTTATAGCTTCAGTTTCAGTTAGGTAGGTACATGTCTGTTTCATAATTTTCTTTTCGACCTTGGAAACGCACTTACTCGTAGTAGCTTAATAGCACTAACAATATGAATAGGGCAAAGCCATGTCAATTTGAATTAATTCAATAAAGCATGGTTACTGTTTGTGTACAAATGAGGAGTATTATTGTTTGTAATGTCCTCAACCTTACGCTGGCAGGGTGAAGGCCAGACCCGCTTGAGCCCTGATTTAAGTCACCACCACTCATTGACCTTTCTTTTACTGCCTAAGTCATTGCCGTACTACTAGTAGGTACATTTGTGGCTACTTCAAAGTTCTTCCTATTACTACACGTAGATAGATAGATAGACAGATAGATAAACTCTTTATTATGTACTAGCTGCCGCTCGCGGCTTCGCTCGCGTGCTTCCCGGATAAAAAATAGCCTGTATGTTAATCCAGCACATGTACTATGTATATTCCAAGTTTCATTCAAATCCGTTCAGCCGTTTAAGCGTGATCGAGGCACAAACATTCAAACATCCTCACAAACTTTCGAATAAGTATAAAATATAAGTAAGAAGTAGGATAACAATATGAAACACAACAAAATAAGAAAAAACTTAGGTACTAAAAAAACAAAATCAGATACTATACACAAACGGCGGTCTTATTGCTAAGAGCAATTTCTTCCAGACAACCTTGGGATGGAGAGGATAGAAAGCAAGAATGGGCGATGGTGTTATTTACGTATTACTAGTTCTTTCGACACCAGTATGGTGAAAGGATTTAAAGTGCGTCTCAAAGGCTCATTTCGTGCACTTGACACATTTGTTTCAGAATTTTTAGGTTCTACGACATGCCGGTTTCCTTTATCGTTTGAGAGTACTGGTATAGCGCACTATATTTTTCTAACAGAAAAATATAGTGCGCTAATATAATAGAATATATTATAATGTTATATTAAATATATAACATTGCACGATCGGATTCGAACCAGCGACCTTTGGATTGGAAGGTGTATTCATTATCTTTAGTCCACCAGTGCTCTCTAAACTAAGTCACTGCCTTAGTAGGTACCTACTCGAAGTCTTGTCCTGTTTGTATGTAGCCGACATTACAGAACATGTTTAAAAAAGAAAATCTAAAATAATTGATAGAATACTGACATAATAATCATAACTAATAGCCCCTAAAGCCACCTGTGTAGTATCTCTGAGGTAGGTGTTAAGTATTTTGTTTGAACACTAAACCATTGTCCTAAATAGAACTCTCTTGAAATTGGCGATTGTACCAAGAACCACCAACTTCGCGCAGAGCTTTTCATTCTTTTTCGACGCTTTTGTTTGACATCTATTCATTTTGGAAGCAATTATGTTGAAGATGTAGCTACACCTGTTCTTCTCTAGCGCTACTTGCTCTCTGCGAGATAGAAAGAGACGGTTATAAAAAGTTTTTTGAAAGTATTGGTAAAGGAACTACAATGCCGGCAGGATGGTAATGTTTGATCTAGCAACGTAGCGGTCCACATGTTCTCAGGAATGGCTTCGCCATTGATGCAAAAAATACTTTGAATGCTTTTCGAGAACAAATAGTTTTGATCCTCGAGCTATCTGTAAGAAAGAACTTTGTAAAAATAACGAAGAGTCAACAAGCAACCTTGCTTTAGTAAGTGTAGATGGGCCTGGGTATTATTAAAAAGTAAAAATTGGTGAAGTGCGAGTCGAATTTGCGCATGAAGGGTTGGTACCATCGTACAAAACCTTTTAAGACTTTTACTCTAAGTATGTACTTTTTAAATAGCTTCGATGATCGGTTACAAATATAAAAAAATAAACGTGTCTTTTATTAGGTCTCCTTTTATTTTTTATAATATTTGTTGTTATAGCGGCAATAGAATTACACACTGTGTGAAAATTTCAACTCTCTACCTATTACGGTTTATGAGATGCAGCCCGCTGACAAACGGACGGACGGACAGCGGAGGCTTAGTTTTAGGGTCCCATTGGCACAAAACATGAATTTTGATTTAACTCATTTAATTAATCCTATCAGTCGAAGATAGCTCGCGATGGCGCTTATTAAGGGATGCCTATGTCCAGCAGTGGAGTTTTATAGGCTGATGATGATGATGAAATACCTACAGTGGCTACAGTAAACTAGACAACATGCTTTCTAAAAACATATAATACAGGTAGAAGGCTTTTTCACTAAACAAAGTAAACAAAAAATATCACAAAAGAAAACGACACGTCGAAAAAAACGTTTCCTGAAAAAATAGCTTAATCGTGACTCGACAGAATGATTATTACCGCTTTGCATAATTATCCTTACAGAATTCAAACACATTTTCCCTTAATTTACCAAACTACCCGCCCGCAGTAAATATACCTAGCTTTCAATGTCAACCTGTCACGCGATCACTAACGAATGAATATTTTGCATAACTTTATTGAAATGTAAAATGTATCAAGTATACAGTGTCACCCTACAAAATTGCACACAGCGTCATAATAATAGGCACAGCCAGCTGCTACACAGCGCTAGGAACAAGCACACAGACAAATCTTGGCGCATCGCACACGGACATCTTGGATAACAAAAAATGCATTATTATTATCCCGGTACAAGGACATCCATATCCCCAAACGAATTTCAACCTTATTCCGTCACTTCTTAGAGCTGTATTTTCAACTTTTTATGGTAAGCTATTAACTTAGATTTAATACTAAAATGCGAGTGGTTCATAGGAAAATCTTCCTTTTATCCGTGGCGCAAGGGAACTTTTGGGATGATGCGATGCGGTGAGGAATTCTAAGTTTTTTTATTAATTGTCCAAAAAAGTTATGTATCTCGCTAGGCGCCAAATGCACGTTGCAGTCAACTGCGTCCTCGAGTTTTGAATCACGAAAGGAGCCTCTAAAGCACTGTATGAGCTTCTTAGAGACGCTGTAGGTAATTCTTTCACCACACTGGTTACTAAATCACAAGGATTAGTCGAGTTTTGAGCTTTGTTTTAGGAAATTAACACTATGTATAATTTATGTAAGTACTAGCTGCCGCCCGCGGCTTCGCTCTGTGATACCCGGATAGAAAATAGCCTATATGTTAATCCAGCACATTTACTATGTATATTCCAAGTTTCATTTAGATCCGTTCAGCCGTTTAGGCGTGATTGAGGCACAAACATCCAAACATCCAAACTCACAAACTTTCGCATTTATAATATAATAATTAGGATTTTGTATAAATGATTATAGGTACCTAAGTAAGTAAGTTCGTATGAGCTAGTGGCCAACTCTTGTGACGGAGTTTTTAGGCCGCCTAAAAGCCTCTGTCATGGCTTAACGACTTAAAAGCCGGGACCGACAATTTAACGTGCCCTTCGAAGCAATATAGGTATAAAACTTACGTTACCGTCTGACTATCAACACAGCCTAAAACGTAAGTCCTAGACACATGAAGCATGAAGGGTTTATTCCTGTTATGGTGTAGGAATGCATTATGAAAGGAATTTCTGAAATTCAACTCCAAGAAGACACGGGGCGGGACGATGAAGTTTGTATGATAAAAAAAGTTACTTGGACATAGTTGCGAGGCGTTCCACAAGTAGGTAATTACTCGTATATATTCATCTCAGACCAAATAAAAAGAAAAGACTGCGCGCCGCGAACAACAAAAGTGAAGCCACACAAAACCGTGCTCCTGCAAGTAAATATACACGCTCACGCACACTCCTACACTAAAACCATGCTCATCGCTCTTAGTATGTCACGAGTCTTAAGAATAGAATTATGCCTTCCTGTATAGTGAAAACTTGTAAAAACAGCAGCAAATCACAAAAAAAGTCTCACGGAATCTCTTTTCACTTGTAAGTACTTCAAATAACATCGTTTCTTAATTATTATACTATACATTTTAGGTTCCTTGGAACACAAAACCTCAAAACCCCACACACACACACACACACACACACACACCACACACCCATAGATAAAAGGGTAGCTTCACTTTTGTTGTTCGCGGCACGCCGTCTTTTCTTTTTATTTGGTCTGAGGTATTCATTACATACATTAGTTCACATCTACAGAAAGACATTATAGGCTTTGTACTTAGGGCTACATCAAGCAATTAATGACAATACACGATCTTGTAGTTTTAAAAATATTAAAAAAAAATCTTAATTCTCGGTTCTATGAATTAAAAGAAATGCGATTTAAGGTAAGCATTTCTTATAAACTTTTATAAAGGCTTACGAAGTTTGGACAATGCCCCGACTATTTTGTATTATAATACCTACAAGGATGTTTTTGTTCACGATTTCCACAAATTCGTTGTTTTCAATGGTAATTAAAAAACAATGAAGGACTTAAACTTGAACAAATAAGGGGTCATATTAATTAAGTATTTAAACACCAAGTAAAGTTTAAATAATAGGTAGGTAGCTCTAACTCAACTTTAAGAAGTTACCGAAGTATCTACCCAATAAAATTTTAAACCAAGAAAGTAAATCATTTTAAACAGAATGTAGGTAGGTATAATTCTGAGTGAACAAAAACAATCAAATGGTTAGTGTTTACTTTTATTGAATATTGGTCTTTAAGGCGCTCTTTAAATCTTTTCACCATACTAGTGAAGCCATGACGGAGGCCTTTAGGCGGCCTAAAAATTCCGTCACTATAGTTGGCCACTAGCTCATACGAACATACATACATACCATACTAGTTCAACACGATTACTAGTAGTAGAATTATTAAACGCACTGATGGTCTAGTGGTAGTGACCCTCGCCTTCCGATCGTGGGTTCAAATCCGGTCGTGCACCAGCGGATTTCTCTGTGCGAAAAATGTATGTACACTATACACCAAGTACCTACTCTTAAACGTTGAAGGAAAACATCGTGAGAAAACCGGTATGCCGTAGAACTTAAAAAGTTCGAAAAATATGTGTCAAGTGCATGAAAGGAGCCTTTGAGGCGTACTTTGAATCCTTTCACCACACTGGTTCGAAAAAAGTGATACGACTAAATAGATAGAAGAGAGTATTGTTTTTTTGTCAACCCATTTCGTCCCACTGCTGGGCAAAGGTCACCCCCAAACACTTCCAGACATCCCTATCCTAAGCCTTCTCCCACCATCCTCTTTCGAAGGCATTGAGTTTGTCTCGCAAACGATTCCATGGCCGACCCCGACGCCTAAATATTAAAAAAAAAACACGATCACGGCTGTATCCTCAAGGCATCCTCTCAGATCTCCAGACTTTCAAGATTATTTTGGTGATGTTTAAACGGGATCATCTATCCATTTTGGGACTTTGAATCAGGAGAGCCTGCAAGTTTTCTTATGACTACTTGTGGCTACCGTTGCAAACGGTCTAATAGACTTTTAAAGTGGTACAGTTTGTATTTTTATTTTTTATAGGAGGTAATCTCAAAGACCTCTTAACCAATTTTGAATATAACAATTGCATTAAATCAAGCGACCGTCAGTAGCATATTGTACAGCTAGTAGCGTACAAGTACTTAAATCTTAGCCACGTGACAGACAGACCAAAACAGACCTTTGACCCAAGGGTCATGCTAAACCAACCTTCCACTTGCAGTCCAACACCCGATCACTGTCGTCACAATACAACCTGTATCTTGGTCAACAAAAGCAGAGTAGCTATTGATTAGAGCCGCATCCTAATCTGGAGGCCGCTCGTACATTTCCATGACAATGTCTGACCCCCCGGGCTTAGAAATGGACGAAATGTATCCTTCGACCACGCCTTTAACTGTATTCTATTAGAGATTTTAACTGATTTATTGTTATTAGTATTTTTAGGGCTCCGTACCCGAAGGGTGCTAACAGGACCCTTATTACTAAGCCCTCACTGTCCGTCCGTCTTTCCGCCCGTCCGTCTGTCAGCGGACTGTATCTCATGAACCGTAATAGGTAAAGAGTTGAAATTTTTTACAGAGTTTATATTTCAATTGCCGCTATAATAACAAATAAATGCAAACAATGCATATTATCACGCCCGTATCCCTTATGGGGTAGGCAGAGCCACAAGTAAACATGCAAAAACTTGCAGCCACTTCTGATTTAGTCCTAACAACAAATAATAAAAATAATATAATTAAAAAGGGTCCTCATACAAGAAACATTTATGTACATGTACGAAACCCTTCGTGTGCAGGTTCAACTCGCACTTGAACGTTTTATTTTTGTAACAAGTTGCAGTTTTTGCTAATTAGCTTAGTTTTTGAGAATGTGAATGATGTTTGTTCCACAATCACGCCGCGCCGTAACGACGAAATAAATTTCAATGAAACATAGAATAGGCATAGTCAGTGAGTTGGAATAATATACAGGGAGTCTCACGGCACGTCCATGCCACATGGAAGGAAAGTACTTTATACCGTATATATCAAACTTTACTACAAGAAGATTTAGTTTTGATTTAAAAAACAATTCGAACTGCATTCAAAGTTTTTTAAATAAACACCTGTCAGAACCATTTTCCTGGACAACATTTTAAATTAAATGTTAAGTTTCATAGTCTTCCTTTAATTTAAGACGCTATGTTATTTAGAAGAGAAAAATCCTTAGTTTTGAGCCTTTCGATCGGTAAAATTACAGGTGTTATTTTTTTACAATTTGAAGTTTGATTCCCGGGTCAGACGGGCGATTATTTAATATATCTGAAAGCATTTCGAATTATTTTAAAAATCAAAAATTCTCCTTTTAGTATTTTTTTCTATCTAGTGTATTTAGTACTTGCACTCCGCGTAGCATAGTCGTTAATCGCCCTGTATACCTAAGTTATTTAATATAATATACCCTACCACCCACAACGCAAGGAATCCTAGTGTTGGAGCTAATAACACTCACTACTGTTAAAAGTAAGAAGCTTCTAATTGTTTTGTACGCTTTTTCAATTTATGAATTATGTGGTTTTTATATACATACGCATTTCATATCACGCCCATATACCTAATGAGATGGGCAAACCACAAGTTAACATAAGAAAACTTGCAGTCATTTCTGATTTAAAGTCCTAAGATGGATACGGTGAACCATGGTGACAGGTGATCAGCCCATCGCCCATATAGGTGGTCCATCATTTTGGAGAGGATACTATCCCTCAGTCGACTTTTATGACCATGCTCTTCGTTACGAATAAATGATTTTTATTTAAGTGTCATACTATCTAGGGCCCGTATTCTCAAACCAACTTCTTACTGAAGAATCGATACACCACCGATTTAACATGTGGTTAAATCTTTGGTTACATAAAACAAATTTAAATTTCATTTTGAATTGTAACAGTTTAAAAGTTCCCATAGGTTTATAATGAAATAGGTTAATGATATCTGACATTGCATAAATCGATGTGTTATTTTCTATACAACCGTGCGACCCCTTTGAATGTCGTTTTAGTCGTGCATAGATAGCCGGGTGTGCGAATACGTACCACCTAGTAAATAAAGGGATGATATTGTGAAGCGATGTGATTTAAAAAAACACATTTCCTTTAGTGCTGTCAAGGTGCATTCTTGATAGTGTTGCACCTTTTACTTATCGATACTACTAGTCATGTCATTAGATATTTCGAACCAGTTTAATGAACGGATTTAAAGTGATCTTCAAAGGCTCCGTTATAAATTATCGATAAAATCACTATTTTTGTGACTTGATTTAATTCCAATGTGTTTACTTACTTAAAGTGTGGCTTAGCAGATTGTCAGGCCGGAAATATAGTGACTATCTATGTTAAACAAACGGAATCGGTAAAGCTGCTACGACCGATGTCACTACTTACCAACACAGGCCTAATTAACGACTTGTATTATACCTAAAATTATAAACTCTTACGTACTGACTGATAATCAACACGCAGCCTAAATCATAAGTCCTAAAAACATGAAAATCAGAGGATATTAAATTATAGGATACGCTGATACATTACTCCTGGACGCACCACTTCACTATAAGGAAAATGTACCCGCACTATAAGAGGAGTGCACGAATAAAATAAATCCCGAAATTCAACTCCTAGAGGACACAGAGACAAGTTGAAGTTGGTATGAAAAAAGCTAAACAAATACTAACTATAACATCAGAATTATAAGAATATCGCACGGAGACTTTATGATTTACAAAAATTATCGATATCGATAGATTGTTCGTCCCCTTCCTAGGGTCTCAGGTGAAGGTAATCGTTGTGGGAACTATTATATCCGTCGCACACTAACGATGTATCTATCCCTCTCTTAAATTGTTCCTAGACAATCTTACACAGAAAAAATTGAATGCAACAGATTGAAGGGAAACATTATGTTATGATAGAAATAATAAATTACAGTGTCATATGTAGAGCAGTCGATCATATAAAAATGTAATACAGCAAAAACATTATAGTATAAAATACATTATAATATAATTTTTAGTTTGATTTTTTTTAATAATAATAATGAAATATCTACTTAATAAATTTTGTTGGTTGAAAGAGATCGACAGTGAAAATGCTGCCCATTATACTTTTTTGCTATTTTTGACCAATTACTTTTCGTGTAAAGAATAAAGTGTCAATCTATCTATCTATACCTACTTTTTACAATTATTAGACAAGCCTACTAATGCCTGAAGTTTCTAGTTGTTTTATGCATTTATTGTAAAACATTATAAATACTGCAGTAAAGTAAAACCTAACAATAGACAAGCATTGCAGCTATCGGCTTCTTTGTCGGTGTTTTTTTGTTTACTTCAAAGTGCCCGACGATACGCTTGTTTGCCTTACTGACATTCAAAATCGGTTTCTACGTAATATATATTGGTCTCAAGCTGATTGCCAATAATTGATTTATTCCGAAAATACCTAAATATCTTCAAGCAACGTCAAGCACACAATTAACAGATCAATTATTTAATCATACTAATATTATAAACAGGAAAGATTTTTTTGTTTGTTTGTAACGAATAGGCTCCGAAACTACTGGACCGATTTCAAAAATTCTTTCACCAATAGAAAGCTACATTATCATTACCAGTAGAGGCTATAAAATATTTTCATTTAGGGATCCGTAAGAAAATTGCAATACTGTAACCCAAAATAGTTTTTGGCGTGCGCTGCGAAAACTATTGATTATAGAACAAAATAATGTACTACACGCGTACGAAGTCGCGGGCAACAGCTAGTCTAATATAATTCCAATAGAGTAGTATGGATGTAATAACTTCACTTACTGTATACCCCACAATTAACTGAGGAAACTTTTGTATTTATAAGATACCTAAGTTTAGTATAAATTTCACAGGAAAGTAAATATAAAAATAAAACATACCCTATATTTAGGCAGTTTTAAGTGCTCGTTTGTGTTTGTTCGTTTTTTTCATAATCATTTCAAAGGTATCTTAGTGCGTAAGGAATAAGTGCTGGGTACTGCATTACGCAATATAACTAAACAACATTAGATCAATACTTTTCGTGAAGCAAATAAAAGAGAGCATAACAAAGGTGACTTCAAAACAACACATTCGAAAATCAATGGTACTAATACAACAGTGCTTAGAGGTAAAGTTTTACCCGGTTCTCGTGGGTTACACCCGGCCGGCACGCTGGTGTCAGCTCGACTACAGTGAGAATACCGTATAATAACTGGCGTTGAACCACCAAAGGCACGTTCATAATTGGGCCAACGAATGCAAAATTACGCCATTTGGTTTAACTTTAAACTTTAACTAAGATCGTTTTATTTGTAAATACGTTAACGCTCTGTTGTTTCAAGAGTAAAGCTGCCTGACTTTCATATAAACTATTCGCATGTCCTTAATACAACCATAATATCATCATCGTTTTCGTGCCCTTATTTCACTCTATTTAGGGTTAGCATGTTCCGTCCTACCCTTCTGTCAGCCGTCATCTCTACACTCCTCTCTTACATACATATTATCACGCCTGTATCCCTAATGGGGTGGGCAGAGTCACAAGTAAACATGAGAAAACTTGCAGTCACTTCTGATTTACTCCCAACATGGATATGATGAACCATGATGATAGGTGATCAACCCATCGCCCATATAGGTGGTCCATCATGTTGGAAGGGATGCTATCCCTTAGTCGACTTTTACGACATGCTCGGGAAGAGAAGCAGCTGGAAGAATTCTATGCTTTTCTTCACATCCAGTCCAACATAGAAGTAGCCTTCTTACTTTCTTAATCAATTTTCTAAAACTCCTATCTTACTATATTATAAATGTGAAAGTTTGTGAGGATGTTTGTATGTTTGTGCCTCAATCACGCTTGTACGGCTGAACTGAATATAAGCTCCGCGACTTGATTATCAGGCTTCGTCGAACTTGTGACATAGTGACAGGTGCCATATGATTTGTCACAGTATGTATGTTTGTATGAGCTAGTGGCCATCTCCAGGGACGGAGTTTTTAGTTTTTTGTCACAGTAACACAGTAAAGACAAGGATGCAAAACCCGAAGCATCGCTGTATCGCGATAATATGCCCACAGGTAAAGAAGTAATTCGGCTATCCGTATTTTTTTGTGCAACGGTGTCGACGTATAACTTATCTATTTGTAAAACGACATAGGACTATATAAGTATACATAGTTTTTCATAGCCTTTTAGCCCGTAGCACTGTCTCGTATCTAGTTGACACTTAGCATTTACGTTTAGTAAATAAATTTAAATTTAGCACAATCATCATCATCACAAATTATGAAAATACTTATATTACTAGATTTCATAAAAATTTAGAATAACCTAACTTTCATCAAATAAAATAACTGCAGTGTTTTTATAATTAAGCATATAAATATCCCATACGCCTTTCTAGGTCACGCTCTATCTAGATTCCAATCTTCGTCTAAATCCGTTCAGCCGTTTGGCTGAGATTCAAACACAAATATAGAATATCCAACCTTTTCCATTTAAAATTTGAAAGAATGGTGGGAGAAAGCTCAGCACAGGGATGTATGGAAACCTTTGCCCAGCAGAGGGATGAAGTGGATTAAATATTGAAACAAAAAAAATGAATTTATAATTTACTATCGTAGTACCAAATGCGATGGTGTGAGTCTAAGCTTGTGTATAGTCAATGCATTGCCTGCCAATTGCGTGTGCAAAGTGTGCTACCCAAGCATTTCATAAAATGATCCACAAAGTATATTCCCAGAAATTACGTCGCATTTGCATTTTTATCAAAACAATTCTTAGTATTAGGTGGTTTCAACATTCGCAAATTGTTTTTAGAATAGACACGAATTGTGTTTCCTGTAACTTATTTGGATTAAGGCCCAAAATATATAATCCATCTTAAGTATTTGAGTGCAGCTTTAAGAAATTGTATCAACGGTAAAATCAGATACAATGATGATGTTAAGCTGTCGATTTTGAGGGTCTTTGAGGTGCACTTAAATTCATTTCACCACACTGGTTTGAAAGTACTAGTAACATGAGTAGTGGTAGTATTAGTAATAGTAGTATATCAATGAAACTGACCTGTCTAGTATGTTATATACTTTATCAAGTTTTCTAAAAACAATAAAAAAATATGCCTCGGTTGCAAGGCCTGTGTGAACTCACCCTATCGTGCTCACTCACAATTCCAACAAAAGGTGTCCCAGTTTGTATGAACCGAGTTTTTACGGTCTAGATTCATAGCTAGACAGGAGTTGAGCTAGCTATGTGTCGTGTTGAGGAGTTATGGCTAACCGGAACCTTTTTATGTGTTTCTCCTTTACTTTTCTTGAGTTTATTGATTCGTAACATGCTACAGTTATCGCAACAAGTTGATAAACAATAATATAAATACATCTTTACGTAAGTTGGTACTTTCTGAAATTTTATTTTGTTGCATTTATCTTTAAGTTCATTTTACTGGGTTGAAAAGTAATACAATTTCAAAGCTTGATTTAAAAAAGATGACATTGCAACAGGCAGGCAGTGTAAGTTTATTTTAGTTCTATATTATATTATTGGACTTAAACTAGCGAATGTTAAGTGCCCACAATCTCGTATTAACGAACACAAATCCAAAATGTGCTACATTTCAAACCAATACGATTATTTTCAGTTTTCAAATGTATAAAACTTTTACGATACTGACTGTCTGATTGACTAACAAGCCTAAACCATATATCTTAGAAGAATAGAGCTTAGAGGGCGTCTTCATGGTGACAAGGTGCACTAAGAAGAAATTTCCGAAATTCAACTTCTAAAGGACGCAGCGTATAGAAGAATTCTGTATGAAAAAAAATACGCGTAAAGATTCATTGGAATATATGATGAGGTCGTACGACTTTCCAAAAAGTTTGGCATTATGAATTAAACTTACCTAGATACCTACTTGCGTATACTTAGATTGTACTTGTCAGACAGGTCACTGTTTCTCTCATACAATCACCAAGAGACTGTAGGGATGAGAGCAACAAAGTTAAGTCTATTAAAAGTGTGTTAATCATGAAGAGCGATGAACAAAACAGTTTGTAAACAAAATTGCAAGAAAAAACTCGACCACCCAAATTCTGGAAAGGCTTCCTATCTCGTTCTGACGACATCTCTCTCGCTTCCACACTTTTACAATCATTTATTTGTCCATTATTATTATCTTTGCCGTTTTGGGGTGGTCTTTTAAAATGTACTCGTGGAATTTTGAATAGTTTGTTAAAAATATTATTGTTGCTAGCGTAAAACAATTGCTAGTATAAAATACTCGATTGAAACTTTGTTATAAGGTTATTTTTTATTTGAAGCGAAAAAATTAAAAACCTTTCATCTTACGTGGTTTCATAGGTAATTATTATGCAAGAGTTGGTATCAAGCATGCCTCGGTCGGGATAATAGTTAGGCAGACACGATACCAGCAAAACACCGACCTACTTAAAACTTACGGTCTGGATCGCGTGAATAAATATAAGCAATTTTCAGAGCTCATAATTTCCACAGTTTTTATTTGCGACTGTGGGAACCTTTGCCTTCTGATTCACTGGCTTTAGCATGGTATAAACAAAATATATTGCTTGATTGATACAAAGGTCATCATCATCATCCATAACTACTCGTATACGTATGAGCCTTAAAATAAATATAAGCCTTCAGCTTATAGTATCCCGCTACTGGGCGTAGGCCTCCAAAAACTATGGCCCTATTCATATGTGAGATCCAGATAAGCATGTTAGATGGACATATTACTGTAGGCCATTTTCTAGAAATGGTCCGTTAGAACCATTTTTAACTGGGGTGAATAAAGTTTACTTATGATTTTAAATATATGCCTTTTGTTTTATGAACAGCGGTATATGTGTTTAAAGTTTACTAAAAGTGTATTTAATACACCTGGGTGAATTAAGTTTACGAAGCACCCTTTTTAGCGTCGTTCCTTTTTAACCTTTACTTCTGTAGGTATCCTTTTCTAGGCAACTACTCGCCCAAAGCTTTACTCCACCTGCCATTAGTTCGTCTGACCAAGTGCCCTGTCCAACTCCACTTGTTCCATCACCCTTTTCCCGACGTCTGGACTTTAGGCCGGCGCTGAATTTCGGCATTAGGAACTCGATCTGGCAGATTTTTAACGAGCACGGCACGCTCCATGAATCTTTCTTTCTTACGTAGATACACAGGTAGGTATACAAAATAGTAGGTACCGTCGTTCATTAGAGTTCATTCACCATAACATTAATTTTGTTAATGTTATTTTTAGGTTATTTTTAGTATAGAAATATAGAAATTAAATATGTAGTGTATATGATTATTTAATTACAATTAATAGATCAATATATTATCTAATATTATGAATTATGCATGCACCTACTCGTTTACTTATTGATTTACAATGTTTTATAACTAAACACACGATAGAAACTGCTACAGTAGAAGGTAGGTAGATTACCTACTCGCTACCGCTACTAAAGCTAACGCTATGTGTGCCCTCAGCCTATTGCCTATAATATTTTGATAAAATAATCAGAAATGCATTTATTTACCCACTAGCGGTCGCCCGCGGCTCCGCCCGCGTGGATGTCGGTTACCGCTGCAAAAAGCCTACCCAGGAAAGACACGGTCAGTCGCGAGGTCGGCTCCCTACGCAGCGGTCGTGCAGCAGAAATCGTAATATTTTAATTTCGCCATAACTTCAAAACCAAACGTCCAATTTTAATCATTCAAAGGCCAAATATTATCTCCATAAACTGTTCTTAGTGATGAAATCATTTATTTTGATAAGGATTAATAGCATGAGTAAAATAAACGCGTTTAAATGTAGTCCAAAAAAATTCAAGATTTTTAAATAAAAAAATGGTTGCTGTGCCTCACTCGACATAGATGGGTATAGTGTGTCGCGGACTTTTTTGTAGATATTTATAAGATCTACAATTAATTAGAACATTTTATGATTCTATCTTTTATAGTTTAGGCAGCGTACGCAAAATAAGTAACTTTTCTGGTTGATTTTTTACACCTTGTGTCCGAAAAACCCAAATATCTTACGGAACCCTATTTTTTTCCAAAATAAAATATAGCCTATGTTACTCGTGGATAATGTAGCTTTCGAATGGTGAAAGAATTTTTAAAATCGGTCCAGTAGTTTTTGAGCCTATTCAGTACAAACAAACAAACAAACAAACAAAGTTTTCCTCTTTATAATATTAGTGTAGATTTAAACTGGTAATCGTACTACGAAGTTCGATAAAAGTCTTAAAACGACTGGGGGTAAATTAGTACCTCCCTATACCGATTCCAAGCTATTGTGCGTGTGGGTATCTAGTTAAATGGTCGGGGTATAATAAACTAGCTGTCTTCGAGCAGTGTTCATATTAAATTATAGTTTTCATTATCCTACCTAGTGAGGTGAAGAGTTCAAGACAATTTGGACTAAAGCTGTGTTTATTTCATCCACTCCATACTTTACAAGCCATACTTTATGCCGTCCGATTACGAACTGAGCTTTTTAGGGTTCCGTACCCGAAGGTCGCCAACAGGGCCCTGTTACTAAGCCTCCGTTGTCCGTCCGTCCGTCTGTCAGCGGACTGTATCTCATAAACCGTAATAGGCAGAGTTGAAAATTTCACAGAGTGTGTAATTCTATTGCCGCCAACTTCTATAACAACAAAAAATAAAAGGGGCCCCTTACAAGAAACAATTATGTTCATGTACGATGGTACGAAACCCTTCGTGTGCAAATTCATCTGGCACTAGGTCGGTATTTTTTACACTTTTTACACATGTTTTACAGCTTAGGCCTCAAGTTCTATCTACATATCTATCGCCATAATCCACAGCTTGTTTTTGCCCACTTCTGGGCAAGATCTACCTTCGCTTGTGCCATCCATTACGGTCCTAGCCTCATACATTTACGGCCCACGATCTTGACAGTATTGTCTGTCCATCTTATGAAACTCTTATGAAGCTGACTTACTGACCATAACGCACATCTTGAACCATTACTTCTAGAAGAATTAAACTTTGAGAGTATCTTCACTTCAGGGTGCAATAAGAAAGAGATTATGGAAATTCTACCCCAAAATATATACAAAGGTGATTTGGCAGATTACCTACGTCTTACTTACGTCTACTTCTCTGCTATTCGGGACTAACAGTGTTGTTTTACTGGCACTGAGCAAGCCAGGGTATTTTAGTCTTGTTTCATACCGGGATCCAGCCATGGTCTTTTAGTCATGTTTCGCAGTGGGACTGAGAATGATTGTGTCTTGTCTTACCGGAACTGAGAAAGCCAGGGTATTTTAGTCTTGTTTCATACCGGGATCCAGCCATGGTCTTTCAGTCATGTTTCACAGTGGGCCTAAGAATGCTTGGGACAAACAGTGTTGTTTTACAGAGACTAAGAAAGGCAGGGTATTTTTTAGTCTTGTTTCGCACCGGGACTCCGAATGCTTGGGTATAATAGTTTTATTTCACCAGGACTCATAAGATTGTGCACTTCAGGCGGTACCGGGCACTGTTTATTAGTAGACAAACTTTTATGAGCGGTGGGTGGCATTCCGTTTCGCGTAAAATATAAATAGAATAGCGATAAAACAAACATTTGGTAAGCACTTACCAAAATGTGTAAGTTATGTTTGTACTTAGGTACTCATGTTTCTTTGTTAGTGGGTATAGGATTTTCTTAACTTGTTCGGTTCCGTACCAGAAGGGCGCCAACGGAATCCTATTACCAAGCCTCCGCTGTCCGTCCGTCCGTCCCTCTGTAAACGGGCTATATCTCAGGAACCATAATAAGTAGATTTGAAATTTTCAGTGTGGATTTCTATTACCGCTATAACTAACTAAGGCCTTTTACCATCTATAGTAGATGATTTATACAGCGTCAGGAGGCAACTTTTACCTTCACAAACGGGACGTTGTAGTGCCCGGGGAGAATTAAGATGGAGTAGGCTTGCCCAGCACCTATTCCATCCTCCCAGCTTAGTCGGCCTTGTCCACAGGAAAGACATAGTCAATACGTGTTCTTCACGATGTTTTCCTTCGCCGTTTGAGAGAACTGGTATAGCGCACAGAAATTTAACACCAGATTATAAAAATAAAATATAAGTGGCCACCAAACAAGCAACATTTATGTAAGTACATGTACGATGGTACGGAACCCTTTGTGTGCGAATTCAACTCGCACTTAACCGGGTTTTTTTATAATTTCTACCTTCCTAGGGTACCTGTCTAAGTACCTGTCTGTCTTAGTTCACCCCAAACTAAGTTCTCGCGCGCCATGTAAACAATCCGCAAGATTTACATTCTTGCACTAAAAGTACAATACTTCTACTGTGCCGATATTTTCCCAATGCAATGAAATGATTCTTAGAAGTAACTGGGTCGATTAGCGTCAAAAAATATTTATGCAACATCGCTTATTTTCAAGGCCAATTCATGCTTGGACAAAAAAAATGCCCAAATTTATTTCAAGCAAATAATCACTTCGTTTAGATTTCACGAAAAAATAGCAAATGGTTTCTAATTAACTTTCCTGTGCTTCCTTGCCACTTCTTTTCTGGTTCGGATTTCCCCATACTTATATCCAGTCTAACCTGAACTACCAAGACATCGAAACTCTAGCAAGAGGGAGCTCGGGTTACAACGGTTTCAATTAAACTTTTTTCGCTGTATTTAAAAAACTATAATTCCAAAATAAAAATAAAAACATTTTGGAATGTACAATTAAAGCCTTTTTATATGACACTTTTATTTTTACCTTCTTGAGAACTCAATATCTATACAATCCCTTCACCGATTAAACTCATATTATTATGCTATGAAGATTTGCTGGGAAGCTCCAGCAAATCTTCATAGCATAATCTATTGATCTACCAAGTATCATATAGATTGCATTAACGGTTCGAAAGTTATGCTCTAACAAACAAACCCACAAACATACAACGCCAAATCGCCAAAATTGCTACTGAGATCTCGCTCTATGAAGGGCTATTGTTAATAAAACGAATTCTGCGATCCCTAGTAGTTTTTAATTGCGATAAGTTGTATTACGATTTTTATATTTTGTTTTTATGAACTACTAGCTGCCGCCCGCGGCTTTGCTGGCGTGGTACACGTATGGAAAATAGCTTATATGTTAATCCAGTACATTTACTATGTATATTCCAAGTTTCATTCAAATCCGTTCAGCCGTTTAGGCGTGATTGAGGCACAAACATCCAAACTCACAAACTTTCGCATTTATAATATAAGTAAGATCAAGTGAATCCGACAGACTTTGTCCATCAATATTACCAAAAAAGCTGGATAGCTTGCGAAGTATTGGTGCCTATGAAAAGTATGACCATGTTAGTAAGCTTACAAATAGTTCCTTGGAACTTAGTAGTATCCTTACTTAGTAGTTAAGGAATATAAATATGCCTTACTGCTATTATAGCAGTTCTACAAACATTTGAAGTTCTACTTCGCCGAAAGTCTCTTGCGACATTCCAGCCACCTGATTAAACGAAATGACATGACATGTCATCAATGACATCACACTTGAGTTTCCACGCTGTATTGAGCTGTATGCCAATGCTAATTCGAACCTAAAAAGGTGCCAATCCGTAAATCCCTTCGACTCTGATTCTTCAGGATTCTTGGGATGAACACAAACACAAATCTATATAGTTGACAGTGGCATTTGCATTAATAGACAGCAACACTATAAGACTCCCGAGCGGAGCGAATCGTTGTTTCATAAAATCATCATCATCATCATCATCTTCCTGCCCTTATCCCACTCTATGTGGGGTCGGCACAGCATGATCCAAGGATCATGCTGTAAGAGTTTTGGCTAAGGTGTTTTATGACCGGCCGCCTGCCTGACGTCAACCCTCCTTGGGAATACTTGCTTATTGTATCTCATCATGTTGGAGAGGATACTATCCCTTAGCCGACTTTTACGACATGCTCGGGGAGAGAAGCAGCTGGACGCATTCTATGTTTCATAAAATATGTAATGAATTTATATTTTCCAAAGTAAAAGCCTTGTTTGAGTACCAGTCTTGAGTAGATACGGTCGGCCACAAATCTGGTCTACCACCCTAAGCTTGAAGTTCATTTGCACGTCATAAAACAAATAAGGTTGATTTTCCCTGGCAATAATATTCTGACAGTTACTATTGTATTGTCTTAGCGCGATTTTGGTTACACAGGAAGTTTCGTCAAAACTGGTAGATCACTATCTTGGCCCACCGTACCTAATTACATACATACATTATTATCACGTCCGTATCCCTAATGGGGTGGGCAAAGCCACAAGTAAACATAAGAAAACTTGCAGCCACTTCTGATTTGGTCCTAAGATGGATATGGTGTACCATGGTGACAGGTGATCAGCCCATCGCCCATAATAAGTGGTCCATCATGTTGAGGAGGATACTATCCCTTAGTCAATTTTTACGACATGCTCGAGGAGAGAAGCAGCTGAACCCATTCTATGCTTTTTCTTTACTTCCAGTCCAGCAGAGAAATAAACCGTACCTAAGTGTATTTGTAAATTCATGATATGCAAAAATACTTACAGCAATTTGTTCGCTTGCAATAAATCAAAGTCAAGCTAGTGACGTGCGGTCTACTTCGTCTCCCCACACCCCGCGCGGTGCGGTGCGGCACGGCAATTACTGCAATGCTGCGCCACGCAACATCGCGTTCTTATCGCGAATGGGGTGCCTATCAGTGATGAACTACTCAGATGCGCTTTTGCCTTTTCACTATTGTTCCTCATATAATTAAAAAGAAGTTTTATATTCGTAAGGTTTTCTATGATTTGATGACTTGTCGGCCATATAATACTAGTGATTGAAAACTATGGATGATCATAAAATATCTTTCAACAAAATATCGTTATACAGATTCAATTTTCCTAATATCTGTTAGTTCAACTGTTTATATCGAAATAGAAAAAATATCATGCTCTTAGTAGCAGAAAATGATATAAAACACCACCAAATATCCATACAAGATTTCACAAAACTCCTCATAATTTTGTATCATCAATGCGACCACACATCCTGCAACACAGCATCTTCATATCAGCGGTCATCTCAATTTTGTATAACGTACATTATCTACCACTACTAGAAGAGTCACTAGTTCATTCGAACCAGTGTGGTGAAAGGATTTAAAGGCGCGCCTCAAAGGCTCCTTTCGTGCACTTGACACATGCTTTCGAACTTGTTAGGTTCTACGTCATGCCGGTTTCGGAAAATGGTTGACATCATGTAACATGTAATACTCCACTGCTCCGCAACAAAAGAAAGAAGTAAGTAATAAACAGTCATCGAGCAATGCCAGGCACCACCATCATCTTCAACCTCGTCGGCACCATCAGCGGCCTCAACAACACCATTGAGGATACTGGAACACTGCTGCCAACATCCCAAAGTCCTTCTCCGGTACTTCAAGGAGTTGGGCTGGCTGGGGGAGGGTTAGCAGGGAGATAATGCACAATACACCCCATCGTGGGACGTTAGTGCAGATCTTTGTTCCCCTAAATTAATTAGAATTAGAATTAGATGCTGGTTTCCTCAGGATGTTTTCCTTCACCGTTTGAGAGTACCGGTATAGCGCGCATAATTTTTTGAAACGGAAAATCCATTGGTACACTTCCGGATTAACCCACGACCTTAGGGTCGGAAGGCGGCGCCGCTACGATTAGACCACCAGTACTCCAACCAACGCACTGGTTATACTTATTTTACTAAACAAAAGGTGCAAAAAGTACTTTGATACAGCGGTCCTATCAAAACGTAATCTTTAACGATTCGGTTGTTGATAGCGAATTGTGATCTCATTGTGACCTTTACATTTTGTTACTAAGTAATATATTAGGTACTGTAACTTCTCTGCTGGACTGGGAGCAAACCAAAAATATAGAATACGTCCAGCTGCTTCTCTCCCCGAGCATGTCGTAGTCGACTAAGGGATAGTATCCTCTTCAACATGTTGGACCATCTATATGGGCGATGGGCTGATCATCTGTCACCATGGTTCAACATATCCATCTTGGGACTTTGAATCATCAGTGGCTGCAAGGTTTCTTATGATTACTTGTGACTGCCCCACTCCATTAGGAAAACAGGCGTGATAAGTGTAGGTAGTATGTGTATGTAGCAATATATAAAATTCTCCTCATAGCTTAATCGGTAGTAAGTAAGTTCGTATGAGCTAGTGGCCAACTCTTGTGACGGAGTTTATAAGCCGCCTAAAGGCCTCTGTCATGGCTTATCGACTTAAAAGCCGGGACCGACAATTTAACGTGCCCTCGGCACAGAAGCGTTCAGCTCGTAATGCCACTTGTGGTCAACCATCCCAATTGTGATCGCGCACAACTCTGCTTAACTTCAACGATCAATCAAGAACGTCTCAGCAAGCTACGCCACGAGCGCTTCAGCTACGTAGTAGCACTGCCTTCTGCGCTGTGGGTTGTAGGTAGGGTGTTATTTTGTATTAAAAGTTTTTTTTTAAAAACCGGTCAAATGCGAAATGAAATCGCACACGAAAGGTTCTGTGCCATGGTACATGAACGTAAATGATTCTAGTATAGGGTCACCATTTATTTTGTTGTTGTTAGCCTGTATCATTCCACTGCTGGGCAAAGGCCTCCCTTCGAGTTTTCCAGGTTTTTCGGTCTGACGCTAATGTCTGCCACTGGTAGTTGCTGAAGGTGTTAAGCTGGTCGCGCCATCGCTTGCGTAGTTTGCCGCGACGCGCCGTCCGTCGCACCGTCTCACTCAGGGCTCCACTTAGACTTGACCCACCGTTCGTCCGGCATGCGGCAGACGTGCCCTGCCCAGTCCCATTTAAGCTTTGCTGCCTTTAATATAATAAATAACACCCAACAGTCACATACATAGTCCTGACCCCACACTAGGATTCCCTGCGTCGTGGGTATCAGAAACTACGAGTACCATGGCACCACAACACCCAGACACGGAAGAAATGTTTGCATGCTCTGCAAATATTTCTTCCGTGTCTGAGTGTTGGAGAGAGTTGTGGTGTTTCCTATTCTGTTGGTTAGCTTTACGCCGAGGATGCTTCGCTCCATCGCCCTTTGACAAACCTTGAGTTTGGACTTCTGAACACCAATAAGGGTCCAAGTTTGAGCACTGTAGGTTAGAGTTGGAAGGATACCCGAGATCCATGAGTTTACGTTTGAGAGATAATGGTAGATCTCCTTTAAACAGTTATTTCATTATTTTATTATTTGTTACAGCGGCAATAGAAAAACACACTATGAAAATTTTAACTCTGTACCTATTACGGTTCATGAGATACAACCGGCTGACAGACTGACGGACGGACGGACAGAAAGGCTTGGTGTTCGGGTCATATAGCCAGTTAGGTACAACGTTCATCAATTATTATAATCATAGTGATCGGTCGTGACAAAGCGAGCCGGCGGGCGGCGCATGTTGCGGTAGATTCAAATGCATGTAAAAAATACAGGATCTATCTATGTAGTATATAGTGAATGTAATATGAAGGTGAGAATTTAAATAGCGCTCAGATTGCTCTTGTGTGGTCTGACATGATATTAATTTATTAAGATGAGGGACGCACCGCGCACCCAGCCGTAGATAAGCTGCAAGACGAAATGTGACGGGGTCCAGTATCCATATTGTGTGAAGGAAGTGCTTGTAGCCATAAACCTGACTGCCATTTTGAAATGGCTAAGAGACAGGCACGGTTTGCGGAGCATGAACACGTTTGTAACAGACAATTCCGCGTCACAGATGTCCAGATGTAGTGTTGTGATACCATGGTGAGAGCACTGGTGGTCTAGTTGGTAGTGACCCCGCCTTACGATCCTAAGGTGGTGGGTTCAAATTCGGTCGTGTACCAATGGATTTTTCTGTGCGAAAAATTTATGTGCGCTATACCAGTACTCTCAAACGGTGAAGGAAAACATCGTGAGGAAACCCGCAGCTTAGTCAGCTCCGCACGTATTGACCATGTCTTTCCTGTAGACAAGGCCGACATAGCTGGGAGGATGGAATAGGTGCTGGGCAAGCCTACTCCATCTTAATTCGTCCCGGGCACTACAGCGTGTGAAGGTAAAAGTTGCCTCCTGACGCTGTATAAATCATTTATACTTATAGATGGTAAAAGGCCTTAGATACCATGGTACTCGTAATTTCTGATACCTACGACACAGGGGATCTTAGTGTGATGTAGAGGGCATAGGTCTAGGTATAGTGGCCTCGCCTTTCGATCCTAAGGTCGTGGTTTCAAATCTGGTCGTTCACCAATGGATTTTTCTGTTCGATTTATTTGCGTTAATCGAGTAGGTACTCATCTTAATAGAAATGATGAAGAAATCGGTATGCTGTAGAATCTAAAAAGTTCGAAAACATATTATGTAATGTGCATGTAAGTTTGTGAATACCTCGGTGGCGTGGCGGACGAGTGCTTGGCCGAGACGTAAGAGGCGCAGGTTCGATTTACGCTGCAGGAGAAATGTTTGTTCTGCAAATATTTCTTCCGGGTTTAGCCATTGTAATATTTATAATTATAAGTATGTATTTACAAAAAAGTATTTAGGTGTTCTATCTCATAGTAGAAACTGAAACTTTGCTTAGTTTGGGGTGGATGGCGCTGTGTATTTATGTGAGATTGTATGTTTGTGCCTCAATCTATAATTTCTTAACGCATTTGATAATGGCTTTTCTGCTGGACTGGGAGTAAAGAAAAAACATAGAATGCGTCCAGCTGCTTCTCTCCCCGAGCATGTCGTAAAAGTCGACTAAGGGATAGTATCCTCCAACATGATGAGATACAATAAGCAAGTATTCCCAAGGAGGGTTGACGTCAGGCAGGCGGCCGGTCATAAAACACCTTAGCCAAAACTTTTACAGCGTGATCCAAGGATCATGCTGTGCCGACCCCACATAGAGTGGGATAAGGGCAGGAAGATGATGATGATGATGATTTGATAATGGCTTAGTTTTTTATTGAGGTAGAACGCAAGTGAAACCGCGGACGGGCGGAAGCAAGTCATAAAATTGTCTTGTACCAGTGGATTCAAGTTTAATTACTTATACCAAGATCGTTTGTAACTGACCCACCCCAAATTTTACTTTCACTGCCGACAGGAACAGGTTAAGACGTACTGCTATTATTGGAGTAATTTGTAAAGTTATGGTTGGGCCGAGAGTAAACCGAAGGTAGCTTATCCATATACTTAGTTAATTTATATACGACACAGTTTTTTGAAGATCTCGGTGGCGTAGCGGTCGAGTGCTCGGCAGACGCCAGAGGTGCAGATTCGTTTCCCGCTGCGGGAGAAATGTTTGCATGTTTTGCAAATATTTCTTCTTAGTGTAGGTGATCTACACACAACACACACACATATTATCACACGTTGACTGAAATAAGAATGAAGTAGGTACATGGTATCAGAGTGCTGAATGCAATAGAAAAATACAAAAAAAGGTAATATATTTATACTTTATGCTATGATACCATTTTGAAAGTTAAGAAACCTACGTACCAATAGGTACGTTATTGCAGGGATTGTACTCCATCGTAGAAATATTATCCACTTCTTATGACGCACGTTATCTGATTGACATCTGCGATATGATGCAATTTAATAAAATTTAATCAATGATTGACATTAAGAGTAAGCACTGAATCCACAGCACGGTAAGTAAACATCCTACTTCGCCCTCGAGTATCTTGATAATATCTAAATGGAGTAGTCGCAGGCACGTCCAAATTATAAATTTTGGACATGCCTACTATTTGGAATAAGCTAGTTTCAATATAGGCCTTTAGGCGGCCTAGAAACTCCGTCACTAGAGGTGGTCACTAGCTCATACGAACAATTCAATATAATTAATATGTAATTTGGTAAATTAGGTTGTTTTGAATAAGTTTAGTTATGTATAGAACTCAAATTCGAAGGCAAAACGATTTATTTTTTAATGAATCAATATTAATTCATTGGTAGGTATAAAATTTATATCCAATCCAGTATTTAATTGTCCACATTCTGAGAAATTCAACGATTTATATCCACTGTCAATATACGTATTTAAATAAGCTATGTGTCAAAGACGTACACAACAAAGAAGCCGGCCTCGCACCATTGACCTATGAGTAACTGCCATTTTTTGCGTCAAAAAGTGCGAGGGTCAATACCCGTCTGCTAACATTGAGATAAGTATTCAAATATTAATGTCTCAAATAAACACTTTGGTTTTATTGTAGATCTGTGCATTTAGGAACTGCATTAATAAAAATAAGGCATTTGTCATCTATGCTAGATTAATAGTAATATTTTTATTTACTACGTGGATTTTAAATTGTTTATTTAAGCTTTAAAAATCTCAATTGATTAATCTTTAATTCATCATATGAAAACCATTTCGTTAGGCATTTTGTTCCTTAAATCCATGATTTAAATAAGTTGATAAAAACACAAACCTCACACTAGTGGTTATCAACATTAGGTTATACCTATAACTAAGAGCTAAGATGTTTTATTTTTGCATAGTAACACTTTCTTTACGCATTGTCATAAATTATGTAAAAGTTACTTCAATATTCTCATACATGCCACCTCTTTGAATAACTAAAACCTCTTCGGTCTTGTTCCAATTTTAAATTGCGAGAAAAACAAAAGAATGTCAGGGGTTCTTGAAAAATATATGAAGATGGAAAGATGCTAATTTTATAAACTTCTGTATTTTGACGTATTTTACTGTATAGAAAGCACATGTGAGTATATTTGTGGTTTTAATTAATTAAATAAGGCTAGATAGTCAACACTAGAATCGTATCAGACAGGCGTATTTTACGTTAACACACTTTGTGGTGAAACATTCTCACCTACCCACAATTCCGGAAATATAAAAATACCTCTCGTATCGGTGAATGTTATAATTTTATTAAGATGAAAATAAGATACTAATTTGATTATGTTACTTATAATAAAAATGCAAAAAATTTTGAGGATGTTTGTATGTTTGAATGTTTCGATGTTTGTGCCTCAATCACGCCTAAACGGCTTAACGGATTTGAATGAATCTTGGAATATACATAGTACATGTACTGGATTAACATATAGGCTATTTTTTATCCGGGTACCACGCGAGCGAAGCTGCGGGCGGCAGCTAGTTGATATATAATCTGTGATATATGTTGCGTAAAATTTCCGACCTACCTTACCGATACCTATCCTTAAATTAAATTAGAACGGTAGGTACCCGTTAACCATGACTGGTCTAGACACAAAATTGCCAAAACACAGACTAAAAAAACAATTTGAAAGTGAAACTTGCATGTTTACTGACCATAGCCTTGTGCCCGAGAGCAACACAGTTATGTTAGTATACCTATTATCCCTGGCAGTCTCTCGGTTCGGAAGCGAGTGAGTTTCGGCGGGGTGACGTCACTACAGGACTGGCCCAACCAGTTTTTGTCTGAGACTTGATTTAGAGTTTGATTCTTTATGCATAACTCTCAAGTCCTAACTAAGGTCATCTGATATTCAAGGACAAGCGTTTTAATTGCTAGGACTGCGGTCTTTTTATACATACATATTATTAAGCTAATGGGGTGGGCAGAACCACAAGTAATCATAAGAAAAGTTGCAGCCACTCCAGTCCCGAGATGGATTTTATGTCGGGGTGAAATTCAGCGATCTCATAGGTACACTGTCATACCTACATCTAAACATTATTGTTTTATATTTTAATGTTATAAAACAATATCTTTAAATATGTTACAAGTTACTGCAGAAACGTTTGTACAATCTAATCATCACACAACTTGTACAAAAATAAATTTGACGAAACATTCATTTTCAATTGTTTTTCTGAAGTTGTTCATTACAATTTAGCTTTGTACCTACATTAATATAAATTGCTTACTTTTAGGATTACCTGACCTTACTCTTTTACTTCTTATT
Organism: Scotopteryx bipunctaria; assembly: GCA_949320045.1. NCBI lineage: Eukaryota > Metazoa > Arthropoda > Insecta > Lepidoptera > Geometridae > Scotopteryx > Scotopteryx bipunctaria. Next base: position 4,647,756 of record OX439440.1, read on the forward strand.
CCTAAACTAAGCGAGAAATTACTTCATTAGAAGAATGTTATTAATAAGCAAAGAGTAACCTCTGACTTACTATGCATTCCTTATATAGGGCGGGATTGACACATGCTTTCTGCAACCCACATAATATAAAAGTAAAAAGAGGTAGGTAACGAATTAATGATGACGATAACAGGCAGTATTTTGAGTTTGACAATCTGTTTTAATTATTTGTTTACATACATACATAATCATCACGCCCGTATCCCTAATGGGGTGGGCAGAGCCTCAAGATAAGAAAGCTGGCACCCACTTCTAATTTACTTCTAAGATGGATATGGTGAACAATGGTGACAGGTGATCAGCCCATCGCCCATTTAAGTGGTCCATCACGTTGGAGAGAATGTATGTATGTATGTTCGTATGAGCTAGTGACCAACTCTAGTGACGGAGTTTTTAGGCCGCCTAAAGGCCTCCGTCATGGCTTGACGACTTAAATAATATACCTAAGTCGACTTTTACGACATGCTCGGGAAGAGAAGCAGCTGGACGCATTCTATGCTTTTTATTTACTTCCAGTCCAGCAGAGAAGTATCTTTACTTCCAGTCCAGCAGAAAATTATTCTATCTTTATTAATAAGGCTGTAGATGAACAAGCATTAGTGAACAATCTGAATAGAATGATTCGAATCGATGATTCTAGTGACTGGGACCTATCTGGGAAGAGTTGATTCCGCATTAAGACACTATTGTGCTTTGAATCTCCCAGGGAATCATTCGGCAATCACGTGATAAGCGGCGTCCAGGTCACTAGTTGGTTTTTGGAACTTGAAATTTTTGTTCTAGCTATCTTAACAATAAATGCAAGAGTTTGTGAGAATGTTCGGATGTTTGTGCCTCAATTGCGCTGTAATAGCTGAACGATTTTAAACGAAACATGACCATGTCTTTCCTGTGGACAAGGCCGACTAAGCTGAGAGGATGGAATAGGTACTGGGCAAGCCTACTCCATCTTAGTTCGTCCCAGGCACTACAGCGTCCCGTTAGTGAAGGTTAAAGTGGCCTCCTGACGCTGTATAAATCATCTACTATAGATGGTAAAAGGCCTTAGTTTTTAGTTTAGAACTACTACTACTACTAACTATCCCACACACTTTTTTTTGAACAAATTTTAATTTGTGCAGTGAGCGTTCAGATTTCTAACAAAATGTGTTTTCCTGAGTTCACCTGATCATTAAACGCATTCGTCAAATAAATAACCTTCTCACAAACAATGACATGCAAGTCAAAACATGCAGTTTGCAAAAAATGCATTGCATTAAGTACTTAGCAACACCAACACACGAGAGCACCTGGTGGTCTGGAGTTAGCGGGCCTGCCTTTCGATCCTGAGGTTGTGGGTTCAAATCCAGTCGTGCACTAAGGGGTTTTTCTGTTTGAAAAATTATATGCGCTATACCAGTGCTCTCAAACGGTATATAAAACAAAAACGGCATGTCGTAGAACCTAATAAGTTAGAAAACGAGTGTCCAGTGCACAAAAGGAGCCTTTGTGGCGCACTTTAAATCCTTTCACTACTCTGGTTCGAAAGAACTAGTAACACAACTAGTAGCAGTTTCCTAAGGCCTTTTACCATCTATAGTAGACGATTTATAAGTACAGCGCCGGGAGGCAACTTTTACCTTCACTAACGGGACGCTGTAGTGCCCAGGACGAATTAAAATGGAGTAGGCTTGCCCAGCATCTATTCCATCCTCTCAGCTTAGTCGGCCTTGTCCACAGGAAAGACATGTTCAATACGTGCGGAGCTGACTAAGCCGCGCGCGGGTTTCCTCACGATGTTTTCCTTCACTGTTTGAGAGTACTGGTATAGCGCACATAAATATTTCACACAGAAAAATCCGATGGTACACATCCGGGTTTGAACCCACGACCTTAGGATCGGAAGGCAGGGTCACTACCAACTAGACCATCAGTGCTCTCAGTAGTGGCAGTAGTAAGCAATTAAATACACTAGCATATTTTTTGTACTTATGTAACAATGTAGAATCAACTGAGGTTCCATTCCAGCCGTCGTCGTCAGGCGCCCTGCGTTGTTTTACTTCAGCTCCGATTCCGCACCAATAATGCCAAAAAGAGGAAGCACATAGCTTCTTAGTGTTAAATACAGCATCAAGTATTGTGCGTAGTTGCAAAACGACTCGATTTGGGTCAAGGGCCGTTTCTCCTTGCAGCCTCCTTCAAAGCCACGGCCACTCACCAGCGCATGCACTTTTAGTTTTTTTATTCAGAATCAAATCATTTTTATTTACGTAGGTATTACTTGACCAGCCAAGCGGGGTTATCTGGTCATCAACAAGGACAAATTTAAATATTGCCAATTTAGCTAAGGAAGGGCTGCGTGTGTTATTTGCACTTGCCTGAAATCAAGAATAATGCTCAAGAGTGTCTTATTGCTACTCAAGTAAGATTGAAGTCATTATTTCCATTGAAAATTGTCAAAAAATCGCTGCTTGAGTTTGCATCGACACTCAAATGAAGCAGGAAGGGATATGTGCGTCCATTGATTACACTAGTGAACAGCATTTTGTACATTTTTGGGGTGCCGATTTTAGATCTGAGGTCAGATTTTGATGATTTGTAGCAGCTTTAGTTTGAGATATAATGAAAACGTGATTTTCAAGAAAAAAGTACTTTAATTGTATAAAAACATTAACAAAACAACAACTACTTATCAAAATATTTGTTTTATAAGATTTTCTTGCTTGAATTGGTTTACAAGGGCTGTTTATAATGTTCCAACAATAGTCCGCCATCATGTGGGCATTCCAGTGACCCTGGTACCGCTCCTCTATAGTCCGAATATCTTAATGGAACCGTTCCCCTTGGTTCTTCACTTAAATCACCAAGATTTTCAGGGAATCGGTCTAAATGGCTGTGTAGGAAGTGTACCTTGATGCTCATATTACAACCAAGCAGTTGGAAGTTCGACAACATCTCTTGAATGTGCTTTGCATAGCTTTCATCCTTTTTGTTTTCCAGAAAATTTTGTGCAATCCAAACGAAATTATTCTAGGCCTTTTTCTCAATATCAGTCATAAGGTTAGACAGGCCAAGGTCTGATATGACTAATGACTAATATGCTAGGCTCTTCCTGATTAAAGGGCTGGGACTCCGAAGAATATTTATGATTTAAATCAGCTGTCCCACTTTCATCACTTGAAGAATTTTTTTTTTCTAAGCCTTGATTATCTTGTGTAGATGAAGATGCTTGTGGTACTGGCGCATTGCCGAAGTACAGGACTGATCGAGTAACAGATAGCACGTCAGGGTAAATCCAAGTGGACCGATTTATTTTGTTAATCCCGTTTAAAATATCAACTACGCAAAATAACAGTCATCCTTATGATTTGAAGGTTCTCGCCAGATCATTGGTGCTTGATGCTTGAAATGGGGTCTTTTCTTATTCGCCCATAATCTCAAATACTCCACGCATGTTTTACATACCATATTAGGCACCCAGTACTTGTCGCGGGTGTCCAAAGGAAATACAAAGTATGTAATCAAAATATACGTTTTACGAACTCCGACATACTCAATCTACAATTTTTGAATGTATATTCATCATGTATATAGTTGGGGTAGTTTTACAAGTATTTCTTCACGAGGACATTGTACAAAAAATACTTTAAAAGAAAACAGCTCTGTTTTGTGAAAGTTAAGTGTAACTAGTACTAAAATATGGCCAATAGCTGTACAAATTATTTCAAAAACTAGAGCTGTTAGCGAAAAACTGAGGGTAGATTTGAAATCAGCGACCTCTAATTAGTAAACAACAGCCATAAAATTCATTGCAACAAAAAAAAAGTCTAATTTTGTACCCTTGTGTTATCAAAGCATTGGAAAGTTAATGAAAAGTAAAAAATAACCATTTGTTGATGAAAACTAACAATTTATGTTATAAATTATAAGTACAGCAGCATCAATCACTTCCTTAAATCACAACAATCAAAGCTCAATCGTTAAAAATACTCTAAATACTCAAAAATACTGTATAATGGTTTCAATTACACTGGTCGATAAAAAAAAACACTTTTTCAATGTAACAAGAAAACTTTTATCTAACTATGTTTAACAAGGTTAAAATTTATAAAAATGACAAGAATATTTCATATACAAATAGTTTTATTGTACCTAACTTACCACGTTTTTGAATAATTCATTTTCCCTGAACAAAATAAAGTTATGTTAATACTCGTATGTATTGCAGTATTAATATTAAAGTAATATTAAAACTTTCCTCTGTATTTACCTTCAGGGACGCCTCCTTGTCATGTCTTGGACAGTTATCCGCTAGGTACACGTGCACTCCACTGACCTCGATATAGTTTTTTTCTATTGTAGCAATGTCCTGGTGGAATGTTTCACCATGTTCAATGCCGACGGCTCCCAATTTCTTAAAATAAGTGCAATTATGAATGTAGTAAATGTATTTTTGTGTTACATGTTACTGTCCAAAGCATCATCATCTTCCTTCCCTTATCCCACTCTATGTGGGGTCGGCACAGCATGATCCTTGAATCACGCTGTAAGAGTTTTGGCTAAGGGGTTTTATGACCGGCCGCCTGCCTGACGTCAACCCTCCTTGGGAATACTTGCTTATTGTAACTCATCATGTTCGAGGATACTATCCCTTAGTCGACTTTTACGACATGCTTGGGGAGAGAAGCAGCCGGACGCATTCTATGTTTTTTCTTTACTCCCAGTCCAGGAGAGAAGCTAAGTACTGTCCAAAGCCTTAAGTAGATAAAGCTCCTCGACAATATTTTTATAGGCATTTGACCGGTTTTATCTATTATATAGTATATTTTCCTGCCTTATGACGGCGGCGTGATGACACAGGTAATAGCTAGGACCTAGCAAGCCATTCCTAGCGCACTTTGATAGATGGTCTAGATCAGCATATTCTTTAATGAATTTAGTGTATTCCACCTTTAACATTTGATTTAAATTTTTTAAGATTTAAATTGATAAAACGCCTTTTAGCTAAATTGTAAGTATCGCCTAAACAACCAAGACTTTCTTTCAGAGGTAATTTAATACAAAATCTACCTGTATCGTCTCTAACAGTGTGCGTGAGGAAATGTTTCTCACACTCACTTTCACCTTCATTCATCATAGAACCTTTGGGAACATCTTCTAACTCTCAAAATTGTGTTAACATTTTATTGATATTTTCATTATCTAATTGGGAAATTATAGCTTGATTACATTGTATTAATTTATTGGACTTTGTTGACTGAATGGGACCAGATATTATCCAACCTAATTGAGAATTTCTTAGTTTAGTAGGACAACTTCCTAGGGATAACTGTTCATTGCCAAGTATATCCCAAAATAGATCAGCGCCTATTAGAACATCTATAGGGCCTGATTCATGGAACATAGGATCAGCTAACTGAATATTTTTGGGCAACTTCAGGGAGCTGATCAGTCAATAGGAGTCTTAGGTATATTACCTGTTATTTGATTTAATACAAGACATTGTAACATTACATTAAACTTGCTATTTATTGAATTTAATTGTACATTGCAACTTTCCTTTACAACATTGGTTGCATTATTGCCTATACCAATGACCTTTAGAATAGTTGGTAAACACGTTACTTAATTTACAGAACAAGTACCTAATAATAGACGGTAAATACTTATTCAACGACAACGGGACTCAAAAAAGTGTAAATATATAGGTATTGCAAAGAAAATTAAATATATATATATTATATTGAATGCACCAGATTATAGTGGCGGATGCTATCCCTTAGTCGGATTAATAATGTTTATTTTTTTCCCCTCATGGGCCACCATGTAATAAATGTTTCTTTGAGAAGATTGAAATGACTTTTATGAAAGATTTCCCAAGCTAGTTTTTTAAATCACGAAGGTTTTCTTTAAGTATTTTATCTTTCATCAATTGCCTGATCTGAAAGCTCACAAATATGCCCTCTTTAATTTAACCATCAATCAATTTAGGATTAGGTTTAGTTTTCTTTTAAACATAAAAAAGCCATCTCCACCCTCATTCATTGCTTTCACGAAATTCACATTTACGAATAAATAAATATTAAATAATTGTAGACATTTCACGCAACGCCATCTAGCCCCAAACTATACAAATCTTGTACTGTGGGCACCAGATGGCTGATATAATACTTATTTACTGTTTTTAGTGAATACATACTTAAAATATTTACTACAACACCCAGACTCGGAAAAAATATTTGCTGAATATACAAACATTTTTCCCTTAGCGGGAATCGAACCCACACCTCTGGCGTCTCAGCCGAGCAATCGCTTGGCCATCGAGGCGGAGTTAATTTCTTAAGTTTTTTCAGTTTTTTAGTTTCATTTGTTACGATGCTGACATGCTTCTTTCACTTCATTCACTTTCATTAAATTTCCTCATGCATGCTCGTCGGATTGGGGTACTCTTGACCTGACCCTTTTCCAAAACGTTTTGATCCAGGTACGCCTAGGCTTTTTTTACCCTTCCAACGGTACCATTAACACTCACCTCATACTCTTCTAATTCTAATTCTAATTCGAATTGAAATTAAAAAAATAAAAATTCTAAATCATCATCCGCAACCCGTTTTTGCCCACTGCTTGCTGCAGCCTACTGGTGAAGGCCTTCTATTGCTTGTGTCATCCAACACGCTCCGGTTGTAGCCTTATCCAATAAGCTATTAAATTTCAAATTTAAATAACCCTCGCCCTTGGACAGAACACGACATATTAATCGGACCTGTGAAAGTTGGAAAGACCTAGTCAAGTAGGAAATGAGCTGATGATCTTCAAACGCCTCAACAGATCCTCATAAACGATTTTGATGACATTAGCTTTCAAACAGAAAAAAACCGCATCAAAATCGGTCCATTCGTTTGGGAGCCACGATGCCACAGATAGACACACTACAAACTTATGAGACCCCTCTTTTTCGTTGGGGGTTAAAAATAATAACAGTGGTAAATTCCGTAGTATGTCGTGTGCATTTTACTAGTGTAATTTATAATTGCAAAACATATTGGCGTCAAGGCGACAATGACCTCTCGCTTTTCAAGTACGAACGGTCATTAGCATCATGTGAGCGCGATGCATTCCATTATGCATTTTATTAAGATATCTGATTCGGAAATAGGATAAAACCAGAATACTAACAGTTTAAACTAGATCCAACTAGTTCAAACTAGTGCCAGCTAGTTTTAACTAGGTGAAACTAGTTTAAATATATTAAATGTAACAGAAATAAACTTACAACTAACACATTTATAATTTACAAAATACAAAAGAAACAATCTAGCTATCTAAAGGCCATTGCAAACGGTCTATAGATAGGTCACCTGATCCAGCTCATCAGACGGTGTAAGCGTGCCCAAGACGCTGGCCGCATCGCCTCGCCGAATGGTAATACTGATCTGTTGAGTCAATTAAGCAATAGCTCTTGGATCGCGCATCGCTTCGACCAGTCGCCCAGAAATAATTTTGAAAACGCGGTGGGCACCCATGCCCCATAGACTAGGTTTTGAGATAGGTTTTGATGTTACCTGTATCATCAACTTCCTGCCCTTATCCCAGTCTATGTGGGGTCAGCACAGCATGATCCAAGGATCATGTAATTAGAGTTTTGGCTAAAGTGTTCTATGACCGGCCGCCTGCCTGACGTCAACCCTCCATGGGAATACTTGCTTATTGTATCTCATCATGTATTGGAGGATACTATCCCTTAGTCGACTTTTACGACATGCTAGGGAAGAGAAGCAGCTGTACGCATTCTATGCTTTTTCTTTACTTCCAGTCCAGCAGAAATAACCAAATAATTGCTTTAAAGACTTATTTATTCAATAGGTAGTTCATAATGTTCCTTTTTTAGGGTTCCGTATCCGGATGCTCATCTCCGCAGCTTGGGCTTTCTGGTTGCCTTCGGCGACCAACCTTCACCCCTCCGCCACCGCCTTGTTAAAGCGGGCGGGGGCTGTTCTCCCTTCACGCCTCTGGCTTTATAAAAACACTCTAGTGTAGGGCAGACTAGTTCCATGTGGAATAATGATGGGTTCATTCGGTTATGTGACTATGAAAAACTAGTTATGACTGATTTCAAAAGTCAAAAGTATATTTGACTGGTTAAGAGCTTTGGTGGCAATAGAATTTAAATTATCAGTGTGTTTGCCGCTATATCAACAAATCATAAAAAAAATGAAAGGAGGGCTCATACAGAAACATTATTATACTTGTACGATGGTACGGAACCCATCGTGTGCGAACTCGACTCGCACTTGACCGGTTTTACGTTCTTATCTTCTCGGTCCAGTTTTCCTTATCTGTCTAGCTAAGAATATATCCAGCTGAGGATCTGTCTAGCTAAAAATCTGTCTAGATGTGAATCAGGAAGCAATTATAGCAGTCTTACGAAATAATGATAAAAATGATTATCTTTTTACGTGTGAGAACTACATGGGCGATTTACCTCGAATTGTCTACCGCAAAGCCTACCACAAAGCTAATTTATGTTATCGACGGACCGGTCCTGGGCCGCACCGGAAACTGATTGAATTCCGAATAAATTACTCCTCTCCAAGTCTTAAAGTATTGATCATTTCTTTCGTGTGAATAAAGCCGAATAAGCTGAGAGGATAGTATAGGTGCTAACCTAACCTGAGGTTAGGTGTGCGTGTTAGTAAATTTCATATTATATATTCATTATTCATATTATTTTTGTCAACGCGATGATCACAATAATTATTATGTTGAGTGGCATGACACATTTCCACACACAAACTTTGTGCCTACTTGCAGAAGACGAACTGTATATTTGTGTGAACCAACCATGCGTGTCATGTTCAGTTTGAAGTGTATAACATTATTGAGTCTAGAAGTAGACTGTTACAAACCTCTGTGAATGTCAAAGTAGCTACGCCATCAGTTAGCAAAGCACTGCTGTGGGAGATCGTGTAACGAAAAAAAACCCTATATTTCATAGGTCTACGATTCTTATCCTATCTACAAGGTGATAAAGCGAGCAGGCATATCTACACTTCTACACTAATATTATACAATAATATTATAAAGAGGAAAGATTTTTTTGTTTTTAACGAATAGGCTCCGAAACTACCCACTAAACTGATTTCAAAAATTATTTCACCAGTAGATAGCTATATTATTACGAAATAACATCTTACTTACTACACTTTAATCTTCATACTTAGTGTAAGTATCTTAGGTATGGTATTTATTTAGAACACAGTTAAACATCTTACTTATATTATAAATGCGAAAGTTTGTGAGGATGTTTGGATGTTTGGATATTTGAATGTTTGGATGTTTGTGCCTCAATCACGCCTAAACGGCTGAACGGATTTGAATGAAACTTGGAATATACATAGGACATGTACTGGATTAACATATAGGCTACTATTTATCCGGGTACCACGTAAGCGAAGCCGCGGGCGGCAGCTAGTAGGCTATAATTTATTTGCAACAAATTAGGGATCCTTACCAAAACTCCAATAATGTTACCCGAGGTGTAAAAAAAATACCTAAAAAATCCTAATTTGTTAAATACCCGTGCGAAGCCGGGGCGGGCTGCTAGTTTACTATAACTTTGATTTGGTATTGACATTCTCTTTATTCTTCTGTGTTATTTATTTGACGATTAAGAAACTAGCCTTTTTGATGAAGGTACTCATCAGTATTATTTAGATAAAAATATTTTGTTCTAAACTTTTTTGAAATATACCCTTATATATAATGTATGTAGGTCAATCACAGCGTAGCCTTTATGTTATTCTAGCACATGTACTATATATATACAAGTATCAGTTTTGTGTGTCACTACGGACAGCGTCTTGGGCACGCTTCCACTGTCTGATGAACGAGGCGAGCTATAAACAGCTTGCAACGATTTTTAGAAAGCCCGACCATTTCTTTTGTACATACATACATACATATTATCACGTCGTATCCCTAATGGGGTGGGCAGAGCCACAAGTAAACATAATAGAACTTGCAACCACTTCTGATCCAAACTCCCAAGATGGATATGGCGAACCATGGTGACAGGTGATCAGCCCATCGCCCATATAGGTGGTCCATCATTTTGGAGAAGATCCCTTTGTCGCCTTTTACGACATGCTCGGGGAGAGAAGCAGCTGGACGCATTCTATGCTTTTTCTTTACTTCCAGTCCAGCAGAGAAGTATATTATAGTATATTTCTTTTGTATTTTTAAATTATATATTGTATTCGTTGGAAGTTTCTTTCTGTTAATAAATTTATACTTCGGTTTTATACAAATCCTTTCTACTGTTTCAGCGGCGTGATCGAGGCACAGAAATCATCAATTTTTCACAAGCTTTCGCATTTAGAGTGTTAGTGGGCGTACGAGTCTAATACCTAAATTTTATTCCGTAAAAGAAGCCGCTTCCCAGAATCCAATTTGTGGTTTCTTTAAAACGCTTTGGTCTGAGATATTTAAGTCGACGATGCCTGTTAGTTATTTTTGTAGATAAAATACTTACTTATTTTTCACTGCGAAAAAAACTTATCGGAATTTGACTTCAGTTATCTTCAAGATAAACAAATATTAGAAATATCAAATCAAATATATCAAATGTATTTATTTGGGAACGTGATCAAAGGTTCTTATAAACTAATTGCAAACGATGATAGCTGCAGTAGTTTTTGAAAAACTGTGTCGCAGCTACCAACGCCTACCTCCTTAACCAATAGTTGTTCCTCTATGCTATGATCTACAAAAGTTAAGTTAAGAAAGTATGTATTCTAAGTTTTGAGATCCCTTGTCTAGTTGGTAATGACCCCGCCTTCCTATCCTAAGGTGGCGGGTTCAAATCCGGTAGTGTACAAATGGATTTTTCTGTGCGAAAAGTTTATGTACGCTATACCAGTACTCTCAAAAGGAAAACATCGTGAGGAAACCCGCGGCTTAGTCAGCTCCGCACGTACTGACCATGTCTTTCCTATGGACAAGGCCGACTAAGCTGAGAAGATGGAACAGGTGCTGGGCAAGCCTACTCGGCACTACAGCGTCCCGTTAGTGAAGGTAAAAATTTCCTGCTGACGCTGTATAAATCATCTACTATAGATGGTAAAAGGCCTTTTTATTATTCAAGCTTCGCCAAAATCCGTTTAAATGGGTAACATACTAACACACACACAAACTATGGCAAGTATGAGCTGTTTTTTTTTTCAATTCAATCATTGTGTTCAATTTAATAATGTTGTTATTAGGTCTCAAAGCCCGACAGTATGCGCTAGCACTGGGCTCGCGTTGGGCATTAGTATCGATACACGACTGACCCTATTTCTCATATATTTTTAACATATATTTGCAGAATATGCAAACATTTCCCGCAACGGGAATCAAACCCGCACTTCAAGCCTCAGCCGGGCACTTGCCCATCACGCCTCCTACTCACGGTCGTGCGAATAAAACCCATCCTTTTATGGTCTAATATTTTTATGGTGTATCGCAATTGAAAAACCTGCAACTATTGAGCCCCAATTTATTCCATGGCCCACCTATTCTGCTGCCCCTTATGCCCTGCCACCTGCATGGGAGGAGACTTGGATAATCCCGCTCCCAATGCTCCAAGAAGTGGCTAGTTCCACCCTAAAATAATAATGATATGTGAACCATTGACACGAAATAAAACTGCTAGTACTCATTCTGTCACTAGGCATTTCGAACCAGTGAGGTGAAAGGATATAAAGTGTGCCAGTCTCCTTTAGAACACTTGCCACATGTAATAAATTTTGAAGGTTCTGCGATATGCCACGATTTCTTCCTCCTCGTTTTGAGAGTACTGTGGCGGACATAAATTTTTCAAACAGAAAAATTATAAGCCAGGTCAAGTGAGCTATCTATAGACCGTTTGCAACGGCCTTTAGATAACTGTTTCTGTTGTATTTTGTAAATAATATTTGTATTAGTTGTTAAGTTTCATTCTGTTAACAAATGTATAAGTAACATGAAAAAAAAAAACCGTGTACGACCGGAATTGAACACCACATTAGGATTGGAAGGCGGGGCCGCTATCTCTAGGCCACTAAGAAGAAGAATAATTTAGAAAAAAACATCGATGTCGATAAACGCCAATGGTCGCGTCACTCGTTGCTTTGATTCACAGCTGACCTTCGAACGAAAGCGAAACCGGTATGGGTCATCGCGCCTGATGCCGGCCGGCAATCGAGTCGCAGCACGTTTCACGCTGCATTCGCACACATAACATGCGTGCTAGCTGCTAGACGTTTACACTACAGAATAAATCGCGTGCTGTTGTAAGATTTTTCCGTCGACTGTGGTACATTTTAAGTCGTGTTTGCAGTCCCAATTGACTGATCTAAAAATGCAATCGGGCCACTGGTACCGCGGTTTCACTTTACTTACCTACCCTTATATTATACCGACGGCCTCGGTGGCGTGGCGGGCGATTGCTCGGCAGAGACGCAAGAGGCGCGGGTTCGATTCCCGCTGTGGAAGAAATGTTTGCATGATCTTTAAATAATTCTTCCGGGTCTGGGTGTTGTGGTACCATGGTACTCGTAGTTTCTGATACCGACGACACAGGGATTCCTAGTGTAGGGTCAGGACTGTTGGGTGTTTTTATTATTTTTTTTACTTCTATGCTGGACTGGGAGTAAAGAAAAAGCATAGAATGTGTCCAGCTTCTTCTCTACCCGAGCATGTCGTAAAAGTCGACTAAGGGATAGTATCCTCTCCAAAATGATGGACCACCTATATGGGCGATGGGCTGATCACCTGTCACCATTGTTCACCATTTCCATGTGACTATGTATGTGACTGTTGGGTGTTATTTATTTATATATTTATTTATACCGTAGTATACCGAGAGCACTGGTGGTCTAGTTGGTAGTGCGGTCACTAACTTTAAGCTGTAGAAATTTCATATCTGCCGATTGTCCAGGACCACCTACTAAGAACATTTGAACCGTGACCTTTAAAAAATTGGGGTTGAATTATTACTATAAACTATGTATGTATTGAATTTTGTTTTAATTTATCTGTTCCTTTGCAGCTTCTAATTGGTAGTATTATTACGTGAGTGAAGCCGTGGGTTGGATCTAGTGTATGTATGACTGTATGTATATTCACCACAAAATAAACGATTGCAATGCAATAAAAACTGAACCAAACTCGGCTGCTTTATATTTCCACTGATTTAACATTTCAAGTGCCACAGAACTGGTTTTGCGGTCAATATATTTATTAGTGCTTTTAGACAGCTTCGTAAAGAATTATCACGATGCGTTGGTGGGGTTTATTCCCATTACCTCGCTTTACAGTATTCATGGAAGAATCTCATAATTTTGTGACATTAAAAAAAACATAAAATAGTAAATCTTATTAATTAGAAACTCTTATCTGTGATATTTTCATTAGTAGTCTGCCTTCCAATTCTTAGGTTAGGTTAGGTTAAGTTTAGCTTAGGTTTGAATACGGTCGTGCATCAATGGATTTTTCTATTCGAAAAAAATATGTGCGCTTTAACAGTTCTCTCAAACAGTGAAGGAAAACATCATGAGTAAACAGGCATGTCGTAGATTAAAAAAGTTCGAAAACATTGTGTCAATAGCTCAAAAAGATCCTCTTTGAGGCGCACTTAAAATCCTTTACACTGGTCCGAAAGAACTAGTGACAAGTAGTAGTAGTAGTGATGAAATGAAAGCTCGTTGAAGTCTTTTGTACTGAGTTTTGGCGATCATGTTATACCTACGTACGTACTATGTATGAGTAAATCATATCTAGTCATTTTGATTCTGTTAAATCTTCACTGTTTGTGATAGATTTCTTCTGAATCGATTCTAAAAATTCTTTCGACGATTTCGACGAGAATTTGACGACCTTTGTGGCGAAGCGGGCGAGTACTCGGCTGAGACGCAAGAGGCGCGGATTCGATTTCCGCTGCGGGAGAAATGTTTGCATGCTCTGCAAATATTTCTTCCTGGTCTGGGTGTTGTATTATTACCTATGTATTAAAAGTATGTATTTAAAAAAAAAAGTATATAAGTACCTATTATATCAGCCATCTGGTTCCCTTTGCTTAATTTGGGGCTAGATGGTGATGAGTGATGTATCATATGTAAGTCTAAGCTATTTTCCCTACTAGGTGGAGGCTAGATGGAGTGACGATCTGCGAAAGGCTGCTGCAGAGACTGGATGCGTCAAGCCGAAGATCAAGTCGCTCATCAAAGGAAGGCCTATGTCCAGCAGTGGACTGCTATAGGTTGGTGAAGATGATGATCCCTACTAATATCAAGAAAGTGTGTATGTATGTGTCTTGGTTCGTCCATTTTCCGTAGTTACGGAACAACTAATAGATTTTTGTAATAGAGATGATAAATAGGTCCTCACTCAGCAAACTCACTCAACAAAATCTTTTATCCAAACGGCTGGACGGATTTTGACAAATGAAGTGGAGTTGGATTCGTAATAGATGATGAGTGTCATAGGGTATACAAAAAGTAAAAAAATCCTATATGGCAGCTATAGGACGCCATTTTCAATTTATTCCTTTGGCTGCCTTTGCAGCCAAAACGGCTGGACGGGTTTTTGCAAATGAGGTGTCATTAGATTCGTCTAGATAACTATACTTTTCAATATTTTTTTCTGATTTTCTGATTTCTGATACTTCAGCCGAACTGGAGTTACAATTTATGTAAACAAACCGTCAGTGCTTAACCTAAAACTTACTTTTTTAATACATTGTTATGGAATTTATAAGTAGTTGGAACTTGAACACTAATAATTAAATTATGGTGTAAAAACCAATGTTGTGATGTTTATTTACCTGAAACTAAAATGATTTTATCGTAATAACGCAATATATGCGACTGTTTGTATACACAAATTATATCTCCAGTTTAGCTGAAGTATAGATAAAGATAATGTCAGGTACAGGCTGACATTTCTTTGACACTAAAGTGTTATTATAAGATACAAAGTGGCAGCTTTACGAGCCATTTCCAACGAACTAAGACTTAGATTAAAATTGTACCTTCGAAGTATTCATGATTATCATCATCAGCAAGTGTCAAAAAATCTAATACCAGATGTAATTATGCTATTTAAATTTTAGGCAGTCAGGAAATAAATAATGTTTCAATAGCCTGTCCCTGCTGTACTAAAACGTATTTAACTTCTTCTTACCTTCTGTTAAATCAAATACTTACTGTATGTTCCTTTTTTTTCCTAATACTTACAGTGCTGTCCTCTTTGGTATCGATGGCGATGACTCGTATATCAGCTGTTTTGAAGCCTCCGTCGTCACCAACACTAGAAAGGTACTCTTAATACCTACCTATCTAATTTTTGTCTTTATAACCTCTAAACTTGTGAGCTTCGTTTGATGTTTTGAAATAAGGTATTTGTTTGGTTTTTTATAGGTATTGTAGGATCTTTAAATATATATACTACCTACTAGTTATTATAACTATGAACGTTAAAATGGCTGAACCAGAAAAATGGACTCAAAACATGCTCATGAATTGCTCAAATGTTGCTTCTTAGAAAACTCCGAAAATGAAATAGTAGCAAAGGTTTCATGCTAAAGAAATTTTTGATAATATTCTATAAATATGAGCAGATAAATTTGTTTATGGACACTTTTTGCATAAATTTATTATATTCTGGCTGATGCAAAGTTAGTGCATACTTTATTTTAAAGATCTTTATTAGAGGAAACCAATAGTAGCAATTAGGTAGTAAATAATAAGCATATTTTTTAATCCATTATCTCTGCTGCTTCAGCCATCCTGACAAGTTATCATTGAGTAGTAAATATCGACCATTGTTCCATTAAAAATAGAGATGAAAGAGCATTATCTTCTCTTTCTATTGTTGTAAGTACCTAATGATTGGAAAAGGGTCATATCTATTATTCAGTAAAAGAAAACGATCTGTAGCTTGACCTATGACATTAGTAAGGTACTTACCTATTTTAAGTTTACCTGACATACTTATTTCGAGACCGAAATATGTTCGCTAAGGCAAATGGGGTAAGAAAAATGAAACAACGATTTTTCACATTATATTTATATTAGATAACTCAGATCTGAAAACAACTGCTACAGCATTGGTAAGTCTAGATTATTATTATAAAGGGGAGCTACATTTTAAAATCTGAATATCAAAATGATGTGTTCATGATTTCATTAAGAAAAAACACAGATTACATAAAATACCTCTTATGTACTCTGAGCATAAAACATAATGTTTTAGGTGATATAATAGTGTAGCCTTTCTTTTGATAAGATTCTTGCCTATAATCAATGAACAAATCAACCACCATGACAAAAATACTTATAAAAAAACCCATGAAAACTTGAGATAGGCAAGAATGAAAATAAATCGCATAGCTTATAACTAAGATCATTTCGCATTCGATATATTGTGTCTTGTTCCCGTACGGCATACCTACAAAAATTTTGCCTGACAAAAAGATTTTTTTAAATTGAGATCCAAGAAATGTAAGTATAGTGATTTATCTCATACGAGAACTAGACACAATGCAAAGCTAGACAAGTTCGCCGTAGCGGAGTAACAGATCTGTCGCTTAATCTAAATTATCTAAAATGAATACTATTCTAATACAAATTTTGACGACGACCAGGTTGGTGCCAATCTGGCATATTGCTTACTTACGTTTGAATTCGATTAAACAACAGTCAAAATAAAAGACGACTGGCACGATTGCCACTGTCACATACTGGTCGTCGTCTATGGCTCCTCAATTTTGTGCTACGCCTATAATAGAACAATTTTAATCAAAATTAAAACAACAGCGTTCTGCTATTTGAGACGGCCGTGGGAACAATATATAAAAAAAAACAACAGCTTATCATATTTTAACTGTTCAAATTTTACTCAATTCAATGTAACAGAAATAACCTGGTAACTGATTATTAAATTAACATGCTATACAAAAAATATAAATCATCACAAAATCTTATTAAATTACATCATATTACACCTAATGTAACCGATGAAATCACTACATACGTCAAACTTATTTGATAATAAGTTTTAATATGAGTGCGAATATAATAATATGATAAATAACAAATTTTATCATTACCATGGTATTTACATAAGTTAATGTCTAAATGGTACTACAAGTCTGTGCTTTTAAATTGAGGGAGACAAATATTCACTCTAACATAGATAATAATATAAATATAATAAAGTAAGATGTCACCCCGCACAACTCGTTTTTATAAATTTTGTATAAACAACGCCTATTAAACATTTAAAAACAATATTGAAAAGCAAATTGAATTATAATGTTTGTAAGAGTGGTCAATAGGCGAGGGAGATGCGGGGTGCCTTACCTAAGTTAACCTTATTACTCGATACTTGAGGTAGTTTGTTTCATATAATTATTCACTGTTACATTATTGCTATGTTTACAATTACTTTGTTAACAATTATAACACTTTACGTACTTTGCACAAACATTTCGTATAGATATAACTATATAAATTTAATAAATCTGCTATGTTTGCGATATTCGTTTTTTTTTTCATTACTAATTTTATAACTGGCAAGTATTGTAACATTTCTAAATATTATTATGATATATTTTATTCATAAGAGGTAGGTTATGCCGGTCTGTACTGAATAAATGATTAAGTTGTATTTAACATTATATTTTTCTAATAAAATACATCCAAATTGGATTAATAGGAAGATTCCATTTTATAGACACTGGTGAGGTAGATTATTATTGTTTAGTTTGTAATAATTGTAATTCTATGTGTATAAAAATATTTTTGCAATATAATCAACATTCAAATACAAACATTATAAAAAATTAAGTCGGTAAAATGTGTATATATTGCACATTTTTATTAATTTCATGATATCAACAATCGGTAAATATGCGAGAAGACCGTTGGATTTATTTGATATGTTTGCAGATCGGGAGACGTGTCAATATATATATGGAGAAAGTTATCGTCACTTAGTGTGTAGTGGAAACAGATGGTTACAAAATTAAAGGTGTAACGTAACAGAGGTTCATGAAAGGCCAGTCACCGAGCTAGATCATTATTTTGACACGCCTGCTCAAATGCAACTTGGTCTTGATATGTTCTGAGAATTTATTAAATTTCAAAAAATATATACAAAAGTTTACCCATTGAACTTTTTCATCAATAAATGACATTTCAAAGTATAACTATACAAAGACATTATACATTATTATTTAAATTATTGCTAGAGAATTTTATTATCATTAGGCTAAGATTTATAAAAATTAAATTGTTTTGCAATAAACAGTTGGCGGAGTAAATTTGGCAACGTTTAGGAAGACTACTTTCCTACAACTAACGAAACAGGAATGTATTAACTAAATTCGTTTAAATAACATTACTGGTAACTATTTGGACATAAGTTAGTTTGAAGGAAATGATTCCGAGTCCCAAACAAAGTTTCAACTAGCTTACATTAAATCAAACGTCAACATACAAAATAATAGTAGGAAGCACCGGGAAACTACTAATACGAACAATAATAATAACGTAAAACGAAGACGTTAATGTGACTACGATAGTTATTAATTGTATACTTATCATTTATATCGCAAAATCACCATCTCTCGGATGAATCTAAACTAATAAAAACGAGTTAAAACAAGAAACATCATTATTGTCGAACCAAAAATTAATTAAACGTAATTATGCATAATTAAATGCGCACTGGCATATAATATTCGTCACTAACTAGTTATTAGTGTCATTTTAGTCATCACTATCCATTTTAGTCAAATTTTCCTTTATTGTATATCTACTTCTTTAAATTTTCTTTATGAACGCACGCAAACGACAACAAAAGTTGGTATTGAGTCCCGAGCAAAATAATATAAATGAAATGCTTATTGTTTTATAATTATTATATAGATATCAAATCCATCTCAACTTCGACTTTTACTTTAACTTCGACAAGAAACAATTAAAAAATAAACGAATATTATATAGGTAAGTTTATTCAAAATTATCGTGTTTGAATGTTAAAAAAATTGCCAACTAGTTTTTAGCTAATAGTTATCTAGTCTGAATAAATTTATGATTTATTTGTATTTTAACTTTTCTTTTCTTTTACTTTTCGTTTCAGTTTACATTTTTTGTTCGTAATTATGAATCTAACTAAATTGATAATTCAAAAATATAAGTTCGTCCATTGACTTATACGGAAATTTCGACACTCATTCTCTTATACCTAGATTTCTACGATTTTTCGTAATATAATATGTAAAAATGATATGGTTCGATCTAAATGATATCGCAAAATTACTCTAATGTCAGCCAATTATATATGCTTATAACGCCCAGACACCCAGGCATGTAAAGTCACCTTGTAACCGACAAGGTTAAATTGAATGAACGACAAAAAACGAACGAGTGGATGCGCGCGTTGGAATACCCGACGTGGCCCTATAAGGACAATAAGGAATATACAGAACAAAATATCCTAATCCTCGCGTTTAATTGTATCTTGTCCGAAATTAAACCTAAAACATATAAAACGAACATGTTCAAGTAAGATTTACAGTTGAAGATGGAGAGGTGGACGATGTCGACGTCACTGAAGAGGTTGAAGACAAAGAGGGTCGTGAATTCTTTTTGAAATGAGTGTCAAAATGCTTTACCATGTGATCTTTTCTGATGAAGCCCTTGCCGCAGTGGTCGCAGGCAAACGGCTTGCAGCCGGAGTGTAGGCACATATGCCGGCGTAAGTCCGTCTTATGATTGAATGACTTCGGGCACTCGCTGCATTTGAAGGGCTTATTATCTGTATGTTTGAAGTAATGCCCTTCGTATGAGACGTCATCAGAGAATCGTTTGCCGCATCGGTCACATTTAAATGGCTTTGCTCCCGAGTGGAAAGTTTTATTGTGCTGTGTGAGGTAGCACGCTTTATTAAATAACTTATCACACTCGTAGCATTTGTGGACCGTGTTCGGTGCAGATTTCTTTAATTGATTGCGCTCCGTGAGCGGTGAACTAGGCACCGTGGACGTGATGGCCGATGGTGAGGTCACCATCGACGACGACGTCGAGGACACGGCGCTGCGACTCTCATACTCTGCCTTGGCACTCTCCGGGCTAGCCGGGGACTTCATCTGAGACCCATAGTTTTCCTTGTTTGCATAGTCCATTATATCTTCTATTTCCAAAATTTGATAAACAGAATCTGTTCGATCGATATCGTCCTCCCTTTTTATAGTTTTCCCTCCTACTGCATAACCATAAGGGTATAACTTGACATGTTCCGGGCTATAAGTTACTACGCCTTCTTTCATGTTCTTAGGTGACACACTTATGTCGTAATCCACATTCTGTCCTCCAATTTCAGTATTGCTGTATTGGAGAGGAGAGTGAACAGGATCGACAATGATGTAGCCGGCGGTCGACTCGTCGGCGACTACTTGACCCCCCACGTTAGGCTGTGTGATGTAATTGGAAACATAGACGCTGAAGCTTTGAGTCTGAAGCTGTGCAAAGCTCGGCAAGCGTCCGCCAGTAGACTGGCTTGATGTTTCCTGTTCCATAACATCGACTCCTTCTGGTGCGTTCTCACCAAAAGTAGCCGGGCTGGCTATAGGCAGATTGTTGATAGCCATATCCATAACGTGGGGGGCCATCCCGTTTGGGTAACTCGGTGCTATAGTCTGTTGAAAATTCTGACCCAAATATAATGGGGTGTGCGTGGGGTCCGGCACCGAAGTTCCCAAAGGATCCGTAGACCTCGGGCTGTACGGGTTGACACCCAAGTGGCTGAACGGCGGCAGGGTGTGCGGCGTAAGTGCTGGCGTACTCTGGGTTAGGGCTGGAGTTGAAATATTGCTGGTTGACACCGATAGCAGGCCCCTCATATGGTGATTTTGAGAAACAGAGGGACCTGCCTCCCCGTTTGGGGGATTGCCAGCCGTTGAAATTGCTTTAGATCCCTGATGGCTACTGTCATTTGGTATTCCTAACCCGGGCGGTTGACTACCTATGTTGAGCGGATGAGAACCAACTTGATGCTGTAAGGGGTGATTAGCTAAAGGATTATTACTGTAATTATTATCTAAATTACCCTGTTGTAGATGCGTGTACGGTGACTTGGATTGCATGGCGGCGACACGGTGCGACGCGTAGGGCGACTGAAGTGAAGAGTCGTCTACGCTGCGGGCGTCGTCGGATGGCACCGGACTCTGCGTGTTGGAGTCGTTGCTCGGCTGTTGCCCCCGGCCCGGGATCGGGTCGCGACTCGGGTGGTGGTGACTGGATATGGGCATAGTGGCCGGGTCCGGATGTCCTGAAGATCTCACTGCGTTCTTATGCAGAGTTGTATTGTAATGCCTCTTCAAGTGCCCCGAACTAGTAAACCACTTGTTACAAGCAGTACAGTTGTAAGTCTTTGGCCGTCTTGCTTCATTAGATTTCCAATTAGCTCCTTTTCCACCGATAGATGGTAATGCAGATGATGTTGGATTCGCAGGCTGTGAGTTGGTTATTTGTGGAGGTGCTGGTGAATCATAAGGTCTGTAGGGTGGTTTCATGTCGGCGTTGGATGAAGCTACCGGGCCCGCGTAGTCTGTAAGAGGTGGCATCTGGACTCCGGGATAAATTTTTTGTTCGACGTGCATAAATGGTTTCTGATCATGATGCACTCCAAGAAACTTTTCTTGAGAATATGGAAATTTCTGATCGGGATGGAACATTTTGGCCTCTGATGGATATGGCTTTTGCTCCGAAAACATTTTCTGTTCCTTGAATAGAGCTACTTCACCATTGAGCTGTGGGTTGGAGTACAACTTCTGAGCCTCCCACGGCATCATGGGAACCGAGCGGCTGTTCACTTCTCGCCCTTGCGACTGTCCTTCCTCGTATGCGCTATTCGGTGTTTCACCTTCATTGCCTTGATACACAACTTTCTGAGAATCTAAATCTAATATGTCAGAAGATTCTTCTTGTTCTTCTTTAATTTTTAAGTTATCGTTTTGATATCCAGAATTATTATATTGTTTACCGGGAAACTGTTGAAACGGCATCGAAGAGGAAGATTGTGAAGCGGCGCTGCCAGCGTGGGCGCTGTTACAGTGTTCGTTGAGTTGCACCGCGGAGTCGCATACGAAGCCACACTTGTCGCATTGGTTCGGCGACGGCGAAGGTGTCGGCTGGTTCAGAGGCTGCCCGTACAGCGGGCTCGACGATGACACGCGAGATGTGCGATCTTGCATACTATACGGATGGAAGCGATTCGGCTTATGGTGGTGATACTCTTGAGTGTATTGCGACTGTTCCCAATTGATTTGATCAGAATGTTGATTCTGCGAAAAGGCTGAGTGGGAGTAGCTGTTACCGAACTGTGCGGCTGGTGAGAAGGTGCTCTGGTCGGGATTCTGGTAGGGCGAGGGCGCGCTGTGGTAGCTCTGTGGCGTGGCGGGGTGCGGGAACTGTGAAGTGTCCGGCGTGGCGCGCTGCTGGAACTCTGGGCTGGGCTTGGTGATCATGTTATCGCTCGAGTCGGCCGGAGCCGACACCGTCGTCTCGCTTTTCACTTTGTTACCGTTATTGTTTTCGGTATCATTTTGTGAGTTTTGCGTGCCCCACTTCACGTACAAGTTCTCTTTGTGGTATTGCAAATGCACTTCCAACGAGTCGACGGAATCCAAGTAGAGATCGCAAACCTTACAATGATAGTCCCTCGACGGTACAGTCGACGATACGGCACTGCTGTTATCCATTTAAATCATCAATCCAATGGAGAGCACCGCCTCCTCCAGCGAAAAAAAAATAAAAAACGTCACTTTTCGTCTCGACGTTCATGTAGTCCACGCCGAGTCAGGCGCTACAGGTTAGAATCATGATCATAGCCGGCGCGTTTCCCCTCGCGACTCAACTTTATACAATGTTAATGTTTCCCGACAAAGTTTTTCGCGGCATTTCCGCGCGCGTTCTCGCGGATCGGCCACGTGCGCGCCGCTGTAGTCGCCGGCTGCACTGCCTCCTCCGCCTGCGCCGGACACCAGAAGGCACACTACCCAGCACTGACCACGACACTTTAATATTTACTTTATAGTTCTCCAAAATTTATTTTTTAAACGTCTTGTACTTTTTTAATCACAGTATTGTTATTGGCAAAAACTTGGCACTTGTTTGTAATCGCGGCGGATAGTTAGTGCGATGCGATAAGTGCAGCGCGCGAGCGGTGTTGTTCATCCGGGTACGAACGCTGCGGACGTTTACTAGAGAACGACTGACAGCCTTCCCGAAGTCGCCTTCGGGGGCATGACTTCAATAACAATTCGCAACGTCGGTCGTCCCCCACCGAGACGTGCGTGCGAGCGAGCGAGAGCGCCACGCGGTGATGAAGTTATCGCTCCTGCGTCCTTTTGTGTGTCCTTGGTGCGAGAGAGACGGCCGCTGCGGGGTCAGTGCGGCGCGGGGGACGGAGCTGGTCCTACTCTTTCTCAAAATTGAAATGCCCGGTCGAAATGTCCGGTGATGCTGCGTCCGAGAAGGACAGCGATAGCACCCACCCTTACCTTACAATGCGGGCGGACAGAGCCCTGCGACGAAATTCTCTAAATTTTAAATCTCGTTTTATTTTATCGAAGAAATGTGACTTAGAAACGATGTGAAAATAATACCCATAGCTAAATAAAGTTTTAAAACTTGAATTATTCTCACGATATCGTTATTTATTACAGGCAATGCAAGTTAACCTTAATGCAACCTTCAAATTAAAATATTTTTAACATTTTTATCGTTCGGCAAATCAAACAAAACAAGTTGAGCGTTTTAGTACCCACTTATTAGTGCTAGCTAACTCGAATCTATTGCAAGGACCTGATCTGTACTTGTAACAAGTTAAGTTAATTTTCTTGTTTGGAGTCCATAGACAAGTGCACATATTTTAAATTGATTTAGCAAAATACGTACTGTCAATAATCAAGAATTCAGTATTACGGAAATAAAACGATCTGTGGTCAGCAAGAATGTGCACTTCCCTAGCGAGCCACGCCAGGCGGGTGCGAGGGGCTGCCGAAGGCACAAATAGCTACTTGATCGATATTCTACGATTATTCTTACAGTAAAATTTTGAGACTTCTGGTACCTACAACTGTTCCTCCTTTGCATTGTGATTTTCACTACATACATTTATATAGTAATGTGTCTCAAGGAGGCGATGCGGTGCGGTAAACTACCCGCAAAGTGCGCATGACCTAATAGCAAAATAATACAGAGTTATAAATTCATCTATTCGTTAATTCGACTTTTACATACTATAAATAAAGACATCAGCGATCAATCCTTAAAATCTTCATCTCAATTTTTTTTTATTGAATTGACGTTATTGACTAAAAACAAGCCGTCAGCTTCGCGAAACGAACTATTCGAAAAGAAAACTCGGCAAACAGAATCTATTGAATGGCTGAGCGCTGCGCAATACTCTGAAATTTTTGCATCGTGGACGCAAAGAGGCGCGCCCAGAAAGGGGAAGCGAGGTTTCTTAATTTCGTTGAACTAAATTGCTTCGTAGTCTTCGTACCAGGGTATTCAGGTGTTTCTGTTTGTATCTGCGGCGTGCGCAGTCACGGGCGCGCGCGGGGCTCGCTCGTGCACACGCCGGACTTGCTGTCCATGCAAACTATGAGAGGGAAGCATCGATTTTCTCGGACTGTGCCGATAACTTCCTCCGCAGGAACACTGTGCCTCCCCCATTTCTGTTTCACACTTGTGCCTTTAATTTTGAGTTTTATTTTTAGGCTCGCTCGCCTTTGTAGTTTTAAATTAAACTCGTAACGTAGACCTACTTATTTTAAAGGGATTACGTACGTATTACGTATTAACAGAAATAAACTTCCAACTAATCCTACTATGTTATTAATGTGAAAGTTTGTATGTTTGTGCCTCAATCACGCCTAAACGGCTGAACGGATTTGAATGAAACTTGGAATAAGCAAAGTACATGTGCTGGATTAGCATATAGGCTATTTTTCATCCGGGTACCACGCGAGCGAAGCCGCGGGAGGCAGCTAGTACAAATATAATTTACAAAAGAAAAAGTCGGGCTTTGTTATGCTTGTAGTTGCAATACGGTCTATAAATAGCTCACCTGATCCAGATCATGAGACGATAATCATCGTCAGATTTTAAGGCACTTACTGATTTAAGAGATAATAAAATATTTAGTTGTGTATGTGTATATGACTTCCATTTACATAATATACAACAAACTTTCTCTAAATTCTATATCATATTTTTCATAATGTTTTAAAGAAAGTAAGGCAAATAAAATTAGCAACCTATTGAATTTGAAGGCGAAACAATGTCCTATATTTGAGTTCCTTTTGGTTTCAGTAGGTACCTAACTTGTAATTTAGCTACGTTTCGTACGATAATGTTTTCTTTACTAAAACGTAAGTAAGTTCGTATGAGCTAGTGGCCAACTCTTGTGACGGAGTTTTTAGGACGCCTAAAGGCCTCCGTCATGGCTTTACGACTTAAAAGCGGGGACCTACAATTTAACGTGCCCTTCGAAGCACGGAAGCGCTCAGCTCGTAATACCTACCACTTACGGACACCCATCCCAATTGCGACCGCGCACAACGTTGCTTAACGTAATCGTTGAAGATCAATAAAAAACGTCTAAGCAAGCTACACCACGAGCGCTTTAATTTTCTTAACTGACAATAGAATAGTATTAGAAGACAACTCATAATCTATGTCATAATTTAGGACAGAATAATAAACAATACAAAAATAGAAGCAACATCCCAAACAAGCCATCGTTTCGTTGACACCACCGTAGGTACTTGCAAAGATATAAAATAAATAAAGGCCTTTTACCATCTATACTAGATGATTCATACAGCGTCAGGAGGCAACTATTACCTTCACTAACGGGACGCTGTAATGCCCGGGACGAATAACCATTGAGTAGGCTTGCCCAGTACCTATTCCATCCTCTCAGCTTGATCGGCCTTGTCCATAGGAAAGACATGGTCAATTCGTGTGGAGCTGACGAAGCCGCGAGTTTCCTCACGATGTTTTCCTTCACCATTTGAGAGTACTGGTATAACGCACATCAATTTTTCGCACAGAAAAACTGTACATGACCGGATTTGAACCAACGACCTTAGGATCGGAAGGCGGGGTCACTACCAACTAGACCACCAGTACTCTTGCTACTTGCAAAAACAACAAAAGTAAAAGGTAGATAGAAGTAAACTTATACTTAATGGATACGGAGCGGACCTACTAAACGGTTAATCCCTGCTCGAACTGTATCATTCATAACATTTTATGAGGGACGAAGGCAATAAACACACGACAAACAAAGTTGGGAATCGACAACTTTTTCGCGAAAAGGCGGGGCGGGCCGCGCGAGTGACGGCGGCTAGCGGGTGTCAAGTTTACTGAACCACAAAGCCGATGATGATGATGATGATTTTGATGACGACTATTATTATGGTAGTGATGATGTCCACAGTTACACACTCAAAGCTACTACTATTGTTGTTAATTAGCTTAAAAATGATTATCCTATCCTACTAATACTATTAATGCGAAAGTTTGTGAGAATGTGACTATGTTTGTCATGTGCCTCATTCACGCCCCGTAACGGCTCAACGGATTGAATGAAACTTGGAACATACATAGTTATGTGTGCTAGAATAACATATAGGCCTTTTAACCTGGTACCACGCGAGCTAAGCCACGACCGAAAGCTAGTATTCAGTATATTTAGAATTAAGTATTATTGGTTTCTCATACAAACTTTTATCCCGTATTTCAGGATTGTTTTCTCAACAAAAAGTACCTTATGTCCTTCATCGGTATGGAATCTATCTTCTTGCCAAACTTCATCAAAATCTGTTCGACAGACAGACAGACAAAATTACTTTCGCATTTATAATATTAGTATGAATAGTGTGGATGTCATTGTAGATCACAAACTAATATTTTCCAAGTTTCTCCAGGTATAGGTATATTAAGACGGAACATATGTTTAAAGTATGTATGTTATGTGCGATGTGTATACGTACATACTACATTATTATGGAGATATAGAGGTAGGCAGAGACCACGGATTTCCATTCATATACCACTATAATACCACTCTCATCGCGTTCTTAGAGAAATAAATATATCTGGCTGTCGCTAGCTGTCAGACCACGCCCTTACCGCTCTGTCCACGCCGAGATTACGATAAGTAGGTAGATATCAGGAGTAGGTATCACTCTATTTTAGTTGGACGGATTAGTATTAAGAAATATTGATACTCAAAATACAAATAGGTAGTAGGTAGGTATACATAATAATCAGTAGTGCTATAAAATCACTTCACTTCTCTGCTGGACTGGAAGTAAAGTAAAAGCATAAAATGCGTCCAGATGCTTCTCTTCCCGAGCATGTCGTAAAAGTCGACTAAGGGATAGACCTCTCCAAAATGATGGACCATCTATATGGGCGATGGGCTGATAACCTGTCACCATGGTTCACCATATCCATCTTAGGACTTTAAATCAGAAGTGGCTATAAGTTTTTTTATGTTTACTCGTGGCTCTGCCCACCCCATTAGGGATACGGGCGTAATAATATGTATGTATGTATATACTATATAAATGGTAGATTAAACTGTATTTTGAACTTTAAATAAATCTCCAACTGCTTCTTTTTAGGTCCGAATTTCTAGAACAAACAAGTCATAAAGAGTGTTCATATTATATATTAAATAAATATTTAAAATGATGCAAGTTAAGAAGTTGGAAAACATGTGCCAAGTGCACGAAAAAAGACTTTGGAGCAAACTTTACATCCTTTCACCACACTGGTTCAAAAAACTAGTGGCACGAGTAGGAAGAACAATATTTCTGCTTCTATCCACCGCCCACCGTTACCCTTAAAATATCATCGATCCACAAAGGGTACCGCTTTGCACTTGGATTCGTCTGCGGCCACCATTTAAAAATTTTAACTCCCTATCGTTATATTTTGTTCTTCGACGCTTCAACTTACATATTCAACTACAGAATAGACGGATAAGGGCAGGATAAATGATGATAATGATGACGCTTGGTCGCGGTACGAACAGGTGTAAATGCAACGTAGATTTAAGACGTGTCCAAGTCCAAGTGATCCCCGTGATTTTAAGAAATACAAAAATTTCGACTTTGACTTTGACATTTTCCCTCTGCTCCTGGAGTTGGATTCCGGGAATCGCTGTCTTAGTTCACCGCTACTCCATAAGAGTACCTAGTTTTTAGGACTTATGGTTTAGCCTGTACTTTGATTGTCAAGGCACGATTACTCCATATCCGCCAACAGCCGAAGAATGATCGTCATCGACTGAACGCGACAGATCAATGTCAATTGAATGAACGATGTCCGCTGGAGTAAGTGTGCGCATCTTCTTTTATCATACGTTTGATCCGATCCGAGCTCAGCTGATGACTTCCGATCATAAGTACTTCGGCCTATTACGAATTTGGTGTAGTCATTTTGGTAAAATTTACACAAATAAACATGCTTACTTAAAAAGCTACTATTCCTGTTATTACACCTGGTAAACTAAACAAAAGATTTGAGATAACATTGTTTGTTTGTCCTAGCTGCAACTTAGTGCAGTACGCATTCAATTGTTTCAAATTTGTAAAAAGCCTACGCTCTATTAGAAGAATGGCTATTATCATTCTAGCACTTGTTCCGAACGAAGGTAATAAAATAATGATTCTTACTTTTACAGAACTCTTTGTATTTTAAATCGCAAAGAGTGAAAAAAGGGAAGGAGAAGAAATTAACCACATTTAATAAAAAAAACATTGTGGACATTTCACACAGCGCCATCTAGCCCCAAACTAAGCAAACATTGACAGGTTTAAAATAACTAGTGACACGACTAGTAATTAATAATAATAATTTTGTGTTTTAAATATTTCTAAGGATATTATTTGACTGCGAATGTTTTAGCTGACAAAATTGTGATCATCTGTTCTGATCATCATGTTCTGGTCCAAAGGAACCCATTTACGTTATTATGTTTGACTGCTGACAAATTATGCTGAATACAATAGGTACTTATCTACATGTTTGAACGTAAAATTTATCCAAATTTATGTTATTTTTTTGTAAAAACTTGATTATTCGTCTAACTACAAGTATTTAAGATCTAAATACGAGCAGGTATTTTTTGTCTGACTATAAACAGATCATTCCGATTTTTTTTTAATGTAGGTAAGTACATATGACAGACATCACAAATATAAAAAATGCATTTAAAAAGGCGTTAATTTGGTCTATTCATAATCTACTATTTGGTTTATTTACTTATGGGATAACTATTTTTTAGGTAAACTGTGCTTAGTACTGGTTTAGTATCTTAGGGGGCCTTGAAATCGAGGTCTGGCTACAATGGTCTAGGTCCTTGACATTTACTTGTCCTTGGCTCACGACAAGATGAATTCATGGAGTTATTTCTTATAAACTATGTAGGTTTGTATCTCACCCTTCATACATACACACAAATAGATAAATATGCAAATCCTTAGACAAAATGATCCACCTAACTATTATAAATGCAAAAGTGTGTTTGTAAGTTTGTAGATTCATTTATTTCATACGATTGGTACCATGTCATTAAAAAAGAAAATGTAATTCACATAGCAAATAATAATAACCAATTGTAGTCATTCAGAGTAAATAATAATAGTAATTTATGATGAAAAAATAATAAATCAATTATTTTTTTCACGTATCAACTGTTTTTTTTTGCATAAACAGCTGAGAGCACTGGTGTTGAAAACCTGTAATTGACTTTCTGTTTTTTTATAAGTGTATTTATTTTGTTACTGTAGTTGTTTTTTTTCCTATAAATAAATCAATATTATAGAGATAGTATCCCGGTACCATGAGAGCGAAGCCGCGGGCGGAAGTTAGCCACGCTTTATTAAAATGTAAAAGTTTGTGTTTGTTTGTAGGTACTCATCACCGTAACGGTTAAACGTTTTTGGCTGAAACTTCAAATGCACTAAGTTACCAGTTGAGTAGTAAGAATATAGGCTAGGTACGTTTTGTTCTAGTACCTATAAGTAGGTAGGGTTACCAGATAGAAAATTTAAAAGTCCGGAGAAAAAGCTTGATTTCCATTGAAAAATCCTGATATTTACTGGAATCTTTCGAATTCTCGCGAAAACGTAATTTATAGCTTTGTAGCCCGCGGCCCGACGCGTGGGCTGCAATGCAATAGGCAGATCATTATCATTCAATTATAATATCATTATAAAATCCTTCATTATTGTTTCGAGATAGCAATACGTTGCGCATTCGGTTGTTGGGCCTGTCATCTACTCTATTTTATTGAAAATTCCAAAAATCCTGAGATTTCCAAAATCCGGCCGCAATCCTGAGAAGAGCCTAAAAATCCTGAGATATGGTAACCCTATACGTAGGCCAGATGTAAATGGATTATAACATTTATTAACAGAAAGAAACATGCAACTAATACATTACAAAATACAAAACAGTCGGGCTATCTAGAGGCCGTTGCAAACGGTCTATAGGTACCTCATCTGATCCAGCTCGTCAGACGGTGGGAGCGTGCCCAAGACGCTGGCCACTGGCCACGCTGGCTGAGTGGCAATACTGATCCGTTGAGCCAAATAAGAACCAGCTCTTGGATCACTAAATGATCTACATCTAAATGGATTTAGATGTAGGATGTAAGCCAAAGTAATGGTGGCAGAATTCCATTAATGCTGCGCTGACGCTGTACAGAGTGGAATAAGGGCAGGAAAGTAATAGTTATGGTATCTACACTAAACGAGTGAAGCCGCAAGTGGAAACTAGTATCTAGCATTGGCTAAAGTAACTTAAAATGAAAAGGTCAAACTTCGTGTGACGAATCATGAATCGTAAGTTTGCGTTGAATTCTAATCATTATAATTAGACATCATATTTTAGGTTTAGCTAAAACCTTGTGATTATGCTAACAATCTACAAGATACCTATATTTAATTTATTTTAGGGATCCGTAAATGTCTAACAAATGGCAGCTTAGATTTTATCTGAAAAACTAAGGGCCGACGCCCACTATCGGCATGACATGCCAAGGGATCCTTAGGCGTCCTTAGGCATGCCGAGGTGTCCATATGCATGCCGAGATGTCCTTAGGCATGCCGATGTCTCCGTGCCGTGCCGATATCGCGCCGGGCCTAATACACATACAAACAAATACACATACAAACAAATTATGTTTTAAATCGGATATAAAGTTGACGTAACTAACTTTTTATCTGATTTTAAATACCATTAAAACACAAATTAGAAAAGTAAGGTCTATGCCATTTCTTTTTATTTTATTTATATAAGGGCTTTGTAGATTTGCGACCACATCACCCAAAATATCATCATCATGCCATTTCTAAAAAACGATTTGACGAGTATATTTCAAACATCTCAATATGTAACATTTTTCCCGCGGGACGCTGACCCGCTACGCCACTGAGCAGGTACCATAACCTACTCGTAGAATTATAGAAGTTGGAAGTACACTACCTACTACTACTCGTCTCACTATTTATTCCCCGAACCAGTGTGGTAAAAAAATTTAAAGTGCGCCTCAAAGGCACCTTTTGTGCACTTGACACATGTTTTCGCTCTTTTAGGATTTACGACATGCCGGTTCTCTGCTGGTTTAAAGCTGGTATAGCGCACACAATTTTTCGAACAGGTAAATCCTTTCTTTCCACTACCACTAGACAACCAGAGCTCTCGTAGGTACGGAATCCTCAAGACATGAGCCCTACTCGCACTTGTGATTATTTTTTATTTTTGTTGCAGCCGCTATGCGGACGTGGTGCACACGAGCGCTGTAAATAAAAAAGTAATTAGTTCTCTTAGTCAGTTCTCCGATTTGACTTTAAGGCTGAGGTCACATTGGATGGATTCGACGAACGCTCCTGTTTTTAGATTGAACAGACGTGTTATTATATTGCAATCATTCAACATTGTTGTGTCTGCGGATCTGACGCTTTGAATTCTTATTTTTTGATTTGTAAAAACTTAACCTATGATGCACATTTGCACTTCCCCTATAATAAAACGAACTAAGTTACCTACAAGGTTTTAATATCCACAAGGCTATATCCTCACGCACGACTTTATCTACAAGCAAGTATACATAAACAACGTTTGGAATCACCAGGCCCTAGATATTATTTTTAATGAGAGGGTAGTCAGATGCACGTTCAACATGTGACCTCATATTTTTGCTCAAGGAGTCAATATAACTTTCCTAGGCTTCATTTTATGAAGTACACCTTCAGACGTGACAAAGCAACTAAAAAAAGACAAAAGTTATGTTAACTGAAGACAGATTTAGTACTATTGTTTTATTAAAATTCCAGTTTTAATGGTAATACCTAACCTATCAAATTAAATTAACAATCAAATAAAATTGTAATAAAATTGATTAAAATAATGAGTTGTCTGAATCTACCTAGTCTAGTACATTTGAATAAACATTCGAACGATGTTTAAAAATTCAAAAAGTTTCTACGTGACACGGCATCGCACTGGCACAAAACTCCGCCATCTTAGAAACTGATGGTGCATCCAAATTGCGCGACGTTGCCAAATCTACACCGACGCGACGCACTAAAAAATGCATCTAGCAACGTCGCACGCACCCCCGGGCACTCACACAATCACGTCCACAACAGGTGTATTATAGAAGCATACGCACACAAGCTAGCGTTTCTAGCATCATGGCAAAGCAACTGTTCTGTATTCTAGGGCTCGAAAGCAGAGAATTCCACGAAAGAACACCCACACATAGGTGTTGTGGATTTACGAAAAAAATCTCATCTCGTTTACAGTATGGCGCCGAGGAAACTAAGATGCGTTGGCGCATCTTATTGGCCGTTCGTTCGTTGCAATGCAATTTGGTTTGAGGAGATTTGATCAATTAATATTTATTCTTTGAAACGTTACGCTTATACCTTAGCTTAGTAAGATCATGGTAATAATATTATTTTTCGTATCTAGTGCTACTCAAAGGGGCCCTACGATCAGTCTGTATTCTGTATAAAGACAATTAAAAGCTATTTAAGGAGATCTTGGAATTTTGAGGTGTGTAGATTTTGGTTGCCGGCTGTATCGATTTAAATGACATTGAAATACATAGTTAAATGTAAAAATAGTATGTCATGTACGAGTTCGTGTCACTAGTTTTTTAACCAACATTGTGAAGGGATTAAAGAAGCTATAATATTTTTGTATCATGTTTTTATGTTTGCGATTCAGTCACACGTTTTGATGAAACATTAATTGACGTATATTTTGGAAACTAGAATAGCAGATAGAAAGTTCATAAGTAGGAGCTAAATCAAAATAGGCATCTAAACGAGACGCGGTAGAATGTCTCAATGTAACAATGCTCTTTTAATTAAATAGAAATAAAATCCTAATTTTAATAAGAGAATCACGCGAGGGATGCATCTAAGGGGATGATAGGGGTGAACAGGAATGCGGGTGTTATAAAAACCATAAATACAGTTAGCTTCGCGGCGGACGACCGGTTTCTCCTGCCCCGGCAACATTGTTGTTCCAAACTCATGTTCATTTCTAACAATTACAGCTGGCATTCAACGTTTTACAATGCTGTCGGTTCTGTTATACATTTTCTTAATTTGACATCTCCTAAAACTGAAGCCTTGTTACCTCGATCTATAAGAAAGGGACGGCGACCGTTTAGGATTAGGTATTAATTTGGGTTTAGTTATGAAACTGCTGCACAACAGAATCGACGTAAAGTATACATACAAAGGTAGGCAGATATCACGGATCTCCATTTGCTACGATCCTGACACACTTCTTTCGTATCGTCAGTTTAGGGTACTCTGGACCTGGCCCTTTTCCACACGCCTCCGATTTGGTTCAGGTACGTACGCCGAGGTTTTCCCCTTCCAACGATACCATTCACAAACGCTTCATACACCTGTCTCGTTAATCTGCTTTCATTGATCCTCTCTGCATGATCGAGCCATCTTGACACATCCTCTTTCACTCCCCATCGCTCTCTTAGCACGCTATTTTTACTCAGTTTCTCAAAGTCACCCCACACATACTTCGCAATGCACGCATTTTCACTGCATTCACTCTACTCTAATGTTTCTTTACTACCAATTACTACCTTACATAAGTGTCGGCACTAGACTCCTCATCACAGCCAGTCTTTCCTTTTCAGACACTTTCCGGCTGCTTATAAAAGTATGTAGTGCCCCATTCTCTTTATTTCCCGCAATCCTTTCCACATCCTCCTCATGCTTTCCATCTCTCCTAAACAATGTTTCTAAATAAATGAACTCATTCACTTGTTCCCCTCTATCTCCTCCACTCATCAAATTATCCAATTTAACGCATTCATTTCTTTCAAACACCACAAATATTGTATTGCTTACATTTAATTTATTCTTTTCTGCTCTAAAGCTTCGTGCATAATTGTTATCATCTCCTGCAATTCATCTGCCGGTAACGCAAGTAAAACCTGGTCATCAGCATAGAAAAGACAGTTTACGAGTAACTCATTAATTACTAAACCTTATCTTTCAAATCTTGCAAACAACTGTCCATGAATAAGTTGAACAAACATGGAGACGCTACACATCCCTGTCTTACAACCTTTTCGATGCTAAACCATTCAGTGTATAACCCATGTATCCTCACGCAAGCACTGGAGTCCTCATAGAGAGACTTCAGAGCTCGAATAAGGTTGCTGTTTACCCCGTAAATTAACAGTGCCGACCAAAGTTCATTCTTCATCACTTTGTCAAAACTTTTCCAAATCCACAAATTCGCAATAGACATTCTGATCCTTCACCAAAAATTTATTGGCTATGCTTCGCAAGGAAAAGAAAGATCCATACATCTCATTCTTTTTCGAAAACCCGCTTGTGCATCCCATATTTTCTCATCCGTTTCTTTTATAACTCTCTCAAAAAACACTTTCACATACAGTTTGCCGACGATGCTGCGTAAGCGTTATGCCCCTGTAGTTTTTATAATTCTGATGCGAGCCTTTTACTTTGTAAAGTGGAACTATAATGGCCTTGCACCAATCACTTGGTAAACGACCGTTAACCCAACACATGTTGAAAAGGCGGGACTTACTACGGGGCTATGTCTGGACATGACATGGGATATGACAAGGTAACAGCTGAGATGCTAAAGGCTGGCCTTATTTAAAAGGCCAGCCTTCAGCATCTCGACTTTTTTCCGATGCCGCTGCTTTTCCAGCTTTCATACTTCTTAAATTAATGCATTCACAATTTTATTCATGCTAATTAATACCACCTCCATCAATGTCAACATTTTCATCCAACGCTGAGATTCGTGGATACACCATCCTCTCTTTCAGACAAGCTTTCAAAATAGTCCTGTCATCTTTTTTAAAACACATTCTTCACCTTTTACAATACATCCAATCTGGTCTCTGTTAGAGTTCAGCTCTGAGCTCTGCATTTTTCCTCTGGCTGAACGGATAGATTTCTAGAAGAACTTAATGTTCACCTGAAAATCCTAAGATAACCTTTCTTTAAACACGTAAAGTATAATTTTTTAAACGTTTGACTCAATTAATTGGCAAAAGGTTTATGAACGCTGTGGTATTATTTATACGTACTTAATAGATAAAAATGTCTAAAAGCTTGTGTAAAGATATAAAATTGACTTCCACAGGCGGAATATTCTAACAATTTGCAAGGGAATATTAATGAGAGAGGATAAGGTTCCGAAGCGTTTTACTTTTAAATACGATATGTGTTAAATTTGAACAGATCTCCCTAAGGGTGGCCGGTCATCAATTTGGGTAACCGAGGAGAGCGGGCGGCGGGGCGAGCTGAGCCTCGTCTAACCCCTTATTTTACATTTCACACTCAGGGAAAATCGTTAGAGAAATCTGCGTAGCGTGCATGTCCGAGACATACGCACACAGCGAGCCGCGTCCAAGCCCCCCTACCCCCCCCGCTACCCTCGCCTTTCTCCCGCACCACCCTTCTATTATATCGACGAAACTTCAAGAAATCCTCTTATACGCACATGTGTACCTACTTACATATGTAAATCAAAATTATACATTCAATTTCTTCTTATCGAATCTATCGGACAGTACCTACCGACGTGGATACTTTTCGAGTGGTGTCTTGAGTAAGTGGGTTTATATTCTTTCTGTTATTTGGCTCATCTTGTTTGAGCTTGGATATTATTTGTTTAGTACTGCTTGAAGTTTTCCATCCTTGATTATCTTATTTTGTAGCCAAAGAACTTTTTCAAGATAAATAAATTGGTGATTGGTTTTGAATTCTGTGTACTTCGCCATCACCGATCAAGCACAAGGCTGTCAATTAAGCACCACCAAGCACCATGAAGTAGGTCATGTGCCAATTTGTAGTACCTGTACCTATTACCTTCCTACCATTATTTGGTTTTCATTTAGTTTCTTACGAAGTAGGGGGAGCAGATCCGGGAATCGAGCCTCCGGATAATCTATTAGAAAGCAGTAGGTGTAGGGCGGTAGGTAAACGAGTGGTCACATACATTATTACCGTACAATGTCACTATGCAAATGTATGTGGAAAGGCTTTGTGTG
This sequence comes from Scotopteryx bipunctaria, assembly GCA_949320045.1. Classification (NCBI taxonomy): domain Eukaryota; kingdom Metazoa; phylum Arthropoda; class Insecta; order Lepidoptera; family Geometridae; genus Scotopteryx; species Scotopteryx bipunctaria. The sequence continues at coordinate 4,684,467 of OX439440.1, forward strand.
AACGCACTTACGCATACGAGGCGGCGGGAGCCTCCACATAATCCGCTCCCTGCCTCGCGCCCGCCAAAGATGGCTCTACGCATGTGAGCGTACACACGCGGCACTTTCTCTTGAAGCTCGCCACTGGCTTTTAAAGGGGGTGGCGGGTGCGTGGGGGGTTCCGAGCGGGTGACCACGGGGACGCGCGGGTCGGATGGCCAGCGCCGGCGGAGCCGTGGCAAGCAGCAGCGCCCGGCCAGCCTGTCCGCGCCGCTCGCTCGGCCGCTGCCGGTGCCCTAGCCCGCTACCACTCTCGTAGCACGCTCGTACTCGTCTCCTGCACTAAAGCAACAACCAAACATTAAATAACATTTTGCTGATGCAGTCAGCATTTTTGTAAAAAACATAGTTATGTATTTCAATGAGATGATTATAATAAGAAAATTGCATAGTTTGCAATTTGTCAGCACAGATGTTTTCCGGCGTCGCGCGGCGCGGCGGGCTTGCGGCGCGGAGGCGGCTGCGGGACGACGCGGCGGCGGCGGGGACGCTCGCAGCTCGTTTAATTGAGTGTACTCAGAGCCCTCGGCGAATGATACTCCTCTCTCACCAAATACCTGTAATAGATGTTAATTAGAGAGCGCCCGCTCGCTCGCAGCAAAGAAAAAATAATAATTTGAACAGGTCGTAATTAGAGATGTTTACATAACTGTAAAACAAATATTTTCTTAATTTTTAATATTTTTTTTCTCTTTTTCCGTAGGGTCGGGTTTAAGCATATTTATTTTACTCGGGAGTTTCTCGAGGAAAATCTGAAATTACATCTGAAAAGCGGTGTCTACTGCGAAATGAGTAGGTGGTGGGTCGCCGGGTCTTTTGTTTGAACGCGGGCGTGGTGCGACGCGACGGTTCAAGCGCGGCGCGGCTGCGGCGCGGCAGCGGCGCGACTGCGGCGCGAGCGGGGCGGCCACGGCTCGTTTGAATCGAACGCACGTCCGGGCCCCGCCAGCCGCCACCCTTGGGGTGTGTAGTGGACTTTTCGCTCGGCTTGATATATATTTTCCATTCCTCCCGATGTAGGCTACTGCGGCTGTAGGTTCCGGTCCATGGCGGTGTGTCGTTCGCATTTACATGTGACGACCACCCTGCGCCGTTCCACTGCCGATTCCGATCAAACTTAATTAAAATCCGCCATCCCCCGCCTTATTAGGAGTAAGCACATGGGATTTCACAACCTGACTAAATCTTTGCAAAGCGCACCAATCTATTTACGTTATATTAACAAAACTATTTACGATTTTGAAAGTCGAAAAAATCAACCAAGATAACATTCGATTTTTAAGAAAGCCTGTCTGAATGTAAAAATAATTTCGTTATTAAAGTAAGGCCGTCCAATTCGGCGCTAGGTCTCCTGGTATCCGTTTTTTTCGCAAAACTCGCTGTAACTCGAGTCTCCGTACGACACAGTTGTTGGGTTAAATCGGGAAGTAGGTCAATGATCAAAAATACTTATATATAAATGAATAGCCAATGCAATTTAAAAGGAGAAAGATCTCTGAAACGGTGGTGAATTCCATTCGATCTAGTAACTGCCTCTTTACTTCACTATTACCTAACCTACCCCATTTAGTAAATTTTCTATAAAACTGTATTTAGTTTTATTTAGGTGCCCCTCATCCCTTATCTCCGAAGTTGGCAAAGTAAAAAAACTAATTGATCGAGCGAGCGAAGCGAACAAAGATCTCAGTGGCAACTTGGATTTAGCGTTGTATGAATGTATGTTTGTGGATATGTTTTTTAGAGCATACCTAATTTTCGAACCGTTAATCCAATCTGGATATTTGGTAGGTTAATAGATTTTTCTACGAAGATTTGCTGGGCAGCATAGAAGCATAATCGGATGAAAGGGTTGAAAGATATTGGGTTCCGAAATGTATTTTTTTTACAAATGTATCGAGTGGGATGCCGTATCAAAGGGCTTTATTTGTAAAATGTTTTTTTTTTTATTCTAGGGTGTAAAGTTTTTAAATAAATATAAATATTTGTGGACATTTCACACAGCGCCATCTAGCCCCAAACTAAGCAAAGCTTGTACTATGGGAACCAGATGGCTGATAGAATACTTAGGTACTTATATACTTTTTTTGTAAATACATACTTATAATACGTAATACGACGAGAAAAGTAAAATTTTGTCAAACGTTGTGAATTGAGCTTCCTTTTGTTAGAGTTTCCATGTCTTCGTAGTTCAGATTATAATAATCTTACTTATATTATAAATGCGAAAGTTTGTGAGGATGTTTGAATGTTTGTGACTCAATCACGCCTAAACGGCTCAACGGATTTGAATGAAACTTGGAATATACAAGTACATGTACTGAATTAATATATAGACTATTTTTTATCCGGGTACCACGCGAGCGAAGCCGCGGGCGGCAGCTAGTAACCTAATAAATCTCCACAAATATTTACATTTATTTTTATTAAAATTTTAGGTCCAAATCCCAACCGTTGAAGGTTTTAAAAAGATTACTGACTTAAAAAAAATGAGGTTTTTTATGTTTTTATTTTTTATTTTTATGTATGTTCCCTGATATCTCCGTCAATAAAATTGTAAACATCGCACGGGACATCTCAGTTCGGGACGAACTATACCTACTCGTAGGTAGGTACCTAATATGTTGGGTAGGTAAGGTACCTACCTATGGAAAAATCCTCGTAGTCTCAAACCAATATGGTTATTTAGAAATCTCCCAAAATGAGAGCATGGAAATTATAAGGGTAAAAGTAACCCTTTACTAAGGCCTTTTATCATCTATAGTAGATGATTTATACAGCGTCAGGAGGCAACTTTACCTTCACAGACGGGACGCTGTAGTGCCCGGGACGAATTAAGATGGAGTAGGCTTGCCCAGCACCTAAAAAACCCTTTACTAGGTCGAACATAATAGTATCATTCAAACGATATATTTAACTCATTTTTTAGAATTTGGCATTCTGCAATACAAATAAATAAAGTGCCAGTGCTTAAGTAAGTACTATAGGTAATTGTAATTTCCCCCAAACAAAATCGTGTCCAAAAATTCAAAATAAAATTTCGCTGTTTGATACTGGGGTTAGGTTAGGGTAAGGAAGGATTTATACTCTAGCCAAATTCGATGTATAATTAAGGTAAACAAAAGTCTAACCTAAAGCGTTGTCAAAAACCTAATAAAACCGTAATCCAATTATTTATATTACAATTTCGTGAACAGATAGCTCCTCTCTGCCTATATGTTCACAAAATTGTAATTTAAATAACTAATAAGGATACGTTTTTATTAGGTTTTTGTCAACGTTTTAGGTTAGATTTTTGTTTGCCTTTATTATATATCGAATTTGGCTAGAGTATAAGTATTGTCGGCCACCGACAAAAAAACGACTTCCCAGTGAGAAATCAACGGTTATTTAAAAGACTGCATCTATTATAGTGTTCATCGACGAGCACGTTACATTCGCCTTTAGAGGATAAAATTATAAGCAGCTGTAGCAGCAAATCCTGCTTTAGGTTTTGGGATAGTTACAACCATAATAATTAAACCTAGAAAGCTTTTTTTAAATAAATAAGTTGACTGGTTAGAATTAAAACAAGCAAACCAATAAAATATATTCGTAGGTTATCCACAATAAATAATTAGGTACCTACCCAAATTACGTTAGATTCCTATATACCTACCCACATTCAATTAGCCATAGTACGTAGACAGGTAAGTAGGTAGGTACCTACTTGTTTAGATCACGAGAAAAGGAAGATATAAAATGCAGCGTCTAGTGTTCAATATTCAAATCGCTATTACAATTTAGGAAGGAGCACGTCCAATACAAGCAAATTTCCAACCGTCCTCCCAACCTGTTCCATTTCCTATGTCTGCATAATAGATAAACTTACCTATATAGGTAGGTACGTATGTAAATAAGTACCTACTCCGCAGGCTATATTATAGAGGGTCGATATATAGTTTAAAGCTATACCTATACATCGCCTTGACAATACTAGCCTCCCTCATACCAGGATATTTTACTTTCTCTGGACGAGGCCCCTTAGGCGCACCCCCCTCGGGGGTGCCCGCCACCCTTCGGACCCACCTCATAGTATACACCATACAGAGCGAACTAACTCGCTTCCAACATCTATAAGCTCATATGTATTCCTATATAGACTATTTAAATACGCAATTTAGAGCGCACATGTATTAGATATATGTACACAGGTACCTACCTAGTAGTTATATTACAAGTATCTATAATGAAGGGCTTAAATCAATGTGCCGTGTAATTTAATTTGGCTTAACTGTTTTAATTTACATTGACCATGCTAATTATGTTTGCTATTGTTTCAAATGGAGATAGGTACCTAGTTTCATAACTTAAAGGTTTTCTATGAAGAAATTTATTTGTGGATGTACCTACAGCCGTTGGGTCTTAAGATGTAGATGTACTTACCTACTTAATTTATGAAGCTACCTACCTACCTACATATAGTATTTTAAGTTGTACCTTCGTAGCTTGCTTGCTTGCGTCTTTAGTTGCGTAGTTTATAGCTATCGGTGTTCTGCGTAGGCTTGCTGTGACAGGTGGAAGTAGAAGGGTGGAAGTGGAGCAACGCGGTCTGCGCTTAGCATCTGCATGACGCACTAAAATATCTGAAAAGTTTACTTTGTTTCTTATAAGAACGTAAGCAGAAAATGAGATATGTAGCTAAAATTTCAACAGAAGGTTTTTGTTTTATAACCTAGGTACTTACTGTACTTAAACCCTACAGTGAACCCATGTACATACCTAACTAACTTTGTCAGATTCTGTCATTCCTTCTAAGTAAAAATTGTAGGTAAGAATTGGTAAAAATAGCTATGCCCATAATTTTAAGAGGGTCATATAATTATTTATGGATAAAAGTGAAATACCTACCTACTACAAAAAAAAATAATAGAAGTTCTTATCCGAATCAAATTCTTTTAATGACCTAGGAGTAGCTCCCTCTGAACTAGATACCTACCTAGACATCAAGATTAATCACTGAGCTTCTTGGGACCTTGAATTTCCATTACTTACCTAATTCTGTCATTGAAGTCATCCCCCACTGTCACAACAAAAATCAAAATAGTTAATTACCTACCTACCTAGTTTTATTCTAAAAATGGCTTAACATACATACTTAGTTGAGTGTATCAGTGTTTCCAGCAATTTGGTTTTGCAAGCCATAATATTAGCTCAGTGTTGGAGTTAGCAAGGTCGCCGATAACGAATACGTTAAGAAGGACATCATCATCATCAATTTACATAACTGGATCGGCAAACACAAGCAAGGTTTTCTGAACATACCTTTTTTCATCTTCTCTGATGGACTGGGAGTATAGAAAAAACATAAAATGCGTCCAGCTGCTTCTCTACTCAAGCATGTCGTATAAGTTGACTGAGGGATAGCATCCTCCCCAACATGGTGGACCATTATGTGTGATGGGCTGATCAATGATCAATCACCTGTCATCATGGTTTACCATATCAATCTTGGAACTTTAAATCAGGAGTGGCTGCAAGTTTTCTTATGATTACTTATGTAGGTATGGCTCTGCCCACCCCATTAGGGATACAGGCGTGATAATATATGTTTTTTCCTTTGTTCCTCTTGCAAGAATGTAGATAAAAACGACGCCTACGTCACCATCTTATAACTAATGTCCTTTTTGTATTTATATTAGGGCGTCGTCTTCACTTCGAAATTACCGATGCAGAAAAATCAGCTATCAGATCGGAAACATTCTTGCTCAATATTATATCCTTCTTCCTTCCTAAAGAATGCGAATGATAATATCTATCTACTTATTTAGTCCAGTTTTCGTGCATCATTCATGCTAGAGACGGAATAAACAATACGGGACACCTATCCGTGTGTGCAGTGCAATGAACTGATATCGCTAGTTTTCATGGCCAATTTTTGATTTGCTGTACCTACTTATAGCACAGGAGTTTTGTTATTTGGGTAGGAAGATATTGTTTTTATTTAAAAATCTACTAGGGAACTTTGTCTAAAATATAGGTATAGGCTTTTATGTTTTTCATATACCTAACCTACCTACTTAGGTGTAACTTTAGCGAAACTGGAGATTCAATTTATGTAGGTAAACAAACCGTCGCGTATTTTTCGTTATTACTTATGATGAAATCACTAAGTTTTTGGTACCTAATTAAACCTCACAACATAAGTTTTAACCTCTTTTTATTTGGCCTGAGGTTTTAACACCTAGTTCTATCAACTCGTAATGAAAAAGTAAGTTTTAGGTTAAGTATTGACGGTTTGTTTACATAAATATTACCTACTTATCTCCAGTTTAGCTGAAGTATAGGTGGAGTTCGTAGATTAATCTAATAAGTACCTAAGTAGGTACTTATAATCATCATCATCATCTTCCTGCCCTCATCCCACTCTATGTGGGGTCGGCACACAGAATGAACCTTGGATCATACTGTAAGAGTTTTGGCTAAGGTGTTTTATGACCGGTCGCCTGCCTGACGTCAACCCTCCTTGGGAATACTTGCTTATTGTATCTCATCTTGTTGGAGGATACTATCCTAAATACTTATAATATCCTTATGGAAATGATGACTACTATGTAGGTACCTAAGTAAACTACAATTAGCTACTAAAATTTGATATTTATCTACTTACGTATTTAGTCCATTGACTTGCTAATAGAATTTTTGTATATTTTTAATGTTCAGCAGTGTAAGAGATAGGTAGGTACTTAAGTATAAGAACCAAGGATACTTTAAGTACGAACATGCAGTTAAAAATAAAACTTCACTTTTGAGAGAAGAAAGATTTAATAAATAGTTATAACATTAAATCTAAAATCAGAACTAGAAAGTCAAATTTCAAAATAAAACATTGTTAGGATTCACGAATCGACTAAAAAGGAGGAACCTATAATAGATAAGTTGGTTAGATAGGTATCATTATTTCAGATTACATTTAGGTACTTAGGTCATTAATGCAGCAGAAATATTAATGCAACTACACAAGTAGGATTGACAAGACTTGGATTATGAGGACCTAATCGAGTAGGTACAGAGCAGGGTGCTATTATTATAAAGATGATGTGTGGAAAATACCGATCAATAAGTAATTAACAAACTCTGCGAATACCTACCGACATTAAAACTGAAGAGCACGACATCGAACAATCATTACAGTGATATGTTTTACACAACATTTAGTTATAAGTACCTAAAAGACGACTATTAGACAATGGAGATTACCTTTTGTTTTACATCTATAGGTACAATTTGTCTCGTATATTTTGGTCCTTAGACTTCAGTAGCCTCCACCACGCTTGCCTTTACAAGTGTCGAGCGATAAATAAAACATTATCTAGTTTCACCTACCTACCTACAGTATACACGGTCGACGTAACTAGGCAGCTTAGCTTCGCTTAGACAATAGCTCTCAGCTAATCGGCTTATAATACTTTGAAGCGGTCTAGCTGTATCAGTTTAACTGTGAATACTCACTCTCTTTAAGCTAGACTTTCGAAGTAAGCATTAGTAGCGCCGCGTTAGTGACGCTGCGATAAGAGTTATTACGAAAATTTATGGAACGTCATCGCGTCAGTGATACTGTGTTTGCATTACCATATATTGAGTAGTCTGTCGTGGCGATGTTTGCTTCGAAAGTCTAGCTTTATGGTGAATGCTAGGTACAACATGCAGTAATTTCCAACACTAAGAGCAATATAGCGGAAGTCCTTTTGGAAGAGGTTGCTCGACACGCCAAGTCAATAGCACCCTGTGATTTACAGATACAGGTAGAGGTACCTACCTAAGCATAGGTACTAATATCAAATTAAACAAATACAAAAAATACTCTGTTATCAGATTTATTTTTGTATAACCATACTCAGGGTGGAAACGGTAGGTTAGGAACAAGCATTTTTTTTTTCAATTTCCTAGTCGTTTTTACTAGATGTGGTCGTAATGACATTTTACACTCTATGATGTATAAAACATAGCCACTATGCGCTTTCGCTAATTATTCGAGTTGATGCTGAAGTTTTAGAACTGGCTAGTAAAGGAAAAAGAAATATCTACCAAATATTTATTTAGTAAGTATTAGTCTAAGGCTAGCCTCCTACTGATGGAGTTCGGCCTCAACCAAGTTTGAAGCTTATTAAGCTTATTATTGGCCAGTCAGGTCGTGGCCACACCAGTACGTGTTCTCTCTTAGGATTGTAACATTCATTCGCATTCATTTCATTGGAAAACATGACTTGGTTTTAAGAAATAATAAAACTTATTAAAAGTTCATAGACAACAGCGTTTCCACCCCGTTAAAAAAGGTTTCTAAATTAAAAAATGTATAGTTGGAAGAATCTACATACGTAGTGTTCAAGGTCAAGTGGTTGACTGTGATGAACCACGACGCTTCAAAGGCTCCGATACGGTTTATTTTTCGTTATTTTGCGGTTTCTCTCATTGGAACTTATTGTCTAGGACGCAAAGCAGCTTTACAAGTTTAGGGTGATGACCTAGTTAGAGTTCACTTTCGTAAAATATATAACATCAATCAAATCCATGGGCATGTATTTTTATAACAATTGCAATACCTATATCACTTGCCAGATCGAGAGTGATATCTTATTAATAAAATTAATTTAATCATTTGGTTGCATTTAGCAGTAATAATTTCTGGTTTCTGCCACATACAAAAATAACCGCACATAAATTACTATCTGGCGGGCAAAGTGATCCACTGTCAACCACTTGACCTATCTTGAATTATACATCTCGAAAGTAAGTAGGTACCTAGTACATTGATGCCATTTCATTGTTGGCCTACCGTAAAATTAATAATAAGGTTTATTTTTCGTTGTATTATGGTTTGTCCTAGATAAGTATGTTTAGATCTAAGGTACCTATGCAGATAAATATTTATATTTTACCAGAATCACTGTATCGAAACATTCTAACATGTATCACACATTTTATTTGCACTGCTACGAAATGTACCTAGGTACTCGAAACACTAGTAGGTAAGTACCTACGGAGCTATAGTAGGTTAGTTACACCCCAGTACGGCACCTACAGTACCTACTGCATCTACTTATCGTAATATATCCAACAATTGTTTAATATCGTAGGAAATTATTATGCACCACAAGTATATCTGCAAATGATAGGTGTCAGAAAGAGCTGAATCACCAAGTTTTAGTAAAAGTTCGCGCACCTACTCAGTAATAAGATCCTGGATATATTGCAATTATTGAAATAATAAAGCATCATTATTATTCATAAATTAGCACCTATAATAATGCTAGCAATAAACTAGTACGGTGCTAAAAAAATATACTTGGGTATAAAATTTAAAATCCAATAATAAATGATTTATTTAAAATACTCAATTCAATGAAGGCCATACGGCGAAACCGTAGTTTGCTTCTACTGCTTAACATACTGGAAGACAGTAAAACAATAGATTTACTAAGTATCTAGTCTGAGACTCATCAAATTATTTCAACTAGGAATATTCTGTTTTTTATATATTCGAGTTTGTAATGGAATATGATCCAACATGCCTGTCCTTTTATTTATAATATACCTACAAGTAGGTAACTTCGAAAATCGGAATTCTATCCAAAACCTAAGTCGGGTGATTTTGCTGTTTCATTTCAACGCACAGTCTTTGAACCATACATTAATGATTCATTATAAAATCAGCAACCTCAACTTTTTTTTAGAATTGGGGGTAGGATAAGTTGCCGCTTCGTGCACAGTGCTCTGCGCGACGTTGCGACACCGCTTATCTTGCACAGAACATTTTTTTTCCATGTTCGCCCGAATACAAATAATGTAGCCAAAGAAGCACGTTTCGTTACTGAATTTACATCGTATCAATTCATATTCGAATATATGTTGAGATTCAAGAGATTCCAGCATAATTTTATTTTAACTGTGTATTAGGTAAGTACACAATAATTTATGGTTGGGTCAATATTATGATGTAGGTTGATCATAATTATAATTATGCAGTTGTCACGACTCTAAGTAGGTAAATTATTTTTTACACTATTACCGAGGTATAAGTTCACCTTACGCTATAGTTTTCAATTGATCATTTTTAGTTATTTGATCACTTTTACAGATAAAAAAATGTCTTTGTATAGATTAGGTACATACGTAAATTATAAAATTTGTATAAGAATCATCAATAACACACAGTGAAGCAAATAGGCACCGAGGCATCATCAGCATACTATGCGATTATTTAGCCATCTTCATACTTAATTACTTAGATATTTGCGATATAATTAGGTGCATGTGCAGTTGTGCACAGATAATTTTAATTTTCTCTAACTGAATTATCTACCTTTCAATCTGTAAGTGAGGTTTATAATTTTACGAAACTCGATATTAGACTCATGTAGAACATAGACGAAGTTGAAGAACTATTGTGTAGGTAAGTAGTACTTACCTACTGATTACTTATTATAAATTGTATAATTTACATTACAATATAATTATTGCTGTAATATATACCTAGTATCCTTACGAAGTTAGCATAGCGATAACTACTCGTATGTAAAGAGTGTTGTAGGTACATTTTTAGCAAGTGCATTGTGTCAATCTATTCAGAACTTATTCTCACAAGTCATAATTAGGCGTTAGGAAAATTCATGCATTGTGTTGTGTCATACACCCGGCTCCAATATTTTAGAGGACGATACGGGCCGTTCATTACCATAGCAACATATCTGTTAAAAAACTAGTGCTTTCCGATATAATACAACTTCAATCAAATATATATATAACAACGTTGGTAATGAACGATCAGTCGTCCATTAGTAGTATTGGAATCGGGCAAAATATGTTCATGTGGTTATAAAGCGACATTACATGTGAAATATAGTATCAATTCCGTCAATTAATAGTGATTGTGCGAATAACTCGTAATCAACAAAATTGTGCAATTCAATATTTCGTTTCCAAAGCGAAATATGTAATGTAATTAATTATATAAATATGAATAACATTATAAGTAGGTATTACATGAATTTAATGTGTAAATAAGTATAAATCATTTTGATGATATTAAGGTTGTATATTATGATCTTGCACACCCAGGCCCAAATGATTGTCCATGGTCGGCATGACATCTGGCGCTGACACACGAGAAATAATTCTACGTTTAAAAATAATACAAGATTTTGACATTTCTAAAAGTGTCGTAAATATAATTGTCGGAAGATAAATCCTATTCTTTATAATATTTAATTTTTTTTCACTAATTATATACTTATAATATTATTTTATATGAATTTAAATGAAGGACTAGACGTCCCATCTGTGTGACTGCTACCAGCTTAAGTATCGATACTCTTTTATTATGGAGCTATTTTGCGGAAGTAAAGTAATATCAACCGCATACATTTTTGAACGAACGTCTAGCGTTAAATTGACCTCTTCAAACTTCGGTAATATATTATTATACGGTAACCTTACTGTAGGTACTGAAGTTTATCTTTTTAGTTTAGAATTCTTCGTATTGTTATGGCAAATTGAGTCGGCCTAGGTGTGCAGTGTGCAAGGGCCAGAAAGCGTAGGTGCATGATATTAGTTATAGTATTAGGCATATTATCTCATATTATGTACGCCAACTACAATAATTTACGTACATCAACTTTTATCTGAGAGCACACGTTAGCGGTGAAGTCCGGGATAGCACACTTAAAACCCAGGTATATTTTATGCTTAGAAATAAGAGCGAAAAGTCTTAAAAGCATGCAAGCAGTGACGGGATCATCACATATTATGTTAAAAATTGCAAGCAAATCACCTTAAAAATTAATATAGGTACATACTAGGACTTACGTAGATAAACAAAGTATCCTATTAAACTTTCAAACCTTCGTAGTTTGCCAATTATTAAGATAGACCTATCTTATCTGTTTGCGATTATATATAAATGATCTTTATGATACGGGTAGGCTTTAGGGCTGCGTAGACCACGCCACGGCGTAACTGCAGGCACGTCTCATACGAAGGGACATTCACCTTTAGGTATAACATTATCCCTCACGTATTTCAACCAGGATCCTAACTTTAGAAATTTCAATAGTTAGATACATCGCGCTTAAATCCCTTCACCACACTGGTTCTAAAGAACTAGTGGCACGAGTTGTAGTAAAATAGTTTAGGTATATCTTTGTTTTGTATGTACTTTATCAACTTCATGTCGACAGTTCCTACATCAGATCAGTGTGGCTAAAAGGTCACTTTGAGAAAATATTTTTTTCTATTTTATAGCAAATCCTAAGCGATTCCTGTAATTTTCGTAAAATGGTCCGAATTGTAGGTGAATTGTACGCAATTCGATTCAGCAGCAGATTCATATTTGGCCGTAAAATTGTCGGAATTTTGGTAAATCGTACACAATTTAATTCAGCAGCAGATCTAATAAGGTGGCCTTTTTAACCCACCTGGAGGACTCCTGGCACTCGACTTGATTCCAATCTTAACGTCACTTCGTAAGAGTTCGTAGGATTTAACACTTTAGAGGTTATAATACCTAGTTAGTAGAAGTAGTGGTGAAATCTACTACTTTCCAATCGTAATAAGCTGGGACCGACAATTTAACGTGCCCATTTAAGATTTAAGATTTTCTTAATTATTTTTTCATATAATGAAGAAAATCTTACTCCTATACAAACATCAAACTGTATGGCATTAGCAAAATGTTATCTCTTTACATTGCTTAGGTACACTTGTCTATCTTTTTGTGAAACTATTTTACATGTACCTACCATATTACCACTTCCCACGAATTGAATTCAAGGAAGGAAATGTTTTGAATTTATTTTTGAAAACAATTCTTGGCTGAAAATATGTTTGTTTAAATCCTACCCGCATAAGAAAGTCGACTTGTAGCCCTTCATATTTCTTCCTGGCTGTGCTCGTTACTATAAGTGGTCAAATAACACACCCTATATCCCCATATTCATCATTTCTGATTCCTCCCTTCACCAGATTTTCACTTATTAGGTACTTCCAAATGTCATCCACTACTCTAACATAGTTTAACCCTTACAAATCAATTTACAACAAAATAATAATACTTAGGCTGACTCAGGATCATAAAAATGTTATGTATTTTTTTTTTATTAAAACTAAATCTTAATAATATCAGCTACGCGTAAAGATCAGCATATATATTTCCATTAATACAAATTAAAATTAAATTGTATAATTATACTTGTCTGTATCGTTTGTGGCGTAAATGTCTTCATAAATTGTGCTATTTTTATGCTGTCTTGTCAATGCTAGCACTCCACGTTGATTAATACATACGACTTTAGAATATTACTAAGGCAAAATTGTAGTTTTGCATAAGAATTAAGTATATTTTGTATGTTCGAATGGCGGCGCCTATTTGGCGGCTAGCAATGAGAAGACAGATGGAACAACCTTTTTCAGCCCAATTCGATTCTTTGGTGACGTCACACATGCTGCCTTTTGTTTCACAAATACACTATAATAATACCCACGACACAGGGTATCCTAGTTTGGGGTCAGAACTATGTAAGTGACTGTTGGGTGTTATTTAATTATTTATTTATATTTTATATTTTTGTTCTTATTATAAGATTACACAGTATCAGTAATATGAATGAAAATATGATAATAAATTCATACTAGTTTTCCAATAGTTTTTGGCAAAGCTAGAGGAATGACGTCACGCAATAATACAGCAGATCGAGACCCTTGTCATAACTGGTACAAATTGCATATCTCTCAGGAGAAAACTGTCTATTAGAAGTGCTACTACAGTTTAAGTTAACTGACATTTACACACCCAATATAAGAATAACACATTATTGTGTAAAATCGACGTGATAACGTTTAGAGCGTATATTCTACGGCTTTAGCTATCGGATATAACTATCTAAGTATATTATCTATAATATTATATGTAGGTACATATATGAAAGACACATATTATTATAATTCCAAATATACGAACGTATAGTGGTGTGCCGCGAGGCTGGGAGCAGGGCATCCGATCCGATCGCCTGGTTCCACTTCACAACGCACCATTTACAATTATTATTTGATAACCTAGTTTATTTTTAAAACATTCATTATATTCCATTTTAATAGAAATACAAGATATTATAGTTGGATAAAGTTTTAACTGTAAGTAATAAAAGCGGGACTACTGAAAGATCGCGTTCGGCCATTTCTATGAAACATTAATATTAAAATCTTTACATTTACAGACAATTATTAATTGAATTGACGTTCATTAAATGCCAAAAAATACGTATTGTATAACTTGTTTGTATATAAAATGTATATAAGTTTGAAATTACAATATATCGGTACACTGTCATACTAAACATTGTTATAATGCGGTACACAGCCATCTATATTACCCATCGAATTATATCAATAATTTATATTTACTAAAATGATGCTATTCAATTAAACGAACGCAACCTTTCTTACAAGACTGATCCCGCTTACGAAGAGGCAAAAAGATCAAAGGCGAAAAGGGTGTATTACCTAACTATCATTGGGAAAACTTTAACACTATACATAAAGTTAGTTGCACGTTTGTCCTGTCGCCGGGCTGTGTGCGGGTCTTAAAAGTAACGGAGAGATTGAGACTCGGTAGGAGAGAGCGACCCGGGAACAGGACGCGCGACCGGGGCGCACGTGTAACCAACGCTTCACATCGCGCACTAGCTCTTAGAAGCATGCTAAGGGTGATATTTTACATTAGGTTCATAGGTGCGTGGGTGGATTACTGCGACTGCGGGTCGCACTGAAGCAGACGAACGATGGAAGGATCGCTTTTGGCGCCCTCTATGAACTCCTCCAAGGAGAGTTTCCCGTCCTTGTTCCTGTCCATCTGCCGGAATATCTTGTCGGTTCGTTTCTCCGGTGTCGACTCGTCTTCTGGCATCTTCATCACGCTTCCCACCATTTTGTAAATGGCCTGAAATTAACAAAGTACTAGTTAGTGAGATGGCGGCGCTCAAGGGAAACAAAATGGCGGATTGAGCATTTTTTTGCAATTAGTCTCTAATTCAAACTGTTTATATCAATATAGTTGTCAATAATGTTGTACCAAAACGATACATAATAATAATAAAAGACACATAACAGATTTTACATTGTTATTGTTGCTGAATAAATAAACACATTTTGATACAAATCATTTGGAAATTTTGTCTGAAAAGAAATTACGCTTTGTAGTTCATGACGTGCTCTTTAAGAATATTTAAAATGTTATAAAAATATTCCAGATAACCCCCTTATTTAGCGCCGAATACACTTATACTACATATCACGGCCGTACCTCAAATGGGGTGGGCAGCGCCTTCGACAATTAACTGTACTATTTTGGTAGTTTAGGTATTTTTCATGATTTAGGTGAAAGGTGAAGCCATTCATTGTGAAAACCCCTCTGTCAAGATGGTGAACAAACACTGCTTACTCGAGATGTCACTAGATGGCGCACACATAAAATGCCGACTGATTCTGGAACGTACCACTAGATGGTGTTGCAAAAATGAAAGTAACTTTTAAGTTATAACACTAGCAACCCCTTTAGTCTATTCCTATTAGGGGTTTCACCTCGGAATGAGAATAATAAGTTGAAAACTCGTATTTAAGTATACCTTCATTTTAGCGTTTTAAAAGTTGCCCTTGAATAACCTACGACACACACGATATTTTATAAGACTTCTGAGACATCTTTTAGAATGCCCGCACTAAGGTATATATAAGTTTTCAGCATATTACTTTCCCAGTCAGAGGTTAACCCCTTTTTATTGCTTTAAGTGGCTGGCCTTTGGGTGTTTGGATAAGCAGTTTGTAAAATGATCTTAGTGATTTCAAGGAATAGGGTTATTTTGAATGGTTTCTATTCTATTCTAAACAAAAATACTTACAGTGACGATTTCCAGCATTTCCTGCCGCGAGATATATCCGTTTCCGTCTAGATCGTACATGGAGAAGGCCCACTTGAGCTTCTGTTCGAGTTTGCCTCGCGAGGTGACGCTGAGGGCGCAGAGGAACTCCCGGAAATCTATCGTTCCGTCGCCGTTCGCGTCGAATGTTCTGAACACGTGTTCTGCGAACTGATACACAATCGAATGTAAGCAAAATTGTGGTTTGTGTCCACCAATCTTCTATTTTTTTTACAATCATCATTCTTTTTGGCATCTTTTTGCAATCAACGCACTGGCCAAACTACTCAAGTTAGAAAGCTGAAATTTGGAGGGTACAAATTGACTCTTATTTCAGGATTTTTCAAAACCCTTAAAAAAGGAGCAAAATGAGGTATTAAAGTTTGCATGAGAACTTTTTAAGGGTGGTGCGATTGACTCGAAACTTGGTTCAGATACTACATACAACCTAAAATATAAATACAACGTCAATGGACACGTGTTTCAGGGCTTTATAAAATAGCCCTCGAAAAGTGTAAAATGGGGTGTCAAAATATACACCACGCGATCGTAGCAGCGCGTGTAGAATGATAAATAAAAATAATAGTAGTTTCGACCCCGCATTAGGATTCCGTGTAGTGGATATCCACTACACGGAAACTATTATCACGAGTAATGTGTAGAACATGCAAACAGTTCTCACGCCACCCGGGTTGTCATGACCATCATCAATTATTATCTTGTGATAGGTAGGTGGCTTATTAAAATTATGATGATGTTCAAATGACGCTATTGGGTGATCATTAAATTTACAAAATTAAGAGGCAGATATAATAAGCATCCTATTTGAAGGTTTGTTCACGATCATCTGTGATTAATCAATGACGCAGACTGAAGACTATCCCAGATTTTGTTATTAAGTAACAGAGTAAGCAGGTTACCTACCTTACTTGCATCCCCATACGGGAAAAAGTTTCCGTATATTTTCTTGAATTCCTCCACGGACAAGTGGCCACTGGGGCAATCTTTTAGAAATCCTTTATACCACTCCTGAATCTCTGCATCTAAAATAATAAAAACAGAGTTATTAATTACTCATTTTGAATAAATATTGAGCATTTGTTTGTGATACAAGAAATCTTTTTCGAACGTGTTTTTCAAGATATTCTTTGGAAACTATCATCGTTAATATCCCGTTTCGAACCCTAATATTGTCAATTTCAAATGATTGATTTAGTTACGAAAAATCTCAAGAGATGGCGTTGTTTAATAAGATTGAGTAATAACCTGAAAATTCAGTGTTTTGCTTCAGATCTTCCAGCACCTCCGGCTTTAGTTTGCTATTCTGTTTACCCATTTTTGTTTCTTCTTTACTATTTGTTGTAGGACGTAATAATATGCAGCACAACCTTATTTCGTTTAGTTAATCAACTCTTGTGCCCTAAAACATAAAATGGCTGAAAATAATGGAAATTCATGTTTAAATAAACATACTCACCCCTTTACCTAACCTTTTATGATGAGTGCGGATAAGCTTTGCCAACCACGATTTAACAAAATAATAAAAAAGGGATGTCAAAAATAACTCTGTGTGATGATAAATGATGGATTAAAATTTAATTGTTAGCACAAAAACACGCTGCCTAAAAAGTGAGTTGGGTACGATTAAGGGGGGGAGGGGGGGTCGTTATATAACTTTCTTTCTATCAGTTTCCATCTTAAATGGTTTCTATTACATTAGAACTTTAGTACATAACATAGTGCACTTGTTTCTGACCGTTAGTGCTTCTAAGTACAGTATAACAATAAATGTTATTAATGAAAGCACTCTACTTTATTAGCCTAACTATTTGAATGTATTTAGACATCATAAATTTAGGTTTTTATAAACAATATAAAAAAAGCTTTACTTCGAAACAGAACATGTCCTTGTGCTAAATAAAGTTGGGACTAATAAATTTTTGGTGTTTTTTATAATTTGTATATTATACATGAATAGGCAAAATGTGAATCATTCAAAATTGTGTATTCTTAGAAGTACAACAGAGACGTAAGAGGTGGCCTACTGTAACATAACTACCGATCGAAAACACGCCTTACTCAGCGCGTAAATACAGTAAAATTAAATGTAAATGAGTATAATGCATATGAAATGTAAATATTTAAAAAATAGACTCAGACTTGGAGATTCTGTATGATAGAAGCGAGTGCGGCGCGATGCCGGTCGCCGAGCCGAGCCGCGGGGCGGCGCTAGTGCTCCTCGCTTGCTTTTCAAGTAATCTCTAACTCAGTACAGTTTTGTCAAGACATAATTTTCGACAGAGACCAACAAACAAAATCTATTGTTTTAGTAACTAAGTATATTGATACAGTGTGCTCGGAATAAATATAAATGCAATAAAATTTGAGAATTACTACGGAACAAATGTTCTGACTATGGAATTAAATCTAACAGATTGTGTGCCTATTGCAGCTACAGTTACAATAATATCTTAAAATATAGCCTATATCTAGTACATGAATTACAATAATATAATAAATAATACACCGCATTCCAAATGAATTGTGCTTCAAGCTTACTATTAATAGAACTACTACTTATAAATCTATAAATTATGCATAAATAGTAAAAAAGTTTGAATTAACTACTTGATTTAATTGAATACATTGTAAATGTCTTTATGGTTGTGCTAAATATATCAATAAAAAGAACACAAAAAAAAACAAACTTGGTGCCCAACATAGGTATAAAAAGTTGAATTTCTTATTTCAGAAAATAAATATCAAACTATACTTCGATCCAACAGTAAAAAAACTTTCTTATAGTAAAGCCGAAAAACAACAAATTTTCGAATTAAGTTAATTAAATTATAATTAACATGGCACACAAATGGTAACATTCCTAATGATTAACACCTAGACTGAAAATTTTTAAACACTACTGAATTAGTAGAGATCAAAAGAAGCTATTATAGTGAGTGCATGTAGGTGGTATTCAAGTAGGGATCAGAAATTATCTACTATCGAGAGGGTGTAACGACTAGCATATATCCACACTCAACACCTAACAGCAACTGACACATAGGCCTGGGTCGCGTTCAAAAACAAAAAAAAAAACAATTAATTGACAAAATAATATAGAAATTTTATTTCTCCATTGGGATATGTCATGGCCTTGCATGATATCGAAGCCCTATGAGTCTTGTAGTTGCGCAGATGTGACTAAGTTACAGTTAATTCATCAAGTCCCAGTGGTCGATTGTGATATGTTTTGAGAACACCCTGTCGTGAAAGCTAACCCCAGATTCAAAATGAAATTTTGTTCCCTTTTTCCTACTCGTAAAAAATCAGTCGAATTTGTTCAGTTTCTTTGTCTACCTGAATTTGTTCCATAATCGTTTTGAAGTGTAGAGGTTAATAAGTTTATCGCAAAAAAAAGGAATACTTAGGTATATTACGTGATATTTTAAGGGAAATTGAAATGGAATAACGTAATTATATCAATCCATTAAACTATAAACAATGCAACAAATATAAAATTAATAATAAAATTATGACATACAATCTTGGAATGTGTTAAAACAAATATTAAGTTACATTTCCAGTGCGTCGGTCGGTACGGTTCATCGCTACAAGACAAGTAATTATTTAAGTATTTCAGATTATAGATTATATTATTTGGTCAGATTGTGCTAATGTTTTGACAATTTTGATAATTTATGTGTTACGGAACTCGATTTACTAAAAATTTTATCGGGTTGGAGGTTGCACTGAAAATGAACATAAGAGTACCGCTGCTAAGAGTAAGTACGCGACCCTTCAAGTATTGTGGCCATTAGAAGAAACAAACACATTTGCACGATACACTAAAAGCTAACAAATATTACATTCTAAACAATGCGGGACTAGGGCACTCTAAACAATTTAAATTTTGTTAAGTTTGGCCACTTTGGCATAATCATGATAAAACAGAGAGATAGCCGAACTGGGTTACTGAAAGAAAGGAAACAGTAACCTATGTACAGAGAAGAGTAGAAGGCACAGTCAGTGGGAAATGTGAATATCAAAGAATTGAATACAGGCTGCAGAAGCCAGGACACAAGGTAGAGTGGTGCATTGAACGCAAACGGATAGAAGCTCGAAGTCAGATCAATCTAAGCAGAAAGTGAAGATCCCTGACGAAGTTACGAATAACATCGATTACCTAACACCAATATACCAAAAGAGACAAAAATGTTAAAATGTTCACGGTTAAGTTACATACTGGACAGAACTGATCAGATTGTAAGCGTGTGTGGCCCACTCTAGATCGAAGTCGGCGTCCGCGTGCATTCATCTGACCGATTCTGTTCTTACACAATCACTACATACGCTAAATGCCTTAATAGTAAAACGTTAAGATTGACATTAGATTATAGTGTGCAATTACAGTAAACGTTCGTCTGACAGAGAAACATCAATAGACCGAGCATCGTAGGGAAACATACATATTCTAACAGAAATGGTTCGGACAATACTTATTCAATTACATATAAAGAAGTGGACAATCCGACAGCGAGACTCTTTTTATCAAATACATTTTATAAAAAGGAATGGACATAATTTAATTTTTGAAATTTTAATTAATTCATTGACGTTTAAATTTCGTTATTATTTTATCTTAAATTTAAAATACTTTTTTTTCCTAATCGACAGCTTAACATGTCGTGTTTGAAGAAGCACGGCCTTTGTTTGTGTCGGGAGAGGGAGACCAGATGAAACATGCATCTGCAGTCAATGTATTGATGCTCCCTGTTGACTTGCATGGATATTAGTTATTTGGCAAACTCCCGAGTCAAGTGCAGCCGGCTCGCCGCCGGGCGGCCGGTGCGAGCTGTACCG
Source organism: Scotopteryx bipunctaria (assembly GCA_949320045.1). NCBI lineage: Eukaryota > Metazoa > Arthropoda > Insecta > Lepidoptera > Geometridae > Scotopteryx > Scotopteryx bipunctaria. The sequence goes on from OX439440.1 coordinate 4,705,310, forward strand.
ACGCATTTGGTTTAAAACACCTTCTAAAAGTCTTAACTTTTATCACGTACCTAATTACCACAATCTTTTATAAACTCTCTAAAAATCTCGCAGAAGTGCATATTGTAATTTTGTCGCGAGTAGCGGTCGATCGTATACCTACTGTTGCGTGAAAAATTAAATTGCCTTCTACGTCTTGAGACGAGACGCCGTCGGGTTATCATAAAACATAGGGGTAGTAGGTAACAGGCGGGGAGGGGGATAGTGTGGAGGGTGGGGGAGGCTCGCTTAGGGTGCCAGCATCTTGGAGAGCTCCTCGTCCTGGAGACAGCCCTTGAGGAACTCGTCCTGCGTCAGCTGCCCGTCGTTGTTCTCGTCCATCTTGGCGAAGATGTTCTTGGCGCGCTCCTCAGCCGAGTCGGCTGGCCTGTTACTTGAGCAAGCGCCAAGCATGTCGTAGATGGCCTGAAACATTAACAACCATAACAATACTACACAAACGTATCGAGGGTTAATACAAGAACATCATATTCATTCCGATACGAAATTTACATCCCTTCATCCCCAGAAAAAAAAATATTACGAACCGAATAGTGAAAACTATAAAGTATATTTTGGGGGTTCAAAGCTCAAAGGAAGTATAATTGAGTTTAGTAAAGCATACTGAACAGTAGAAAGTTGGATGAAAAAATATATTTTATCATTGGAAAAAAAATAGTACTTTTAAAATATGACGCGGTTTTAATAACACTTTTCGATAAATAGATCCGTTTCATACTACATAAAGTCCTGGAGTAAAACATTAAGTCCATGCTTCATTTGTTTTCACAATTTAAAATGTTGATTTTGTGCCATAAATGAATTTCATTTTCAATTTTGTTAACGCTCAGTGTCCCGCTTAGACTATAAGACCATATATCGGATTTTGACGTAAACTACGAGTATTTATTATGTAAAAGGGAGGACTGCCATGATTGGTAAGTGTTAAATGATAGGTAAATTGCAGTGTATTGGATTCTCGATGCAGGCGTATACATTCACGCCCCAATGGGAGGTGGTCAGCATATTATACGCTCTCTATTGAAAACTTATAAATGTGTGTTACTTGTAAACTTGTGAATAAGGCAAAATTTTATGTACACGATATCAACCGTTTACTTTACTGCAAGGCTCTTTTTTATTCATAGATCTCTCTGCTCTATGAATAAATAAAATCTCTCTCTGTTCCAGAGTAGTTGGCACAGCAAGATCCCACCAATTTTTCGAGTTTACCTTTTAGGTAAGACAGTGGCAAAGAAAAACTCAATTATGGATAAACTGAGCCTAATAAAGACTTCTCCCGAATACTGAAGATTCAAGTTCAGCAATAAACAGCTGTATGCAATAGCTTTGGAAATATTTCACTTTTTAGGGTTCCGTACCCGAAGGGTGCCGACGGGACCCTATTACTAAGCCTTCGTTGTCCTTCGCTGTCCGTCCTTCCGTCTGTCAGCTGGTCTCATGAACCGTAATAGGTCAATATATAATAAAAAAGTTGAATTAAAAAAGAACAAACAGATATGCTAAAAAATATTAATTAACTATTCAAGAACCCCTGCACGGGTGAAGGCATCCTCCAAAGACTTCCATTTTCTAAATTTTGAACTTGTTCGAGCCAATGTACACCTGCGGTTTGCAGTATTTCATCTGCCCAGCGTGTATTATTAGATCTTCCACTACGTCGCTTGCCATATGGACCCTTCCAGGCCGAACCGTAAAAGGTAGAGAGTTGAAATTTTCAGAGTCATCTATATCAATATCACTATTGCCGCAAGAAAAAAATCATGTGACGTTCGTAATCGATCATTGGAGTTAAGCAAAACTAGGCGCGGTCAGTAATTGGATGGTCGAGTGACTTTTAGCACTTTTTTATAGTATTTTTGTGTATTTCTTTTTCAAACATACTAAAATTTACTGATTTGTTCGAAAATAATAATAAAATTAAAAATTAAGGGGATTCATAGAAGAGACGTGTTTCACTACTTGTTGTATTGTATATCATGAACCGTAACAGCCGCTATAACAACAAATAATAAAAATAAAAGGGTATATATACCCTATATATATTTGTGATGAGATACAATAAGCAAGTATTCCCAAGGAGGGTTGACGTCAGGCAGGCGGCCGGTCATAAAACACCTTAGCCAAAACTTAGCCGACCCCACATAGAGTGGGATAAGGGCAGGAAGATGATGATGATGATATACCCTATACCATAAAACATGTACTTAACGCTTCGTGTGCGAAATCGACTCTCACTTGACCGCAAGGTCAAAACACAAAGCGAGGTCTCGGTCCCGGACTCCCGGGTAACACGACCAGCTAATTAAAGCAACACTACCTATAAAGCCAACTAGTAAATTGAAATAATCACCGGCTTTAACCCACAGCCCATTAGACACCATACACGCTGCCTTTAATAAAGCGCGATTTGGCGTTGTATGTCATGTATTTTATAGTTTGATTTCACAAACGTGGTTTTTCTTCGGTTCCCTATTTACTGTAGGTATTCATCATCATCATCATATAGCAGTCGACTGCTGGACATATGTCTACCTTAATGAATACCATCGTATCCTGTCTTCGGCTTGACGCATCCAGCAAGCCAGTTAAGCCAGCAAATTTACAAATACATAAAATCAAGCTAAATCTATTAATGAAATGGCCATCATGAGTTCTCTGTTCGTAGCGAACCAGTTTTTATACAGATATTACAAGAAAGCCTTTTCGTATATATACAGCACTCATATTTAACCCATTATTTGAAGAAACGTAAATAAGATTAAAGAAGGAAACATGTTGTGCCGACCCCACTTAAGGGGTGGAGAAATTATGGTGATGATTTGACCTTGAAGCTAACTTACCAATGAAGTACCTAAGTATATAAGTATTGTGCTATTATTTAATACTATTTACTTCCATTTCAACTACACAAAAGTATGCTTTTGACTTATATTAACAATAATTTCATTACGGCAAGCGGGAGCTCTTTCGTCCCCAATTAAAAAGTTTATTTGAACGGTTGAGATTAACTCGACAGTCTAGTTCGAGTTTTAATAAACACTTTGAGACAAGAGGATTAGGTCCATTTTAAAGGTTACTTACTACGTAAAAGGTTAGTGAGCAGTAGATATCGAACAATCCGTACCTAATTTTATTATAAAAAGGGGAAATATACTTATGAAGATTTTTGTATGCTTGTGCATCAATAACGGCGTTACGAACCATTCAAATTCATGGATTCAAAATGCCTGCAAAATCAAAAGTACTTTATTCCTTAAAATCACTAAGAGCATTTTTACCTAAATCTACGTTGAATTTAGGCCTGGAGCCCAATTTTCGCTACTATATATCTACTATCATATTGATCCTATGCCAAAAAGCGTGGTCTCGAGCATCATAGATAAAATGACGGTAATTTAACAATCATCATTCAACACTTTACACAGATTATATAGTTGTTTGATAAATATTTTCTACTTTTGGGAGGGCGATGGTAACAAAGACCTTAATGCCTAGTCTTTCGTTAATTTATTTTCTTTCGTATTTTTTGTCATAAGTCTTCTGTACACTTCGGTCTATTTGTTTTTGTTGTAACAGAGATTTTAGCGTGTCCACTGTAAAATTTTTAGACAAGCGGATTTTTTTTTCAATCTGCGTCTCAATTACCTTGCTACATCAAGACTCACTCGACCCGGCAGTGTCTCAGTGGTGTGTCCGCTGCAATTTCGACCTCCTCAATCATGATGACGTGGAAAACAGTTTCGTATAGATGACTTTTATATTGTACTTCACTAATGGTTGCATGGACGCCATTGCAGATATAAAAAGACATTAAAAAACTGCTATCGTCTTTGCACAAGCTTGTCAGGTTGCTGATCAATAAGTTTAGTATAGGAGTATTGTCTTGTTCTCCATGTCTAGCCGAAGTATCATTATCATTTTAAAACGGGTACCTTCCTGTCTATTAACTAACTATACTGTTAGCTATATTCATAGAATACTGTCATTCATCCGAGACTCCACTCGCATGGTACATACCCGGAGAAAAAGTACCCTGTGTTGTTCCAGGAAAATATCACGCATATTTAATTTATCTATTATTTAGTTATGTATTTAAAGATAATACATATTTTGAAAACTTTTAGTTTACTTTGTACCAAAAAATACATTTGATTTTGATTTTAGGGTAGGAGGGGTTAAAAGTTACTAAAAAACATCACGTGATTAATGGATGACCCCATAAAAGGAATATACCTTCAAAGTTTCATACTTCCAGGACTTATAAACAGTTAAGACTGTGCGAAAGCACGAAAGCGTTATTATCTCATCAATTGTTTTTTTTTTGTTATGATCGAATTATACGTTCATTAGTAGGCAGGAATACAGCCAACGTGGCAAATTAAAGTTTGAGCAGTGAGCTCAATAGTGTCGACAAAAATAATTATAGGGACACGTCAAAATCGTCACGAACGAAAAACGAACGGAAATTGAGGCGAATGCGATTCGGATGTCACAAATTGGCCAAAGCGTTGCATCGCTCCAGTCCATCAAAATGTCAGTTACGTTCAACGTTGTATTTTTCATTCACCCTGCTTCAAATTTTGCGAAACTGATTGGTGTTTTCCGGGTTCAGTTCGATAGAGTACCCTTCTAACCTCGCTTCCTTAAATTGACGTAACAATGATCCCAGACATTTGTTGAGTTGTATTGTGTACACGGCTATGAAATGCTTTCTATATTTTGAATATCATTTTAAACTTGGAAATAAATAACATATGCTCACAGAAATCGGTTATGAACGTTTTTTTTTAAGCCGAAGTAGGTAATTACAATTAGTAATAGTTTTACGGCATGTAGACAGTTGCAAATAAAGTACAAAAAATATCATCATATCAGCCCTCCTCCATCCACTACTGGGTATAGGCCTACACTTCAGAACCAGCACGCCATTCTTTCCAATCCCGCCAGTGCATTCCCACCGTCTTCACGATGTCACCAGACTACCTGGACACTTATTCACTTGCGTACAAACAATATGTAAATGAAAAATTCTATATGTTGATTCCTAGAACCTTCAATCTTCCTAGTCCAACATGCATGGCGTAACCAGAACTTTCGAGCATTTTGTCAGTCCGATTCCAACTGCTACGCGAAGATGCGTAACCTCGTAGACGATCTACGCTATGTACTTGTTCCTCTACGACTATTTTTTTATTTCTCCAAGTTCAGTAAAGCCAGGAATTGTGTTGAAATTTACAATAAATAAATGGATCGCATTGCAGTTACGAGCATTAAAAAAATATCAGGGTCGGCGTTTTGTTCAGCAGCCAAGTTTTAAATTGAACTTACTGGTTAAGCTCCGATTCGTTTAGGTTTAAGTAACATGTACTTTTTGACATTATTTACAATTTGAAATAAAGCCAACAGAATGAATTCCACTTAAGCAGCCTTCCGTACCTTCGTTATTCAAAAAGCTAGTAACAATTCATTCGATCCGCCAATTGATTTTGTTGGAAGACAATGTTGCTAATTGTCTAAATTGGGAAATGTGGTCGTTCGGTTGGAAATTGTAAAGTTTGTTCGTCGCAATACCGGTATCTCTATAGAGTTTCGAAGGCTTAAAATATAAAGATCGATGGAAAGAGCTTGTGTATGTCGAATGGTAGCTCCAGTCTGAATCAGCAGGAGACGCAATTTGCGGTCGACTGCGACTCCGGAGACAACGGGGAAGTTCCATTAAACGCTTTCAAGAGACTTCCACGCGAACCCCGCCTGCTAATGTAGTGTGCGTGCACAGAATTCACTTAAACATAACATTGTTATGTTGTCTCGAGGTTAATTTTATTTCTATTAACTGAAATAGAGCATCAAATTATACGTCATCTGATTGAAAATAATCATAACTCTACCAAAGTTTTTCGAACGGATTTTGCTAATTCATACTATTTATATGGTAACTAAGTTCTCTTTGCATTTTTAGCAATTTTTTTATGTTAGGAACTCATGAATATTAACCAGGTTTATTTAAGACTACATTACACTTTCCAGAATCCATTGAGCGTTTATGGCAACACAATAAGATATAATACATATTATTTCATCCTAGAAAAGGATTTGCGAGCACCTTTTGTGTCGACAGCAATAAATTAATCTGGGAAATTGGCGTCAAAGAGTTGTTTCTATATCTACTTTAAGCCATCGCCGCCAGAACAACGCTTTGAATACAAATGTTTACAAAACAGAGCAGCTGGGAAAGCAATCACGAACTCCTGTTAGTCTTGTTAATGAGTTTACTATTTCTTAAATCAAAATATGTTTCCGTTACCATTCAGTTTGCTTCTGCTTGGATGAGCAAGTTCCGCCACGGAATTAAAAGGTCTTTTCGAACGTTGAGAGTTGAGAGCCGGGTTAAGTTGGCAGGACAATCAAAAACAATTTTGTATGTTGTTTTTATCCGACTGTGAATAAGAAGGGTAATGTGTTTGGGGTGTATGTATGTACATTCCTTTGGCTGAAGCTGTAGTCCAAATGGCTGGACAGATTACGACAAATGAGGTGTCGTTGGATTCGTTTGGATGACGAAAGTGTCATAGGCTAATTTTAGTGTCAAAATTCTAATATTTATATGGCGGCTGTAAGAAACTATGACAGAATATTAAAAAAAAAATTCTATATGACGAATTTATATGATGAAGAATTAAATTATTGAAGCCATTTTCAGTATCTAATATTTATTAAAAAATCTAATATTGCAGATGTACTATGCTACCTAAATTCTACTCAGTTTTACGGGTTTTTTTTGTTCTTTTAAATACATACTTGTTAAATTATGTAATAACCTTTTCAAATTTTAAGATGTATTTCGTCGCAGTATGCTGCTGTTTATTTATTTTAATTATTAACCTTTGCTGAGCTAAAACGTGACAAACCTATGTTTGAAGTATACTTACTACGAGTAGAACAGAAAACAATAATATAAAACACTAAAATAATTTATTTATACTGTTCTCTAGCGTCCAGCGCGAGAATAAAATAAGGTTTATCTCTAGCGTCCAGCTTGCATTGTTTGGTTGGAGGACAATCATAATATGAGCTGGATTTTATGTGGGTTAGCGGCGCACGTCTATCTATGGACAGCAGCTTTAAAACGAAAACTAACAATATGGTACCCAAAATGTGTTGGAAGATTTTTCAACCATACACAAAATCAAAGCGACTGGCCCCAATAGTTGTAGATTTCTATTTAGGACAAACAATTATAAATAATTGAAAGTACTTTATTGTACACTTCAAAATAACATATAAAATAGACTTAAACACTAAAACAAGCGTACTATTGGAAGTCTTATCGCTAAAGAGCGGTCAATTCTAGACAACCATGATTTATGTGATGAGCATAGATGTTTGTTCGATGTTTGGGTGTTATTATGTATAAAAAATATTTATAATAAAATTTTCTAAATTCAACTCCTAAGGCGGTTAAACAGGGTGATAGTGTCCATGGAAAAAATTTCATGGTTTTTCGATATAACCCTCAAAAAGGGATGTCAACGTTAGTATGGAAACTATTTAACGGGCAATGCGATTGATTTGAAACTCTGTTTGGATGCTAAAAATAAATGGACACGTGCTTCAGGGTTTTCCAAAATAACTTTCATTAAGGGGTAAACCTGAGCGAAGCCGCGCTGGTAAACTAGTTAGGAAATAAAATAAAGAAGTCTGTCAAGAACCAAAATGATCTCGTATTGTGCGATTCCAAAGGGGCTTCCTGCTGCGGACGCTCAGCTTGCGGAATGTACTCCCCGCCGCGGTTTCCCTAACGAGTTTTCCCTAACAGCATGGGGTTCATCAAAAAGGTTGTGAAGCGATTTTTGCAGGATAGGCAGCGCGTGAGTGATAACCCTGGCGTTGCAAACGTCAATAGGCTGCGGTAACCGCTTTCCATCAGGCGGGCCGTTATGCTTGTGTGCCAGCTTAGTGGTATAAAAGAAGCGTGGCAGGTACTTCACGTACAAGTCTGGTACTCGTAAATAAGTTACTTAACGATAAATTAGAGCACCGGCATCGTTCAACGTTTCGCTAAAAGCGGAGACAGTAAGTGCACAAGACGTAAATTAAGTGCACGACGCAAACGCTCGCAGATTGAATCATAGGCATAACAAACAATGTAGGTACCTATGTTTTGCTTATAACTAGCTTCCCCTCCGGCTTCGCTCGCATTGTACCCGGATACAAAGTAGCCTATATGTTATTCTGGTTTAGATATCATGTATACTTCAAGTTTCATGAGAATCCGTTTGGGCGTGATTGAGTAACAAACATACTCACATCCCCAAAAATATTTGCGTTAATAATTTCGAGTTTTGTACTCAAATAGAATAACACTTTCTCGAACTTGATTGAAGGTTTTTTGGTAATGTTATGTGGAACTATGTAGTTATTACCATTTTATTAACATCAGTTTTTCTTGTTTTATAAAATATACATTTTAATGGTATAAATTTTACGCGAAACCGATTTTGTTTTTAATTATGCCTACAGTTTGAACTCTGGTGAAGACATAGGATTTTTTAAAGACGAAATTACACAATGTTTAATCAAATATGATTAAACAATGCCTTTTAGTATCTCGATGTGTAAGAATTTGACGTGAGCCTATAGAAAAACAGCATCACTTCAAATCTTCTATTTTTAAGACCGCTGCTAATTCCATTTTATAATTTAACAAAAAAAAATGTTAAGCTATAGTCATTGTTGCGAATAAATACGAACCTGTGTTTTACAGACTTTTACCGGTTCGCTGCAGTAACATTTTGATAGTTCATATCAATCCCATAAATTTTAGGCTATTACTAGTCTGTCAGCACCGATACAACACAATGCAAAAAAGTTAATTAAAAGTTACCAGCACGTAACGGGGTCAAAGAGATGAACCATATCAATCCTTGGATGCAACATAAGCCTCATCATTATGGAAATGGCTCCGACGGTATAATTTTGAGTTTTAAACTCTTTGCAGGGTTAAACTCACCTTTGTACACGTCCTTACTTTATGTCCGTGTTTTTATGTGCTTTATTATGTACAATAAAGAATAAAGAGTTTTTGCACATTTCGATTTAATGTGACGGGCCACACGCCAAAAGAAAAATGTCGTTTAAGACCACCTTGAGCCTTGAAGAAATGCTGGCTTACCACTTTATCACGAACAAATGAGGCATTTGTAGATTTCGAATTTAAAAGGACTGAAACGGAAAAATACCTATCTAGTTTATAAAGGTCCAAGTGAATGTGTTGAAAGAATTATGAGTGGAATCATGTGGAATACAATAGAATTTTGAATATGTTCCTAAATAATGCAATAAGGTTGATTCCAGATACCATTGTGCAGAATAGTTACGCAAATTGCGTGTTATGTGGGATTGCTTCCGACAGTGTCCATCTCTGGGTACAATGTGTCACGGAATATTGTGGTTTACAACGAGGTACAGCAAGCGTGAACATTTGGCGAATAATACCCAAAGCTCCACCCAACATTTCAGCTATAGGTAGGTTTGGTTGTTCACTGAGCAATCCAATTACTCACGAGCTCAATACAGTACATAGGCAATGCCTTAATCACTAATATTCAAACTATTCATACCTATACGTACCAACGACAATTCAATATGTCAATTAGAATTGTATTGATTTCCCCTTAGACAATACCACTGTTGGTACAAACCTTTGTTAAGAGAGATTGCTTGGTAGATTAACTTAGAAGTGTTCTAGCTAGATTAATGATTCTGAAGTTAGTTATTTAGTTAGACTGAAACTTCAGTTAAAAGAACGAACGTAAACTAAAGTTGGCGGCACCTTCTTTAGTTTCTTAGGGAAGCTGGAATTACATATATCTGTAATACATAAATGGAAATGTGTTTTTAGGTAAAACTTATAAATAAATACTGACCTGAACAATCTTGGTCATCTCCTGGATGTCGATCACGCCATTGCCGTCGACATCGTACATGCGGAAGGCCCACTTCAGCTTTTCCTCGGGGGTACCGCTGGATGTCACATGAATCGCCTGGAGGAACTCCTACAACAAACGGTCAATCTCGATATACATCGAGACTCTTACACGGAACATAGCAAGGGTTTGCCGGTGTCACGGCGACGCCGGCAAGACTATCGCAAATGCAAGCAAACACTTAACGAATTTCGACTTTGTCGCAAGTGAGCGTATGTGTTGGAAGTAACGCCTCCTCGCATTGCTTATTTATCTAATTGTACGTGAACTTCAATTATCGCCTACAACCCGGCAACTAATGGGCTGACGTGCGATAAATGAACCTAACGTACAGTAGATCAATAACCACACCGAAGCATCAACTAGTGGTGATAATTACAGAGGGGCATACGCGGTGTGATTCATTGAAAGTGCACCGAGCTGTGAGGCGATGCCATGAACGCATATACATTAATTAGTGACGAGCAGGCCGTAGAGTTTGCGGTATATTTTTCCTTTGTGAACGCGCGCTCTAGGCTCTAAGTGTCACTAGCTCTTTTTTTCGCTTAGGTCTGAAGACAAGTTGATGGCGCTACAAACTAATTATTCTTACACGGTAAATGTCTCCCAGTCTTAATGATACAGCGTTCTTGCATGCTGTTCTCATTGTATCCTCGCAGAAATTTCTTGAGTGCCTGATTTCGTCGACCTAAATTACCTTGAAGTCAATGTAGCCGTTTTTGTCCATGTCGAATGTACGGAAAACATGATCGCAGAACTCCACCGCGTTTCCAGATGGGAAGAACATCTTGTACATGTCGACGAACTTGGCTGGTGTGAGCCTTCCGTTGGGGCAATCTTGCTGCAAGGACAAACGAAACAAAATAATAAGCAAAAAGGTTCCTCATATCAAAAGCTTTGCGATATAATGCTTTTTATCAATTCAAAATAAACTGCGCGGAAAATTTAAGTCAAAACCTAATTTTTAACCCACGCCTTGATGCATCGTAGTGGATAGGATAAACGAAATGGTCGAATTAATGTGAATTATAGACGATTGATGATGACTTTAGACATGTTCATAATATTTGTTTAGCGATAAGCTATTCATTGAAAAGAAAATGTTTTATTGCCCGGTTGATTTACGTGTTGACTCAAGGTAGATTAAAAACTACACCAGACTAGGTATATCAATGTGTTATATTACTTTGAAACAAAGTTTATTGTGAATTGAAGTATGCAAAGCGAACTCATATTGACTTAGTTTCTATTTGAAAACTTTTTTCAAATGAAACACAAAGGACAAGTAGACAGGAGTAAACAAGTCTACAAACGACAAGTTTTATATTGGAGATTAAGTAGAGCTCGGTGCAGCTGCTCAACTGGTTTCTCCAATAAAGATCTTAATACTACAAACGAAGTAAGAAGTGTGTCTCGCTCTCTTCAGGAAATCCCCACAACATTTTAGGAGTGCAATTCCTTCTTTCTTCAGTACAATTTACTGCAGGCATATACGGAATTGTGTTTCTAAAGCACTTCAATTTAACCTTCTATTGTACAACCACTTCGCCTAATACATTTAGAATGCTTGTGTGGATTCAGTATGGATTCCGGACTGACCTTTCGGCGTATTAGAGCTCGAACACACTACGGCAAAAAACCCAATCGGTAATACCTCATGCCATTTTGCGTTAATGCTTTTAAGTACCTACATTTTTTATTGCGTCATGCGACAACCCCTAAAGGAAACCCCTTCATTCTGTATAAAGCGACTTTCATTATAAACTTATCTATTTACGAAAATCCTATTCCTACTAATATTATAAATGTGAAAGTTTGTTTGTGTGAATATTTGTTACCACGTATCTCCGTAATTATTAAACCGATTTTGATAAAATTTAATAAATAAATAGTTTAAGCTCTGGAATAACACATAGGCTAACTAAATTTTCGAAAATAAACCCCTAAAGCGATTAAACAGGGTAATAAAGTTTCTATGGAAAAAAAATATTTTTAAGTTCGATTAGCTCGAAACTAGACACAAATAAACTTCAAAACAAATAATAAAGCAAGTATATTTTATTCTTTTTATCTTAATCTTTCAGATTTTTTAAAATTACCCTCAAATAGGGGCAAAATGGGGTGTCAAAGTTTGTAGGTATGGGATCTTTTTAACGGGTGGTGCGATTGGCTCGCAATTTGGTTAGGATACTTGAAATACAAAATCAATGAATAACTGTTTCAGAGTTTTTCAAAACAACCCTCAAAAAGGGGTAAAATAGGGTCTCAAAACTAGCCGCGCGGGTAAACTAGTAAATACTGTCTGATTAACACTTTATTTTTCTATCGGGTACGCAGAATTGGAAGTCGCTGCTGTAGCGAAACCTATAAAGCTTCATAATGGGTAGGTAGGTACTGATTGCGATTGCTATATGTAACTCCAATAAATAAAACCTAAGTTTTTTTTTCATAACGCTATATGATTATGGAACATATAAACATTTCTATACATCCAGCTGCTTCTCTCCCCGAGCATGTTGTAAAAGTCGACTAAGGGTTAGTATCCTCTGAACATGATGGACCATCTATAAGGGCAATGGGCTGATCACCTGTCACCGTGGTTCACCATATCCATCTTGCTACTTTTAATCAGGAGTGGCTGCAAGTTTTTTTATGATTACTTGTAACTATGCTTAGGTACTTAGCTCTGATTAGGGATACGGGCGTAATAATATGTATGTATTATATGTTATATAAGGCCCGCACTAGTAATTTCACATTTGGATGAACTTAACGCTGTCTGAAGATATTACAGGTTAAGTAATTAACTAGGAGTAGTGAGGAGGTGGTATAGTACGAAGTTAGTCAACCTTTGCACCAGAATAACGATATGTTTTCATGCGTATGAATTTAGAATATTTTTCGATGAATCTGCCGTACATTATTCACGTCTTCAATAAAATATATAGAAGCCGCACATGTTCCGAAATCGATGTTTGTCTCTCAAACAACTCACATTTAACTTCCGTTAGAAACCAGCTTTTATTTTCTCGTACTTATGAGTCACATGGTTTTTGTATAACACACACACATAATTATTATCACGCTCATATCTCTAATGGTAGAGCCACAAGAAATCATAAGTTTTGTATAAGATTTTTGTAGTCCTCTAACGACTTTGTAATATTGTCATCATTTCATACAATACTAGCAGCCGCCCGCGGCTTCGCTCACGCGGTACCCAGATAAAAAGTACCCTATGTCCCATTCCAGCACACGTAAGTACCTACTAAGCACAAAAAAGGCGAGCAGTTCAACTACTGCCCTGCTCTAAGACCACATAGTAACCCACCTGCAGTGTTAACAGTCCAAAATATTATCGCAACAATTTTTTTAGACGCTAATGAATGTAGTGTAAATTCGACATTGACAGTTCCTTTTCCATTATGTTTTGTATCATCTATTACTAATCTGCGGTATCATCGCTGTCATATGTCAAAATAAAAGTATTCTATTTTTCATGAAAAACATGCCAAAAATAAAGAATTTATAGGTAATTATGACATCAACTAAAAACTAAATGAGAAAAATCGGCTCTTTAATTTGATATAGGTTATGTGCAGTTTTAGACCAAAAATTGATTCCAGGTTTTCATCCCTTTTCACCCCTTTAGAGGATGAATTTTGAAAAATCCCTTCTTAGTACACCCCTACGTACCAAGGTTTACCTACACTGAAAATTTCAAGTCTCTACGTCCAGCGGTTTAGGCTGTGCGTTGTCTGTCAGTCAGTCAGTCAGTCAGTCAGGACAAAGATTAAGATTACAGGCCAATTTGAGCTAAATTTTAAGTTCCGTTCTGTTCTCTGGGCCCAATCAGATATTATAAAAAAACCGTAGGTCCACCAATAACATCACGTCAGAACCGAACTAATAAAAACAGTCATGAGAGGCTCGATAACGATCATAATACCAATTTGCTGTTTCATTCATTCGGATTAATATTACTCACTCTCGTTTCTAGAATGGGATGAATCTTTCTTATATTATAAATGCGAAAGTTTGTGAGGATGTTTGGATGTTTGTGCCTCAATCACGCCTAAACGGCTCAACGGATGTGAATGAAACTTGGAATATACATAGTACATGTACTGGATTAACATATAGGCTATTTTTTATCCGGGTACCACGCGAGCGAAGCCGCGGGCGACAGCATATACATATAATAAAATCGTTATTTACATTTCGATAGTCATCAAATCATCTAAAGTTTCATCATTATTTATCTACTCGTAGATTTTCAAGAGACTATAATAACATGAATGCATTGTTTTTATAATTACCATAGTTAGTATGTTTTCTTTGGGAATTATTGGAATACTAGCATTCGCCCGCGGCTCCGCTCGCGTGATACTTAGTCGGATAAGAGTACACTGTGTGTCAGTCCGGGTTATAAACTATATGCATTCTATGTTTCAACCAAATGCGTTAAACCGTTACAGGGATTGTATGAGAACAAACACATTGACACAAAATGTCGCATATTATTACCATTTTCAATATATTAAAAATATTTTGGTCCTCATTTCATTTGCCTAAAATTTATTTTACTTCTCTGCTGGACTGGGAGTAAAGAAATAACATAGAATGCGTCCAGCTGCTTCTCTCCCCGAGCATGTCGTAAAAGTCGATTGTGGGATAGTATCCTCCAACATGATGAGATAAAATAAGCAAGTATTCCCAAGGAGGGTTGACGTCAGGCAGGCAGCCGGTCATAAAACACCTTAGCCAAAACTCTTACACCATGATCCAAAAAAGATCATGCTGTGCCGGCCCCACATAGAGTGGGATAAGAGCAGGAAGATGATGATTTCATTTGCCTAAAAATATTATCAAGATAATATAAAATGGGCAAAGACATTCTAGGAAGTTCTAAGTTGCCTGAAATAATGAATTTACTATTAAAATATAAGATAGTCCTTACCTTGAAGCCCTTGTACCACTCCTTGATGGTGGTTTCGTCGTAGGACGTGTTGGTCTTGAGGAAGTCCATGTCCTCCTTTGTAAGCTTGTCTTTGCTGACGAAGCAGCCCATTTTGTCTGTAACAATGCGAAACATCCTTAAGTTATTTGTAACATAGTAGCAGTTCAGATATATTATTATTCAGATATATTGACGGCCTCGGTGGCGTGGCAGGTGATTGCTCGACAGAGACGCAAGAGGCGCGTGTTCGATTCCCGTTGCAGAAGAAATGTTTGCATGTTCTGTTAATATTTCTTCCGGGTCTGGGTGTTGTGGTACCATGGTACTCCTAGTTTCTGATACCTACGACACAGTGAATCCTAGTGTGGGGTCAGGACTATGTATGTGAATGTTGGGTGTTATTTATTTATTTATTATTATTATTTATTTATATAGAACAAGATATTTGAAACTTAAAATAGAAACAAAGATGCATAAATAAATGTTTATTGCTCCTAGAGCTCCTTTTTCTTATATAATTTAGAGAAAATAACGTTTCATTGAAATCGCATTAGACGTTAAATAGAAGCAAAAAAATATAATTTAAGTAAAAGCAACGAAGAAAATTCGAAAACCATAAAAATGCACTTTGAGTAAATGTTTATGACAAAGATTATCCGATTCCAAGTTGTGTTTTATTATGGATAAAAGAGATTTTTATAATGCTTCTGATTTTCATATTTTCTGGTAAGATCTTTCCTTCTTTCACCTGTTGAAATCTAAGGAAAGAAAGATAGCGTGCACTCTATTCACGACCGCTTTGGAAATGGAAGTATTCATTTTCCGCTCAATTTCAACATGAAAGTGAATAGCGGTGACAACTTTGAATTAAAAACCTTGAAAAGAGATCTAATGTTCTGGCTTTATTCTTTCTTTGAGTTTGATATTATCAGTCTGGCTAGATGTGGATGGATTTAGAGGTAGAAGTAGGCCGAAGTAAAGGTGGTAGGATTGTGTGTAATATCGTGTTTTATATTACACACAATCCTACACTAGATGGAGGCTGACAGCAAAGAAGGGAAAAGGCCGCTGTGCCGACGCCTATGTAGAGTGAGAAGAGCTGGAAAATTATAATTTTCAGTCTGGTGAAACTATTCGTTTATTTATACAAGTTTGGTGAAACACATGTAAGGGTTTTCTAGGTGAAAATTTCCTAATTCGAACACAATGTCACCCTAGGGAGGTCAACGACACGTGATCACTGGACATTTGATATCAGGATCGCCTGGAGGGTGCGTGCTTATTTATACTGAGTTATTTGAAAGTACCGTTAACTGGTGTAAGCCTCTTGGTAACATTAAATAAACAAAGTTGGTTGTACAACATTTTCCTTTCCTTTATCCTTGTCTCCATCGGGCGAGTGCTCGGCTGAGATGCAAGAGGCGCGGGTTCGATTCCCGCTACGGGAGAAATGTTTGTATGCTCTGCAAAACTTTCTTCCAGGTCTGGGTGTTGTAGTATTATGTATTATAAGTACTTATGTGTTTACAAAAAAGTAGGTATATAAGAATTCTATCAGCCATCTGGTTCCCATAGTATAAGCTTTGCTTAGTTTGGGGCTAGATGGCTGTGTGAAATGTCCAAAAATATTTTGGACATTTCATTTATTTATTCAAATCAAATATTTAATTATATTGTGCAAATTAAATTATTAAAATAATTTTAAATGTCGCTTAACGTTGATACAGAGCGAACATTTTGTTTTAAACAGTTTTATTTTAATATTTAAACTTTTGTATAAAATAATGATGAAGAACAACAGATGATTATACATCGAACAAGGTATTAAAAATAAAACCGGTCAAGTACGAATCGGACACGAAGGGTTCCGTACCATCGTAACTGTACCTACATATATGTTTCCTGTATGCCACCTATATAGATGGCAGCACGTTCCTTATTAAAAACAAGCAAAAAAAAATGCAAAATAAACCACGTCTTTCTATTAGGGCCCCAAAATTTTTAATTTTGTTATTCATTTTGTACAAATCAATAAATTTGAGACTGTTTAAAAAAGAAGTTCACAAAAAATTATAATACGGAAAGGTTCAAGAGCACTAGATGCATTCCCATATTGCAGGATATTATTTGTGCAAGGAATGAGCCAGCCTTCTTATCACCCGCGGCGTCGAATTAAGCAATCCTACTAATATTATAAACGCAAAAGTTTGTATGCTTGAATGTTTGTTACTCTTTAATGCAAAAACGGTTGAACGGATTTGAATGAAACTTGTTATATAGTACATGTACTGGGTTAACATATACGCTATTTTTTATCCAGGTAGCACGCGAGCGAGGGTACAAGAGCCCGAGGAAGATCTCCAATGAGATGGACGGACTCGCAAGTCAAGGTAGCGTTGAATGGTCCACTACACGAATGCTCTAGAAAGGCCACCGTTAGAGACGAATGGCGCTAAATTGTGAAGCGAGCCACTACTCCTGAGCTGACGACCACGACCACTCTGTCAAGAGTGTAGCGACTAAGAAGAAGACCACGCGAGCGAAGGCGCGGGCGGCAACTTCTTTAAAAATAATGATATTGAGGAATTTATAAGTATCCCTTTGAGACTTAGTTTATTCGTACCCAATTTAATGTATATTAAATATCGTATGTTTCAAATAACCCCATATCACCTCAGTGTCACAGTACATAATTGATAGGTTATTTATTGTTCCAAGAAAAAAATACCTTTTTGTGACATTAGAAGTAGTTAAGTTCATTGTACATAAATAAGTAAACCCAGTGTGTGTGTGTGTACACACACGTGTGTAATCGATTGTTTTTACCCACGACGGAACGGAGAAGGTATATGCGTTTGGTCTAAGAGGTTGTAGGTTTATTTTTTCATTTGTGTTTTTGTCTGTTACCATTTTCACTTACCCCACATAGAGTGGGATAAGGGCAGGATGATGATGATGATGTTTGTTACCATTTTCCTCAAAATCTTCTATTTTTTTATAGTCGTAGGATTTTTTCTTTACTTTTTTTTCTTGTTCTTATTTCTAATCGTCACGTTTGAAAGACAAGAAACAAAGTTAAACTTTGAAATTGTTACACTATCAGTCAAAGTACTCGTAGACCCTCTTCAGGTGGATCATGCTTCTGCAGATAAGAAAGTTTTGTCGTCGGTGCTCCGGCTGCGTTGTGTAACTTGGAATCACTTTGAATTTATATACAAGAAGATAATAAAATGAACTTTCTTATCGACTGAAGGCCGGTTGTTTTTTTATTTTTGGATTATATTGTGCTTATCGATTGTTTCTAAGCTACATTGGTGTAAAGTTTTCTAATTAGCAATACCAAGTACCAACTTATGTCATTATCATCTTCCTGCCCTTATCCCACTCTATGTGGGGTCGTCATAATCCTTGGATCATGCTATAAGAGTTTTGGCTAAGGTGTTTTATGACCGGCCGCCATGGAGGGCAAATAGCGGGTGCGTACTGTATAGCCACTTCGAGAACAAACAAAGACTAAAGTAACTATTTTAGCAGTGAGCACACATGCCCCCTCATGCCCCGTAGATAATCTCTTCATAGAAAATATGCGTTAACTGTTCGTTTAACCTTACCATAAAGATCAAAGTATTTTTTTGATAAGTTATTTGTCAAACAAGTTCTAAAACGATGGTGATATTTTCCGTCGAACAATGATTAATCTCAACCAACACCGATTTATGTCAATACGTCGCGGCGAACTAGGTTCTAATGCTGTAGTCAATGCATCAATTTCCCCAGCAACGTTATGAATTATTACGGTCGGTAATTTAGCAGCGTACCCGGGCGGGTGACCTGACTCCGACCATTTATCCGCCCTGCATCAACCTTTAAACTTTGAAATGGCAAGTTCTAGCCAAAGACGTAGCTAAAGATAGTGACGGTTTTAAGAGTTTATTTGTGGGTGTTATCGATTCACACATTCTAGAAAACAGAACTTTGATTGTTTGCCAGCTTTTCCTACCTATTTTGGCCATTCGTTCCTACCTATTTGCATTTATATCTTAAAAACTTCCAACTTAAGCACAAGAACCCCATCTTGTATAAACTTTTCTGAAAAGTTTTGTGAAAATGTAAATCCAATGAATAATTTAGCCTTACGGTTCGAAACAAAAAATACCAACTAACACTAGGGCAGTTTTCTAGTAATTTTTTTAAGTCATTAAAGGCAATCGAAATGCCTCGATTTCGAATGAAATGTAATGCATTAATTCGAAATATATTTTGCACGTATTTTAAGATTTGTGGAATACTTGAAGATAATATTCAGTTCCCACTGTTACTACTCGTAGGTAGGGTTCTACGAATCAGTATTATTAATTTATTACCTGTGGGTAGGAATGTACTTACATAAAATTTACTGAGTCAGTAGGTAAAGGATGGTATTTGATGCGAGAACGGGTTCAGGGCGTGGAAATGTCATGGACAGAATGGCGATAAAGATAATTCGTGACGCCGAGCCGTGTGGCGCCCTTCCGTAAGGAAAAGAACCGCCGGCAGAGTCTATATTAATTTCATTCACCTGAAAATTCAACCAACAGTAACCTTATTTTCACACGTTCATTTAAATAAACAAGCATGTCACGCCACTTTTCTCTATGATTTAAATACGGCTGTCTGTTTCTGATTGATTAATTATTTTCGTGGAATGAATTATTAATTAAAGAGCTTAGACGAGCAGTTTACTTTGGTAAATTTGAAATTTCCCATGTTTGACGTGGATATGCAAGCTAGCACCCACCTATCGTGTTCAAAGTACACGCCGAAATTGCTGAATAATGCAAAATTAAATAAAATTAATTGGGTAGGTGCCTAGTCCTATACGTTGAACAGGAGATTTTGTTTGGCATACTTTTAAATTTAGGTTTGAATGTGATACTCCGGATAATCGGATAATCCGTGATAGTATGCAAATATAAGCAAACTTCCTGTATATCAAAATACCAACGAATTACGCATTATTGTGAAAATAGATACGAATGTAATATCATGGTACCTAGAAGTTGGTAAACTGAGAACAAGATCGAGATTACGCATTCGCGCCCCGTTCAATGCGAATGATCTCAAATTACCACAATCTAATTTAAGTAGAGCATGAATAATTCACAAAGTAGCACTGTGAAAACTATGTAGTAAAATTTAATTAATTTACCTAACACTACAAGGGTATTTTTTGTATAAGTAACGAACCCTAGACATAATGTAAGGACTGTAACAAATGGAAATTCGTGGTCTCTGCCTACTCCTATGAAAAACAGACGTGATTTTATGTGTGGCGGTTTTTAAACGAAACTCGCATTCACATTTTAGTATCTTAGTATCACTATTTCTGAACGAAACTCACGCTCAGATTAAAAAACGGCCAGTCAGAGCCCCGCGCGAGAGGGTTTTGATAGCGAGCTCCAGGTCGTAACTTGTGAAGCGCCAGAAGAAAATTTTCCGGCACTCGTTTCGTAATTAATTTGGAATCATTACAAGTATTCCGGCTGATTATCCATCCTCGCCGAATGCCTTACTCTTGTCGTACATCATCCAGTGTCCGAGTGTAATAATAACTATATGTTGCATGCCCTTGATCTTGTGGCGTTTCATAAATATGTCTGTTTGTATTGACTGATCATAAATACATTATAAACACATTATGAATTGGAAAGAACTATGTTTTGTGAAACGTCAACCTCCTTCACAGTTCTTTCAAATATGTATGTTCGAAACCTCCCCAGGAGAATAAGAACGTGTATGTCAAAGTCAGCCGACCGTGAAAGTTCACAGCTTCGCAATACATTAGCTATTGAATACCTAACACAATTTACCAAGGATACTTACAATCATTACTTATTTAAAACTAGTCATTTTGTAAACAGAAAAAGTACATTTTTCACGTAATAATCGACAGGTACACAAGCACCGTTTTAATCATATTATAATACTGTTAGAGCAGAGGTGCTGTGTAATATGATATTATCTAGTTAAGCGCAGCAACCCACTAACGCTTGAAGCCCTTGGTAAATTGCTCCCTGGAAATACTCGGTCGTGTCCCAAGTGCTCTCGTTTTGTTTTTAATTTGCCTTAAATACTGTGTATACCTAACTTAAATCAGTTAATATTAAGGATCGTAGGTACAAATACAATGTTAAATTTTTCCAACTCGTTAAACATAATAAAGGGAACATTTTCCCAAAAAACAGACAGGCGATGATTTTTTTTTATATTCCTCGCTTAGTGGCGTTACGAACAGGAGTAAATTTAACGTAGATCTAAAACGTTTTTAAATGATCCTAGTGATTTTAATGAATATAAAACACTTTTGAAAATTAGAGAGATATTCTTTTTGCTCCATTAATTTAAGAATTAGAGAAACGTTTATATGTAATGTTAACTTGTATGCTTATCAAGCATGTTCTAACTGTATCGTACAAATTCATGAGTAAGGCAAAAGCAAATTTAATGAAGCTAGCTTTCAGACGGTGTAGAAAGGAAATTTGATAATCAAACGCCGGGAAGTGCTCAATAAAATGCACCGTCATCGAGCAAATCAATCATACGCCTAATTGAGATAGCGGGATAAATCCCGAGCCATTTTCTACACGGATCAAAAGCTGAGTGAACGGTACAGAGAACAGGATAGCATGCATGATAAACGTTAACAAAATTGGCAACCATGTGAAGCTTTGGCAAACATTGTACTAAAATGTTAGTGGTATTCTATCAGAAATTTATACCCAGGTAAGGTAGTTTGCTTAGTTGTAAACACTAAACAAGATAAAATTTAATTAAACTTTTAACAACGGATTTATGATTTTATGCGCACAAGAAAACTTTTACAAAACAAAACTTAATGATATTTTGATCATAGTCCATCGAGGTGACAGCAAAAGTTAAGACAGCCCACGAAACGGACTTGACCAAATTGAATTACGAAAAGCTCTCAGCTAAAGCACTGTCTTCCAGACAGTGCAGAACATTGAATCGAAGTGGCGGTTACGAACAAACTACGTCACAAAAGCGATACGTGTTTGGTTATTTTAGGATGTTTCCGAACGCCATGAAAAAATAGCTAACTGATTTACGTGTATTGAACTTCGAAAATAGTTTTACGATAACATCGAGGTAAGACAATACTTCCTACATTCATTCAAAGCCGGGACAGATACGAGTAGTTTACTTTACTAAGCCCGCATTTTAGATTCGCTATGATGTGAAAAATTTTGCTCACCTACTACATATCACGTGCAAACTCAACACAACGATTTGTTTCGAGTTCAATCTACGTTTGAATTTAGTATGGAACGTAGTTTTGAGATCTGAGTGAATGATAATTTCACAATTCTATAGCATGAACCGCTATTTGTGACCGCTAACAAAGACTGATGAGATGATGAGCTGATATACAATAGAACCCTCACAAGAACCACAATTTATGCTCAGTTATCTGTGAGATTGTATTTCTGTCCCGTATAGCAGTTAATGTCTCTCGTCAAAGTATCTAGCTAGCCTATCAATTAAAACTATGCCTGTTCCGGATTTCATCCAAATCGGTTCAGTCGTTATAGTGATTAAAACACAAAAATCTCAATATCCAAGGTTTTTATAACAATAGGTTTTATTTGATCTCTGTATAGACAGATATAGATAGAAACCCCCGAAATGCTGGGCACCAACGTATAATTCGGCTAAATTTAGCCATGATACCATGCTCTTTATCACACCACTTTCACCGATTACATTAATTAATTGATAAAGCCATATCTTCTTGATATCTATATTGTTAGTTAGCATTACCTCACCTATTTCAATATTTGACGAGGGTACATTTTGTTTCTCATCTGCAACATACTAAGCCTAAAAATAGGAGAAAATAAAGATTCCCTTGTTAGTATGTGACTGGTATAAGGACAATGCATGTCAAGGAGAGGTTGCAACAGTTCTCTGCAGTCCACGAGCGTACTTCAGTCAGTCTAGCTATGCCGGTCACGTATAACAACGCTATGCCTTCACTATTCCATGAATGCCTGGTACCCGACTGACATTATTACCACAATCAAGTACGCAGCCAATAAGCCGCCAACACGATATTGCAAGTGCTAAAAGAACTTATTTAAACTCTATGAAAGGGGTGAAATAAGTCATGAGTATTTTATTGTTGAAGCGCTGCTAATGTGTCCTCGGAGTAAAGAAAAAATCTAGAGCAATGCCAGGTCACAACAAAGGCGGGCGCTCGCTCGGCTCGCTATTGTTTAAAGCTTAATGATTGACATCAACCTATACCCAATATAATATGGGTGATTCCGTTAGAACATGCCACCCCGGGCCGTTTAATTGCGTTATTATCGGCTATATATGCATCCACCAATAATCACGCACATCTAACCCGAAAGGCCTAAATTAATAGCCGATACTATCGGTTTGACCACATAAATGCTTGATTGCGTTGTCACTGGTTACCATGTTCATCATTTGCAATCTTCATGTACGGAACTGCTACACAATTTTGCGAGAGAATTCTAACCCTTGAACTTGAAAAAAACTTGTCGAACAGAGTTTTTATGCCGAATTTCTAATACCTAGCAACCATTGTGGTATATTCTCAGCGGGCGGTTTATACCCGTGACTTAATTTATATTAATTATATCACACATTTTGGTCGACTGAACTCTAAACGAATGGTTGTACATAGTGGGTGCTGAAACGATAAAAGTCACCGGATCGCAACAATAAAACCGTTTACAAATCATCTAATTACCTGCAGTTCAAACACTTTATTGCCAACATTTGAAATTAAATAGGGAAAGTAAAGTTTTATAAAAAGGTACTTACATCTCTAAAAAGGTACTCTTGTTCATTCTAATAGTTTAGACTCTAGAGACTCTAGAGACCACGAAAAAGAAAGTTTTACCTTTTTGATATTATTCGTTCACAATATTTTTTAAATACCAAAGGTGAATTATTCGTTCACAATATTTTTTAAATACCAAAGGTGACATTTAGTTCGTCCCTACGCTACGGCTGAATCGTCATGTATTCTCCTCCTGCGAAACTCCGTGATTCCGAACTGACAGGAGAGAATTTTGGTTCAGCGCAAACCACGAGTATTCAACTACCTAATGACCAACGATGTTCCGGTTGAAGCTACGGTGACTGCTAGAATTGACAGTATGCTTGACTGTTTTATTTATGTAACTTAAGACCGATGCCGAAAGATCTTTACTGAGAGATTACAGATTACACGTTTTAATTTTTATATCGAGCTCTAGTGATTAGAATAGAGCTATTATTGAAATTATGAAAACTGCAGTAAAAATAATTTATCACAGCTGCTGTGAACAGCCATTGAAAGTAGCATCAAAGAGACAGATAAGAGGTGCCAATCACAGAGTTGCCACACTAACCGATACAATAGTTGTCATTGTATAACACCGTCAGGAGCACAGAAATGTAGGGGCTTTTATGGCTGTATAACAGCAAGCGTGTAGAGAGAAACTTAACAGAATGTGATAAAAAGGCACTTTTCCGTTTTTACATGAGCGTCAGTAATGGCAAGCAACCTAATTGAGGTCAGTTAGAAGCTACGGTCATCGTTTCGTATCGTGTTGTAAGCGCCAGCACTTTCTACACCCACGGAAATAAGTCAATGGGCGACCCCAAAACGCTGGAGCGACTGCGAAAACATTTACCAGCTTTTTAAAGAGACTACCTAACTCAATGGTGACACAAAATGACACACACAAAAAAAGCGCTAATGAAAGGTCTTTTGACCTGGGTGTTCTAGTGCGCAAACGGAGGCAAAATCATCATTTTTTCATTTTTATTGCAGAGTAATTTTCATTCTTTGTTCACCTTCCCGGCTTTCTATTAGTCGTACTTTAAATACACATTCCTTTTCAGAGGGAAATTTAACTATGTATGACTATGCCGTAGTAGAAAAGTGGATGATAATTTGAATCATGGTAAGAGGATATACCGGTCGTACACAAAGAGCATGCATAATGCAAAGGTAGCTATGGGATAAGATAGGGTATACCTACTCGTATTTGAGTTATAAGGCTATCGAATTCGATAAACTCATAGTTTTAAACCTTGGTCCCGAGCGTATATATTATAATACCGCATGCTTGGAAGCCATGTGCAACCAAAATCGGTAAAATTCAGTTCCTGACTTTAATCATACGGAACGACGAGCACATCCTTCGAAGGTAGATATATACTAGGTACGAGTATGTTGAAGCTCAGGGATTACACAACCAGTCGTATGAATTCTACTTCCGCAGTTTCGTTGATGTAGGTATTTTTTGAAAGAATAATTAGTTTTTCTACCTTCGAAAAGAATACGAGGGAAAAACACTAATAATTAAACTTCAACTTTTACGATGCTCTCTAAAGAACGACTTTACAATTTACGCTACAAACATTTTAGAAATGGGAGAACGTTAAACAATACATCCCGTATTAGTTTCACAGCATTGTTATTGCATAAAACTTCGTCAGAAGAATAATAACGGTGTATAAAGCTCGTAGAGTTAAAACGGTCTTTGTAATTTCAGGATTTATTAAAGTTTATATTTAGCAAAATATCTCGTTTTAGCTTGAACATAGTAACACGACAAGCAAGGCTTGGTGAATCCTTTGTTCCCCTGGACAATGGGCCGAACTCAGACGTTAATTCAAAGTAAACCCCCTTGCCCGTACCGAGCTCTGTGATAAAATTGTTTGATTCAAACAAAAGATTATAATGTTGAGGAGCTATGTTTGACTTGCACAACATTCACCATCATTAGTAAGTATACAGTGCCTTTGTACGATGAGACGCTTAAGGGGCCATCGTACGATAGCGTCTAGACCGATTTCGAATCGAATTGAAAAAGATTTTAGAAACATTTTAGTAGTAGCTCTGTCTGTGTATAGCTCACATACATAGCCCATTCGTGCACGACCGGATTTGAACCCACGACCTTAGGATCGGAAGGCGGGGTCACTACCAACCAGACCACCAGTGCTCTCGGTTACCTACCACCACAATGAAATCAATGTGTCACCCGAGGAATGTCCATTCGTAATAGCTTCGTAACCCAGTTGGGGTTACTCGCCATAATATTTGTTACGACTTTTTTTATATTCCTAAAAGACGACCTTACTAAGTAACTTAATAGAATGACGACCCTGAATTGTTTCAAACAAATCAATACAGACATAACGTTGGCGTCGCTCTAGTCTCCGTAGTATTTTTTGTGTTTAGAATCTAGAGAAGATTGTGTACGCGGCAAAGGAAGCGTGTTCGTCCACATCGAATCGATATAACAAATTTAGGATTGCTCTCGGACGTAGGTAGGTACTCTAGTTTGTTTGAAAAGGGTTAAGTTTTTAAGAGAACGGTCCGATTGAGATGTTATTTTATAAAAGTGCCAGCAATTAGATATTCGTAAGTGAATATGCCTATGTACCAATAGGATAGAAGTGTGTCGAGTTTATAAAAAAACTTAAATGCGCTTCCAATATTTATCTTAATACTAGCTGTTACCTGCGACTTCATCTGCATTGATTGTCGTGACAAAATGTAGCCTATGTCCTTCCTTAAGATGTTATTTATGTCACTGCCAAATTTAAAGAGAATCTGTTCAGCTGTTTATGAGTGAAAAGGTAACAGACAGAGTTACTTTCGCATTTATAATATTAGTATGGATTCATGGAGAGATTTCCCCATAGGTTTGTATGTTCGTGCGTCAATCACGGCGTAATGTTAGAGCCGTTTAAAATGGAACATGAAATAACAGTCTACTTTTTAAATTAAAAGTCATAATTTTGTGTAATTGAGTCAAACCAAATTGTTCAGCTTGATTTATTACATGTATCAAATGGTTTGCGTATCTAAACCTTGAAAGTAAAAACGACAAAATCACGTAACGAATTTACCGAGTAACGACCTAAAAGCACGTTAACTGTATTTTTAAAGACGAGTATTTTCGATATGTCCGCTATAAACTTCATTTTCCAGACGAGACATCCTGTTTGACACGGTTCTGGGCATGCACTGTTTCTCGATGTCCACTATGTGCTGATAGCAGCTTTCAACTCTTATTGCCCAACCTAAGAGCACCTTAAATGGACACGGCAGACATTTAGCAAAAAGCTGTTTCTTATAACAGCTTTTTACCCGACTGCGTAAGAGGGTAATGTTTTTGGGGTATATGTATGTATGTGCATTCCTTGGCTAAAGCTGTAATGAAATGAAATATTTATATGTCTGTGAAACTTGGTAGAAGTGGAGAACAATATCAAGTTCAGATGATTTTTGCCTAAGTTTCAATTAGATTTTGTCACTTGTTTACATGGACATCGTCCGTCAAAAGGAAATCAAAATTTAAAAAAGCTGCCATTAGATGCGATTTTACTATAAAATCCCGTCAGATATCGGTTGTTAATTCAACGGCCAAGCCTCGCATCAACCAGCCTCGCCGAATCGAATCGTATAATTCGCTTCCATATGTTTACTATGAATCTGCGTCCACCAGGCGACAAAACAAAAACGATGCGATAAGATTTGATTCAGCTTGGCTCTGCTTAAAAATCCCTAAAACACGTATTCTTTCACTTTATATTTAATGTGTCCAAACCGAGTTTTAAACCAATCACATATAAAATGTTTTCACACAAGTTAGACAACCCAATTGACCTCTTTTTGAGGCTAATTATGAAAAACCCTGCAACACATGTAAATTAATTAACCCCCGACGAAAAAGAGGAGTGTTATAAGTTTGTAATCTGTATCTGTCTGTGGCATCGTAGCTTCCAAATGAATGCTGATGAACGATGCTGAAGCTCATCAGATCAAGATGGTTCTTAGACAGATCTGTTGAGGCGTTTGATGATCATTAGCTCATTTCCTACTTGATAAAAGGATCTTTCCAACTTTCACAGGTCCGATTGATTGTTGTGTTCTATTTAGTGGTTATTTATTTTTAAATTTAATAGCTTGTTTTGTATTAAAGTGTCCTTGACCGAGTTTCGAGCCAATCTCACCACCCGTTAAAAGTTTCTAAACAAACTTTGGCTACCCCGTTTTACCCTTTTTTGATGGCTAAAATCCCTGAAACACGTGTCCATTTACTTTTTATTTTAAGCACCTCCGCACGAAAACTAATAAAATAGTGTAAATCTAATAAAATACCACTTTACGATACCGGAAGTTCGGCACAGGGATATGGTTGCCATCGTTCAAGTTGTTCGATCGAAGCTGACAAAAGCCGATGCCTGGTCGCAAACAAAGAACTCCAATCAATGTGCTTCAAAGCCAGATTCACATTACGAAACTACTCGTAGTGGGCGAAATAAGTTCAATGAAATAAGTTTTACAGATAATTCCAGGTATGCATTTTTATGGAACCAAAATGGAAGCGCTCGTGACGTAGCTTAGGCGTTCTTGATTGATCGTTAAAGTTAAGCAACGATATGCGCGGTCACAAATTGGGATGGTTGACCGCAAGTGGCATTACGAGCTGTGCGCTTCCGCGCTTCGGAGGGCACGTTAAACAGTCGCTCCCGGCTTTTAAGTCGTTAAGCAGTTTTTAAAGAGGCCTTCAGGCGGCCTTAAAACTCCGTCACTAGAGTTGGCCACTAGCTTATACGAACATACATACATACATATGGAACCAAACTAAATTCAGAGTCCGCGCGGTTTTTCAACGAAAGCTATTATGAAACCAATTTATTGTGCAAATCGAGTTTCTTGTAGTTGCGTAACATGCTACGACTACACTGATATGCTACACTATCGCGAATGTTTACGGCCATAGTTCGGAAGATAGTTCAGGCATGGCATAATTCATTCTTATTACAATTATTTAATTTAAACAAATATATTTACGCGACCGATTTTAGACGTTATGCCATTATTACATTTTGTAAAGTAGGTAAGCAATAAAGAACTGCTCAAGTGCGAGTCGAACACACGTACATACCTAAATGTTTCTTGTATGGGACCCTTTATACATTTTTTATTTTATTATTTGTTGTTGTAGCGGCAATTCTTCTCTGCTGGACTGGGAGTAAAGAAAAAACAGAATGCGTCCAGCTGCTTCTCTCCCCGAGCATGTCGTAAAAGTCGACTAAGGGATAGTATCCTCTCCAACATGAGATACAATAAGCAAGTATTCCCAAGGAGGGTTGACGTCAGGCAGGCGGCCGGTCATAAAACACCTTAGCCAAAACTCTTACAGCATGATCCTTAGATCATGCTGTGCCGACCCCACATAGAGCGGGATAAGGGCAGGAAGATGATGATGTTTTTGTAGCGGCAATAGTAGTAATACACACTGAAAATGTGAACTCTCTACATATAAGGCCCAACGCCCATTATCGGCGTGGCATACCAAGGGATCCTTAGGCTTCCTTAGGTGTGCCGAAGTGTCCTTAGGAATGTCGTGCTGTGCCGATAATGGGCGCCGAGCCTTAGTAATAAGGTCCCGTTGGCACCCTAAGAGTACGGAACCCTAAAAAACGTGGATAGGAAATGCAACATGTAATGGCAATGTGGCAATAAGTAAGTTCGTATGAACTAGTGGCCAAATCTTGTGACGGGGTTTTTAGGCCGCCTAAACGCCTCCGTCATGGCTTAACGACTTAAAATCCGGGACCGACAATTTAACGTGCCCTCCGACATGGTGGCAATGATAATGTTTTATAAATATGTAAATTCATATTCGAGCCATGTTAGTCTTGTGGGAAATATCCCGACTTTCGGGGGGACTCGTGGACTCAAATCCCGACAGAGACGACCAAAATTATTTAGTTTCGAAAACGTAAGCTTAACGATGACTCACTTTTCAATAAAGGTGAAACCTGATAAAGTATCAGGTTTTTACCATTACTAATGCTAACCAGGTAATAAGTAGGATGGCCCTTTGAAACAGTTCAAGCTTTCATTTAGCGAAAGACAGGTTGTCACCACTTATAGCCACTTATAGAGGTAATGCTATCATTAGCGTTACGTAGGTAAGTTAATGATACATGCAGTGACTTTCCATCAATTACCAACCTTGTAGGGCACTACTCCTTATACATATTTAATAAGCATGGTGGCATTGCTACGCAACTAGGTAATACTGCGTACAGTATTGTAGGTACTTTAGGTGGTACGTGGCAAGTTTGAAGCTTGTTTCAGATAAATATTGAATATCACAAAGTTGTATGCCTGACAGTACTTACGAAGATAGATAAGATGTCTACTTTCTCTAGTTGTTCATGTCCTTTGTTAAGGTCATGTCCTTTGATTCATAAAAACTTTGAGTAAACATGGTGTAGGTATTGTATATGGTCCGTGCTCAAGACATGTATGATTTTAATATGTGAATGAGTTATGAGTGATAAACTTGTGAGTTTTTATGAAACAGGCCCATAAAAGAATGTGCTTTTAGATATATTTCTCGCGCTTCAAGATATAAAAGTGAACTAAGCAAATAGAAGGTATTGCTTACCCGACCCGTATTAAGTACTTCACTTTTGAACCCCAGAAAACAAGGTTACGTTTCTTTCACAATGACATGACGTTTCATACAGCTTGGGTATTGGGAAATTTAGCATGATTGAATATGTATACTCACATACTGCGGGTCTAAGGACGACCGGACAGACAGGGATCTTTTAGGTTAGGAAAAACTAAAGCAATCGTATTCTAATGTTGATTGAAATATGCATCCATAGGCGATGGATACATATTTGTGCCTTTTGCCGCGGATACTTTAGGACCCTGGGGTCCGGAGGCGTTTCTCCTTTTCAAGGAGTTATCAAAGAAGCTGATGGATGTGACCAATGACCAAAGGGCTTGCGCTTACCTCAGACAAAGGATAAGTATGCTATCCAACGAAGTAAGGAGCCTTTTGGGGACCTTACCTGCGGTCGGTGATCTGAGCTCCATTTTCTATCTGTAGGCGAACTTAGATAGAAAACTGAGCACATTTTAATTTCTTATTATTATACCGATTACCTTAAAGTTTTTAATGTGATTACAGCTTGTCTTTGCAAATAACAAAACATGTTTTTGACAAAATATGAACAGGCTTTTCCTCTTTCAAAATCCCTACATATTAATGTAGTAATTAATGTAAAATAGAGATAAAACGAACAGGAAAACACGATATTTAACAAAGCGAACACCCTAATGTCTGTCTGTCCCCATATGTGAAAATGGGTCAGGTCACTAGCCACAGCTAAGTAACTAGTAGAAACGAGAGGCTGAACTTAACTTTCCCTGGAGAAAGCAAAAGTGCTAAGTGATTTATGTTGTCGTGTCAAGAGCTAATAAGCGGAATTGTAGAGACTACCTTATAGAGCATTGTTGTCTAGTGGTTGTAACTTACTAGCACTAGACAACTAAGTAACCTCGCTTTACAATCATAAGGTCGTGAGTTTGAATCCGATCGTGCACTGTTGTCGAAAGCTAGTGGTAGCTGGTAGAAAAACTCACAGCGGAAACTTAAATGCATGAAATGCTTTTTGCAGTAATTTGCAGGCATAAACAATTTTAAGTTGTGTTGTTGGGTATTATTATTATGTATATTTGTTCATGTTTCTTTATACATATGTATGTTTCTGCAAAGGAATGAATAAATTGAAAATGCCCTATGCGACAATAGAACTAAGGAACAGTACGGCAAAAAATCGATGGTGAGAATTGGCACGTGCCGGATTTTTGCCCGGAGCTTGAGCTTTGACTAAGAGCCCCCCCTCCCCCCCTCCGGCCCCCTAACAAATAGAATCTTTGAGATATTGGGGTATCTTGAACTGGAAATCAACAGTTTTGTCTAAAATGGAATTGTCTTATATTCCTTTGTTATTTTAATTTATTTCATTAGAACATCTTCAGTAGAGTATAACAGACGTTTGATTGTACAATATATTTCTACAGATATACTTTTTTCAATTAAATCGAGCAGCTTGTTACACAGTTGTTGCTCCTCTTGGTACAAGAGTTGCAAGCTCTCTTGCGTCTATCTCGTTAGAACGGAACGCTTGAGAGCTTCCTGCTAATATAATTGTGTAGGATGGTTTTATTTGTGTTATTGCAGTGAGTTTCAGCCTTGAACTATGAATTTTCAAGAGATGCTGTATTTTACGTAATAGCAATAACCCGGTCTATCCTGGGTAACTAAAATACAAAAACTAATTTGTTTTATAAGTACCTACCTCACAACTAAGGGAATATTGCTAAGAATCATTTTTTATTTAACCCATTTCGTCCCACTGCTGGGCAAAGGTCTCTGTCATGGATTTACAGACATCCCTGTTCCGAGCCCGCTCTCAAAAACGAGTTGTATAAAAAAAAGGAGACAATGTTACAGACGAATGTTCTAAAAATCTTAAACCTTCCCATGCCCACTAATAAAAATACTTGGACATTCATACGTCAGATAATTTGAATGAACTGATACTCAAAGAATATACGAAATATTCACATTTGTAAAAGCCACCACGCAAAAATGTTTACAATTCGCTGCAAACTCGCGACTTCGCCTGAAAATTCTTCAATAAAATTCCTTCGACGCGGAGGTTTCTATTGTAATATTTGCCGGTAAAGAGGCAAAGATCGTCAAAGAATAACATGTTCGAGAATAAACCGACAATGTGAAAAATAAAGTTGCACCACGATGTATTAATATTTGAAACAATTCACATTGTATTAAATCGAAACATCTTTATTGTAAGCACATGAAGGAACGTCTAATAATAACACAACTCAAATAAACAACAGCTTTCTTTACCTATCAGTTTTGACCTGACCTGTAGAAAGTAAAACATGACTTTTACAAGTTCCAAGTAGTTATTACAAACAAGTGCTCTTTGTAACTTGTGGGTCTTAACTCCAACTCTTGATCCTCTTGATCTCGATAAGGCTTATACGAAAAGTAAGGAGATTTTTCTCTTCAAAATTTATGTGCGCAATATATCCTATCAAAGTGTAAAGAAAAACTATATTGTATCGGCATATTGCAGAACCTAAAAATTTAAAATTGTCACAAGATCTTTACCACATTGGTTCAAAAGAATCAATGGCAATAAGAACACAAGTTAACGATCATTTTTATCAAACAAAAATAATAAGCTTTGTAGTAATAAAAAAAGACATGAAGATTACGATATCTTCTATTTTAAAGCAAAGTGCGTAATAATATGTATGTATGTACCTATTGTTCTTTAACAATGTACTCATCATCATCATAACCCACAGGCCAACTGAATCTTCCAAAGGACTATGTTGGATGGCAATTAAGGCAAGGCATATATGCCTTGGACAATGATGGGGATCTTAATGCACCATCTGAATTCCAGGAATTTCAAACATGTCAAGCAACCTGTGATTCGGTAAATTTCCAAATCTCTTTGTTTGTATATTTGATGCAGACGAAAATAAACAGGCCCGTTGGAAATTCAGCGCCAATGAACTCTAAAATTCAGGTTCATGGATATTTAAAACAACATTCAAATGAATTTGAAACCTGCTGTTTACGAAGCGCTCGTGGCGTAACTTGCCAAGACGTTCTTGATTGATCGTTAAAGTTAAGCAACGTTGTGCGCGGTCACAATTTGGATAGGTGACCGCAAGTGGTATTACGAGCTGAGCGCTTCCGTGCTTCGGAGGTCACGTTAAATTGTCGGTCCCGGCTTTTAAGTCGTTAAGCCATGACGGAGGCCTTTAGGACTAAAATCTCCGTCAATAGCTCATACGAACTTACTTACTTTAAGGTGTGCGGGTGGCGGAGACGACGACGTGGACGTATGTGTCTTGTATAGAGTAGTACGTGTAAATTATATACCTACAGGAGACAGAAGTATACTAGATATATTGTCTGCATTAAATAAGGCGGTACCTTAATACAGACCAAGAGAAGAACAACCTAAAAAGATTACTAAGCACTTAATCGTGTAGAGAACGACCAAGTTACGTCCAAGCTTTGTCTCCGCCACTTGCGTTTAAATATTTTTGGCACGTTCTCGTAATTACCTTGAGGTTGTTACTAATAGTCATTTAAAAAATCATTTATGGCCTTGCTCGCTTGGTACATAAACAAATAATTTGATACGTATGTTAGAAACAGAAACTGCGTATGGCTCTTTGTTTTTTCTGGCGACTAGACTATACAATTACTTACATCCCGTCCATGCGGCTGTGGTTCCAGTTGACTGATTCGAGAATGCTTTTGGGCAAATTGAAACACGGCCCCGATTCCTCGTGGTCCTAGAAGTTTGTCTTCTCGAATGTTCATACAATTCAGATCAAACATCTGTCATAACAAAGTTTTTTTTTATAAACGAGCAAGCGGCTCATTTGCTCGTAAGTGATTACCGCCGCCCACGAACACCTGCTACATCAGAGGAGTTACAAGTGTGTTGCCGGCCTTTGAGGTAGAAGTAGGTTTCGTTTCTTAAAGGTTCCTAAGTTTTACCGGTCCGGAAATACTGCTGGCGACAACTGATTCCACACGGCAGTTGTCCGAGGTAGAAATTGTCGTGTGAACCGCACAGTTGTGGACTGCCAACCATTAACATGATGTGGATGGTATATAATGTACTGCTGTCGCTATGTATGATGGCGGAAATCAACGGCTGTTAAACTATTTGCTATTTTTTAAACTTTTTGGTGTAGATAAAGTCTAATCTTTTAGATGCGCGGTTAACTTAGAAGCAAATAGTTCTATTTATGTGCATAGAGCCAGATATACTCGTATTGTCTGCATCAAATAAGCCGGTAATACATACCAAGAGAAGAACAACTAAGAATTCTAAAGCATAAAAGATTCCGATGTTTTTGTATTGACTTGACAGTTTCTTTCGAAAACATCAACGGTAAGGCAGCGTCTAGATTTTGTCACTTTGAATTTGTTATCCAATGGAATATTACGGAATGCTAAGCGTTCCTGGATTTTATACCGTATTTTGATTCGTCTCCTGTGCAATAAAGTTGTAGGTATAAATTACTGATATGTCTAGATTTTGTGTAATACGTTTTTTAATGTTTATCTGAATCTCGCATTTGATCCTCAATGATAAACATGTTTGGTACCAATCGAAGAAAAAACAAACAAATGTGCAGTGTCAAGTAGCAATTTACGAAGCGCATGTTAAATAGCATTTCGAGATGTCCACATCCGTGCTTTAATTCCAAATTGCCCTTATACATGCAACTTGAATGTACATACCACTTTATAGCTTAAGGCATATAAAGCATAGCCTTGGAGAGAAAATAAGGACGCCGACGCCAGTAAATACCGGTATTGTACCATTCCTTTAACTGCTTTAATAAAATTTGCGTATTCGTAATACAGCAGAGTGTAAACTATTAATTTATATCTACTTTATGTATTGAATTCCTACATGCAAAATGTCACGCTTTTATTCCTAATGGAGTGGGCAGACTGAGCCACAGATTCAAAGTCCTAAAATGGATATGATGATGGATGACCGGTGATCAGCCCATCGCTCATTTAGATAGTCCATTATGTTGGCGGGGATTTTAGTCGGCTTTTACATGTTCGGAAGCAGCTGCAACGCATTCTATATTTTTCATATTCAGGAAATACATTTACGTATGTGTATTACAGCTATAAACCTAGGTACTACATACATTATTCATTATGTTCGTAAAATAAATTAAAATGTAATCCTATAAAATATCAGACGAGCTTTCCAATTATTTAATCAGTTCCTCCATTATTTGTTAACATATTAAATTAAATCCTTGGAATCATTACCGACTGCAGTGAAGAATATTTAAATTTGGAAAGCTTTATCCATGCTGTAGTGGTCCGAAAACCACATCTAATAACAAGTTTTCATATATGAAAAACTAGCTTTTGACCGCGACTTCATACGAGTCAGATCACTTTTATAAGTATCGCACCGCCCGCCCTTTAAAAAGTTCCAATACAAACTTAAATTGGTACCCAATTTCACCTCTTCCAAGACCTTCCAAGTTTCAGCTTTCTAGCTTCAGCGGTTTCGGCTCGGCGATGATGAATCAGTCAGTCAGTCAATCAGGTTAAGCTGTTTTATAGGTATAGATTTTGTGGGTCCAGTTGGCGATCGATAATAATGCTATTATCTGAAATCGTCAACTGAGCCCTTGAGGTTCCAAATTTGTGAGTAGAGATGACGGCTGACAGATGAGAATGGAAGAATGGGATAAGGGCAGGAAGATGATGATGAAGATTGGTCTACAAGCCTATACCTATAGTAGAAAAATATAGTAGGTGTGTAGTATGTGGTTTTGACAGGGCGATGGCGATATTTAATTATTGGGGCGTTTGCACTAGGGGATGTTAAATCACCCACCGGGTGCACAAAACAAACTTGTTCACGTTATTCGGAAAACAGACCCTGGCTCAGCATCAAAACCAAATGTAGTACACGTTTTACAAACAAAATGAAATAAGCAACATAAAATATAATAACATATAATGAGCCAAAACTAAACATAAGAAAGCTTGCAGCCACTTCTGATTTAATTTCTTAAGATGGATATGGTGAACCATGGTGACAGGTGATCGGCCCATCCATTTTGTTGGTTTTGGAATACTATCCCTTAGTCGACTTTTATGACATGCTTGGGGAGCGAAGCAGCTGGACGCATTCTATGCTTTTTTTTACTTCCAGTAGAGAAAGTGAGCCGAGATAACAAACGAATATATCATAGTATTAATGTATGTCTTTGTTTCAGTTTTACGCTCCTACTCAGCCTGTGTGACATCACACAATGCATATAAGGAACCTTTATTTTATATCCCGGGCGGATATTATAGAAATGAAACCTATTTTACGGAAGCTGACAAGCTAATAGCTTAGGGATTGAATAGAGGAGTACCGCACAATAATGTTCTAAAACACCTTTTGTACAGTCTGTAAGGAAGTATTTAGCCACTTAAGCTAGGAATATCTTCAGAACTATTTTGATACTACGAGTATAACACAGAGCAAAGGCTAACGATACAGTACACTCTGCTGGAGATACTGTCAGGCAAAGATGTCTAATTCTGATACGACATACATTGGAACGAGTCGCAAAGAACACAATTATCAAATAACCCGAAAAGGTTTATCAAGCTTTTCCAAAGTATATATTTGATTTCTTTATGCAGTTCTAAATCCATAAATAGTCCAGGAGTGACGCTTCTGTTTTAAGAATCTGGATGGGTTTCGACAGGACAGTACTTCGAAACCGTAAAATAGTATGGTTTTCATCACAAATCCATTCGCTACATTTGATCGATTGACGTGAACAACAAAAATATACAACTACATATACGAACAATCTGATAAAGTTTCATTGGAACGGGCACAAACTATTTTAATCTACCCTACAAAGCTACAAAGTTTTTGCCAGTCAGCTACAAAGTGCCAAGCTAATTACCATTATTTGAATCATATATGTTAACTGTGTTTGTTAGGATGTTTGATCGTTTGGGTCAAATCTTGCAACTGAATTGAAAGTACCTTGAGTTGATTGAAGCCGGCAGCTAGTAATACTATAAATTCTGAATTTAAAATATAATAGAATAAAGGCAATTTTATTTATTTTATTTAGTAACTTTTCACAATATTTCCTGAATCAAATTTGTTTAATTAAATTGCTTTTCTGAGTTTCACTAATTAATAGGCTTCTCCTTTCCGGCTCATTTTACGATGAAAATATCTGGTAATAAATTAAACGAGAGTAAATTTCCTATGACTTAAGTACTTAACGTTTCTTTTGTGTCCAAGTTTAAAACATTTCCTTACAAACATTAAGTACATCGCCAAGTTTAAAACATTTCCTTACAAACATTAAGAAAGAAATATTTTTAAAGCCCTACATAAAAGATGTATTGTGAGTATTGTGTTTCTATAAGCTTATCTTTATTTATTTCTTACAAACTTTATCAATTCTTTTCATTATAAAAATATTTTATCATGAGCTTCCGCCCGCGACTTCGCACGCGTTGTACCCGCATAAAAAGTATCTTGCATGTTTATACGACTTTGTCCGCTTTGTTTTTTTTCTTTCTTTTATTTTTTTATTCATTGGCCATTTTGAATGTTTCTATTCTCCTTTACATACTAAGAAAACAGTAGACAAGTCAAAGCAACTCTTACTCATTAGGCACTCGTATTTCAACAGAGTGGTTCAGTTTTTCAAGCACGTTTACAACAGCAGGTATAATAACAGACGTACCTTATCTTTGTCAATACAGTTCGTGTCAAGAGCGGATACTCCGCGATCGAGGACCTGCTGAACTGGCATTACTGAGCTACTTATCTTGGATAAGTAGCTTTCGTAAGAGTTTAAGATAGACATGTACTTACGCATTTCTTATGTGTAATGCTCGATTCCTATTTTTATATTTTTTATTAATAACTAGCTGCCGTCCTGGCTTTCCGTCTGGTAAATCCAAAGTAATCCAAAATTCACACACATTCCAAAAGACCTAATCCATTGTGAGGCTCGTAAAACGTTTATCAAAACGTAGAGGCACAATTGGCACGACTACTGATTACGATTACTTGACTAAGGGGCATGGCGATTCCTTTGATTGATTTAATGTATAAGAGGCCTGTAAGTACTCTTTTGTCAAACGTCGTCGTATTCAACGCGCCCTCGCATTTAATTTTCGACGTGCTTCATAACAATTTTCATTTTACCATATTAAAAAGTATGTGCATTTAGATTTCTTTTTAGCCAGGTGGTCTGATGTCATTATGAAGACGGCGGGTTAGCGCAGAATCAGCAAGACTGGCCTGCTAAACAGGAGGCCTATACCCAGCATATGGAAGTATGCTAATATGATGATGAAGATGATTTTTTTAATTATCATGGAACATACCATAATAGTCAAAGACCGATATGTTTTGGTTTATTGTTTCTAAACAAATTATCCAATTATGTATTGGAATCACTGTTGCTTTAAAACTAATCTGATCTAAATCCTTGATGGATAGATGACCCAATCATCTATCTACAAGCATGAAACTTGCGAGGGCATATTCCTCTTATGGTGTAGCGGTAGGTGCACTAGAAAAGAATTCCCGAAATTCAACTCTTTCAGGTAGCGGGAAGATGAAGTTTAAGAAAATAAACTCAACGCGGGTAAAGTCGCGGGGAGTCCCACTAGTATAGGTATGGAGAGGTATGAAATGGTTTTAATTTGCAAAAAAATGAGAAAACATAATTATTATACTGAAAGCTGTTTTAACCGAAAAAAAAACAAGTTCGGGAAAAGTTAAGTTAAAATTTAGAACGGAACGAAAATTTCGGTTAAATTTAGAACTAAATAATTTATTTGTTTTTTTACATTTATGTAGGTAATTGTCTCTTTTTGCCGTGGAATTTCAATTTTATTGTAGTGTAGTGTTACTGTTACATTATGTTAGGGTACTCAGTGGAAATGTATTTTATCTTCACTTGTAGCTTAAAAAACTCGTGTGAAAAGCGGAGAATAATTACCAATAAATCTAATTTTGAGCAGAAGACATTGATGAAATATTATATTCCTGAAAAATTGTATACATAGGTATGTATCGCAAATACAGCGAATATATTTTTGGTAGGCGGCTTTTAGTGATCATATGAATTATTTATAATGAAGAGTCCTTATACCAAATTATTTTCGGAACAAAACTTAATTAAAATATTCTTGAACGGCGGGACTCCAACCAAAAACAATAATTTCTACTAATTTTGGGCACCGTTATTGTGTCTGCCTCAATTTCGGCAATAAAACTGAAGACATGCGCAGTAAAGAGAGCAAAAAATACCTCATGTAAAAAGGTTTAGTAGCTTTCTTTTCTTGAAGACGGTATTTCTTATCTTAAAGGTACCGTTTTTACTGCTAGATATATTCACCATAATTCTGGAAAGGAGTGTTGTACAAAACGCTCTACAAATATCGATGATTGCCTGCGGTTTACGATTTAACAATCTAACTTTAGAATATAAACCAGATGGCTGGCTACGGCATCAATAGAAATATTTGAAAACACTTTACAGACATTATAAAAGAGCATAATTACACAGGTACGAGTTTTAAGGTATTTTTTTTATAAAAATGTGTAAAACAAAAAGAGACAGAACAGCACTAGAAGCAAAGCTGTAAACGCAAAGTAAAAGCGAAGTAAGTTATTATATGTATTTTTTAACTTACCGAAAATTCGGTGCTTTGGTATTGATAAAATAAGGTCAGCTAGCCCGATGGGGACCCGGGAATCGCAGGTACGCACGCGGAAAACTAAGTGTCACGTTAACAATTAGTGTCCGACGAGCATGATCGCGCGAATGGAACTAATGTACGAGCGGCGCGTAAACAGAGCAACAAGGCCGGCGCCAAAGGCGACCAGTGGACGAATATCCCGAGAGAACGTCGAGCACGAGCGGGTACACGAAAGATCGATACTCTGCGCGCTCCCTTCCCAGCACCCGACTGACTGCGACGGCTACAGAACGGAACAACGAAGCTGCTGAGACTCTACAGGGGCGATCGCATCAGCGGTTGCTTCGACTGTGACGACGTACCGACAGAATGTACGCTATTTTGCACCGCATATCATTTTAAAACGTGACGTAGTGGGGACGCATGAGACCCGTGGTGAGCATGCGCGCCAGAGGTAGGCGCGGCGTTGCGAACCAACCGAATAAATTCGACTAAGGCAAAGGCTGTGTGTAGAACAAAGAGAATCCATTGACGCCGCTGGATGAGGGTCGGTGAAACCGCCACCGCCGTCCGCAGGTCCCGGCGCGCGACCTCACCGCGCCACGCGCGTTCCTCACGCAACACCATCGATCAGAGACACGCACAGCTCACGACCTCCATACTACATTGCTAACTAACCGATATACTTTACATATCGATTTCATTAACTCCCTTTTCAATTAAAATATAACTAATCAACCGTCTTGAAAAAACACAAAATTAGCAAATTAATGCAGGTATAATATAGAATCCATACAGAATACAAAAATTACTTCTCTGCTGGTCTGGACTGGAAGTAAAGAAAAAGCATAGAATGCGTCCAGCTGCTTCTTTCCCCGAGCAAGTCGACTGAGGGATAGTAGCCTCTCCAACATGACGGACCATCTATATGGGCGATGGGCTGATCACCTGTCACCATGGTTCACCATATCCATCTTAGGATTTTAAATCAGAAGTGGCTGCAAGTTTCTGGCATGTGGCTCTGCCCACCCCATTAGGGATATGGGCGTGATAATATGTATAATATAGGATTATATAAATCGACATAGATAAGCGTTTAAGTCTTTCTTACAGAATACTATATTTACGGCACTATCAAATAAATTTGTTAAACTTGTATTATAGAGAAGACTCTAAAAAAATATTTAATAATTTTTCAGGTACAAAAACCTTTATTATACAACCATGTATATTATAATATCCCACCAAAAATATTCCATGTAAAATTGGTTGTCAAGACTCACACTCATTCTCTAAGAATAATCTAGAAGTTGATTTGCCTAAAATACAAAAACGTTATGAAAAATGTCATCGCCTCACTTCCAATAGAAGGTGGGAGACCCGGAGTTGTTTCCATTTAGTCGTTGATGAGCGGTGTAAGAGATAACAATTGGAAAAGCAATAAAATCAGTGTCGGATACCAAAGTCTTTTACTGTACCTGACCCTACCTTAAATTTAATTGTTAAAAAGTAATGAGATCACCACTAGTAAAGCCAAGCCTCTATCTGAGCTCTGATTTGTGCTGCGCATTACATAGTCCACGGGGCCTGTCTCTAGTCTAAAGTATATAAGACACATAATAGAGACGTCTTCAAATCCTGTTTAATAAATCAACTAACGCCAAGTGCCTATCTGAATATTTTATTGAATCGAAGGCAGCACAAAATCTATTTCTAGATTTCAGTTTACCGGTTGCTAGTTAAGTAAATATTGAAAGGCTGTCCAAACACTGGCGATTGATCAATATAGCCATTTGATATTAACATCGCCCGTGCCATCGCACAAACGTGTCAGAATGGCGTGACCAGCGTGACGAACGCTTAGTGCTAGGTTTTTGAGATGAGTTAAGCTATAAACAATAGAATCACAAAAATCAATTCTTTTATGGCTATTGTCAAGTAAAATGAACTATGTATGTCGTCAAAATTTTTATTTTTCAAGATTCAATAGAAAAGATGAATTAAAAACACTTTTTGCTACAATACATAATGTCTAGTTTTTATTTTTTATATTGTAAACCACAGTCACCACTTAGTC
Organism: Scotopteryx bipunctaria; assembly: GCA_949320045.1. Lineage (NCBI taxonomy): Eukaryota > Metazoa > Arthropoda > Insecta > Lepidoptera > Geometridae > Scotopteryx > Scotopteryx bipunctaria. Next base: position 4,747,577 of record OX439440.1, read on the forward strand.
AAGCCATCAGATTAGCTAGCGTTGTAGCAGACCTAAAGAGATGGCGAGATCATGACACCTGTGACATGTAAGTCAGACTGATACGAGACCGCAGAGTAGCTGGAGAAAACAAGAGAAGGCCCAGAAAACCGAACATTGGGACACTTTAGGCTAATCGTAATCGTAAACAAATTACATACACACGTAACTTTACAAAAGCTGAGCGAAAAAGAGAAACGATGAGAAAGGTTTAATAAAGAATGTTTGAAATTTGCTACAAGACCAGATTCAATAAAGAAGCATCTAATTAGACCGTCGTCATCCAATGCTGGACTCTTTTAACCGACAGCAGTGCACTGTTGAATCTGATAAAATGACAAAGAAACTAAATCAAAATGTAAGATTACCTGAGGTTCTAGATCTGCGTAGGTAGATGCTAGGATATTTTATTCGTATTATGAATTATGAATTCAAGTTTTTAATTTACGTAACAAATGGGGAACCGTGGTCTCTGCGTAGCAGGCGTGATTTTATTTATGTACTATGTATTCAAAGTTAATTTAGTGCTAGTATATGTATATGATTGTATATAGGGGAGCAAGGGTCTTGTTGTAACGGGGGTAAACTTAATTAATTAGAACTTTCTCTTAACATGATTCTTATAACAGCCCCTATGACATAAGTACAGCCAGTTACACATACATAGGTCAGTTCACCGTCCGGTGGTGAACAGACGCACCAATTTTGACCACATTATAAGGATTTTTGATCCGGAGGATGTTGGTCTGGAGACGTTGTCCATATATCATCATTTCAAATGTTTTAACTATTTCAGTAAAAACATTTGCTTTCATTTTATTTTAATTAAAATTGTTGAAAATCATACCATGGGATAGGTTGTAACAAATCTTAACGCTAACAAAACGTATATTTGTTTTTTTGCTGTTAATTATATTGTATAAAGTTGAACCGTAAACATCAATAATCAAATAATTACGTTTTGTTTTAAGATCGAGATTTTAAAAGGAATTCCAATCCATCCTAGAGCTAAATTAGCGTTAAAAAAGTCACAGAAAAGGGAGCAGATAAAAGTATATCAAAAACAAGAAAAAATTTAAACTCGTTTCTGTTGTTTATGCAAAGCCAAGATTGATATTTATCGAGGAAATAACAATTCTGCGTGTTTGCTGAAGTTTAATATTAAAGTAGATCAACATCTTCCAGAAGAATCAATTTTGAGATTTTTATATTAAAAGAACCTACAAAAACAACATTTTAGCTTCGTTATTTTGAATATAGACGAAATGGGTGTAACCACTAAGCATAACTGAAAAAAAAACGATTATTATGTATTGGTTCTATTGATTTTTTTATTGTTACAACTTACCCCACACCTGTGGTAATTAACTGTGCCCCGCAATTGGGGCAAGTTGTAACAGCTGAATTGCTTTGCGAAATTTGCCTGTGTACTTAATCTACATAATTATCATTTGATTAAAACTTAATGCATACGATAGACGAATATATCAGTTATAAGACCTACCAGTTTTTTTCAATCAAAAAATAATGAACACTTTTTTAAATATGTTATAGCGTTTTTCAAAAAATGTTGCAACTAGCATTAATTATCATCATCATTATCAATGGTAGTAGATACACTCTAGCGGACTAATGTCAGAAGTCTAATTAGTTTCATATTATCCTCTACAAATGAACAAACGAAAAAACGAAAAAAATCAAAATCAGAACAAAGTAGCTGATAAGCAGTGGAAGAATAACAATTAAATTTAAATCTATAACATTTTTACGAATTGTAAATAACCTAATCGGCCCCCCCAACCCATGGACCGATGACGTCGTGAGGGTCGCGGGTGATCGGTGGATGGGAGCAGCATAAAATCGTTCGCCGTGGAAGTATACTGGGGAGACTATAATGTCCAATAAGTATTATATATCCAGCAGTAATAGACTTCCATATGTGATGATGATAATGATGATAAAATAAGTTTCAATCAATACAATAATCTGTATTGTCACAAAGGAAATAAAGCCTTTTCCTTATATTTGTATCAGTATTTGCTTTCACAATTCGCAAGCATTATGAACTCGTTTCGGTATTGACATTTGCCATACATACCCGCCCTTTATACACGCTTTTTGTAAATTGAAAGGGACTTTTCCGGCTTGTATTTAAATAAATACGACAAGTGCGAGTAAGACTCACGTACCGCGAAGTTTCTGCTGTACTAAACTTAACGACCCGAGTCGAAATATTTTTTAACACTTTAGGTATAAGGAACCCCAATATAAATACAAGTTTATTTTGGATGCTAATTTATTCTTAATATTTGTTGTATATTCCATGTCGTTCACCAGGATCCCCTAGCTTGATCCCCTAGGGGATCCTCGTGTACACATAAGTTCTCTTCCTGGGCAGTTCGTACAGTTCCTAATTTTATACAACGATATCGAAAGTCTTTATTCGCTCAGTTTTTTTTTTCATACTACTGAACACACTTTGCGCTCTTATTCATAAATTAAAATAAATAAAAATTTGGCTTCAAAGCAAATCTTTAAGGCTACTTGAGCTTTTATGAATTAAATACCTTACCCATTAAATCACAATCAAATAAAAACAAAAGGAAAAGCTACTGAATATTTGAAACTGTGTTTAAGTGTACGGATGAAAGTAAAATATTTAACGTTCCTACATCTCACAAACGGATACTTTGAAACGACAAGAAGACCTGATAGAATCGATACACGAGGCAGGAAAATACCAACTTCACCTGAACTTGATAAAATTAATTACCTACCTCCTGGACTACTAATTGCGTTGGGCTTCAAGGCGACCTTTCCTTGCCTTGATTTACCTGACAGAGGTCGTTTCGCTAAGCAACGACGAGGATAACTCCTCAAGGGCACGAGTCCGGTCACTTGCGATCTATTCAGATTGAAAGATGGAAAGAAAGAAAATAAGATTATGCTTTCTCCGTCGCGAAGTTCAAGGATTCCTGTGGTCGTAAACTAAAAATATAGTGATAAATGATGGCGATGCAACATGCTTAGTCATGTTCAATCAAGTTACATAAGCATGTAAAATAAAATAGTCAAGGCGTGCCGGACTGTACAGTGAAGGCTTCTGATCTTCCGAAGTCAAAAGGTGGCTCTGAGCATTTATTAAACCGATTACAACCCCGACTACTCCTCGAAATATGGTACCTGAAGCTTACTATGATAATTTCCGTTGTTATTTAATTCCTTGAAATCTTTCTAATAATTCTAAGCAACCGGCGGCGGGGTGAATGACATTTAACTCCAATAAAAATGAATTCTTCAGCTTTATATATACGAACTGGATCTCAGTATCGAAAAAGCGTTGAGTTAAGAATGAAATATTTTTGAAATCTCTTTATCCTAGCTCTATCCAATGTGTTACGGGTCGGCAAAAACGGAAAATATGTTGTTCCCCAGGAAAAAATATTTTTCTGTTCACCGATATGTACTACCAATCAAAATTGAAGGATGATTGATAGTACTACTCCGTCAGCGAATAATCGGCTTTTATTCCGGATGAGAGGAAATTTTAAACATAATTATTTGTTGTTATAGCATCAAAAGAAATACACACTCTGTGAAAATTCCAACTATATTCTAAAAGTTCATTGAAATACAGCCCGCTGACAGACGGACGGACGGACGGACAGACGGACGGACAGCGGTGGCTTAGTAATAGTGTCCCGTTCGCACCCCTCGGGTACGGAACCCTAAAATGAAAGATGAAATTGCCTCATATAAGAACTTGTATTATATTACATTTGTTAATACTTACTTGTATTAGTTGAACTTTTAGTATCTGACATGTATTGATAGAGTAAGGAATCGATACCAAGCAAACAACTATGTTATATTCTATTATCACAATCTACACTATCTACATCTACACTAATATTATAAAGAGGAAAGATTTTGTTGTTTGTAACGAATAGGCTCCGAAAGTGCTGAACCGATTTAAAAAATTCTTTCACCAGTAGATAGCTACATTATTACGGAATAACATAGGCTATAATTTATTTTCAAAAAAATTAAGGATCCTTTTTTAAACTCCAATAATGTAACGTGAGGTGTAAAAAAATTACCTAAAAAATCCTAATTTGTTAAATACCCGTGCGAAGCCGGGCGGGCTGCTAGTACTATATAAATGCTTTGTCGTGACTGACTGATTTGATAGACAACACAGAACCTAAACCGCTGGTCCTAGAGACTTGAAATTTGGAGGGTACATTCCTTATAGCACTTCGACGTACACTAAGACAGGATTTTTGGAAATTCTACCTTAAAGGGTAAAAACTAAAAAGTGGTAAAAACGTTTCTATCAAAAAGCATATTCTTAGAACTTTCAAACTTAAAACTTAGCATAAACACTTTTCAATACATTTTATAAAAGTCTATGTGTTCAGGTGCTTAGGTTTTATTTTATTATAATGTTCTACATTTCAAGACGTGCGTGCGAATAATAATGGCGGCTGACACCTAGTGAGTGGCAGTGTGGCCAGATGTAGGTGGCGAGTTTTTGTCAACACATAAAATAACAAAAAGCCATAACATGCCGCCCACCAAAGGACAATTAGTCCTTTACAAACATAAGCGATCCAAAATAAACAATAATAATATCATCATGTAAGATAATCATTTTGAACTAAATACATATTATCCAATATTCAAACTCAAAAGTTAACTCAAAACTAACTACTTGAGATAGTTGCCTAAACATTTAAATAATTACTTGATTAATTAGGTATACAATGCAAAGAATTAAATCTTTCTTAACCCCTATCTACTTAAGTGAAATGTAACTCATGCAAGTTTACTTAATCACACTTATCTATAGGTAGTTCGCATAACCGATTGTTTGTGCGTTTTATGATTTCACCACGACACCGTAAACTATAGACCCGAGTATTTCCGTCAGGACCGACATGTTTGTCTAATATTCGTCCAAGAGACCACTTTCCAGGTGGTAAACAGTCTTCTTTGACTATGACTATATCACCAGGTTCAAGTTCCTTCTGTCGTTTCATCCATTTGGGTCGTTCTTGGAGTCTGGTGATAAATTCTGATTGCCAGCGATGCCAGAAATCTCTCATTAATCTTTGGGTGTATTGCCAACGTGATAGTTTGCTAACGTTAACATTGCGTAGATCAGGGCTCGGTATAACAACAGGGGCTTCGCCTATCAAAAAATGACCAGGGGTAAGGGGTTCAATGACTTCAGGGTCAGTGACATCAATGGGAATGAGGGGACGCGAATTAAGACAGGATTCGATTTGACATAAAGTGGTCGACATCTCCTCAAAAGTTAGGTTTTTTGTCAGGATTCGTTTTAGGTGGTATTTGGTGGATTTTACTCCGGACTCCCATAATCCTCCAAAGTTTGGGCTGTAGGCTGGGATGTTGTGCCACTGGGTTCCATCTGATGATAAGATATCTGTCACGTCGGCGGGTAATTCCAAACAGGCTTCTTTAAATGCTTCAGCTAGTTCTCTATTTGCACCGATGAAGTTCCGGCCTTGGTCACTCCAAATATGCGTGCATTTGCCTCTTCTGGCGACAAATCTTTGAAATGCGCCGATAAACGATTCGGATGTAAGGTCTCCGACCAATTCTAAGTGTATAGCCTTTGTAGCCATGCAAATAAAAATGGCGATATATGCTTTATTTGACTTTGCACCTCTCCCCTTTGACATCAGGATTTGCAAAGGACCGGCAAAGTCGACTCCACTGTGGAGGAAAGGTCGTGCTTGAGTCACACGGACCTTTGGTAGGTCACCCATTATCTGTGTGCGGGTTGCAGCTCGCTGTCGAGCGCAGATAATACATTTGTGAATACATGCCTTCACTGCATTTTTGGCATGGATGATCCAGTATTTTGATCTAAGGTAGCAAAGCATAAGTTGTATTCCGCCGTGTAAAGTTCTTTTGTGAGCGTCTGCTATTATCAAATTTGTGAGATACGTATGTGTTCCTAGTATGATAGGGTGTTTCATTTCTGTCTGTAAATCTGAATTTCTCAATCTACCGCCCACCCTGAGAATATTTCTTTCATCTAGAAATGGATTTAGATTTAATGTCTTGCTGTTAGTCCTTACACTCTTTTTCTGTTGTAGCCTTTCTATTTCTGGTCCGAATTCCCTTAACTGTGCTATGTGTATGCATTTGATAAGTGCTTTTTCATATTCTTCTGTTGTAAACTTCTCCTCTATCCCTTCTGAATGTTTCTTACTATTGATGAATCTAACACTGTATGCTATTACCCTTTGTAGTTCTTGCAGTGTAGTGAAATTTTCAAATTTTATTATGTCTTTTTCTTGTTCAATCTTCAGGTTTACTTGTAGTGTCTTCTTTCTTTCCATATCTGTAGTTGTATTGTTAGGTCTTGTAAGTTTGATTTCTTTTGCCTTCAACCATTCTGGTCCTTCCCACCATAGGTCATTCTCTATCAGTAGGGGTAGTTCTATTCCTCTTGACCCAATATCAGCTGGGTTGTCTTTTGAAGCAACATGGAACCATTGCGTATTTGGTACGTTATCAAGAATTTCGATGACTCTATTGCTCACAAAAAGTTTCCATCGATGAGGATCGCCGAATAGCCATGATAGGACTACCGATGAATCAGTCCATGCATATACCTTTTCTTTTGGAATTCTCATGGCGTCACATACTTGTGTTAGGAGTTTAGCGAGAAGCAGTGCTCCACAAAGCTCTAGTCTTGGTAGCGTAATTGATTTGACTGGTGCAACTCGTGTCTTCGAGGCTATGATTGCAGTCTTAATGTCACCGTTCTTGGTTTCTACTCTGGCATATACTACAGCACAGTACGCCTTCTCAGATGCATCGCTAAATCCATGCAGAGTAGTCTTTTGTTTGTCTTCATTGTCTGTCTTTATCCATCTATCAATATGAATTTCATCCAATTTCTCAAATCCTTTTCGTAGCTTTATCCATTCAGTTGCAATAGTTTCAGTTACTTTATCATCCCATTCTAGTTTTTCTAGCCATAGTTTTTGAATTAATATCTTTGCTAGGATAATAGCGGGACTGATCCATCCAAGAGGATCAAAAAAACGTTGTATGTCGGCTAGTATGTTTCGTTTGGTGATCAATTTTGGTTGGGGTGGTATATCAAATCTATAATGCAGTGTATCCGTTTTCACATTCCATGACACACCAAGAGTTTTGATCATACAGTCGTTGTTAATGTTTTGTGTTGCGTGTATGCTTCTCAGTGCTGGTTCTATTTCTGCGATAAATTCAGGACTATTTGATGCCCACTTCTGGAGAATAAATCCTCCTTTTTCTAGCATCATCATCAATTCCTTACTCAACTGGATCGCTTCCTTCACCGTAGAACTTCCACTCATACAATCGTCAACGAAAAAATCTTCTCTGAGTACTTTTGCTGCCTCTGGAAGTTCTTTCCCTTCATCTTCAGCTAGTTGCATTAGTGTCCTTACTGAAAGATGTGGTGCTGCTGCAGTACCAAATGTTACTCTTAGAAGTCTATATTCCTTTATTTCATCTTTCGGATTCGATCTCCACAAAATTCTTTGTAAGTCTGTGTGTTCTTTGGTTACAATTACTTGTCTATACATCATCTTTATATCTGAAATGAAGCAGACTAGCTTCATGCGCCATCTCATAATCAGAAATCGTATATCACTTTGTATTTGTGGTCCGACTAGAAGTTCATCATTCAATGATTTGCCATTATATCCTTTGCATGATCCATCAAAAACGACTCTTACCTTGGTTGTTTCTTTGTCTTCTCTAACAACTGCGTGGTGTGGAAGGTATACTGCAGGATTTGATCTTTCTTTATTTGGTACTTCTTCCATATGATTTAATTTTAAATATTCATCAAATACCTTTGTATATTCCTCTTTCAGCTTCGGTTTTGTTTCTAATCTTCTTTCTAATTGATAAAATCTCTTCAGTGCAATTTCTCTTGTTTCACCAATTTCTTCTATTGGCTGTGCACTTCTGAGTGGTAGTTTGACTACATAACGACCATCTGCTGTCCTAGCATGAGTAGCTGTATATATCTCTTCACATAGTCTTTCTTCAGCAGTCATACTTCTTGTGCATGTCTCTTCGATATGCCACATGTGTTTCAACATGTTGTGTACATCTAAGTTTTCCAGATGATGGTGAACAATTATTCTGTCATCGTGTGATTTTTCTCTTATCTTGCCAAAAAGAATCCATCCCAGGCTGGTTTCTTGTGCACATGGGGAACCTGAGGGACCTTTGATTACCTTTCCTTTCACGATGTCAGCGTAAACTTGAACTCCAAGTAGCATGTCGATTTTGCCTTGAACGTTATATGTTGGATCGGCCAGAGTTAGACCGTCCAAGTGTGACCATGATATAGGCGCAATTGATTTACTAGGTAACTGTTTGGTCAGCTGATTAGAAACTATATAAACTTCAACATTCAGGCTGAAAGAATTCTCATACCTAGAAAGAACCTCAAGTTGAGTTGAATGACTGACCTGTGTCTCGGTGGAACCTATTCCGGTTACCCTAGCATGGGTTGGAGTTTTGATAACTTGTAATCTTTGAGCCACCCTTTCACTCACGAATGATGCCTCTGAACCCAAGTCGATAAGAGCCCTGAGTAATGTTGTGTGCCCTGAACTACTTCTGACAGGAACTACAGCCGTCGCCAGCAGTGAACTCTTTTGATTGCTGGTGAAGTGTGATGCGAAGTGTGTAGCAATGTCCGTTATGTCCTGGTCCTCTTCTTGAACTTCTTCTAATTCAGCATGTAGGGATGCCCTGTTATTTTCTTGCTTCTTCTCCTCCGTGTCTCTTTTCGAGAATGAATGAAGAAGAGAGTGATGACGCCTTCCACATACTCTGCATGATGTTGTCTGTCTACAGTACATCATAGAATGACCAGGAGCCAGGCAGTTGTAACATAATCTGTTCTCTCTCACATAGTCACTTCTCTTATCCGGGTCCAGCTTTCCAAACTCCTTGCAGTGACAGAGCAGGTGATTCTCGTTGCATAAAACACATGTGCGTTGTTGTGCGGGTGAAGTTGTGTGATACACCTTCAATTTGTCTCTTGCCGTGGGTGATGATGATGTTAACTCCAATGTACAGATGCGGCTGTCCAAGAATGCAGTTAGGTTTTCAAAAGTAGGCATCCCACCATAATGTTCATCACTCACATGGGTCTCCCAAGCTCTGTGAGTCTCGCTGTCCAGTTTTTGAATCACCAAAAATATTATTATCGGGTCCCAAGTTGTAGTAGGAATGTCTAAACTATTTAGGCCATTCAAACATTCTTTGGTATTATCAATCAGTGATTTTAAATAAACAGTTGATGGGGATGTAAGCCTTTTCAACATAAATAACTTCTTCAAAATTGCGTTCACAATAAGCCGTCGTTGACTGTACCTGTTCTTAAGATTATCCCATGCAGGCAAATAATTTTTCTCCGTAATTTGAAAGTGTTTGATTGTGTTCTTAGCTTCGCCGATAACGCATGATTTTAGATAATGGAGTTTTTGCACGTCGTTGAGCGTCTTGTTGTTGTGAATAAGCGATGTAAAGGTATCTTCAAACGACTGCCACTCTTCATAAGCTCCGCCAAAAGATGGTAGGTTAATTCTAGGTAGCTTTACTTCAGGATTGCATGATGTACTCGGTTTAGTGCTCGGAACATCGGATGAACAAATTTGGGTAGGTTCTATTTGTTGTAAATAATCCAACATGTCCGCTTTCAAACTTGAGTATAATTCTTCGCATTCACCGTGCACATCGGTAACGAAGTATGCTAAAGAATTTCTCTCTTCGTTGGTTATAAGCTTTAGTAACTCCATGTGTGTTTTTCGAAACGTGTTCCAGTATTCGTCCATGCATTGCGCACGTGCTAGAAGATAACCTTTTGTTTTACGCACTTTTGGACACTTTTTAAAGTTAGTTTGTGCCTTGTTTATTTGCTCGGCTATGTCTTCCAACTGATTAACTAATTCTTGCACTTTCGACATTGTTTAATTCCGCACAATAACAGTTCACAACGTTTGTAAGTAGTAGGTATCACTGCAGAGTTCGTGAGTAATTACGCCGGTAATGCCACTCAATTCACTTTTTTTTAGTAGGATTGAATAAGTACGATAAGCTCAATTGTTCTAGAATCTAGATCACTATTCCTTCGATAGTGCAGCCCGCGATCCGGTTCGAATATGACCACTATGTTCAGGTGCTTAGGTTTTATTTTATTATAATGTTCTACATTTCAAGACGTGCGTGCGAATAATAATGGCGGCTGACACCTAGTGAGTGGCAGTGTGGCCAGATGTAGGTGGCGAGTTTTTGTCAACACATAAAATAACAAAAAGCCATAACACTATGGTAAAATATTTTCAAAAGTAGGTACATCCGAAACTGAGTGTTAAAAATTGGGAACTTTTTAGTGGGTGGTACGATTTGCTTAAAACTCTGTATAGGTAATAATTATATAATAACTGAACCTGTACTCGAGTTTGTAAAAGTACAGCATTAACCAATGGGGTAGCCTTACGTCACGTACGACAAATAGAATCCCGAGCGTAACGAAGGATTCTAGAGTTAATCCTGACCGAAGCGAGGAAGTTTACAGTTAAGATTTGAATTCTGAGGCCAGTGAGGGATTCAAGCTCGCCCGAGACGAAGACAGTTTTATGCATTGAGAACTTTTCGCACCTTTTGCGAGAACATAGAAAGAGAAGTGTTGTAGTAAGATCATTCCTGCCGTGAAAATAAATAAATAACACCCAACAGTCACATACATAGTCCTGACCCCACACTGGGATTCCCTGTGTCGTGGGTATCAGAAACTACGAGTACCATGGTACCACAACACCCAGACCCGGAAGAAATATTTTCAAAACATGCAAACATTTCTTCCGCAGCGGGAATCGAACCAGAGCCTTTTGCGTCTCTACCGAGCAATAATCCGCCATGCCACCGAGGCCGTCAATCATCGCACGCCTAAATCATCATCATCATCATCATCATCATCATCATCATCATCATCGTCATATCAGCCCACATCCACCCATAGTCTTGACACCACGATGCGTGTCATGTCCTTACGGAATGCTAACTACATACTTGCAAAATATGGGCGAGTGCCAAAAATGAAATGTGTGTTGTGCATAGTTACGTCTGCCTGCCATGGCATGCAATCGAACCCGTCGAGAAACTGATTGTTTAGGTAAGAATCTTACCTACATTATAAAATGTGACAGTTTGTCAGGATGTTTGTATGTAGGTATGTTTGTGCCTCAATCACGCCTAAACAACTGAACGGATTTGAATGAAACTTGGAACATATTGTACATAGTGTGTGTGCTGGAATAACATAATAGGCTACTTTTTATCGAATCTTTTTATCGGCGGAAGCTAGTAAGCACTATTTTTTGCGCTGTGTTTTCGTACAGGCATGTAAAGGTACAATTGGCCCTTGATACCGCAACAACTATTTTTGCTTTCTTCTTACATTCATCGAACTCTGTTTCTATTCTCTTTCATGCTTACATTCTCTTTATGCCATTAATTAAGCATTCTTCTTTTAGGCTCGATTTTATTAGTATGCATTTATCATTAAACTGAATAAAAGCATTTTGAGCGCTTGCGCTGTTTACGAACATATAACTCCAGCACTTTGTTATTATTATTATTGGCCCGGACTTGAATTGATATGGAAAAGATGAGTGATATCACGGGTTGAATGCCAAATCAGAGACGGTAAACTCGAAATAAACCCGGTTTTGGTGTAGCCGCAAGCACCTGCAATCGATCCGACTCCGCACGTAATGACTCGTCGTTCCTGTGGATTCAGTCGGTGAGGTCGAGAGAGTGGTGTAGGTTTTGGGCATGCCTGCACTATCTTAATTGCGTCCTAGGTGATGCAGCCTCCGTAGAGGTCACTTCACCCACTTCAGCTTGCTGTAGTGGAAAACCAACACGGAGAGTGGCAGTTACCGGTTTTGCCCATGAAAGCGTATAGTTTGATTTGTTGTCTCAAAAGCGCACATTGAGACATGAACGTGCTCCTCTCCCTATTCTATCAACAGGGATGACACAATTTTCGTGTTCCAAATGTGGTCGTAGCTGTCGCTCCCGTATAGGCCTTACAAGCCACAAACGAAATTGCATAATATGACCTCGGACGCTGTTTAAATCATCTTTTGTAGATGTAACAGGCCATGTCTGACTGATTAATTATTTAAAAAATTAAAATTAAAGCTCACTAAGATTATGTATATTCATTATTGCTTTTGTTAAAACTTAAATTAATACACACAAATGTGTTTGCAAATAGGTGATTGACTGATACACAATATATAGCGCAGGACAAAACATGGTGATAAAATAAATTAAATGTTTATTCTCAATATAACCCTTGATTTTATGTTCGTTACAAAAAAAAACAATTTTGTCTAATGCTCTATGGCTCGAAGGCTCGAATGGCAGAATAACGTTGATATGGTAACTAAGCATCCGTCGTCCGTTAGTTAAACATAGACGCCGTATATAAGTAACCTTTACTAAACCAAGTAACTTGATTTTTTTAAATTAAATACAAATTGGGTTATCCTTGCCTAACAGTTTTCCAACAATTCGGAAGGTACGGCTTCTTTCTAATATTCTCCAATTTCAGAATTTTTTGTGAGTATTTAGATTGAAGATACCATAAAATTATAAATTTTACGAGTAGAGGGTTCGGCGCATGGAATCCGGCTGTGTTAAATATTGTGAAGGATCACATGTAACATGCGAAATGATTCAGAATTTTTTAAATTTAATATATCTACAGCTGGGTACTGCCTGGCCGAACAACCTCGCAAGGCTGCCGTGTAAGAACTTAATCCAGGACGTGCCTCACCCGAAAACGCGCAACTGCGGGCGAGGCACGTCATGACTAAGCAAGCACTTGTCTCGTGCGGTAGCCAGGGGAGACTGTTCGCTCCGTCAGTGAAGCTAGTCATGATATTATGAAGGAATTAATTCATTTGAATGAACCTTTCGATGAAATAGTCGAATATGTAATAAATATAATCATAAGCTCTAAAACATAAACTAAGTGCCAGTCAGTCAAAATTGTTGACATAATATTACGAAGATTCGACAAACATATCCCTTAGAATACTAAACATAAATCAAGTGGAATCACTAACGAGCTAAACAGTTATCCTATAATAAATCAGTTTGCAACTTTCTTGCTTCAAATATTTAAATAGCAGCAGATAGCTGCTGCTAAGTTTAAAAATAGTTTTAAACTTTTAAACGTCTGTTTCCGTCCTTTCGTCGCGCCTTCTTGTTTTAATTAAGATAGCGATAAAATCCCAGAGGGTATACTTGGTCGACTAAGGGATAGTATCCTCTCCAACATGATGAGATACGATAAGCAAGTATTCCCAAGGAGGGTTGACGTCAAGCAGGCGGCCGGTCATAAAACATCTTAGCCAAAGCTCTTACCCCCTTACCTTACTTTCTGATCCCACATAGAGTGGGATAAGGGAGCGGGATAAGAAGATGATGATGATACTAGGATCCGCAACGGTACGATTACGCCAAACCCGTCATCGGCCGAAGTGTGGTCGAACTTCGTCGAAGATCCGATTTCATCGTCGTTTGAAAAAATAAAAAATGTATCCTATTTTTATCTGACAAGCTGTTTCTGAGATAACTTAATTAAGCGTGGTGGAATTGTTAAGCGGTGTAAAAAGGTGAAGCCGCTTCCAACATTTTACTCAACTCGACATTTTACTTGATTTAAAAAGATTATTATGAGTAAGTAATCTAAAATGGCTGTCAACCTTTCAGATATCAAAAAAGGTACTCTCTTCTACTTATTCATTGTTTGTTTTATTCATATTTGTCTATCCAAGTTTTTGTTTTTTTTTATTTACAAATTATGCTAGATTACCTAGTTAGCTTTGGTAAAACTTTCATAGACTGGATACAGCGCAAACCTGTGTTCAGTTTATCAAACAAACGTTTAAATTTAGTATATAAATTAAACACATTTTTTAATTCATTTTATTTTCTCAGCATGTCTTGAATTTCATCACAGCTATTTCCAAACAAAAGGCAAATCAATTGTTCCAATGGTTCCAACTCGCTACAGAGGTACAGCTCAGAACAAATTTATCGAACAGGAAATGAACAGAAGCAAGCGTCGTTTCTCTCCGAGTGTATTTGTTTTAGTTGCTTTCCGCCAAGGAATAAAATAAAGGTTTATTTTCTGATGATACTCCATTTAAATAGGAAACATTCTAGGAAGGTATTTTAAAAGATGATAATACTTACCTACGAATACTCAAACGCATCTCAATGTTGAGCACGTCTCAAATGACGATATTTTGACAGATTTTCATCAGAAACTGTCTAAAAACCGTGAGTTGAGACGTGCTCAACTCTGAGTCGCATTTGAGTATTCGGGGGTAAGTTTGCTTTTTGTCTGTCGTTGTTTTACCGGTATTTCAAACTTCGAGATTCAGATAAATGTACGGTAAAGTAACGAAAGGAGCCTTTGAGGTGCACTGCAAATTCTTTCACCACACTGGTACTAGTCGCAAGAACTAGTGACACGACTAGTAGTATTAATAGTTGTAGTAGTAGTAGTAGTAGTAGTAGTAGTAATAGTAGAAGTAGTAGTAATAGGTAAGGTACAAGCAGGTTCTATTTTAGTTTTTAGTCGACATCTCTCTATGAGCAAACGAAACTTGACCGTAACTTGTTTGTAACGCGCCTTGTCGCGTATTTGCAATATAAAATTGTCATATAGAATACAATAATACGGTTATTACACAAACGTGCCCGCGTTACGTTTTGTTTGGTCATAGTGAATAAGGCCCCTGATCGTAAAAAAAAAACTAAAAAAAATGGTTGACACTCTATTTAAAGAGGAAATATTTTAAGCCGGTATTTTAAAGATGATAAACTTGGTTAAAATGATTTTTCTTGCCTGTCGTTATTTCATTGGTAGTTAGGTTGATAAACACTTTATTGTACACAAAACACAAAAAGTAATTAAAAAAACAGTAGGTACAATGGGCGGCATTATCGCTAAAAGCGATCTCTTTCAGACATTACCTATTTCAAGCTTCGACTTCTCTACTGGACTGGAAGTAAAGAAAAAACCGGTGAAGTTCGAATTCGCACACGAATGGCTCCGCACCAGCGTACATGTCCATAAATGTTTTTTGTATGGAACCTTCTTTTATTTTATTTTATCTTTACTATTTGTTGTTATAGCGGCAATATAAATACACTCGTGTGTAAATTTCTACTCTATACCTATTATGTCATGAGTGTATCTCATGACCGTCTCACGACAGACTCATAGAAAATATTTGATGCTAGATTTAAGTAGGAAACATTAAGGAAAGTATTTTAAAAATGAGAATCTTAATAACTAATCGTGATTCTTGTCACTCGTTATTTCACCGGTATTTCAAAATGCAAAATTCTGATATAACGTCTTAGGGAGGATAGTTTAATAAGCTCCTATTTTAGTTTTTAGTCGACATCAGATCGTAAAATGTAAAAAATATGAGTGGTTACTACGAAACATGATCTCAATAAAAGAAGGCAAGTATTGTTTAAAGTTCAGGAATACCTTAATTCCTTTTCCTCTTTCAATTAGCAGAGAGGATGTTGTCATTTGGAGAGTTTGAACGAGTGTGTCGAGCGCAATCACACTTGTGTACTTACCTTAAATGGACAACACCGGTACCAGCAAAGTGGTTTTGAGTCTAAGAGCAGGTACTTAGTACCAAATCACATTATTTTTATCCAACCCGAAAACGAGACCGTTACACGAAGTTTCGAGCATTAAGGTGGGTAGTTTGGTTGATGACGAAAGCTCCGTCTAGAAAGGTTTTATGAACACACCATCCTAAGCGCGGATTGGCGGAAGGTTCATTGAACTTATTGCTGTAAGAAAATTTATCTTCATAGCATTGCACTCACATTTATACGAGTAGATAGAATAGGTGCTCTAAGTATCTGCAATATCAAATTACGTGTAATAGCGAATTTAGTGAATCACGTTTTGTAATCTACATTCACGTTATTCAAAGCGCAAGACGAATACGTTCAATTCCTACACACGTTTACTTCGGAATCTTCAATTATTCGCATTGTTCTATATTTGCAAAGGTAATGAATGACTCAAACAAGCAGAGCTTTACTCGGGTATTACAGCAAAATATGTAACGATCCAAGTTATAATTAATACCAAGGCCAAGCTGAGTCGATAAAGTCACGGATCCTACTGAAGGGCGGGCAAGTCTCACATATTTCTGATACAATTTACAAAGCCGGTGCAACTTTCTTATTTTCCATGGCGAGAAGGGTAATTTGAAGTGACGTGTTTCATGCAGCGCCAAGGACAGTAGGCCGTTAATTTTTTGTAACCGTTAGCAAAAACGCATTACAGCACGAAAGTTATTTCCGACTTTTCAAGCTTGTACAATCACGGCGTTTTTAATACAAAATTTGCTTTAAACCGCACCCACCATTTTCCTGATTTAATCCTGAAGTCGGTTTCGCAACCGAGTTTAAAATAAAATTTAAGGAACATTTTACAAGTGTAAACATTCAAAACGTTAAAATGTTGCATAGGGGAGCTTTTTCGTGTTGCAAAAATGTTTTGAAAAGGCATCCCTCGTTCATCCGTCACTTGCACTGCTGGAACGTTTTAATGGTTTTAACGCTATAATGAACAGATTTCCATCGGCGACGTAGACTTATTCCCATCCGGTGGGTAAATATCGTCATTATATTCGCAAGAAACGTTCAACCTTTTCCAGTTATTGCGTTGAAGATTTTATAAATATTAAAAGTTAAGTTTAGTTTAATTAGTTAAGTTTGGTAAACTTATATATTTATTCATAAATCTACCAGGATTTACAAAATCTTAATCTCGTAAAAAGCTCGACTCGTAATGGAATTTTACGCCGAATCAATATCAACTATCTTGTAGGTGGATATTGATTAAATTGTTGTATGGTTACCTCTTTAAAGCCCCTTTATAGGATTACTAGTGAGTTAGCAACTAAAAAAAGAGAACACTGGTGGTCTAGTTGGTAGTGACTCCGCCTTCCGATCCTAAGGTCGTGGGTTCAAACCCGGTCGTGTACCAATGGATTTTTCTGTGCGAAAAATTTATGTGCGCTAAACCAGTACTCTCAAACGGTGAAGGAAAACATAGTGAGGAATAGTCAGCTCCGCACGTATCGACTATGTCTTTCCTGTGGACAAGGCCGACTAAGCTGAGAGGATGGAATAGGTGCTGGACAAACCTACTCCATCTTAATTCGTCCCGGGCACTACAGCGTCCCGTTTGTGAAGGTAAAAATTGCCTCCTGACGCTGTATAAATCATCTACTTTAGATGGCCTTAGATAGATAGAAAAACAGTTTTAAGTTTACACCTAGTAGTGTCGCCGGCGCCGTCTGGCCCAAAATTGTCAGTCAGTAACGTGTGCTGCATTTCATATTATGGTAGGTAGGTATCATTGTTATTGATCGATTCACACAAACGGAAACACAAATATTAACGTATCCTAGCGAAATAATTTATGCATTTTAATTATTCAGTTCGGAAAATTAAGTTGTTCGTTCTCTGCGGTATTTTAAGTTTGTGGTATGGCTGTCCAGAGTGGCGCCATGCGCGCGCCTGTGCGTTATATTCTCAATAATAATATAACCCCAGCAAGCGAAGTAAAAATTGATTAGAGATTAGACAAAGATTGGACGACCTCGGTGGTGTGGCGGGCGAGTGAGGAGAGATAAGGAAATATATAAAAAAAAAAAAAAAAAACAGTGCTCGGCTGAGACGCAAGAGGCGCGGGTTTGATTCCCGCTACGGGAGAAATGTTTGTATGTTCTGAAAATATTTGTTCCGGGTCTGGGTGTTGTAGTATTATGTAAGTATAAAGTATGTATTTACAAAAAAAAAAGTATATTAGTATTCTATCGGCTATCTGATTCCCATTGTACAAGCTTTTCTTAGTTCGGGGCCAGATGGCGCTGTGTGAAATGTCCACAAATTATTATTATTAAAGATGTATGTAGTAATATTTATCACTGCTAGTGGCTTATCGCCTGTAAAGGTATCCCTGTAGGTAATAAGGTGATCTTTTATTCTAAGAGGTAAGTTACTAATAGGACGTCTGAGGGCGCCTTGGCATGAAAAGCTACTAGTCATGAAAGCGACGGTGTGCGATGACATGACGTGGACATATTGTGAGCACGTCTAGCCAGTCTAGCATTATTGTAAGTAAAGGGACGCCGTCGTCGATATAATGAGGTCTATCTTTGTTATTCTTGTTAGATAATAAGCATGGTGAAACCTGAAACTACATTATTATTTGAGAACATCCAATGATTCACAAAGGCCCTAATGAACAGTAATCATAACAACATAAACAACATTACAATTATCAGAATTGATGTTGTTAATCAATTACCTACAATCACATTTCATACAAAAACTCCTGATTACATAGAAACTGTTTTTTTCTTTTCTTTCTGTACTTTTCCATAGTCGTTACTAGCCAATTTCGAAGGAATCTAATGAGCAGTCTGTCTAGCAAAGTTCCAATAGCATTCTAATGAAAATGTACAGCGACGTAAATCGTACCTGTATGTCTAATCAAGTAATCGTATATTGATTACTTGATTGGACAAACTGTGAGCTATGAATTGCTGAATCACCTAAAGACTATCGCATACACATGATATTTTATCTAGGACTATACTGCTACTGCTACTACAATACATCTTAATAAATTAATTTAATTAGAGGGTTGGGTCAGAACACTATCAGTTGCATCAAGAAAATTACAATGGTATTGAACTGAAAATTGTGTCCAACAAAGCGGAAATTGGAAAGTAAGAGAAGGGTACCTCCTTTCTATGGTAAGTGTCTACTACATATCCTGGCAGAATAAAAATTAAAAACGTTTTGGAATATCCAAACAAAGCCCTCACTTGTTATATTTGTATAACTTTTTTTCTGCTTTTGTATTTTAACAGCACCTCGCCTGATCCAGACCACATAGCAGTAAAACTTTATACTCGTTGTACATAACCTACCAAACAGCAGATCTAAACAAAGGACTCTGAAAAACATGCAAACATACATATACTCCAAATCACTTAAGTTGTAATGGAGCTTCGCTCTTTCGATCAACAAATAATATCTAATGAAATATCTAATATAATTGACGTACGGGATAGTCGGCTACGTCAATCAACTAAGTAAATTAGATAGGGTTCATAAACCAAGCCAATCAAAGCCTGTTGAATAGACTGCGACGGAATTTGTAGATATCATCAAACGAAGGAATAGAACCAATCAGGAAAACTTACAACCTCATACAGTCACCGCTGCAACCCAGACATCTATTCAATTAGCGGCAATTAGTGTACAGCAGAGATCGTGATCTAGACTACCTATTAGGTACAGTCAGCGTCAAATTAATATGAGCGTCTAGAGTAGTCAAAATGATCTGAAAAATATAAAAGCAATTTGATATACGCAGTTCGAATCATCATATTGTTATAAGCACCCAAGGTGTCAAAAACATCTTACTACTCATTGTTTCATATTTATATGAGCAGTCAGGGTGTTCAAAATTATCTTAGCAAAGAAAGCTCTCAATGGTAGTACGCAAACTCTTTTGAGTGAATACTTGAAATACCTTTGACACCTTTGCTTGCTAAGATTATTTGAACACCCTGACTGCTCATATTAATATGAAACAATGAGTAGTAAGACACCTTGGACACCTTGGGTGCTTACAACAGTATGACGATTCGAACTGCGTATATCAAATTGCTTTTATATTTTTCAGATCATTTTGACTACTCTAGACGCTCATATCAATTTTACGCTGACTGTACCACCTACGCCGGTTGTAGTGACACTTGGAACATATATTATAGGAATGTATAACTCAATACTGTAGGTATTCAAGCAAAAATTCATAATATGAATCCTAAAAACCAATATTATATGCAATATACAATTTATTTTAAATCTAATACATCAACATGTTTTTAATTATCTTAAGGAATATAGTCATACATTCAAATGTTAATTAGCGAAAGGCTTGTGAATTTATCCTTTCATTAAGACTTGGGGAGAGGAAACTGAAAGATTAGCTTTCAGTACTGTACGTTCAAAAACTTCGAGTTTAATGTGATTGTGTCTCCGAAACATGTGTATTCATTTAGGTAAATGAATCCAAGACTGGGTAGTAAGACAAAGTTTCGCTGTGCACGAATTTTGTCAATCTCATTAGAACTTGAATTTATAGTTATATGTACATACGTATACAGAAATTTGTATAGATTCAAGCTAGACTGAGCAAATTCAGTTTAGTTCTTAGAACAGCCCCTTAAGTTGAATTAAGCTTGATTACTTGTTTGGAGCTCATTCAAAGTCGAGATACCGGTAAAGTTTTGTGGAAATTTAATATAACTACGGCATCAAAAACGTATTTATCTTACTAATATTGTAAATTCGACTTGTAGAGCGGGTTCCTGATGCGGAAATATGAAGACGTAAGTACAAAATATAGGGATCCACATCATGGAACTCAAATGGAGCTGGGCAGGACACATTTCGAGGCGTGGTGACGACCGGTAGAGTAAGGCGAAAACTGAATAGTTGCCGAGGTGCGGTTACAGAAGCGTGGGACGTCCAGCAGCGAGATAGGCAGACGATATAGTGAAAATCATGGGCCGTAATTTGATTAGAATAGCACAGGAGTGTGCTGGATGGCATATGCCCAGCAATGTGCAAAATAAATTAATAAATATTTGAGGACATTATCACACAGCACCATCTAGCCCCAACCTAAGCAAAGCTTGTATATTGGAAACCAGATGGCTGATAGATTACTTATATGCATTTTTTTTGTAACTACATACTTATAATACATAATACTACAACACCCAGACCCGACAAAAACAGGCTGTGAGTGATAATGATGATGATGATGATGATGATGATGATGATGATGATGATGAAATTGTAAATGCGAAAGTTTGTGTTTGTTCTCTCATATACGCTGAACGGATTGGAAGAAACATGGAACACACATTGTATTATTTAACTACATTATGCGGGTTATACGGGAACATATAAAAAGCAATATTAGCACTCATAACGGATATTTACCACGATTCAAATTTTGTTGAGCTTTCCGAAAGCGGTCTACCCTCTTTCGAAGTCTTCTATTGCGAATAATGGCATTATCCGTTATGAGTGCCAATATTGTTTAACCATGATAGTTTAAGAAGTTAAGATATTATAAAAAGCAGCCTGTATGACCTTCCTGTACCTATTTGACTTGGAGTTACTAAGGCTATTTTTATCCGTGTATGTCCACGTGAACGGATGCCTAAATAATTCATTCTGTTTTCCGAAAGGGGATAGCCTGGGCTTAACTCTGCTGTCTGGCACATTGCTTTATTCATTTATAACTTGCACTGCACTGAATGGAATTCATACATAATCGAGTTACGGCTTTGTTTAGCTGTTAGCATAACATAGGCATTTTAAACGTAGAGAAAATTCGACTTTCGGCACACGACTTTGGTGTGCAAAAACGAAAACCAACTTATATGTACTTATAGTGTAAGTACGTAAACGAGTTATCGCGCTTGTTAAACCTTCAAAATTTGTAATTAATTTATAATAAATGGCCTGTCGTGCTCTGGACAAAACTTTCAAAGGGGTAGTTCAGTTTCTGCTAACTAGATATTCTAACAAGCACAGTAAGCTCATTAATAGTTACGCTAGAAACAGCTACGACACTATCGCTACCGCAACTCTTTCTAACGTAGTTTCTTAGAGCAGTTCATATTTATTATGTTCAGCCCTAGAGACAAAGTTGTGGTAAGATTTGCTATGCCAAAACGGCTATTTATTGTCTTGCTGGTATAAAAAGCAGAGTATGCTCCTCAGAAATAAAGCTGTTATCATCTTGGGCGATTTTCAATCTCTGGCTGCACCCAGAAATCTAGTCTTAACTTTATGCTTCGCGACAAAACCTACAAACATAGTTGGCACATGCAAAAATCTTTACCCAAAGAGTGTTAAATAGTGTCCGAAGCACAGACATAATGAACCTGTATTTTGGAGATAGCTATTCAATGAGACTTCTAGACGTCAAGATAAAATCCTTACTAATAGGTGGAGTTAAATAAAAGCTTAGAATGTTAAATCCTAGACTCGATAGTATTCGAAACGTATGCATTTTTAATGCTACATTTGCATGCCATGCCGGGCGAAGTACAATTTCCCGTTGCCTCCAACCGAGCTTGTGGAATAATATTGATGGCAGATTATTTACCCAGCGAGAAATTCGTGCCCCGAAACAATACATTTTCAGGCATTGCACCAAATGCCGCGATACAGTCGCATAGCACAGGGGATTCCAGATTTCAATTACGGATTCAATTCGTCAATTGGATTTAGTTTGCGTAAACGTCCTTTGATACATAAATTAAAGACATTTTTTTGTATTCACGATTAACAGAATATTAGGCATGTTCAGAACTAACTTTGATCCGCGGCTTTACTTACGTGGTACCTAAATGAAAAGTAGGGTTTATGCTATTCCGTCTCACAACTTATGTACTCATATCAAAATGTAATCAAAATCCGTTTAAACTGAAACGCTCTTACAACAAATTGCAACCACGAAATGATCGGATCGGAAGGAAGGGTCACTACCAACAACCTAGAATTTCAGTTGCGTGGATATCGGAAACTACGAGTAGGTACTATGGTACCCCAACACCCAAACCCGGATGACATATTTGCTAAAGATGCAAGCATTTTATCCCGCTGCGGGAATCGAAAGCGCACCTCTCACGTTTCCTCCGAGCCCTCACCGGCCACGTCACCGGGTGTATTTACAATCAGATGCAAATACAACATCTACAGCCGGCACACATCATGCATTGCTGATTAGGATTTCAATATATTCTGAGAGCATCTACTCGTAGCTAGACGGAACGTGCAGAAATCATAGGCCCCAAGGCTTTTGCGAGAGATATTTACGGTGCTTATTGATGTTTGAGCTGTAAGTCTATGTAAGTATATGTACATTGTACACATGGAATTGATTGGAACATACATACCGACGGCCTCGGTGGCGTGGAGAGCGAGTGCTCGGCTGAAACGCAAGAGGCGCGGGTTCGATTCCCGCTACGGAAGAAATGTTTGTATGTTCTGCAAATTTTTCTTCCGGGTGTTGTAGTATTATGTATTATTAGGATGATTACAAAAAAAGTATGTAAGTATTCTATCAGCCATCTGATTCCCATAGTACAAGCTTTGCTTAGTTTGGGGCTAGATGGCGCTGTGTGAAATGTCCTCAAATATTTATTTATGTAACCTAAAACGTAATATGCGCACATGACGAAGTTTTATCACCAACACTTCTAAGAAGCAGGAACATTGTTTCACATTGGTGGACTAAATAAATTTTGAGTCAATAAATTTTCTGATTGAAATTCGTATAAACGGTCGTCTAACATTTTAACCTGTTTATTGTCTTTTGTTAACCTTAAGTTTAATGAAAAGGAACTGAAGAACAGTTCCTTTTCATTAAACTTAAGGTAAATTATTTAGGTTTCTTCTGCTGCGATCAAAATCAATTTAATAATAATAATATGTAAGAAGAATTAAATTGGCTTTACTTTCCACATGCTACAAAGTGTCCTATAACTTCTCATAGTTTCGTAAATGCTTTGATTATTCAATTTGATTTGAATTGCATTTATTAAAACTATCTATTGAATTATTCAACGACTATTTGAATAAATATATATTTGTTCAGTTACGAGGGTAGACCATACTTTTAATTTTAGCTCCATCATTTACATACATACATATTATCACGCCCGTATCCGTAATGGGGTGGGCTGAGCCACAAGTAAACATAAGAAAACTTGCAGCCACTTCTAATTTAGTCCTAAGATGGATATGGTGAACCATGGTGACATCTGATCAGCCCATCGCCCATGCATCATTTTACGACTACATCATAAATCAGAGCAATCATCACATAGAATCATACAGACGTGAAAATCATGAAACTGTAACCAAGACTTCTGTTTTCATCACCGAGCTACGTCGTAGATACTCTAAAAATTCCATTTGTCCCATTGTGTTTTGGTCCGATACTAATTTAATCCGGTGTTATGACTGAGAACAAAAGAGTGGGCCTAAATAAGCAACCCGTGTTTTTGTTATTCTACTTAATTCTTCCCACTTGTACAGGGTGTCTGGCGAATACTAAATAACCCGGCATGTGTTTGTAAGGGACCCTGAGAAATCAACAAAAATAAAAAAATAAATTCTTCACTAGCCTAATTAAAAAGGTACATGGCATTCTAATCATTAGAAAAATCGATTTCGTTTTTAGCGAATAGAAAGATTGAATGTTTGTAGCGAGTAAAGAAAAACGGAAACTGGTCACTTATAGTCTCCAAATTACAAATTAACACGTGGGTGTCAATAAATTTTCCATTTGTGTCATTGTGGTAATGTACAGGTGAAATAAAAATATCTTTCCTGTTTCATTGAAATAAAATTGTATAACAAGTGCACGGGATATTGCGAAGTAAACGCTTATAATGTGTAATTGGAAATGTAGTGTTGATTGGAAGCTAGATAAGGGGAAATTTTCCTGTATTTGCCACTTCAGTAGGTTTTTATCCATATTAATATTATAAATGCGAAAGTAACTCTGTCTGTCTGTTACCTTTTCACGTCTACACTGCTGAATAAATTTTAATAAAATTTGGCATGGAAATAGATTCCATCCCGGTGAAGGACATAGGCTATTTTTTATCTTAAAAAAACAATCTCAAAATGGAAAAAGCATGTAAACGAATAACCAGGAAAACGCATAAATCCTTCTTAGACATTAATTTATGACAAGACAGTTAATTTGACATTTACTAAATATTGACAATAGACAATGTCATTCATATCAATCGGGTCGTCAGCAGGTCTCTTTTTCTTGCAGGGCTGTGGGTAAGGATTTACCCTAGCTTCTTTTCTTATAGCGACAGCGACGACTAAGCGGGTATAAAACAAAGTCGTGTTAGTTACACTATTTATGACTCGAGAACGGTTGGACCGATTTTTAATTTTTGTTGGATTTGTCTCCGCCCCGAATAGCACAATAACTAGGTACATAATCAAACATTTGAAAATTTGCATTATTAATTCTAAGGCAGTACGATGTTCACGGGGTCAGCTAGTTATCTATAAGAAGAACTAAGAAGTGCAAACACCTCCACTGAGATGCACTGACAAGACCCACGCCCACGGCCGGGAACAATAGACGAATCCGTGCGTAGCATGGCCGTGGACGATATAAAGCGGAGCTATGTAGAACATTTGTGTAGCTTCTGAGTGCTTCTCAGTGCGAGCACGCCTTTACATTGTATTCTGCTTTTTGTTTTACTGTTTGCAAACTGTCACGAAGGAGTTTAGACATTATCCATTCCCTGTTATTTCTTTTATACTGAAACACCGTAAACGTAGGCAATTAGTGGATGAGGCTCGCAGATAATTTTACTATCCTACATACACTCATACTTATTACGCCCGTATCACTTATGGGATAATCAGAGTCACAACTAAACATAAGAAAACTAGCAGCCACTTCTGATTTAGTCCTAAGATGGATATGTTGAACCATGGTGACAGGTGATCATTCCATCGCCCATGTAGGTGGTCCATAATGTTGGAAAGGATACTATCCCTTAGTCGAGTTTTACGACATGCTCGGGGGGAGAAGCAGCTGGACGCATTCTATGCTTTTTCTTTGCTTTCAGTCCAGCAGAGAACATCTACATCTATAGTAGATCTACGACTACTATCCTATCTACACCTCTACACTATCTACACTAATATTATAAAGAGTAAAGATTCGATTTTTTGTTTGCATTGAATAGGCTCCGAAACTACTGAACCAATTTAAAAAAATCTTTCACCGTTGGGAAGCTACACTATCCCCGGTGACGGGCTATATTATATTTTCAAAAAAATTAGGGATCTTACTAAAACTCTAATGTAACACGAGGTGTAAAAAAATTACCTAATAAATTACATCGCGTGCGCGGCGAAAACTATTAATGATTGAATAAAATAATGTACTACGACTTTGTAGAACTCATCATTATCTACAAAGTGTCGCGACAGCATAAATGTCTAGCTATTATAGTAATGCTCGACGGAGTAATGTCACAATAAGTTTAATAAATTAAATTGAAAGGGCTCTTTATTTGTCCCTTAGTATTAATCCTTTTCAAAATAAATTACTTCATATTCAAGACTGCTTAAACAACTTTATATAACTTTTTGAATAATTCAATTCGGATATTCTATTCGAAAGATATCACGAATTTAAAAATGTAAGTAAGTATAAAAAAAGTGAGAGTTATTGAGTTAAAAATTAAAAATTTTGATTTTTTTGTTAAATACCTAGTATATTATAAATAAGAAAATTTGTTGAGGATGTTTGGACAGTTTTGCCTCAATCTCGTCGTAACGGATAGAATAGAATAAATCTAGGAATATATACATAGGTACATAACATAGTACATGATTGTGTTGTAATAACATAACCGCTTTTTTTATTAAGGTATAACGCGAGCTAAGCC
This sequence comes from Scotopteryx bipunctaria, assembly GCA_949320045.1. Lineage (NCBI taxonomy): Eukaryota > Metazoa > Arthropoda > Insecta > Lepidoptera > Geometridae > Scotopteryx > Scotopteryx bipunctaria. The sequence goes on from OX439440.1 coordinate 4,774,321, forward strand.
GCGTGCGGAAGCCATATATTATAATGAGAAAGTTTGTTGAAATTGTTTGGATGTTTGTACCTCAATTACGAAATAATGGTTGAAAGGATTTCAATGAAATTAGGAATGGATCACGAGAGTGGGAGCATAATGGAATAAGCCGAATATATGTACGTACCTAATTACCTACATAGTACCTACGTGTGCTAGAACAACATAATGAGTAGGTAACTTTTTATACGGGTGCGAGTGAAACCACAAGCGGTAGCTGGTGGCGTAATAAAGAGGCATATGCTGTGGTTGCAAATGGGTCGATTTAGGATGATGTTGATGATGATACTGGTTCCGTAAACTCAGTATTACTAATATCCAGACGCGGCGCTGTTGATCACACTAATGCCTCAGACCTTGTAGCCCCAGCTTACGGCTAAGTGGAAAATGCACTTACTGCGAGTAGAAACCTTGTTACTCCGATCGTCTCTGCTTAGGTGCAAGAACATTACCTGATAACAAAAAATAAAAGGCATTATAAAAGCTACAAATGAAAGTAATTAAAGTTCAGTCCAGCAGCACATGTTTTGTAAATAATGTTATGATTGCGTAAAGTATGAATTTCATTGTGTTCTGTTTACAACATTTTAATTCGTATAATTTTAAGAATTTTCCATTGTTGTTGTTTTGGCAAAATATGTTTGATGAAAGGATTTTTTTTTTAATTAATTGCCCAAGTTTTTGGAGTGCTTACGTCGGTGTAGGTAGCGTACATTGTTTCATACTCTTTCTCTCAATTTGAAAAAATATACAGATTACAATGTTATTTAATGAAAGTAATTAAAGTTCAGTCCAGCAGCACATGTTTTGTAAATAATGTTATGGTTGCGTAAAGTATGAATTTCATTGTGTTCTGTTCACAGCTTTTTAATTCGTTTAATTTTAGGAACTTTCCATTGTTGTTGTTTTGGCAGGTTATCTTTGATGAAAGGAGTTTTTTTAATTAATTGCCCAATTTTTGAACTACTTACTTTTACTGCTTTGAAACAAAATCGGTCAAGTTCGACCTGCACACCGAGGGTTCCGATCAATCAGATATTCTTGAATCAGCCATTTAAGACGGACGGATGCACCTCAACGTCTCCGTTTAATCATTTTAGTTCGGAACCCTATAAGTAGTGACATTTATTGTTTTCGAAATGACTTAACCATATTCCTATATTAAAATATTTAAGTAATTGGTACACGCACTAGTAATGCGTTTGAATTCTGAGGATGTGTAAATATTTCGAATTTGTCGCTGGTCCTTTGCAAAAATTTCATAAAAATATACACAAATAACTGTTACTGATCGAATAGACAGGGGGAAAAAACAGGCTTCAATAATTCCAAATACAATTCTTTCCTAGTGAGATGGCTAACCTAACCAACGCCATCTAGGTGGGCTTATCTGAGACCACTATCACTATTTAGGTTAGTCATTCCACACTAGATGGCGCTACTATGGTTATGATGGCAGCGCCATCTTCATTTTCGTTACAAAAGCTACTCAGTTGTAGCATTGTGGAAACTCCGAAGAAAACCTTACAAAAGAGAAACAATTCAAAAGATGACGCTCGTTTGAAAATAACAAATTGCTTTGAGTTCCCTAAGAAGTTATACTCTTTGTTTTAAAATAATAACGTTTAATTATAATAATAATAATAAGTTTTCGTGACGAATTGAATAGGTACCTACCACATCTAAAATCATACATCCATAAAATGTAAGTCCGTTATTGGCTGTATGTTGAATGTATAAGATATAAATATTTCAAGGTAAAGAGTTCTGGATTTTGTTGAATAAATAAATAAATAAATCTACAAGTTTATGGATAACAACTACGTACTACGTTATTTAGTCTAGATCTATCTGAATGTATAAAACAGTAGGTAAACATTTTTTTGCAATAAACGCACAAGACAAACTACTGAAGCTAGAACCTTGAAATTTGGAAGGCAGCTTTTTTTTATAGCAAAACTAAGGCGGGATTTTTTGAAATAACACCCCGAGAGGTGAAAACGTTTGTATGGAACTTTTGACGAGTAGTGCGATTTGCTTAAAACTCGGTGTGAATGCTATAAATGCAAAAAAAATTACACGTGTTTCAGGATCTTTCATACCAACCCCTAAAAGAGGGTAAATGGGGTGTCAAAGTTTGTATTGGAACTTTTTAACGGGCGGTGCGATTGGCTTGAAATTCGATTTGGATGCTATTTATGAAAAATAAATGGACACTTGTTTCAAGGTTTTTCAAAATATCCCCCAAAAAGGCCGTCGAAATTTGCACTACGCGAACGATGCCGCGCGAGTAAGCTAGTCTCTAATTAAAAAGTAATAATTACACCACAACTCAATGGACGCGATGACAGAATAATTAATAAATATTTCATTTAATAATATTAAGTCATGGTTAGTACATTATGAGTGAAACATCTTTAGAAATACATATGTATACCTACCTAATGTAAATATTAACATGTGGGATAGGTACGTAAGTAGGTACAAATCTTCGAGCATCGCAAAACCCACGAATAAACTATTTATCACTTCGCCCCGAACTGACATATCGTGCGCGATGTCCACAATTCACAAAATTTGCATTCGCGCACTGAGGTTTTTTGTAGGTACCTACACACTTTGTTTACGTATAAGTGCACTATTTCTTGACGACCTCGGTGGCGTGGCGGGCGAGTGCTCGGCTAAGACGTAAGAGCGGACCCCTACGGAGAAATATTTGTATGTTCTGCAAATATTTCTTCTGGGTCTGGGTGCTGTAGTATCATGTATTTTAAGTATGTATTTACATAAAAAGAGTATATAAGTATTCTATCAGCCATCTGGTGTCCATAGTACAAGCTTTGCTTAGTTTGGGGCTACATGGCGCTGTGTGAAATGTCCACAAATATTTATTATTTATGAAATGAATGAAATGATCAATGAAACAATGAAACTTAGAAGTAACTGAGTCAACTCAAAACAAAATATTTTGTCAACATCCCCCATTTTCATGTCCAACTCACGCTTGGCCAAGAAAATGACCACCAAAATTGATTTCACAAAAAAGAGCAAATGGTTCCTAAGCAACTATCCTGTACTTTCCTGCCACTTCTCTTCTGGTTCGGATTTCTCCATACTACTCGTACTATCCTTAGATATAATATCCCTAATCTAACCTGAACTACGAAGACATCGAAACTCTAACAAGAGGGAGCTCGCGATACAACATTTTTAATTTAATTAAACTTCAAAAACTATACATGCTAGAATAAAATGAAAACCAGTTCGGAATGTACAAACAAAGCACTCGACACATTTGTAAAACTTTTTTTGCCCTTTTGGGAACTCAATATCAACATCAACAACCCCTTCACCGATTAAGCTCATATGCTTTCCAGCAAATCTTCATAGCACAATCTGTTCACCTTACAAGTTTCATACGGATTGGATTGAAGGTTTGAAAGTTATGCTCTAACAAATATATACATACACGGTACGGTCAAGTGCGAGTCCAATCCGCACACGAAGAGTTCAGTACTGTCGTACATGTACTTTTTTGTATGACTTATAATTAAAAAAAAAAACATTTCTTATACAGGGACCCTTTTTATTTTATTCTTATTAGGTATTTGTTGTTATAGCGGCAATAGAAATAATACACAATCTGTGAAAATTTTAACTCTCCTATTACGGTTCATGAGATACAGCCCGCTCACGGATGGATGGACAGACAGACAACGGAGGCTTAGTAATAGGGTCTCGTTGACACCCTTCGGGTACGGAACAACACAAAGAGCACGATTCCACAATAACAAATATCACAATAAGAAATATACATACGAAACGTTACAAGTGTTATTTCCTTCGGTAATTATGTTCAGGATAGCGCGGTTTCCCCTCTTCTGGAACAACAGCCTTTCAACTGGGTAACGAGCGGAAACTAGTCACACATAAAAGAAGACAAGACACTATTTGGCCCGGGTCGACAGTTCATATAATATTGTAACCGGGTGCTTATCACAAAGTCTACAGCTATAAATCCCACTAATATTATAAACGCGAAAGTTTGTAAGTATGGATGTCTGTTACACGTTCACGCCTAAACGGTTGTACGGATTTAAATGAAACTTGGAATATACATAGTATGTGTGCTGGAATAACATTATAGGCTACTTTTAATCGGGGTACCACGCTAGCGTAGCCTCGGGCGGCAGTTAGTTTAATATCAATGAAATGGAAAATGAATACATGTTGTGACAAGGGCAGGGAAATGATGATGATGATGATGATCATATTTAAGTAAAATTTACGAGAAAACCTCGCGTTTGTAATCGATTCAGTAAATGCTATACCATCTTACTGACTTTATGATAACATGTGTCATGTGCACGAAAGAAACCTCTTTGAGGCGCACTTAAAATACTTTCACCACACTGGTTCGAAAGAACTAGTGACACGACCAGTAGTACTGACTTCAGACGCGCTTGGCTATATTTTTTTTGCATTGATAATTTTTGATTTAATTAAACTAGACTGTTTACCTACTCAGTTTCTTCACACTTCCAAGTTCAACTGTACCTGACCTCGAGTTTCTAACACAAAAGTATACCCTATTGATTATTTGGCGCGTAGCCCGTTAAACTTTCCCGCATGTTTGAATTAAATCAACGCCTACAGTCTTCCTATTATATTTTGCCTTTAAATTGGCTCATTAAAAGTGAATCACTTGATGACTCCTTTGTCAGCTTTAGCTCCACGCGCAGTTGGATTGCTTGTGTCACTCTCTTTCTCTCTGCCAAGATTGTACGCGCAGCTTTTTACAATATTCTTTTTAAATATACGCGTAAGTATTCTTCACAAAAGGTGGATGGACTTTGTGACGTATGACAAGAATAAGAAAGGAGTTAGTGCGTTGAGATGGAAATGGAAAAAGAATAAATGTTGTGTCCATCCCATATAAAGGAAAAATAGCTGCTGAAAGAGGCCGCTAGAACCGGCTCCTCAGAAAAGGCTAAGGCGATACAGCATCTTACAACTAAGTCTACGGTAAGTAATAGAGGTCCATAGTCAATGGAGTAGGGCCCAACACACCTGCTCATGGCCAAGCGGCTGAACGCAGAAAAAAATGAATAAAAATAATTAAATCAGTACTTGTTTACCTACCTGCACAGATTTCGAAATTGAATAAAGGTTTTGAATTGGAACATTACTTATAAAATACTAGCTTCCGTTACCTGGATAAACAGTAGCCATAAGTTATTCCGTATCACGAGTGTATATTCCAAGTGTTATCCAAATCCGTAAAACCCTACGAGCATGCACGAAGAATGTGATCAGAGTGAATGAAGCGAGTGAAAAGTATGCCAGGACCGTTGCAAATGGAGATCCGTGGTCTCTGCCTATCCTATTAGATACAGGTGTAACCAAATCCATTCAATCACTACGGAATTGGAACAAACACAAACACACACACACTAAAGCACAAGACTCAGACTCAATTACTAAATAATGTTAGTAAAATTAATCGCAGCTGTTCGAGTTGATACTTAGGTTTGAATGTTGAGGTAAATTTCTTTATTATTATTTTTTCATCATTATTAGGTACCTTTTGAAGTAACACAAGAGTTCGTTAGTGGTAACTAACGAACTCTTTTATTTATATATACTTTGACCCTATCAAGTTTCTAATGAGTATCATAACAAGTAAGAAAATATGTTTACTTCGCGCTTTTTCTACCTATTCTCTGTCGCATAGTGTAAGTTACGTTATTGTGTTATTATACTTAATCATAACAAAATAACGCTGGTCTTTCTAAAAATAAACAAATAAATAAATTCCGTTTTCTGATTATATTAGTGTGCTTTTAATACCAATTTTAAAATATTACATACATACATACATATTATCACGCCTGTATCCCTGATGGGGTGGGCTGAGCCATAAGTAAACATATGAAAACTTGCAGGCACTTCTGATTTAAAGTCCCAAGATGGATATGGTGAACCATGGTGACAGGTGATCAACCCATCGCCCATATAGATGGTCCATCATTTTGGAGCTCTATCCCTTAGTCGACTTTTACTTTATGCTCGGGGAGAGAAGCAATATTATTTAAAATATTATACAAATCTTCTTATATTATAAGAATCTTAGTCCTGACTGACTGACTGACTGACTGACTGACTGACTGACTGACAGACAACGCACAGCCTAAACCGCTGGACGTAGAGACTTGAAATTTTCAGTGTAGGTAAACCTTGGTACGTAGGGGTGTACTAAGAAGGGATTTTTCAAAATTCAACCCCTAAAGGTGAAAAGGGATGAAAACCTGGAATCAATTTTTGGTCTAAAACTGCACATAACCTATATCAAATTAAAGAGCCGATTTTTCTCATTTAGTTGATGTCATAGTTACCTGTAAATTCTTTATTTTTGGTATGTTTTTCATGAAAAATAGAATACTTTTATTTTGACATATGACAGAGATGATACACACAGATTAGTAATAGATGATACAAAACACATGGAAAAGGAACTGTCGATGTCAAATTACCTGTGAAAGGTAAGCGTGAGCGAAGCCGCGGGCGGCTGCTAGTAATAATATAATATGACGTGCACACAAACATATTTCGCTATTTGTGCTACACTGCATGTCAAAAGCAAACTTGAAACTAACCCCAACAAATAAACCAACATGAGTATGTGCAAAATTTCCACGCTGAAACAAAACATTAACAAGGTCCACGTCTAAATAACTTTGTTTAGTTAGCTTTGCGAACTGGCGATAGAGGAAAAGTTCCTATCTGCTCAGGTGGAAGTTGAAATGAATTTGTAGGTACAATTTTTTTTATTTAACACATATTTTGTATATCCTCTCTTGTATACATAAAACGTTGCTTAGGAAACTGTTTAAGATTCGCCGTTTCGATACAAAATGATATACTTTCCCTTTAGGATGCACCCATCTCCTTGCCTTTTTTCAATATCTATTCAACGGCCTGAATTATTAGACTTTTTCTATATAATTTAAAGCCACCACGAAGAGGACACCTCTGAACGGGAAACGACCACGCAGCAGACCACAACGCAGATGGAGGGACGAAATCTGTGACAACTTTAAGGTTTGGTCCACAGTGGCCCCTAACAGGGATACCTGGAGAGAAGGGAGGCAATTTCCAAATTATAGCCGACCCACAACTGAGTCGCATTAGGCTGAAAGCCTTGAGTCAGTAATTTCCAATTTCTAAGAAACTGAGCAGATTAATCTGAGAACCAACCATAATAATAATTCCATTTCATTGCTCGAATAAATCAAACCAACCACCACCGTCACGTTGAAAGAGCACTTTCTCTAGTAAACAACGGTCAACTCGGGTGTTGGTGCCTTTTAAAAGGAAGCTTACTACTTAACATACTTTTGCAATTGTAATTTACGGCGCTTTTCTCTCGCTTCCATTTTAATCAGACCTAGAGTAAAAAATAAACTTTTACTCACTGAATTTTCACATCGATGTTTTGCCTAATGGATGCAAGAGGGGCACTTCTAGAATTTAAAACGGGCAATTTATAGGTAAAAAAGCTATTTTTACTTGAATTCTGCTTGGAAGAGGTGTTTTTACATTAAAACAAGATCGAAGGGTTCTATGAATTATTAAAAAAAAGTGAAGAACAGAACTGTAATAAAGTAGTAACTATGCGGAATGCTTTTTACAGCCTGAACAAAATTACCTTTTGTAATACAACACTAATGTAATAAACACAGCGAAAATGAATAATGTAGGAATTAAAACATTTTTATATTATACTCGTAAACAATAACAAACATTAACCTTTCATGATAGTAAAATTACAACAACAGACTGCAACAACCCCTTCTTTTGTCGAGGTCAAGAAAAACGCAATCCCACTAAAAACATTCCATCTAAAGTTGGTTACCAAGACTCACAAGGTCATAATGCTTTCACTGTTAAAAAGTTATGAGAACTCTACGAGTACTGGTAGAGCCAAGCCCCTGGCTGAGCTCCGATTTGTACTTACCGCATTTGTAACAATAAATAACAAAGAACTCTCCTGGAGGTAGCTTTTGTCCCTGGCCTTATTACAGCGAGCTCCGCATTAGGTAAAGGAGACATTTTAGAATAATCACTGCTGGTGCTTAGTATGTGCAATATATATATATACAACTAAACCATGATAATACCTGATGAGTGACCGCAAGTGGCATTACGAGCCGTTAAACAGTCGGTCCCGGCTTTTAAGTCGTTAAACCATGACGGAGGCCTTTAGGCGGCATTAAAACTTATACGAACATACATACATACATACCTGTTTCTTTTTTAGTTTTTTTTTATATTATTTATACTTCGTTTAGTTAGACAATCAATCTAAATTGACTAAGGTAGGCAACACAAAACACTTAATATGTGACATGACATGAGGGATCGATTCGAGTGAAATCTAATTTGGAAAATTGAATGTTTATACCTATATCAAAGCATAAGCACAATAAAATTCATAGGTATAAATGGTTGTCCTAAAATATACAGATACCATTATTAAAACTATGTATTGCTTGTTTTTACTATTGATATATTAGGCAATGTTACTTTATATAAATATTATCTATATGTAGCGCACATGTGTACTCGTATAATAAAAAGAAGTACCAAATGCCAGTGGTAACTTCGTTATACATAGTCAAACTAATAAAAATATCATCTAAAAGTATCAAATACCACAAAAGTATTCCGAATAAGAGATTCAATTATCTTTTGAGTACATCACCACCTGCATAACAAAATTGCCTCCACCTCTTTATAGGCCTCTACCAAAACAAATCAGGGTTAGATGACAGCGTTATAAAAGTGGGCTATGACTCGTTATCAGTATACTTAATGCGACGCGTGATTGCGCCTCGTGCATAGTAACTACCCGATTACCTCCTCGATCCCTATAGACGTTGCCGGATAACAAAGGGGTATTTAATGCGCATCTGCCCCCAGAGTTATATCAGATAAAAAAAGGCCTTTTACCATCTATAGTAGATGATTTATACAGCGTCAGGAGGCAACTTTTACCTTCACTAACGGGACGCTGTAGTGCCCGGGACGAATTAAGATGGAGTAGGCTTGCCCAGTACCTATTCCATCCTCTCAGATTAGTCGGCCTTGTCCACAGGAAAGACATGGTCAAAACGTTACTGACTAAACCGGGGGTTTCCTCACGTTTTCCTTCACCGTTTGAGAGTACTGGTATAGCGCACATAATTTTTTCGCACAGAAAAATCCATTGGTAAACGACCGGGTTTGAACCTACAACCAGGATCGGAAGGCGGGGTCACTACCAACTACCACCAGTGCTCGCTATCAGATCAATCATTTCGAATTTAAAAGCTTTTAATTAACTTGCAATGCATGTATGTATGAATGTTTGTTCGGGTCAAATCTTGCAACTGAATTTTAAAGCAGTTATCGTCAACCGATGGATCTGAAATTTTGCATACACGTTTGGTATCGATGACAATGCATGATTAGCTAAGTGCCGTCATTGTAAATACAATATGGCGGACTCCCAAAGATGGCGAACTATGTTTTTTAAGTCTCCCCCATATCAAATATCGATATCAAATAAAAGGGTTTGCTAAAGAATACGAACAATAACTAAAAATTAATGAAAAGTAATTTTTAAAAACAAGCCCTTTTTTAAATGCTCTACGTTTTTTTTAATATTTTTACTATTAATTTACTTTATTTGTAATTTACCAAATGTATGACTGAATGAATCTTATGTTTTGTTATTTTTCGATTTCATAAGTAATAACGTGTTGAGGATAGATGGGCGAATGCCGTAACATCATGGCAGCCCGGCGGAAAGCGAAGACGGTCGGCCAAGATCCTTGGCGGCCGGCGGTTTGCCGAACGATCTTGACTCCTTCGAAGATGGCAGACCTAGAATGACCGAAATGGTTGGAGTTTGGAGGAAACCTCTTGCCCAAAAGAGGGACGACATCATCATTCATCATTTCCCTACCCTTGTTCCACTTTATGTGGGGTCGGTAAAAAAATTTGTTTTCTTCCATTTACTTCTTGAAGTTCATCTCAACACGCACTGATATCTTAGGTACTCGTGTCATCTTCCACACAGTCCATCCATATTTTCTTTGGCCTACTTCTACCCCACATATCCTTCCACGTTCACATCAAATCTAACACTCTTCTATTTAAAAAAAAATGTCAGCGGAAAACATCCAATAATATCGTCCGTTTAATGGCCTTCACCCACTACCCCGTTTTGGGTAGTGGGTGACTGAATAATGGTAGTACGTTAGTAGCACATAATTTTTCAAACAGAAAAACCTTTCGGTGCACTACTGGTTTGAACCCCTTACGATCTCAGGATCGGAAGGCGAGACCGCTACTACTAGACCACTTGTGCTCTATATCCAACAAAAATAACTATATATACCTCAATTGTGTTCTCCACGTGTTTTAATTGTTTGGTTAAACTAGCGCGTCCAATAGGAATTAAATTAATTATTTTGCGTAAGTATTATAAAAGACCGGTTATGAAAGGGGGAAGTGGGTGGAAACCACAGATAAAAGCGTGATTCTGATCACGCGTTCGTGCTTGTTAAGAGGCAAGACAGGGCAAATATTACGCTCAACTTGTTCTTTTGATCAGACGCCATAAAAGTTGCGGTGACACGTGAGAAGTGCAATATGTAGTACATTATTTAGTGTCTGTCGCTGGCCATATTATTGGCTGGGCAGATTATTTGTTTAGTTGACTAAACGTTATACTACAATAAAAGAGAATACAGGAACCTTTAGTACAATTCTGGAAAACTAAGAACATCGTAATTTCTTTCTAGTGACTTTTCAGAATTTAAACTTGTTTTTACTGTGTCCATTTTTTGGGAATACTATTTTGGCATAAGTATTAAGCTTTGATCAAGCTTTGGTCAAGCTTGAGTTGCCCATAAAAATTATATTGACTCCAATTGGTAAAAAAATAGATTATAAATAAAAAAAGAATAAGATCGCCTCAGTTTCTTGTTAGGATCATTTCATTATGTATTAGTACCTATAAGAAGCAAAATATCGGAACAACAAAAATCGATAAAACTTTATAATATAAAAAACTAAAATGCCACACAAAATCATATAATAATTCCCAGTTTCCCTGTATCTCCTATGTTTTCATGCTTCCCCTTACGGCCCTAGTTAAAAAAAACCACACTGTACATGCATTGCCATTGTTGCTCTAACTAGTCAACAAAGCGCAAAGGAAAATACCAATTTGTCGGTACTGAATTGTAGGGAGGGGAATAGGATTATCATTTAGAAATTGAAAAGTCCTGACAAAAAGCCACTTCAAAAAGTCCGGACATTTCTATTTTATTTGAGATGAATTAAAGTTAACAAACAAAGGTTAAACTTATTTGATATTACATGAGAAGTTACTCGTATTCCATCGTAACTTCGTAAGCCAAAAATCCGAACAAATTAAAAAGCTGGATGAAGTCGGGACAAATCTGGACGGATGGTATTCCTAGATGGGAAATGACACTGTGGGATTTATGTAAGCGTTTGCGATTTTTTCACTCCAACTTCCTAAAGAGGGAATACGCCTTTCTTGATATGAAAAACCATTGTTTTTTTTTACATTTACAAAATCATCCCTGTTTCCCATAGGGGTAGGCAAAGACCACAGATTTCCATTTGCTACGGTCCTAACATACTTCTTTCGCTTCATTCACTCTCATTACATTCTTCATCGGTTTACGGTACTCGACCTGGCCCTTTTCCAAAACGTCGCTGATTTGATTCAGGTACCGACGTGCGCCTAGATTTCACTTCCAACAGTACCTACCTACCATTCACACTCGAAATCATCTGTGAAATGTGAACAAAATGACCGACCATGACGACCTACCTATGACGATCTGACCAGTAGTTTAGAAGCTACGAGGGAACACATGATCATAATTACATACATCGTTACAACATAATTACAACTAATTCATAGCTCTCTTTTTGCGTAGGCTTTCATTACACTAATAGTCTTGTATTGTAATCTATATTTGGATTTTGTTTTTTTTTCGGGTCTCTAGTTTGCTCTGCGTAGTTTCTGAGACTCACGACAAAGTTATCCTAGTGTAGGGTGTTAGATATTTATATTACACCCAACCTCAGAAGTTTATACAGTTACTTTCGTGTCATTAGTTATTTCAAACCGGCGTGATAAAAAGATAAAAGTGCGCCTCAAAGAGGCTCCGTTAATGCACAATTAAATTAATCATAAAAACCTTTTGTATGGAGATTGAGAGTCGTTAAATTTATAGATATACTTGCACGGTATATTGGCAAACCAATGTGGAAATACCGCGAGATGGACGCCCCCGCATAGTTTGGATCCAGTAGTTTAGTATTTAAATCATTCTTTCAGTTTATGCGTCGGTATAATCACCCAACAATCATATAATACATAGTTCTGACTCTGGCCCCACCCTAGATTTCCCTGTGTCGTGGTTATCAGATATAATTAGTACCACGGACAGTACCACAACACCCGAACGCGGAAGAAATATTTGCAGAACATGCAAAAACTCCCGCAATGGGAACCGTACCCACGCCTCATCTGTCTTAGTCGAGCCACGCCCGCCACACCACCGAGACTGTCTCTGAATTTTAGTTGTAGTGCACACAAAGCAAGCCCAAACAGAATCTGTTTGGATGCGGTAGTCGTCTTTAATCATTCTTCTAGTTTATGTTAGTTGGCTATCGTGTGTGACGTGAAAAGCTACGACGCGATTGAAGATTGATCTCGCGGCGATTTCCCGACGAGAGATGGCCATGTGAGCCCCAATTCCTTAAATTTTCAACGACTGACGTTCTATGCCGTTCCAACTAACATTCGTCTCTGGTGGTGAGAGCACGAAAAAAGATGTCAAAATTTTAAGTAGGTATTATTAACCTAGACGTAAGCGCGTGTAGTTCATGGTGCTGCGTTACCAAATGTGTTAATGCCAAAGAAAACGAGCACTACAGAGTTGAGTACTGACCTTTTTTACAACACTTGATTGATTTCATTGTTTATGTTTTTTGTATTTGCTGTGACTTAAAGTTAATTATACTAGGTTAATTAATTATACAGAGTTGCTTTAATAATTATACTAGGATAATTTTGATGGCTGAATACACATATACAGAAGGAAAAATTACAATGTATTATGACTGTGATTTATTATGACTATGAACGTTAGTTAGAACAACACCGAACGTCAGACGTTGAGAATTAATAGGATTGGGGCCCAAGTTTCTATATCAGCTGATGCAGACAGACGTCCGTTTGTCATCGCTTCTCAGACAATGCCAAATTCAACCACGATTGCACAAATATAAATTATATACGCTAGCTTTCGCGCGAGGTTTTGCTCGCGTTGTGGGATAAAAGTAGCCTATACGTTATCCCAGGTCAAAGACTATTTTTATTCCAATTTTTACTAAAATCGTAGTAATTCTGTGATTGATGACCTCGGTGACGTGGCGGGCGATAGCTCGGCTGAGACGCAAAAGGTGTATGTTAGATTCCCGCTAAGGGATAAATGTTTGTATGTTCTGCAAATATTTCTTCCGGGTCTGGGTGTTGTAGTACCTATTATAAGTATGTATTTACAAAAAAAATATAAGTATTCCGTCAACCATCTGGTGCCGATTATATAAGCTTTGCTTAGTTTGGAGCTAGATGGCGAGATGGTTTCAAATATCCACAATTTTTATTTTTTATTTAATAGAGGAAATCATTCCTACAAATAATATTAGTATGATTGCATTACTTATTAACAATGTACTCGTATGTGCTGCCTAAATAACAAACAACATTGCTGCATTGCCTAAGTTAAGAAAGTTAATACTATGCAGCATATTTTAGTTTCAAGCAATTTTCTGTAAAATAATGTCGAGAATTTTAGTCCTGTTTAAAGAGAATTTTAGTCCTGAGCCCTGCGAAAATTTCGATATTCGTTTATTTGTGCTTGAAAACGGCTGAATCGAATTGGGTGAAATATGGAATACTGCGTGACTTATGGATATGGAATATGCAAGTTTAAATAAAAAAAGTACAAAAAATCCTTGTCATTTTATAAAAACAAAGAAAAGCATCTTCATCGCAAGGATTACATGGTAGAGGTACGTGAAACAAAGGGAGGCAAGGGACGCCCCACACCACCGCAAAACAAAATTTAATTAGCATACGAGTCCCCGGCAAGCCTGCCCTAAATGAGTTATCTGGGGCATGAGCTTAGGTACTTATACCATTTCACTAGATCAGAGTAAATTGAATACGGCCAAAGCAAAGTCGGTTCATGTAAGGATTACGAGGTGTGATATTACTTCATCATAAGAAGCAATAATCCCGCAGACGCTCTAGTATTAAAGGTCTTAGTTTCTTCCTTCACCGCAACCCCCAATAGATTTCACCAATATAACATAAAGCATAAAATCGATAGTTCCATTGACAGACGGAGGCAGTCATCCGGTACCTATTATGTATGATTCATTAGTAAAGTTGGTATCTTAATGGTATTTGCGGTATTGACTTGGGAGAACATCTTAAAGACACGAATCAAGGGCCGAGTTCTCTGCAACTGAAGATGGCATAATAAATAATACTTAGAAACTTTTATATCTTCAAGTGTTCTTAAAAAATCATAGGTTTATTATCTGAACGTGTACTTTCATTGCTTCATAGCATAAACGTACCTATTGCACGTAAATAGCATCTCTTGCCAAATCTATGTTAGTGAACTTTACTCGTACATTTGGCACTCGAGAGTGTGTCTGCGCTGTTTGTTACGTTAAAAATATGCGGCGTCATGAACGAGTCACAGTGGCTCTGGGCGTCTGAGTGGGCTGGCTTAGGTCCAGGGTACGACTGTTCCGTGCGCCACGATCCACTGGCATAATTTCGAATGCCTAGGTTCGGGAACTGAGAGGGAATAATATACCAAGCTGCACGGTGACCTTTCAACTAGATTAGTTAACCTTCAAATGTCGCTCATGAAGCCCGCATGTATAATATTGGTGTTTGTTTGTGTACCTATCTACGTAACAGAGTGCAATTCACTGTCGCAACATTGTTTTGTACGCCAATACCTAGATACACCGAGGTTCACCGTGACGCATTCTGCACAGCACACCATTCATTCCATACAAATAAGGAGCGTTATATGAAATCACGATGTCCGGATTCACGAGAGTCGAAGTTTCATTTGCGACTCTACCCTAGCATGTTTAAAACAGGCATACTATAAAATACTTAGCATATCGGACGAATTAAACTGAGGTGGTACTAAAGCCGTCCTTGAAACGTTATCTGTGAAACAGGCGGGTCCAACTCGCTAAGTACCTACCAACTGATAATAACGGTTTGTTCAACCTACATTTTGTAGAACCCATTAATCCGGGCTTTGAGAAAAAGTAAAGCGAGTCGCAAATGGTGGGAACATTGATAATAATTCAAGAGTTGAACAGATGATTGTGGCGAGTCGACTGATGTCATAGCCAGATGCGTGTCGCCCTCGTCGGGTGGGTACGTAACATATAATGACATCACACCAGCGCTTATTTTTAGTGTTCGCTCGAGCCTTAAAATAATTATTTGGAATCGTCACATCTCAAGACGGTTCACTTGCTGCAAACGCACACGTGTTCAACATGCCACTACCAATAAGAATTTTCTTTTGTACTACGAATAGATATTGACTCACGCGACTATTCCTTGTTTATTGGATGCTTATCTTTTTGCGAAAAGTCAACCGATACGATTTCTACATTTAAGATGTCGGTAGCGGTTTCTGAGCTTAAGATTTATGTGTACTTCCGTCTATCCAACCGTTCACGTTGATCACTTGACCAAAACTAGGTTATTGAATTGGAATACTTTGGTTTTGATGTCAATAATCTAGTACTTTTTATGAAAAAGTGTTTTTTAAGTATTGAAGTCTGATCATAAAAATATCATAAAAAACTCAATCTGTCAAAAATGATAGGCACTTTAATAAAATTAAGTTTAAATTAAAATGTAATACCCCTAATATTTCTTATTCTACAGTACTTTTGTAAAAAATCTAGTCCTGAAGTCAACGGCATCAAAGGTCACAAAGACTTACATTGTACTTCCCGTTGACCTAGAACTATTATGAAATTTGGTCTCACAGCACAAGAAAGGGAAAAATATGAAATACGTTAATTTATAGTAATTTTTTTTCAGATCAAATTATTATTGACTTTCTATCTGTGTGCAATAAACATTCTGAAGCTTAGAGAGAATACTTACCTATCCAAACAAAAAAATATTGATTTCCTCAACATAAACGCACTGCTAGCCGACAAATCTTAATAGGGTTTATACGTTTATCGCGGAAATTACCTCAGAGATTAAATGCGGCATAGACACGCAACCGCCGCCCGAGAAAATAATTAAAAAAAAATATATTCCGTCAAGTGCGAGTCAGACTCATAAGCAAGGGTTTATCATGAAAAAAAAAATATAAGGTATTTTTTATAATAGCTTAAAATATTAACTATAAGCCTAAAAATATTTCATTGTCATGTATTTGAAGAGGTAGATCAATGCATGAATGTGAAAAGGGGCCAAGTACAGTACAAACAAGGTTCTGATTCGACGGCGGAGAGGCGTTCGCCGACAAAAGAGTTAAGGCCAGAAGTCAAGTTCCATAGCAATTCCTTAAATGCCTATGTCATCACAGTAGAGTGAATGCAGTGGAAATGCGTGCGTTGCGAAGTATGTGTGGGGTGACTTTGAGAGACAGAGTGAGAAACAGCGTGGTAAAAGAGAGTTGTGAAGTGAAAGAAGATTGGAGATTGGAGGATTGAGAAAGGTATGTTAAGATGCTTCGGTCAAGTAGAGAGGATGAATGAAAGAAGATTAACGAGACAGGTGTATGATGCGAGTGTGAATGGTATCGTTGGAAGGGTAAGACCTCGATGTACGTACCTGGACCAAATCGGCGACGTTTTGCAAAAGGACCAGGTCAATAGTACCCAAAACCGACGAACATGCACTAATAATGTAATGAGAGTGAATAAAGCGAAAGAAGTATTCAGGATCGTAATAAACGAAGATCCGTGATATCTGCCTACCCCTATGGGACACAGGCGTAATTTTTTGAATGTATGTAGAATGTTATTGTGAAATGTACATTGGGATTCCAAGACCAATAAGACGTCCGACAGAAGGCGAAAAAGGAGAACCCATTGAAGGCTGTTTCTAAACCCAAAACCCTCTCAATTTGATTGTTTGTATTTAGATGTTCAGTACATTTTGCTGAAACAAAGCTCTGTTCTCATTTTATAAACTCCAACAAATGTTGGTGATTCAAATGCAGATACGAGCACTTATCATCACTCGTTTTTTTTAATGGGTATAAAACTATTTTTGAAATACCGTTGAAACTTTTATAAATCATTCTGAAAAAGTAATGGAATAGTCAGTAACTTTAACGAGCTTTTATTTGGAACACAGAACCAAAAGAGGGTAACATTAAAAGTTATTTCAGAAAAAAATATGTGCATGCGTATTTAAGTTGTTTGTGATGAATTTACAAAGCTTGGAACATAAAGACTAATTTTACTGTCCTATAAAACCAACAGTTTACGGCCGTCAAGCTATAAAAATAACTAACCACTTCTTAACCTACCTTTAAGGCTGTGCTATTGTAGTTCAAAGGTTCCAACCGACAGTTTAATTCCAGGTTCCTAGGTTTAATTAATTAACGACTAATGGAAGATTACCATAGCAACTTTGTTACCTGTCAAAATGCGCCATACATTTTTTGAATCGTATTCTTTTATCCGTCGTCCTTTAGTTGAATATAGGAAACCGGCATTAATCGGGTTTAGAATGGCACTTTAAACACATAATAATATTATAATCTTCTAGATTTTTCACCAGAGCACAATAGGACATTACTTGATAGACCCTTTCTTATATTTCTTAATTATTTGTAATTTTTGAGTGAAAGAAGATGTAGTGATGAGGATTGAGAAAGGTATGTTAAGATGGTTCGGTCATGTAGAGAGGATGAATGAAAGAAGATTAACGAAACAGGTGTATGAGGCGAGTGTGAATGGTACCGTTGGAAGGGGAAGACCTCGGCGCACGTACCTGGACCAAATCAGCGACGTTTTGGAAAAGGGCCAGGTCAAGAGTACCCTAAACCGACGAGCATGCATGAGGAATGTGATGAGAGTGAAGGAAGCAAAAGAAGTATGTCAGGATCGTAGCAAATGGCGATCCGTGATCTCTGCCTACCCCTATGGGAAACAGGCGTGATTTTATGTATGTATGTATGTATGTTGTAATTTTTTCGAGACTATAGAATAGTTTGTGAAATGAGATGAACATAATTATAGAATAACTAAGCAATCCAGTTCTATAAATTAGTTTATAAATAATAGGACTATTTAGCATTATATTTTCTTTAGCAGTTATAAAACATAGTAAAATAATGCCTTGAAATCATTATTTGAAGCACCTGCCAGGCACGAACTAGAGTAATTAGATTTAAAATATATTAGTGCCTAGTATTTTTTGCAAAACGTAAATGATTTTCCGACACGAAAAGGATTCCGCACGAACGATGTTTTGTTTGAAATATTCTTCCGACAGATCCGTTGTTGCTGTGCTGTCCATGTTCATTTTGTACAAGCAGACGTTGCAATACAAGCATCTGTTGACAGTTCCCATCAAACGAGCATTATAAGATCTTTTCGTACAGTGTTTTTCACAAGAACGTAACGGTTAAAACTATACTCCGTCCTATCTTTTATTTTTGAACAACTCCTGGTTCCATCATCAGATCAGCACGCAATCAACATAATATTACATTGTCATACTTTTTCAATTTCAATAATCGACTTAAACTTCCTTTCACTTGATCTATGGTTAATGTTTAGATCTTCGCTCGCTTAACTCGCCCTATCGAATTTTTTTAGCAGTATTACTAGCAATTTGCTCGAGTAAAGTAGATTTCGCCAGCTCTTGACGACCTACATAAAATATATTCTGCACTGCACATTGAAAGCTTTGAAATACCTGGTTTAGGTACTCATTTCAATCCCAAAGGAGAGCAGCTGGCGGATAAATGTAAACCTCTACCTATACCTTTGAAAGGATATATACGACGCATTGTAAGTTGTATCACACTGAAATGAAGTAACCCTGAACGATTTTCCTGGATTTTAATGTTACTGATATAAGGGTTAACTGCCTCAATATCGACGTTATGTACACGTAATAACGTTTGTGCGGTCATCAATTGTTTCTAACGATCCAAGTCGCAGGAAACTTAAACAAACAAATCATTGCATCCGCAAAGCGAGTAATTAAATCAACGCTTCGAAGAATGGCATGGCTTGCGTCACGATAGGTAGATACAAATGGATTGTAATTAAACAGTTTCCCGATATGAATTATGTCAATAGCAGAGATCTCACCCCAGCGCTATCTAACACAACCCTGAATCTGAGATTTAGTCAATTACTGCAGGGGGTTGTCTCCCACAGAGCTAACTTAATTATGTTGCTTGTTCTGTCACCAATTAAACAATTTGCTTCAGCTCCAGTTACATTTAAACTTTAAAGTTTCACAGCCCTGAACGAAATGGTTCATTTCTATGATAAAAACTCGTGGTTTTATTAGAACCATATCTATTGACAGTATACAAAAATCAGATAAGAACGAGCAGGTAGAAACTTAAAATAAATTTAAATCCTGAGTTATTTTTACCCTTAGAGACTATTCAAATTATGAATTGTATACCTATAACACCTAACATAGATTATGCGGGTAAAAGCATTAATCAGCATTTATGTAATTTATTCTCAACATTATTAACGACTCAAAAAAAAATTTATTAGGTATTTTTAATTCGATGATATTATTATGCCAGAACTGACGTTCTTTTCTATTAGCATAAACAAACTTGAGTAAATATTCGCATATTTTTTTATTGGTCGCAAAGTTTTGTCAACGGGCTTTGCAGAGAGTAGAGAAGTTGACAAACTATGTGAAACTTGAAGTATTTGCTTTGTAATCTGCGAGATTATCTTACATAGTGGTTTATAGACCTTTACCTACTCCACTTTCTTGAATGACCTGGGTTTATGGCCACAAAGTTCTTGTGAGGTACCGTTGGATCATAAGCCGACCAGCAAATGTTATAACTTCTACAATATTACCTCTACATTTACATCAAAACAGTTAATTACAGCTGGTAAAGTTTAATGCTTCATTAAGAACTTAATCGCCAAATACAGATATAATCAAGTACAAGACTGCTAGATATTTAGCGTCCAGTCCATCTTCTTTTTTGAAGTAGAGACGATGTCTTCCTTTCATAAATAAATTATAGCCAGAATTACGACCTAACCGAAATATCGCCGTTATAGATTTTATGCTCACTAAACAACACTTTAATAAATCGATTCGTTTCGTTTACCCTATCTTTAATGTAGATCGGTTTAAGCAAGCGCTATCGCCCACGTATAAAATTGCTTAAGCTCGACTTGATTTGAATGGGCTACGAAAACTTGGCGCAGTGATGCTAATAGTTAAGAGCGAAACGGAAGAGAACCGTAGCATTACTAGTATTTCTTTCGTCTGCGGCTTTTTAGGGTTCCGTGATTTTAATAGACGTCGCGTCGTCAGCTTATCGATCTGAATTATACTTTCTACGTGAGTATGTGAACCGAGTTTAAAAATAAAAGACGGCCACCCCTCGAATTTAAAAATAGATTCAGCTAACAGCTAGTCTGAGGGTCGTGTAATATTTTTTACCTTTTACTTACCTTGTTTACTTACTTTCTAATTTATAAAACTTAGAATAAACCTAATTCGACCTAGAATGAAGTATAGGTAGGCTACTTCGGTAACACGCGAGCGAAGCCACCAGCAGGAGCTAGTTATAAATGTGACATCAAAATTGTTCAACTTGCAGATTCTATTAATAAAATGTTTTACGGTGCGAATGATGCGATTATATTTATAACAAAGAACTTTACCCTTTTAGATATATTGGTGCTTATTTTCTTTTTATTTATTTACCATAAAGTTTACTTGAATAGCCGGACGGATATAACATCTCGACCGCTGAACCGTAATGATCATCTTCCTACGCGGTATTTCTCGATCCGTACGTGAGTAATAACGTAAACGGTTTATTTACCGACCGGCATCGGTGTCGCCGCCTCGAGATATGTACCAGGTTAGGCTGTAATTGGGTTATCTCGCGCACGCAACTTACCAACGGAAACTATTCCGCAAAATTTTAAATTATACGGAATTACTTTAACGAGGTTAACGTATTGTTTGTTAGACATCCCTTGGTTCATTTTCATTAATGGATGCAAATAATGGCAAAAAAGTGAAAACTTCTTTTAGGTATTTTTGATGATGATAGAACATACTATATGGAAAAATAATCGCCGAGCTCGCAGACCCCTGGAGGCTTGTGTTGAAAAAAATCCGCATCCATGGAGATGACCTCATTCCATGGCAGTGTCATTTCTTACGTTATTATGATCAAAGGTACAGTAATTAAAAACTACAAAGAAGTATCTTTTAGCAAATATTAATAACAAAATTACCATTCTATTACAAAAGTATTATGTATTAATTTATGTTTTATTATTTATTATACCTTTGTAGTAAAGTAGTATAAATAGAAAATTAAGAAAATCTTTAATCAGGCAAATTCAGATATACTTAAAACTTGATGAGGTGTCATTGGATTTGTCTGGATTACGAGAAGGACATGACACACACAAATTAAAAATATCCAATATGGCGGTCAAAAAACAATTTCGAATTTACGAACTGATCTATTTCGAGAAGCAGGCTGCGGTAGGATATGTCTGGATCAGTAGGTTGTCATAATATAATAATATGAAGTGCCAAAAAATCATATATGGCAACTGTAGTCTGTAGATTATCTAAATTTAAGGTTTTTAGCGACATTATTATTTAATTAAATCAGTCATATATCTATCTATCTATCTAAGTTATATAGCACGTTTGGATAACTATTATTTTTTATTGATTTTTTTCTTCAATATTCTTTAACAATAAATTTACAAGAGCCGTATTTCACCATATCCATCTTAGGAGTTTAAATCAGAAGTGGCTGCAAGTTTTCTTATGTTTACTTGTGGCTCTGCCCACCCCATTGGGGATACGGCGTGATAATATGTATATATGTAGGTATGTTACGAGAGCCGTCCAGGTATTGGTTCTGTTATAACAGTCAGCACGTCATCACACTAAACAGGAAATTATGTCTTCTTTATCTATTCAAACGAACATGTTTCCATATCTTTTCTGCAGGTTTTAGTTTTTGGGCACTTGGATTTCACCATCTAAAAATATGTGCATAAGTATAAGCAATGTTCATGCAGGCGCAAACAAGAACACAATCTTATCTCACATTCTCGCACCCTATACAAAGATCACTTCCATGGATCAAATATCATTTCCATAGGCATATTTTTATCCATAGAAGTGACCGCCACGGAAGGGATATTTGATCATTTTCAACTCAATTACTTAACCTCAAAACCAGGATTGAACATGCATAGTTAGCCACATGTTTTTGATACTAAAACGCATTAAAACCATTGAATAGAAGTGAATAATCAAAATAAAATAACTATAACGACGAACACAGTTGTTACCACTTATGCTCGATTAACTGCTTTCGGATAAAAGCACGGTAATTTTAGAATTACGAGTACAATGACGTACGTCCATGGAAGGTACAAAAATAATTGATCACACGCACGCAATTCTTTTGACATATAAAACGCAGAAAATTAATATGCATTATACCAATCAATTTAATTTCTTAAATTGACTTGACTAATACTAATTGACTTAATTTTACCTATACTTCATTATTACAAAGCACAATTTAGTGACAACAGTTTAGAACACTGCTGATCAAAGTATTTTTTTTACAAAAATGAGAAATATTCTCCTGGCAAACTTGAGATGATCCTTTGTTAAAGAGCCTTCAAATTCATTTCTTTAGCATAACTTGTCATAATGGATGCCGCTTGCGAACAAAATTATGTAGCTTAATATTTGCTTACCTTTTATTTTAATACTGACAGACTAAATTAACAAACAAAAAATGGAAGTACCTAGATACATTAATGTTAAATTTCTGTAACTAAAATTGGAAATTACCTTTAAAAAATTATATAATTCATCAAAATATATATGTTTGAACATGAAAGAACAAAGGGAACGAATTCATTTCTTAGTGGACTGTTAGTGGACTTAGATTTTTTAGCATTTCTGAAGAGATAGTGACTAGTGAGTAGACCCTATAGAATAATGCGAATCGAAATGTTACTACGCCCGTATTTATGAATTACTAGCTGCCGCCCGCGGCTTCGCTCGCATTGTACCCGAACAAAAATTAGCCTATACTAGCTGTGCCCCGCGGTTTCACCCGCGTTTTTCTCGTTTCCGTGGAAATACCGAGATAAAATATTGCCTATATTATAGCCTCCCTACCAACTCTTAACATCTTACACACGTGATACCTTTTAAACGAAATATCCGATTGAGATGAAACAAAAAGTATTTTACTTCTACATAAATACTCTTGATAACATAATGCTTAATTTCGATAAAGATTAATATTACGATACATATTTAACGTAGTTTTTTTCTTCAGACGATTTAATAATTATTTTAAACACAAAATCGGTTATTGTGATTAAACCATGATAGCTAGATATATGTTCTCGCGGACTTTTTTGTAGGTCTTAATGGGATCTACAAACCCGTAGTACATCATTTTGTTCTATTGTCAATAGTTTTTGCAGCGCACGCAAAAATAGGTTTTCGATTTTACCTTGTGTTACAAAATAGCAATTTTATTACGGATCCCTAATTTTGAAAAAAAAAACATAGCCTTCCTCGATAAATGGACTACCCAACACTGAAAGAATCATTCAAATCGGACCAGTAGTTCCAGAGATTAGCGCGTTCAAACAAACAAACAAACAAACAAACACTGCAGCTTTATAATATTATATATATAGTATAGATGTTAATCCAGCACATGTACTATGTATATTCCAAGTTTCATTCAAATCCTTTCAGCCGTTTAGGCGTGATTGAGGCACAAACATCCAAACTCACAAACTTTCACATTTATAATAGTAGGATAATACTTGTTAAACTCGAAGTAGGTAAATTTTATCCACTAAAAATTTAAAAATAAACAAAAAACCTTAATAGAAGATTATAATGCTGCATTTCTAAAGAGAAAATCCAGGAGTTTTAAATCATTTAATGAATTCTCATTTTCAGCATGGCGCGACTGCAGCCGTCTTTGAGTAACGAGAAAATAAATATTAACCAACAGTGTTCTGCAAAATCAACATTAAATAGAAACGGGGTTAAAATTGTGGTCGCGCACTAGCAGTCGTAAGCGCGGTCTTGGTTAACACAGCTCAAACTGATAAAACAAACGCAGAGATTATGACGTCATACGAAGCATTACGGCTGTTGTAGTATTGAAATTGGGTTTTGTTACCCGCACGAATCAGAGTAAAAATATCCTTGGTAAAAGCTTTTTTGGCCGTGTGTAATAGCGCTTCTCTGCTGCAGTGGGAGTAAAGAAAAACATAGAATGCGTCCAGTTGCTTCTCTTCCCGAGCATGTCGTAAAAGTCGACTAAGGGATAGTATCCTCTCCAACATGATGGACCTCCATATCTATATATATATCTATCTTGGGGCTCTTGGATCAAGAGTGTCTGCAAGTTTTCTTATGATTACTTGTGGCTCTACCCACCCCGTTTAGGGATACGGGCGTGATAATATTATGTATGTATTTATGTGTAAATATTCATACAACAGTTTTCAGTCTTGGATGAATAAACACACTTTTCAGTATATTATCAGCCTCGCTTATCACAAAGCCATGTGTCAGTGATCATTGAACAAATCTTTGCAAGTTCATTGGTTACAGATTCACCATTCTCAGCTGACAGCTGACAGCGGGACCGTCTGCGTAGGGATTAAAGTTGCGTGGGTTTTATTCTGAGCCATATTAAATAAGATGACAATACCTAATAACAATAAATACTATTTTATAAATTCTTTACGTATTTCAGAGAGAACATTCGGTCCACCCCTTTTATCTCTTTGTCAAGCGACTGTCTCGTTTACAGGCCTCGTTTGATTGTACGCAGTTTAGGCTATTTTGTTTCTTTTTAACTGGTTTTTGAGCCAAATTTTATGAGCTATTAAACGAATAATATTATGCCAGTAAACCACTTTGTCTTCCTATCATAAAGTCGGGGTTTCTGCGAAGGTAATGAAAGAAAATTAGATAGAAAATAATGCCATAACTTCTTGCTTTTGGGAAAGAGAATTCTAAAAACCGAAGTGGGGGATGTCACCTGTGTACTTTTACCGTTGTAGGTATGTACATACTTGTTTATTACGTTAGTGATTTGCAGGTGTTATCAAATTATGCGGAATACGCTAAAGTGCACCGGTGGCTACTCTATCAAGCAATGCTGGGGTTATAAAGCTCAACTGCCCCCTTATACTTTACAAAACGTAACGCGGGTAAACGCAGGCGCGTTTGTAGAATCAGGGTGTTATTGTCTACACAAATTTAAAAAAGAGGAAAGATTTGTTTGTTTGCGGGCAAATACCCTCGCGAAGCCGGGGCGGGATGCTAGTATTCTATATGACAATTTTGTATTCCAAAACCCGAGGCGGCGCGTTACAAACAAGTTACGAGCTGTCAAGTTTCGTTTGCTCATATCGAATAAAGCCCCTGACAGTCTGGTTCAAGTATTAATCAGTTCCACCAAATAGAAAATATAAGATTGTGTAACAACTATAATCATTGTATGATTCGTGGTTGGTCAACGCTCAGATGAAAAGCTATTTAACTTTTCATTTCTTTTCTCATGACTTTTCTCTAGGAGCATTAGTTCAGCCGGTACGTGTCTTGGTAAATTTGAAAAAATTGCCCATCTTTGACTAGCTGTATCTCCGCAACCAATGGACCTAGAGCACTCGGGTTAGGCTCAAATTGTAGCAAATTTAGTTAACTTTACAGAAGTATAGAACAAAGGTACCTGAAAAACGGTTTCTTTAGGGAGATTTTTCGAGAAAAAACTCAAAAAAGCGTCAAAATTTTCTTAATATCTGGAGCAGAACAGGGTTTTTATGTTGCAAATTTTGGTATAAACTACTCTCAAAGGACCTAACAACATAATTACAAAAAAAGCGTTTCCGATATTTGCCTTTTTTTGTGTCGATATTGACTGACCTAAATAGTCTTGATAATAATAATAATAAAATGACGCAGGTAAGTAGTACCTATTTATTTTCTTTTGGCTATTAAGAATTACGACGATGTCTCATTATTAGCCGTCGTCGGCTTTGGCTTCATTATTTGTGTGTAACTGCATGTTTTTTCTCATATTATTCAGAAACATATTATGTACATATGTATCTGAATAAAATGTTTAGTTTGCGAATATAATGTTCTGATCAATCACGAAGCCGAGTGGCAGTGAATAACAAATCTGTATAACTTTACATAGCTACCGGTCTCAAACATATTCAGTTGTTTTTATGCTTTTCCGATACACGTTCCCTTACAAAGGATTGCTTCGTCGATTCGTTTTATTTAAGTACCTACCTATTGCATTTCGTCATGTTAGTACTAGCTGTTGGAGATTAAATTCTAGAATGGCGGCTATGGAACGGGAAGTATGTGACGAACACCCACTCTATGGATGTCATCGTAAAGGTTGGTTTGGTGGGCAGAGGCAGCACAAAATCGTTCATTGGAATTGTATTGGGAGGGGCTGTGTTTTTTTTTATCTGAAATAGGTTTGCGTTTGACCACACTCTACCTGATGTTAAGTAACAGTGTGGTCTAAGATGAAGCACGCATACAAGCAAATTAAAATTCATAAGCACCCGTTTTGAAAACCTAAATCCTACTAATATTATAAACGCAAAAGTTTGTAAGTATGAATGTTTGTTACTCTTTCACACATAAACGGCTGAACGGATTTGAATTAAACTTGGAATATACATAGTACATGTGCTGGATTAACATAATGCTATTTTTTATTTTAGCGAGCGAAGCCGCGGCAGCTAGTTATAAATAAAGTATGGACATCGGAAGTGTCGCAAACGAGAAGCTCCAATTGCATTTGCACTGTGAAACAAAATATTTGCGTAATCTGCAAATATTTGCGCTTCAGTTCTGGGTTTGATAGTAGTCAGGGTAAGGGCTTTGGGGGTTCAAACCCCCCCCCCCCCCCCCACCCCGAAAAGTTCAGATATTATCATTCATAGAATTAAAATAAGAACAGGCGTGCGGCATATCTCATTGATGTCGCGGGTAACAGCTAGTCTTTAATATTTTTTTATTAGGGCTTATTTCATGTACTTTTAGTCGTTTTATTTTCTTGAACCCCCCCCCCCCCCCCCCCCCCCCCCAGCCCCCGCCGATACTAAACCTGGCTACGCCCGTGGTACCAACAGCAATTTCTGATTAGTACAGGACATAATTAAAGTAGCTTATACCTATTATTTACTGCTCTCATGCTACGAGGATCAAAAGTATTCTGATCTGAATTACACAGTTTACTAGTGTACAAAACAAAAATACATTTTTCTATTTCAATGGCAGGTCTAGGCTACGTAATTGAACATCGTATCAAATTGCCTATTATCTGCCATTCTAAATATTTGCACTTCTGCGTTTCCCCTATGCAACTGATATTAAACGCAATTAAATCAGTTCTCTAATTTCGCAGGATAAGGCTTCTGTAAATTTATCGACACATAATAGAGACTTCAGGATAATGTGATAGCACAGTTCAAGTTAATTTATGGAATTATTTGCAATTTCAAAGTAAATAGTGGGACTGACAGAGACTGACGTCATAATAATAGTGGATGATATGGAAGTTTCATAGATAATACAAACTTCTCGGTAAGAACGGTACTACGAGTGTACACGTCTACTTTGTAATACAAACTATCCTTTAAGAGGATACATACATACATGCATACATATTATTATTTATTATTATTAAGCCCATATCCCTAATGGGGTGGGCAGAGCCACAGTAAACATAAGAAAACTTGCAGCCACTTCTGATTTAAAATCCTAAGATGGATATGCTGAACCATTTTGACAGATAATCAGCCCATCGCCCATATAGGTGGTCCAACATTTTCAAGTTGATCCTATCATCCTATCCTATCCCTCAGTCGACATTTAGGACATGCTCGGAGAGAGAAGCAGCTGGATGCATTCTATGATTTTTCTTTACTCCCAGTCCAGCAGAGAAGTAAGAGGATACATAAACACAATAAATTATCATCAAAATCCACAGCCCGCCTTTGCCCATTGGGCTTAGCTCTACCTTTGTTAGTGCCATCCAACATTATCCTATGCTAGCCTCATCCATTTACGGTTGATTACAAATATTGAATTCTTGGACATAGAACAAGAACGCAAGCATTGAAAACTGACTGAAAAATTTTAAAATGATAATTTTCTAAAAAAATCTTTAATAAAGATCGTGACTTGAAAGCAAAACCGTGGGCATACGAATCTTTATAAAATGGAAACGCGTCTGCGCACTTTTGGACAATGAGCCGCAAGTAATTATAAGAACACTTGCAGCTACTCCTGATCCAAGAGCCCTAAGATGGTTATGGTGAACCATGGTGACAGGTGACAATCAGATTTACCCCCGAATACTCAAATGCGACTCAGAATTGAGCACGTCTCAACTCACGGTTTTTTGACAGTTTCTGATGAAGATCTGTCAAAAATCGTCATTTGAGACGTGGTCAACTTTGAGATGCGTTTGAGTATACGGGGGTTACCTATCAAACAATAATCATTAGGCGTGGAATATAAATTAAGGAAATATTCTATTTATTTAGTAGTTCGCTTCGAACTGAGACCGTGAACTACTAGTTCAATTGCAACAAAAACGTTAGTGAGAAAACAGGGTGAACTCCGATAGGTACGGCACGTTCGGGATGGACGACGACGGCGGCGTCCACGTCGTCGCCTATAAGACGAAATCTGAACAGGTGCCAAGTTCCATTGCAGTTCCTTAAACCATGGCCATCCATAGTTTTAGCAATGTATAAACATTGTATTAATTTATAAATAATGTGCATGTATTCATCAACTTATTGATGCGTATCCGTTGACGGCCTTGGTGGCGTGGCGGGCTATTGCTCGGCAGAGACGCAAGAGGCGCGAGTTCGATTCTCACTGCGGAAGAAATGTTTGCGTGTTCTGCAAATATTTCTTCCGGGTCTGGGTGTTATGATACCATGGTACTCGTAGTTTCTGATACCCACGACACAGGGAATCCTAGTGTGGAGTCAGGACTATGTATATGACTGTTGGGTGTTATTTATTTATTATTTAAAGAAAAATAGCATTAAATTAAATTATATTGAATTTGTACGTTTTATTTACGAGATTTAAGTCCTCAATCAATGGTCATTCATCAAAGTACCTAGGCCCTTATACCAAGGTAGCAGTGAGGTTCCACATGAACGAGTGCGAACGGAGAAAGCTAGTATAGAATAGAATACAACTAATAACAAAGTAATGTTGTTATCATTTAAATATTATGGAACTTGGCAACATTCAGATTTGAATGTTGTAATGAATTTGGCCCTCATTTCATGTTTGACAACCTTGGTAGAGTGGCACGCGAATGCCTGACTAAGATGACGATGAGGGTTCGATTTCCACGTAGGGAGAAGAATATACATGTTCTGCAAATATTTTATCCGGTTTGGATGTTGCGATATCATAGTGCCTACTTGTATTTTCTGACACAATCAACACAGGGAGTTCTAGTTTGGTTCTAGTTTTTTATTTATTTATAGTCCAAACAAATTTTTGATGAATTTAAAGTTTCATGCATTGGTCCACAGTAACATTTAATTGAATGGAATAGATTTATTTGTAGGTATATTTTGGTGAAGTTTAAACTTGTTTAATTAGTAGCTACTGGCAAAAACTTACATTGTTGCTCTGCACCTTAAACTAATAAGGGGACTGTGAGAATAAAAAATGTCCCATCAATAACATACTAGTACCAGTAAGGTTCATTTTAAACAATTTGATGGATAAACAAACGGATATTATTTCAAAATGTGTGATAAGTAATAAATGTACCTACTTAAAGTATTCAAGTGATCCTAAAAATCCTATAAAATAAAGTATATAGAAATTATAAGATCTTCTGTAAAAGTTTTGCAAACTGCTTTAAATAATGGACTTACCTTTTAGGCTCCTTCGTCAGGTGTGCGGCCAAACATCTGCTTTGTTTTCTTATCACTCCATCACTTACAGTCCCAAATTCACTTGTTTACAATACTTATAAATAATATAAAATTAAAAAATTCCTACAGAAAATTATTATGTACTTTCAAATTTGAAAAATTACATAGTTATTTTACAAAATAGCTATTTTCTAACTTGCTCTGTAACATTTTCAAAAACCTGTCTTATGTCTTGACAAAACAGCATTAAAAAAAATAATAAATTATTTGGGCACCTACCGGCTCATGGACAAAACAAGATACGTAAACAAATACATCCTTTTTAATAAACCAAACCAAGAAATGGCAAAGCAGTATGTTATAAAAAATAACTATTATCAAAGAAATGGTTTACCTACATTGCGTAAAATTCACATTTCACTTTAAATGCTCGTCTATTTCACTATAATCGATTCATAAAGTCTTACTCTACGTGCATGTCTTTTTCGTTAAAATTCCGTATTGACAGGTTTATCAAATAACTCCCACTGCATTTTATACAATCTACGCCATATTTGCGAACAAAGTAGGTATCTGTGCTGCCAGAAATAAATATTAAATTAATGTCATTTTAAGCATTAGTTTAAAACAATAATGTGAATAGTTTTTATCCAATTCATGTATTTAGTGATAAAATGAAGCCTTTTTCATCTGATTTGTATTTTTAAACTGCTAATTTGCCATAATTTGTAAATACAAGTTAAAACGATTACAAGAATTTTTTCTCATTGGAACACTGTTTTGACGTTTATGGTTGACAGTTCTTTTGAATTGACGTTAAGGGGCTAATGATGTTCCATGTTCAATATGTCAATTTAAACTTTATCAATGATCGATTTTTAGAACATCCTCCATATTCATGGCATGATCGCACTGTACCCACATTTTGTAACATGACAATAGTTTTGAATCGACTACTTACCTTTGGATTTTTAAGTTTTTTTTTTAACTAAAATGATGAATGTAAACTCGTTCATGTTCCTTCCGTAATGTCATGGATAAAGGGGCTATCACAAAAACTGAAACATGCATAAAAATGTTCTAATAAATTCTGATAAACGTATTGACTTTTACATTTTTGAGTAAAGCAAAAAAACTGAATTGAGTTTAATAAATACAAAAAATATTTTTAAGTTAAATATTTAAATTAAGCAATAACCTTGCACACTGAAACAAAATAAAAAAACTCTGAACATTGAATTTGAATTTCAAACTTAAATTACTAAGCTTTCATATTCCTCTATTGGTTTAAGGCACCCAACTACAAAAATGTTGCTTTCTGGTTCTGAATCTGGTTTATTAGTCTGTGCAGTGCACAACGTCCTTGTGCCTTCTAGAATGCATCAGGGAAATAAAACTTTTCCTTTTAAAGTGTTCCTCATCCCATACCTTTAAAAGAGCTTAACCTGACTGACTGACTGATTTATCATTGCCAAGCCGAAACTGCTGAAGCTAGAAAGCTTTTATAGCAAAAGTACCCACTAAGACGGAATTTTTCAAAATTCAACCCCAAAAGGGGTGACAAGGGGGTGAAAACGTTTTTATAGAACTTTTTAACGCACGAAGTGATTTGCTTGAAACTCCGATCGATACTGTTATTGTAAAATATATGGATACATGTACCTACGTGGGTAGAAAAGCAGCCAGTCTTAAAT
Organism: Scotopteryx bipunctaria; assembly: GCA_949320045.1. NCBI lineage: Eukaryota > Metazoa > Arthropoda > Insecta > Lepidoptera > Geometridae > Scotopteryx > Scotopteryx bipunctaria. The sequence goes on from OX439440.1 coordinate 4,806,432, forward strand.
GGGACTGGGCGGGTCACGTTAGCCGGATGCCTTCGGACAGATGGGCGACTGCCGTAACATCCTGGCAGCCCGACGGAAGGCGAAGTCGTGGTCGGCCAAGAAAGCGTTGGCGGGACGATCTCGACTCCTTCGAGAGAGAATGGTGGGAGGCCTCGAAGGACAGAGATGGTTGGCGGAGTTTGGGGGAGACCTTTACCCAGCAGTGGGACGACATAGGTTAATTAAAAAAATGTAACTACATCATGTTACAGGATTTTCCGAAACAACCACTTAAAAAGGGTTGTAATGGGATGTCAAAGTTTGTATTGGAACTTTACAGGATTTTTCATAATAATCCTTAGAAAGGGGTGAACTGGGGTGTCAAAGTTTTTAAAGCGCGGTGTGATTAGCTTAAAACTCGGTTTGGGTACTATAAATGCAAAGTAAATGGACACGTATTTCAGCATTTTTCTAAACAACCTTAATAAGGGGTAAAATGGGTGTCATAGTTTGTAGGTATTGAAACTTTTTAACGGGCGGTGCGAATGGCTTGAAACTCGGTTTGTAACGCGTACGAAGTCGCGGGCTAGTAGTACCTAATATAATAGTTCAGCATCTTACGTAAAATAATTCGATTATTTTAGGCAGATTACTTGTACAAACAGATGAATTATAAAATCGATTATCAATTTTATTATTCATCTTCTCGCATCACTAAATTGAGGGAGAGCGCGACCTCGACTGACTGCGCGACGCGACAGATGACAAAAATAAAATATAGCAGCTTCTGCGATTTGCAAAACTTGCTAACAAATGTTCAATTTTAATGGTTTTTATTGTATTTATTTAGTGAAACACTTATAACTTGGATTTTAATTGCCTTTTCTATGTTATTATGGGTAAGTTTTACAAGAAATACGTAAAAGTTACTGTTAAAAAACAACAATATCAGTTTCTAAACTATTGTTTGGGTCTTTTTATTTCAGAAAATATAAGCGATGACCGTGAAAATTTGAATGATTTTCTTCAAGAAGCCGAGCTACAACAGTATTATGAATTCTTTAGGTAAACTTGACTGTTTTTGAGTCTGTTTACTAAGTTATTTCGTTCTAAGAGAGAATGCGTCCTTTCACCGACGCCTAGCTAAGTGCTTGCTTACCTACATCCTGTAGTTCGTGTCTTGTGGCTGCTATGCGAAACTTAGTTTTAGATCTTATTTTTTTTCTATTCCCAGCTTTTTAGTTTTGAATTTGTAGTTTTAAATATTGCATCAAAATCTTTTATAGTGGCGCGCTAATTTGAAGCGCTCGTGGTCCAGCATGTTTAAACATTCTCGATTGATCGTTGAAGTTAAGCAACGTTGTGCGTGGTCACAATTTGGATGGGTGACCGCAAGTGGCATTATGAGCTGAGTGTTTCCGTGCTTTGGAGTGCATGTTAACTTGTCAGTCCCAGCTCTTAAGTTGTTAAGCAAAGACGGAGGCCTTTAGACAGCCTAAATACTCTGTCACAAGAGTTAGCCCCTAGCTCATACAAACTTACTTTTATCTTTTATAGTAGAACCCACACAATTTATTTTTTTTGATTAGTATACCACCAGATCCACCAGCTTGTGGCATGCACCTCCCAACATTTATTTATTTAGTGCTGTAATTAGTGTTATTTGACTGTGCAGCTAAACTTTAGTATGTAGACTGTCAAGTTGGGCGACCATCCAATTCAATTAGATTTTCCCACAGAATCACTATTGTTTTTCTTTTCATCAACTGGGGTTCCCCATTAATATTCCGGTCCATATACTAAAGTTTAACACCCCCTGGATCCGCTGCTGACAGGCATGATCGCAGCCAGAAATTTTGGACGTGGTCACTAATAATAGAATATTTCTGTAGAGTAAATCAGATTTTATTGCACAATACACAATTTTATTGCACACATTATAAAACAAATGGAAGCCTACTATTTTTTTAGCATCGCGGCTATGGGCAGAAAATTGCATTTTTATATTTTTTTTATTTTTAGAAGGTTTTTCAATTTTACTTGTACAATTTTGGGGGGGTCATGTCCCCTGTGACCCCTCCCTTCAGACCGCGCCTGGATGTTGACAGTATCATATCGTCACTGGAAAGGCAAATTTACGTAAGCGCCAATCGAGAAAAAGCCGTTTGAAGTTCATTTTTTTCTTTATAACTTTCTACCTAATTATCGAATTTTGATGACGTCAACGCAAGATTTCATTCTTTTTTCATTTTCTATGTCCAGCAATTCATATTATTGTATTTGGACTGCTATTTTAGGATAATAACTCAATATGCCTATTTGGCGCCATTTTGGCGCTTACGTAATTTTGCCTTTCCAGTGACAATATGTAGTGTTGCTAATCTTTTTAATTTGCCTATGTAAAATGATAAAAGCAATGCAAATTATATTTTTTCTAAGCGGAGCAAAATATTCGTTGTACTGTGTACAAGAAGCAACTGAATATTTTTGTGTTTTGCATAACAATGTTCATGTGTGTGCATGTAAATAGCTTTGTTTATTTGCATTTTCTTATTTGTAATACAATTGTATTTCAAAAGATACTGCGATAAACCAACCTCTTTTTGATAAAATCTTGTTTGTTACAGAGAAATACTGAAAGTAACAAAAGTGTCTCAGCTGAAGTTTGTTGTCCTGGAAGATCTAGTGGAAATTGGTTTGTCCAAACCAGAGCAGAGGCGCTACAAAAAGATTTATTCAAAATACTTCCCGAACCCATACTTATCTAAAATTAAGAGACTTCTCAGTTCGAACAAAAGAAATGAGCTGGTTAGTGCTTATTATCTAGATTTGATAGGTTTTTAGCCTGTACAGGATGGTTTTTTGTGCATTGCTTCTGCTTAACCTATCCTGAAATTCCATGTTTTTAATATTACATGAGAGTAAGCATAAATAAAAGAGATTTAACTTTTTCAAACATATATCTTATATTGTAACTTCCAAAACATTTGTCAAGTGCACGAAAGGAGCCTTGCATCTTAAATTTTTTCTCAAGAACTAGCGACACAAGAAGTAGTATTGCAAGTTAAGTTTGTGTTGTAGATATAATTTATTCATATTGAATAATTAATTTCAGTACCCACATGAACCGAGTGCGATTCCAGTGGACACCCAGCCGTTTTCAGAAAACAATATCAAAGTTCCTACAAAGCACATAATATCCATCGAAGACATCACTATTAATAAGGAACTCGGAATGGGTCAGTTTGGTGTGGTGCAACAGGGCACTTGGACGACCGGAAATCAAAGAGTTAGTAGTTAATCCTTTACTTGAGTTTTCACCTAATTCTTCACAATTTTTTGTTCTCTATTAGGATAATTTGATTCAAGATTTGATCACACCGATTGTTAGGTTTGGTCCTTTTTTAAAGCCACTATAACTGAGCCTATAAATTTTTCATGTCCGTAAGAATATAGAAGATCCATACTTTTTAAAACATAGTTGATATGGTCCTATCATCTGTATGTCTGCAAGGGATTGGCATAAGCACAAGCAATACAAAAACAATAAGTTAGTTAGTTCTTATGAGCTAGTGGCCAACTCTTGTGACGGAGTTTTTAGGCCGCCTAAAGGCCTCCGTCCTCCGTCCGCTTAACGACTTAAAAGCCGGGACCGACAGTTTAACGTGCCCTCCAAAGCACGGAAGCGCTCAACTCGTAATGCCACTTGCGGTCACCCATCCCAATAGTGGCCGCGCACAAGTTCCTTAACTTCAACGATCAATCAAGAACGTCTAAGCGAGCTACGCCAGGAGCGATGACCAAGGAAAGAGTTCCTCCACATTGAGATAAGCATTTTCTTAACCTCCTTTTTTAAATCACTGAGATTCAAAGGCATAATAATATTTTACAGCTGCAAGTAGCAATCAAATGTCTTGGGCAAGAGCGGATGACATCGAACTCCACAGAGTTCCTCAAAGAAGCGGCCGTGATGCACAGTATCGAACATCCCAATATTGTGCGATTGTATGGCGTCGTGTTACACATGGATTCTCTTATGTTGGTATGTATTATGTTTATGACTAAATCTACTAAATCTATCTACTAATCGACTAAATCTTTCTTTCTTTCTATTTTCGAACCGTCATGGCTTCGGTCTGGATGACGCTAAAAACCTAAATTTTTCGGACATTGTCGGACAGATTCATATTATTAATATATTTTCCAGGTGACAGAGCTGGCTCCTTTACGATCCCTACTGGAGTGCCTGAGAGAGGTGTCCCTCCGGCCAAACTTCCCCGTTCCAAATCTTTGCGAGTTCGCTGAACAAATCTGTGATGGCATGACTTATTTAGAAAACAAAAGACTGATTCATAGGTAAGACAAACCGTTTTTCAGCCACCTGCCTTCCAACCCGTTCTATAAACGGATCACAACCATCACAAATCAAAAGCAAAAATTTATAAAATTGCTTTTAATTCTTTCTGCTGGGATGTCACGCAACTGTTGTGTATTGGGCAACATCTTGAAATAACGGAGAAGGACTTTGAATCTTATGGGCGGCTCTTTCCAACGGTGACATGTACGATGATACGGAACCCTTCTTGTGGGTAATCGACTCGCACTTGACCGTTTTTTTATATACGCATAATTCTACCCAGACGCAGAACATACATCTATGTTCATTATAAGTTTTTTTTCTGGGTAGGAATTGAACCCACAGAATTCAAAGCTACCAACTAAAGTCCATCTAAATGAATAAATCTGTAAGATTAGTTGATGATATCACCATTCGCTAATGGCATACGCATACTCATGACCTACTAATTAAATGTGTGGTTGACTAACTTTGACCCAAATCATAATCTTAACATATAAAACTCTTACGTTACTGACTGACTGATAATAAAAAAAAAACGAAAACTACGGCCATTGACATATAGTAAAAGGTTTATACAGCGTCAGGAGGCAATTTTGGTCAGGTGCTCTAAAACGGGAATTCTCGAAGTCTATTTCCTAGATGATAAAGTCTATTTGGAAAAAAAAGCTTAACGCTGTTAAAGTCGCGGTCAAAATTGTAAATACAGTTAAATTAATAATCTCGCGAGATTATAAACTGTCGAACATCTGCTTAGATCTAAATTAGTAGGTTAGGTTAGATTTGTTAGTGAAAAACTACAAGAGAAATTTAAAACAGTTAAATTGTAAGCAGTATGTTACATTTCACAATCTTTCGACAGTTTACAATCTAGATTTTTCTATTTTATCTAGTTTACGAGATAGATTATAATCTTAGTATAATCTAACGGTTTTTACAATTTTACGGGGACATATATACCAAGTGTTCGTGCCACGTGAGATGAACCAGCGGAATATGTTTGGATGTGAATCACGCTGTACACTTAGCGACATAGTATATTTTTAGCGGCCTAGGACCTTCATTGTCATCCAAAATTAAAACATAAAATGATATTTTCTTTTAATTTTCAGGGACTTAGCGGCAAGGAATATATTAGTATTTAGTAGGGACAGAATAAAAATCTCCGATTTCGGACTGTCGCGAGCTCTGGGCGCTGGTAAAGACTACTATCAAACGAACTACAATGTGAATCTCAAACTGCCCGTGGCTTGGTAAATATATATATTTTGATCATATAATCTTTTAATCAGGAGCGGCTACGAACATTTTTATGTTTACTTGTGGCTCCGCCACAATTTAAATGAAACTATAATGGCAAATGTCGATGTAGTCTCTGCCTACATCTGTGGCATGCATGGTTTTATGTATGTACTAATCAATTCAAGGGAATGCGAAATTATCAATTGTTAATGGGAGGAGGGCACTGGGAACTGCGATACAGTTTTAAGTTAACTAATGCAGTTTTCAATGTGTTCCAGTCATTTCCATTGCAATGTAGATTTATTCTACAAATAAAATTATGTTTATGTTACATATGTTTTATAAAACAACTTTCTGTATAAAATTAATAAACATTTGAATATACATGAACCAATACTAACTGAATTACTAAAAACCATGAAATGGCTCTTAAAATTGAATTACAATGAAACTGAGAAATTTGTTACTTTTATCACTTAATAGGTCTAAACAAACACAAACAAACACACTTCCACATACACTCCCCCCTTCTGAAATACTCACTCCCTCACTCCCCTCACACACACACACACACACACACACACACACACACACACACACACACACACACATATACTAGCCCAAACATTTTAGCATTTATACATATTCATCTCTTTGTTTTTCTATATTTCATTTTTGCATGTTTAACGTTTACCTAAATCATAATGTGATTATTTTTGTGTAATTAAGGAAGGTCTCCAAAATACAGGTTACCCTAGTTTGGAGACCACTAATGTCTAGATAAGAAGCTCTGTTGTTGTATCAATAAACGTTATTATTATTATTGAGTTCCTCATTATATGTCTTCAGGTGTGCCCCAGAATGCATCCTGTACTTAAGATTCACATCGTCGAGTGACGTGTGGGCGTTCGGCGTGTGTCTCTGGGAGATGTTCACTTACGGCTTCCAGCCATGGGCTGCCTTCTCTGGCCAGCAGATATTGGAATCTATAGATGCACCCAACTATCAGGTATGACAGTAATAGTCCTTTTTTGAGGATCCTATTACTAAGCCTCCTGTCCGTCTCTCAGTGGGCTGTATCACATGAACCGTAATAGGGAGTGAGTTGAATTTTATGTTATATTCACGCAAACTTTGGAATTTATCAGGTTTAGATGATAACTAGCTGCCGCCCGCGGCTTCGCTCGCGTGGTACCCGGATAAAAAATAGCCTATATCCAGTACAGGTACTATCTATATTGCAAGTTTCATTCAAATCCGTTCAGCCGTTTAGGCGTGATTAGCACAAACATCCAAACATTCAAACATCCTCACAAACTTTCGCATTTATAATATAAGTAAGATGCTTGAGATTGAGAATACGCTTTTTGGCACGGGATCGATATAATAATAGTAGATGTAAGTTGCGATATAATATAATATCACACACGTAAGTATCAAATGAAGCGAGAATTAGGCTCATAAGAACTAATAATAATGATACGACTACACAGCACATAAAGTTCCATTTGTGGAACTATTCAAAAATTATATATCTCATGGTAAGGACGTGATCAAATCACACTGTGAAATGTCACTTAAGTCCAGTGCTTCCAGATCCCTCAAGTAAGATTACAGTGTAGCCAGTTAAAAAATACAGGAGTTTCTAAAAACAATACAGCAGATTTCAAAATCGATTACAGCAAAATTACAGAAAAATGTTGTTTAAATATTGATAGAAAAATAAGCTGCTTCATGTCTTTGTTTATCAATACAAATTTTATTGTTATAAGTTATTAGATAAATAAAACATATATTCAGATAGATACAAAAAAAAACATTTATTATTTATTCTAGAACAATTTGCTCATGATTTTCATAAATCTTTGCTGTCATCCTTGAAATCATTTCCTTAGTTGGATTAAAATTCACGCAATCCGGCAAATCCGCCGAATGGCTTGCTGAGCTAGCATGTTGCCTTTGATGGTATTTGTGACTAAACAGTTTCTCTGCTTTGTTTTTATATTATTTATTTCGCTGAACTTTCGTTCGCACTCAGTGTTCGAGTGAGGCAATGATAAAACTTGGAGCATAAAACGAGGCAGAAAATTGTATTTATTATCTCCGTTCCTATTTTTGATTTGAGACAACTGAAAAGAAAAAACAATTCTGTAAAATGTGAACACAATTATGTGCAATATTCCTACATACGTAAAGTTCTTAAATGGTAAAATTCTAGATAAGACGAAAAATGCAATGTTCCTTTGTAAGACAGAGACGGTCGTCCCAGACTAGACGGTGCGTCCCAGAGTGTTCCACGATACTTCCGATTTGCCAGGGAATTCCCCGCAACTTTATTACAAACCTACTATAAATTGTTTATAGATAGAGAAGGGTGTACCACATTAGCTGCGTTTCGTTTTACGTATCAGAATTGTTAAAGCTTTAATTAAAGCTTTCCATATGTTTTGTATCATCTATTACTAATCCGTGGTATCATATTATGTCAAAATAAAAGTATTCTATTTTTCATGAAAAACATGCCAAAAATAAATAATTTACAGGTAATTATGACATCAACTAAATGAGAAAAATCGGCTCTTTAATTTTATATAAATAGGTTATGTGCAGTTTTAGACCAAAAATTGATTCCAGGTTTTCATCCCTTTTCACCCCTTTAGAGGTAGAATTTTGAAAAATCCCTTCTTAGTACACCCCTACGTACCGAGGTTTACCTACACTGAAAATTTCAAGTCTCTACGTCCAGCGGTTTAGGCTGTGCGTTGTCTGTCAGTCAGTCAGTTAGTCAGGACAAAGATTCTTATAATATAAGAAGATAAATAAATTATACATGTTTGTGGATATTTCACACAGCGCCATCTAGCCCCAAACTAAGCAAAGCTTTTACTATGGAAACCAAATGGCTGATGTAATATATCCATATTTTTTGTTGTTGTATTACTTACTTATAATACATAGTATTACACCACAAATATTTGCAGAACATACAAACATTATGAAACCGCGCCTCTTGCGTCTCAGTCGAGCAATCGCCCGCCACGCCACCGAGGTCGTCAAATGATTAGAGTGAACACCAATTTGATGATATTATGTTGTATGTAATATCCATCTTGGGACTTTGAATCAGGAGTGGCTGCAAGTTTTCTTGTGATTACTTGTGGCTCTGTCCACCACATTAGGAATGCAAGCGTGATAATTAATGATAATTGATAATTTATTGTTTATCTCTATCATTAAATTTCTATTGAGTATGCAAGAAAATATTTTACTTAAAATGAATATAGTTAATTTGTTTGTAGCCGTGAGGACCGTTAATTAGCTTGTATGTCACAGTATAAATTATAGTATTTTGTTTTATAGATAAGCATTTTGTCTTCCTAAAATAAATAAATAAATATGTATTTCCAGAGACTGGAGCGCCCAGAATGCTGCCCAGAAGAGTATTATACGGCGATGCTCGAGTGTTGGGCGCACGATCAGAACGCACGCCCCAAATTCAAAGAACTGGAACTGAAATTACGGGATATTAGACCTCAAGAGGTAAAGTCAAGAGTAAAATTTCAAAGCATAGAAAATTGTGTCGGAATTGTTCTTTAGACAAATCAAAAAAGCTAATATTATTTTTAGAGTTTATTTTGTCTCTCAAAAGAATCTAAGGCCTTTACGATACATCATAGATGGTTTATATAGCGTCAGGAGGCAACTTTAGCCTACACTATCGGGACGCTGTAGTGCCCAAGACGTATTTAGATGGAGTAGGCTTGCCCAGCATCTATACCATACTCCCGCGTAAATGTTTGAGTAGGTAGTATTATTATTATTAGTTACCCATATTATATCCCACTGGGCTTTTGCCTCCCTCGATGCGATTGACTTGAAACTCGGTTTGAATAATGTTAAATAGAAAACAGAGGGTATATATTTCTTAACCGGATCTCATACTAAAACAAATATTGTATCTCATCTGGGTGCAAACACTCTTTCAAAATGTCCTTATTCTGTAAACACTTCCCATGTATAGGACGTTTTTAAACGGTTTTATTATAATAAATAAAATAAATATTTCTAGGTGCAAGCAACCGTAAACTTCCCTAAGCCAGAAGATGGTAGAAGAAGCAGCCTACTAGACTACAAAGAGGGACAAATAATCACAGTGCTGGGAAAGGAGTAAGTACAGCTTTCAATATTTTATTGTTAGACTTTAAAAAAATTACATTTTATTATGAGTATATGGTCATCAATGTTTTATGGCGACATCGATGGCGTGGCGGGCGAGTGCTCATCTGTGACGAGAGATACGGGTACGATTCCTGCGGGATAAATGTTTGGATGTACTGCAGTTATTTATTTTTCCGGGTTTTGTGGTACCATGGTACTCGTAGTTTCTAATACCCACACGGTATCCAGGTGTGGAGAACTATGTATGTAACTGAAGGGCGTTATTTATTTTATACATTTGTTTTTATTTGTATTATATCTTGCAGGAATATGACGAAGACATCAATGTGGTATGGAGTGCTAGCTGGTGGCGCGTGTGGCCTATTCGACCCCAGTCATACGAAACCTTTCGTGAGACCAGACGTATGATTCGCAATTCTATTACATAGCTTACTCAATAGTACCTCTATTTGGCGTTTTTTCGTCCTGTTTTGTCCTGATTTGTGAATTATTGTTTGGCACATTTAACATTAAATTACCTACAATAACATATGGCATGAAATTGTGCCACATGCCACGGTAAGAAATTGCCAAAGAACCTAAAAGCGCCGAAAAACGAGAAATAACATTTTCGAGTTAAATCTATTGTTTTTGTGTGAGTTTTGTAACTGATAGATACTTGGTTACGGTCTGTTTGAATTTTGTTTGATTTTCTATTTCAACATGACTTTCCTAAATTAACCTTCTTTTTCTATGTTCATTTATGGGTTGTAGCCATTTAAATAGCAATATGTTGTGTAATCAAACGTTATTAATAATATAAGACCTCTTTCAAATGAGAACGGGACTCCTTTCGCTATGGTGGCTTTATTATTCACTTGACTGGAATAAACATACTATTAATATGTGTTATATCATTACACATACATTTTAAACTGACGCTGTATGAAAATTAGTATATTTTACATATTGTAAGAGATAGTCAAAAGAAATTAAAAGAACACTTTGAAGCTGTATATCAAATCTGATCCTTCACAAATAGTAATTTCATTTAGTTCCTCCCTATAAGACGGTAGACGCGCTTAAGTAATAAGTGCGTGTTCACATTTCGCTCAGTTTGTCCAGTGAAAAAGTTCACGTTCAATTCTCATTTGAAAAATGTAGCAGTTAAGTCAAGCAGTACACAACATAAGGCTCGTTTCACATTCGATCCAGAAGGCTATCCCTCACGTGTCGCTAACACCGCACCCGAGTCGCCATTCCGCGCGCAGTATCCGCTCCTCCTTACTGCGCAGTGACGTCAAACGTCACACCTACACTGGCAAGCGGACAATACAACGCAGCATGATATCAAGCCCTCAAGGAGACGTCAAGCACACGGGTCACGTGGGACTAGACGGCGCTTACTTCGGGGATATATCCTTCCTCGACCCCGCGGGAAGTGTAAGTATCATTTGCCACGACGCAGATAACAGTAGATAGTACAACGCAGCATGATATCAAGCCCTCAAGGAGACGTCAAGCACACGGGTCACGTGGGACTAGACGGCGCTTACTTCGGAGATATATCCTTCCTCGACCCCGCGGGAAGTGTAAGTATCATTTGCCACGACGCAGATAACAGTAGATAGTACAACGCAGCATGATATCAAGCCCTCAAGGAGACGTCAAGCACACGGGTCACGTGGGACTAGACGGCGCTTACTTCGGGGATATATCCTTCCTCGACCCCGCGGGAAGTGTAAGTATCATTTGCCACGACGCAGATAACAGTAGATAGTACAACGCAGCATGATATCAAGCCCTCAAGGAGACGTCAAGCACACGGGTCACGTGGGACTTGACGGCGCTTACTTTGGGGATATATCCTTCCTCGCTCCCGCGGAAAGTTTGTGTATAATTTGTCATTATGCAGGTAACAGTTGTGCATATCTATATCTCTATAGTATAAAAGCTGCGTGATATCCAGCCCCACAAGGAGACAACCTACTTCGAGGATTATTAGTAAACCGAAATTGTTGTATTTCTCTCCAGACCACGCAAAGTTAGGGGTTCGAGGTAATTGTGTGCTATTGCTTTGTGCCTATTGTTTTTATCATAAAGGTTTTATTAAATGCTCTTAAATTTTTGGCATGTGGGTACTGTTACAATATTATTTCTCACAAAATGCAAAATAATAAAAGTGCTTCGCAAGCGTTCTAGTTACTCGTATTTGCCATTCTGTGGGAATTAATCAGATTACAGCTTTTAAGGCAGTTCGGCTTATGTCTTTGTCGCGTCAACATAATTGTTTTACCAATATTTTCATAATTTTTACATTTCCATCTTAAGAATTTAAATCAGAAATGTTTACTTGTAGCTCTGACTACCCAATTAGGGGTGTAGGCGTGAAAATATGTATATATATTTCTACTATTTTCTTAAAAAATCAATTGTAAGCTAAAATCTTCTTTAATAAAAAGACCCCATCGACCCACCCCGTAACAGTGGTGTCAGAAGTGGGTTAGTTGGCTGTAAACGTTGAGCTAACTATCTCATACGGGTCAAACATGTTTTGTGTAAAATTACCAGTGAAATCGCTCCGGTCAAGGCTGCCGTAGCCTCCGCCGAACGAACTTTAATCCTTATGTTACGCGCTGCCCCGATGTCCCGCTATGTCTCCGCCAATCTGTCCGCCAAACCCCGTCATAATGAGCTTCCTCCGAGTTGCAGGTTCACTGTGAGTAGAACAATCTATTATTTGTTATTGTCGCTGTGTCCACCGTTCTCAATTCCATATCTTTTTTAGCTCAGACCAAAAAAAAAGAAAGACGGCGCGCCGCGAACAACAAAAGTGAAGCCACACTAAACCGTGCTCCTGCAAGCAAACATACACGCTCACGCACACACCTGCACTAAAACCATGCTCTAGTGAACTTAAAATTTATAAATAGAATTATGCCTAAAACTTGTAAAAACAGCAGCAAATCACATAAAAAGTCTCACGGAATCACTTTTCACTTCTAAGTACTTCAAATAACAACGTTTCTGAATTATTATACTACTAGCTGCCGCTCGCGGCATCGCTCGTGTGGTACCCGGATAAAAAATAGCCTATATGTTAATCCAGTACATGTACTATGTATATATTCCAAGTTTCATTCAAATCCGTTCAGCCGTTTAGGCGTGATTGAGGCACAAACATCCAAACTCACAAACTTTCGCATTTATAATATAAGTAAGATTTGGTACTAAAGTTTGGTAATAAGGTCGAAAACCTTATCTTTTCAGTCACAAGTTCTTGATCCTTTCAGATCACAAACCTCTTCAGTACCTAGTTGTTTAACTGTAAAGACCCAGGTTCTAAGTTAGTTCGTTGGCGTCTGAAGTTAGGGGGGTTTGATTATGATATCAAACAAAGTGGGCAAACGTAACCGTAAGGCTGATTACTTTTATCTAAATCCAGTTTTAGCAGTCGACGATGATCTACAAGGTTTTCTCCCTCCTCCTCAAGACGCACCACAGGATTCTTTAGCTCCGTCGTCGGATTTTCCACTTTCCCCTATGAACTTGCCATCTCCATCGGTAGATCTTCCATTTTCTCCGTTTGATCCACCTGGTCTCCACCGTTCAGTCTCCCGTTCAGACTCCGCCGCTTCCGACGTCGCTCGCTCAGAATCAGTCGCCACCAGCAATGAGTCCCCAGTCGCCTTCTTGCTCCGAATTGTATGAAAGATATTTACAGCTTAGCCGCAGTTCCTCTAATTCTTACAACAGCATTATCGAACTAATTTATTATTAAGCAACGTTATGTGTGGTCACAATTGAGATGGGTGACCGCAAGTGGCATTACGAGCTGAGCGCTTCCGTATTTCGGAGGGCACGTTAAATTGTCGGTCCCGGCTTTTAAGTCGTTAAGCCATGACGGAGGCTTTTATGCGGCCTAAAAACTCCTTCACTAGAGTTGGCCACTAGATCATACGAACATAATACATCGAAGAACACAATGAGTCACTCCTTAAAACAAAGTGTAAATTAATAGGTTATCCTTCATCAATTAGTTTGGACAATGCCATTCCATATTGCGCTGAAATCATAGAGTTATCAACAGATAAGCCATTTATTCGTGACAAAGAACGTTCCATATCAAAACTTAGTGAAAATAAAAGCGTCTTGGTGAAAATTTAGAAATAATTAGCAGAGCAGTTAAACAATTTTCTAAATTCTGTAGAGAGTATCATTATCTCACTATCGTTCGATAGAAGATGTTAATGCTAAATCCAACTGTACCTACTAAGTCCTGAACAGCTATACAATGAGCTGAGTCAACATAAAAACAATATGCCTTAACATTGTGAGTTACCTTGACACTTCATAGTATACACGAATTACTTGATATTTCTCAATTAAGTTCTTATTATTATAAAGATAAGGTTGTATTAAGAATCCCGCTCGGCCTGGCGCAATCATATCAGTTATTCCATGTCGTTCCACTCCCATTTCCCTATGACAACACGAAACCTGACACCAATGCACTCGTTGTCCCTAGGGACAATATATACAATGTGTATCGTCGAACCTTGATCAAACGAATGCGGATATTAGACAAAATATTATCGATAAAAATCCGAAAAAAAAATTGTTACGTTAGCTATCTCAAAAACACGAGCTCTTTAACTTTTTTTTAAATGAAAAGCTCATGTTTTGGTTTTTTCTTTGTTTCTAATTAAGTAAGCGGTGTATTTTATTCAAAGTAGACGCATTTGAAAGATAGAAAGTCTACCTAGATAAAATATAACAATTATCCTACAGAAACCTAGTAAAATAAATAAAATTATTAGAAATTTGTAAAAAAATAAGTTTTTTTTTTTAAATTTTGATCTGTAACTTTAAAACTAGGTCGTTGAGGTGGACTTCTTTGCATGTTTTAGTAAATAACATGATTTAATCTACAAATTTTCCAAAATAACTACGGGTCTATCTCTTTTCGTTGTTATGATATTCATCATCTAAATTAGACATTCTCATTAGTATTTACTAGTAAATCAATATAAGAAAGTCGAATCTCAACGTCATACGACGGTACATGTTCGCGATTCGGATAGTGACGTTGATATTCCAAGTGAATTTATATTTACTAAATCTTTCGTAAATAAAATCAATACGATGTAGAATAGAACTAGAATTGTTGCGTGTGTACATGGATAAATAATATTTTAGTCTTATTCTATTTATTTCTAATTCAATTTCTTCCTAATTCATACATACATACATATTAACACGATTGTATCCCTAATGGGGTGGGCAGAGCCACAAGTAAACATAAGAAAACTTGCAGCCACTTCTGATTTAGTCCTAAGATTGGATATGGTGAACCATGGTGACTGTAGGTGATCAGTCTATCGCCCACATAAGTGGTTTATCATGTTGGAGGATACTATCACTTAGTCGATTTTTACGACATGCTCGGGGAGAGAAGCAGCTGAACGCATTCTATGCCTTTACTTTACATCCAGTCCAGCAGAGAAGGGTGTGGGGGGGGGATGTTACAATATTATTTCCCACAAAATGCATGATAACAAAAGTGATTCGCAAGCGTTCTAGTTACTTTCTCGAACTTGCCATTCTGTGGGAATTAATCAGATCCCTGTTTCTAAGGCAGTTCGGTTTTGGTCTTTGACGCGGCAACATAAATTGTTTTACCAATATTTTCACTATTTTTCTATAGTTAGCTAAAACATGTTTTTTAAGATTCGAGCTACCCGCCCCGTAATAGTATATTCCATTATAAATTACTTTATGGTTACTTAATCTTGTGTGTTTTAAAATTGAACTTTTTACAGGCACCTCCGCGTCAGATTGTGAGCCCGTACAAACCTTCCGAAGATTTGGAACAGATGCCGCTTATCAACCCCAATTCTCCTTCCCATTTATCAGGTATACTATATTACTCATGTCACCAAATCATTCCAACTATACTTCGTCCAACAATTTAATTAGTTTTGACAGTGTGCTGACAGACATTTTTGTGATATCCTAAAGCGGTACCGACTTTATTTATGAATAAGTAATAATCAATTTTACATCTGCTTTTATATCTGCTCAACTTTTTGTATAGTTTTAATATAATTGTTTTATAAAATCCAGCCATGAAACACGCAGTCTTTTATGCTAAATCAAGTCTTGAATTATTTTTATGCTGTTTACTTCTGAACTATAAGTCGGATCTAGAAAATACAAGAGAACATTTGTTTACTTTTGATATGGTAAACGAATGGCAGAATCAAATGTTTGGAATACATACCTACTTCGAAAATTTTCAATTCCTATGTCTGGCCTCCTGAATTTAAAAGCGCGTAGGTAAGCTACATAGTTTGCTTTATAATATGACAACTTTTTATATTTCTAAAGTATTATGAATGGTTTTTAGCTGTTGTAACTACAGTAAGTCTAAACGATTAAATTCGGTCCCACCACTAGGCATATAACGGTAAAACGTAGCTATTATTATTACGCAAATCAATTATTTTTTATTTTTGAAAACAGACATATAGGGTATATTAATGTTATTATTAGGTAATAAATAGGATAGGGTAGATAAATATGATTTTGCAGTTTATTTCTTTTACCACGCATTTTAAAGTTTACTACTTTTACAAATCATTTTGTAACGAGCCCGCATTACTTATTTTTTGGTCGGTAAAAACGATTAAAGTAAGAAATGATTCAGGGGCTCCTTTAGTGCACTTGACACAATGTGTCAAATACATATTGGAACTTTTTAAATTCTACGACATGCCGGTTTCTTCGCAATATTTTCCTTTACCATTTGAGAGTACTGGCTGAGCGCAGCGCGAATAATATATTGGCGTGCCATTGGATTCGAACCCGTGACCTTAGGATTGGAAGGGTTAATTTACTACTAGACTGCTCAATTACTTCTTTTTTTATTAGGTGCCGGGTCTTCACCATATACACTTCTAGGTTCAAGTAGAGATGGAAAACACGACTGCGATGAAGTGGACCTAGCTTGTGAGTACTTTCCACCACACTGATTCTTTCGGTCTGTTATCAATCTCAAATATTTCTGCAATTTTTTTAAGCTTAAAAAAAGTCTGGAATCACTATGATTGAAGGCCTCGGTGGCGTGGCGGGCGGTTGCTCGGCAGAGACGCAAGAGGCGCGGGTTCGATTCCCGCTGCGGAAGAAATGTTTGCATGTTCTGTAAATATTTCTTCCGGGTCTGGGTGTTGTGGTACCATGGTACTCGTAGTTTCTGATACCCACGACACAGGGAATCCTAGTGTGGGGTCAGGACTATGTATGTTAATTTATATTTTTTTTTTCTTTCAGATGGCGAATCAAGAACAAAGAGTTTGAAGAAAACATCTCATAAATCGAACTGCGAGCCAACTACTAGTAAAAGTATCTTGAATAAGGTAAATTTCGTAAAAATAATATTTAAATAAAAATATGATACTTTACTTACTTTTTTTTCCAAAAACTATCGTAATATTCGACATCGTGAACATAGCAGGAACATAGGAAATCAGTGGATAAGTTTCGCGAGGGATCGGAGAGAATGGCGTAATAAAGAGGAGGCCTGTGCCCAACAGTGGGCGGAGACGGGCTGAAATGATGATGATGATGATTTTCAAAAAAAGTACGGGATAATATACAAAATACTATCTGTAGTTGTAGAAGTTTAGATATACATATTTTGTAGTTTTTTGTGTTAGACGATGTTATAGGAACTTGTGATATGACGCAAGTAATCCCTGATTCTTATTAAATCAAGAAAAATATTATCTACAAAAGGTATTATTTGCATTCAATTATCTTTTAGTCTAGAGGATTTTAATGAATATTTTGTTCTATTTCAGGTAAAATGCGCTACTCTTGGTCGATCGCACAAATCTGAGGCAGGCTCCTCGAAAACCGACGAGGTTCACGAATATCATGAGATTTCTGACACAGATACTGTGAGTTATTTTATTTTATTCATTATGGTTTATCAAAGATTGTTACAATATTACATTGAATAAAAGCCATACAAAACATTTAAACTGATTGTACAACCAGTTAAAAATAAACACAGCATGCAAAAAAAGTACAAAAGGATGAAACAACAAAGTAAAATAAATGCAGAGTGAGCTATGAATATAAATTAATTATGTACAGATAACAGAATAAAAGTTAAATCTACAATCAAAGCTTTGTTATTGATGCAACATAACATCACTGTCTAATTGACTGAATCATTGGTTTACGTTGTGTTACTTAAGTTAAGTCGAAGACAAAGTCAATTTTTTTATTCCATAAAATCACGGGGTTCACTTAGACACGTCTTAAATCTACGTTGCATCTACACCTGTTCGTAACGCGACCAAGCGTGGAAGTCTATTAATAAACTTATTATCAACCAACTTATTAATATTTGAAGGGAATATGTCTATTTGATTACAATAGCTATGGAGGGCTTTGCTGATCCTAGTCATGAGTTATTGTTACGTTTCATAATTTCAACATGCGTCGAACATCTGCCGATAGTACGGCGCCGAAGGTTTGGTAGAATACGCTCGCAATTGTTTCGTGGCCATATTTCGGTTGAACCTATAACATGGTTATTTAAAAACATTGTGAACGTTTTAAGCCGAATTTTCGGCGCTGTACTAGCAGCAGATGTAGCTCGATATTTAGATACTTCATCATCAACAGCGTATAGACTCCACTGCTAGATTTAGACCTCAATATACTTCCAGGACGAAAGATTATGTGCTACCATTCACGGATAACAAATAATTGATATCTTCAATATACAAAATCTCTGAGAGTGCTTCTCACAACTGCCATATTGTTATTTTACATTATTCCATGTCAGTTATGTCTAGATCAATCCAACGACACCTCATTCTTTTGTTTGCTCTTTCGAAATCTCATTGTAATTGCAAAGCTGACATGACATTCAATGCGCAATACATTTGACTTTATAATATTTGGAACTTAGGTATTTTTTTACCATTCAGGTGTTGGGTAAATAACCTGAATATATGTCTTTGTATATAACCTGCTAGGTAATGCATTTAAAGACATTCTGCTAACATCTATTAATAATGTAGGTAATACCTACAAAATGATTACAGTTAAATTAATTTTCTGTCACTTGCTTGGAAATAGCTTTATTAGTAAAAAAAGTAAGTCAATCGGTTTTTTTTCTTTATTCTATGAAATAAACGTCAGCAATTGCAACACGACGAATAATGGAAATTGCTTGACTTTAAGTATTTTGCGATTATAATACCAATGCGCATTTCGCATTGCTTTTCAAAAGTTAAAATAAAACCGGTCAAGTGCGTGTCGGATTCGCACACGAAGAGTTCCATACCATCGTACAATGTACATAAATGTTTCTAATATGCCACCTAATATAGGTGGCAGCACGTTCCCTATTAAAATCATGCAAAAATCAATAAATTTTAGAAGTTTGAAAAGAAATACACAAAAATACTACATAAAAAAGTGCATAATGTTACTTACCCATCCAATTACTGACCACGTCAAGTATTGCTTAACTTCAATTATCGATATTTTTTTCTTGTAAGGGGCCCTCTTTTATTTTAAACAATTATAACATCTAATAATAAAAATAAAAGGGGGGTCCCACACAAAAAACATTCCGGCCTGGGCAGTAATGCACTGTTAAAGCGGCCCTTTGCCAGCTCGCGTGGTACCTAACCAAATAAAATCTTATGCGCACATTTTACCCAGACTTTGACAGCTGATGGGTAATTTGATGACGCTGCAAGAAAAACTGTTCGGTTAATATTTCTTCCGAGTCTGGATGTTGTGATACCACTCGGTATATTCAACGGTATAGGGAATTCTATTGTGTGGTGAGTTTATTTTTTCATTATTTTTTGTCGTTTGTTTCAGGAGAGCAACGCAGCAGACAACGTGAGGTCCGAACACTTTGTTCTACCTGAAAGCCCTGGGATTCCGGTAAGCAATACTTTGATAGTGGCCTATAGAAAATAGTATAAAAACCAGATAGTATATTACAATTAGAAAAGACGGGGCAGGTTTATAACAGACTTCGTTTATCTATTATGTTAATGTTGTGAGATAAATCTTAAAAAGAGAGGCTGGAGACACGTATCATTAAACAATATAATTTATTTTATAGTACTACTAATCGTGTCACTAGTACTTGGTAATATTTCATATCGGCATGGAAAAGGCAATTGGCCAGTTTCGGCTATTGATATTATGTCGCGGAAGAAAATTATAAATTGGAGTTTTTTTTATAAAGCTATAAAATGAGAAATAAAACCGGTCAAATGCGAGGTAAAATTTGCACACGGGGGTTCCGTCCCGTACCATCGTACATAATTTTTTCTTGTGTGGGGCCTGCTTATATTTTTTTATTTGTATTATTTCTTGTTATAGCGGCAATAGAAATACACACTCTGTGAATATTTAAACTCTCTAACTATTACGGTTCAAGATATACAGCCCGCTGACAGACGGACAGACGGACATCGGATTCTTAGTAATAGGGTCCCGTTGGCACCCTTCGGGTACGGAACCCTAAAAAGACGGATTTGGAGAGTAGGTAGAGTACTCACACCACTCTCAATTTTATCTAACTACAAAGTTTTATAAAATTGAGTTAAACGTCTTCATGCATTTCAGAAGAGCTATGGCGACTTCAGTCAGAGTTTATTCGATGAAATGGAGTCAATGTTTCGCAGTCTTGACGGCAGGAGGCGTGATGATCCCGTAAGTAATGCCATCTTATTACTCTAATATATATGTGCCTACCCCGAAAATTTCTAAAGCTCGACAGGTTAAAAATATATGGCATAGCCCACTTTTCATTGCAAAGCAATTGTATGGAAACCGTTCCTTGTAATGCCCGTTCCCTTTATTCAACTAACGGGCGACAAGCCTTCAGCGAGCCTTAAGCTATTTCGTCTTGTTATTGTAAATTTCATTTACGGAGCTCGAATTAAAACATCTTGATAAAACTTTTTTAGTTTCTGTTAGTTTTTCATATAATAAGATCGTAGTGGACTAGCGATACTGAACATAACGTGACCGCGTAAGCTGATACGCGTTGATAAAACCACCTAGTAATGTATAACTCAGCAAATCTCTTAATAAGTTAGGGAAGTACAGACGACACGGTAAATCGAAAACATTGCAGATAATTTAGTTTCAAGTAACATTTGACTTTGCTGAATCACATTCTCAGAAACATTTTAAGATAATTTTGATTAAGCATTTTCCAACCATTTTCTCTTTTGACAGCAGCTTGAGAACGTAACTTACTTCTTTACAGTCCTATTTATTACCCAATAAAAACATCAAAATGCCTTAAATGTCTCTGTAAAAACAAATAAACGAAAAACTCTCTTTCAAAATTTTTATAAATATTTGAACGAAGTATGACCGTGAACTTAAAAGCTAGAACTAAAGCAAGTTGAAAAAATAACGCGATAAGTGACGTAAGCTCGTATGAGCTACTGGCCAACTCTTGTGACGGATGAAAACTGTAGAAGAAATTACTAGTCTGTAGTCTCGTTTACACACATTAATATGAAAATGTTATCCCAACAAAATAACTGTCTATAACAGTAAAGTTACATAATATATTATTCTATGCAGATTGGTCGAGACGTCGAAACTAATCTTATTTGTAAAGGTATCTTACGATCGAGGCATTCATACAGCCCATATCCAGAATTTAGTCTAACGTTTCGTAAATTTCGACCGATTATAATAATCTGTTATTATACTGTTTATTTGTTGTGTAATTACTTTCAGGATTCATATGAAGACTTGTCTATTTATGGATTGACCTCTTGGAATTTTCGAGCCGCGTATATTTAGTTAGTTATTTCGATATAAATGATTGGGAATTGCAATTACTTTAAATTATTGTCCAGTTTACTCAGGTGACGTGCTTGATGACAATCGGTAAGAATTATTTGATTGAATGGTCCAATGAGTAGTTAGATACCATTTAAGACTTAGAATATTTCATGAGCGAGCAAGATGCAAAAAGTACTTTATTTTTAGGTGCAAAAACAAGGAAACTAAAATTTATAAAATAAGTAGTTTAAAAGTAGTAGTCAAAACTATCATGAAGTCATCGGTATTAAATGTTCAAATGTCACTGAACTCTGACCTACATAATAATTCGGCATATACTAATAATATATTGGTACGTTTTGCAGCGCTCTTCACTATTTGCTTAGGCAAGCGTTATTTTCATCGAAGCTGATTACGTCCATTCATAAAAAGGAAAGTAGATAATTTGTCAGCAGATCACCACAGTATCATTTCAATGCACGGTGCATGACGTGTTCGAACAATCGCAAAAAAATAACATGTGTTAAGTTTGTCAACCTATTCATTGTAGATGGCAGAACGCATGGTCAATCCCGTAGAAATTGCACGTGCACTCATACAAAAAAAAAATTACATCTGCTCAGATAAAGCTGTAAATATTTTAACCTCTCAATGACCGAGATAAAATGACTAGATTTTAAATGTAAACAATGTAACTCTTAATTATCGAAATCCACATTAGCTTACGATCGGTTGGTCCGGCTATTCTCTTAGTTCATTTCGTAATGTTTCACTTCGTGCACGATGCGAGTGTGCAGTTGTTGAATAGAATTCGAAGAATCAGTGATAGATATAAGCACAAGTACGTAGTTATAGAAGAAGACGAGCTCTACTTCAACTCGTAAGTTTTCATGTTTCTTATTTTAATAACGTTTTCAGGGGGCGTCGGGTAAACATTTTGACATCGAATCAGCCATCAGGTTCGTCTGCGTGCATATTTTATTATCATTAAGATACATTATTTTTCTTAAGAACTAAACTAATTCATTTGCATGTTAACATACTCTTACATACACAGATACATGAAATCACGTCATTTTCCATAGGCGTAGGCAGAGATCACGGATCTCCATTCGCCACTATCCTTGCATGCTCATAAATATTGCATAAATAATTAAAAAACAGTTAATCCAATAGTTTCATCGTTGCATGCTCATCTCACTTTGTTTCCATATTTCATATCTACAGGTGAATTTTTCAAGTGGGCGTGAATGGCCAGATCTGAAACTATCAGGAATAACGAAAGGAGTCTCGGGCCTGATTTTGATGAAAACAAAAACGGCATCATTAGTTTTTTTTAATCTATATCCCTAACCAGGAATCGAACCCATTTGATTTTTGAAAAAAAAAAAAACATCACTACATTATTACACCATTCGATAAGCTAATAAGGGACAAATTCTGGGAAGTAATGACATACGGCAAACTTAAGGAAAGTGTTGTATTAGTGTTATTTTCTAGAATTTCAAGTCCTTGAAATATGTGTTTAAGAGAAAATATATAACGTTTTCAGATCGCACACGTTGAGCAAAATGGATAAGAAAAAGGGATTTCAGACGAACACTATGAAGCCCATGTCTGCACACGACGAGAGAACCTTGGACACAGCAGTCGCTATGGCCAACGAAATAACTACCAAGTTAGTAAACACTGTTCTTTTTCCTAGTGCCCAAAGTCATAAATATTGTGCCCGATAGGTAACGGGGTGGACAGAGCCACAAGGGTAATCATAAAAGAAAACTGGCTCCTCTTCTGATCCAAGAGTCCCAAGATGGATGTGGTGAACCATGGTGACAGGCGATGAGCCCATCGCCCATATAGATGGTCTATCATATTAGGAAGTATACTATCCCATAGTCGACTTTTTAGGAGAAATGAGAAATATTCTTTAAAAAGTCTCAATAACTTTCTAGATGCTTCTTTACGGTTAAACTTGACAGCCAACAATCATCTGATTTGTCCGATTGTACGATCAAATGAATATTTTCGAAGATAATTACAAATATAAATGCAGGGACATAGCGGTTGCGAGTTATCTCTAAAGAAAACATGTTTATATTGTTTAATGACAAAAAACGCTGTGAACGTTGTATATTACATTTTGTAGTATATTTAGTATCAGCATTGCACCCGTGCGAAGTCGGGGCGGGTCGCTAGTAATAGAATAAATAGAGAAATTGGCCAATAAAATGCGGCTAACGTCGCCTATTCACAGCTTTCCCATTTCTAAACTAGATGGCGCTAGTAAAATTGTACCAATTTGTAGAACGCGCTATCGTTGCGTTTTAGCTTTTGTTCAAAGGAATGAAATGAGACTGGGAATTTTACTACGCTACTTGTAAACATAAGAAAACTTTGAGAATTTTTGAAAGCCGTGCTTAATTTTGCACGGCGCGATCTTTATAGCAGGAAAGTTCATTGGACTGATGGACTGGACCTAGATGTTTCGTACTTACACTATACGGCATGTGTGTACGGCATTACTTATTATAAACTAGCTGCCGCCCGCGGCTTCGCTCGCGTGGTATCCGGATAAAAAGTAGCCTATATGTTAATCCAGTACATGTACTATGTATATTCCAAGTTTCATTCAAATCCGTTCAGCCGTTTAGGCGTGATTGAGGCACAAACATCCAAACATCCAAACATCCAAACTCACAAACTTTCGCATTTATAATATAAGTAAGATGTGTGTTTACGAAAAAAAAGTTTTTATAAGTATTCTATCAGCCATCTGGTGTGCCCATAGTATACAAGCTTTGCTTAGTTTGGGGCTAGATGGCGCTGTGTGAATGTCCACAAATATTTAAAAAATATATATATTTATAGTATGAGTGTGGTTTGCAGGTCGATGAATGATCTGGACGGTGACATCAGACTGCCCAGCTCTCCCAGTGACCGTTCAAAGTTTCACTTCAAGTTCCCGCAACTGCATCTCCATCACAACCAACCTAACGAATTGGACAAGGAGCCACTTGGTTTGTACACATTTCTAAGTCCTTTTACTATCTATAATAGATGATTTATACAGCCTCAGGAGGCAACTTTTACCTTCAAAAACGGGACGCTGTAGTGCCCGGGACGAATACTAATACACATAAAAATAATTTATTTTTATTTGATAATCCCAGTGTGAGGTCACAAATATATTATGTGACTGTTGGATATTATTTAATATGGAGGAGTAAAACTAGTTTGTAGGGTTGATCACAGAAACTACTAAACTAAACCTCACTACTACATTGTTACAGGAAAGCATGCGGAACGGCGAAACTTTAGCGATGAGGCAAACAGTGTTCCGGATATACAGGTATGTCTCACGAATCTCAGTAAGGAACATCCTAAATGAGTATAGGTTGTCTGGAAAAACCTATGGTAGACTCTCAGAAATCTTAGATCATGCTCTTAAATGTTATAACTAAGTACATAAACAAAAATACCGTGAAGCGCTCGTGGCGTAGCTTGCTTAGACGTTCTTGATTGATCGTTGAAGTTAAGCAACGCTGTGCGCGGTCATAAATGGGATGGGTGACCGCAAGTGGCATTACGAGCTGAGCGTTTCCGTGCTTCGGAGGGCACGGTAATTGTTGGTCCCGGCTTTTAAATGGTTAAGCCATGACGGAGGCCTTTAAGACAGCCTAAAAACTCCGTCACAAGAGTTGACCATTAACTCATCAACCTACTTACTTTTTTGTAAAACCTTACTTTCCCTATTGGTATTCATCATCATCATCTTCCTGCCCTATCCTATTTTATGTGGGGTCGCCACAGTTTTGGCTAAGGTGTTTTATGACCGGCCGCCTGCCTGACGTCAACCCTCCTTGTGAATACTTGCTTATTGTATCTCATCATGTTTGTATTATCGGTGTAAAAATGTGACTTTATGAATTCCCCAGTCGACGATAACCGAGGAGAGTAAGATGGCGTACGCGAGTCTGATAGAGGGTCCAACTCCCGCCACTACCCTACTGGCAGACTCACGCCACAAACCAGCCACCATTCCGAAGCCGGCGCCACGGGACCCCCGCCCGCAATTCCACTCACTGCAGAAACCCATCGGGACAAGGTAATACCTGACTACTCTGAGCATAGAAAAGGTTATAAGTCTGATTGAAGACCCAACTCCCGCCACTACCCTACTGGCAGACTCACGCCACAAGCCAGCCACCATTCCGAGGTCGGCGTCACGAGATTCCCGCCCGCAATTCCACTCACTGCAGAAACCCATCGGGACAAGGTAATACCTGACTACTCTGAGCATAGAAAAGGTTATAAGTCTGATTGAAGACCCAACTCCCGCCACTACCCTACTGGCAGACTCACGCCACAAGCCAGCCACCATTCCGAGGTCGGCGTCACGAGATTCCCGCCCGCAATTCCATTCACTGCAGAAACCCATCGGGACAAGGTAATACCTGACTACTCTGAGCATAGAAAAGGTTATAAGTCTGATTGAAGACCCAACTCCCGCCACTATCCTACTGGCAGACTCACGCCACAAGTCAGCCACCATTCCGAGGTCGGCGTCACGAGATTCCCGCCCGCAATTCCACTCACTGCAGAAACCCATCGGGACAAGGTAATACCTGACTACTCTGAGCATAGAAAAGGTTATAAGTCTGATTGAAGACCCAACTCCCGCCACTACCCTACTGGCAGACTCACGCCACAAGCCAGCCACCATTCCGAGGTCGGCGTCACGAGATTCCCGCCCGCAATTCCATTCACTGCAGAAACCCATCGGGACAAGGTAATACCTGACTACTCTGAGCATAGAAAAGGTCTGATTGAAGACCCAACTCCCGTCACTTAATGTTTTATTATTTTTATCAAATAAATTATGTTTATGTTTACTTTCAGATCATCATCTACCGAAGAGAACGAAGAAATCGCGACAAACGTAAGTGTTTCCACTTTGTTTTTACAGTAAATTTTAAGTAGAGTATCCTCAAGAGTTGAGCATGCATGAAAAATGCAATGAAAGTGAATTATACAGAAGGAGTGTATCAAGGCCAAAGCTATTCGAGATCCGTGCTCTCTGCCTACCCCTTTGGGAAACAGGCTATATTAAATAAATAAATATTTGTGGACATTTGTTAAAGCGCCATCTAGCCCCAAATTAAGCAAAGCTTGTACTATGGGAACCAGATGACTGATAGAATAGGTAGGTACATAATATTACAAAACCCAGACCCGGAAGAAATATTTGCAGAACATGCTTAGATTTCTCCCGCAGCGAGAAACGAACCCGCGCTTCTTGCGTCTCAGCCGAGCACTCGCCCGCCACGTCACCGAGGTCGTCGGTATTGTTTAACAATGTATGTATGTATGAGAGGACTATTTGTTTACTAACTTCCGCCCGCGGCTTCGCTCGCGTGGTATCTGGATAAAAAGTACCCTATAATGTTATTCCAGCATACATACTTTATATATTCCAAGTTTATATGTATACTAATTTGCGGGCAAATCCGCTAACACATTACCGAGATGAGTGGGAACAAACAAACAAAAACACTCGTTCTATTACTGTGATTGATAACTTTGTATTTCAGAGCGTAAACAAGTTACCACTCCCACCTCGAAGCACAAAACCGAAGCTAGTGGACAAGCCGCGTCATATCCGCAAACATCCCCTCAAACTACTCACCCTCCCCTCCCCTCCCCAGCCCACCCTCTCAAACATATACCAGAACGCACTCATGCCTATACAGCCGAAGAGCGTGGATGTCTGCGATGGCGCGGAGAAAATCGACACGAACCCTTTTACCAGCAACCCGTTCAACTGCTACATGGATGATGATTGCGACAGGATTGACTATAATGATGGCAGCGAAGAGAATAGAGGACTGATAAAAGGTACTAAAATGTCCACTTGCACCTTAGATACGCTTTGATATTACCAGTGACATGTGGAAGCTATCTGTCATACATTATCCTTCCACATTCATATCTAACACTCTTCTCGTCACATGACATTCTTACCTAACGAATAATCCTATGTGGCGGCTTTAAGAAGTCATTTTGGATGGGTCAAGACTAAAATGGCCTGCATTAATCACATCATCTTGTGTCAAAAAATCAAATATGTTGGCTGTTACCTAGATTCCAAGCAGTCGGGTTGTTTTTTGAAATTAAATTTTGTTTAAATAAATTATTGTTCACTCATGATATTTACCCACAGATTGTTCCGATCACGTGTCAGTGGAGGATTTACTGGAGTTCGCGGATCAGAAGCCTTGCGGACGCCAGCGCGGCGTCGAATCCGACGAAGTTAGAATCATGAGCAAAGTGCTTAAACAACAAGTAAGTGAAGTTTATTATAAAACTAACATTCGCTTGCAGCCCCCTTCACCTGGTATCCACATAAAAAGCATGGCATCGCATGCGCACCTACCTTTATCAAACTAGCCTTCGATTTCGTGCTATTCCACGTTGAGCGCTGGTGGTCTAGTAGCGGCCCCGCCTTCCGATCCTAAGGTCGTGGGTTCAAATCCAGTCGTGCGCCAATGGGTTTTTTTGTTCGAAATATTTATGTGCTTTATACCAGTACTCTCAAATGGTGAAGTAATTATCGTAGAAAGTTCAAAAACAAGTGCACGAGAGGCCTTTGAGGCGTACTTAAATCCTTTCACCAAACTTGTTAGAAAGAACCAGTGACACGACTAGATAGAAGAGCCTTATAGGCGTTGACCTTAAAACGGTGTTACTGAACAAAACTGTGACACAAACAGAAGTACCTAGTATTTAATGTCTATTGCTCACTTTTGCTCATATCTATCTATAATATAAAAATGAATCGCAAAATGTGTTGGTAAGCGCATAACTCAACAACGCCTGGACCAATTTGGCCAAATCTTTTTTTAAAATGTTCGTTGAAGTTCAAGGATGGTTTTTACGGCGAGAAAAATTAGAATTATTGCTGGAAAAACCTATATGCTTATCCCCGAGCGAAGCCGGGGCGAGTAGCTAGTTTGTAATAAATTTTCTTGCTTACTTTGTTTCGGGTCACAGTTAACTTTGATACGCAGTTAAATGATTGCAATTTTTGCTTTTCGTCAAACTAAGATAATTTGATCAAATGAGATGGACGGACCAAGTAAAGGCAGCGTTGAATGGTCCACTACACGAATGCTCTAGAAAGGCCACCGTTAGAGACGAATGGCGCTAAATTGCGAAGCGAGCCACTACTCCTGAGCTGACGACCACGACCACTCTGTCAAGAGTGTAACGACTAAGAAGAAGAAGATAATTTACTTTGATTTTACTTTGATTTGATTTTGTTTGTTTGGCAGTCTATGTATGTAGTACATTGAATGTTTATTGTTCCCTCGTGCCTACTCAACTATTGGTCAGATTTTGACAAAGGCTTATATCAAACAATGCATTTTGGCAGCAAGAGTGACGGGCTATATGAAGTTAGCCATTATTTAATATACTTACGACAGCAGATAAATGCTAGTTCCCCATTCTAAAAAAAACACACACATCAACTTTATTACTATCTATCACAGTATTTTTTTTATTTTTTAAGGTGACGTCAGAGCAATGCCTGGAAGCTTTGGAGTTGAGCGAATGGGACGTGCATTTGGCTATCAAAGTCGTCCGAGTGCGCGATTCGGTCGCGCACGAAGCGAGTTTGGCCGAGTCTGCGACCGAGCTTGGCCGCGCGGCCGGAGATGTCTCCAAAGCGGCCACCGCACTTAGCAATAAATATACACAAAACTAATGCTTGTTTCATTCATTTTATTACCTGACAATCTCGTGTTGTAGCGGGCCCATGCTCCAATCTTAGTGTTAAACAAAGGACCAACACCTATTTCATACTATTCGCAATAACATGAGATATAGGTAGGTTAGGTACTTATAATATGATTGAAAATTAACTTTAGTTTTGTTTGCACAATATTATTTTTAATTAGGAACATTGAATCAGTACATAGTATAAAACAAAGTCGCTTCCCGCTGTCTGTCCCTATGTATGTTTAGATCTTTGAAACTACGCCACGGATTTTGATGCGGTTTTTTAATAGATAGAGTGATTCAAGAGGAAGGTTTATATGCTTGCTTGAAGCACCTAAGCTTGAAGCTTTATCCGATCTTTGCGAATTTCCCTGCTGAAGCAAAGCAATTGCTCTCGTCGCGGATTCTGTGTCCATGTGACGTCGAGAAGCAGGCATTGTTTATGCAAACACTAATTTAATCGATAATTAAAGTTAAGGTTACGATAACTTCTTAGTTAGACACAACAAACACCACTAAGCAACAATGTAATGGCACTCAGAGATTCTGCGTATATCCTAAGATTTTTGTTTTTTGTCTACCTACTTAAGAACCACCCTAAACTTGGCGTGTAAGTGTTAATTATGATCAATAAATATGCCTACTTAACATTCCCATACTTCAGTTTGCCAACAACTTACAAAAGAAAAATGTGTCGCGCAAAATATCGAAATATTTCAAATGGGCCCTATTTTGTTTTGAGTAGTTTAGTATTATCCTGGTACCACGCGAGCGAAGCCGCGTGCGGAAGCTGGTACTATTAAGTATTATAATCATTATGCACATGACAATTTCTAAACAAAGGATAATTCCAGTACCTACTGTATTCTTTTTTTACGCGACATCTATGGCGCCTATCAAAAGCAGGAGCAACAATATTTCTCCGTTGGAATCTTTGAAATTAAGCAAAGATGTTTGCCGCGCTACTATCGCACTGCTAACGTCCTAATGTGAAAGCGGCCTTAGAAAGGTATTTGAAATGGCTACTTAAGGCTATATTTTGTTTAATGACAGCTCAGAGTACAGAATTGTATTCTGAGAATGACAGCTAAAAAATCCTACTCAGAGAAATTGAGTTAGGTATTGGCAGTTATGAATGCGGTCCTTGTTCCAAGGTTTCCACTGTTTTTGACAGTTAGGTAACGTTCCCGCAGCGTCGCGTCGACTTGACACGTAATTGCGTCGAAAAATAAAAGGGCTACATAATTTTATTCAATAAGGTACCTACCTACAGCTAAGAAATCTAACGCAGAAAAATGAGAAGCGCTCCATAAAAAAGGACTCGTTATAATATGTGTTCATTATATGAGAACACATCGTTCGTAACACTCTTATATCACAATCACAATACTTACTAGATAAAATTATTTGTCGTGGCTGACTGAGCTATGATAGACAATGGTGAGCCTGAGTCCTAGAGGCTTGAATATTATTATAGCACGTAGGTAGGCACCTAGACGTACCTACACTAAGAAATGATTTTTGAAAATTCTATCTTTAAGTGGGTGAAATGGAGTAAAAACGTGAAACTTCACTTGACAATCTTATACAACGTGTAACATAATGTCCCTATAAGCCCGAAAGGGGTGTATTCAGACCGAGCACTTGAATACATTGACGTGTGCAAAAGTTCAATACATCATATTTGAAATTCCAATACAATTAAAAACAAATTATTTCATGAGAAATTTGTGACAACCCTATGTGTTTGTTTACCATTTGCGTAGGTAACAAACACACGCGCACCCTCCTATCGCGTCGGACCCACACATACGCAGACAATTGAACGCGCGGCAAGTTTCAAAAAGTACCTAGGTGTAATCACCAAAGTTTTCGTAAGAATTTGCAATTTTTTTAATTCTACGTAGAAATTAAAGTCGAAGATTAAAATCACGATATCTTTCACACATAAAAAAACAACTACCTACCTACATCTACCTAGGTAGTTACCTAAGGACCTAGGTACAGGAAAAGTTAAGTTATACCTTTTCTCCCTTCTTCTTGGTTGGCTCGGAACACGGCTAATTGACCTGGTAGGTATTAGGTAGGTATGTAGGTACCTAGGTTGGTATTACTGGTACACATTCACATTCACAATCACAAAATTATTTTTGTCATTTTTTATTAGTAAGCTAGGTACTAATGGGGTACCTACTAGGTAGGGTGATAGGTTAGGTACCTATCATCATACCTACCTATCACTGAATTTTATCACTGTTGACACACACAGTAGGTACTCGGTATCCATCAAAGGGAAGTAGGTACAACACACCACCGAATTCCCGGTCTTCCCTCACTGGTGCGCCGGTGGAAAGATCCCGTCGAGAGAAGACGGTTCACCAATCCCAGAAAATAGCCCGTAAGATGGCAATGGCCGCCCTGGATAACGCTCTCTGTAGAGCTGACGCGCCGCTACTAAGCTATTAATTATTTGGTGCTGCTCCAACACACACACACAACACCATATCATAATGCTCACCGTTGAGTACAGAGCCGACATCGTATCGTACGTTAATTAGTTACGCGAACCGAGAGATTGCTTGTTGCAGTTGTTGCAAGGAACGAATGCTAATTGCGACTGATAAAAACCGATCTGTTTTGCGACCAAAAGTAGGTACCTATTGCCGAAAGCCGAATTTTTAGGGTTCCTTGTCTGGGGTAACCCACTAAATACCGATTGGGAAAAAAAAGGAAAAAAACTTCACCATACATCTACTACTACTACTACTACTACTACTGTCGTCGTGTCCGTGTCGCTAGCTCTTTTGAACCAGTGTGGTGGAAGGATTAGAGTGCACCTTGAAGGTTCCTTTCGTACACTTTGACACACGTCTATGACATGCCTGGTTTCCTCACGAGGTTTTCCTTCACCGTTTGAGAGCATTGATATTGCACACATAAATTTCGAATCGAAAAATCCATAGATTCGAACTCACGACTTAAGGATGGGAAGGCGGGGTTCATACCAATATGCTACCATGTGCTCCATCCCCATTTGCTACTAGGTACCTACCTACTTACATAATAACCTACCAACAATTACGTAGTTCAAGCAAGAAAAGTAAAAAACAAATAAACCTACGGAACCAATTTGATTTTATTAAACAAACGCTTGCGGTGCGGTGTCGGTTGACGGTTGCGGATTTTGAATTTAGCAAAGGCACCGACAGCCAATTAGGGCGAGGTGCCATCCCACTTATTGTTGTTGTTGTTTCAATGCAACCAATGACAAATAGGCTGTTCACGATGAAAATGAAGATTAGTAAGACAGATAAGTCACAACCTTTGACTTTAGTGCCCAAGTAGGTAGGTACAAAATTGCATTGAAAAATGCTCCAATGAATATTGGAATAATACATCGTTGGAAAAACTAAAGTGGAATAGGGTCACGGCTTTATCCTCAGGCACGGTAGACCTCTTCTCATACTTCTTGTTACCTACTCAAGATGCTTTTAAGGCCCGAGTAGGTAGGTACAAAATTGAGTAGGTATCACGGCTTTATCCTCAGGCACGGTAGACATCCTCTCATACTCCTTGGCACCCACTGAGGATACCTTTAAGGCCCGAGTAGGTAGATACAAAATTGAGTAGGTAAGGTACCTATCTCCTATACTAGGTACTTAACAAAGAGATCTGAAAGGATGTTTACGGTGCCTAGGGATTTTAGTCGTGACGTGACCTTACATTTTAGTTACCAATAAATACCAAGGTACCACTAGGCCTTCAAAAAAAATAGAAATTACTTATTAAGCCACCTCGTTATTAGGTAAGTAGGTAGGCATTTTACTAATGGTGTCTGTTCTGTTACCTGTTTCATCTAGAGTTCACACTTAAAGGTCAAAAAACAGCTGTAAATAGGGATGCCTCATGTTGTGTCAAGTTACGTATTGGAGCAAAGTTTAAGAGACATTTCATGAATGAAAACCTTTGAAATTTTAAAAGTCGTTGAACAAACGTTGTTCGCAATGACGTATAGAACACCCCCGTTTCGGGCTTATAGGGACATTATGTTACACGTTGTATAGGTACCTACTTACATTTGGTAAAACTCAATGATAAAATATTTTCAAAACTACCCCTGTTACGGGGTGCAGGTGCAGGGTGTGTTAATGTATGGAAACTTTATAACGCGTGTTCTGGTTGCATTCCATAAAGCACGTAGGTAGATGTAGGTACTTTACTAGAAAGGAGTTTTGAAAATTCTACTTACGCCTAAAGGTTTCAAGTTTTACACAAAAACGTAGGTAAATACGTTTTTGTGTAAATACGGATCCCTTAACTTTCAAACTTGAGTATTTATGCTTAGTCTCAAGTTTGAAATTCGTATTTCTTAAACTTTCAAACTTGAAACTGAGCATAAATACTCTTCAATACATTTAATAAAAAGACTATGGGTATTTTTTTTTTCAAAACTTCCCCAGAAATGGAGTGCGGAGATTGATAAAGATTGTAATTAGGTATGGGAACTTTTTAAGGGGTAGGTTAGGTAGGTAGTCCGATTTGTTTGAAACTTGATTTGGATTTTTTCAATACTAAATGATAACGAATTTAGAGGTTTGCCGAAGAAGTGCAACGGGGTGTCAAGGCTGTTCAAACACGAAGAATCTACTCTACACGAGTGAAATCGCGGGCGTTCCACTAGTTTTTCATAGATAGACACTGAAGATCTCGCTGCGATTTTGCGATATTACCGTGCGAGGTGGGGAGACTTCTCGTCTTCTATTTAGTTAAATAGCACTTTTGGTCAAGATGCAAGGTGCAATGAGCGCATAACATGCATCACACGGGCTTCGTGCCTGAAACAATTTCCCAGATGGTACCGCATATGGGACACGGTCGTATCAATGAAGCTACAATGGGCAGCTAGATAGAATAAACGGTAACGTCTATCAGGAAACGCGCAGTTAAAGTGTTATCTGATGTACCTAGGCATGCAGTTGAATACTACTCTTCTAGATTCAGTCAATAGAGTGAGAACGTTTCTAGATAGGTAGGTAATCGTTTCTTGGTACGAGTAGGGTTACCATATAGAAAATTTAAAAGTCCGGAGAAAAAACTTGATTTCCATTGAAAAATCCTGAGATTTACTGGAATTTTTCGAATTCTCGCGAAAACTTAATTTACAGCTTTGTAGCTCCCGGAACGACGCGTGGGCTGTAATGCAATAAGCAAATCATTATCATTCAAATATAATATCATTAAATATCCTTCATAGGTTGATAATCGTGATTGTTTCGAGATAGCGATATGTTGCGCATTCGGTTGTTGGGCCTGTGATCCTCTATTTTAATGAAAACTCTATTCTAAAACTTCTGAGATTTCCCGAGATTTCCAAAATCCGGCCGCAATACTGAGAAGGGCCTAAAAATCCTGAGATCTCAGGACAAATCCTGAGATATGGTAAACCTAGGTACAAGGGCTTCCTGCTTTAAGAAGGAAGCTACAACCTTCAATTTTTCTTTACAATCATTCAGTTCACCTAGGTACTTAAGGCCTTTTATCATCTATAAATAGATGATTTATACAGCGTCAGGAGGCAGCTTTTACCTTCACAAACGGGACGCTGCAGTGCCCGGGACGAATTAAGATGGAGTAGGCTTGCCCAGCACCTATTCCTTCCTCAGCTTAGTCGGCCTTGTCCACAAGAAAGACATGGTCAATACGTGCGGTATTGACCTATTATTATTATTATTATTAGTATTATTCACCTAGGTACCTACCTAGTTCCTAGTTCCCAGTTTACTAGGTAGTTAGGTAGGTGTATTCCAGTAGGTGTATACTTACCTACCTAAAGTGTAGGTATTCTAGAAAAACTTGCCTGGCTGAAGCCCTACCTTTCTCAGATGATCGTCAGGATGATAGATAATTTGATGCGGAGAGTGATAAGTTGAAACGGTAGTTATCCTAGCTAAACCATGGTCTTCAAAAAACGGTGATTTTTACTGTTAGTACCTAAATTACCTGTAAGTTGTTATTTTTGACAAGATTATCTACCTACTTAATCTTTTTGAAGTTGTCTGGTACCTAAGTGGAATCATCATCATCTCAGTCAGTCGACTGTGGTTTGAAGATAGCAAGTAGGTACCCTAGGCAAAAGTGGCCTGACGCTGTTAGGTAAATCATCTAGTTATAGATGGTAAAAAAGTTATTACTTTACTTCTACTAGTAAGCTGGTACCAAAGCTATTTTGGTTGAAATGAAACCACCATACAAAGCACGTTATTAAAAACGTTTTCCTACAGATTTAGGGCGTCTCCGAGGGTCGGGAATTGGGTCAGATGGCCCGTGCCACCCTTGGAGAACACTCACACCTCAACTCCACTTAGAAAGGGGTTCCTTACTGTGAACGCGAGAATAAAACAAAAGTAAGTGTAAGTACTGAAAACTTACAAAGAAACTACCTAGGTACTTACAACATTTTTACATGGACGTATTAGTAGGTACGGTTACGCATGTGTTTATTTGCGACCAAGAATGGAAAACCTAAACTGAGAGCATGGTAACTAAAATCTATTTTGAAAACCTTCGTAGCTAATTTATATTATTACTATAGTCGTTTCACTTCAAATCAGACGATCTTCAAAAACTCATTGTCTCAGGAAAAGTTGAGGGAAGAAGGTCGAGAGGAAGGAGCCCGATGCGTTGGTAAGACCAGATCCGCAACACACTCGACATCAACATGTCCGATGAAAGCCGGAGCAAATGGCGCAACATCATGCGAGAGAAGCTGCTTCCATGATGGGTCCACGACCCCCAGTATTGGGGTAACGACGCGAGGAGGAGGAGTCGTTTCACTAGGTAGTTCTTTCGAACCAGTGTAAAGAAAGTATTGAAGGTGCACCTCAACGGCTCATTATTTAAACATACATAGGTACATCCTATCACGCCCATATCCCTAATGGGGTGGGCAGAGCCACAAGTTAACATAAGAAAACTTGCAGCCACTTCTGATTTAAAGTTCAAAAATGGATATGGTGAACCAATATTATTATTTATTTTATTAATTTAGCAAGTTAAAATAGGCTCGATTGTCAGAACGGCGGCTTTACTTTTCCGGGTCAACGATGAAATCCCCTAACCAATCCATTGAAGAGGGTTTGCTCATAACTGTAGTTACTCGTAGGTAGATAGATATACACCGACCTCTGTTCAAAATGAATACTTACTTTAATATGTGTGCCGTTTAGTCTTGGACCAAGCGTTTAGTCTATTCTGTTGGTAACTTGAGTGCAATTACCTAACTAAACGAATACCTACACCTAGATTGTTCTATTAAGAAGGTACCTAGGTACTAATTTGAGGTGCAGTCAGTTCTGAGTAGGAATGTATTCTTGCTTTCCTAAGGTTCAGCTGTTATCAACGTAGATATGGTGAGCCATGAAAGTGGTGTAAGTACCAGTTTTGACAATACTTCATGTAAACCAAAATAGCGATAAGGTTGACCATTACCTACTAACTAACTGTAGGAATATTATTGCTAGGGAAAATCAACCTTGTTTTATAACATGCAAATAAGCTTCAACTTTAGGGTCATTATGTAACAAGGATCGATAAGTGCGTGGATTCAATCAAAGTGATGGATATATCTTATAGAGATTAGAAATCAAGTGGAGAGCACTGGTGGTCTAGTTGGTAGTGACCCCGCCTTCCGATCCTGAGGATGTGGGTTCAAATCGTGTAGCAATGGATTTTTCTGTGCGAAAAATTTATGTGCGCTATACCCAATGATATTATACCAGTACTCTCAAACGGTGAATGAAAACATCGCGAGGAAACCCGTGGCTTAGTCAGCTCCGCACGTATTGACCATGTCTTTCCTGTGGACAAGGCCGACTAAGCTGAAATGGTGGAATAGGTGCTGGGCAAGCCTACTCCATCTTAATGCGTCCCGGGCACTACGGCGTCCCGTTAGTAAATGGTATAAGGATATATAGATAGATGGTAAAAGGCCTTTACTCAATCAAAGGTTCAAATCTCCAATTACCTATTAAGTATATTACTTTATGTCAAAGTAACGGGCTATGCTACAACCTCAGACCAAATAAAAAGAAAAGACCCCGCACCGCGAACAACAAAAGTGAAGCCACCTTTTTATCTATGCGTGTGTCGAAGGTTTTAAGGTTGTGTGTTCCAAGTAACCAAAATTCATAGTATAATAATTAAGAAACGATGCTATTTGAAGTAGGTACAAGTGAAAAGTGATTCCGTGAGATTTTTATGTGATTTGCTGCTGTTTTTACAAGTTTTCACTACACAGGAAGGCATAATTCTATTTTTAAGACTCGTGACGTACTAAGAGCGATGAGCATGATTTTAGTGTAGGTGTGTGCGTGAGCATTGTGTGTTTACTTGCAGGAGCACGGTTTTGTGGGGCTTCACTTTTGTTGTTCGCGGCGCGGCGTCTTCTCTTTTTATTTGGTCTGAGGCTACAACTTAAATGTAGGATCTACCTACTCACCTACTCATTGTGTTAGTTGTACGAGACCTATATTTTCAGACTTAAGAAATATTCCTGCTATAGGATGTTCCATAATGGTGCACCATGTACGCTATATAAATTCTGGTTAATTGTAAGCCTGTCTGAAATGTATATATGACTTAACTTTCTGAACCTTAGGTCCATGCAGTCAAGGGTCAATCAACGCGCTCAGGGCGAACAGGAAATTTGTGGTCAACTGACCCGCAAAACAATCAAAATATCACAGTCAGATAATTTTCGACTTACTATCTCTGCTTAGCAATAGTAGATAAATGTAATCAGAATCACGCATGCGCTAGTTTTTGGCCTAGTTGGACGAAGAGCGCGGTTTGCGTGGTGCGTGTACTGTCCCAGTAGGTAAGTCACTTCATTTGTATGTGTGAGTTTGGCAGTTGGACGACACTCGACTCGACAGAGTTGAAATAGCATGCCCTGGCAGTAGGTAGGTAAACTACTTTGGTCAGTGAAAATAGGTACCTATAGTGGTCTTAATCTTTGTTAACAGAAATAAACTTACAACTAATACAAATATAATTTACAAAATACAAAAGAAACAGTCGGGCTATCTAAAGGCCGTTGCAAACGGACTATAGATAGCTCACTTGATCCAGCTATACCTATAGTTCATTAGT
Source organism: Scotopteryx bipunctaria (assembly GCA_949320045.1). NCBI lineage: Eukaryota > Metazoa > Arthropoda > Insecta > Lepidoptera > Geometridae > Scotopteryx > Scotopteryx bipunctaria. The sequence continues at coordinate 4,844,950 of OX439440.1, forward strand.
TAGGTATCATGATTATAGGAACTACCTACCTAGGTAGCTAGTAGTTCATCCACATTTCACCAGCCATTTCAGCATGAGGAATTATATCTCTACATTAACTAATCTAACGAAATAAGACTTTGGTCATGAGAAATTCCTTAGGTTTGCTAATATCTAGGTAATGTTAATAATCAGCCGTTATAATTAAGTACATAGGTTCCTTATAGATCATTTTATTATAATAGGTAACCAACACCTTATGTAGTACAGTTAGCCATCAATAAAAAATAAAACTAGGTAGTTTTCTAATTGAATCTAATGTTGAATTGGTCGCGAGCGAAGTCTTTCTATTTAAATTGCCTATTTGTTTTCCTTAGTGAGCTTCTTTTCGTGGCTTCCATCGCGTAGTAAAAGATAAAAAGTAGCCTTATTATGTTATTCCAGTACACCTTGGAAGACGTTAAAAACATCCTCCTATCGTCAACCTTACTTTTTGGATCATCTCTAAGCCCCAATGTGCACAGTCTGTCTTGTAAAAGACCTCAAACTACCTGCTTCGGTCAGTGACTTGAGGCCTATTAGTTTGCTACCTTGTTTGACAAAGATCCTGGAAAAGGTGGTGTGTTGTGTATGCAGCTTGTCAAGTTTTTGGAACATAATAGCATTTTCCACAGTATATCCAGTACCGCAACTGCCTTACTGGATGTGGTTGATAACTTACTGTCAGCCCAAGATAAATTGTAAATTTCATGGTTTCTCCACAAATACTGTTCGGTGGTTTCACAGTTCCCTATCCCTACCTACCTCAGCCAAAGAAGGCAGTGTGTTGAGTTGCAACTGTCAGATGGTTCTTGAGTTCAGTCGGCCCAGTATCTTGTCCCTTGTGGTGTTCCGCAGGTCTCAATCCTCGGTCCAATCCTCTTCATCATGTACTGTACCTACGGACGTCATCAAAGACATCATAGCTCACTGCCAATTTCACCTCTATGCTGATTGATCTTCAATTACATCATTCTTCAATAATTGTTCTAGAGCTGTTGATGATATAAATATAGTTGTCCTACAACAACTCGTTAATTTTGAATTCATACAAGTCTAAATTCTTCGTAACTAGTAGGTACTAGAGCACATTTCCAAACTTAGTCTTGAGGACCTTAAAATCATAGTGGGAGGTGAGCTCGTGGAATATGTGTCTGAGGCGAGGAATCTGGGTCTTGTTATGGACTCTCAACCTGATACCTATCGTTATTGTAAGCATAATAATAATAATAAAGTTTTTTTATTTAGACATCCAGGGCCCACAAAGTGTTAGTAAGAGTTTATGGGTTAGTACATAATAACTAAAACAGATTTCGTCCTCTGGGAAAGCTTCCACACCAGAGGTCACGCATAATTGTTTGCAATTACTTTTAGGAGCATACCTACCTACTTTATTCTGTTTGTAACTGCCATGTTTTTCCATGTTTTTGGTCAGTGTCAGTTTCCTGGTACGTCACTTCTGTTACAAAATGGGATTGAATGCAGCAATAGGTAATACGTTTTAAAAACTAAAAAGAAAACCGACTCCAGTGAAAAATAAGTTGAAACTCCTTGGTTCCATCCTATACTTATTTGTTTATTTATTTGAACACTAACAAAATGTACGCTTACCTATACTATTTAAAACAGGTGCTTGTTAAGGGTTATATAGAGCTAAATGTCATTACAATTATAAGCGTAGACAGTATGCAAGAAAATTTTGAGCGAGTAACAAAAGAACAAGTATGTTAAAACAGAATTAAAATGAATTATATTATAGACTAGCTATTGCCCGCGACTTCGTACGCGTGTAGTACGTTATTTTGTTCTATAATCAATAGTTTTCGCAGCGCACGCTAAAAACTATTTTGAGTTTTCTACCTTGGGTTACAATATTACAATTTTCTTATGAATCCCTAATTTTTTTATAAACATTTTATAACCTATACTGGTCCCTGATAATGTAGCTTTCTATTGGTGAAAGAATTTTTGAAATCGGTCCAGTAGTTTCGGAGCCTATTCCTTACAAACAAACAAAAAAATCTTTCCTCTTTATAATATTAGTATGACTAACAGGTAGATAATGTCAAGATGTCACTAGTCATCAACACTCTTTCAAATAAAAAACAAAGTAATGTCATGTTTCTAGAGGAAAGCCCCGTGACTTTGATCGCGTTGTGTTTTTTATACAAACTTCAATTCCCCGCTGCGTTCCTAAGAGTTCAATTTCGGGAATTCCTTTTTTGGTGCATCACCAATTCACCACATCATGAGAGGAATATACACTCCAACTTGAAAGTTTCCATGACTTATGTCATTACCAAAATCAAAATTGGTTAACTATTTGCGGAGATATCGGTGGACATCCATAAAAAAGAAATAAAAACAAGCATACGTGTACAGTCGAACATAGAACCTCCTCCTTTTTTGAAGTCGGTTAAAAAAATCGACAACGGTCGATGTAGCACGCACGTAACGACTTCAAATAATTCGTTTACGAGCTTACGACTAAGGCTTCGAAAAGCCTGCAGCGAAACGGTCCCCTGAACATGTAGGGCACCTAGTTTCTTACCCCCATCCCCTTCAGGGGACCTCGAGCCCTCGACCTATATAATCCATGCTTTACGTAATACTTCTCCGCACCGGCCATGCCAAGTCCACGGGGCATATCTTTACAATCTACGTAGATACTGGAACTATAAATAAGGCGAGAGTTTAGCGATTTGTCATAACGATGGCTATAAGATTATCCAGTATTCCAACTTGGGATGCGTTTTTTAGTTAATTAATCAGGCGTAACTTTGTGGAATCCATTCTAAAATTTAAATTGAATATTAATATCAGTAGGCACTTAAGTACTCCGCTTAAATACTTAGTTCACCGAAATGACATGTTTCTTTAGAAATCTTACTTAACAGGAGGACGTTAGTGGTAAAGTCATAAAAGAGGTTATTTCAGCCAAACTGGAGACACAATTTTTAGGTAAACAAAGCATCAGTTACTTAAACTAAAACTTACTTTTTATATACAATTCATTATAATAGGTCAAGTGGGATATCATTTGAAAGGGCTTAACTTGCCCATTCTATAACAGAATTCTGTTATCATCTATAATGCGTAAGTAATTATGGCGAAAAAATAAAAATCGCTATTCACATTCACCCTGAACTAAGTAAATTGAAAATGCTGATTGATTATTCGACTCACATAAATCCTTTCAAGCGCTATTCGACTCGAATAAGCACTTGACCGGATTTGTTTTATTTCATGCGTAAAGAAGCTATCTACGAATGCTTTAACTCGTCGAACAGTAACATCTTAATGCATAGCACTCACTAGGCAGTATAACTGATGGTTATTTTGCGTGTCTTTTTTTAAATCTTTATTAACAGAAATAAACTTACAACTATTACAAATATAATTTACAAAATACAAAACAAACAGTCGGGCTATCTAAAGGCCGTTGCAAACGGTCTATAAATAGCTCACCTGATCAAGCTCATCAGACGGTGAATTGTTTCAGGGCTGGTCGAAACGATGCGCGATCCAAGAGCTGGTTCTTATTTGGCTCAACGGATCAGTATTGCCATTCAGCGTGGCAATGCGGCCAGCGTCTTGGGCACGCTTCCACCGTTTCACTTGTCTTACAAAAAAATGAAAATTTTCGCAGTTTCAAATTCGGGTCAACTAATATGCGAACAGCGTTAAAAAGGCGAAAGTTTAGTAGGTAAAACAGTCGGATAATGTAATTTTACACGTAGCAACTAACACACGAACTTTCTTCATTTCTTTCACGCATTCCATGCCGGGGATTAAGAGTTGTCTAAGTTGCCTTTAACAATGGGAAAAGATTGTATTTAGCTATGCATGCCTTAAAAGTATTCAATCACTATACCAGTTTAAGAAATTCCAAATGGTAACGAACATTCCGATTGTTTGTTGGTTCATTTGAATTTCATGCTAATGACCGGTTCCTTTATTCCACTAACAGAAGACGGATCGTTCATTACCATAGCAACGCTTTTTCATCGCCCGTTAGTAGAATATTATAACCGGACTTAAGTATAATTTTCTTGTACCCGCAGACGACAGGGGGTAATACGGCCAATGCGGAAACAGGTGAATTCTTTATCGCATCTGCATCACCCTTTAAGGCCGTCGCATACATAGCTATAATATACAAGGCGTAACATTTAGGTCGGTCATTATAGGCAAGTCTGTAACTATAAGACATACAAAAATCTGTTCTTAGGAACCATGTTATAGATTTTAGTGACAAGAAAAACTGCATACATAGATTTAAAAAAAAACTTTTACTCAGTTCGGGAATCGAACCCGGTCGTATTGAAAAATAAAACTTACATTATTTCTATTTGTATATCGATTGCGTAGGTCATAAGCAGTAAATTTTCCTATGAAACATGATATCTAAAATGAATAAAATGCATTGTATTTCATATCCTTTATAAGTGAAGAGCTAGCTACATGCAATCATAGATACAATTTTATGAACCTAATCGAACGAATACTGCATTGAATGTTGGTCGTCATTTCAAACATCTATGTACTTAATTAAATTAAAGGATATGAAATACAATGCATTTTATTCATTTAAGATATCATGTTTCATAGTAACATTTAATGCTTATGACTTACACAATCGATATCCTATACCTACATAATCAAACAGGGCGAGAAGAGTCAGCTTCTTGTCGTCCATCGCACCTCGAAAGTCATTGGTAATTTTTACCAGCGCTGTACTGGTTATGCAAATAAATTTTAATAATTGTTTCATTATGATAAAATCAGGTATTTTTTTTTATTTCAATAATTTCTTTAGAAAACGAACCTATATCTTATACGGATACTGACCGTCCATATTAATTTGTCGACTGTTTACGATTTCATCCCCTGTATATTATTGAACACTGGAATGATGGTGTAGCGGTTGGTGGGATAAAGATCTCAAATTTGCGTTATGCGGACGATACCACTCTGTTCGCAACTAGCAACAATATAGAAGACCTGCTTAATAAGATGGAAGCTACTCGTCTCGAATTTGGCTTTAAAATAAACCGTAGCAAAACCAAAATGATGATTATCGACCGAGCTAATAACAACTCACCAGAGGTCACACAAATAGCGAACTGTGAAGTTGTGCAATCATAAATATTTATCTTGGATCACTGATCGCAAACAACGGCGGATGCGTTGACGAGATCAAACGTCGTATGGCAATTTAGAGATAAGCAATGGATACTTGGACAGGCTTAAAAAGATCTGGGGAGATCGGAACATTACCAGAGCAACGAAAACCCGACTTGTCGTGGGCCCTCGTGGAAGCGAGAAAAAGAAAATAGACGCTTTAGAGATGTGGTGCTGGAGGAGGATGCTTGGAGTATCGTGGACAGAGTTCCGCCAGTCTATACTCGACGAACTCGGCATCAAGCAGCGCCTATCGTCTGTCGTGCAGTCTCGCATCCTCACGTTCTTTTGGCACGTGTCGTGGCGTGGAGAACTGTGCATTGAACGTCTTTTGGTACAGGGGAATATTGAGGGTACAAGAGCCCGAGGAAGATCTCCAATGAGATGGACGGACTAAGCCAAGGCAGCGCTGAATGGTCTACTACACGAGTGCTCTAGAAAGGCCACCGTTAGAGACGAATGGCGCAAAATTGCGAAGCGAGCCACTACTCCTGAGCTGACAACCACGACCACTGTCAAGAGTATAGCGACTAAGAAGAAGATGTTATAGCCTTTGATTATAATCAAAGATTATAGCTCTGTGATGGCCTTTAAGCAAGCGTTAGTGGCGCTGGGTTAGTACTACTAGTCGTGTCACTAGTTCTTTCGAACCAATGTGGTGAAAGGATTTTAAGGTGCGCCTCAAAGTCTCCTTTCATGCACTTGGCATAATGCTTTCGAACTTATTAGGTTTTACGACACGCCGGTTTCCTCACAATGTTTTCCTTCACCATCTGAGAGTACTGCTAGGTATAGCGCACATAATTTTTTCGAACAGAAAAATCGATTGGTGTTCGGCCGGATTAAAACCCACAAACGAACTTAGGATCGTAAGGTGGGGCCGCTACCACTAAACCACTAGCGCTCTCGCGTTAGTGAAGCCGCAACAGAGCTACTAAGGAAATGTATTGAACGTTATTAGCCCCGTCATTAACATTGCTCTCGAACGACGCACTCATGCAGTCATGCAGAAGCTCCGTCAGTTGTCACCGCTTGCTTCAAGTCAAGTCTTCAAATCACTACGTTTAGCAACCGTGCGACGCGGTACCTACGTGTAAATTGTCTCTGTCATTCTTCATCAAGTAGATCCTCCTGCACACTCGACCTAGTTCGAGTAATAGTGCCCTCACTTATCAACGGAAACTTTAGCCGCAACCGCATTGATAACATATTTTGGCATCAACGAAGTTCAGTTGGTATTCTGCAGTGGGCATGGTCATTATGACAAAACTAGCTGCCGCCCGCGGCTTCGCTCGCGTGATAGCCGGATAAAAATTAGCCTATATGTTAATCCAGCACATGTACTATGTATATTCCAAGTTTCATTCAAATCCGTTCAGCCGTTTGCCTAGAGTGATTGAGGCAAAAACATACATCGTCACATCCACACATCCCTACATCCTCACATCCTCACAAACTTTAGCATTAATAATATTAGTAAGAAGTAGGATTTCGTTTTCCTTTGTAAATATTACGATTATTATTGTTGCTTCTCATGATTTTTCTTTCACCGTTTGAGAGTACTGGTTATCACATAAATTTCAACAAGAAAAATCCAATATTGCACGATCGGATTTGAGCCTACTACCTTAGGATCGGAAGGCGGGGCCGCTACCATTAGACCACCAGTGCTCTCACCACCAGTGCTCTTTGATTAGCCTGACCTAGAGGCATTGCATTGTAAGTATTGTATTGAAGTCCCGCTCGGCTCCTGCATATGAATAAATTTATTCTCGTCAACTATTTACTGCTTCATCCTGTTATTGCACTTGCGTAGAGTCGAGGTACGAATGTACATGCAAACAATATAATCGGTAAGTAGGTAAGTTATAAATAACACAATATTACTATAAACTAAGGCCATATTTATATTCTTCTCTTTTAAAATTTCACTAGCCTTGTTTTTATTATTTCCGCAATGTACCGTAACATTAATTACCACATTTTTCCCTTTCATTATCAATTCCCCTTAGCAACTTAGGTATTTACAATATAGTAACTTACTTCCTATTACCTACGCATACGATGGAAAAATCAAGGATATTATAAGCACAATAGAATTTCCTTCGCAAAGTGACGTAACCCCGTGCATCTTAATTGCGATGTCTACCTACTGGTTTATCCACAATCCACATTTCCTATAAAATACGATTAAAGGTTACTATTAAAACCTACTTTTCATTAGTGGGTTTGTTGCCTAAATATGGTGTTACAAATTACAATGCCACCGAAGTAGCATTGTCCGAAGAGCATCTTTCAATTTCGCGCGTTCCATTTGCGTTTACGCCGTTTTTCTTCTCGTGGATTCAGCAAGTTGCGGGAAGCAGGGGGGTGGGAGCTGGCATGGTCTGCGAGTCGCGCATACCTATACTGTATAGAGTTAAATGCGGCACTGCTCTGCGTCGACGTGGTCCGCGCAGTTAACTAGCGGCCGCAGTCGCATACATATACAAGTCGGGCCACCAGTCTCTGCCACTACTCCAGCGACGCGCAGCGAGGAGTGTCTTCTCTCAGGTGAGTGCAGCTGAGCGTCCCCCTGCGATTTGTTATCAAACATCATGTTCGCTGGCGATTCACGTGTCACCACGGTCTTAGCCTCGTGGCTACATCACCATTTCAAAATTAATATTATTTCGTTTTCCTGTAGTTTTTTTTTGTTTTATCATCTATATTATACAGTCAAGTTTTTTTTATCCCATGCTGATTAAAATATTCAGACCTAATTGAATAACGTTGATCCATGTATTCGCAGTGTGTCTATAACAATCCTTATCAGCCGTGTAACATTATGGTCTTATCAGTATTAGTCGGGTCGCGGTATGTTTAGGCATTTTCTGTGCCTATTTACCAAGTTGTAGATAGGTATTACAGTATTCAAGCGCTCGCGCATGGCACTTACCTAGCTAGCTGGTTCTTTGTTGAATCACATAATTACTAGGTACTAGTATGATCTCCGCCAGGTCAAACTAATCACTGCATTTATTATATACCTACTCAACCTTAGTCATGATTAACTTTGAATTTATCTAACTTATTTATCGATACCGGGTTCACTTAGGATTGAGAAACAAAGTGCACCAATGCATGTTTCTGTTTAAAAAAACAAATCATAAGGTACCTACGTTCAAATGGAATGGCCGTGATAACATCGACATAGAACGTAACACATCGTTTCACCACGTTTGAAGCGCTCGTGGCGTAGCTTGCTTTGGCGTTCTTGATTGATCGTTAAAGTTAAGCAACGATATGCGCGGTCTCAAATTGGGATGGGTGCTCGCAAGTGGCATTACGAGCTGAGCGCTTCCGTGCTTCGGAGGGCACGTTAAACAGTCGGTCCCGGCTTTTCGGAAGTCTTTAGGCGGTCTAAAACTCCGTCACTAAAGCCACTAGCTCATACGAATGATGACACATAGGTAGCATCTCAGAACAGCAAATCAACTTCGTTTATAAAGTACTTAGTACTAAGGATTTTTAATTCGCAAAACAATAGTATCGAGTCCAACTGGCATCAGGTTATCAACGGTTGTTAGTCTGAAATCTATACTTGAGTCTATAGATCTTCCAATCTTTACCTGCCTGAGCCTCTTCCCAGGCGCGGTCCGAAGGGGGGGTCACAGGGGACATGACCCCCCCAAAATAGTACACGTCGAATTGAAAAATCTAAAAATTTACAAAATATAAAAAAGCTATTTTCTGCCCCTAGTCGCGATGCCAATAAAAATAGAAGGCTTCTATTTGTTTTATAATTTGTGCATTAAAATTGTGTATTGTGCAATAAAATCTGATTTACTCGACATATTCTATTATTATTTATTAGTGACCCCCTCCAAAATTTCAGGCTACGACCGCGCCTGCCTCTTCCGTCGTTCAAACCAGGGTTGTTGCGAATATTAGCATCAGCATCCGCATTGATCGATGCCGATATTATTGCTGATGTTCAAATCCAGTTATTGCTTTTAAAATACAATTTGCCTTTGATAAAATTCTGCTATGATTAAGTTTTAGGTAGGTAGGTACATAACATAACATACAATATAAATTCTGCAGATTTTTTTTGTTTAATACATTATTAAATGATACAAAAACATTAAAATAATATTTTATTTCATTAGGTACCAGAGAATCTAGAAAGCTTTTTCATGTAGATTCAATAGGGATCTAAAGTACTTACTTTATATGTTTCATTATTTTTATGTTAACATCAGCATCAGCATCCGATGATATCTAAAAAAAACTGCATCAGAAACAACCCTGGTTCAAACATAGAAATAAATAACACCCAACAGTCACATACATAGTCCTGACCCCTAAACAGAGGGATGCTTGGAGGAGCCTGAGCTGATTCATTCATCACCTCCAACCCCAACCCCTACTAAGCCTACCCCACCGACACGTCCTGAGAAGGACGATGCCGGCGCCTGTGGTTTCTGTTACGTCTATTTCAGAAGGAAATAGACCAATAACAGGCGGCACCTCGTGAAGGAAGTAACCACAGACTTGCCTTAGGGATCTTCACGCTAAGTGCGCTCTCCCCTAAGACCATTCGCCTCCCTATCCGTTTCCCACCCCCCCACGGATAAGGAAGGCCTGAGTTTATCCAAAACTCCCAAATGGGAGCCAGGCATTGCAACTATTAATGAATAAACCCAGACCCGCCCACACTAGGAGTCCCTGTGTCGTGGGTATCGGAAACTACTCGTACGAGTACCATGGTACCACAACACCCAGACCCGGAAGAAATATTTGCTGAACATGCAAACATTTTTTCCGCAGCGGGAATCGAACCCTGCCCCTTGTGTCTCTGCCAAGCAATCGCCTGCAATAGAGTGATTCAAGAGGAAGGTTTATATTTATGTATAACACATGCATAATATAGTAGAGAAACACTGATAATTTTAGAGGTTTAATGTCGTAAATAAACACATTTTTTTGCGCTCCATTGCAAACGCTAGCTGAACCCTACGAGATAGATCAAAATAATGTACTACAGTATTATACACCTTAAAAAGGTCTACAAAAAAGTCCGCGATGGTCTATGTCTATCTCTTAGGGATAACCCACAATAACCATTTTTAACCAGCATTGCACCCGTGCGAAGCCGGGGCGGGTCGCTAGTAAATTATATTTTTGAATAGAAGGGGTTATTTAATACTAATACTAATAATAATAATAAATTATTTATTTCGGATAACATGGATCCATGGAATTGAAGTTAGCACATTTCCTTGTTACTAACACACCATTTTTGCTTTAAGTACCTACTGCATGTATTTGTTTTTATAATTGTTAATGCAGCACATGGCAAGGCTCATGAGCTGTTAAGACTATTGTGACAGTTTCAAAATAAACTTGCCACTTCAGAACAAAAAATGTTTGTACGTATCGTTTAGTTAGTTTGCCATTTGTATGCCACATGCAAGCATCTTGTATGGTGTAAATGAAGCATAAGATACATTATAATGGTATTGATTCTGTTGGGCATTTTCTAAAACTTTATTTAATTTGACAGTTCTAAAAATATTGGCGTCCCTTTCTTATACATTGAGGTAACAGGAATCGCTACAATTCTAGAGCTATCAAGTAAATCAAGTTTAGAAAAATACACAAAATAATTGATATTAACAAATATCGCAAAACTTGTTATAATAATTTCATCAAACTAAAGCTGTTAAAATAGTCCTACCGAGACGAAAATCAATTAGTAAATCTTTATTTTAGTCCTCACGATACAGGTTTGGCCTATTGCGAGGTCAGTTGTAAACTCCTAACCACACAAAAAATACCTGTCAGCATTTACATTTGTCCTGATTTCTCCGTATTGAATAGGTACAATTATTGTGTGATTGCTGAAAATGAATTTATTTTGTATTTGTAGTTGTACCTACTATTAGGTAAGTATTTTGACAGAGTCATTTACTATAAAGATAAGATTATGTCTATTCCCTGAAAATCACCTCCTTTTAACCAACTTCATAAAAGGAGGAGGTTCTCCAATCGACTGTTTCGTTTTATATTTTTAGTCTCATAAAGGCAGTCGATTTGAAGTCTTGACTGCTCTTAGTTTTTGACAATAAGGTTTAGACCCAACTTTTACTTTATGATCCTATTCCAAGTCTTGTAAGTAAGGTAAAGGCACCTAATTCCGCGGTAATTTCACCATAGCCTGAAAGAACATTAAAAATTATGCATTTAATATATTTTTTTGCTGTATTAGTTGTTTTTATCAGAAGTGTTATTGATTTTACTATAAAATATATAAAAGTTTGATAATTTTAAAATTGATATTAAGTGTATTTAAAATACAAAGGAAAACGGACGGAAAGAATGTACATGGTGTTCAAAAATCAACATTGTTTATTACTTTAATCGAATAAGCTATGTCTTTTTATCCCCTAATCATTAAGTACTTACTCATGCATAAATAAAAATAAATGTAGACTTTAATGATGTATTGTTTTTATTATAAAACGTCCAAAGGTTTTACTTAATATTTAAATATCATTGTTCAATCTTGAATCTATATTGAGTAATGAAAGTTATTTCAGAAGGCAAATAGAATACTTTGTGTTACTAAAACCATTCAAACTGCGTAAAATAATGAACACTCTGTATTTTCCTTGTGTCAATACTGCGGAATTAGGATTTCATAGAATCTTATTGCGACTTAAATAAATACATCGGAAAAGCAACTTATAACACCAAATCACGTTTTCTAATTCCAAGCATTAAAAATTAAAAGACTTTCTGGTATTATTTAAACAAATGCTTTAATTCATTCAGTAGGTATCTCCAAAAACATGTACATGTACAATACTCACTCAAGATTGTATCCAAAATACATTAAGAACGTAATTTTCTGTACCTATTTAGATTTCTATACAAAGAATAATAAAGTTACTAAATCTTTGATTTGCTATAATTAGTAAATGTGACGCCAAAACAAACCTCGGAAATATATTTTAACATGAATTGACTTTTTACGTAGGTAGTCAAATCCAAAAAAACAAGTGCGTAACCATAAAACCAGCTTAAAATTTATTACGTAAGTACCTATAATATTGGGTATTTGAAATTGCTATTCCGCAGTATAAATCAGAAATTAGGAACCAACATAACTTACTTACTTTGTGAAGAAAAATGCACAAATTTTGATATTATATCAACCTAAACACACACAGTACAAAATTAACAGATGGGGAGTTTACTAATCTAAGAGGATTTCTTGACCAGGGTTCCCAATTAAGCCCGATAACAGAAAACGCAGCATAACGTCTCAGATTACCGCGACGAAAAATGAGCGCCGTGGTGTCTGGTGTCGGATCACTTGGCGGCAATTGTAAAGGAGCAATTAACTTGGAATGTAAGTCAATTCATTCATAGTATAACTTTAGCTTGGAATGAATAAACTTATCGGCAAGTCGCCAACGGTCGTCTTTTCAATTGCAAAATGGAGTTAAGTATATAAAAAACTTAAAACTAGCATCATCAACATCTCGGGCCCGATTGATATCTTTTTGGGTGCCGACCTTTATTCAGAACTAATCATCATCATCATCTTCCTGCCCTTATCCCACTCTATGTGGGGTCGGCACTCGGCACAGAGTTTTGACTAAGGTGTTTTATGACCGGCCGCCTGCCTGATGTCAACCGTCCTTGGGAATACTTGCTTATACTTGTACCTCATCATGTTGGAGAGGATACTATCCCTTAGTCGACTTTTACGACATGCTCGGGGAGAGAAGCAGCTGGACGCATTCTATGTTTTTTCTTTAATCAATCAAGAATGACAACAGCTACCCTGTAACCCAACAAACCATGCTGGGGTGGATTTTGTGTGGAAATGTGAAAACGTTTTACTGCTTCGTGACTCTCAAAGACTTCGAAAACGTAGCAAGGTTTTGGAAAACCAAAGAAGTTACGAACACTTCTAGGTACTACAACTAGCGTTGAGCAGTACTGCGAGGAACACTACGCCACAACGACAACTAGATTGGCGAACGGACAATACATCGTGGAAATGCCAATGAAACCTAACTATGACACTAATGTGAACAACACATGGTCACTAGCTCTAGCGCAGTTTCTTCAACTTGAAAGAAAAATGCGGTCAGACATAGGACTAAGTAACGAATGCCAACAATTCATCAACCATTATATCGCTATGGGACATAATGAAACCGGTAACAGAAGAAAACAGGAATCAAGTATACTTACCACACTATAGCGTGGCTGAGAGCCGAGTCTACTACAACGAAGCTGAGAGTAGGTTTTAACTCATCCTGTAGGACGCGCTATGTTTTGTAAAACAAAAAATAACTCCAGCCTCGACGACCATTGTGTACGACCATTACCTATGTATTGTCTTAACTTGCAAAAATACATTCTGACTCTACTGATCAATTGGAGAACTTACAGATATGTCTTTACGAAAGACGTAGAAATGCTAAATACGAAACTAAATACTAAAACTAAATCTGGTTGAACGAAAAACAACATCTGCAAAACCATAGTTTGGAGATCTTCTCCGCAGGATTCTTTACAAGAGTGGCATGTGTGTACTGTAAGTTATAGAATGAAAAGTGCACCATTTTCCGCAAAGCGCACTCTACATCAACTAGCACAAGATGAACCAGAAGGCTATCCAGAGGCGGCCAGAGTTCTGAAGGAATTATTCTATAGATTTGGTTTACGGGCAAGACACTATTGAATTATCGAAAAAACTGGTTAGCAAACTGAACTAGTTGTTGAAAAAAAGGAGGGTTTAACTTACGAAAATGGAAGAGCAATGAGCCTAAAATCTTAAATGACTTGCGAGATGATCAAAAGTGCAGTAACACGAACATCGACTTCAGTCCAGAACAAACGTCAAACAAAAATGCTGGGTATGAGATGGAGTCAAATAAGCGATGCTTTTACTTACCGTTGGAATCTTCCTGAAAAGAAAAACCTAACAAAACGCGCATCGCTTAGTGAGATAGGTAAACTATCGATCCTCTTGGTTTTCTATCTCCTGTTAAAATAAAAACTAAACTTATTTTTCAAAAAATCTGGATCAGTAATATCGACTGGGATGAACGCCTACCAAAAGAACTGAACAATGAGAGGGAAATAATAAAAAAATGCCTATGATAAATAAACTTTCAAAAGGTACCTACATGGTTACAATGCGAAGGAGAAATTATGGAAATTCACGGGTTCTGTGGTGTAAGCGAAAAGGCTTACGCGTGCGTCATTTATAGCCAATATTCTGATTACGTCACTAAACTAATTACTGCAAAGACGACCGCTCAGTAAAAAGATCACGTTACCAAGATTGGAGCTATGCGCAGCCTTATTACTAGCAAAGCTTATAGAAAATGCCAAGCTCACTCTTAGCGAGAAACAATTACAAATAAGTGGTTGGAGCGATTCTAAAGTGGTTTTGGCCTGGATACAAGAAGATATTAATAGTTGCGAACAGAGTGGAACAAATAAAGAACATTATTCCAGCAGGCTATTGGAACAATGTGAAGTCAGAAGAAAACTTTGCTCAACTCGAAGACTTTCACGATCTCAATTATTTAACTTAAATCGAATCAAATAATCAGAACAGGGACAAGAAGTTGAATTACACAACAAACAATGAACTGCGACAAAATGCTGCGTAGCAATTTACAAAAGTGACGGAATCATCAAAACATAATTAAATAATATTAGCAGATATAAACGCGTAGTCAGAGTACTTATAGAATGGAATTTTTTTTTTTGACATACAATACACAGAGAACACAAAACACTAGAAACACAAAAAAAAATAACAATAGATTAAGGCAGAAGAACAGAGATGGAAAGCATGAAATAATAAAATTGGTTTAAATTTGTGCTAATTAGTCCCCTCTGTGTCGTGTGGGCCAAACAGGTCTCAGCAAATTGTAGCTCCACACATTCGTGAGAAGCGGCGCTAGTTTTCAGACTGGCCCTGAAACGGATGACACCACACTACTTGGGAGGATTTTGCGAATCAGCCGAAAGAAAACAACGATCTCTATAAATAGACTGTGACCGCAAAAAAAGGATTTTGTTTGAAACAACAAGAACTTAATAAAGCGAAAAAACTGGTAAAACGCTGGTCTAACGATTATCTGCATCAACTACAGGTTCGATGCAACTGGCAACATGACAAAGAAGACCTTAAAAAAGGAAGGAAGGAAGGAAGAAGGATGCATAGTGTTACTAAAAGATGAACACAACTTGTCTCTTTGTCGGTGGGCTCTTGGAAGAGTGGAGGTGCTGCATCGGGGAACGGATGGAAGAGTTCGAGTGGTGACCTTAAAAACTAAGAAAGGGCCACTCAAGCGACCTATCACGAAACTGTCACTGAAACATACAACGGAGGAAGTGGAAGTTGTCAAGGGAGAAAAGGAACAGTCTGCTACAAAAACACGAATACGGGAGAGCACAAAAGCAAAGAAACCCAGTTTTCTGTCTCTTGTTCTTCTTACCACGATGACTCTTAACAGGAATGATAAAATCAACGCCAACTACCAGCAACTTGAATGTCACATCAACAGCAACAGACTAGGTACTCAATTTATTCAGATGAAGCTGGAAAAATACAACTCATGCATGAAGAATAGACACTATTTGATTTATAACAACTTGACTTCCTACTGGCAAGATCAATATGTACATAATCCAAATGGATACACTGTGCCAATGAATATCGCACGAGTATTCGCCGTATAAAACAGTTGTCGATCAATTACGTCATGAATGTCGAGGCCTTGCTGAATACAACTCTATGTTACTCTCTCAACATTCAAGACAGAAACGAGGTTACTTCGATGGGGTTGGAAAATGGGCAAGAACTCTCTTTGGCGTCCTAGACGCAGACTTTGCAACAAAATACTCGTACGAGAATATACAAAACATACAAAATCTACAATCAAACAACAATTACTTACTACAACTTATGAAAAATCAAACACTGATTGTGGAAGCAGATAACAAAATAATAATAATGTTATAAAAAATACAGGATAAAATACTGGATAAACAATTCAAAACAATAAAAACGTACATGAGTCTAGCTTGCTACTTATTCACCAGAATAGACAACAGAGCACAAATGCTGTATGCCATCAACGATATAAACTTGAGTGTGACGTCAATTTAAATTTTTGGTGATTTATGGCGAATTTTAGATATGCTAATGAATGCACTCGCCTACATCTACAGAGGCCATTTAGATACTCACTTGTTTACTGCATGTCAACTGATAGAACAACTTAACATCATATCGGGAAAGTAGCCACAAGGACTATATGACCAGATAAGAACATTAAGAATGATTTCCAGAATATCTACGACCTTATCCACGTGAAGACTATAATTACAGAGAATTACTGTCTGCTCGAATTATTTCATATCCCGCTGTTGAGTGCTGAAGACTAAAAGATATAGATACATAGTCATTCCTGTACCATTCCTAAGACAAGAACGGCTAAAACTTGTAAAGGATAATACAAAATTCATCACTATAACTTCGTACATAACCATAGTTATGTACGAAGTTATAGTGATGAATTTGCTGTACATTGCTTACTTCCATGGAAGAATAGGATATGCACCAATGTACAGCATACGGAGAAGACAATTCGTCTACGTTACTTATCAGCCTGTTGTATATAACTTGCACGATATAGATGCACACCATGCGAGGCCAAGTTCTTTAGTCAACAAATGTCATTATCGTGTCTTGTCAATGACATAACATGTAAGAAAACCTGGACGAAGTTACATAAACCCAATTTGTGGTTGTTTACATTGTGCGACAAACAGCTGATGCGAGTCATTTGCAACGATTAAGTTTAACCGGCGGTCATTGACGGGACAGGTGTCATGATCCTGAAACAGAAATGCATACTACAGAAAAAGGATGCAACTATTTTATGCATACAATCAGCCGGGTAGTAATGTTTACATGGAGTCGAATATCGAGGTACCAACAATATTTTTTACGATCAACAGTATATTTGACCTTGGATGGAAAAATGCGCAGCAGAATATCACGGATCTTGGTACATACATCAAGGACAATAGATGAGAGCAAAGTGGATAAACTTTTAGAATACGAAAAACAGGATATATAGGACAGAATAGGATAGGATATTTTATTTGATCTTAAGCTACCTCAGAGAACAACCGCGGATTAGCATCTTACGTAACTTGAACTAATACATAAAGATTGCAAATCTGTGGTTTTTGTCAACTCACAAACATTACTGACTTCTGGGCCCATACAGGCGCGAAACTTAGGGATTTTTTTTAAATAGTAAACTCACTGAAGCACACTTTTGTTTATGTAAACACGACCAGATTATATTACTAATTGAATAATGTAACCTGCAGTAAAAAAAGGCTTGTAAATGGCTTCCGAACGCCGTTTTTCCTAATGTATGACATTAATGAAATTGCTTTATTGCACACCTTACAACTAATGAATCCATTAACGAATTTTAATCAAAATAAATAGGCGGTCTTATCGCTAGTAAGCGATCTCTTCCAGAGTACCTTTGGATGGAGAGGAATGTACAAAATAGAAGATTGGCCGAGGTGTACTATTAATATATAAGATCATTATTACATTTTAAACCTACATATAAGTCAAAATCAATAGACGTTATATACAAATATGAAATAAAAAATAATTAATTCTAAATACATTGCTTTTACCTTACTGTCTCATCCAAGTATCCATGATTAAAGTACAATCATCTAAAAATCATAATTGATTTATCTATTACTAGCTGTTGCCCGCGAATTCGTACGCGTGTATTTTGTTCTTTATTCAATAATTTTCGCAGGGCACGCTAAAACTATTTTCTACCTTGGGTTACAATATTGCAATTTTCTTACGGATCCCTAATTATTTGAAAATATATTATAACCTATACTGGTCCCTGATAATGTAGCTTTCTATTGGTGAAAGAATTTTTGAAATCGGTCTAGTAGTTTCGGAGCCTCTTCGTTACAAACAAACAAAAAAATAAAAAAATCTTTCCTCTTTATAATATTATAATATAAGATTTATAAGTATAATGATGGTGCGAATGGCTTAAAACTCGGTTTGGATACTTTAAATGCAAAATAAATTGGAATTTTTAGAGGGCGGGTGCGGAATTTTTCAAAATTCAACCCCTGAAGGAGCGAAAAGGTGTAAATCGTTTGTATGAATCTTTTTAACGCGTAGTGCGATTTGCTTGAAACTCAGTTCGGATACTGTAAATGCAAAATAAATGGACAAGTGTTTCAGGATTTTTTAAAACGACCCTTAAAGAGGGGTGTAATGGGGTGTCAAAGTTTGTATTGGCTCTTTTTAACGGGCGGTGCGATTGGCTTGAAACTCGGTTTGGATATTATAAATACAAAGTGAATAGACATGTTTTTCAGCATTTTTCAAAACAACCATTAATAAGGGGTAAAATGGGTGTCAAAGTTTGTATGGGAACGTTTTAACGGGCGAGGGCAAGCCATTTGAAACTCGGTTTGGATAGGTACTTTAAATGCAAAATAAATGGACGCGTGTTTGAAGATTTTTCAAAACAACCCTTAAAAAGAGGTAAAGTGGGTTACCTATCTTTGTACTAGAACTTTTTAGATACTCGTACCATCTATTTTCAATTTGTAATATTTCAGTTGTAATTGACTTTTTAAAACGTCAAAGAAGAAATCAGACCTTCTCTGAGCAAAAAATACAATTTGCAATCGCTAATACGTTTTTATATTTATCAGACTCAATCACCTCCGCAGGAATTTGTCTAACGAATTCGAGAGTGCACGAAAGATTTGGAACTCGATTTCGGCAATTCAAATGGCCAGCATAGGTTGGCCTCCCCTGCTCTCTCGTCGCGGGACAAACGTAAGCAAGGTGCGCCAGGCATGCCATTTGTTGCGGGTCTTCCTCTGCTGGTGTTGTGCGCAAGCTATGAGTTGCGTTAGCGACTGCGCAGTAACGGTGCCCTAGTTATTTCGGGTGCTGTCCTAGATTCGAACGAGGTCGAAACGCTGTTTTCATCATCTACAGCTACGAACAGTTTTATTCGATGGGGCCGCGCTGGGCTGTCCGACCTCGTTCGTAGATACCGGCTGCTTAGTTAGATAGCTGCTTCATCGCGACCCGTCGCGCCGCGCGCCGGCTCCGCCGTCACCGCTCACTCCGTCGATATCGTGATTCGATTCTAAACGATTTGGTTGAGCTACGGAAAATAGAGCCAAGTACCTATAAGAAAGAAATTACATTTTTGAATCTAAAACTTTTCGGACGACCTGCACATTAGAATATATGTAGTTTATAAATAGGTAACTACCTACTAAGTGTAAATTTATTTTGATACAAATAAAATACTATTCTATTCTATTCTATTCACATCCTTTTTGGTTTTCATTAATAATGCAGTTTTAGTGTCCATAAATGAGTTAATCTATCGTGGCCTAGATAATAAAGAAGTGATATAATATCTACAATTAAACAAAAATCATATTACGCCAATAAAAACTTTGTGCCCATAATCGGCTTTATGTTTTATTCACGTTATCGACGTCTGTCATAGAGTTTAAGTTTTGAGAATCGCCAATCGTTTGAGGATCCCGGGAGGTGTCAGCAGTGGTGCTCACAAACCCTGCAGAGAAGGGGAGGTGCTAAGCCGTCGAGAAGTAAGCCAAGGCCGTTGTGGAGGGGGGATACATTTACACGTGTGACCCAGATAGGAGGCGAGCGTATGCGGAAACTCACGAACTCGCGCCGAACAACACGCCGCGCGCTCCGCACCCAATGATAGCAGACTATATTCCGAACAAAGCGCCCGCTCTATTCTAGACCAGACTAGCTCGCTCTATCTCAACGTAGCAAGGAATGCGCTCACGCTGAACACATGCTTGGATGCGAACACTCTTCATCCACGTGGAGCTACACGTGTCTACGAAGACGGTCACTGACCTGTTGAATGTTCTCGTCCTATCTTCCGGTATTTTCTACCCAAACTCATGTTAGAGCCCCTTATACCAGGGCTGTTCCTAGGCCGTACAGCACCATTGATAGGCATGGAACTCCTTAAGCCTAGTGGTTGCGGTGAGTGGTACGGAGTGCATCGATCGTGATTACATCATCACTCGCGTCCTTTCTCTGCGCGCGCAGCTTGCCCCCCTACCCTTCCCTCGACCCTTGCCGTGCCCCCCCTTGCAGCGGTTGGCACTCTACGCCATGGATCTCCGCTACGCGCTACCATTCGCACTTTGCTCTCCGTCAGCTTCAGTCGCTCTCTAAACTCGAACGGGTTCGGACCCAGTGGAAGTTAACTTCAACCTTTAACATTTTCTAAGTTGAATATCTAACGGGCAGTCGCACTTGCATCTTATAACTAAAAATATTAAATATTTGTGATAGCCAATTAAATTCGGAAGTGTTTATGAATTATTAATTATTGTGAAATATTTTGCTCTACTTTCAAACATCCGCAAGTATTCATTTTTTATTCGGTTTGATAATTATTTTGAATTGAAATAGAAGTTGTTTTAGCTGCAGTTATCGTAATAATAAGTCAAATTTTCCTTTAGTAACTGTCATCACGACGTGAGTCACTTCTGGCACGACACGTAGCGCGGCGGCCGTTCGCCAATAAGTTTTAATTGCAGCCTGGACTCCGGAACATTTTTGAAGAAAGAAGCTATCAAGAATGAAGACCCAATAATGTCTTCCGTGTCGGGGGGAGACCAGGACGCGACTGTGTCTATCAGTCAGTCTTTTTCTCTCTCCTATACGGTCGGCATACATTCATCATGATCGCCGCTCACCTAGAAACTGCTGCAGCCACTGCATTCGTTCTGTTGCCATGTACGCAGTGACGTCGGATATTACGCAAGCTGTACCAATAATTCGGCTGCGAAATCTCCGTACTTTCTGTTAGAAACAGGCTTCGTTGAGAAACTATATTGAGTCATGTAACTTGTCTATTTTTACGTATTATCGTGTGAAGCGTACCAGTCTGAAATTATCTCCGTGTCGCAATAGTGCGACTTGAATCATTGTACCGTCGAAATGACGAAATCGAAATAATCGTCGCTGGCGCAGCGGGAGTTGGGCAATCCGCGAGCGAGCGGCGCCGCGCCTCGCCCCGCCCCATCCGCGCCTCTCAATGCCTAAAATTTCAACTGCTCTGAAGACGCGCAAATCCAACCGCTTACGATATTGAAACTAATTTTTTTACCTTTGTTCCACAGCCCGCGGCCGCGGGAGCCAGCGCGGCGCGACTACGGCCTTTGTACTTTTTGTTTGTCAAATGCGATTGTAGCCTTTTTAATTTTACTCGATGCTATGCGACTTGATTAAATGAAATTAATATCAAACTAGGTCTAGGGAAGGCCTATGCTGTAAAGCAAAATAATCTACTAATTAGTAGATTATTTTGCTTTACAGCATAGGCCCGATGTCTAAATAAACCTGTACCTATATGTAAAACTAGTTATAAGATTATTAAATAAAGGCTTTTGAAATTGAATATCAAACTGTAAATATATAATTTATTATTTATTTATTTATTTATATGATACCGATGTCTAAATAAACCTGTATATAAGTAAACCTAGTTATAAGATTATTAAATAAAGGCTTTTGAAATTGAATATGAAACTATGACTATGATTGATTATTATTTTGTTCTATAATTTACTATTTACACCTCAGTTTATACTTTTTGTTTAACCTGAAAGCATAAAGGGCAATTTATGGCAGCACATAACTCTAAAATGTAATGTGGGATGTGCCCGACCCATCCCCACTAGAAAGGTTCTTTGGTATGTCCTATCTTAGGCCTCGATAAAATTTGAACCTTTTAGGATTTTTTGGTATATGAATGTATGTTCGTATGGCCAACTCTAGTGACGGAGTTTTTAGGCCGCCTAAAGGCCTCCGTCATGGCTTAACGACTTAAAAGCCGGGACCGACAATTTAATGCCCAAACAATTTGGTATAAATTAGGTGGAAAATAAAGCTTAGCGATCTGGTTCCTAAAGACTGCTTTGACTTGCTATGGTAGTCGTTAATAATGATGTAAAGTAATTTCAAACAAACACTGATGAGTACCTGTGCAGAGTCTGACCTTTGCACAGAGATAGTTTGGGAATACATATATACAAAAAATCACGCCTGTTTCCCATAGGGGTAGGCAGAGATCACGGATCGGGAATATAATCAACGTTAAGTATTGGTAATTAATAAATAGATATTTTTCATATTTTACGATAAATTACGTTACTCTGGCAGCGAGCGATTGGTTAATAATTTTTGCAGTTTATTAGATTTATTACACCAAAATGATATAGGAGAGAATATTCGAGGGTCCTGAAGTATTAGCATTAGCAATAATTGGTAGGTTATACGAGTAGGTAGGTAGTAAGGACATAACAAGAAGATAACAAAAAGGAGGTAACACCAAACAAAACACAGCGAGTTTACTAGCTCAAGATAAAGGTTTATTTGGGAAAAAATAAATTTGGAATCTAGGTTTATCCATGAACAACAAAAAAATAAATAAATATTTCTAGACATATTACCTACTTCTCTGCTGGACTGGAAGTAAAGAAAAAACATAGAATGCGTCCAGCTGCTTCTCTCCCCGAGCATGTCGTAAAAGTCGACTAAGGGATAGTATCCTCTCCAAAATGATGGACCACCTATATGGGCGATGGGCTGATCACCTGTCACCATTGTTCACCATTTCCATCTTAGTATTTTAAATCAGAAGTGGCTGCAAGTTTTCTTATGTTTACATGTGGCTCTGCCTACCCCATTAGGGATATGGGCGTGATAATATGTATGTATTTGTGGACATTACACAGCGCCGTCTACGAGTAGACCTAAACTAAGCAAAGCTGGTGGTATGGGATCTAGATGGCTGATAGAATATAAATATACCTTTAAAAAAAATACTTTACAAAATAACACACGTACAGTAAGTAATATGAAAGCAACTATGTTAATAAGGATATCGTGATTTTTAATAATACAGTTACAAAGACAAACTATAATAACATTAAAAACTTTAAAGTAATCAGTTTAATAATAAGAAATAAAAATGAGCTCAGTTTTTTATCTGAGTTCGCCTACAGATAGGGAACAGAGCTCAGATCACCGACCGCAGGTAAGGTCCCCTAAAGGCTGGCGACGTCGTTACCTCGTTGGATAGCTATACTTATCCTTTGTCCGAGGTAAGCGCCAGCCCTTTGGTCATTGGTCAATTAATAACTATGTTAATTACATAAATGTTTTTCCTGGGTAGAAATCCAACCTACAATCCATAGTTCCTACCAACTGAGCTATATGACCAATCAAAGTATACAGTATGTCACTGTAATTGAAAATACCGTTAGATGATAATCTATCTCGTGAGATTGTAAACTGTCGAAATATTGTGAACCATAACATACTGCTTACAATTTAACTGCTTTTTTGTGGCACGCGTAGTTTTTCACTAACTAACCTAACCTAACCCACTAATTTCGATCTAAGCAGATGTTTGACAGTTTACTATCTCGTAAGATTGTAATCTAACGGTATTTTACAGTGACACATAAAGGGTCTTTCAATAGGGACTTCCGAACTTTGACAGTTAATAACAGAAATATTGTTGAAGCTAGATCTGTCAAATTTGCTGTTATTTATTCAGTCTGTTTTGCCAAATTACCATGGACGGTATATCTGTTCGGCATTATACGCGTTCAACAACACGTGCAAATGATAAAATTGTTTTATCAAAATGGGTGTTCTGTTCGGGCAACGTTCCGCGCACTTTGCCCATTTTACGGTCGTTATAATCGTCCTACTGAGAAGACTATTCGTAGTGTAGTGAATAAAGAGTCCACTGGTTTAGTAAACAATCATCCAACACCCGTACGTCGACGAAACGCAAGATCTGCCGTAAACATCGCCGCTATCTATGAGAGTGTGCAGAAGAATCCGAGGTAGTCGATTTCGCGTCGCTCATAAGAACTCGGTTTCTTGCAGACCACAACTTGGCGAATTTTGCGTCGTGACTTTGTCTGCACCCGTACAAAATTCAACTGACCCAGGAGCTGAAGGTAAACGACCATAGAAAAGGACGTGTATTCGCTGAATGGGCTCTGGAGCGTTGGAAACTGACCCTTATTTTCATCGAAAAATCATCTTAGGCGATGAGTGAGGCCCATTTCTAGATTTCAACAAATAAAATTGACGAATTTGGGACGATACGGTGATATGGACACCAACGATGTGTGATTTCAACAGGATGGCGCTACGTGTCACATTGGACATTCTGCACGAGCGATTTGAGGGCATGGTCATCTTACGTGGAGGTGATGTGAACTGGCCACGGTCTAATGGATTTGACCCCATTAGACTTTTTGTGGGTTTTCTTAAGTTGCAGTTCTATGCGAATAAGCCACGAACCACAGCGGCCCTCATAATCAACATAACCCATGCCATCGGTCAAATTCAGCCTGATTTATGCGCCAGAATCATGGAAAATTTATCCAGAATAGCCGCGGCGGACATTTGAACGATGTTATATTCCATAATACATAATGGCATCGACAGGCCTTTCAAAGGAATAAAAAAATTCGATCGACACACACTTTGTTTTATTTAAATTTAAAGATAGGAAGCGCTTAATGAAAGACCCTTTACACAGCGATAAATAAAAATTGCTTGGCCAACTTAGACAACAAGTTGCCTAATAAATTACAGATAGAAAAACTGGCATCAACATCTTATAAATATTGTTTAAAATATATTGATACATACATTATCATCACGCCCTTATCTATAATGAGGTGGGCAGAGCCACAAGCCACATTAAAATCAGGTAGAGTGTGGTCAAAAGCAAACCTATTTCGGTTTAAAAAAAATTCTATTCGAGCATTTGAGGCTCTATATAATTCTAATAGTGTAAACTGTAGAGACCGCGAAACAGAAGTTTTAGTTTTTTGTACTGTAAGTTCGTTCACAATTTTTTTGAATACCCAGAGGCGTCTCTAGCCCTTGTGGCGCCCGAGTACAACCAGTACCCTGGCGCCCTCTAGTCTAGTAGGAGCGGGGTCAAAATGGAATACAGTATATTTTAATTATTATTTTAATAATTATTTATTATAACAGTTATATTTTCAAACGCAAATTCGGATGCAAATAGTGCAATTTTAAATGATGTCGGGAAGCAAAAAGTGTTTTTAGGAAGGAAGGGGTTATAATAATAAAAAAGGGGGCACTCGGCGCCCCCTTAGACCCGGCGCCCGTGTGCGCCGCACACCCTGCACCATAGGTAAAGACGCCTCTGTGAATACCTATGGTATTTATTGGACTGTTCAGCCGTAGGAAGGTACTATTGGTCACTTTCCCTATTCTATTCTATCAGGGCGAAGCGATGTATGATTCAAGAGTTGCTCGAAGGTTGCTCTAATTTCTACATTTCGATCGAAGGGTCAGCATTGCCATACAGCGTAGAAATGCGGCCAGCGGCCTAGGTGCTTCTCCATTTTGCAATGATTCGGATCAATTAAGCTATCATTAGATGCATTGGTGGTCTAGTGGTAGCGATAGCCTTCCCATTTTAATGTCGCCGGTTCAAATCCGGTGCACCAATGAATTTTTCTGTTCGAATTTACGTGCGCTATACCAGTACTCTCAAACGGTAAAGAAAAATTGGAAATCGGCATGTCGTAGAACCTAAAAAGTAAAGACATATGAGTGACAAGTGCACAAAAGAAGCCTCTTTGAGGCGCACTTCAAAATCCTTTCTCCAGTCTGGTTCGAAAAAGCTAGTGACACGACTATACTTCAGCCAAACTGGAAATACAATATATTTAGTAATTAAGATGAAATCACTTTAGTTTTAGGCAAATAAACCTCGCGACATAGGTTTTTACTCCTTAATTTAATTAGTACTACTTAACAGTTCCATAAACATGTTATAAAAATGTATGTTTTAGGTTAAGTACTGGCGGTTTGTTTACATAAATTGTATCTCCAGTTCGGCTGAAGTGTAGTAGAAATAATAGATCGTCTTTAGATAGCCAAACTGTTTTGTATATGTAAATAATGTTTGTATAGAGTGCAGCATTATCACGCAGGCAACTGTCTTATGTAACTTACTTATCAACAACTCGGCAATGAGCCGCGGAACATTGGATTTCTCTTGGCGACCAATTCGTTTTGGTTTGCTACTTGATGGCTGTTCAGGGAAAGTGTGATTACGAGTAGGTACTACAGTTACTACACTGAACGCATCAGCAAACTTAATTTTAATACCATTGGTTCGACTAGTGCCCGATTACAAATATTACTCGTATATTATACTAAAGGGTAACAGATCGCTCATAACCACTGTAATACAACAAGTAGGTATATTATTAAAAAAAACCCCTATTGCGTAGAATTTAGGTAGCATAGCATGCCTGATATATTTGATATTGCGAAACATGATGATGATGATGATGGTGATGAATTTGTACCATTTTAGTCTACGTTTTTAGTTGCATATGTACCATTTTAAGTTAATTGGAAAGCCTTAAAGCTGTCATTTTAGTGTCAAAAAAATGTCAAAGGCTGTATCTATGACACTCTCGTTATCTACACGAAACCAACAACACCTAATTTTTCAATTTTCATCCAGACGTTTCGGCTACAGAGGCAGCCAAGAATATGCCCTAATGCAATTTTTTTGTAAATACATTCTTATAATACATAATATTACAAGTTGTAATATTATGTATTATAAGAATGTATACAACACCCAGACCTTTGGCCGACTAAGCTGAGAGGACGGAATAAGTGCTGGGCAAGCCTACTCCATTTTAATTCGTCCCGGGTACTACAGCGTCCCGTTAGTGAAGGTAAAAGTTGCCTCCTGACGCTGTATAAACAATCTACTATAAGATGGTAAAAGACCTTTGTCTCTTTTCTGTTATCTGGGCAGTAGTTCAATAGCCTAGGAACAAACGTTTGAGAAGCATCATTCCTTTATGAATGACGACCTCGGTGGCGTGACGGGCGATTGCTCTGTAGAGACGCAAGAAGCGTGGGCTCGATTCCCGCTGCGGAAGAAATGCTTGCATGATCTGCAAATATTTCTTCCGGGTGTGGGTGTTGTGGTACCATGGTACTCGTAGTTTCTGATACCCACGACACGGGGAATCCTAGTATAAGATCAGGACTATGTATGTGATTGTCGTGCAACCACGTAGCAGTTAATTTTCGGCCGTGTTGATGCCGCCAATCGATCAATCAAATAGGTGTCGGACCTAAGGCTATTCTCAAAAACGTGGTTTCCGCTATTTTTAGAAACCTGTCTGACAAGTCGGTCCCTGTCTGGAGCCGAATAGCTTTTGGAGGTGAAACGCGGCTGAACGAGATGGATAGATCCTTTTAATGAGTAGAAATAGGATGGATGATGTTCGCGAAATTCTTTCGCGTTAATGCCCAAGAGGCTCCCACAGTCAACTCGCTGAATATGCGGACAGATAGAAATGTAACAAGCTCTTTGCCCGCTCTCTGGCGATAATCATAATCTATGTAATACCACAGAATACTTTGTACAGGTTGGAAAAAATGAATGGGCCCTAAAGGGAAAACACTTTAAATCCTTAAGATATATTATTTAACTTAATTCCTTTATTTTAAAAAAGAAACAAAACTGCATCAAAGATTTTCTAAAATTCGCTTGCCTCGCCCGGGAATCGAACTAGCTAAAAAAAACCACGCTAATTTATTATACTAGTCGACAGTCAATTTTAAAGATAAAAATTCTCCAAGAAACATGAGGTCTACACTCTATCGTATCGGCAAATACATTGAAATAACAATACAATCTTTTACAAAATGAATTAAACCAGAGGAACAATATCATTTTTCAACAAAACGGTCCTCCTGATCACAACAGTATAGAATATTAAGGATTTAAAGTGGTTTCCCTTCATTCCCTTCACATTAATTTCTCCACCCTGTATAACTAGATAGGTAGATAGATAGAAGCTTTATTTGCCTCAACATTACACAGACACACAATAATAGATACAGACTTAGCTAATAACATAATATTAAGAAAAAGAAACAGAAATATATAAAAAAAAATAGAAGACATGATGTACAAAAAACACATAAAGTAGGTAGCTAAAGTTTAGGTACCTACGTGCAAGTAGGTCTGTGCTGTGGTGTGGATCAGTCTCGCAGCTATTGTTTCCAGACTAGACATACTAGCCATACTAATCTAAAACTACTACTAGCTTTCAGCCGAAGCTTTACCCAATTTATTAGTAATACATACATACATTATATTATCACGCCCGTCTCCTTAATGGGGTGCACACTGCAACTTGCAGCCACTTCTGATATAAAATACAAAGATGGATATGGTGAACCATGGTGACAGGTGATCAGCCTATTGCTTATAATAGGTAGTCTAGCATTTTTAGTAGTCCATACCTTATTTTAAAACCATCTGATGAATAAGCCTTTAGTTTGAAAAATCAATGCGCCTACATTGATTTTTGAAACTAAAAGCATAATGGTTCGTTAGATTCTCCATCGAAAGTTTTTACAAATAACCCCACTGGTTACGGATTTAGTACCACCTACGTACTCGTATATTCCAAGTAGGTATCGTTTAAAGATTTTCTGCCATTAAGCCTTGATTTGAACATCATAGCACGTTTCAGCTTCGCCTCGATTTAAACATGTTTGCAAACTGTGGAATTCATTGTTATCAGAGGATAGGATGTCTCAAAGAATTACGATCGCTACGCAGTAGATCCAAGTAAGGTAAATGTCAACGGTCACTTAAGGTACGGGAGTTTTATAACATCATCATCTTGTTCCCCTTCTCCCATCTAAAGGCGGGTCGGCAGGGTAGCATTTTCTTTTCTTCCGTTCCTGTCAGCACTCACACCTTTTTAACCATGTCATCTTTCACAAAAGCCTTCCTTTTCCTTGGCCAACTTCTACATCTAAATCCATCCACATTCATATTCATATTCTCCTCGCAACATGACTTTATAATAAGCTACTATAAACACACTTCTGAAACTACACAACTTACCATCTTGTACCTTTTTTTTTATTTTAAGGTGGAAAAATCTGCTCCCAGACGCCCATCTGCGATCGAGGGTCGCAGCTGGGTAGTATGGGGTTGTCGGACCCGACGACCCACTAAAAAACCACAAGGTGGCCTCGATGCATGTCAAGGGTCTCCGGGATCTCCATACGGAACGCACCGGAGCCCCTTTCGCATCGTGCTTACAGCTCTGTCCCGGTAATGGCACCCACAGCCACGCCCGGCACCCTTACGTGCTATGCCGACACTTGCCACGAGTGTCGCCGCCCTCCTGGGAAAGCCGCCGCCCTCCCGGGACCATACTATCTTGTACCTAGCGTAACTACTCAACACACTCGATGATAATCTTGGCTATAATTGATGCTAATTCTCTTGGCTTCTAGAGAGAGAAGCAATAAAAATACATCAACGATGTGCCGCTATTTTGCTAGAATTTATTAAAATTTTAAGACTAACTTCCTCTACATACAATACTTTTAAGTTTTATTAAAATCCGTTCAGCTCGTTCATTCAGGCTACAATCGATAAAATTATAAGATCTTATTTTAACTGAATCTACTCGTGAAGCAAATATTTATTTATGGGTGATGTGGTCGCAAAGCGACAAAACCCTAAATAAATTAAAAATATAATATATTTTGATATTTATTTATTGAGGCTCAAAAATAGCATCGTCATATCCTCACAAAGGAATTACCAGGGTCCGGTCCAAATGCTGCCCAGTACCTAACCAAAGTAAGTACCTGCAATTAATTCCCTACCCAGTATGTTTTTCTAAGGCAAAGGTTAAAAGGTCACGGAGTTTTAGATTTCCAACCTTATCGATCAAATTGAAGGAAAGAAAGAAATAAAGAAAAAACATTTATTCAAAGGAGGGGAACTTACTAAAGAAATAATATTGTTGATCTTATTTGAACTGGGATGTTTTTCTAAGAAGCCCCAGTTGTTATTTGGAAACAAGTAAGATGTGGTCTTTATTTCTGTATGGAAAATCTACACTAATATTATAAAGAGGAGATTTTATTGTTTGTTTGCTTGTTTGCATTGAATAGGCTCCGAAACTACTGGACCGATTTAATAAATTCTTTCACCGTTGGGAAGCTACACTATCCCTGGATGACGTACCGTAGGCTATTATTATATTTAAAAAAATTAGGGATCCTTATTAAAACTCCAATAACTCCAAAAATTCCTTACATCGTGTAAAAAGTGAGTGTCATCATCATCTTCCTGCCCTTCTCACTCTATGTGGGGTCGTAAGAGTTTTGGCTAAGGTGTTTTATGACCGGCCGCCTGCCTGACGTCAACCCTCCTTGGGAATACTTGCATATTGTATCTCATCATGTTGGAGGATACTATCCCTTAGTCGACTTTTACGACATGCTCGGGGAGAGAAGCAGCTGGACACATTCTATATTTTTTCTCCCAGTCCAGCAGAGAAGTAAAAAGTGTGTTTGTGTGTTAAAATTTATAATATTTGAAATTTTTGTTAAATACCCGTGCGAAGCCGTGGCGGGCTGCTAGTGTGAAATAAGGGCAACCATTGTTCAATCTTCTTCTTCTTCTTCCTGTCGATGGTTCCTTTTTTAGCCGACTGCGAAGAAGGGTAATGTTTTTGGGGTGTATGAATGTACCTATGTATGGTGTACATGTGCATACCTTTGGCTGAAGCTGTAGTTGAAACGGCTGGACGGATTTTACCAAATGAGTTGTCGTTAGGTTCTTCTGGATGACGAGTGTTATATAAAGTGTAAAAAAATCAATACAGCGGCTATAAAAAGCCATTTTTTATTTATTCTTTTGTCTGTCGCTGTAGCTCAAACGGCTGGACGGATTTTGACAACTGAGGAGTTCTAGGATTCGCCATAAGACACTTAAGTGTAAAAAAATCCAATATGGCGGTTTTAAGAAACCATTTTCAATGAACTAACTAACCCCAGAATACTCAAGCGCGACTCAGAGTTGAGCACGTCTCAACTCACGGTTTTTTGACAGTTTTTGATGAAAATCTGTCAAAAACTCGCCACTTAAAACGTGCTCAACCTTGAGATGCGTTTGAGAATTCGGGGGATAGATGCTAAAAGCTTTAGTTTTTCGTAATTTCCGTATTTGTAAAAAACTAAACTAAAAGAGAGTGGGTACAGAAGTTCTGACATCATTATGGTGAGCGAGGCCATTTGATAGCGAGCGTATGCCTCCTAACTGTATTATTTGGCAATGTCAAAATCGACCGCTCTCTAACTTTCACTTCAAGCTCAGCTGTGGAAAAATTTACCTTTCTATGCCACAGAATATGCAGATGTAACTGTTTATGGGTTAGTGAGCACTGGTGGTCTAGTGGTAGTGGCCAGCCTTCCGATCCTGATGTCGTGGGTTCAAAACCGGTCATGATCCAATGGATTTTTATGTTGGAAAAATTGATGTGCAATGTACCAGTGCCATAAGACGGCGAAGGAAAACATCGTGAGGAAAGCGGCATGAAGTATAACCTAAAAAAGTTCTAAATCAGAAATCAGAAAATCAGAAAAATTTATTGAGAACAACAAACAAAAGTCAGGGTTACAAAATATAACGTTGAGGCTGCAAAAGTTATAAAAACTGTGTAGCAGCCTCAGTAAAACATGTGTCAAGGGCACTAAAGCCTTTGAGGCGCACTTTGAATCCTTTTACTACACTGGTTTGAAAAACTAGTGACATCACTAGTAGTGATAGGTCAGCAGCCCAGACTTACAGACAACGGGAAAGAATGAACAACAACAAAAAAACCTTTAACCATCTATAGTAGATGATTTATGCAGCGTCAGGATGCAACTTTTTACCTTCACAAACGGGACGCTGTAGTGCTCGGCACTAATTAAGATGGAGTAGGCTTGAATGAACAACAACAACAACATAAATTAAAGAACTAGACAAGTAGGTAGTCATTATGCATTCTCACATTATATTAACCTAGGTACTTTTTCTTTGTAATGCTCGGTTCCAATATTCTCTACTAACGGACGACGGAACGTTCACTACCATAGCATTTTTTGGCAGAAAAACAAAACGTTGCTGTGGTAATTAACGATATGTCGTCAGTAAGTAGAATATTGAAATATATATATACATTTATTAACAGATAGAAACTAATAACTAATACAAAAAAATATGATTTACAAAATACAAATTTTGTCATTTTTGTTACTTGCTACTTTTTTTTCTTGTATTCATGTAGGTAGATACGATTAGCCCAACAAAACCAAAATACAAAAATATTATTAAGATTTCTCTGTAAGTGAATATTGTATTCTTAAGAGAAATAAATTATCTTAAACCAGAAAAGAAACAGTCGGACCATTTGAAGGCCGTTGCTAACGATCTACAAAGTTATATAAAAGATTCAGAAATCCAATCTCTTAATGTCGTTCCTAATTTCATGTCATGTGGAGATAATCAAATATCTCCGTTAGATCTGTACCTACAGGTAGATACTTACCTACTTACATGAAGGTCGGATGGCAACTGTAGAGTTGTAGGTGAAACTTTGTTTCCCTACTGTGCCACAGACTATATAATTTTTATAAGGTCATGAAAGTACGAAAGAATGCAAATAAACGAAAGAAAGCATTCGTCACCATCGCCTACCAAAAAAGGGAAACTATGCAACAACAATTATTAAATCTGTATATTAAATATACGAGCATCTTAAATACTGTATATTTTTCATGCAGTCTTCTCTTTGACACTTCGGCCTGTCTCAGCAACAATGACTTTGAAAGATGCCGCCACGTCATCACTGATTACACAGCGCCTTTTAGCCCCAAACTAAGCGAAGCTTGTACCTACTATAATGGGAACCAGATGGCTGATAGACTACTTTCATATTTTTTTATAGCACATAATATTACAACACCTGAGGAAATATTTGCAGAACATGCAAACATTTCACCCGCAGCAAGAATCGTACCCGCGCATCTTTCGTCTCAGCCGAGCACTCGCCCACCACACCACCGAGTTCTTCATATATGTATCTACGTCAATCTGTTGCGCATTTTCTTGAACTTCATTTAATTTGTCCTAAAGTCCTAAAAATATTGGCGTCCCTTACTTTGAGATAGCAGGGATCGCTATAATTTTAGAGATACCCATAAAATTAAGTTAAGCATCACCTAAATATTTTTTTTTGCTGTCTGCAAGACCATAACTAAAACGTGTTTGTGGCCCCTATAAAACTAGTAGTTCGCCCAAACTAAGATCTCGCGCGCGATGTCCACAATCCTCAGGATTTGCAATCTCGCCCTGAGGTTTATCGTACTTATACACTTTGTTTATGTACTAGTACCAACTTCGGCTGTCCAGATTTCTTTTTCTGATGCCATGAAATGATCCTTAAAAGTAACTGAGTCGATTAGCATCAAAAAATTTTTCTTTCATTTTCATGGCCAACTCACGCTTGGCAGAAAAATTACTATGCCAAAATTTATTGAACAAAAAAAGAGCAAAGCCATTTTTCTTGTACCTACTTTCCTCGCTTCTGATTCGGAATTCCCCATACTAATATCCAGTCTAACCTAACTTCGAAGACATCGAAACTCCATCAAGAGGGAGCTCAGGTTACAACGGTTTTCTAAACTTTTTTTGTTGTTGAAATACAGCTAAAATTATATTATTAAATAAACTATAAAAAATAAATACAACAAAATAAATGAATCCTTAGGTTCCTGAACTAGTAAAAACTATGTTTCAGGAGTCAATGGCTTCTCCCATGAGTATTATATTATTACTAGCTGTCGCTCGCGACTTCGCTCGCGTGGTATCCGGACAAAAAGTAGCCTATATGTTATTCCAGCACACATGCTGTGTATATTCCAAGTTTCATTCGAATTCGTACAGCATTGAGGCACAAACATACATCGTCACATCCACACATCCTCACAAACTTTCGCATTTATAATTTTAGTAGGATGTCGACTATTGAAGTTGAATCACAGAATGCGTCCAGCTGCTTCTCTCCCCGAGCATGTCGTAAAAGTCGACTAAGGGATAGTATCCTCCAACATGATAAGATACATCAAGCAAGTACTCCCAAGGAGGTTTGACGTCAGGCAGGCGGCCGGTCATAAAACACTTTAGCCAAAGCTCTTACAGCATGATCCAAGCATCATGCGCATCATGCTGTGCCGACCCCACCTAGAGTGGAATAAGGGCAAGAAGATGATGATGATGATGAGTTATACAAAACAACTAGTAAGTACAGTACTGCCGTCATAAGGAAAAAAGACGTTTCTGACATTTTTTTTCATAATTGAGTTATATACATCATCGGAATCATTAAAAAAAGACGCATCTACCAGTATTTTTTTCTCCATTTCGGAATTTTATGTAGAAACGTCCTTTTTTCTTATGACGGTAGAGTAGTATCACAAATATTGTGTGCCTCGGCAATTTTCGTCTAGTTTCTGAAATACGAACTAACGCGATGATGATGTGTAATTATAGAGATGTTACATACAATAATTATGATGTAGATACTTATATTTTTAAAGGGTTGGTTCAGTTATTATTAGTTGACTATTAGTTGCATATTTGGTTTTCAAATCACGAAGTTTGTCAAGGCGCACAATATTTGTGGTAAGTACTAAGTAGGTAGGTACTCTACTACTTAAAAAAAATAAAAATATCGATCTAAATTTTTGTTCGAATCAGGGTTGAAGTAGGTAGGTAGGTACGCCTCTTAAGTATCAGTGTTAATAATCTAAATTATGTAGTATATTTACTACTTACAATCGTTTGGGATCAAATGAGTCAATATTAAAACGTCTTAATTCCAACTACATTACAAACGCGAAAGTTTGTATGTATGGATGTTTGTTACTCTTTCACGCCTAAACGGCTGAACGGATTTGAATGAAACTTGGAATATACATAGTACATGTATTGCATTAATATATAGGCTAGTTTTTATCCGGGTACCACGCTAGCGAAGCCGCAGGCGGCGGCTAGTAAGTTAATAATAGCCTAACAAGGAATGAGCCTTTGAAGCGCAATTTAAGAGTGTGCAATAGCGGATTTTGCTCAACAATATCGATGTACAACTCTGTTGTTAGGCTTTGTGTTTATTAAAAAAATTATAAAATATGTTTAAATTGTGTTTTGAGTGCTCGGCTGAGACGAAAGAGGGTTCGATTCCCGCTGCGGGACAAATGTTTTCATGCTCTGCAAATATTTCTTCCGGGTCTGGGTGTTGTAGTATTATGTATTTATTTACAAAAAAAGTATTATACGTATTCTATCAGCCATCTGGTTCAAATAATAGGTACAAGCTTTGCTTAGTTTGGGGCTAGATGGTGCTGTGTGATCCTCAAATATAAAAAAAATATGAATAAACTAGCTGCCGCCCGCGGCTACGCTCGCGTGGTACCCGGATAAAAAATAGCCTATATGTTAATCCAGTACATGTACTATGTATATTCCAAGTTTCATTCAAATCCGTTCAGCCGTTTAGGCGTGATTGAGGCACAAACATCCAAACATCTAAACATCCAAACATCCAAACTCACAAACTTTCGCATTTATAATATAAGTAAGATTTAAGCATTTCTTCTTTGGTTTCTCATAGTGAAAACACGATAAAAGATTCAAAAAATCTTGAAAAATCGATGTTTCGCGTATGTTTTGATCTAGATCTCGGGAACCCTACCATAATCTTCAGATGATTTTTATTTTGATAGGTAAATGTTACGGAAGTGGGTATGGGATTGGAAGGAAACGACTGATCTTCTGAGATGACGTTTATTAAAGACACCACAAACTGATGTAGCGTTCACAGGGTGCTCGTCTCCGACGTAGTCCTCCTCACTCATGTAGAGTCCACGTAGTCCTCCTCGACGGACGCAGAGACCACGTAGTCCTCCTCCACGGACGTAGAGACCACGTAGTCCTCACAGAACTGACGTAGTCCTCTCACGTCACTCACTTCACCGCACTTGACTTTTACTTTAATTTCACTTCACTTTTAACTGGACTAGACCAAACTGTCGGCTGCTCGGCTCGTGTCGCCTTTTATTCGCTTAATTTCGATAGTCTTTTGTTTTTTCTGTTCATTTTTTTTAAGAACTTCACATAAATATGTCAATTCGTATTTGGAATATCCTTAGAACATTATTTATTTTCTAACCAAAACTTTTAGAAGCGTGTTGACAGTATTCTCGGAACAATAAATACCTGTAAATACATTGATGCGCGTGGAGTTGACGGCTCGGACGTCACACAACCCCCCTCTAAAACGTGCTCGTCCCAAGCTTGGTTGAACCCGTGATAGAAGGCAAATCTATCCTCGTGGTAGTCCACGTGGATAGATTTGCCTTCATTCCTGCAAAGAAGTAGTCCACGTGGTATCCTTTTTTTCTGGACTTCGGCTCGACCTTCGGATCCTGTAGTAAGTTACGTCGTTAATTCTAGTAACCACCGTGTAAGATCCTTCCCAGTTAATAACTATTTATTCAGTTGTTGAAACCAGTTTTTTTTATTCATTTTGCTGTTTTCTTGTAATTATTAATTAATTATTTGATTTGGCGGATTATGTGTTTTCAATTTTATTACACAAATTATTTTGCGCGGTCTCATTCTGTTTTATCTATTCGTCCTTCAATCCGATTCGTAATCGGTCTAGACGCGTCGTATGATGGCCTCTTAAAAACTTTCACCACACTGGTTCGAAAGAACCAGCGACATGAATAGTAGGCTATATAAGGTTAGGCGTTTACCGTAGCACGTAATGATGATGAAATTGTCGGTCTATCTATTGTGTCGCAATCTACTGGTTTCTAATGACGTGAGCCACTCCGCCATTGCAGCTAACGGTTATAAAGTTACCAAGAGACAAGACTTCACGGTTATATTCTACTAAAGCAACGTGTTTTTCTGTCAAAAAATTTATGGCTTTTCGATAGATATCTATGGCCCAGCATATTCAACTAACGGACGGCAGATCGTTCATAATTATAGTTGAAAAGCTACAGTATACATTTGTGACGTGAAAATAACTTTACTATGGTAATGAATGATCGGTCATCCGGTAGTGGAATATTTGAACCGGGCATGATGTCATAGTAGGTAAAAGTTTATTCATTTATTTATTTATTTAAGTACACACACATCATATACATTATAACATTAAAAAAAACACAGTCATAGAAGGTACATTTCCGATGTATAGGACAATTACGGTGTACATAACTTGCACCAATTATTATGTTCGTAAAAGTTACATGAATAATAAGGTTATCTACACCATGAAATGTTAAGTAATCCCTTAGATTATTACCGTACGATTTCACGCCGTTAGGTACTTACCTAAATGTTGAAGAGTCTCTGAAGTCCATAGTGGTGTTCTAACTAACCTACATCCTACCCACGCTGCTCGGACCAAGAAAATATACGAGAGACGCATCACATTTATTTTTAAACAGATTATAAATTATCACATAGTGGTAAATAACAAAAAGAAATAAACTTAAGTCAACAAAAATTGTTATCATTCGGTAAGATTCCAAGAGCACTGGCTGCATTCCCGAGTATGGTCACAGATATTATTTGCGCTAGGAATGAGCCAGCCCTCTTTTAATTTGCGGCGACGACTAACAAAGGTTAGTGCACGGCATACCTAAGGACGCCTCGGCATGCCTAAGGACGCCTCGGCATGCCTAAGGACGCCTCGGCATGCCTAAGGACGTCTCGGCATGCCTAAGGACGCCTCGGCATACCTAAGGACCCTTCCCTTGGCATGCCGTGCCGATAGTGTACCTCGGGCCTTTTTTACCCGACTGCGAACAAGGTAGGTAATGTATTTGGGGTGTATGTATATATGTTCGTATGTTGGTATGTGCAGTCCTTTGGCTGAAGCTGTAGTCCAAACAGCTAGACGGATTTTACAAATGAGGTGTCGTTGGATTCGTCTGGTCGACGAGAGTGTCATAATAATATTATGACACTCTCGTCGACCAGACGTGTTGCCATGTTGGATTTTTTGATACATCAATATATTATATTGATGTATCAAAAAATCCAACATGGCGGCTGTAAGAAGCTATTTTCAATTTATTATTTTGGCTGCCTCTGTAGCCGAAACAGCTGAAAGGATTTTGACAAATGAGGTGTTTTTCGATTCGTCTAGATGACGGAAGAGGGCACTGGTGGTCTAGTTGGTAGTGACCCCGCCTTCCGATCCTAAGGTCGTGGGTTCAAATCCGGTCGTGTACCAATGGATTTTTCTGTGTGAAAAATTTATGTGCGCTATACCAGTACTCTCAAACGGTGAAGGAAAACATCGTGAGGAAACCCGCGGCTTAGTCAGCTCCGCACGCATTGACCATGTCTTTCCTGTGGACAAGGCCGACTAAGCTGAGAGGATGGAATAGGTGCTAGGCAAGCCTACTCCATCTAAATTCGTCCCGGGCACTACAGCGCCCCGTTTGCGAAGGTAAAAAGTTGCCTCCTGACGCTGTATAAATCATCTACAATAGATAGTAAAAGGCCTTAGTAGTAGATGACGGAAGTACGGCCTATGACACTTTTCTAACACTAAAGTGTAAAAAATACAATATGGCAGCTTTAAGGAGCCATTTACATGAGTACATACTTAACTAAAAACGTAAATGGTACAAATTCATCATCATCATCATCATGTATCAAAAATCAAGTTAAAATCAGTGCTACCTAAACTCTACCCGTCAGGTTTTTTGTTATTTTAAATAAATATTTGTTTACATAAGCTTTGACCTAGCGGGTAACCTATATCTCGCGAGATTGTAAACTATCGAAAGATTGTGAACCATAACATAGGTATTGCTTACAATTTAACTGCTTTAAATTTGCGGGGCTTCGGCCTAACCTAACCTGTCGAACATGCTTAGACCGAAATTAGTATAAACCTATTAATTTAGATCTAAGCAGATGTTCGACAGTTTACAATCTCGCGAGATTATAATTTAACAGTATTTACAATTTTACGGTGACATACATAATCTGTTGGCCGTCGAATCAATAGACGTATCATTATACTGAGCCGGTGTCCTCACCCTCTGGCCTATAAACGCGATATTGCGATAGGCACTCCACGCTCGGTTTTTGGCAACTTTACACAGAATAAGCAATAATATACTGTAACTACCTACAATAGAGTTCAATTTATCGCGTGAAGTTTTTATAGTCATACATTTTAATTGACTAAGTAATTTTTTGTGCAGAACGCTTTTGCGTCGTTTAATACAATGTTGTTTAGAGATATTTTCAGCTACAAAAAGAATGGTTATTTGCTGAGATACAGTATAGCATATTGCGTCATACATAGTGCAGCATAGACGGTCCATGCTGCACTAGGATGCACTTAAATCGTGGTCTATGGATAGACCACGGTTTAAATGATGCCATCATAGAAGCAACTAGAAGCTATGCTATGTTCGAAATGCTGCTATAACCGATTTTGACTCATTTACCTACTGTGAGTCAGGATAATGAATCAACTGGGAACTGCAAAATGTTTATTATTGTAAGCATTTTTAAGCATTATTTTTAACTTTTATTTAGATAAACCGACTAGCATGTAGGTTTAAAGAATGTTATGAGAGTGAATGAAGCGAAAGAAGTATGTCAGGATTGTAACAAATGGAGATCCGAGATTTCTGCCTACCCCTATTGGAAACAGGCGTGATTTTATGTAGTTATGGTATGCATTGTATGTATTTAGATAAACTTATTAGATATGTAAAAAGCTTTTTGATACTCATACTGCAGTAATTAGCAGGCGAAATAGTAAGTAAATTAATAAAACAATTTTATTAAGTATTATGTTACAGAGAACAAAAAAATTACTGCCTTAAAAAGATAATAAAAAAATACAATTTTTTTATGTAAGTCTCGCACTTACTTAAATAAAACAGAGATACTACCGACCGTAGGCAATATTCTTAATAGTCGACGTTATTTAAATAAGTATAAACAATTAAAATACAATAAATTAAGTTAAGTAAATCCAAGTAAAGGTAAGTCAGGTAGAGTACACAAATAGATGGTAACTTTCCATGCAGCTGGTACAAAGTTGGTAGTTTGTAAAACTAACTGTCAAGCTGCGTAGACAGCAGGTGTACAATGCATACCTGCCTGCCATAAGTGTCTAAGTACTTTAGTGTCCTAGCACACTATGTCGAAGGCACGCGACTATGCGACCTGAGTTCGACCGATTCTACGTTCAGAGTCCGACGTATTCGGCTGATGACGACATACCATAAGCGCGGAAATTACGCTACAGAAATTGGGTTGCGCAACACCTTGGACGAATTCGTCCAAGCGCAACACACAAAGTACCTAGTATAGATCAAATTGCCTGTAAATTTGACTTCCGCAAAATAACACCTGAATTCAATCAAGTTTTCTCCGTTAGTTTGACACCATTCAGCCCCTTATCAACTATGATCAACTTGTTTATCTTTGAACTTCCGTCGCGTATAATGTGTCGCTATCTACACTAATATTATTATAAGGAGGAAACATTATTTTGTTTGTTTTTATGTTTGTAACGAATATACTCCGAAACTACTCAACCGATTTAAAAAATTCTTTTACTAGTAGATAGCTACATTATTACGGAATAACATAGGCTATAATTTATTTGCAAAAAAATTAGGAATCCTTACTAAAACTCCAATAATGTAACCCGAGATGTAAAAAACTGATCTAAAAATGCTAATTTGTTAAATACCCGTGCGTAGCCGGGGCGGGATGCTAGTATAGAATACGTTGCCACCGAACTTACGCCCGACCGAAGTTCGGTTGTAAGCCAAAACGTAGGATTGATAATTATTGAAATAGCATTGCAGGCGTTATCACGCCGAAGTTTGGTCGCGTATCTTCGGCACAGTGTGCTTAGCACACACGCGTTAATTCTACAATCATGAGAAATTGAGCCCACAAACATTTTTCACTATTGAATAATAATAATAATAATATTGCTATCCCGAGCAAAATAATAGTAATAAGAAGAAGAATAAAAAAAAGTCGATTTTCTGTTTTTAGTGCTTAGCTTGTGAAATTGTGCATCTAATGTAGGTACTAAGAAAAATAGCCGTATCTTGACTAGAATATTGAAAAAACCACTAAGAAATATTTGCGTATCTCGATTTTGTTTTACTTTACTAGAAGAATAGGCGGTATTACCTTACTTAATAGACAACTAGCGGTAAACATTTACACCTTAAGAAAGACAAATATACGGAATATTTTATGGCAATAAACGGTAAGTACGAAATATGAAGCCATCTAGTGCCATCCCGCTAACTAAACTTCTGGAGGGAGCTACCTACCTACTTTTGACTAATGAAATTTGTAGATAGAGGATTATTAATGATATTTGTATTAATTTAATAAAAATGATAGAGTATATATAATTTAGTTTTTATTTGTAATTTATTTTGTTTTTATACTTATTTATTTTTAGCACTAAAACCTTTTCGTAATTTAATATGAAAACTCCGATAGGTTTGTCTTGAAAATAGCGGTAACTTATAAACGAAGTTTATTTGCTTTTCTGATCTAAAGCGGTACTGTAGTTTTACAAAAATAAATAAAAAATATGGTGGTATCTCAAAAATCATTGAAATAACATGAATAAACAATAGAATTTTAAACATACAAATAATAAATAAAGACGTAAACGTTGATATACAACTTAAAAAATATATTAATTTGTGTTATTGAAGCGTCGAGAAATCAATTTTCACAAAATCTCCCTTTTCTCGAAACTCACTTCGATCGAGTTACCGCTTATTTGCCTCAGAATACTTCGTTTTCAATCAGTAGTGCACGAAAATCCTTTCATCACACTAGTACGAAAGCACTAGTGACACGACTGTAATAATCAGTAACGACGTAGCAGTAATCAGTACACACTTGTTGGCCTAGTGGAAGGCTTGCCAATCTTCTAGGTTCGAATTCAGACCCATCATATCTACTAATTAATTAAATTTTAAAAAATCAGAGCGCCTAAACGAAGCGATACACAATCCAAGAGCTGTTTATTATTTGGCTCAACGGATCAGTATTGTCATTCAGCATGGCAATGCGGCCAGCGTCTTGGGCACGCTTCCGTCGTCTGATGAGCTGGATCAGGTGAGCTATCTATATACCGTTTGAAACGCCCTTTGATAGCCCGACTGTTTCTTTTGTATTCAGATCATCAGACTGTGGAGGCGTGCCCAAGACGCTGGTCAGTTTGTCACGATTCATGAATGCAATACTGAATAAATAAATAGGAACTTATCTTGATCATTAGTAAAATAAAAGAGACGGAAACCAAATGATTTCGTGTAATTTTTTTTATGGAAGAGTGGGCAATCCTTATGCTAAGTCACCATCACCCACGGACACCTGCAACATTAGAGGAGCTGGAAGTGCGCTGCCAGTCTTGGAGGGAGGAGAAGGCTCGTTTCTTGAAGGTCCCTAAGTTGTATCGGTTCAAAAATATCGCTGGCGACAGCTGATTCCAAACGGCAGTTGTGAGAGGTAGAAATTGTCGTATAAGTATGTCTGTTTGTATGAGCTAGTGCCCAACTCTAGTGACGGAGTTTTTAGGCCGCCTAAAGGCCTCCGTAATGGCTTAACGACTTAAAAGCCGAGCCCGACTGTTTAATTGTCGTGTGAATCGCACAGTTGTGGACTGCCAACCATTCACATGATGTGGATGGTATAAGCACCTACTGCTGTCGCTGTGCTAGTGCACTATCGGTATGGCGGAAATCAGCGGCTAGAACTAATCTGAACAATTCCTTGGAATACTCCCCATTGTAAATGCGGTACATTATGCATAGGCATACAACATCTCTTCGCAGAACCAAAGGACCAAGCCCATCGAAAAGGACTTGGTCGTTGACAATTTTGTTTGTTGCATGCGGCCAAAAGGGTATTCACTTAAGACTGTTTAGATAGGTAAAGGTGTATTATAAGAATTATCAGAAAAGTCGAATCATCATCATTATAGTGCCATCTATTGATCCAGTGCTAGTCTTGTCCATCCAGCCAATGGTTTTGACAATATTGTCTACTCATCTCGCTGCAGAACAATTTACATTCCTATAGAAATGTACGGTTATAACCACACCTCAGTCGAATGGTTTGCTATATTGAATCTAAAAGCAGCGCTATAAAATTCATTTTATATTGAAACTCATCGGAAGTGACACAGACATGGTATAAATTCCTAATTATAATTTTCACGGGAACAGACTGATGTCGCGTGCGCTTGCGCACTACGCCTGGCACCCCTCCAGCGTTATTTATAACGCACCAACTGACATTTTATCTAAGACTTGCTTCCAAAACTGTGGAATTGTGCATAAATCCACAAACTATGATCAGCATCAATTCGACCTGGTATCGCTAAGTGTTGGGACTTCTATCGATTACTTCTCTTATTTAGGTTTTATACTTAAAAAAAAGACATTTATTATTAGCAAAAGCTAGCGGCTTTGTTCGCGTGTTACCTGGGTAAAAATGTGTTAGTTGACAATGAACTCGTAGATTTAGTTAAACTTGTCAATCTCTCTTAGTGCACGACTCGATTTGAACCCACGACCTCGGGATCGCAAGGCGGGGGCCGCTTCCACAAGATCACCAATGCTCTCGCATAAGATGGCCGAAATAAGACGAGAGAAGTCTTTGAAGTAAAAAAATAAAGCTTTATATTGTAATATAATCCTCTGTCTAGACATTTGCCGCTTTTCGTTGAAAAGCCTTTCTAAGTAGTGGAGAGCGCTACCTGTGAAAGCAAATTAGTTTATAAAATTTTAAATAATGTAATATAATATTTAATTTAATTGTAATATAATCCTCTGTCTAGACATTTGCAGCTTTTCAGTGAAAAGCTTTTCTAAGTAGTGGAGAGCGTTACCTGTGAAAGCAAATTAGTTTATAAGATATTAAATAAATAAATAATAAATAAATAACACCCAACAGTTTCATAGGTACACCCCACAAGGATGGTGTAGGATTCCCTGTGTCGTGGGTATCAGAAACTACGAGTACCATAGTACCACAACACCCAGACCCGGAAGAAATATTTACAGAACATGCAAATAACATTTTTGTCACGAACATAATAATATGTGATATAATATTATGGTCTTAAAAATATATCAGTCCAATGTATGTCCTACCAAAATCTTTGGCATACAAATATCTTAGGTTCTTTAATAGGGGTCAATAGGTATGAGTTTGGGGTGGATTTTGGATGAGTTTGGGTGGTAAAACGATGGCTAGAAAAACAACCACGATATATAGCCATATGAATCTGCTCAAAGAATTGTCAATACATGAACCTGTAGATTTGTTAATTTTTTTAAGAAAAGGGTTCGTATGAATTTTCTGCTCAGGCGAA
The DNA here is from genome assembly GCA_949320045.1 of Scotopteryx bipunctaria. Lineage (NCBI taxonomy): Eukaryota > Metazoa > Arthropoda > Insecta > Lepidoptera > Geometridae > Scotopteryx > Scotopteryx bipunctaria. The sequence goes on from OX439440.1 coordinate 4,889,713, forward strand.
ATTCGCTCCGAAACCCATTTTTCAATGATTCTATTTTAGTATTCACATACCTACTTCATAATCTCCTTCGGGATTGATCTTTACATTTTTAGACCAATTTATCGTAAGCTTTAGATCTTTGTTAAGGTACAATTTCTTATCTTTGACCTTCCATAAACATGATAAAGACTTATAAAGCTCTATAAAACTCGTCCAAAACAGTTTATTGTCGCTAAATGCCATTTCAAAGAAAAAACTCATGTGTAGGTACCTAATATTAGAGCATTAGCGCGCAACTGTGAGGCGATCCGGCGAGCACATCTGTTTCTATGCACACACGCACAGTTAGATGCTGGAATACGTCTGCCCCGTGTCCGATCCGTTGGTTTTGAGCACGGGCAGCCAGCAGCATATTATATGTATGTATGTGCCTGATCTTGCCATACACTAGCAGTTTTGCCCGCCAGGCAAGACTGTCAGACAGATTTGTCGGGTAAATCCGTGCATATATATGGCTAGCGATTTTCATTAAGCGCTTTAAATTTAAATAAAACATAGTGTGTGAGATATTATCGAAATTTTTTATTCGTTTGAAAGGCCTATCGATGCCACTATGTATGGAATATAACATCGTCGTTCAAATGTCCGCCGCGACTTCTCTGAGTGGCGCGCATCCGAAATATCCAATTTTCTAAACCGTAAGTCAAGTGCGAGTTGAATTCGCACACAAAAGGTTATCCGTACCAATCCGTGGAAAGACCAGATCACCTCGTTGTGTAGTGTGAATTAGGCTTAGAAAATTACTTCACATCTTTAAACAATTTCGCAGACGATCAAACCAGGCTTATTTATCTCGTCTTGTGCCACTCGGTTTTATCATACTGCATAACCTCATGGAGTTCTGCCTGCAAAACCACCCTGCTGCTCTTGAGCGTGCACAGCGAGATATCCTAAAAGTTGCATACGGGAAGCACTTCTGTTATCCAACTGAAGCACTCTATCATGATGTCGAGCACTTGACAGTTAGGCAAACCTATAATACAGCCATACTTCTGAGATTCCATAAAAGTGCTCCTCCTCAAACCATTACAAAGACCCATAGTGCACGACGAACAGCATGGAACACGCCAAAAATATCAACGAACTTTGGCAAACGTTCATATTATTACCAAGGACCCTGCATCTACACTAAAATTAACTGCTCACTTTATCCAGACTTAGCTGCAGAAAGCTAGCAATAGCGAGGCTCAGTTTTATGAACTACAATGACACCTAAAACTTATTATTTACCCCAACATAATAATAGGTCTAATTAAATTATTATTATTATTTTTTTTATTCTTTTATTGAAAGGGTTTGTTCATAGTAGAACATGCCACCCTTAGAGGTACACAGTGTAAATAATTAATAACAAACAAACAACTTATACAGAAAAACAAAAAAAAAACTTAAACAAAATAATTAAATTATTATAAAACCTACTTTACCTCTTTAAACTTTCTGACTCACATCTTCATCCATTAATCGTCAATCATCCATCCCAGGCATACTAACCAATCATACAAACTACTTTTTCAATTATAATCCCAAATTAATTACAAATTTATAAGTAAAGCTGCATAACTTACTCTCATGTCACCTACTCTATCATTTTAACACGCTCCCATGCCCAAAGCATTTTATCATTTCCATGCACGTATCAGCACTTTTTATTCAGAACTTGCCTTTTTTATTTTTAAACCCACTATCTATTTATTCTATTAATCTTATAGCGTCCTTATCTAACCATTTTCATTGTAAAATGTATACTAGTTATTAGACATAATTTGTTGAAAATTGTTATAATTCTTTGTTCTTTATTATTATAATTATTACCATCGTGCATGAACATTATTATATGTTACTTGTATAATAAGGGGTCTTCTTTTATTTTTATTACTAGCTGCCGCCCGTGGCTTTGCTCGCGTGATACCCGGATAAAAATAGCCTATAATGATGATCCAGTACATGTACTATGTTTTTTCACCGTTTAAACCTTCCCTGGACTAAATGTGCACTTCAAAACCAAAATCAGCTAAATCGGCCCAGCCGTTCTCGAGATTTAACAAAACAAACGAACAGCAATTGATTTTTATATACCTATATAGATTTGTTGTGACATTTTCTGTGAAAATGTCACGGACGGACGGACGGACAGACTGACTGCGGAGGCTAGTAAGAGGGCATAGGGCACCCTTCGGGTACGGAAATCTAAAAAAACGCTCAGAAAGTCACGGAGGTTGCACTAGTTTTTAGGGACAGTATCCTCTCCACTTCAACATGATGGACCATCTATATGGGCGATGGGCTGATCACCTGTCACCATGCTTCACCATATCCATCTTAGGACTAAATCAGAAGCGGCTGCAAGTTGTCTTATGTTTACTGGTGGCTCTGTCCACCCCATTAGGGATCATCATTATCGTCATCTTCCTGCCCTTATCCCACTCCAGGTAAGGTCTGCACATGAGCCAAAACTTTTACAGCATGATCCTTGGTGTTTTATTTATGACGTCAGGCCGCCAGGTGAGTTGACGTCAGGCCGCCCCCGTCTGACGTCAACCCTCCTTGGGAATATTTGCTTATAATAGGGATACAAGCGTCACAATATGTATGTATGTACGCTAGCGTTTTTAATTTTTCGTTACAATACTAATAGAAATAAAGGCAAAAGTTTGGATATTTTTACCTGATTGCGAAGAAGTAGGGTAATGCGTTAGGGGTGTATGTGTGTATGTATGCTCATTCCTTTGCCGGAAGCTATAGTCCAAACGATTTTGACATATTAGGTGTCGTTGAGTTAAAGTGTCATAGGCCATAATGAAGTGTCGAAGAATCCAATAAATGTCGGCTGTCGGAAGCCATTTTCAATGTATTTCTTTGGGTGTATCATATCAATAGTCGAAACGTCTGAGCGGATTTTGACAAATGAGCTGTTGTTGGATTCATCTTGATAACGAGAATGCCATAAGTACATCCTATGACACGTTTAGTAAGTGTAAAAATTCCTATATGGCTCTTTTAGGAAGCCATTTTCAATGAACTTAGATGGTACAAAAATGTGTCAAAAAAAATCAAACATAACAGATGAATTAATGACCTAAATTCAACGCAGTCGAGTTTTTGTTCTTTTAAATAAATATTTGTTCATTTGAAGCAGATACGTCGCGAACCCACTCATGGCGATATGCATCTGGGTCCGTCAAAGGACTGCCGTGACAAGGAGGTTTTCGTACTTGTAGAACGGAAGAAGAGGAAACCATTGGTGCGGCAGTCCCGCACCGAATGCACTGGGCCAGTTGTGCCTAGGTACTTCGTGCCGAGGTATCCACCACGCAGGTCTGCGTGTCACGTGTCTACACCGTGAAGCCGGAGGGGCTGGTGGAGTACCTGAAGCAAAAGACCGGCCTTTCCATGAGAATCGAAAAGTAGGTATCTCGCCGGAATGTGAATTTTGATTCCTTTGTGGTGAGAGTACCGGCCGATCGGCTACCTACGTACAAGGACGGGTTCTGGTCGAAAGGTGTCGTGTTCAGGAAATTCATGGGTAGCCCGACACGACACGAGACACCGCGCCCTCGTTATCGCCGACCCCTTTTCATAAGTTTATTATTATTAGTAAGGTATTTATTTTATATGGACCGAAATGTACTCATTTAATGTAGTCTGGTTATAAAGCTTATTATTGTTATTTTAGTTTTTATACTCGGTTCAGAAAAAGGAAACTGGATTAAATGAAGTGCACGGGCCTAAGCCAAGTACACAATAGTTCCAACATAAATGAATTAGGTGCATCATACTCACTGGCATTGATAAAATGTAAATACCTAAGATGTACAATTCATATTATGTTTCAAACATATGTTAGCAATCTCAATAGTTACTTCCGTCTACGTCAAGGCACGTTGTGCCACATCTGTCTACCAAGGCTAGCTCAGGCGTTACGAATACCTACTTATAAAAACGCCCTACGTTGTCTGCGTTGATTTTTTTCATACAAACTTCATCTTCTCTAGAAACTGATTTTCGGAAATTCCTTTCTTTGTACAGTGTACGCTCTTACACCATAAGAAGAATATAATATACCCTCCAAATTTCATCTAGGACTGGTTAGGTATGGTTTAGGCTGCGCCTTGACTGTCAGCCAGTCAGCCAGTAACGCAAGTATTTTATATATTTATTTCGATTTAGATATTATATGGTTATTATTACATGCAACCGTTGTATATTTCGTCACCGAAAAGGGAAAAACGCTAAAGTATTAGAACAATGTTATCGAAAAAAAACAAGCAGTAAAGGTTTTAACTTTTTGTAGGTACGCTTAGCGTTTTTTCCTTTTCAGTGACATTTGCTTCAAATTAAAATCAGTCAGGTCTTAGCATTGTAGCAATCATAGATTTTCGCTATATCCTAAGCCTAATGTGGCGATATGGGCTTGTCTATGTGAAAGAAAGTTTGACGAAACATCTCAAAACATGTGTCTAAAATTTTAAATGATTACAATGTGAAAGAACATTTATTTTCCTTTTTTATTTTTATACGGTGAACATGACGTCTACGTTACAGGGAGATTTCATGAGCTACATTCTACTGAAGATCTAGATGTAGATCTAGATGGTCTGGATAATTTTGCCGCGAAACAATTTGTTCACCTTTCCATATTAATAATGATACTAATAAAGCTATTGATCCATGAAAAAGCCGGTCAAGCGCGAGTCGAATATTTCTCATACTTACCTAGTATATATATTCCAACTCACGGACGCCGTATATATATATATACTAGCAGCCGCCCGCGGCTTCGCTCACGCGGTACCTAGATAAAACGTACCCTATGTCCCATTCCAGCACACGTAGGTACCTACTATCCTCATTATTCATTATAATATAGTGTACGCTAAACGATGACTAAAGTGTTGCCATCTCTTACCATTTCATAATGACAAACAGTGACAGGGCTAACTTTAAGCAATGGCTAACTTTAGCGAACGAATATGAATAATAGGGTATACAACGTGTAACATAATGTCCCTATAAGCCCGAAAGGGGTGTATTCAGACCGAGCACTTGAATACATTGACGTGTGCAAAAGTTCAATACATCATATTTGAAATTCCAATACAATTAAAAACAAATTATTTCATGAGAAATTTGTGACAACCCTATGTGTTTGTTTACCATTTGCGTAGGTAACAAACACACGCGCACCCTCCCATCGCGTCGGACCCACACATACGCAGACAATTGAACGCGCGGCAAGTTTCAAAAAGTACCTAGGTGTAATCACCAAAGTTTTCGTAAGAATTTGCAATTTTTTTAATTCTACGTAGAAATTAAAGTCGAAGATTAAAATCACGATATCTTTCACACATAAAAAAACAACTACCTACCTACATCTACCTAGGTAGTTACCTAAGGACCTAGGTACAGGAAAAGTTAAGTTATACCTTTTCTCCCTTCTTCTTGGTTGGCTCGGAACACGGCTAATTGACATGGTAGGTATTAGGTAGGTATGTAGGTACCTAGGTTGGTATTATTGGTACACATTCACATTCACAATCACAAAATTATTTTTGTCATTTTTTATTAGTAAGCTAGGTACTAATGGGGTACCTACTAGGTAGGGTGATAGGTTAGGTACCTATCATCATACCTACCTATCACTGAATTTTATCACTGTTGACACACACAGTGACACACACAGTAGGTACTCGGTATCCATCAAAGGGAAGTAGGTACAACACACCACCGAATTCCCGGTCTTCCCTCACTGGTGCGCCGGTGGAAAGATCCCGTTGAGAGAAGACGGTTCACCAATCCCAGAAAATAGCCCGTAAGATGGCAATGGCCGCCCTGGATAACGCTCTCTGTAGAGCTGACGCGCCGCTACTAAGCTATTAATTATTTGGTGCTGCTCCAACACACACACACAACACCATATCATAATACTCACCGTTTGAGTACAAAGCCGACATCGTATCGTTAATTAGTTACGCGAACCGAGAGATTGCTTGTTGCAGTTGTTGCAAGGAACGAATGCTAATTGCGACTGATAAAAACCGATCTGTTTTGCGACCAAAAGTAGGTACCTATTGCCGAAAGCCGAATTTTTAGGGTTCCTTGTCTGGGGTAACCCACTAAATACCGATTGGAAAAAAAAGGAAAAAAACTTCACCATACATCTACTACTACTACTACTACTACTACTACTACTACTACTGTCGTCGTGTCCGTGTCGCTAGCTCTTTTGAACCAGTGTGGTGGAAGGATTAGAGTGCACCTTGAAGGTTCCTTTCGTACACTTTGACACACGTCTATGACATGCCTGGTTTCCTCACGAGGTTTTCCTTCACCGTTTGAGAGCATTGATATTGCACACATAAATTTCGAATCGAAAAATCCATAGATTCGAACTCACGACTTAAGGATGGGAAGGCGGGGTTCATACCAATATGCTACCATGTGCTCCATCCCCATTTGCTACTAGGTACCTACCTACTTACATAATAACCTACCAACAATTACGTAGTTCAATCAAGAAAAGTAAAAAACAAATAAACCTACGGAACCAATTTGATTTTATTAAACAAACGCTTGCGGTGCGGTGTCGGTTGACGGTTGCGGATTTTGAATTTAGCAAAGGCACCGACAGCCAATTAGGGCGAGGTGTCATCCCACTAGTTGTTGTTGTTGTTTCAATGCAACCAATGACAAATAGGCTGTTCACGATGAAAATGAAGATTAGTAAGACAGATAAGTCACAACCTTTGACTTTAGTGCCCAAGTAGGTAGGTACAAAATTGCATTGAAAAATGCTCCAATGAATATTGGAATAATACATCGTTGGAAAAACTAAAGTGGAATAGGGTCACGGCTTTATCCTCAGGCACGGTAGACCTCTTCTCATACTTCTTGTTACCTACTCAAGATGCTTTTAAGGCCCGAGTAGGTAGGTACAAAATTGAGCAGGTATCACGGCTTTATCCTCAGGCACGGTAGACATCCTCTCATACTCCTTGGCACCCACTGAGGATACCTTTAAGGCCCGAGTAGGTAGATACAAAATTGAGTAGGTAAGGTACCTATCTCCTATACTAGGTACTTAACAAAGAGATCTGAAAGGATGTTTACGGTGCCTAGGGATTTTAGTCGTGATGTGACCTTACATTTTAATTACCAATAAATACCAAGGTACCACTAGGCCTTAATAAAAAATAGAAATTACTTATTAAGCCACCTCGTTATTAGGTAAGTAGGTAGGCATTTTACTAATGGTGTCTGTTCTGTTACCTGTTTCATCTAGAGTTCACACTTAAAGGTCAAAAAACAGCTGTAAATAGGGATGCCTCATGTTGTGTCAAGTTACGTATTGGAGCAAAGTTTAAGAGACATTTCATGAATGAAAACCTTTGAAATTTTAAAAGTCGTTGAACAAACGTTGTTCGCAATGACGTATAGAACACCCCCGTTTCGGGCTTATAGGGACATTATGTTACACGTTGTATAAGTATATTATGGAATATAGGTTTTGCGTGAAAATTAAAATAAGTAAAAATTAAAAAAAATCGGTGAATTTAGTAAAAATTTTGAGAGTTAAGGTAAACTTTTCAAAATTCAACGATAGCGCGTCAAAATTTGATCAGAATAAGCAGCGACATCTAGTTATTAGACGTAGAATTACGTCAGAACTCCATGAATAATCAAGATTGGAAACTTAATAGACCAGTAATAATTTATGCTTCCTTTCAAAGGTACTTTGACATTGACAGTTCCTTTTCCATATGTTTTGTATCATCTATTACTAATCTTTGGTATCATCGCTGTCATAATGTCAAAATAAAAGCATTCTATTTTTCATGAAAAACATACCAAAAATAAAGAATTTACAGGTAATTATGACATCATCTAAATGAGAAAAATAGGCTCTTTAATTTGATATAGGTTATGTGCAGTTTAAGACCAAAAATTGATTCCAGGTTTTCATCCCTTTTCACCCCTTTAGAGGTTGAATTTTGAAAAATCCCTTCTTAGTACACCCCTACGTACCAAGGTTTACCTACACTGAAAATTTCAAGTCTCTACGTCCAGCGGTTTAGGCTGTACGTTGTCTGTCAGTCAGTCAGTCAGTCAGTCAGGACAAAGATTCTTATAATATAAGATATATTATATGCTGTCATACCATAGCAACGTATTCATGTCTTCTCAGGTACTTACTTATACATTTTTTACAAAAACCAATGTTGCCATTATAATCTTCAATTCGTTGTTAGTAAAATATATGAATCGAACATAAATACCTCAAGAATTTCATAAATTCCTTATTATACCGAAAAATCGTAGGCCCACTCTGCGGCTAGATGATAAACCTTGACCCAGTTTTTACCACTTATTCTCCAGAAGTCGATAGCCTTGGACGGTATAGGTACGGTACTTCTAACTACTTATCGAACCTGCAATATTCGGTTGATATCACCATATTACATCTATACTAATATTATAAAGCTGCAGAGTTTGTTTGTTTGTTTGTTTGAACGCGCTAATCTCTGGAACTACTGGTCCGATTTGAATGATTCTTTCAGTGTTGGGTAGTCCATTTATCGAGGAAGGCTATAGGCTATGTTTTTTTCTTTCAAAATTAGGGATCCGTAATAAAATTGCTATTTTGTAACACAAGGTGTAAAATCGAAAACCTATTTTTGCGTGCGCTGCAAAAACTATTGACAATAGAACAAAATGATGTACTACGGGTTTGTAGATCCCATCAAGACCTACAAAAAAGTCCGCGAGAACATATATCTAGCTATCATGGTTTAATCACAATAACCGATTTTGTGTTCAAAATAATTATGAAATCGTCTGAAGAAAAAAAAACTACGTTAAATATGTATCGTAATATTAATCTTTATCGAAATTAAGCATTATGTTATCAAGAGTATTTATGTAGAAGTAAAATACTTTTTGTTTCATCTCAATCGGATATTTCGTTTAAAAGTTATCACGTGTGTAAGATGTTAAGAGTTGGTACCTATTAATGAGTTATGGGCCATAGTCCATTTATTGAGGGAGGCTATAATATAGGCAATATTTTATCTCGGTATTTCCACAGAAACGAGAAAAACGCGGGTGAAACCGCGGAGCACAGCTAGTATATAATAGTCTTGTAACGTAGATAGGCTACGTTCATTGTTCGATGAATATTATAACATAGTTACATAAATGCTGTGCTATGGGTTTTCACAATATTGTTTTGATAAAAATGCCTTATCCATTTTCATAGATTCCATGACACATAATAAACATTTTACTCCTAATAAGGGTTCTTTCGAAAACCCCCTGAATCACGTTTCCAGAACTCCCTTACACAGCGCATCCCTTACAGAGCATTTCTTCCGCAGCGGGAACCGAACCCGCGCCTCTTGCGTCTCTGCCGAGCAATCGCCCGCCGCGCCACTGAGGCCGTCGATTTGTATTAGGTAGTTGTAAACTTTATATTTTATTATAATAAACACAATAAAATGTAAAATGCCTATTCGTAGTTTCTGATACAAAATACAGAAAGTGGTACTACCTACCTAACCCTGGTCTCTATTATTAATCAAACTATTAAGTAAGCAATTTTCAAATGTCTGACTTATCAGCTCGTCCGCTGTGGCACGGGCTTAAAATACCCTAACATTATCATAATTTAGCATTTCATACATGATTCAGTCAAGTGCCATTGAACCCTCAAATATTCTACTTAGTTTGCGAAATATTTATAAGTACGTACTTTTAGCACTATACAGAATATTTATTATTAAAACCTGCCTAATGTGTTTTTGGAGTGCTAATAAAGCTATGAGTAGCATAGGTAATAATAATAATAAATTGTATATTCAGTAGCCAAAAAATAGGGTACTTAGTTAGGTACTACCTATTCTAAATTTAATTTAAATAATTGAGATTGATTCAACACATACAAATATTCAAACTTTCCCTTGTGAAATTTTAGTACCTACCTAAGGTACTTATCAAACAATTTTCTATTTTATTTCAATCTAAGTACCTACCTAATAAGTAAGTGTTGCCAAAACAAATGACTCGTAGATTTTAGCTGATATTAGTGTTAACTGGTGGTTTAGTTGGTAGTGACCCCACCTTCCGATCCAAAGGTCGTGGGGTGTATATTCGTCCGAGGTCGTGGGTTAAGATCCAGTCGTGTTTGACCTAGGGTACCTAGACCTACTAATAAATTTTTCTGTGCGAAAAAATTATGTGCGCTATCACATCGTACATCCGCAGATCGTGAGGAAACCCACGGCTTAGTTAGCTCCGCATGTATTGACCATGTCTTTCCTGTGGACAAGGCCAACTAAGCTGAGAGGATGGAATAGGTGATGGGCAAGCCTACTCCACCTTAATTCGTCCCGGGCACTTCAGCGTCCCATTTGTGAAGGTAAAAGTTGCCTCCTGACGCTGTATAAATCATCTACTACCTATAGATGGTAAAAGGCCTTCGTTTTTTAGTTGTCAGCGCCCTACATCTATTCAATACCTACCCACCTACGTGTAACCATCTGCCTATATTCTACCTTACTTAAACATTCCTTAATCCGCTACACGCTATACCTAACAAGGGTGTCGTGTTACCTACCAATATTTTGGCATAATAATTTTGTACTCCAATTCACAATTTTGTATTGCACCTTATGTTCAATTACACAAATCTCATAATTCAAGGCAAGAACCATTGGAAACTAAGCCGCTTTGTCCAAATCTGCCACTATATCTTGATCTTCCTCTATCACCTTTTTCTCACAAAAAGAACGAGGTAGGTACCTATGGTGAAACGTGAAACCAATACTTTTTGGGGGTCTACAGTGTTTGGCCATGTCCCGGACACAATGACCGTGCTAAGTGATCGAATGAATAACAGTGCTACATATTGATACGCAAGCACCAAACTACCTATAGGTACGCTCTAATCTTTGATTACATACCTAATAATGTACCTATCATTAGTTGAGAAACATGCCAACCTAGGGTTGCCATCCGTCCGGGTTTCCCCGGATTTGTCCTAGTTTAGAGGGCGTTCGGGGAGCGTCCGGGCGGGGTTTCATTATGTCATGTAGACCAGGTTTAAAAATTTGAAATCTTGCGCCGCCCGCGCGCGACACACGCACTGTGCCATGTTTGACATGTCCTCGTTCTGGGCTCCAAAATCCGGGGTTTTCACGGGTCTTGTCCTGGTTGCCAAATTTTAGAGATGGTAACCCTATGCCTAAGCCTAAGAAAATTCTTTTTATTTGGTCTGAGTCTTATGCCAACCAAAACTGTAACAAGTATTTATTTCAAAACAAAAAACTCGACTGCGTAAAATTTAGCTTGCACTAGCTTTCGCCCGCGACTTCACTCGCGTGGTATCCGGATAAAAAGTAGCCTTATGTTAATCCAGTAGACATACTATGTAGGTACATTCCAAGTTTTATTCAAATCTGTTCAGCCGTTACGGCGTGATTAAGGCACAAACATACATCCTCACATCACATCCACGCATCCTCACAAACTTTCGCATTTATAATATTAATAGGATAGTACAGTACAGCAGCAGTAGGTACAGATTTTTTGAAACAAATGATGTTGATAAAGATGGAAATGATAATGACGATGATGAATTCGGACCATTTAAGTTTTAGTTCATTGAAAATAGCAATTGGACTTTTTGTCACTTTAGTGTCAAAAAAGTGTCATGGGCTACCTATGACAGTCTCGACGTCCAGACGAATCCTACGACTCAATTGCGACACTCCCTATATGATATTCTCCCATCCGACATCTCCCGTCCTACTTCCTTTAAATGCCTTCTATCCCTTAACTTTGCCCGCCCTATAAACTTTATTTTATGAAAATTTACAAAAAAATAAGAATAAGCTGTAAATAATACTGTAACTTTTCTAATAAACAATTTATTTTTATGTAAATACTTATTAACTATATATTTCTATATGTAGCAAGTATTCCCAAGGAGGGTTGACGTCAGGCAGACGGCCGGTCATAAAACACCTTAGCCAAAACTTTTACAGCGTGATCCAAGGATCATGCTGTGCCGATCCCACATAGAGTGGGATAAGGGCAGGAAGATGATGGAAGCTGGACGCATTCTATGTTTTTTCTTTACTTCCAGTCCAGCAGAGAAGTACCAACCAATATAGGAATATATTTAACTTTTAAGCCAGCGAGATTGCATGTTACCCTACAATGAGTTTAATGGCAAGATTACCCGAACGACACTGAAAATGGTTAAACTGCTAGGTAGATTACGTCACACCAGTCACGCTATGGTTTCTGTAACCTATAGAAAAGCGTACCTTCTGTATGTCTATTTAAAAAACCGGTTATGTGCGATTCGAATTTGCACCCGAAGGGTTAGGTAGATAGATAGATAGATTATTTATGTGGCACACAAGACACATCACAGACAGAATGACAGAAACAATTATCTAAAGAAAAAAAAGAAGCACATAATATAGTAAAAATAAGAACCTAGGTAGATAATTTGACTACATAATTTACCTAGATATGCAGCCAAATATCCACAAGCCAAATATCCACATACGTCCCTAACCTACCTGTTATTGTACTTACTACCAACCTACCTGTAACTAATAAATAACGTACCATCGTAGATAAAAAAATGTTTCTTGTACGGGGCCCCCTTTTTATTTTATTTTTTGTTGTTAAAGCGGCAAAAGAAATACACACTGCGAACATTTCAACTTTCTAATTATTACGGTTCATGAGATACAGCTCGCTGATAGACGGACAACGGAGGCTTAGTAATAGGGTCTTGTAGGCACACTTCCGTGACGGAACCCTAAAAAGTTCCAATACATTCTGTTAGTATGAATTTTATTAATGTTATGAATTTCTTTGTTAGAAGCTTCACCCCAGCTTTACTGTACTGTTTGATTAATTCCCGAACATTTTGATTTTCTAAGGAAAGTGTGTTCTTACACAACATTGTTTATTACCATAGAAACATTATTTCTGTCGAAAATGTTTTTTTTTTATTTCGGAAAAACATTGTTGCTATGGTAACCTACTACCACCCATTGTCCGACAGTAGAGTATAAGAATCAGACATCAGTTCTTAGTAGATTTTTGTTAGTGTTTTAGGAGTCACCACAAAAAAGCATATCAAAATGATGTCGATCAAAACAATAGTTTGCTCGTCTTTTTCACTAACCATTTTATTTATAAAAAACTAAGTCTCTAGCTATCCATACTAGATGGTAACGGTAATAGGACAATCATTTAGCAGACGAAGGGTTGCACAAAAGGCCTTGGAGCTCACTTCTCGATAAAATTCGAAACTATGTTTGAAAAAACCTGGATAAGAGTCGCACAGGACCGAGGAGGCTGAATCGAAAGGAGTTCTATACCTAGCAGTGATGATACTAGATGTTAAAAACAGCGTCAGAAGGCAACGGGTCGCTGTCGTGCCCGGAATGCCTCCTATTCTCTGGGCTTAGTCAGTCTTATCTAAAGCAAAAACATAGTCATGTGAATCGACAGAGTTGTAATTAAAATGAGGTAAAAGGTCTTTGCTAAGAATCAAGTCTAGAATGTTGGAAAATCAATAGGAATTTGCCATGAGGCACAGACGACGTAGACGTAGCAATTTGGCACCGCGCCAGCCTCGACCCCAGGCCGCGATCAACGATGACACATTCTTATGAGTATTATCACCTTTGAAAAGAGCACTGGTGGTCTAGTTCGTAGAGACCCCGCCTTCCGATACTAAGGTCGTGGGTTCAAACCCGGTCGTATACCAATGGATTTTTCTGTGTGAAAAATTTATGTGCGCTATACCAGTACTCTCAAACGGTGAAGGAAAACATCGTGAGTGTCTTTCTTGTGGACAAGGCCGACTAAGCTGAGAGGATGGAATAGGTGCTGGGCAAGCCTACTCCATTTTAATTTGTGCCGGGCATTACAGCCAGCGTCCAGTTTGTGAATGTAAAAGTTGCCTTTATAAATCATCTACTATAGATAATATAATATATAGATAGACTAAAAGGCCTTAGTTGTCACCTTTAGGACATTCTACGTAATAGGTACAGAATCATGAGACCACTGGTGGTTTAGAGGTAGCGGCACTGCCTCCCGATCCTAAGGTTATGGGTTCAAATCTGGTCGAATTTAGGTAGTATAAAACACCTGCTATATTAGGTATTCGATTTTTTGTTGTTCGGGGCGCGTCGTCTTTTCTTTTTATTTGGTCTGAGGTCACTTATAATATAAGATATAAGTCATCGTGGGCCGTAAATGGATGAGGCTAGCATAGTATCGTTTTAGATGACACAAGCAAAGAGAGGTTCACGTTGCAAAGACGGGCTCTGGATGATGATGATGAGGTACAGCTAGATCTGGAGGGCAATAGCGCTATTTTGCAACGTTTCAAACATTTGAAAACGTATTTGGTATTAGTGATTATCTTAACGTCTGTTTCGGCTGATGTCAAATATAGTATCGCGTGATATAAAATGTGCGCAATGAAATGTTACGAACGTGTTTGAGCTTTGGTAATAACATTGCTCTCTCTAGGTATGACACCTGACTGACCGTTGGTTAACCAGACCTTGGCTGCTTCGATGTGATTATGTTACTAAGTACCTATTTAGGCCGATCAAAGTTAGTTACTAGGTACGGTACCTACCTACTACAACTAGTCGTGTTACGATTTCTTTCAAACCTTTGAAAGGCTCATTTCGTGCTCTTGATGTTTAAGTACTAAAATCTTGCAAACGATGTATACTTTTCTTTATAATAACTAAGTAGGTGATACTAAAAAGGACTAGGTATGCGGAATTTTCAGTCTCGACCATTTCCTACAAACAATAATTAATGATGATGTACTTGTCTTAAGATATCTAACTGACTTTCGTTTTCATTTCCTATTAACCCTGTTTTCTTTGGCTGATTTTCAATAAAATACTTATAGGGACCAACAGTACTGAGTAGAGTAACTCGCGCCTGGGATGGGTAGTTAAGTCACCCATCCCAAATGTGACCGCAAGTGGCATTACGAGCTGAGCGCTTCCGTGCTTCGGCGGTACCGGCTTTTAAACCGTTAAGCCATGACGGAGGTCTTTAGGCGGCCTAAAAGCTTCGTCAAAAGAGTTGGCCATCCGAGACTGGTGTGTATAGTAGACGACCTCAGACCAAATAAAAATAACAGACGGCGCGCCGCGAACCATAAAAGTGAAGCCACCTTTTTTGTGGTTTTGAGGTTTTGTGTTCCAAGTAACCTAAAATTCATAGTATAAAAATTAAGAAACAATGTTATTTGAAGTACTTACAAGTGAAAAGTTATTCCGTGATACTTTTTATGTGATTTGTTGCTGTTTTTACAAGTTTTCACTACACAGAAAGGCATAATTCTATTTTTAAATTTTAAGTTTACTAGACGACGACTCGAGAGCGATGAGCATGGTTTTAGTGTAGGTGTGAGCGTACCTATATGTTTACTTGCAGGAGCACAGTTTTGTGTGGCTTCACTTTTATTGTTCGCGACGCGCCGCCTTTTCTTTTTATTTGGTCTGAGTAGGCGACAAATAAGTTGTCCTCTGGCGAACCACGTGATAAAGTTGCCTAATTAGAACGCTATTCATCACTGGAATTGCCTCCTGCGTAACTTTGTCACGTGGTTCGTCAGAGGGCACTTATTTATCGCCTACTATAGCAACATTTAATCTACGCCTTCACGCTTCTTTGCAGATAAGTAATGCCCGGTTCCAATATTCCACAAACGGATATCGGACCGTTCATCGTAGCAACGTTGTTATCTGTGGAAAGGCGCCATACATTTTTTTACCAAGAAAACAAGGTGGCTAATGGTAATAATACCGGTATTATGAACCAGGCATTAATACCTTTAATACTTACCGCAGAGTGTGTCTACCTAGCTAGGTATACGTCTATGAACATACAATACAAGCCAAGGCCTCTTGTTCCGATAAGCGCGTTAGTTTATGACATAGTTAAACAGTGACGTTAGTACAGTCACACCACGACACGTTAGTGAGCAGACCTGGCATCGTACTCGCCCTTGGACGAATAAACTATTCGTCCAAGTATACTCGCCGTATGGCAACTTGGGCGATTTGGCGTTGTTGTATGTTTGTTAGGTCATAACTTTCGACTCGTTAACCCGATTTGTATGAAACTTGGTATAAAATTTGCTGGGAAGCATATGAGCTTAATCGGTGAAAGGGTTGTAAAGATATTGGGTTCCCAAGAGGATAAACAATAAAGTTTTACAAATGTGTCGAGTGGGGTGTTATATGAAAAACTAAGGCCTTTTACCATCTTAAGTAGATGATTTATACAGCGTCAGGAAGCAACTTTACCTTCACAAACGGGACGCTGTAGTGCTCGGGATAAATTAAGATGGAGTAGGCTTGCTCAGCACCTATTCCATCCTCTCAGCTTAGTCGGCCTTGTCCACAGAAAATACCATGGTCAATACGTGCGGAGGACTAAGCCGGGGGTTTCCTCACGATGTTTTCCTTCACCGTTTGAGAGGTAGTAGGTACTGGTATAGCGCACATAAATTTTTCGAAAAATACATTGGTACACGACCGGATTTAAACCCACGACAATAGTAGTAGCGGGAATCGAAACCGCGCCTCTTGCGTCTCAGCCGAGCACTCGCCCGCCACGCCATCGAGGTCGTCGAATAGTCGTCGATAAGTATAGTTTTTTTAAATAAAACGAAAAAAGTATTATTAAGAAACTGTTGTAACCTGAGCTCCCATTTGTTAGAGTTTCCATGTCTTCGTGGTTCAGGTTAGACTGGAAATCAGAGAAGACCGCATTCAAATCTGTTCAACCATTTCTGAGATTAGCGTGCACAAACGCACACAGCCAAACAGACATACAGATAATCACAGTAAATTTAAATTATTGTAAGTTCAATCTATTAAGCCTTGGAAACATGTGATTTTTATGAGTCCATACACGAAGGGTGCTATCGAGACCCTATTAATAAGCCTCCGCTGTTCGTCCGTCCGTCCGTCTGTCAGCGGGCTGTATCTCATGAGCCGTAATAGGTAGGTAGAGAGTTGTTTAGCACAGGGTAACAAAAAAAACAAGAAACATGGAGGTGTACATGTACGGAACTCTTCGTGTGCGAATTCGACTCGCACCTGACCGGTTTTTTGATAGTACCTACCTACCTACGTGAAGTAAACCACATTCTAATTGAACATCCCACAGCATGCCACACTATCTGCTAACCTTACACACGCAAACATTGCAAATAATGATACTAACCGATGATTTGTATGATTAGGGCAATAACCGAGGTAGACGATGCTATCTGCAGATTGCCAGCTAAATTGTATATGATTGGAATGTTCTTAATTTGACGGTAGCTGCATGACGTCTGTTTATTCAGGCTCGCCAAGCCATTGCATAAGTATAAAATAATTGTATGAGGTAGGTTTTAGTAACAAAATCAATATTTTTCCTTATTTATTTATTTCTTTCTTTCTTTCACTGTGGACTGTTGTGATGATTTCTGAATACGAACGCCTTTCAAAGGCACTGGTAGACATTAATGCCCGGTTCCTATATTATACTAACGGACAACGGACCGATCATTACCACAGCAACGAACATAAAACTGTCGAATCGAAAAGCGTCGTTCATGTTTTACTCGTACCTCATTGCTACGCTAACTTCATTCATCGCTCGTTTGTAGAAAATCGGAACCAGGTATTTTTGACATCATTCTGAGCATCATCCGTCCGTCCATCTGTCTGTCACCGCTGTTTTTTTATGCAAGAACTAACGCTTCCAGCTTACCCACTGTAATCTTCCAAAATCTGAAACAAGACAAGTATTTGAATTTATTTACTTAGTTATATCACATTCTCATATTTTTTATGATGAATAGTTTTCGATTTGAGAGCACTGGTGGTCTAGTTGGTAGTGACCCCGCCTTTCGATCCTAAGGTCTTGGGTTCAAACCCGGTCGTGTACCAATGGATTTTTCTGTGCGAAAAATTTATGTGCACTATACCAGTACTCTCAAACGGTGAAGGAAAACATCGTGAGGAAACCCGCGGCTTAGTCAGCTCCGCACGTATTGACCATGTCTTTCCTGAGGACAAGGCCGACTAAGCTGAGAGGATGGAATAGATGCTGGGCTAAAAACCTAAACGATGTTGGTGGCAGCGGCTTTTCTGGTCGAAAGGAAGAGGATGGTGGCGCTTCTGCGCGTGATGGCGCCGAGAAGGCGTGCATGGTTGTTGCGACTTGTTCAGGAAGCCGCAACACCCGAGGCCGTTTTAAGCGGAAGGGAGAGCCCTTCGCAAGGCCAGTGACGCCCAATGCGGCGTCGAGTGCGGGAGAGGAGTCGGATGGTTCTACCATGTCCTGCTCCTCTTACGCTTCTACAGCGTCGGGGTTATCCCGAACTGGCCAGAAGCGTAGCAGGAAGTCGAACGATGACGCTTCCGACCCTCAGGGATCAATACGCGCATCGTTCCTTAAGGGAAAAGGGGAAGACGATGTCTTCGACCCTGAAGTTGCCCCAATGACCACTCGGTCAAAGGGCAAACTGCCGAAGCCGGATGAATTGGGGGCGGAGATGCGGGCGCTCTCTACGGAGGAGCTGGGCGCCCCCGCATGACGGTCGAACTGCAGACCGTCGAGAAGATCGCCGACAAGTCGAAGAACTTGCGCGGCGACTTCGTAACAAGGGTCTGCGGACGTTGGCCCGGAGAGCGATGGCGGTCGCGGTGGAGCTCGCTTAGCGAACCGCCGTGGACGCCAACGTTGTACGCCTAGAAAGGGAGAACGCGGAGCTGCGGGCTCAGATGGCCGCTCTCACCTCGAAGCTGACGGAGGCTGTCCGTCAGCCGGCCAGTCCCAAGCCGGCGGCAACATCGCCTGCCGGTGGGAAAGGCTGGGAGGGCCAGTTCATGGAGCGCATCAGCGCTCTCATGGACAGGAAGTTGGCCGCAGTGATGCGGCCTCCCTCCCAGGGAACCGCGGCTCCCTCCGGGCCAGGGCCCTCTCCGGGGCCTTCAGGTCAGGGCAAGGCGCGGGCAAACCGCCCACCGCATGCCTCTTCCCTGCCACCCGTGCAGTCGCGGCCTGCTGAGGCTCGGGCGCCAATGGCGCCCAAGTCCAGCTGGGCGACAGTGGTGGGGAGGAAGGCGAAGAAGCCTAAGCAGAAGGCTTCGGCGACGGCAAAGCCCGTCCCTATGACTGGCAAAGGCGCCGGCTCTAAGCCTGGCCCTAAGGCTGGCCCAAAGGCTAGCCCAAAGGCTAAGGCTAAGGCGGGCGCAAAAGCGAAGCCTGCGCGACTGCCCACTTTGGCGGCGATAACGGTGACAATTCCGGAGGGTTCGGAGGTCACCCTCGCCGCAGTCATGGCGGCCGCAAAGGCTCGCATAAGGTTGGCCGACTTCGGAGTGGACCAAGTCCGCTCCAAGAAGGCCATCACTGGAGGACTGATTTTGGAGGTGTCTGGGCCTGACTGCACCTCCAAAGCTGACAGGCTGGCCGAACGCATGAGCGTGGCCCTCGTCGTTCTAGGTGCACGTGTTGCGCGCCCGATGAAAACGGGGGAGTTGCGGCTGAAGGACCTCGACGACAGCGTCTCACCTCAAGAGGTGCAGACCGCAGTCGCCGATGCCGGAGGCTGCTCGGTCAACGACGTGCGGGCGGGCGACATTCGTCGTTCATCCTCTTCCCTGGGCACGGTGTGGGTCCGTTGTCCACTAGCTTCCGTGCGGAAGCTAGCAGCGGCAGGGCACGTCGTCGTCGGCTGGGTCTCGGCCCAGGTCGATTATTTGACCTCGAGGCCACTCCAGTGCTTCCGGTGCTTGGAGTACGGGCACGTACGCAGCACGTGCCAGAGCGCGGTGGACCGTAGTAGCGTGTGCTACGCGTGCGGGGAGCCCGACCATCGGGCGAGCCAGTGCACGCGGCCGCGCAGGTGTTCGCTGAGCTCTGACAAGGGCTGCAAGGCTGACCACAGGATGGGTAGCAAACAATGACCCCAAAAAGTGACCCCCTGTTCCCTTCTGGAGAAGGGACAGGGCTTCGTAGCTACGAAATGGGGTCACCTAGCCGTTGTGGGCTGTTATATCTCTCCCAACTGTACCCTCGTCGAGTACGAGGCGTACCTGGATGCGGTGGGAAACTGCATACGCAGGTGCCTTCCGCGTCCCGTGCTTGTCCTGGGCGACTTTAACGCTCACTCTCGTGAGTGGGGGAGTCGCCAGGACGACCGAAGAGGAGAGAACGTCGTGGAATGGGCGGCGGGTATGGACCTCCGGTTGTTAAATCGGGGGTCTGTAAGCACATGTGTGCGGTGGCAGGGAGAGTTGATTGTGGATCTTTCATGGTCGACTCCCTCGGCCACCCACCTCGTGTCGGGATGGAGAGTAGCGGAGGATGTGGTCACGTTATCCGACCACCGCCACATCGTTTTCGATGTGGCCCACAGCCCCCCGGCAGTGCGTCCCGCTGCAATAGCAGCCCGCCGCGACGATAGGCCCTCAAGCGGCTCGACAGGGATCTGCTCGAAGCCACCGCCATCGTCGCGGCCTGGCCGGAAGGCCACGCCGAAGGGATCCTGCCCGATCCTGTAAGGGAGGCGGCTTGGTTCCGGGCGACGATGACGTCGATCTGCGACTTATCGATGCCCCGAAGCAGGCCTGCCTGCGCTCCCGACGCCAGTACACCAGAGCCCGGAGAAGAAGCCCTTGCCGAAGAGGTGGATATAGTTTACGAGGTATACCGAGACGCTACCAAGGCGCTCGAAGACGCGATTGCCGAAGCCAAGTCTTGGTCCTGGAGCAAACTCCTCGAGGGACTGAACAGGGATCCATGAGGGCGCCCGTACAAGATGGTACTGGGCAAGCTCCGGCCATGGGTCCCTCCGTTGACGGAAACCCTGGACCCTGCGTTCGTGGGAGGAGTGGTTGACACGCTCTTCCCTAGGGTCCAGGACAGTCCCTTTACCCTCGTGTCTTCGTCGGACCCGACCATCTGGGCCGACGAAATGGGGGTAACTGCTGAGGAGTTGGACCGAGCTGTGAAGCGTCTCAGGGCTCGTAACACGTCACCCGGGCCTGACGAGATTCCAGGTCGAGCCTGGGTGCTGGCTCTATCCGCCAGATTAGGGGACAAGCTGAGGTAGCTGTTCGACGGCTGCCTCCGCTCTGGTGTGTTCCCCAAGGATTGGTTGGTCCTCTTGAAGAAGGACGGCAGGGCCGCGGATTCTCCCTCTGCGTACCGTCCCATTTACCTGCTGGACGAAGCCGGCAAGTTATTCGAAAGAACAATTGCCGGCCGTCTATGCACACATCTGTCGCAGGAAGGCCCCGACTTGTCGGATGACCAGTTTGGTTTCCGGCACGCGCGTTCGAGAGTGGACGCGATTCTTCGCGTCCGTACGCTGTCGGACCGGGTAGTGTCCCGGGGCGGGAGGGTGTTGGCGGTGCCCTTGGATATCGACAACGCCTTTAACTCCCTGCCCTGGAGGGCGATTAGGGAGGCACTCGTATTTCGCGGAGTGCCCCTCTACCTGCAGCGCATAGTCGGTGCCTACTTGCGTGACATGTGTGTGCAGTACGTGGGCAGTACATTGCACCAGAGGGAGGTGTACTGCGGAGTTCCCCAGGGGTCCGTGCTCGGCCCCCTCTTGTGGAACTTCGCGTACGACGCGGTCCTGCGCGTCGATCTCCCCGCCGGCGTACGAGTCGTCTGCTATGCGGATGACACTCTCATATTAGCCGGCGGGGGCTCCTTCGACGGGACCAAAGGGCTCGCCGAGCTTGGGGTGGCATGTGTCGCGAACAAGATTCACGAGCTGGGTCTGCGGATAGCGCCTCACAAGACCGAGGCGCTGTGGTTCCACAAATTCCCGAGGGGAAGGGAACCACCCAGCTTGTCGATTCGCGTAAGTGACGTTGACGTCCAGGTGGGGCGGTACATGAGGTACCTAGGCCTCACCTTGGATGGACGCTGGGATTTCGGGGAGCACTTCGGCCGCTCCATCCCCCGGATTCAGAGGGTAGTGGGTGCTTTGCACAGACTGCTACCAAATCTCGGGGGACCCAGCGAGGGCGTGCGCCGCCTCTATGCGGGGGTCGTGCGATCGATGGCTCTCTACGGAGCACCCGTCTGGTCTGAGAGACTGGCGGGTGTTAGGCGCTGTAGGTTATTGTTCAATAGCCTACAGCGTTCTATAGCCATCAGGATCGCACGAGGATACCGCACAATATCCTTTGAGGCGGCTACAATCCTGGCGCGGTTTCCGCCCCTGGACATCTTGGAGGTGATGGACGCGCGTGTGTACGTCCGGCTCCGACAGGATGATGGGAGCGGAACTGCGCCCGCTGAAGTGCGGTGCAAGAGCGCCGACGTGCGCTCGGGATGTGGCACGAGCGGCTCGAGGAGCCGCGATGCTCGCGCCAACACGTCGTCGGCGCCATTGCGCCATTCTTCGAAGCCTGGCTGGGGAGGGAACATGGGTACGTCACCTATAGACTTACTCAGATACTCACCGGGCACGGCTGCTTCGGTGAGTATCTGAGTAGGATCGGACGCGAATCGACAGCACAATGCCACTATTGTGGGTGGGACTTGGATTCCGCGCAGCACACACTGGAGCAATGCTCGTCGTGGTGCCAGGAACTCGGAATCCTGGTCAACAGGCTCGGGCAGGATCTCTCTCTGCCGAGCGTAGTCGAGGCTGTGCTGGCAGATGAGTCGGCGTGGCAGGCCGTAGCCTCTTTCTGTGAGACCGTGATGGTCCAGAAAGAGACTCTTGTGGCAAGTGTCGTCGTAGCACGCGAGGGTGCCGGGCGTGGCTGTGGGTGCCATTACCGGGACAGTGCTCTAGAGCACGATGCGAGAGGGGCTCCGGTGCGTTCCGTATGGAGATCCCGGAGGCCCTTGACATGCATCGAGGCTGGCCACCAGGTGGTTTTTTAGTGGGTCGTCGGGTAGCTTCACACTGCCCAGCTGCGACCCTCAATCGCAGTTGGGTGTCTGGGAGCAGATTTTTCCACCTGCCAAAAAAAAAAAGGTAAGGCAAGCCTACTCAATCTTAATTCGTCCCGGGCACTACAGCGTCCCGTTTGTGAAGGTATAAAGTTTCCTCCTGACGCTGTATAAATCATCTACTATAGATAACTAAGGCCTTAAACCATCTATAGTAGATGGTTAAAGGCCTTAGTTATATATGGTAAAAGGCCTCAGTTTAGTTTTCGATTTCCTCGCTTGTTCGATATAGGTTATGTAAATAGTGTATAATTCGACCCTTCGTGTAAAGAAGTAGAGTTTTTAGTTTTGTTACTTAGGTTTGTAGAAGTAGTTAAGTTTTATTATAAGTATAGATTAAGTTTTTCTTGGTTTTTATTCATTTTTGTTTTTATATGGGTGATGTGGTCGCGAAGCGACAAAGCCCTTATTTAAATAAAAAAAAATAGTTTTCGATGTATATCGTGAAGGAATACCTAGGTACCCAAAAGTTACCGTCTACTATCGCGTACCTTGATCTTAAGAGTCGATGTCAACAGATGGGGTACCTATCTATATTTATATACATATACATATTAGTATATAAGGTGAGTCGCCGAACTCAGTGGAATTAGGTCAAGATGGTTTTAAAATCAATACTAGGCATTGTTCGCGGCTTATCGCGCCAACTTGGACTCTATTCTGCTCGTCTGGGTTGGTATGATGGTGTAAAATAGAGGGAATTCAGAATATTTTAGCCTGCGTTGACACACCGTGGAACAAAGGCCTTAGTATTCAATGACCGAACAAAATTTGTTTGTTTGTTTGTATAGCATCACGCCCGTATCCCTAATGGGGCGGGCAGAGCCACAAGTAGTCATAACAAAACTGGCAGCCACTCCTAATTTCAAAGTCCCAAGATGGATATGGTGAACCATGGTGACAATAGGATTATTGCATTATACATTAAAATTTCTCATAATTTAATTGACCTATTATATATCCTAAAATATTAAATACTTATGTACATAAATCACTAGGTCAAATACCGAAAGAAAATTACACACCAAAAAATATACCACTTTTTCTATATTCAGTAGTATAACCATAACTCAATCATATTTTGATTACCGTGCATGGCATATGCTCTGTTCTAATGTTCTATTAACGGACATCGGATCGTTCGTTATCACAAAACAATAAGCTTTTAATTAAAAAAGAAAGCTTTTCGGCACATAACAACGTTTATGTTCAAAGTATCTGATCATTCTTGTTTGTCTAGAGTGACTAGAATGGATAAGATACGAAATGAGTACATCAGGGGAAGTTTGAAAGTAGCGCCAGTGACAGAAAGATTGAGGAATGTGGTGAGGAGAGAGGCTAGTGTGGTATGATAGGTATGTACCTAAGGGATATAGGATAAAAGTAGGGATGAAAGTCAAGTTGCGAAGAGATATTACTATGAATGTGGATGGATTTAGAGGTACCTAGAGGTAGGCCAAAGATGGACGGATTGTGTAAAAGAGGTACTGGTTAAGAAAGGACTAAGTACAGAGATGAAGGCTGACAGAAGGAATTAGAAGAAGAGAACATGCTGTGCCTACCCCGTATAGAGTGGGATAAGGACAGGAAAATTATGAAGATGATGTTTGTCTAAAACCTCTCGATATAATACTCTTCAAGATGATCGAGAAAGTGAGACCCAAAGATTTGTAAGCTTACTTAGCTTTATTATTTTGATGATGGAGTCGAAAATGGAACTTCTTGTGTGTAGCTAAGATACCTACCTAGTTAAGGCTGAACCTCAATTACATATTTTACATCTATATGGGCGATGGGCTGATCACCTGTCATATGGTTCACCAAATCCATCTTGGGACTGTGAATAAGAAGTGGCTGCAAGTTTATTATTGTGGCTCTGACCACCCCATTGGGATAAGGTCGTGGTAATTATATAATAAATAAATAAATATTTGAGGACATATCACACAGCACCATCTAGCCCCAAACTAAGCAAAGCTTGTATTATGGGAACCAGATGGCTGATAGAATACATAATATACTTTTTTTTTTTGTAAATACATACTTTACTTATTAATACATAATACTACAACACCCAGACCCGGAAGAAATATTTGCAGAGCATGCAAACATTTCTCCCGCAGCGGGAATCGAACCCGCGCCTCTTGCGTCTCAGCCGAGCACTCGCCCGCCTCGCCACAGAGGTCGTCAAATATGTAGGTATGTATTTTACAAAACGTAACAATCCCTCTTTCAACGGTGTCATAACTCTAATAGAGTTGCTATTTATAGAGCTGCTAATGTCACTTAACTTAGACTTAGATGTGACTCACATTTTCGGCAAAAAAAAAGCCTGGAAGGAAGGCACCAGAAGGCTGGACGTCAGGACGATGGGTTCCAGAGGCTTTTACCTACTTGCAGTTTCAAAAAGCTATCTGTAGATGAGCCAGATTTATTGATTGGATACTTGGACGAATAAACACATATTAGATAATGTGAATGTCTATCGGTAAAAGTAAGTAAGTTCGTCTGAGCTAGTAGCCAACTCTTGTGATGGAGTTTTAGGCCGCTTATAGGCCTCTGTCGTGGCTTAACGACTTAAATGTATATCGGTAAATCCGCCTATTTCTAGTTATACTTTACTAGCTGTGCTCCGCGGTTTCACCCGCGTTTTTCTCGTTTCCGTGGAAATACCGAGATAAAATATTGCCTATATTATAGCCTCCCTACCAACTCTTAACATCTTACACACGTGATAACTTTTAAACGAAATATCCGATTGAGATGAAACAAAAAGTATTTTACTTCTACATAAATACTCTTTTTTTACTTTGTTCTATTGTCAATAGTTTTTGCAGCGCACGCAAAAATAGGTTTTCGATTTTACACCTTGTGTTAAAAAATAGCAATTTTATTACGGATCCCTAATTTTGAAAAAAATAAAACATAGCCTATAGCCTTCCTCGATAAATGGACTACCCAACACTGAAAGAATCATTCAAATCGGACCAGTAGTTCCAGAGATTAGCGCGTTCAAACAAACAAACAAACAAACAAACAAACTCTGCAGCTTTATAATATTAATCTTATATTATAAGAATCTTTGTCCTGACTGACTGACTGACTGACTGACTGACTGACTGACTGACTGACAGACAACGCACAGCCTAAACCGCTGGACGTAGAGACTTGAAATTTTCAGTGTAGGTAAACCTTGGTACGTAGGGGTGTACTAAGAAGGGATTTTTCAAAATTCAACCTCTAAAGGGGTGAAAAGGGATGAAAACCTGAAATCAATTTTTGGTCTAAAACTGCACATAACCTATATCAAATTAAAGAGCCGATTTTTCTCATTTAGTTGATGTCATAATTACCTGCAAATTCTTTATTTTTGGCATGTTTTTCATGAAAAATAGAATACTTTTATTTTGACATTATGACAGCGATGATACCAAAGATTAGTAATAGATGATACAAAACATATGGAAAAGGAACTGTCAATGTCAAATTACCTGTGAAAGGAAGCATAAATTATTACTGGTCTAATAAGTTTCAAATCTTGATTATTCATGGAGTTCTGACGTAATTCTACGTCTGAAAACTAGATGTCGCTGCTAATTCTGATCAAATTTTGACGCGCTATCAAATTTTGGTGCGTTCAGAGAAGTAATGGAAATCGATTAATATCGATCCCGGTACTCCTGGCCCACCAATTTAGAATTTTTAAATTTCGATCGTCGTGAACAAATAGGTGTGAGCCGTGACGACTGGGTACCTATATAATAAATTCATAATGAATAGTCAGAAATTTGTAAATGTCTCAAACATTCAGACTAAAATTTCATCTTTTTATTAACAATCATATACGGCAAAGATTGTAAGAAAACTAAAATCTGCACCACCTGGAAATTATTTCTGCCGGCGCCCATGACCTTAACTCTCAAATTTTTTACTAAATTCACCGAAATTTCTTAATTTTTAGATTTAGGTATGTTTGTTACTTTTTCTCGCAAAAACTACGGAATATACTTACATACCATTATTCATATTCGTTCGCTAAAGTTAGCCATTGCTTAAAGTTAGCTCTGTCACTGTTTGTCATTATGAAATGGTAAGAGATGGCAATACTTTAGTCATCGTTTAGCGTACACTATATTATAATGAATAATGAGGATAGTAGGTACCTACGTGTGCTGGAATGGGACATAGGGTACTTTTTATCTGGGTACCGCGTGAGCGAAGCCGCGGGCGGCTGCTAGTATAATATATTAGTATAGATTATTCAATTATTAAATTTAAAAATATCGACAAGTGAACTTGGCTAGGTCCATAGCATGCATAAATAAGGACCACGTTGGCTTCGAAGGTCTCAGAATGTAGTACTTCCTGTTCGTCGCTTCCGTGTGAAGCTAATCTAGTAGGAAGGTCGAAACAATAATTAGATTGTAACTATTTAGAATATTTAGGTAGTAAGTGTATTTATGTAGCTATCGTGGTGTGTGACTTTGCGTAATTCTAATCATGCTCTAGATCCTACTAAAACTAAGGCCTTCTACCATTCTATAGTAGATGATTTATACAGCGTCAGGAGGCAACTTTTACCTTCACAAACGGAACGCTGTAGTGCCCGGGACGAATTAAGATGGAGTAGGCTTGTCAATACGTGCGGAGCTGACTAAGCCGCGGGTTTCCTCGCGATGTTTTCCTTCGCACAGAAAAATTCATTGGTACACGACCGGATTTGAACCCACGACCTTAGATCGTACTAAGTAATATTATAAATGCGATAGTTTGTGAGGATTTGAGGATGTTTGTGCCTCAATCACGCCACAACGGCTGAACGGATTTGAATGAAAATAAAGGAATTTACATAGTAGCTTATTATGTGCTGGAATAACATATAAGTAGTCTATTTTTTATCCGGGTACCTTGCGAGCGAAGCCGCGGACGCCAGCTAGTAGGTACCTATATTTACAGTTTTTGGTTCTAATACTATTATTATTTATAAGAGTTATAGGTCTTGTCGGTGCAATGATGTAACTTCCTCCATTTTTCATTCTCCAATGATATCTCTTGCGAGTTTTATTATATAATGACTCATATAGTTAATTCTTGTTCTTCTTCTACCTCCCTCTCCTTCTATGATGTTAAATAAATTATCTACATACAAGTTGCTATCTTTGCTAGAACTTCATATCTTGACAAGTTTGGTCTTTGTGCCCAACCGGGCTCACCTAAGGGCTTTAAGTAAAATAAATAACTTCTGAACCATAATGTAAAACAAAGACGTCAAGTTTAGTTAGGCCTTCAAAACAAAAACACTTCAGAAAAATACATTTCTAATAGGTAGGTAATCTGTACCTTTCTTTATGTACCATTCTGTACATTTCTTGACGACCTCGGTGGATGGCGTGGCAGGCGAGTGCTTGAATGAGACGCAAGAGGCGCGCGTTTGATTCCTGCTACGCCAGAAATGTTTGTATGTTCTGCAAATATTTCTTCCGGGTCTGGTTGTTGTAGTATTATGTACCAATTAAAAAAAAAATATTATAGTTTGGGGCTAGTTGGCGCTGTGCGAAATGTTCACAAATATTTATCATTTTTATTTATTACTAGCAGCCGCCCGCGGCTTCGCTCACGCGGTACCCAGATAAAAAGTACCCTATGTCCCATTCCAGCACACGTAGGTACCTACTATCCTCATTATTCATTATAATATAGTGTACGCTAAACGATGTCTAAAGTATTGCCATCTCTTACCATTTCATAATGACAAACAGTGACAGGGCTAACTTTAAGCAATGGCTAACTTTAGCGAACGAATATGAATAATAGGGTATGTAAGTATATTCCGTAGTTTTTGCGTGAAAGAGTAACAAACATACCTAAATCTAAAAATTAAGAAATTTCGGTGAATTTAGTAAAAATTTTGAGAGTTAAGGTAAACTTTTCAAAACGCAACGACAGCGCGTTCTAGGATTTGATCAGAATTAGCAGCGACATCTAGTTATCAGACGTAGAATTACGTCAGAACCCATGAATAATCAAGATTGGAAACTTATTAGACCAGTAATAATTTATGCTTCCTTTCACAGGTAATTTGACATTGACAGTTCCTTTTCCATATGTTTTGTATCATCTATACTAATCTGTGTGTATCATCGCTGTCATTATGTCAAAATAAAAGTATTCTATTTTTCATGAAAAACATACCAAAAATAAAGAATTTACAGGTAATTATGACATCAACTAAATGAGAAAAATCGGCTCTTTAATTTGATATAGGTTATGTGCAGTTTTAGACCAAAAATTGATTCCAGGTTTTCATCCCTTTTCACCCTTTTAGAGGTTGAATTTTGAAAAATCCCTTCTTAGTACACCCCTACGTATCAAGGTTTACCTACACTGAAAATTTCAAGTCTCTACGTCCAGCGGTTTAGGCTGTGCGTTGTCTGTCAGTCAGTCAGTCAGTCAGTCAGTCAGTCAGTCAGTCAGTCAGTCAGTCAGTCAGTCAGTCAGGACAAAGATTCTTACAATATAAGATTATGTAATTTATTAGCAATCTACCTTGCCGGGTGGTATGGAGCTCGAGGTTCCTTAACAAAGAGATGGCACCACGCCACAGACTCAGACCAAATAAAAAGAGAAGACGCCGCGCCGCGAACAACAAAAGTGAAGCCACACAAAACCGTTCTCCTGCAAGTAAACATACACACTCACGCACACACCTACACTAAAACCAAACTCATCGCTCTTGGTAGGTACGTCACGAGTCTTAAAAATAGAATGATGCCTTCCTGTGTAGTGAAAACTTGTAAAAACAGCAGCAAATCACATAAAAAGTCTCACGGAATCACTTTTCACTTGTAAGTACTTCAAATAGCATCGTTTCTTAATTATTATTCTATGAATTTAGGTTACTCGGAAAACACAACCTTAAAACCTTCGACACACATAGATAAAAAGGTGGTTTCACTTTTGTTGTTCGCGGCGCGGGGTCTATTCTTTTTATTTGGTCTGAGGCCACAGATTACCAAATAGCTGAAATGGATCGATGACCTACTTCCGTGTGGCCGCGGTTCTTTCGTCGATTTTGGGCACTTCGGTGGATGCAGTTCTGTTATTTCCTTTCAACTTCAACTTACGGCAACTAGGCAAAAGACTATGCATTTACCTTAAATGTTATATTCATTATTATTTACGTTTCAATTGGCTTACGTTCCATATTCAGTGTAACTGGAAACTTTAAATATTTGTAAAATATTTATAAAATCCCACTAAAACGAAACATTCTTACAGGATTCTTTTTCTTAAAACCAACTCAAACTAAAGTCTAAACTCGGTCTAAAGTCACCATAGTTTTGGTACATTATCATAGGAATATAACGTAGCATTAAAAATGGGATGGATAAATGTTATAGAAAAGACCTCAACCATTAGGTAATTTATAGAGTTTTTTAACAGAACAATGGTATCGGTCATACCGTTATGGTAGGTATCATAATTATATCATTTAAAAAAATCTGATCATCTTTCACAAAGCGAAAATATTTTAACCTATAAAGGTAGATAGTTTTTGGATAATCATTACTTTACCTATACGATTACCTACTGTTTTTGGATTAAAATAAATTTAACAACAGAAAAAAATTACAACTAATACAAATGTAACCTGGGGTCTGTTTAATGTTAGTTTGCCACTTATGATGAGACTAGCTGTTGCCCGTGATTTCGTTTCATTGAATAATGATTTTCAAAATTTGAACTTGATAAAAAATCTGTGGAGTGCAAAATATGCGGTCACCCATCCAACTACCTACTGACCGAACGTGGTGATGCTTAACATTTGTTCGGTTTCCCATACAAACTTTCATCCCTTAATTATATCAAATACAAAGCAGCGTTGAAATTATTTTACAATAGCGGTTAGTTTTTTTACAGGCCTCAGAGTTAAAAGTGTACGAATCCTACCTGCTCTCCATGAAACTAACCCCCGAATACTCAAACGCATCTCAGAGTTGAGCACGTCTCAAGTCACGGTTTTTGACAGTTTTTGATGAAAATCTGTCAAAAACTCGTCAGTTGAGACGTGCTCAACTCTGAGATGCGTTTGAGTATTCGGGGGTATGGCTTGTATCTTGTATGGTTTTGGTGAAATTTATAAATCCATACTAATATTATAAAGTAACTCTGTCTGTAACCTTTTCATGCCTAAACTACTAAACAGTTTTTGATGAAATTTGGCAAGCATATAGATTGTAGCCCGGAGAAGGACATAGGCTATTTTTTTTTTTCAAAAAATACTTATAGAAATAAGTATTATATTAGTTAGTATGGATTTAAAATTTTCATCAAAACGAGGGCTTCCAAGATACAAGCCGTAGTTTCATAAAGGCATTAGGAGAGCGTAGGATTCGTACGCTTTTTACTCCGAGGCCTGTAAAAAATAACTAACCGCTATTGCAAAATAATTTCAATGCTGCTTTAATACAACATATCTGGCTCTAATAAAATTGTAGTTCAGTGTGTAGAGCACTGGTGGTCTAGTTGGTAGTGACCCCGCCTTCCGATCCTAAGGTCGTGGGTTCAAATCCGGTCGTGTACCAATGGATTTTTCTGTGTGAAAAATTTATGTACGCTATACCAGTACTCTCAAACGGTGAAGGAAAACATCGTGAGGAAACCCGCGGCTTAGTCAGCTCCGCACATATTGACCATGTCTTTCCTGTGGACAAGGCCGACTAAGACGAGAGGATGGAATAGGTGCTGGGCAAGCCTACTCCATCTTAATTCGTCCCAGGCACTACAGCGTCCCGTCTGTGAAGGTAAAAGTTGCCTCCTAAATCATCTACTATACATGGTAAAATGCCTAGTTTTTTTAGTTCAGTGTATGAAAAAATTCTATATTTATTAGTTTATATTCTTTAATCTTTATAATTGAACGTTAGGCAGCGATTACTGCAGTTTTGTTTGTTTTGTTAGGTTGAAATAGGGTAATTTTACAATTTCAAAACGTAGCAAGGAATATCTTGCTGTGTTTTGAACTGGCATATCTAAACCTATCTATTCTATCCTAGCTATAATATCATACCTATCTTTTTCTTGATTGATTGGTAGGTTAAAATGATATAACTCGAATATAATCCTCTGTTGACTTTCTTCTATGAGCATCAAAAGTGATTTTAAAATGTTGTCCTTGCTGAACAAAAATACATTGACTTTGGACGCATATAACGTTTACTTCGAAACATTTTTTATATTCTAACGTGTACCTACTGATCTCGAGAAAAAAATATTTCGCTAGACCACTTCAATTAGTCGAAAAACCAGCCGATCATACCCAAACGCACCTTATATTTGCAGGTCGTAGAGATGAACCATTCTAAAAATGCACGGCTCTTTAGTCGACTGGCCCCGCTCGAACTGGCCCCTAGAGTTCAGTTGACCTAATGAATGTTTTGAATTGGTCAACTGGCCCCGCTTACAGAATTTGTTATTAGAATAGACAAGAAGAAAAGTGTTTCAACTTTTGTCGGTATTATCATGGATTCAAAATTTCAAAGAGGTTGCTAGCGATGCGACTTACTTGGTTTTGAAATTGTATTTTATTAGACTTTTGCTAACCAAAGTGTACTTACTGCGTTTTTTAGAATTGGTATCTCGAGATTTAGCTGTATTTTAAAGAATTTTTCCTCAGCAGGCTATGGGGATACGTCTAGTACCTAAGTCCAAAAATTAAAAAAAAAAACGTTAAAAAAATATATGTCCCTTACTGCGTTTTGATTTAGGACAGCCGCCTTATCTCTAGATTAGGACCATGTTCGTATGTTATGTACCTAAGTACATAAATAAAATAAAATTATAATTTAAACATAACATAAACATAAACATAATTTATTTAATAAAAATAATACAACATTACGAAGAAACAATTGGAACACGTTGAAAACTGCCCTAATTAACTTAAAAACTGTATCGCAGTTTCCAGCGCCCCCTCCCTCCCAACAGTTATGATCTTAATCAATACCTACTCTTTACAATATAACATAATTATTACAAAGAATAAAAAAAAATAACATTGTTAATGTGGGGGTGAGTGTGTAAGTGTAAGGTGTGGTAAGTGTGGATGTTAGTGTAAATTACATCTGCACAGCGGGGTCAAGACAAGGAACAACAATAATTATAGTATTCTTATTGGTAACTAGCTGTGCTCCGCGGTTTCACCCGCGTTTTTCTCACAGGCGGCCAGCAAGCGCGGCTTCCTCGTCTCGCCCGCCGCCGCGCCGCCAGCGTCTCGTCTTGCTTGCATCAAGCGCGCGTGGATTTCCTTAGCAGAGTTATTTTAGAAATGTATTTATTATACTCTTCAAAGATCTTATACTTACAATCATCAACAAATATATTTCAAAAAGATTATTACAGGATTTTATGTTGATAAAAAACTATGGCCCATAACTCATTAATAGGTACCAACTCTTAACATCTTACACACGTGATAACTTTTAAACGAAATATCCGATTGAGATGAAACAAAAAGTATTTTACTTCTACATAAATACTCTTGATAACATAATGCTTAATTTCGATAAAGATTAATATTACGATACATATTTAACGTAGTTTTTTTTCTTCAGACGATTTAATAATTATTTTGAACACAAAATCGGTTATTGTGATTAAACCATGATAGCTAGATATATGTTCTCGCGGACTTTTTTGTAGGTCTTAATAGGATCTACAAACCCGTAGTACATCATTTTGTTCTATTGTCAATAGTTTTTGCAGCGCACGCAAAAATAGGTTTTCGATTTTACACCTTGTGTTACATAATAGCAATTTTATTACGGATCCCTAATTTTGAAAAAAATAAAACATAGCCTATAGCCTTCCTCGATAAATGGACTACCCAACACTGAAAGAATCATTCAAATCGGACCAGTAGTTCCAGAGATTAGCGCGTTCAAACAAACAAACAAACAAACAAACAAACTCTGCAGCTTTATAATATTAAGTATAGATTTACTAACAGACTTTCCGTCTCATCATAGGAGTCTTAAAAGCCATGTCAGGGTGGCGATTTTACATTTATAGGTAGTTAGGGGGAAAATATTTAACTCCTTGTTTACACGATTATTGAGCACCGAGCTAATTATGGTGATAGTGGCGACTAGCAACTGCTGTTTTTCGTGACTCAGTTTTACAAACCACGTCGGATCTCCGCTTTGTTAGTGGCAGGAGAGGGTCATAAGCAAGTTGGGTATGTTTGCGTAAAATGGTTTGTAATTATAAAGAGCTGCCGAAATGTGAGAACTTTCGAGAATATGCATTTAATCCAATATAGGTGCTTCAATAATAAAAATGATTGTTAGGTACAATGATTAAGTTAGTTTTATTTGTAACACAGTGCTTTCCACTCTCACAGGTTACCAGTACCACCAAAGACATAAATCTGCTAAATTTTATTTAGCAACTTATTTCAGTAGCTTATAAATCGCAAGATGGCGTTCTCAACGGTGAAAGGTAGCATATAATATAATTTTCTAACAGAAGCATAGATGGAGTCACTTGTTAGTCAATTCAAGGTCTATTTATTGTTTTAGCAAATATTACAGTGCTTACTGATATCACAAAATAAAATTAGTTAAATAAGTGCATAATTTAATTAGTGTGGAAAGTACCTAAGTGTGTAGTTAAAAATGAACGCAGTCTTAGTCAAACAAAAGAAATGCGCGCGCCGGTCAGTCCACCTAATCGATAAGTTTGGAAGGATATCGCGGCTGGAACAGTTACCATTCTCATAGCGTCCATTGGGTTCTACGGAGCCTCACGGGAGAACTACGCTTTGATCATGTTGGTGAGTATCCTTGCTGTCTCAAGTGTCTGACTTCCGTAATACGTTGTCTAGAAACTGAATATGAAAAAATAATCAGGCTTTCGTTAACACAGTAGTGAAGAAGGTGTTTTATAGTGAAATTAGTAGCAGTGATCTTACTGGCCGAACAATGGCTGAAGCATTAGGAGAATTTGATGAAACAGAAGGAAACGCAGTATGTCGCACTATTAATCTGGCTTTGGAAGTGTTTGACGAAAATACATTTCATCAAGAGCTAGAAGTAATCGGGTTTAGGCTTGAAGAACTGAACACATTTGAAGCAATGAATTACGTACAATTGAAAATGCCCACAATGGATACCATAGTTCGTACGTACCTTGGTGTAGTCAGGTACAAGCACAGGCAAAATAATGATGGTTTCAAATTTGATTGCACAACTACTATTAATATAGTGAAAAATGCCAGCGACGGCGGTTATTACTTAATGCTCGATAAATATGAGTTCCAGATAATTAAGCCTCCATTCTTAGAAAACCAGATCATTGTGCATACTAATAATGCAATAGGGAATGGCGACGTTAACATTGATCCTCTAATGCCGCACATGATTTCTACACTCAAGGACAGAATCGATCAAAAACTAGATAATTTTTGGGAAGTCCTGTTTTCCTGCTACAGTGACACACAGTCATCGAAAACGGCCGAAGGAACAAAAAGTGAGGAGTATCCGCCGGTTAGATTGGTCCTCTCCAGTAACAAGAGGTTGACTGGCCTCTCGGTGCAGGTCATCACGGACCTCCAGTTCTTGACTGTTCTTGACATCAGCAATAATGATTTAGACCATGTTCCAGTAGAGTTTGGTAAGTCCATAGAAACACTAGTACCTTCTTACATTTTTAGGTTGGTATCGCAATTGCACAATTGCTGTTTAAGCGATCTTTTTATATTCATTGATAGCGCATACACCGACATGTTTTATTCCTTGGTACCTATATTGCTAAAATTATGTTAAAAATATAGGTAGCTTATGGTTTACATCCAATAGGTACTTTAGCCAATTTATGGGCGGACCTAATTATTGAGGATTAGTCATAAAGGATCATAACAAAGTTTTTGATTTCTGACTAAGGGAGCATTTATGCGCTATGACATGAGTATTTTGTTTTTTAAATGAGTTAAATTAGCTATTTTTAGAACGCGCACTCGGAGGTGCGCACATCAGACATCGCTTGCCGCGCCCCGCCCAAGATGGCGCGCCGGATCAATAGTACTTAGGTACCTACTACTGAGTTGTTTGCAACTGGTAGTACAAATGATACAATCTTGTATTCTACCAGTAGTAGTACAATGGCATTGGTAATACAACACTTATCATGAATATGCACACATGCATTTCTGTGTGCCTGGCTGGTTTGCTTTAGATTGTTCATCATTTCGCTCATAATCGTGGCATTTATTCTTTGTGTTTGTTCAGTTTTTACTATAAATTGATGTTACACACTCATTGATTCATATTGATGAACAAGAAAATAATCAAGAAAGTAATAATACAATTTTTCCCCTATTAAAGATAAATATAATTAGTAGATGATTTATCTTTTACCTTTACAAACGGGACGCTGTAGTGCCCGGGACGAATTAAGATGGAGTAGGCTTACCCAGCACCTATTCCATCCTCTCTCCAACACTAAAATCTTTGTATCTTGGTAATTTTTGATCCGAGTAAAAATCAATAAACACAGAATTCCTTGTACTAATTATAAGTAGATAAAAATCTGCATATCTAGGTACTTAACAAAAAACATAAACCTTTTGGCAAAATTGTGGTTGGAATACAAATATATTTAGGTTCATTTGTTTTTTTTTATTTCAGGCTCATTGCTAAGCCTTCGCGAATTAAACATCTCCAACAACAATCTCGGAACAAGTCAGGGGACTGTAGCCGAACAGTGGGAGTGGCTGCTTGGTCCAAAGGTGAACTTAACCCTTAATTATAGGCGATTGCCGGGTGTGGTAAAAGTTTTTTAAAAAATACCTGAACGCAGTTTTGCTTCTTTTTTTTAACTAAAGGAAAGTTTCCTTTGAGTAACATTTGCTATCTTTAGTATTAGGAGTAGGTACTTAAGGTACCTACCTAGTTCCCCGCCAGGTGGCATTATTAAATTTCATCGTGTACCTACCTACCTATACCTAGACGGTGTCTCTGGTGACTTTATCTATAACTTGCGGATTTTTGACAGTAAGGCTGAGCGCATATTGGAGTCACGACAGTTTTAAGACCGTCTGCGTCAATTCTTTTTCAGTATCAAAATAAACATCATCGATACTGTTGTATTAAGCGTCCTAGTTACGCGTTCACTTGCAAAACGACGCAGACGTAAATATTGGGTGCATCCCATTTATAGTGAAAGACTGATAAAAGGAAAATTTTAAAGAGAGGGGGTACGTCATTAAACTGTTTTGTCTTTGATGTGCGCGCCCGCATATATACAAAAGGGAAGCCGACAATCGTTAGTCCGACTTGTCGCCGTGCAGTTCTTGTAGGTATTAGACAATTCTGTCTATAAGACGTTTTGTTTGAAGTTTGCGCGTCTTCATAATTTTTGTAAAGCAATAGTCTGTCTTAAAACTATCGTGACTCAAGTCTGCGCTTATTAATAGGTAATTATGACCCTACCAAAGGGTAAGGCGAAAATTCTTATAAGGGCGCGAAAATAATTATTTAGCTAGATATTATCTGATACGATGCGAAGTCAGTTTTTTTCCGAGGTAAAACCTATTTACTAATTTTGTTGTATTATTTCTTTTGCAGATTGTCAAAGCTCTTCAAGTGTTGGACCTGAGTAATAACTACTTGACGGAGTTGCCAGCCACACTCTGGAAGCTGCGTAATCTGTCTAGATTGAACCTTAACAATAATAGATTGATGACACTGCCTCGCAAAATAAGCGCAACTTATTCTTTGGAGTAAGTTATGCCAATTTTTGTAGTGGTAGAGGTTTTGACAAAAAATCTTGGACGAATAAACACACGTGTGTTTATTCGTAAAATAATAATAGCAAATAATGGTCACCAAGGCTTTTAAATTTTAAATAACTTTTAATTAATTAGGTTCTTCCGTTGACATATGCATTATGTTTAATTATGTTATGTTTTTATTTATTTTTACTGGACTTTTAAGAGCATTCCCCTTGTGCATTTCCTTACTAATAATGATCCCTTCCAGAGCGACCTTCAAACGTCAAAAACCTACAGCTACAGAGCGCTTGTTTTTCACGAAGTTGATTTGCTGTTCTGAGTTTTCAACAGTTTACTTTCTTTTGTTTCAGGTGCGTGATACTGAAAAACAACAGGTTATTCTATTTGCCGCATAATCTTTTACGGTGCCCACTTAAATATCTGGATGTTTCAAATAATCCAGATTTGTACAGATACAAAGCGAGTATACACTCTAATCAGACCGATTTCACTGACAATTTTGAAAGTGACTCGAACCCTCCGAGTTTATATGATTTGGCAGACCGTACCATTGGATTTCACAATGTTGATTACAGCGCTCTACCGAAAAGTTTAGCCCATGATCTCGATGAGGCATTGAGATGTATTTGCGGTTTTCAAGCGAGGGACGAAACTCTTTTCCAAATAAGATTCGTATGCGCCTACAAGAGCTCGTTCCCAGTAGTCGTACATAGCTTCGGCAATCGAGAGAAGGTGTCAGTTGAGGTAACCCCCTGCTCCGTTAGATGTTGGTTGAAAATTATGACGGCAGATCAGGACAGGGATATTTGGAGTCAGCCGCCTCAGCGAAAATTTATCGTCGTGTGCTAAATCAAAGACGCACAAAAACGTTAAATGGTCTCGCCATTTATTAGTATCTACTTAAGTAGTTATGACACGACACCGTAGCGTAGTGTCTTTAGATGTCCAGTGTTGTCGTTGTCGTCTAAGTGTTGTTGATAAGTGTTAAATTAAAGAAGGCTGAAAACATTATCGTGGACCTAAAGACTGTGTTGACATTTTATCAAAGCTTTTAGGACACGGACTCGCAGCCACAATGATCTACATTACATTATAACAACGCTCATTAGAGAGCCCAACTGTTTCTTTTGTATTTTCTAAGTAAAAAAAAACTTTTGTATTTTAATAATTGACTATTCTTAGAATATCTTTTGTATATAACTAATTTCCTTAAAAAGTGTTAAATTAGGTATAATGAAAAGATTGTCACATTGAAAATGTCACAGAAGGGATTTATTCGATTTAGCTGATATTCGTAAATATTTGTATACTTTTGTCTTAAGTATTAGATAAAGTGTCGAACAGGACTTTTTAAAGTTCCCTACTCTACTTCGACACTTATCTATCTCAGCAGGTACCTACTTTGTTATGAAAAATTTAACTTATTTTTATAAAAAGTTCAACTTCTTTAAACAAGTTTCTTTGAATTAGGTATAATCCACTATTCTTGGTGTATCGGTGTAGATGAAAGAATCTAGTAACTTTTGTATGTGACGGAAAGTGTGAAATGATGAACTGTGCAAAGATTGTTATGTGTCAAATCTAGGTGAGCTAATCAGACAATATTTATTCGGTGTTGAGTAGGTATTAGGTACGTATTCCTGTTTGGCCGTCGAATAAGACTTTTTTAGAAGTACATACAAGTTCTTTGATTAGGGAACGTTTATAACCGCCGTTTTGAGGAAATTATTTTGAAGTGACAATCAGTTACCTATGACACGGTAACGCAGTGTCCTAGTCTCGCTAAAAAAATAAATAAGATGTCTTTATCATGTACCTACTAGGTGTGCAAAGCGCCTTAGCTAAGTCCCGTTGACCTGGTTTATTTAATACTTATCGAATTAGCTTTGTAAATACATGCATCTAAGTATACATAATTACTACGAATTAAGTAATGGTCCATGAAGTGACATTGAGGTGATAGTTATAAATTTTCTAAAATCTTATTGTTAGAATATAACTATCCTATATTATATATTATAACACCTACCTATGTAACTAATAATAACTACTTCTACTTAAAATAGGCTTGACTGTTTATGCAAGTTGTAAGTATTGGATACCTACTTACGACTTTTAAGAGTCAATGAAATGCTCAAAGTGATTTGGTTCTGGTTGTCTTTGAAAAGGTAGGTAGGTAACATTTGTGTGACAGTATTTTACCTATAAAGACAAAAATTTATAATAAATATTCAAAGAATAAAAATTGTGATGACTTGTCAAATCAGCTAGGACGCGGTAACGCAGTGTCCTAGGCTCGATCATAAAGTAATACAATGTCTTTGTCAGACCTACTTACTTAGGTACTTTGTGCAAGGATGCCTAAATCAGGTCTAAATGTGCAAATGTACTTAGTTTACATCGGTCAAATGTATTTATTACAGAATCGAGCTGAGTTGAACGAAAGAGACTTTGCGATACATGTCAATTTGTCGAATTAGCTTTGTAAATACATGCATCTATTTAATGTACCTACCTATGTAATCACTAGGCATTAAGCCACAAATATTGATGTGATAGTGTTTAACTATCGAATTTTTAATGTTAGAATATACGTACGTAGATAATTATTAATAATACGAACATACGTAGGTAATATTTTATTTATTCTCAAAATGTAGATTTGTGTCGTAAAAAACCATGTAGGTATTTGAAAAGCTTTTCATAAATTTAAGTAAATACGTAGACCTACTTTATAAGTGGGCAACTGTTTTAATTGCCATGGACTCATTGGTAATGGATAAAACAATATTTTAAACGTTCTAGTCGCATCTTGGTTGCCCAGGCACCACACATACCTACATAATTTTATTATATGACATCTGGAACACGGTAACGATTCCGACTGAAGAGTAGGAAAGAACTTATCCTGCTGTGGTGGGCACAAACGCACAAATTTATCTATGACACAACAACTAGTGACGCTAATTATGATAGATTATAAGTCAAATCTGAGTGTTTTTAAGTACCTTGGTGGTCAATTTAGGAGTCCATCTTACATATTAAAAATAATAATTTATTATTATTGACTTTAATTAACATGTAAGTATTCATTTGTTTTAGTAATCTAAGTTATTGCTATTCATGAGACTATTTATGTTTTTTATTTGCGGTTTCTTAAGATCTTAGAAACCTGGCCGAAATAGATGAGGATTTCTTAAAACAAGCCTAATAATATAACCATTACCAACTAAATCTGCTCGAAAAGTTTTTATATTTCTTCAATAACAGAACGTTTATGTCATTACTATAATACAAATAGGTATACGAAAATGTATGAAAATCCATTTTCCTCGCAGGTGTAGTACCTACAAAGCACTGTGTAGGTATCACTCGGGAGAATGTGCGATTTTTATAGAAATTTATTAAACAACAAACGTCACATTGCACTTAAACTAAATATACATATACTCTTATTTTATTAAAATACAAGGCACCCATACTAGGTATATTATGGCATTTAGTATCTATTACCGATGTAACCCCTCTAATTACGCCCTAATCCTCATACGAAAATGTCTACTTTAATATATTTTAAAATATGTATCTTAAAATTGCATCAATTTGTATTTCTATGTAGTAAATATTGTGTACGATTTTTGAATCTCTAAATATATACTTTACACACATCAAAAGTGTCGAGGGATCAAGCACGTTTTTTGCTAGTTATTGGCGATCTGGCGTTGTATGTTTGTAAGAGCAAAACTTTCGAACCGTTAATCCCAATCTGTATGAAACTTGGTAGGTCAATAGATTGTGCTATGAAGATTTGCTAGATAGCATATTAGCTTAATCGATGAAGGGGTTGTAAAGATAGTGGGTTCCCAACTGGATAAAAAAAATTGGAAATCCGTTATAACCGAAGCTCCTTTTTGTTAGTTTCGATGACTTCGTAGTTCAGATTAGACTGGATATTCGCTATCGTTGTGATTTATGCGGTATCGTAGTAGTTGTGTTTGCTACGTCTCCTGTCGACATAGTCTTGATGTTCACATACGAAAACATTTAATAGGTATAATCAAGCTAAATAGACATATTTATTTTATTCTAAATCGATCAATAAGATATTTTTAAAAATAACTTGATCCCTACGACAGGATTGATGTGTGAATTTAATGTTGTTGCTAATTGCTAAAGTGTCAAGTACTTGATTATAATTTATTTATTGGATTATGTACATTATAGTAAGTGTAGTGTGTGTGTCCTTAGAAACTAAGTATGTTTCTACCATATTTGTAACCAAAAAATAAAGTTAGGAAAAAGAGAAGAATCTCAATACGGGTTTTTTGTACGTACTAGGTAGGTCCCACTATATCTTCATCAAATTGTTTGTTTTACGACCCTATACTCCATCCTGTCCTTTATTTTACTTTTGACAGTGAGTTGACAGACATTTTTGTGACGTTACATACCTATTTCTAATTTTATTCTTATAACAATCGACTGTAAGTACTTTATGAAGAAGTCTTTCATCCATTTAAGATATTGATGGGTATTTTATTTTTGCTAAACATTTGTATGGTTTCATCACATCCCAGAACAAAATAAAACTAAAAAAGCAGTCTATCTACGAGTATGTTTAAATTTACTCTTAAAATCAGTTGGTTCTGTGCTGTTTACTTCTGAACTATAAGTCCGATCTCAAAATGCAATTGAATAATATTTGTTTAGTTTTTATTTAGCAAACGAATGGCATAATCAAATGTTTTCGAAAATATTCTATACCTATATCCGGCCTCCTGAAATAAAATTAAAACTGCGGAGGTCAGCAGCTAGTTTGCTAAAACAATAAGAAATCATTTCTAAAGTAGATATGTACCTATTACATAATACTTTTTAGCTACAGCAAGTCTAATCGATTACTTTGGATTCATTAATTTTTGCAGCGAATACATTCTGTCCCACCACTAGGTTTATTAATTTATGACAAGACAGTTAATTTGACATTTATAAAATTTTGATAATTTGACATTGTAATTCCTATCAATCGGGTCGTCTGAGGGGTCGTCAGTTGCTCTCTTCTTCTTGCTGTAGGTAAGAGCCTCTCGCTGTACTGATTTCAGGACTTTTGATTTCTTGGATTTGTCATTGGTTTGGTTTATCATTCAACGAAGTCAGGTTTTTTAGTTTTTAAAACTGGACTGATGACTTAATTACACTCATAAATACCTATTACCTAGCTTAGATGTCTAATACCTATTATTGTAATAAGTACCTTTTATAATCTGGTAACGCTTTTCAAATAAATCAATTTCTTACTAACAAGCCTTTATTATGCTAACCTAAATATATTATGTATACTTACTTAGACCAGTCAATAAACCTTTGATTCAAAGCAATAAACTAAGACCTTTTACCATCTATAGTCTTGGACGAATTCGTCAAAGTCGATTTATACAGCGTCAGGGGGCAACTTTTACTTTCACAAACGGTACGCTGTAGTAGGTACCCGGGGCGAATTAAGATGGAGTAGGCTTGCCCAGCACCTATTCCATCCTCTCAGCTTAGTCGACCTTGTCCACAGAAAAGACATACTCAATACCTGCAGAGCTGACTAAGCCGCGGGTTTCATCACGATATTTTCCTTCACCGTTTGAGAGTACCTACTGGTATAGCGCACAGAAAATTCATTGGTACACGACCGGGTTGAACCCACGGCCACGTTAGGATCGGAAGGCGGAGTCACTACCAACTAGACCACCCAGTGTTCTCGACACCAGTCAAGTCAATATCGAACGATACAAAAATAGGCAAACATCGCAAGCGCGCATGTATCTACGATTTTTTTATATAATATGCTGTTAGGTTCCTTGAGAGTAGTTTATTAATACCTAAATTTGCAACACTGAAACCCTGTGCTGCTCGAGATATTGCGAAAATATGGAACCATTTTCAGTTTATTGAAAAAACAAACTACCTTATGGAAGCGTTTTTCAGGTATCTTTGCTCTATATTATTGTAAAGCTAACTAAAATTGATACAATTTGAGCATAACCCGAATACTCTAGGTCCATTGGTTGCGGAGATACAGCTAGACAAAGATGAGCAACTTTTTCAAAAGTGAACATTAATCGGCAGGGTAATTTTCCAAGACACGTATCGGCTGAACAAGATTCTCGAGAAAAGTCATGAGAAAAAAATTAAAGAGAAGAG
This sequence comes from Scotopteryx bipunctaria, assembly GCA_949320045.1. Lineage (NCBI taxonomy): Eukaryota > Metazoa > Arthropoda > Insecta > Lepidoptera > Geometridae > Scotopteryx > Scotopteryx bipunctaria. The sequence continues at coordinate 4,933,784 of OX439440.1, forward strand.
AAGAGAACAAAATCAAAGACAGTTAATTTAAAACGAGGTGTTCCTCAGGGCTCGATACATGGGGCCAATATTTTTCGTCATTATCATAAATCTATAATCCACGCGTTGGGCTCCAATGAAACACTTAACCTAACCTTTCCCATGATTAAGTATAGCAGAATGAAAACCAAGATACAAACAATTAAAATTATTTATAAAAGACTCAAGTAAGTACACAAACTCAGGGCGTGAGTTGAATAGAAGAGTCGTATCCGTATTGGGTTGAAGAACCAATAGTATGCCACTGCCCTTAGAGCGGGAGTCGTAGACGATCCGAAGCGGAAGGCAATTAGGAACGCCGACTCCAACTTCTATAATTCTGTCGTCCGGTGGATGATGATGATGTCAGTAGAAAAAAATTATGGCCTTCGGAAGACTGCCCGTAGGAAGAACCCTGGCAACAATTTCCAGATAATTGAGAAAAGGTCCACTTTCAAAGTTTAACTGCAACATCCCATGCTCAAAGTGGTGTCAATGGCAACTAGCATACCTAATAATAGTGATCAGTAATGAGGCAGTCAAACAAGTGGATTATAGAACTAAGGTTAAGCAATGAAAAGTACGATGAAAAAATGAAGTTTGAATATACCAGAATGATTAACTTTTTTTTTTCAAAAAGTGTAAAAAAGTGATAATGATCAGAAAATTATAGGAAATTATTATAATTATTGTACGAAGCGACTACTTAATAAAATTAGTGGAAAGATTACAAGTAACTACAAGCATAAAATATGAAATTAAAGATCCAAGCCGTTGCACCAACATCTAACTAAACTATGCTATCCAGTTTAACACTCACCCAATCTGTGGTTTCACAAGCTCCGGGTAATTTGAACACAATAAAGTACCTATATACTCAGGTCAAAATTAATATTGTGTAAATAATTGTAGTTTTTAGATAAAAATAATAAAGCAAGCCGTTAGCCGTCCACAGTAAAAGTGCCTCCGGTCGTGCCAACAAAAAAAAAACGAATCCTTCTGTTCCCAACTGTCATTGGTCGCCTGCTACCAAAACTGAAGTGTGCCGTCACTGTCATGAGTTGTGAGAGCGCGGGAAATTTCAAATAATAGATATGCCACGAAATCGATCGTATCTACCCAGTATATTATTAAGTGTAGGTACAGAAATGTTACAGTAGGTACTTATATAAGAGAGCTTAACCTTACTGACTGGCTGACTGATTCATCATCGCCGAGACAAAACTGCTGAAGCTAGAAAGCTGAAAAGCACTCATTAAGGCAGGATTTTTCGAAATTCAATCCCTAAAGGGGTCAGTAGGAGCATCAGGACATGGGTGTCCCGGTGCTCCTATCAGTAGGAGTATTTGGTAGGTGCATGAGGAGGAAGCGGGTGAAAAGGGGTAAAATAAAAACGTTTGTATGGAACTTTTTAGCGCGTGGTGCGATTTGCTTGAAACTCGGTTTGGATACTGTAAATGCAAAATAAACGGAAACGTGTTTCAGGATTTAAAAAAAAACCCTTAAAAAGGGGTTTAAGGGGGTGTCAAAGTTTGTATTGGAACTTTTTAACGGGCGGTGCGATTATTTTGAAACTTGGTTTGGTTACTATAAATACAAAATAATATTTAATTTTTGCTAAACATTTGTATGGTTTCATCATAATCGAAACAAGCAGTCTATCTAAGTTTAAAATTAACTTTTAAAATCAGTTGGTTCTGTGCTGTTTACTTCTGAACTATAAGTCCGATCTCAAAATGCAATTGAATACTATTTGTTTAGTTTGTATTTAGCAAATGAGTGGCATAATCAAATGTTTTCGAAAATATTCTTGTCCTATTTCCGGCCTCCTGAAATAAAATTGAAACCGCGGAGGTCAGCTAGTTTGCTATACCTAATAATAAGAAATAATTTCTAAAGTAGGTATGTATTACATAAGACTTTTTAGCTACAGCAAGTCTAATCGATTAGGTACATTCGATTCATTAATTTTTGCAGACATTCTGTCCCACCACTAGGTGTATTAATATTTAAAGACAAGATAGTTAATTTGTTTATTGATATAAGTCAAATTGGTAGGCTCTATAGCAATGTTGAAGTCAATGTGATTATTATAATAGCATGAATTTATTTAATTTTTTGTTTAAGGCTAAGAAAACGTTTATGAAATTTTTGAAATTCTTGTAGGTGTTGAATGTAGGTTCTTAAAAAAAAATCCATAATTTAAAAAAAACATTAACAGATTAAGAGCTATTGACCATTAATCAAAAAGTGTTACCGTTGTCCACGGTCTACCCTACTTGGCTTAATACCTATAAAATTATCATATTTTTATATAAGTTATTCGTAACACTACATACATTTTGGAAAGTAAAGAAAAAAAAATATTTTTTATAAAATTCGTGGCCCTTTTTACACTAATGTAATCTTACGTTACTAATTATGAGATCCTATTCCAAGGATCATGCTGTGCCGACCCCACATAGAGTGGGATAAGGGCAGGAAGATGATGATTTCAATTGTACAGCGCCCTATTTGTTTTTCGACTTTTCCAGTTTTCAAATGGTTTACCTACCAAAGTTCTTTTGGGACTAGAATAACGCGCGAAGTCCACGGCGTTTTTTTGATAGTTCCATAATTTGTGTCCTAAAAAAGTAAATATAGCTGAGTAAATGAAGAAAATTATACAAATTGTTAAAGCTGAATAGCATTTGAGCAATATGGTCACAATATACAAAAGATTAGGCAGGGAAAATCTTAAAAAAATGTATTTTTTCACTAGTTACTAGACGATCTGAAAGCCTATTAAGGGCCGGAACTATTTATATGCCTTGTAAGTGGCCCTTATTTTAGACCATCAGACAATTTCGACAGACTAAATGTAAAATTAATAAATATTGATATAAAGACTTCACTTGATTAGTCAACACCATTCACTCATTTTAACTTTACAACAGCAGATTTTGTAAACAACAGGCTATTTTACATACAAGCCATCCGTTTTCGTGGAGAATATTTACTGCGAAGTGATGCATAGCTACCAACTGCGTGGACGAGGGATTCGTGATTACCAGTTTATTACAAAGTAGGTACTCTGTGGTGGCTACTGACAAGCTGGCGGATCGGAGCGCGCCGCGATTATGGATGGTAGCCTTGCTAATATTGGTCCTTTATAATAATGTGCGAGACTTAGAGTCTAGTATAAATTTTGGAAGTACCTACCTACGTTTTATTAGTAGTGGCCCTTATAAGCCACCGGCCCTTGTTACCAGCAGGTATCTTATCTCTAGATTAGGACCATGTTCGTGTGTAGGTATTATGTTGGTTGTAAACTATAGGTAGGTACCTAAGTACATATAAAATATATAGGTACAAATATTTTAATATGTAATATATATAATATTAGAAATTATAGAGTAGTTTTGAGCTAAAATTTAATAACCAAGTCTGCATTTCACTGAGCAAAATCGGCTGCTATGAGGAGTTCGAAGGCGTCCTGCTCCTTAGGCGTAGTGGGCGACTTCGCCAGCGCCATAATATTAATATGCATTTAATCCAGTAGGTGCTTCAATAATAAAAATGATTGTTGGGGTACAATCATTTATATTATTACCTATGTTAGTTTTACTTGTTACACAGTGCTATCCACTTTATCAGGTTACCACCAAAGACATCTATAATTTTATTTAGCAACTCAACGGTGAAAGGTAGCACATAATATAGTTTTCTAACAGAAGCATAGATGGAGTCACTTGTTAGTAAATGAGATCTATTTATTGTTTTAGCAAATATTACAGTGCTTACTGATATCACAAATTAAATTAGTTAAAGTGCATAATTTACATAATGTGGAAATTTCCTAAGTATGTAGTTATAAAGGAACGCAATCTTAGTCAAACAAAAGAATTGCGCGCGCCGGTCAGTCAACCTAATCGATAAGTTTGGAAGGATACCTACGTTGTCTAGAAATCTATGTCCTTATATGAAAAAATAATCAGGCTTTCGCTAACATAGCAGTGAAGAAAGTGCTTAAAAGTGTAAACAGTAGGAGTGATCTTTCTGGCCATACAATGGCTGAAGCATTTGGAGAATTTGATAAAACTTAAGAAAACGCTGTATGTCGTACCTACTAATAATCTGTTTTTGGAAGTATTTGACCAAAATACATTTCATCAAGACCTAGAACAATTCGGGTTTAGGCTTGATGAACTGAACGCATTTGAAGCAATGAAAATTACGTAAAATGGAAAATGATCAAAATCGATACCATAATTCATAGGTACGTACTTTGGTGCAGTCAAGTACACATACAGGCAAAATATTGATTGTTTCAAATTTTATTGTACAACTATGATTCATGTAGTGAAAAGTGCCACAGACGGCAATTATAACTCAATGCTCGATACATATCAGAACGAGATATTTAAGCTTCCATTCGTAGAAAACGAGATCATCGTGCATGTTAATTATGGCAATGGTTACATTGCTCCTCTAATGCCGCACTGGTTTCTTATACTCAAGAGCATCGTCAATGAAAATCTAGAAAATTTTTGGGAAGTCCTGTTTTCCTGCAACAATGGCACGCAGCCATCGAACAGGATCGAAGGAATAAGAAGTGAGGAGTATCCGCCGGTTAGATTGGTCCTCACCAGCAGCGAGAGGCTGTATGGCCTCTCGATGCAGATCATCGCGAACCTCCACTTCTTGACTGTTCTTGACATTAGCAATAATGGTTTAGACCATATTGCAGCACCGTTTGGTAAGTCCATAGAAACACTAGTACCTACCTACTTACAGTTTTAGGTTGGTGTTGCTTTGCTTATTTGCTGTTAAAGGGATCTTTTTATACCTATTTATCAACAGCGCATACACTGGCATGTTTTCTGCCTTAGTATATTGCTAAAATGTTAAAAATGTAGTTTATGGTACATCCACTAAGTACCTAGTTTAGTAAATTATGGGCGGATCTTATTATTGAGGATCAGTCACAATGGATCATAACAAAGTTTTTGATTTCTAACTATGGGAGTGTAAAGGGGAGCATTTATGCGCTATGACATTTTGAGTAGGTACTATACTGAGTATTTTGTTTTTTAAATGAGTTAAATTGGCTATTTTAAAACGCGAACTCGGAGGTGCGCACATCAAACATCGCTTGCCGCGCCCCGCCCAAGATGGCGCGCCCGCGCCGGATCAACAGTAGTAGTATTGGCATTGGTAATACAACACTTATCATGAATATACACACATGCATTTCTGTGTGCCTGGCTGGTTTGCTTTAGATTGTTCATCATTGCGCTCATAATCGTGGCATCTATTCTTTGTGTTGGTTCAGTTTGTACTATAATTTGATGTTACACACTCATTGATTCATATTGATGAACAAGAAAATAATCAAGAAAGTACCCAATATAATTTTTCCCCTATTAAAGATAAATATAACAGGATTTGGCTAAGAAGAATTAGTTAGGAAGATACCAAATTTTATTCTTATTGAGGTAGGTGCCAGAGTCACTTTTTACCCGACTAGGAGGGAGATGTGTTTGGCGTGTATGTAGGTATGCATGTAATGTATGTGGGTATTTAAATACATAATTACGAATGTGAATTCCTTTAGCTAAAGCTGTATTCCAAACGACTGGACGGTTTTCGACAAATGTGTTGTCGCTGGATTCGTTTAGATAGGTAACGAGAGTGTATATTTTACTAAAGTAAGGCCTTTTACTATCGTAGATGATTTATAACAGCGTCAGGAAGCATATTTTACCGTTCATTTGTTTTTTTTTTATTTCAGGCTCATTGCTAAGCCTTCGCGAATTGAACATCTCCAACAACAAGCTCGGAACAAGTCGGAGGACTGTAGCCGAACAGTGGGAGTGGCTGTTTGGTCCAAAGGTGAACTTAACCCTTAATTATAGCCTATTCCCGGGTGTGGTAGTTTTTTTTTCAAAAATCTCTGAACGCAGTTTTGCTTCTTTTTTTTAATAAAGGAAAGTTTCCTTTTACTAACATTTGTTATCTTTAGTATTAGGGGAGTAGGTACCTAACCTAACTTTTTCCCCGCCAGTTGGTATTATAAAATTCCATCGTGTACCTATGCCTAGACGGTGTCGCTGGTGACTTTATCTATGACTTGCGTATTTTTGACAGTAATAATAGTAGGTAATTATGACCCTACCAGAAGGTAAGGCGAAAATTGTTATACGAGCGAGAAAATTATTATTTAGCTAGAAATTATCTAATGCGATACGAAGTCAGTTTTTTTTTCAGATAACCTATTAGGTACCTATTTATTAATTTTGTTGTACCTATTATTTCTTTTGCAGATTGTCAAATCTCTTCAAGTGTTGGACCTGAGTAATAACTCCTTGACGGAGTTGCCAGCCACACTCTGGAAGCTGCGTAATCTGTCTAGATTGAACCTTAACAATAATAGATTGATGACACTGCCTCGCAAAATAAGCGCAACTTATTCTTTGGAGTAAGTTATGCCAATTAGTTGTACGTGAGTGGAAGAGGTTTTGACAAACAAACTTGGACGAATAAACACACGTGTAAAAGCAAATAATGGTTACCAAGTCTTTTAAATTTTAAATAATTTCTAATTAATTAGGTTCTTCCATTGACATATGCATTATGTTTAATTATGTTATGTTTTTATTTATTTTTACTGGACTTTTAAGAGCATACCCCTTGTGCATTTCCTTACGAATAATGATCCCTTCCAGGACGACCTTCAAACTTCAAAAACCTACAGCTACAGAACGCTTGATTTGCAGCTGTTCTGAGTTTTCAACAGTTTACTTTCTTTTGTTTCAGGTACGTGTTACTGCAAAACAACAGCTTATGTTATTTGCCGGATAATCTTTTATGATGCCCACTTAAATATCTGGATGTTTCAAATAATCCAGCTATGTACAGATACCATGATAATATACAATATAATCATAACCATTTCAATGTCCAAATTGAAAGTGAGTGGAACCCTCCGAGTTTATATAAATTGGCAGACCGTGCCATTGGAACTCACAATGTTGATTACAGCGCTATACCGAAAAGTTTAGCCCATGATCTCGATGTGTCATTGAGATGTTTTTGCGGTTTCCGAGCGAGGGACGAAACTCTTTTCAATATAAGTTTTATATGCGCGTACAGGAGCTCGTTTCCAATAGTCATACATAACAACGGTAATCGAGACAGGGTTTCAGTTGAGTTAACCCCCTGCTCCCTTAGATGTTGGTTGAAAGTGGCGACGGCAGGTCAGAACAGTATGTACACGGATATTTGGAGTCAGCCGCCTCACCGAAAATTTGTGGTTGTATGCTAAATCAAAGACGCACAAGAACGTTAAATGGTCTCGCCATTTATTAGTACCTACTTAAGTAGTTATGACACGACACCGTAGCGTAGTGTCTTTAGATGTCCAGTGTTGTCGTTGTCGTCTAAGTGTTGTTGATAAGTGTTAAATTAAAGAAGGCTGAAAACATTATCGTGGACCTAAAGACTGTGTTGACATTTTATCAAAGCTTTTAGGACACGGACTCGCAGCCACAGTGATCTACATTATAAGAGCGAATCAAACAAGTCAACGGATAGTTTAGCTAAATCAATAGGTCAAAGCTGATCGGCATACCTACCCATATACTGGCTGATAAGTGAGTTATCTGTAGATCGTTTAACAACGCTCTTTAGAGAGCCCAACTGTTTCTTTTGTATTTTCTAAGTAAAAAAAAAACTTTAGTATTTTAATACTTCACTGTTGACTATTCTTGACTATTCTTAGAATATCTTTTGTGTATAACTACTTTCCTTAAAAAGTGTTAAATTAGGTATAATGAAAAGATTGCGATGAAAATGTAACAGAAGGGGTAATCTTAGATATTTATTCGATTTATCTGATATTCGTAAATATTTGTATACTTTTGTCTTAAGTATTAGATAAAGTGTCGAATAGGACTTTTTAAAGTTCCCTACTCTACTTCGACACTCATCTATCTCAGCAGGTACCTACTTTGTTATGGAAAATTCAACTTCTTAAACAAGTTTCTTTGAATTAGGTATAATCCACTATTCTTAGTGTATCTAAATATGTAGACGAAAAATCTTGTAACTTTTGTATGTGACGGAAAGTGTCAAATGATGAACTGTGCAAAGATTGTTATGTGTCAAATCTAGTTAGGCTAATCAGACAATATTTATTCGGTGTTGAGTATTAGGTACGTATTCCTGTTTGGCCGTCGAATACGACTTTTTTAGAGTAAGTACATACAAGTTCTTTGATTAGGGAACGTTTATAACCGCCGTTTTGAGGAAATTATTTTGAAGTGACAATCAGTTACCTATGACACGGTAACGCAGTGTCCTAGTCTCTCTAAAAAATAAATAAGATGTCTTCATCACGTAGGTACCTAGTACCTACTAGGTGTGCAAAGCGCCTAAGCCAAATCCCGTTGACCTGGTTTATTTAATATCGAATTGCAATGAACTAAAGAGACTTTGCAATGTTTGCAGTTTACCTAAGTATTAAATTAGCTTTGTAAATACATGCATCTAAGTATAGTACCTAATGCTCCATGAAGAGACATTTAAGTGACGGTTATAAATTTTCTAAAATCTTATTGTTAAGATATAACTATCCTATATCCTATATCCTATATTATATAATATTATAACACCTAGGTACCTATCTAACTAATAAAAACTACTTCTACTTAAAATAGGCTTGACTGTTTATGCAAGTTGTATTGGATATACTTACGAGTTTTAAGAGTGAATGAAATGCTCAAAGTGATTTGGTTCTGGTTGTCTTTGGTAACATTAAAAGGTAGGTAGGTAACATTTGTGTGACAGTATTTTACCTTTTTAGACAAAATTGATATTAATAAATATTCAAAAAATAAAAATTGTGATGAATTGTCAAATCAGCTAGGACGCGGTAACGCAGTGTCCTAGGCTCGATCATAAAGTAATACAATGTCTTTGTCAGACCTACTTAGGTACTTTGTGCAAGGATGCCTAAATCAGGTCTAAATGTGCAAAGGTGCTTCAATCGTTCAAATGTATTTATTACAAAATCGAGCTGTGTTGAACTAAAGAGACTTTGCAATGTGTGTCAATTTGTTGATTTAGCTTTGTAAATATATGCGTACCTATATTATAATGTACTTACCTATATAATCACTAGGCATTAAGCCATAAATACCGATGTGATAGTATTTAACTATCGAATTTTTAATGTTAGAATATAACAATACCTACGTAGGTATATATCTTATTTATTCTCAAAATGTAGACTTGTGTCTTAGAAAACCAAATCTGGTAACGCTCTTCAAATAAATCAATTTTATACTAACAAGCCTTTATTTTTTTCTATGGACCTGTGTCTGAAATAAAGTTTTATTATTATTATTATTATTGTTATTTTTATTATGCTTACCTAAATTATTATGTATACCTACTTAGACCAAACCTTTGATTATATACAGGCATATAATCAAAGCAATCAACTAAGACCTTTTACCATCTATAGTCTAGGACGAATTCGTCAAAGTCTATAAGTAAATGATTTATACAGCGTCAGGGCCTTGTCCACAGGCAAGACATACTCAATACCTGCGGAGCTGACTAAGCCGCGGGTTTTCTCACGATATTTTCCTTCACCGTTTGAGAGTACCTAGGTACTGTTATAGCGCACAGAAAATTCATTGGTACACGACTGGGTTTAACCCACGTTAGGATCGGAAGGCGGAGTCACTACCAACTAGACCACCCAGTGTTCTCGACACCAGTCAAATCAATATCGATCGACACAAAAACAGGCAAAAATAAATTTAAGACAGTACCATCTAGCGGGAAAGAGTAGAAATAAATTTGAAACAGCGCCATCTAGCGCAGTATTAAGGAACTTAATTTAAGACATTACCATCTAGCGGGAAAGAGTAGAACTAAATTTGAAACAGCGCCATCTAGCGCAGTATTGTGGAACTAATTTTAGTTAAAAAATTCATCTCCCGTCGCTCGCATTGGGTTGAAGCTCGCTTCGCTCGCTAACTTCTAAAGACTTTTAGAGATGGTTTTAAAGCTACATTGAGTTCAAAATTCGGCTCGCTTCTCTCGCTGACTTCTAGAGACTTTTGGAGATGGTTTTAAAGCTACATTAAGTTAAAAATCAGCTCGCTTCGCTCACTGACTTCTAGACACATTTAGAAATTTTTTTAAAGCTACATTGAGTATGAAATTCAGCTCGCTTCGCTCGCACTGGCTTGAGGCTCTCTTCACTCGCTAACTTACGGAATCGCTACTTCGCTCGCATCGGCTTAAAGCTCGCTTCGCTTGCTGACTCCTATAGACTTTTAGATATGGTTTTAAAGCTTCATTGAGTTAAATTATTGGCTTGAAGCTCACTTCAGTCGCCAACTTCTAGATGGTTTTAAAGCTACATTGAGCTAAAAGATTCGGCTCGCTTCACTCGCATTGGCTTAAAACTCGCTTTGCTCGCTAACTTCTAGAGACTTCTAGAGATGGTTTTAAAGGTACATTAAGTTAAAAAACGGCAATAGCTTAAAATAAACTACATTGTTCGTTTCGCTCGCTTTTGCGTAGTATTGTTATACCTATTCTTATTTTACTTACTATTTTATTGCTTCGAACTGTAAACTCGTTGGTTACTTAGGTGTATTCAAGCAAGCAATTATTTACATTTTATCACGCCCCTATGTCTAAAGGGGGTGGGCAGATCCACAAGTAAACAAATGAAAACTTGGAGCCACTTCTGATTTAATGTTCTAAGATGGATATCTATCTATCTATGTTGGAGAGGATAGTATCCCGAAGTTGACTTTTACGACATGCTCGGGGAGAAAAGCAGCTGGACGCATTCTATGATTATTCTTTACTTCCAGTTCAGCATAGAAGATATTAGAGTAAATAACATTTAATAGTAAATTTATAACAGTGCCAGCGGGCGAAGAATTGTGGAACTAAATTTATAACAGCGCCATCTAGCGGGGAAAAAATGAAACTAAATTTATAACAGCGCCATCTGGCGGGGAATAGTAGAAATAAATATATAACCGCACCATCTGATGAGTAAAATTGGAAATAAATTTAAACAGTGCCATCTGGCGGGGAATCGTAAATGCGAAAGTTTGTGAGGATGCAAGGATGTGTGAATGTGACGATGTAATTCACGACGTAACGACTGAACGGATTTGAATTAAACTTGGAATACACATAATTTTGCGTGCTTAAAATATAGTTAGGCTTCTCTTTGTTCGGATACCACGCGAGCGACGCTAGTATTGATATAAAAAAACTGGTTTAATTTTGGGCAAATAGTACCTACTTGGGTTGGAAGTGTTTTCAAACCCTTTACCTATATATTATTTTAAGAAATGGATGTATAATTCATAACAATTAATTATACGTTTTATACACACAACCAACACACACAACACACAAATGCGATGATTTTCTTTCTTTGCAAAAATTCGATTGATATAACATTGACAAAATTTTTCATAAGTCGGATTAAATGTCATGTCAATAAAGGTTTTGTGTTATCCTTTCCAAGTGTTGTCCTGACTATCTCTTTGAATCCTTTTTTCCATTTTGGCATCCTTTCTCAGGATAAAAAGTAGCCTAGGTTAACCTACCTCTGTAGCAAATTTAATTAGAATCCGTTCAGCTATTTGGGGGTGATTGAGGCACAAACATTCAAACATCCGAACATCTTCACAATTCTATGATTTTTCTATGATGAGGAAAGATTTGATTGTTTGTTTATTTGTTTGCATTGAATAGGCTCCGAAACTACTGGACCGATTTTAAACAAATATTTCACCGTTGGGAAGCTACACTATCCCCGGGTGAACTGAGTTGTATTATTATGTAAAAAAAATTTGGTTTCCTTACTAAAATTCCAATTCATTAATTCATCGTGTCAATGAGTTCAAACTCTCAATTTAATAAGTTGGAGTTTGAGTCATTGTGGTAGAAGAATTAGCCAGCCTAGGACACTGCGTTACCGTAATGTAACCCGAGGTGTAAAAAAATTACATAAAAAATTCCTTACATCGCGTGCGCTGCGAAAACTACTAATGATAAAAAAAAATAATTTACTACGACTTTACAAAAAACATCAATAAGACCTTGTAACACAGGTGTCAAAACTACAACACAGGCACCAGTGTCTCACAAAACAGGTTCTGCATAAATTCTGTTACACCTAAAATCTTACTACTGTATATTGTATAAACGAACCTTGTGAGAGAGAATAATTACAAAAAGTGTCCGCGACAGCATAATATGTCTAGCCTATAGTTATGTTACAAAAAGTGTTCTTTTATTTTAAAAATTTAATTAAAATGCCGGCGCTATAAAAGGCTCTTGATTTGTCCTTTGTATTAATCCTTATCAAAATAAATTACTTCTTCAATAACTTTATATAACTTTTTGAATTATTCAATTCGAACATTCATTTGGAAAAATATCATGAGTTTAAAAATGTAAGTTTTAGAAAAAAGTGAGTGTGTGTAGGTATTCTAGGTATGTGTCAAAATTTATAATTTTTCAATTTTATGTTAAACACCCGTGCGAAGCTGTTGCGGGCTGCTAGTATTATAAATTATGAATGAATAAATTAATTTGGAACCAGTGTGGTGAAAGGATTCTAAGGTGCGAAAAATTATTATTCTTACTCATAGGTTCCTTTCGTGCACTTGTCACATGCTTTCGATTATATAAGGTTCTACGGTAGGTAGGTAGGTATGCCAGTTTCAACACAAAGGTTTTCCTTCAACGTTTACTGGAAAACGCACATAAATTATTCAAACAGTAATACACCACCTTACGATCGGAAGGCGGAGCCGCTACAAAAGTGAATAAGAATCGTACGTTTATTTTTTTTAATTCGTTTGCACGCGGTTTTTGACCACACTCTACCTGATGTTAAGTAACAGTGTGGTTTAAGATGGAGCACGCTTACCTAGAAGAAACCTATTGATTCTCGATTTGAAGACACCCATATTATACCTACTCTTCAAGAAATACAGACCCCGGCAGGGAGTTCCACATTTTTGCAGTACCTACCTAGCTACCTAGGTACGTATAAAAAATGTGGACTCAAAGCGCTTAGTACGAACATTGGGATTGTCAACCATGTATAGATGGCGTCTTTTCAGGTATCTGGAAGTCCGATGGAAGAAGGGAGACGGTGCCGGCGGAACTATATTGTACAGTTCCTGAGCACACTCTCAGAAATGAATCCGATAAACTAGCGACTCTCCCACGATGCTCAAGGCTTTGTAGCCGAGACTCCACCAATTAGCTTCTTGGCGCACCTCTCAATCGACTCTAATGCCTTGAGCTGGTACTTGGCGGAGCCATCAGCATGTCCTCAAGACAACAGCAGGAATACCGTTAGGGCCACTGGCTTTATTCACGTCAAGATTGCGTAGCGTCTTCAGAACTTCCTTTTGACGGATGTGGATGTCATTCATGACAAACTTTCTTCTAGGAAGTGTGGGCGGGGCTGCACTGCCAGCATCAAAACGTGAAGATTCCGCAAAGAGATGCTAATAAATTTGCTTTTTCTTCAGCGGTGTGAGCTAGTGTCCCATCAGGCTTCTGCAGTGGAGGCAGTAAGGAGTGGCAGAAATTTGCCTTGACCGACTTAGCCAGGGACGAAAACGCTTTACTACTTGCTGGGTAGGAACTAGAAAGCCAGGTAACCATGACGTCATGGTAACCAAGTTTGACGTTGAGCCTGGTAGGTAATGGTGGGTACGAGCAACACAAAATAATAACAGATTTATTACACTTGTCTCATTCCAAGACAAGAATATGTCCATAAAGAAGAAAGTGACAGGTATAGCCGAGTCAGTTTGAATTTAGTCTGTATTTATTGTGAGCTAACAATAATTCACATTCCAAATTCAAATCATAAATATTTTTGGTCCCTAGGGATTAAAGAGCTACTTTGGTCCCTGTTTACGAGGAACCAACGAGCTCTTTTGAATAGATGTGATAAAATATAACACTTGTCTGCATAAGCGTCGTCGCCTTGCATGCACCAGCTGGCTAAAGAGTTCTAACCCCTAATTACTCATTTATTTGCCTAGGGTGGGAAACACTAGCTGTCAACCTCGCTGCAGTTGAAGCATCATTTATTCAACAAAGCTTGTATCGATTGCTACGTTCGACGGATATAATTTACTTTAGTTTATTTTGTGGTTTCCGCCAAGAGACTCGTATCTTAATTCAGCAGAGCAATATTTAGCCAAGATGTCCGACTCGGATGATAGTAGTATTGAAACACGGTCCGTGGACAGTTACTTCAGTAGTACCGACAGCAGCAGCTCGCAATGCCCGACACCACGCCGACTGCTGGATCTCATCGCAGATAAATTCAAGTTCATGAAATGCAGCAAAAGTAAAGATCCAGCGGTAGCAGCTTCGGCAGAACAGGAGGCCGCACATGGCAATCATGACAGTGACCTACAACCGCACCAACTGGCTGTCCTGCTCAGAAAGAAGTTGGAGCAACTGAATACCGATAGCGAAGGCGACTACGACGAAGCTAAACGATCTCCAAAAAAAGTGTCTTTTCAAGATCTGCCAAGTTGCTCGGGCACGCAACCAACAAAAGTAGATGATCTTATAGATCTGGTTCTACCGTCAACTTCACAAGCAGTTTCTGTACTCCCGTCCTCCTCGAAAGGTGCTGCTAATGGAGATAAACTTCAGGAAGAAGAAGATAAATCTATTTTTCTTCTAAATTTTCCAGATATAGACACAATTTTTGATTCGGGTGCAGTGAAAGAAAATTACGAAGAAAAACTGGCTCAAGAAGAAAAGATCGATGGAGGACAATGCGAATCTATTGAAGGAAGCGCCAGGGGTGATGAAGCATCCCTGAGCAAGATGGCGAATGGACAAATTAGATTGTACGACACGGGCCGCATTACTATTTCATTTGGAAAGAATGTATTTGAATTAGCTAGGGATCCTAGGTCGATTCAAGAAGAGGTGATACGCGTAGAAGTGGACGAAGAAACTCAAACTACCACTATGACGCCACTAGGCATGGCACGTGGTTACTTGGATGTTTTACCTCAGAAGGTGGAGGACACTGAAATTGATGAAGAATGTATGGATGTGGACTACAAGAAAAAAGATGAACCGGACGAAGTTGGAGAATAAATTAAATTCGCAAATTGCCGCAGAACCTACCCACCTCACATAGAATAGGGTAAATCTACTCACATACCTAGGTACCTAGTAATATCACTTCAATATATTATGTAGGTTCTTTTACTGTGGCTGTGGTGCAATCAATATACTTACCTAGATATTAAAACTAGTAACATTAGATAATTCACAGGATCAATGTACTCGTAGGAAAAGCAAAATAGAAAGTTTCTTATTAAAAAATACAGGTCAATATAAAATCATAAGCCTCCTTTTTGCTTCGCCGTAGTCGGGTAGAAATTGACCTAGCACTATATAGCTTCAGCAATCTCTAAAAACTAACTTTCGCATAATAAGCAATTATATGGATTGAATTCCAATGTGATTGAATAAAATGCTTAAGCACAATAAACTTTTTATTCAGGTTTCACCCTTTTAGGTACCTACATAACGTATACTTCGTACGTAACCTACCTAGGTACTATGTTGTTATTAAAAAATCTTACTTATATTATAAACTAGCTGCCTCCCGCGGCATCGCTTTAGGCGTGATTGAGGCACAAACATCCAAACTCACAAACTTTCGCATTTATAATATAAGTAAGATAAGATGCGAAAGTTTGTGAGGATGTTTGAATGTTTGTGCCTCAATCACGCCTAAACGGCTGAAAGGATTTGAATAAAACATGGAATATACATAGTACATGTACTGGATTAACATATAGGCTATTTTTTATCCGGGTGCCACGCGAGCGAAGCCGCGGGCGGCAGCTAGTAAAAATATATTTTTGGTATGTAGGTATTTAATCAATCTATGCAATGTGTACAGCATAGATTAAATATAGAGATCCATTAAAACAAAAAACTATTTAGGTAGTATAATTTTTTACTGTCTTTCATTATAAAGATGTTTTATATATATCTTACAACACAGTTTAAATCGTTATTATAAAATATATTATAGGTAGGATTAAATACAAACAACATCAATCAGTACAGGACATTGGATTCTAATATGATTTAAATCTAATGCTAAGATAGACAAAATGATGGCAAATGTAAAATGCCAAGAGACCATTGTCGAGCAGTAGTTTGGAGTAATATAAGTTAAGTCTTAATCTGTAAACCCATCAGTAAAGGCATCAATTAAAATCTGTTCAAACCATCGCAGACCTTCAGTACTCTGATTCTCATCAATGGTCTCTAACACTTCCTTGGCTTTTCTCCGCACTGCCCACCAAAACATATCCACTAACCACTGCAAGTATGGGTTGGAATACTTCAACTCAACATCCTTTGTTGTCACTCTATGTATAACATCCAATACTGAGGTATACAATATAGATTGTCTTGTGGCCGGCTTGCAAATTGATAGGTGATCAAGCGGCAACTGATAAAACACCCCACGACCAATATCAGCTGAAAATGATTCAACAAAATGAATAGGAACTTTGAACGCTGTGACTAGGGTAGGCATTGTTTCAACAAAACTTATTGTCTCCCAGCTGTACACATCAGCATATTTTAGGAATGCACTGTGCAGATCAAGCAGTGTTGGTGAGTTTTCCTGTAATTGTCTTACATCATTTGAGGGCCAGAGAACAGCGGCGGCAGCCCGAGGCATAGTGGCCAATGAACTTCCCTTATGAGGAGTGCTGAAAAATAGTATGGCCTTAGTATTCTCTGAGAGTTTCTTCTGCTCAGTATCATGGCTTCCAGATGCTTCAATCAACACTTGTTTAACAATAAGACCCCCCATTGAGTGGGCTAACCAAACAACAGGAACATTTTTCCTTCCAACACCAGCATCTATTAGAGCCGGACCCAATTCTGCAGCTCTAGTAGCAATATCTGCAGTCTGTAGAGGACATCTTTCTAACCACTCTGATAAGGAGCTCCAATAGTTTACCCCTAGTATTCTCAAGTTGTTGCAGTCCTTTGGTAGCCAGTCTTTTGGCCAGCAGAAAGTATGGTGGCAACGATCTTGCTCCTCTTGCAAAAGTGCCACTCGTTTTTTGTGAGATGTGTATGGATGTGCATTGATCAGTTCTCGCTTAGCTTCTATGGGTATGTCGTGTAAAACAACTTCATAATCAGATAACAAGGTCTCTTCCTTTATTTCTAAGAGATCTTCCATGACTTGCTGAATTTCAGGATCCAAGTATTTTGTCTCTGCAGTTGTTTCTTCACAAGGATCACAATCCACATCTGATATTGTGACATCTATGATACCAATAGGCTCGGAACACTTTTTATCTCTTTGTCTCCAAGTGACAAATACTCCACCTCTAAGACCATGCACTAGAAGAGTGTCACAAACATGCGGAGTGGTGGTTCTGTATAGTGGATGTAGGAGGTACAGCCCAGGTCTGTAACAGTATTCCCCAGACAGGTTTGCCAAACAGACTGCAGCAGAGCTTGATAAACGAACATCATTAGATCTGACCAATCGAGATAGTTCACCAATGAGACCATTTTGGTAAAAATCCTTAAGCAAATTACAATGAACACTCAGCACTGTTAGTACTCTTAAAACCGCTAGATCTATATCTATATCATTTCTGTTTCGCAGCAAAAGTTCTGATAATCGTGGCAGAAGTCCCAAATTAATCAGCAGAGCTGTGGAAATGTCATCTTCATAATTTTTTGTGTGGAACAAAGTAATGTGATGGTGGAGCGCATCTAAGCATAAAATACAGAGATCATGTTCGCTAATACTGTCTGGTTTAGTAGGAATACTGTCGGCCTCCATTGCTTGCTCTTGGACATTCGCAAAGTACTTGGAGAGGAAATGCTGGATGCAACTGTGGCGGTTAATACCTTGAACAGCCATAATCATATCACGGAATTTGAAGGAGAGCAATTCGTAGGAGAAGGCGGCGCGGCGTACGTGGAGTGGCGGGGGGAGGAAGTATCGAAGGTCGGCGCCGCGCGTCCGTGCCAATAGAACCGCCGTATTCTGATCCAGCGCCTGCGCCAGCTTCAGACAGTCCCAGTTCTTGTTGTTCTTGAACGCAGCGAGCTGTTCCAGCGCCACATTCCGCTGCTCTCGATTCCCGTGCCGACACAACCACAGCAGCCTCCACGCCAGCGAGTGCTTCAAACTCTTCCAGATCCGCGCGAACCCAACCGATTGCTTCGACTGCCGGTCCTGTTCCATCTGCAGAGCGATGCTGTAAGATGGGTCATCGATGTACACGTATTCGGCAGTGTACTTCTTCTCACGTTCCAGTACATTAGGATTCACAATCTTGTTTATTGTGTTGTAAGTCTGACGTATATGATAGGCGATGAAAAGGCCGCCGCTTCCCCATAACGAAGTAATTTTGACGATTTTTATAAATGGTCTTAATCTGTCTTGAAGGCTCATGATGATACATTGGAAAAATTCTAAACAAACAAAGCTTGGGCGGCCAAATAAAAACACAAAGTTAACCTCAAAATGTCAGACTCACAATTGTCAGCTGTCATCGGAATGTCATCTACTATTATTTGTGAAAATCATACATCAAGCATCAAGCACTGTCAAGCTATCAACAGATTTAAATCACTCGCTTTCACATAGCGCCCTCTACCGAAATGTATGAAAACTAAATTACCAGACTATGATAGTATTCAACTCGCTACGCGCCAGTAAGCTTAACATACACCTTCCTTGCTTTGCGTATCTTTGCTGTTTCATTATTTTAACATGCAATAGATGTCGCTACAACTTCCATGGCACATAATAAGTGGAGATTCCCTGTCTCCACTTATCCTCCACTAAAAACTGAGGAGCACCGACCAGAACCGAATTTAATGTTACATAATATTATTATGAACACACTAAGTAGCACTGAATTAGGAATTGTTACATTTTCAATATAGGCACATCTTAAAACAAACATTGCATATTTTGCTAAAGTCATTGTAGGTAGTGGTAACTGTCTGAATAGTTTCAGTCGGTATGAAATTTCCCCAAATATTAGTTCCAAGTTCTGAGGTTCCAAGTAACGTAGCATAGCGCTACGAAGGCTCTACGAGAGTCTACGTTATTTATGCATATTTAAACAAGACAGATAGGCAGCGTATGACTTGCCTGATTTATTTTACGAATAACATAGCTCGCATTCTTCGCAGTCGGGTAAAAAGTTTTCACTACCTCATGTTAAGCAACAGTGTGGTCTAATATAGAGCACGCTTACCTAGAAGAAAGCTACTGATTCTCGATTTGAACATAGTATACTTTTTTGAGTATTCAGAACAGACTCCAGAATTTAATTCCACATTTTATCAGTCTCAAGGTACACAGAGATAATTACTTCATTACGTAGATAGAATAAATAAAAGGCGGTTTGATTTAATAATACAATTATTTATTACTTATCAGAAATAGACAATTAGGTACCTAATCATTAATCATTTGTATTTGAAAATTCATACAGATTATTCTAGACATTAATTAATGACTGGATCAGTTTTTTCTTAACTAAGTATCTTTATGTACCTATACTAAAAATAAGTATGAGTTCTAATAGATTGATATTGTGATTCTTAAAGATTTTTAATACATCCTTTCAGTGCCTGCTGAAAAGACAAAAGAAGTAGGCAATATTTGTCAAGTAGGAAATAAGGAAATTAATAAGGTATAGGTATATAATTGAATACTGTATTCCCTCTAAAATAGTACTACCATTTATGCTACATATAATATAAAATTCCTATAAAAACAAAATCTTATAGTACCTACTAAGACTAAGGCCCATGAACATCATTTTTTTGGTTAACCTGTATCGTCCCACGGCTGGGCAAAGGTCTCCCCCAAACTCCGCCAACAATCTCGGTTCTTCGAGTTATTATTCCTATAAAACTCTATCCACTTATCATGTAAGTACCTAATAGTATCTATACTCTTTTAATTATATTCATAAACATATTTTATTTAGAAAAAAGATGCCACCTTTTCCTTAGCCCCCTTGGCGACGACCTTGCTGACTGATAATGATAAATTCCCGCATTACAGAACATAAATAAATAAGTCTAGACATTAGTGGTAGTAGCTGTGAATGGATGTCGCGGTTGAGGCAGATGGCGCTACGGCTGCAGGAGACGGCAGCGCTGGTAGCGGCGTCGGCGGTGGCGTCGAGTAAACCTTAACAAACATACGTGTTACAAAACAAACATAAATCATATTTAATAGGGGACATAATAGAGGTAAACAAAAAGCATAGAATGCGCCTAGCTACTTCTCTTCCCGAGCATGTCGTAGAAGTCGACTAAGGGATAGACTCTCCAAATGATGGACCATCTATATGGGCGATGGGCTGATCACCTGTCATCATGGTTCACCATATCCATCTTAGGACTTTATGTCTATCCTGTTACATTGGCTGAACTTTTTTACGCGACTAACCGAATCCCAATAACTTAACCGCAGAGATAAATAGAGGGGTGGAGGTGGGTGGCAAGAGACAGGTAACCGTTGAGGATTAAAGGTTCTCGAATGGTGCAATGGCGGTCACGAGAAGGAAACGAAGTGAAGCATGGCCCCCACATACATAAACCGATGACATTGTTAATAATGTTTCTATGGGTCGTAGGTTAAGTAAATATCTGAATCTAAATACCTAATCTGTTACTTTTCTAATGTTACCTGAAAAATTATCATTAATTTTATATTTTTTGTGTGAACATAGTGGTCGGTAGATGGAGGAAGCACATGATCGTTCCTGTCCTGGGTGGCCTTATGTCCAATGGACTTCTATGTAGGCTGTTGATGATTGAGGGTAGGTACCTTCCGGTCGGGGGGTAGGGCCGACAGGGGGGAGGGCAGGCCGAAGCCGCCCAGCCCGCTGATAGACGATCCTCCGGACAACATCTGCCCGTGGACTCCGCGCATTCCGGCAAACATCGGCGCCGGACCTGTACAAATGAAACAAATCATTTATAAAAATTATTCTTAACCTTACTTATGGGCGCCGGCAGCAAGGATATGGGAAGGAAATACATAAAAAAATTAAGATTTTTAGTTTTTAGTAAAATGGTTAGTAGATGCTGGTGGGCCTCCCTCAAAGTAATCCTGGCAACGCCCATGTCTAATACTTATTATGACTAGATAGACTGTAACTGCATAACTGCTCAGGTGTCCCTGGTAAGTAAACCTATAAAAAAAAATATGCAGTAGTAGGTAGGTATATCCCTGGTAGGTAAACCGACCCGTGCAATTTAATCGATTTTTGATGACATTCTCAAAAGACCAGCTGATTGTTAGTGTTTGTGGTGCGTACACAGTAATATTTGCAACAGTAAACACACTCAAGTTTGTCAGTGTCAATTAATAAAATTTACAAAAACTGTAATTTGAAGTGATTGCTGCGCTGCGAACAGCTGCGATCGCGCTGCTTTTGGAATATTTTTTTGTTGCAGCTTTTTTAGCAAATACCAGAATGTTATATGTATATGAATGTTAATCAATAAGTATATACAAATAAATAATTATAATATAATTATTTATTTGTATATACTTATTATTCTTAATTAATGAAATAAATGTAATACAATAATCTTTGAAAAATAGGCATGAATCGATACAATCTCTCATGCAAGCAAAAGTAATTAAATCTATACATGTTTTTTTTAGTCTTTAGACTAGATTTATAAAGCTTTACAACAGTCAATTTATTTTAAAGGTAAACAACTGCAAATATTTGATATAAACAGGTATTATAATCAAAGTATGAACGGTCGAAAATACAAGGAATAGACTGCCGCGCGGAGCAAACTATTAGTGCACTTAGGAATTACTACTAGAAAAAATTAGAGAACAATCTATACTAATAGCAGTGTTTGTTTGTTTGTTTGTTTGAACGCGCTAATCTCTGGAACTACTGGTCCGATTTAAATGATTATTTCAGTGTTGGGTAGTCCATTTATCAAGGAAGGCTAAAGGCTATGTTTTTTTTTTCAAAATTAGGGATCCGTAATAAAATTGCTATTTTGTAACACAAGGTGTAAAATCGAAAACCTATTTTTGCATGCGCTGCAAAAACTATTGACAATAGAACAAAATGATGTACTACGGGTTTGTATGTATCCCATTAAGACCTACAAAAAAGTCCGCGAGAACATATATCTAGCTATCATGGTTTAATCACAATAACCGATTTTGTGTTCAAAATAATTATTAAATCGTCTGAAGAAAAAAAACTACGTTAAGTATGTATCGTAATATTAATCTTTATCGAAATTAAGCATTATGTTATCAAGAGTATTTATGTAGAAGTAAAATACTTTTGTACTGTTTCATCTCAATCGGATATTTCGTTTAAAAGTTATCACGTGTGTAAGATGTTAAGAGTTGGTACCTATTAATGAGTTATGGGCCATAGTCCATTTATTGAGGGAGGCTATAATATAGGCAATATTTTATCTCGGTATTTCCACGGAAACGAGAAAAACGCGGGTGAAACCGCGGGTCACAGCTAGTTTTATATAAGGATATCTATAGATACCTATGTTTTATTTTAATTAGAAAGAGATACTATAAATTTAGTTTATACACCAAAAAATCGCAGATCAATAGATACATTTTAAACTACATCATTCAATTTCAAAACTTGCCGCATATTGCCAGTTGACGTAGGTTTTTGCAGTCATATTTACAAATATCCCGAGAACAGATTAAGAAGTATTTGAAACACATGGGAAGCTTGATTCAAGCACGTTCAGACAATAATATGAGAGAGGAATTTACTTTTTGGGAAAAATGTAAAAAGCTGTTTTTCTGTGACGCAACCGTTTGCGTGGAATCCGCACCAAACAACCGGCCACTCGACGGTCAAATCGGTTCGCGCAGTGGGTCACGTGAGCGGGTACCTAACCTACCTATGTACCTATCTATTCTTTACATAACTTTCAAAATGGTGTCGCTGCATAACAACAAAAATTACACAGCGAAAACTCAACTGATTTCATAATTTTGTTGTATTTCATTATTGTACCAATCTTACCGCATGTTTAAAGGTTTTTGAAATGACTTTCAGGTTTTTCGCAATAGCTCCCTACTTTAGAAAAACAATTCCTACCAATCTGTAAGTTATAAATAAATGGTCAACATAATATTTACTTAATTAGAACTTCGTATCTCAGATGATTTTTAAGTTTGATTGCTACACAGTGCATATCATTATGATATGCTATGCATATATCTATCTACAGCGTAGGCACGTTAACTGAAGATTCTGGTATTCTGTAATTGCACATCGATGTTCCCACCGGCGCGGCTGGCACTCGTCCGTTGTCGGCCATGTGCGCGCACCAAGCCGCCTTAATCTAAACAAACCTACAATTTGGGCGGCTTCAGGAATAAAACCTTGCTGGGAGAATACGGCTTCCCAGAACCGCACATGGTATGTGGTGATCTGGTACATAAGTCTGGAATAAATCGTTTACCTACATCAGGACATTATGAAATCCATTGCAGGAGACAGGCTTCTATAATATACGATTCTGTGCTGTCTCCAATTTTACATTTACGGTTCGTCGGTCTTTATGTATTCGTTTCCCAATTAGTACACCTATTATTTCTTAAAATTTTATAACGGCAATTATAAAGGGTTTCTTCCGTAGACGTATCTTTCAATTCCCTCTCAAAAACTCTTAACTAAAAGAAGGCACACTCAGTAGCCACTTCACTTGGCACTAAGTACTTGTTGTTTCGTAAGTCGACGCCTGTCATCGGTTCCTCGTAGATCACGCCAGGCGCGGCCGACGATGGAATAAATGGCTTTCAAGTTGCTGGGCGACGAGCGAGGCCCACCGGCGCACATTCACATCACCAATTACTTTAGTGGCTGTTCAAACTACACATTCATTTGAACTTATGAGCAGGTATTATAAAAGACAGGGTGTGAGTGGCCCTGTTTCAAGTATGCCAACAATGCATTACATCGCTGGTAGAGCTTGGGAATATTTGCATGAGGTATGTATGTATGTTCGTATGAGCTAGTGGCCAACTCTAGTGACGGAGTTTTTAGGCCGCCTAAAGGTCTCCGTCATGGCTTAACGACTTCAAAGCCGGTAACTTCGCATGCAAAGTTACCGGCTTTTACCTAAATGTTCAATACTAACCTCATGAGGATAAATTAGTATCGAACATTTAGTATTGACAGTTTCGGTGGCGTGGGTGGCGATTGCTCGGCAGAGACGCAAGAAACGCGGGTTCGATTCCCGCTGCGGAAGAAATATTTGCATGTTTTGTATTATATATTTATTCCGGGTCTGGTTGTTGTGTTACCATGTATGTACTCGAAGTTTCTGATACCCACGACACAGGGAATCCTAGTGTGGGGTCAGGACTGTGTTATAATGACTGTTGGGTGTAATTTATTTCGGAATATTATGACTTGTAGGTACATAGAATTATTCACGGGCATGAAACAAAAAATTCGCTTAGGCCGCACACACATCACACATTGCTACAAAGTAATGTTAAAAAAAACAGTATTCGCCAACGAGTTACGTGAATCTTAAATGCCGGAAAATCAAAATAAACAGTTTTTATGTCATTACTGGCAATGAAATGTGATAATTAATTTCGCTATATACGCGCGCTCCCTAATTATTAGTTTATGATGTCTGGTACATGTGGAAATTATGTTATGTTTAGTTATAAGAATTTAACTGTAATTTAGAATTTAGGATTCAAGAGGACGCAATATTCCAGAAAATGTTATATCAACACATAATAAACATTTTAATTTACAATTGACTAAACTCGCTTCGATCGTATTATGTGTAAAAATCGCATCGTTCTATTTAAATTCTTATCTAAATACCTGGAGAGCATCTCTTGTTTTATACTCTTGCTATTCAGGTCAGTAACGATGTATTCCAAGGTAGATAGTCTGGTATTGCGCCTTCGATCCTCCCTAAGCAAAGGAAACGCCATAATTAGCCCATTTTTTTCATAAAGTTAGGTATTTTTAATCCACAACGTGATAAAAATAATAAAACCGACCAAGTGCGTTCCGTGTACAAACATCGAAGTGGTCGTGGTGTAGCTTGCTTAGGCGTTCTTGATTGATCGTTGGAGTTAAGCAACGGTATGCGCGGTCACAAATCGGGATGGGTGACCGCAAGTGGCATTACGAGCCAAGCGCTTCCGTGCTTCGGAGGGCACGTTAAACAGTCGGTCCCGGCTTTTAAGCCGTTAAGCCACGACGGAGGCCTTTAGGCGGCTTAAAAACTCCGTCACTAGAGTTGGCCACTAGCTCATACGAACATACATACGTACAATCGAAGTTTTGGAGCAGTTTATCAAGTCACATTTTTTGCCTGCTTACAAAGAGCTGGGTATCGTTTTAATCGGTTCATCATCTTGTTACAAAATTATCGTGCCCATGTTAGGTACAAAAGTTTGGACAGCTAGAGAATGTTATACCCAAAAGATTAAATAAGCAAAATGTTAATATTAGAAACACAAAAAAGGGTTAAGCAAACACCAGTCCGTCAAAGGGCTAATTTCGTTCTCTAGTTTTTTATACCAGTGCCAACCATTTTTTTTTGTAGTCTACGTTCCGGCTAGAATCAGAAACTCTTGAATCAGAACAATAAAAAAGATCTACTACAGAATTTTAATATCTTAATAATAATGACAATCTCTATCTAGTCATGTCACTAGTTCTTTCGAGCCAGTGTGGTAAGAGGATTTCAAGTACGCCCAAAAGGCTTCTTTCGTGCACTTGACACTTGTTTTCAAACTTTCTACGGTTCTACGACATGCCGGTTTCCTCACGATATTTTCCTCCACCGTTTGAAAGTAGTCTGGCATAGCGTAGGTATATACGTTTTTCGAACAGAAAAACTCATTTGTGCACGTCTGGATTTGAACCCACGACCTTAGGATCGGAAGGCGGGCTGATACCACTAGACCACCGGTGGTCTAGTCTAGTTTAGACTTATCTATAGAATATTTCCTACCTATTCCTATTATTTGACAGTCGTATACCATCATCATCATTATTATTTTCTTGCCTTTATCCCCCCGTGACCCCACCTTCCGATCCTAAGGTCGTGGGTTCGAACCCGGTCGTGTACCAATGGATTTTACTTAGCGAAAAATTTATGTGCGCTATCCCTCTTAAACGGTGAAGGAAAACATTGTGAGGAAACCCGCAGCTTAGTCAGTTCCACACGTATTGATCATGTCCCTCCTGTGGAGGAAACTCCATCTTAATTAGTCTTGGGCACTACAGATAGACTAGACTAGACATTGAAAAGCGTTATCATCATCATCAGCCTGTGGCATTGTAGACATAGGCCTGCCCCAATGAACGCTATCGCGCCCTATCTTCGGCTTGACGCATCCAGTCTCTGCCAGCAGGCTTTCGCAGATCGTCACTCCACCTAGCCGGAGGGCGTCCTACATTACGTTTGCCGAGTCGCAGTCTCCACTCAAGAACTCGTTTACCCCAGCGGTTGTCGGTTCTTCAGCAGATATGGCCAGCCACTTCAGTTTGCTAATTCTCTGAGATATGTCGATAACTTTGGTTCTCTGTCGGATAACACATAAATAGTGTTATCAACAGGAGCTTTTTCCAAAACTCTTATGGTCAGTTGAAATGTCTGACACCAAAATATTTTTGGTTTCTATTACGTTCTATTTTCGAATCGCTTATTTACACAGATCG
Source organism: Scotopteryx bipunctaria (assembly GCA_949320045.1). Classification (NCBI taxonomy): domain Eukaryota; kingdom Metazoa; phylum Arthropoda; class Insecta; order Lepidoptera; family Geometridae; genus Scotopteryx; species Scotopteryx bipunctaria. The sequence continues at coordinate 4,960,639 of OX439440.1, forward strand.
ATGCATTGTAATGAGCAGTAATCTATGTGTGCGGTCTGGGACGATCGCTGGTACCGTGTCTCGGGATATACGCCCGAAATAGATACGAAGTAAAAATATTTCAACAGAGAAACCGCACTCATTACTGAAATTATTGAAACAGCAATCAATTTTTGATTACTCCCAAACCCTAAAGCTTTTAGTAGAAAAAAAAACCGGTCAAGTGCGACTCAAATTCACAAACGCAGGGTTCCGTATCATCGTACATTAAAAATATTTCTTGTATGGGAACCGCTTTTGTTTTTATTTTATTTTTATTATTTGTTGTTATAGCGGCAATAGAAATACATACTCTGTGAAAATTTCAAGTCTCTACCTATAACGGTTCATGAGATACAGCCCACTGACAAAGGACAACGGAGACGGAGGAGACGGAGGTTTAGTAATAGGATCTCCTTGGCACCCTTCGAGTACGGAACCCTAAATACTAAAAAGTACCTCCAGTGATCTGAGCTCTTTCAGATTGATGAGGTTGAATAGAGTCTGAATAAAGATACTTTCATATAAATGTATTGCATTAAATTAAATTGTTTTTGAACAATAAATACAAAAATATATACTATCAACGAGTATTGGCAAGTAAATTTCTGATTTTTCAGTCTTCGATGTGTATTTCTTTAATGTACAGTCAGCAACAGAAATTGATAACTTTTTCAGAATTTTAAAATTATTCATTGCAAAATAAATAACAGCCAACAGTCCTGACCCCACGCTAGGATTCCCTGTGTCGTGGGTATCAGAAACTACGAGTGCCATGGTACCACAACACCCAGACCCGGAAGAAATATTTACAGATCATGCAAACATTTCTTCTGCAGCGGGAATCGAACCCGCGCCTCTTGCGTCTCTGCCGAGCAATCGCCCGCCACGCCACCGAGGCCGTCAACAGCAATGGGAAGAACTGAATGTAATAATGAGTTAAATTTAGTGCTAATTATTTATGAATTTATATGTGGATGAATTTAGTGTGATGAAAAGATGACTTGGCTTATTGAACGGAATGGAAGACGAGAACATGCTGTGACGACCCCACATAGAGTGGGATATAAGGGCATGAAGATAATGATGACGATCGTTAGTTTATTCTCTACCTACGATATTTAAAATGAAACCTTACTATTGGTTAGTTTTCATTCGTTTAATAGTTTAGAATCGTAATGATCATCCATTACTTTTAAAGCTCACTGTACTCTTAAATTTTTTTGATAGTCGTGTAAAGTACCTATCTCAGGTGCTTTACACAATAGGAAGACAAAAATTACATAATTCCATAAAATACTGAGAATCGGATGCCTCCATTTGTGACGTCTACAACGTTGTATAAATTTACGAAACATTCAAGACATTAATTTAACTGGGAATTGACCAACAAGGTGATTCGGTCGCTTCAATTAGTCTAACTCAACCGATTTAAGGTATACTATGTAGTTGCATTTGTGTGACTAAATGCCAGAAAATGCAGCGACAAAATAACTTTTGAGAGAGAAGGGCTGTATTCCTTTGGATACAGTGTTAAAGCTACATTTGCAAACGAAAACTTGGCAACTTACAGTATTTTTCGTTGAACGTTATTTTTTAAATCGAAAAGCTTAAGAATGCGGATTTTAGAAAAAAAAATTCTTTCAATCTAAGCGAGAATTTAAAATAGCGGATTTTTGCTAACCAGACTTTTAACGCCCTTCAGTCACACATCCGATGAGTCAAGGAAAGGATAATCTGCTTTCTGTACGGGATCCATTTCAAACAGACGTCAGTTACTCGGAATCAAAAATGCTCATAAACGGAGCACCTCCAGAATAAACAACATCAAGGTTGTCGTTCTTAAAAATCATTCTATTTTTTATGAAAGACAGAGTTCCGCCGACGGCGATATTTTTGAAATACCTATTGCATTTATAAAGATCAAACGGCTGAACAAACGGGCATATTGTAAACACATCATACGAGGGTACATCGCGTACTCGGCACGTGTACGCATAGCGGCCATTATCCTTACGTAAACTGAGCTACACGCGAACGACTCACGAATATTTTCGTGATGCCTCTGGAGATGTGAAGTCTACTTTCAAGAGGCGATCGGTTTATTTGCTCTTCCTATAACATAGTGGAAGAAAACTAATAGATGTTTTTTAAAAAAAAGTTATTGGCGTTTAGAATAGCCTACTAATTTGTTTTGACATTGAAGAAAAACAAAATTAAATCAGGAGTGGCTTCAAGTTTTCTTTACTTGTGCCTCTGTCCACCATATTAAAGATACGGGCGTGATAATATGTATGTATGTATGTATGAAGAAACACAATAATTCCGCCTTAGCTTGAGCATGAAAATATATTTGATGAATAGAAATTATGAGGGAAATTTCAATTGGAAAGTATCTGGAAAAATTAAAATATCATAGAAAAGTAAAAGTAAAGTTTATTTTATATCAAATATAGGAAGGAGTAAACTCTTTTTATTTATTTTTGGTGATTGTTTTAAAAACCATAAATAAGTAAGTAAGATCGTATGAGCTAGTGGCCAACTCTCGTAACGGAGTTTTTAGGCCGTCATGGCTTAGTGACAAAAAAAAATATAAATTGAATTAAATCATAAATAAAAATACAGACGATTTTTATAATTTGAACAACAACTTTTAAACCATTTGTATTACTTTTTTACGGTTCAGTCATATAATTAGGGCATTTCTTGTGCAGAAATTAATTATTCTGATCAAAATAAGTTAAAAACATGCCACTAACACCTGAAGAGTATACCAGAATTCTAACAAAGCCTGAAGACGGGCGCAGTCAGCGTCATACAGCGAGAACTGTTGGTGTGCCTCTATCAACTATTCAAAGAGTGCTCCAGCGATTTGAAGAGACTGGATCCAATATTCGTAGACCAGGAAAAGGTCGCACGACGGATCGTTCGTTGCCATGGAAACGTTTTTATCTGTCGAAAAGCGCTATACATTTTTTGACAGATAAACAAAGCTCTTTAGTAGAATATTGGAACCAGACATAATTCGAAGGTACAAGGAAACGGTACCTATACACAGCTAATAAATCGGTGTCCAGCGGAGAACGCGGGTAGTTGTCGATTTATGGCTTTCCATGTGCATCTCAGGCCGTTTCTCAGAAGCTCACTCCCTTACGACGCCATTAAATCTGTGGTAACATGTGCAATGCAAGCGCGCGGTCAATCGCTTTTCTGTTCATCTTTCGATATATCCATCCATTCACGAGCAAAATGTTAGATCATTCAAATGGGCGTTATTTCATACTGCTGGCATTTGGCATTTGGGAAATAGGTATAGGTACAGTCAGTGTCAAATTGATATGAGCGTCTAGAATAGTCAAAATGATCTGAAAAACTTAAAATCAATTTGTTCAACGCAGTTCGAATCATCATATTGTTGTAAGCATCTAAGGTGTTCAAAATATTACTTATTTTATTTATTTATAAGTACTTATTTTTTCTTTTTTATGAGCAGTCAGGGTGTTCAAAATTATCTTAGCAAACAAAGCTCTCAAAGGTGGAATATGCAAACTCTTTTGAGTGAATACTTGAAATAGGTACCTTTGTAAGTGCATGTATGATATTGTTTATATTTGTCAAATAAAAAATATTTTGAAAAGTAGGTAAATTAAACGCTCGAAGTGATTGGGCACTGCAATTTGAACTGTTCTGTGAAGTGACTGCGATTGAAACGACGATAAAGAGTTTCAGTAGTACGAGTAGGCACATAGTTTCGTAAACTCTCGTACATAGTTTATTTCTAGAATTTATTTAATAAAATATATTATAGTAAGTTCGTATGAGCTAGTGACGAAGTTTTTAGGCCAACTTTTTATATTATTTTTTATATAATAGTAAGTAGTTTATATAATTGAACTTTATCGCGATGTGTACCTAAGGTAATTGGTTAATGTTTTGTCCGCCTGTCTGGCTTATTATATCAGATTGTGTTTTGTTACTGAAGTTAGGTTTATGTAAATAGCTATTTAAGTTTTGTTATAAGTATAGATTAAGTTTTTCTTGGTTTTTTATACATTTTTGTTTTTATATGGGTGATGTGGTCGCAAAGCGACAAAGCCCATAAATAAATAGAAATGAAAACATTTGTTGTAACCATTGTAACCTTTTTTTCTAAAACCAACTTGTAACAGCAGATATGTTAGCTGTTGGTGAACCTTTTTGTAATAAATAAACTCCCAGAACAGCAAATCAACTTCGTTATGCTTATGCGTAAACTTATATAGTTAGGTCTTTTTCACACACGGAAACAGAGGGTGGAGCTTACCGACAATACTAACGACATGTATCTGTGTGTGTGGCTGTATGCATGCGATTTCAGTACCCAGAGGTGGGGCTAAGTGCTGAAAGCTGAAAATGCCAATGTGTGCGTAAAACGCCATGCCAGATGAATGTGTGGAGCCTTGTGGAGCCAACATAAATTTTCAATGTGAGTATGTGTGAGTGTACGCTAGGAACCTAAGCTTATGACGCAACGATATCCAAAACTATTTTAGAGTATTCGATACGTTTCATTTAGTAGGTAGAATAAAATAAGCTGTTATTTATTGAGACAATGCGAGAGATAAAAGGTTTGAGAATAAAATGACCACATTTTTATTTATTATGCAACCATAATAAATTACCAATCAAGATCCTCAGAATGAATGTAATGCGCTTCTTCTACTTTTTTTTGTTATTTTCAAATAATGATATTGCTGCTCCATTATTTTGTAAAAGGAAATAAAATAGATTTCAATATGGCGTAATTTTGGCCGATTCATCTCAAACGACTATGCAAAAAAGCCTACTGCAGTGCTTATTATATTCGTATCGTGCCGGTTGAGGTAAAAAAACTCTATCCACGGAAATTCTGTACCTACTCGTATTACTTGATGGCTATGGGCGATCGGAACCATGACAAACTAGGACCTCAGAAATCTAGAAGAGTTGCATTATCCAGGCACAGATTGAGCTTCAGTTACTACATGGATGAAATGCGCACGATGCTGTTTTGAAATTACACCCCTAAGTTCACTGCAGCAAAGGTGATTGTGAATTTACCAGAAATGTTCCGTAATGTCTACACTCAACATAATTAATACGAAATACATTCAAAATTGTTCTTAATTAAAAAAAGAGGAAGTAAAAACATATTTTAAGTCAAGTTATATTTTCAAAAAAATATATTGTGCTACCAGGCACGCATAGTCCCAGAGGAGATGTTTACTCTAGTCAAGTTAGAACTAGTACCTAAATGAATCAATGCAGGATGCGCACACTGAAAGTGAAAGTTAATCAAAGCACCAGTCTGGCACACATGGAAGAGATGATCGACTACAGGTAGCAGGTACTATTGTTATCGAAACAATTTTCATGTTCTCTGGATAAATTATCTTTACATTGGTTCTGCTACCCTAGTACTAAGTCTTCGTTAAAAGAAAGCCCCAAGGAGTTTCGTAGGTCAAGACGTATTAGGTACTTACATACACTCATTCACAAGACAAGTCGAAAAAATTTACATACATACATAAAATCACGCCTGTCTCCCATAGGGGTAGGCAGAGATCACGGACCTCCATTTGCCACGATCCTGACATACTTCTTTCTTACAAAAAAATTGTATTAAAGCTTTTACTGTCTTCTAAAAAATATCCAGAAGATTGGACAAAATAACATTTCCTTATTATATAAATACAAATGGTGCTAACGAATTAGTTATATTGTTACCTTACATCAAAACAATTAACTTTGAATAGAAATTAAGGAACTTTTTGTGTGTTTTTTTTTCTTTTTTTGAACAAATAAAGAAAATAAAATTGTCCAAACATGATCACCTGTGCATTTAACTGACAGTTAAATAATAGTTAAGAGGTTCCATATGATAATAAAAGAAGTCTTAAAGTCTTAATGACTGACTATCATTAACAGGGTGTTTTTTACGTAGCAAAATTTCATAATTTTCTCCAAGAACTAACTTTTTAATGTTTTTTACTTAAGTGTACTTCAGCTCTAAAATGTAACCATAAATGTAATAGTTTGAATAGCAAATGCACTTGGTCCTACGTATATCATGTATCTCATATACTGTCACAGCTGAACCACTCTCTAAACCGAATTTGATGAAAAACATGAACACAGTTTGAAGACCGTGAAAGATACTTGCTTACAACTTGGTTACAAGCAGTCTCGTCTTGTAGATTTATAATATAATAAATATAAATACTTAGATATAAACGATGCACGCCATTTTAAATTGATTTAACTTCTTTGTTGGTCTAAATCCTAAATCAGTAGCAGATTATTCCCTTACATACCTCATACCAATATCTACTCAATACATTTTGTAAGACTTGACAGTGAGTGTCGTTATTTAAAGGCTTAATACTACATTCTGCACCTACCATATTTTTTACACTGCTTCTCAACCGTTTATGAAAACAAGATAAGAGATTCAAACCCCTAGAACTCTCTAGAAGTATAAGTAATAAGTGCGTGTGGATAAAAACTAATTTAACAATGCGAAATATGCAGCAACTTATACACGATTGAAACGCACTCCTACCAGGCTATCATAACAATGTAGGAGGTATTAAAGTGCTGAAACATACGTTACTATCAGGCACACATTGAAACAGTGCACTGTATCTGCCTAGGTCAAGCTAGGCACTAGATTTTACAGAAGTAACAAAAATCCGAATTATTCCCATAAAAAACATGATTTAATGGTAAAAGATAAACTCTCATTACCAGACAGATTCTTCATAGCTTTAGAATAATTTATGTTATTATGTAAATCTACTATTTTTATAATACTTGCGTATAATTTACAGTTTTATATTATTATCGAATCGATCTGAACGAAACTATTATCAATATCTACAAGAAACACTGTTTAGGTAAACGAGACCTACTTAGGCAATAACTTCCAACTTCTTTTTTTAGGTCGAGATTTTTTTAAGCTTCGCTTGGGTGTTCGTAATTCGTATTATCTTCATAAAAACTTACAAGAGATACAACAACACGCAAGGATGTATAAATAGTAGCGATTGCAAGTATTTAAAACGATAGTTCAAGTAAACAATGCTCACCTACTTGACTGAGAATGACGGGAAGCAGACGTGGTAAGTTACTGCCGGCTGTCGACAGCTCACCTCAAGTGGCTGCCTCCGATATTTGGGCATGGTTATATAGAGCATGATGAGTATATTAGGGGCTACTTGTATTTTCACTCAAAGCCACTTGAAATAGTAATAACTTTACTGTGCTTACAGCACTGGTGGTCTAGTCGGTAGTGACCCCGCCTTCCGATCCTAAGGTCGTGGGTTCAAACCCGGTCGTGTACCAATGGATTTTTTGTGCGAAAAATTTATGTGCGCTATACCAGCAATCTCAAACGGTGAAGGAAAACATCGTGAGAAAAAACCTGCGGCTTAGTCAGCTCCGCACGTATTGACCATGTCTCTCCTGTGGACAAGGCCGACTAAGCTGAGAAGATAGAATAGGTGCTAGGCAAGCTTACTCCATCTTAACTCGTCCCGGGCACTACAGCTTCACTTTTGTGAAGGTAAAAGTTGCCTCCTGACGCTGTATAAAACTATAGATGGTAAAAGGCCTTAGTTTTACTGTGCTTACTAGCGTATCCTGTGATTTACTAGTACAAAAGAAGAAAACTTGGAAAACCCTCAGTTAGGTGCAAGCTTGTATGCACTTGTACTGAAACGGCACCATATACTTTACCGCACCCTATTACATGCAATACTTGCAATGCATGCAATGCAATTCTTGTGTATTTAACGTAACATTTAACAAATGCAGTTTCGATCCAAAACTTTAAAAAATAAGTAGGTATTTTTTATTAACATTTTTTCAAGTGCGGTCTTTTCATCGATTGGGAAATCGATTTCAGTTCTACTATTGTCCCCAAATGCAACAAACCTTAAAAATGTGCATTTCTACGATGCAGTTGTACCAGGAGAACATGGCATTCGAGGAGGTTAAATTCTATAGAAATGTCGAAACGGCGCACATTGAAAGTGAAAGTGCTAGAAATACGCCTGGATTGCGCAGACTGACGTATGGACTGGGAAGTAAACTCAAGGTAAATCAATACCCAGTGTATCGACGTGACGTATTATTATGAAGTACCTACTACACTTGAAAAACATTGAACCAATTAGAATCCCTCAGAAATCCATTTACAATAAGTTGTAATGGTTTTTGTGTGATACTTTATTTTTCATAAAAAAACGGGAAAGCCGGGAAAACGATAACGAACTCTGAGAAAAAAAAGGCGGGTTTAAAATACTAATATTTGTTCCGACTCAACTTCGCAATGATGAAACGGATTTGATTAAATGAAATTTGCCTACCTACATTTCTTTATCCACCTACCATGGCGAGCGACAGCTAGTCCTCCATAATATCAACTTGCCCTCCCGGACGGTCGGATTTATAATATTAGTAGGATGAGAAAACCTTAACACTGAATATTTAGGGGCGGTCAGCTCCCCCCCTGCTGCTGACTCCGTTCCAGCAATAAAAATAGTATAAAGATGTAAAACTGCGAAAAGCGCACTATTTTGCACCCAGACCCATAAAGGTATATGAGAATATTCAGGAATCTGCTGCGCACATTGAAAGTCTTATCGACCAGTCTGCGCACAAAGAGGAAGTAAGTACCTACATCAGGTCATTCTTAGATAAGAATATACAAGGTACAAAAAAATAGGCCGTAGAAAACCTCTTGAGCGTACTCTAATGTCGACATTCCTGGAAAAACCCATACCCAGGAATACTTAAAAACCAGAAGGGTCTCTTTATCAACAGGGAGTCAAAAGCTTATTGCCACTTTCTTCAGCCACATTGTCACCTAAGTATAAAGATCATAAGGACGTTATGCATTACATAGACTGAAATACTTATACTTCAGCCAAACTGGAAATACAATTTATGTAAACAAACCGGTACATAATATAAAACTAACTTTTTTATTATATGTTATGGAACTTTTAAATAGTACTTATAGTTAAATTAAGGTGTAAAAAATTATTATTGTTATAATTAATATTGTGTGATTTATTTACCTAAAACTAAAGTGATTTCATCGTAATAACGAAAAATACGCGAGTAGGTATAATCGAACTGTGATAGAGATCATATTATAGCATTTATAGTATTAAAAACGAAGAATTTTAAATTTAACAAAAGTTCTCATAGCTGCAGGTAATTTGAAAAAGTTGTGAACCATAAGTTCACTTTCTTATTTTTATGATCATAATGCTTGTTTTCTTATTTATGGTTTGCGTCGTATTATTATTTTTTTTATTTCACTATGTTTTTATTGTTGAACAACAACAATGTCATCGCATAAAAATTGTACCATTTATGCTAACCTCATACAAAAAGTCATTTGAACCGAGGAGCTTTGTTTTGGATACTGGTCTCTTACGCATTGCTTTCATTGGAAGTGAATGACCATGCATATACTTATAACTTCTAAAATATCTTTGTTATACCAGAAACTTATGCCTACCGAGTAAGACGCACATTAATACTTTCACTGCACTGGTTCAAAAGAACGACACGACTAGTAGTAATAAACCTAGTTAGAAGTAAAAAGCCCATGCGCTCAAATCAGCGTAGAGATTCAAAAATCCCTTTCATTTATCAGGAATTCATACGATGGAAGATGTTTTGAGAGAATACTGTTTCTGTGCATACCTACAAGATCATGCGCTCAAATCTGCGCATAGCTTCTAGAATACTCTGGTCTGTACCAAGGAAACAGAGAGACAAGAGAGGGATGTTGCAGGAGTTTCTTCCGTGCAATGCGCACTTTAAAAATGAAAACTGCGATCAAATCTTAGAACTTCTAAAAATACCTTGGCCATGCCAGGGACTCATATCATGCAGAGTTATGGCGATTTATTTCAAGAGCAACTTCATTGTATGCGCTTTAATTTCATTGATAGTTAGAAAATGAAAACTACGATCAAATCTTAGAACTTCTAAAAATACCTTGGCCATACCAGGGACTCATATCATGCAGAGTTATGGCGATTTATTTCAAGAGCAACTTCATTGTATGCGCTTTAATTTCATTGATAGTTAAATATCTTGGATGTTTGCTGTTCTGTTAGTGAAAATGAATGCTTTGTGTTATCCTCAAGTTTGAGACCACTTGGGCCAACTGAGGTCGATAAACGTGTCTAGCCAAATAGGTTTAGATCTACCAGGGAATCATAAAAGCCTAGGAAAGGTTCCTACCAGGCCTAAAAACGCCTACATATTTGAAATAAGCTGGTGAAGCTATTGCAACGGTATTTGGAAAGCCCGACTGTTTGTTTTATTTTGAAAAATAATATTTGTAAAACCTTTTATAGTCAAGCTCTTGATTTTGATTTCAGTTATTATGTATATGTGGTATTTATTTACGAGACTGTTTTAATCAACTTCCATTATTTTTTTAAAGCAATATCCGAATTGAGACAAAATTGTAATGATATCTCATTTATCAAAGTCCATTCAGCCGTTAAGATGCTAAGTAATATAGTTTTTTTTTGCCTCAAACCTCCTCAAACAAAGATACGCTTTATTTGTCATAAAAAGACACATGCGATAAACATAGACCGGAAAAAACAAGATGTCAATTAATTTAGATAGATAGATAGATAGATAAGAGCTTTATTTGACTAATACAACAACTAATTTATAATTTAGTAGTATATAACACGGCTCTATCTACAGATTATTACTTATTATTATATAATAGGTATATACTTATTATTAAGATTATTACTGTTCTGTGTACAGCGTAACAGTTCTATGGAGCTAAGTGGAATTAAAAAAAATCAGAGATTATGATTCCTGTAGAACAAAATATTGCTTGATTTGAGACTAGATGGCGCTGTGTTCACCAATATTTATATTTATTTTTATTTACTTCAACTGCAGTCAATAATCGTAATGCAAGTAAAACAATAATTATAATAATTTTTTTTTTTTTTTTTACTTAATATTTCATAGAAATCGTAAAAACGGACCTTAGTGGTTATAAAATAAAAAAGCACATGTTTTTTTATTTATTTCTTCGGTTTCAGTTCAAAACCGCATCCCGCATTCCTATAAAAGGCGCAAAGTGCATTCTCATGATGCAATTCTACTAGGATAACATAGTTACCTAGGAGGTCTAGATTAAAAGCTGCGCTCATTGAAAGTGAAAGTATTTTACCCCCTTTGTCTGCGCATGTTCGTAGCCCCCACCTCATAAATATCGACGAGCGAGATTAATAAGGCTACTTTCCGCCATTGTGTCTATATGAATGGCCATAAGATATTAAATGACAACAAGAAAAATAAATGGAAACCAGTTTTTTTTATTTCTAGTATATTTCAAATATTTTCTAGTATCTTATTGTACCTATTTATCAAAATTCTCTTCTAGATTTTTTCGGAGAAAAAAATTCCTTTTCGTATAATAAAACTGATATTCACCCCCTTCCCCACAACCCGCTAATACACGGAGAACGAGTGTGCGTACCTATTTGAGAACGTAGAAAGCGTTGCTTTTTACTGCAGGCTGATCGAATAACTACCTGTGTATCTATGATCTCCTGGTGAAATGCAATAAGAAATTTTTCGTAGGCCTACAAATGAATTATTTATACAGTCGAATTCATTGCACTTTATAATAACTTTATAGGATAGGATATATTTAAATGCATAAATTTTTAATTATGTAAGTTATTTTGGTAATTTTTTTATGGAACTTTATTATTAAATATATAAATATGGAAACAAGTAATTTCATATAACAAATACTTGCAAAGTTGCAGTTTCAAATGGGAATACCTGCACATAGGTACATCACGATGCAGAAGTACTAGGAGATCATAGCCTTAAAGGAGTTTATAGACTATAAATCGGGGTGGGATATGGGGTGGTGGGATATGGGTGGTGGGCTGGTGGGTGGTGATAGCATAAATACAATATCATGGCATTATAAGCATCGAATGTGATTTTGATTTATTGTCTACGAAGAGTTTACTAGGCTTATTTTCACCTACAATAATACTAGACTCTTTTCAGGTCCATCCTATCTTAACCTAGACTTTACCTAATAGTATCAAAAGTAACACAGTAACAAAAACCAGTAATACGAGTAAGTAAGTTCGTATGAGCTAGTGGCCGTATGAACTCTTGTGACTCAGTTTTTAGGCCGCCTGAAGGACTTAAAAGATTTAACGTGCCTTCCGAAACACGAAAATGCTCAGCTCTTAATTCGAGTAAATACCTAGTGGTATTTACTCGAGTTAAGTAGTAGTAAAATCTACTTCTCACTTTATCAGAAGCACGTGGCGCGTTGAAGTCTTTCGTATATCGTTTCATCTACTTTGAAGGTCTTTTTAAAATTGTATTGCATCTTTTTGGGAAGAATAAATAGTTTAACAATAATGTAATGATTTGTAAGTATGTATCAGATATTGCGATTTATTTATTTTGAACAAAACCGCTCTGTGTCAGAACCTCGGAATTAAGCGCGATACGAGTATTATGGGTGTATGTAAAATCGGTTTCTAATCATTTACTTTATCCGAACTGACTGTTCATTGTTCAAGCATCATTGATCCTGTTTCAACAAACATCTAACTAGATACAATTTCTACCGATTAAATAATGTGCTCGTGCAGTACTCATTATGTATTAGGTGTAAATGTTTCGCAATCGGTGATAAACAGTATTACGATGTTGGCAGTCGATTCAGTTGTGAATGTAAAAAGGGGACCGCAATCAGTTACGGGGTTTTTTGTGCGTAGTTTCTTGTGGATTCAAATTAAGTGCATCGAGTTACAAAAATGGTTAGTTAAGTAAATTAGGGCCATATTAACTATTCATAACCAATTGACTGAGGTAATACCTAAGTATGTATAAAAGCTCAGCTAATGTTCAAACTACTCACCATGGTCATTGGCGTACTGGTAGTTGGGGATAAGATCGGGCAGGTCGTGGTGAGGCGGCGTGGCCGGCGGCGGCCGGTAGCCCGCTTCCACGGCGGCGTACGGCAGGGGCCACTCGCGCTCGCTCATGCCGCCGTACGCGCAGTACTCCCCGCCGTAGCTCAGCTGCTGGCCCGAGCTGGTGTGCGAATACGCACAGGCTCCATAGTCCAGTGCCGGCCCGCCGCCGCCGTTCGTCCCGCTGCCACTTGCCAGCTCGTACTGTGGCTGCGAAGCCGGCAGCGCCGGCACTCCACTCCCGCACAGGTACCCTCCGCTCCCGAACTGAGGCTTCAAAGCTTGACATTTGCGCCGGAACCCTCGAGGCCGTCTCCTGAACGAACCCTCTTCGAACATGAACTCCGACGACGGATCTATCGTCCAGTAGTGGCCTTTCCCCGGCCGGCCGAGCCCCTTCGGTAGCTTCACGAAGCATTCGTTCAGGCTGAGGTTGTGCCGTACCGAATTCTTCCAGCCCTGGTAGGAGCTGCGGAAGAATGGGAATTGCTGCTGGAGGAATGCGTAGATCTCGCTGAGGGTGAGCCGTTTGTTGGGAGAGTGTCGGATGGCCATGACGATGAGGGCTATGTAGGAGAAGGGTGGTTTTTCTTGTCGCCGAGTAGCGGGCGGGCGGCGCGCCGCCTCTTCCGTGGTTTGGTCCTCGGTCTTCATGCGTGAGGGCGCGTGCGCTTTGTAGCGCGTGCTGGAGATCAGTGTGCGCCTGGCGCCTCCTGCTGCGCGCGCGCCGCCCATGCCGCGCCCCGCACCCGCCCCAACAGCTACTCCCACGCCCGCCTCTGCCAACATAATTCCATAGCATACTGATACTTGACATAACTTTTGCTCTTACAGGCTACAGGATAAAGAGCGTAAAAGAATGCAGGTTATTGAACCGGTTTAGGTACCTACTAGCTAACGAGCTTTCAGGTATAGGTAAGTAAAGTACCCACTTATAGCAAATGCTTTACAGATGTGTTCAAAGCAATTTTCAGAAAACGGATGTAAACAAATTAAAACTCTTAGTAAGTAGTGTTAGTTGGTTCGTGTAGATATCCCATCTAGACCTAGGTCTAATTTCAGGCCATGAGCGCGTCAGATTGCATGTCTGGAGTTATATCCACGCGTTGGGTCGTTGCACTCGCAGATACCCCAGTCTGTATCATCCAGAACATATAAACACCCAAACATCGGAAAACCCGTTTAGACAATAATATTTACCCGTCGCAAGGACGCCTGTCGAACGGCTGCTCTTGACCTAGCACAATTAAACCAAACATTTTACTAGAACTATAAAACCGTACACCAAATATTTACCATAAAGCGTAAACCAAAAGTTTTGCATTAAACTTGTTGGATTTATTTACTCCCACTGTAAACGAAAGCTTATAACCGAAAGTGAGCTCTAAGCAGCTTTAGTGTAGAGTTTCTATTACACTGGCGGGGTTTTAAAAAAATATTTTTCGTAATGGAGAAAGTAAGAAAGTAAGGCCGCCTAAAGGCCTCCGCATGGCTTAACGACTTAAAAGCCGGGACCGACAATTTAACGTGCCCTCCGAAGCACGGAAGCGCTCTAAATGGAGAAGTAGTAATGGCGTAATAAAGAGGAGGCCTATGCTCAGCAGTGGGTGGAGACGGGCTGAAATGATGATGATGATGATAGCTTTTATATGGTATCGCACACTGCATAATGAGAGCAAACTTACAGAAATTACAGAGCCTAGTTGATTCGTTTTATTTCTATAAACGGGATGTACCTAAGGTTGGGTCAATAATCCCGCAAGAAATCTACATAGTAACACCATATTTTTTTTAGAACATAATAATGGGACGCATGAATACGGACTGCATGATTAATAAGAAACAACTATTTGATGGTTAGTATGTATTAGCTTATAAATTACTAGCTGACCCCGCGAACTTTGCACTGTCTTAAAATTAATAATGCAATTTTTTAAATGTTTTATTAGGTAGTTATTCTGCAATTCGGGGCGTAGACAAATCGACATATCAAAAATCATTAAATCGATCCAGCTAGAGGCTCTTACCCACAGCTCTACAAGAAAAAGAGAGCTACTTACAACCCGATTGATATGAATGACATTGTCAGTTATAAAAAACTAGCTTTTGCCCGCGACTTCGTACGTAGATTACTTTTACAAGTATCGCACCGCCCGCCCTTTAAAAAGTTCCAATCCAAACTTTAATTGGTGTCCCTTTCTTTTACTCTTTTTAAGGGTTTTTTCGAAAAATCCAAAAACACGTATTCATTTATTTTACATTTAGGTATAGTGTCCAAACCGAGTTTCAAGCTAATGGCACCGCCCTTTAAAAAGTTCAAATACAAACTTTGGCACCCATTTCACCCTTTTTTAGAGGGTTGTTTAAAAAAATCCTGAAACACATACCGAACCGAGTTTCAAGCAAATCGCACTCCGCGTTTAAAAGTTCATACAAACGTTTTGACCTCCTTTTCACCCATTTAGGGGTGGAATATCGAAAAATCCCGCCTTAGTGGATGCTTTTGCTATAAAGGAAGCTACCTTCCAAGTTTCAGCTTTATAGCTTCAGCGGTTTCGGCTCGGCGATGATGAATCAATCAGTCAGTCAGGTTAAGCTCTTTTATAAGTACCTATAGGTATAGATTTTATATGTCAAACTAACTGACTTGTCATAAATATGCGTATCCTGGATATCCTTTTTCCATTTTGGAATCGTTTTACAGGATAAAAAGTAAGCCTATGTCCTTCCGCGGGAGGGAATCTATCTCCTTGCCAAATTTCATTAAAATCTGTTCAGCAGTTTGGGCAAAACAGACAAACAAACAGACAGACAGAGTTACTTTCGCATTTATAATATTACTCAGTATGGATGTACTAACGTCGAACAATAACTAAAGACGTGAAGGCGACGCGACGCGACGCGACGCTAGACTGTGCGATCCCAGTTATAAACAATCGCTGTAGTAAACACAGCCTACAATACTATCGTTACTGACTATTCTTTATTCTGTGCCAAAACACCGACAGTAGTAACTCTCCCGTTTCCTACGGTCAAACAGTAATGACTGCGGTTTAGTCTGTAACACAATGCTTGGGAAGAGATATTTGAGACTTAAAAGGAAGTGGCGGATACTTACTACTCCAGGTACCAGAAGTTCGTAGTAGGTACTTTTAAAATATCTTTCGGGAACGATTCGAAGGAAGGAAACTCTACGTAGTTGTAAGACGATTCGTGTGGATTTAAGTGCGGTGAGGACTAATGCACGGGGCAGCCGCTCGAAGTAAGTGCCTTGCCCGAGGAAAACGCGCAAACTGCGGGCGAGTCACGTCATGACTAAGCGAGCACTTGCCTCGCAAGGCTGCCTCAAGAGGCCGACTCGGTCAGTCAGTTTGCAGATATCAGCGGTTATATGACATTTCATAGGAACTTAATACTGTACTGATGACAAGCATAGTAGATAAGGGACGGTTGCCTACGGTTGCTCATGACGCAAATAAGCCCGGTAAAATACCTTCACCAATCAGACAAACTCTGCAAAGTAATACCTAATTATTTTATACTAATATGGATGGATAGTTACTTACTTTTAATTTTTAGTAAGTATTTGGTATTTTTTTATACTTTTTAGGTTAGGTAGAATCTATACTAGAGCGGATTTTAATGAAAATTGGAATCAAAGCGAGTCATTAAAAATCTTGGAATACTTAAGTATCTAGGTATGTATGGACGTTCGTATGAGCTAGTGGCCAACTCTAGTGACGGAGTATCATAAGTACCTAGGCCCTAAGTATCTATAGTACCTACCAACGTAGTGTGCTGCGTTAACGTATAGGCTTCATATCCAAGTACCTACGGGTAGTACTGGTACGTGTAATAATTAAAATAAATGATGATACTGAAAAATACGAGTATTTTTTTCGTAAAAAAAACTATTAGATTAACCATCACTCAACCGAATCGTGAGAGACGGAGGCTGGCTACGGCTAATTATGGTACAGTACAAGATAAGGTGTTTTTAAGAGTTCGAGCTACTTTTCTCTTTTCCACGTTTTCATGTCGAATTAGAATGCGCGAGTAAGCCCCGCCCACAAAATGGCGCGCGCCTCACGCGCATCACACGCGGATGAAATAACGTTATCGTCAAATGAAAAGCACAAGCTTTAAAATAGACTCTTAAGGTATATACCGTGAATGAATTTATTACACACGATATTTTATCCAATACGCTTACTAGGAGTGTAAGCAATGTGCCATTATTGAATCGAAAAAGAACATTTTTGTTAGTGTTTTAGGATAACTCTGATCCAAGCCAAATTAAATCTAAAGCCCTTACATTTAACCTCATATTAGAATATACTTGAATCGACAGGATAGTTCCAGATCTCGGATCATTGCCTGATCTTGAACCCTCCATTCATCACCTTTTACGACCTCGCGATGTTTGCTTTGAGGTTTTAACGGTTTCGCCTTAATTTCTGGCACGATTACAGTTTTACGGGCGAAATTTAATTGATTATCTAACCATAATTGCAGACCGAAAAATTCGGGATAAGTACCCATTACAATAGTGATTCACGGCCTACACCTATCGTTTGTTTACGCGAAATTTATGAGTAGAATAACTTGGTAAGTTTTATAACTCGGACTTTCTAGTCGTATTAGAAATAGAAAGAAATAGTAATTTTACCTATTCCAACTGATTTAAAAAATTCTTTCTCCAATAGACAGCTACATTACTACGGAATAACATAGGCTATAATTTATTTTCAAAAAAATTAGGGATCCGTAAGAAAATTGCAATATTGTAACCCAAGGTAGAAAACCCAAAATTGTTTTTGGCGTGCGCTGCGTAAACTATCAATGATAGAACAAATAATGTACTACAGGTTTATAGGTCTTATTAATGTCTACAATAAAGTCCGCGAGACAACATATCCATCTTTTACAGTTAAGCCACAATAACAGCTTTTGTATTCTAAAAGTTAATTACAATGCAGGTAGGAACAAAGGTTGGTTCCATTCGTGTCATGGTATGAACCCTTATCCAAATAAATTATTTCATCACCAGGATTATTTATTTCTAAGCTAATTCCATTTTAATTCATTCGAATCCGACATTAGTTTAGAAGTTATCACGGGTATAAGTTCGAGCGTTCTCTGCAATACCGCATCTCGGGATGTCTCGAATGGCCACAGAAAAGATTATAATATACTAGCAGCCGCCCGCGGCTTCGCTCACGCGATACCCAGATAAAAAGTACCCTATGTCCCATTCCAGCACACGTAGATACCTACTAAGCACAAAAAAGTCGAGCAGTTCAACTACTGCCCTGCTCTAAGACCACATAGTAACCCAGCTGCAGTGTTAACAGTCCAAAATATTATCGCAACATTTTTTTTTAGACGCTAATGAATGTAGTGTAATTTGACATTGACAGTTCCTTTTCCATTATGTTTTGTATCATCTATTACTAATCTGTGGTACCATCGCTGTCATATGTCAAAATAAAAGTATTCTATTTTTCATGAACATGCCAAAAATAAAGAATTTACAGGTAATTATGACATCAACTAAATGAGAAAAATCGGCTCTTTAATTTGATATAGGTTATGTGCAGTTTAGGACCAAAAATTGATTCCAGGGTTTCATCCCTTTTCACCCCTTTAGAGGTTGAATTTTGAAAAATCCCTTCTTAGTACACCCCTACGTACCAAGGTTTACCTACACTGAAAATTTCAAGTCTCTACGTCCAGCGGTTTAGGCTGTGCGTTGTCTGTCAGTCAGTCAGTCAGTCAGTCAGTCAGTCAGGACAAAGATTCTTATAATATTAGATTATAAATAATAAGATTATATATATTAAAAATGTGAAAGTTTGTAAAGTTTGTAGTGTAACATAAAGTCTAGGATTTTGTACAACAGTTATCCAGGTCATAAACTAATGTTTCCGATTGACTGTGGGAACGAATACACACACACACACACACGAATACACACACACACACACACACACACACACACGAATACACACACACACACACACACACACACAACACTTTACTTATACACAAACTTTCGCATTTGTTATATTACTGTGACATGTGATACTGTTTGAGGCCAAACAGGAAGGAGAATTCAAATATTGATAAGGAACAATGGGCGACATGTACCAAACAACAAAGCAACATTTCACAATTGGGCTTATAAATGGTAACTCACAGTCTGTCCGGGCTCTTGAGTTACACCTAAGTATTTCAGGTGACTATTGGAACTGTCTGTATGAATAAATACCCAAGTACTAAGAACGCGTAGTTCTCAAAAACTTAGCAAAATAATGTATTCCGCTCTTCTCAAGCTTTCGTTCATCTAGAATGTTGGAATAAAAAGTACCGTACCATCGTGGCAATTAGCTGAATTCATAAATAATTACAAACGATAGATAGTCCACCTCCTCCCACTGTCCCCCTGTCTACGTTTACCTCCAGCACAGAATAGCCTGCAGTATCTAGGTTTACGCCTTCCTCTATCTTCTAGAGTGGGAAAGAGATAGTAAACGTTCATTGATCCAAATAGCTTGCACCAATTATTTATATGGCTTTCTAACTCCTCAGCAGCTATGTGTCCCTGGTACAAAAGCTGCGTCACGTTGCACATTTTAAGCTGCTTCTGATATGCATCGAGCTTGGGGTGCGAAACATCATCATCATCATCTTCCTGCCCTTATCCCACTCTATGTGGGGTCGGCACAGCATAATCCTTGGATCATGCTGTAAGAGTTTTGGCTAAGGTGTTTTATATTTTTTTTGGGTGCGAAACATGCGAACCTAAAAACATATAATGCGAAACCGGCATTTCGTAAAACTGTAGAAAGTTTGAAAACATGTGTCAAGTGCTTAAAAGAAGCCTTTGAGGCGCACTTTAAATCCTTTTACCACACTGGTTCAAAAGAACTAGTGTCACGACTAGATAGATTACAACAACCATTTTAAAATTAACTTCTACAAACAAATAGCTTGCACCAATTATTTATATGGCTTTCTAACTCCTTAGCAGCTATGTGTCCCTGGTACAAAAGCTGCGTCACGTTGCACATTTTAAGCTGCTTCTGATATGCATCGAGCTTGGGGTGAGAAACATGAGATCCTAAAAATATTGCGAAACCGGCATGTCGTAAAACCGTAGAAAGTTCGAAAACATGGTGTCAAGTGCTTAAAAGAAGCCATTGAGGCGTACTTTCAATCCTTTTACCACACTGGTTCGAAAGAACTTGTGTCACGACTAAATAGATAGACCACCCAATTTAAAGTTAACTTCTACAAATCATACTTAGAACAGTTTTGTACGCTCACAAGGTCTCAGCAGCTCTCAACTGTCAAAAGTAAAATAAAGGATTGGACAAAGTATAACTATGGCTATTTTGTGTCTGCAACAAAGATTTTTATTATTATGTTACCCCCGAAAATTTAGCTTGAGGTATTTATTTGACGTATTTATACGATGCTCTCACATTATTTTATATCATTATCCATATGGACTGCCCAAAAATCTTAAAATATTAGAATAAAAACTTTGGCCTCGCACATTTAAATAAACAATAAAATCATACAAAAAATATTATCAAAAATATAACTAATCAACATCTTATAAGATGGCGGCGGTTTCACCCGGATAACATAAACTGGAAGAAGTGTCGCCAGACTATCAATCAATAAGGGGGTGGGGTGCAATTTATGACGCTACCGCGTATGACCTTCTCGAATCAAAGCATTAAAGAACAGTTGTGTAGAGTATTGCAATCGATTGAAAACCGACAACCATCGCACGGATTAGTCGATCTCGGTGACGTGGCCGAGCCACCCCGGGGCCGATGGGGAAAATAATTATTCTCATTCGGCCTTACCAGGTCATAATATTTTACCCATATAAATAAAATAAAAAATCGGACCCCGCATCACGCACTCCTTGGGTTTTGCCCCTGTACCAGACTCGATAGGAAAAAATGTCATAAGTCCTGATTTTCACAACTTTGAGAAATAATTCAGACATAGAAGAAGTTACAAAGGTAGTAAAAGAATGTTAGAGGGATGATAAAAAATATGTTCAGTGACTGGCATTCGAAATACCAACTCATAAACGGGTTAATTGAATAATTTCATTTGAAGATAGGTAGGTCCAAAGAAGTACAACACTTCGAGCAGAAAATGTAGGTATAGTTCGAAACCTGCTTTGGTGCTATGAGATCCTAATCAAACGCATACCTAGTACCTACCGGACGCCTACGCGAGCCGCAATCTATAATTTAAAGCAACGATTATCCAGATTTATGTTTTCGGAAGAAAACTTAAATTCTCTTAGAGACGATTGAACTTGGTCTGAATACGTTACAAATAAAATTTTGCTTAGAAATTCACCTCCGTATTTAATTTATATGCATAAACATAAAATAAAATATTAATTTACAAAACAAATATAAAAAGATGAAATATTAGCCGCCAACTTGAAAGATGGCGGAATTAGTACTAGGAGAACATACACTGGAAGTAGGTACTATCGCTCCACCACCCACATGCATTCGAGGGTGGGTGGGAGAAATTCTAGAAAGTGAAACCCTGTGATGACGTGATTCCTATGACGCAATTTAGTACTTCTTATGACGACAATTTCGTTCGTAAGCATTCCTGAAACAAGACCTCTTTGTTGCTTTGGGATCCTAGTCGGAAACCTCCAACGCGGCTGCGCCGAGGTTGACAGAAGCCCGCTGCTTATGTCACCGGAACTGACATGACACCAGATTATGTGACACTTGAGGTGACACCCCTCAAGCCCCAAGCGGCAACCGATTACCGCGCTCTTCTATTTGACTAAGGACCCTATTTTTACATCTTTACAGACTACTTTTGTATGAAGAAGTTTAATGAGTACCGTTCTTTGATATATTATCTACATTCTGAGCAAAAAATATTGCGTCATTTGTGGTAGTTGAGTAGAGTATTTATTTATTTTCTACTAGTTTTCTATGGTAGTCGAACTTCGCATTGCTCCGTGTGTACGCTGAATTACGCTGAATTCAGTGTACTTTATTCGTTATTTTTACTGGATTTTTCGAATTAAAGCAGTGTTTTCTATTAGTCGACTGTTTATTATGCTTATTATAAGATTTATAAGTATTTTTAGATAGTCGATTGTAAGAAATACATCGTAAAAACTTCTAGATAAGGCTTGAAAAAGTGCGTTAATTTTTTACTGATTTCGAAGTGATTTACATACCTACTATGTTTGTTAGTAAATATTCAAAAGAAATTACACATTATATTACTCGTTTACACAACGATTTATCAATTAGTACCTACATTGTTGTTATAGAATGATAAAATATGGTTCGTTTGTAGAGCCTACACCTACATATTTTGTACAATGCAGTATTTCCAACGCCTTCCGATTCATTTTGATTTTGGGATAGAGGGGTTAATATATTTTTTTTACATTTACAAGAAGTTCTTATCATTTGGTTCTGGTGCTAGCAAGGAATACATAAATCGTATTTCGGTTCAATTAAAATATTAGGTAAAATGACCTTTTACAAAATCAAAAGATATCGGTATGTATTTTTATTTCAAACAGCAATAATGTATCTCGGTGTAAATGCTTTCTCTTCGTTCTTTTATCTTCCTGTAACATAGCTCTTACTGTTATGCGGTCCTGGTCCAAACGCCTCCAAAAAGCATGCGCAAGGCTAGGCTTCTTTCAATCCGTCGTTACCCTGTTTGCATAAACCACTTTTCCACCTCTCTCAATCCATCTTTGAATCAGTCTCTGCCCACCCCATTAGGGATACGGGCGAGATAATATGAATGTATGTATGTACTTGTACCACTCTGATCTCAGAACAGCAAATCAACTTCGTTTAAAAACTCTGATAATATTTACTATTTATTGAATACATAGATTTTTATTCCTCATTTAAATTTACAAAAAATGAGGATTCATGTTTCCACAAAATGTGTCATTAGTAATATGCAGCTTTCGTTTCAAATAGTCCACTGCACAGGGATCAATGCTGGCAATATGATGTTTTAGACCAGGAATGCATAATATGGGTACATAAACCTTTTCCAAAGTTCAAATAGTCTTTGCACGGATTAAAGAAAGGCTTATAGTAAGCACGGCACGACAATTTTAGGTCGTTTTTAATTTGGCTTGACTGTTCACAGTTCCCCAACAGACTCATTATTAATATTAATGTTACAAAAAAATATTTTGCCAACATTCATTTTCATGGCCAACTCACGCTTGTTCAAAAATTAAATTATCCCAAAATTGTTTTCACAAAAAAAATGGTTACTAAGACAATTTTTTGTCGAGCTCTTCTGGTTTCAGATTTACCCTGTCCCTGTATTTTACTGTCCCAATTAAAAAAAAAAGTATAGCAGTTAAAAGTCTATCACCGTAATTTGACTTGTTAAACACGCAGTGGACAGCAAAATGAGGCAAAATGTGAGCTCATTCAATCTGGGAGAGGACAACTTCGCGCCGCGCCGGCGCAAATACTGCAGTTTACAGATATTGTACCAGGGACACATAACATCTGAAGAGTTTAATTGTAGGAGCCAATGGTATCCACTTATTCTGCATAATTGACAATAATAAAATTGGCAGTATGCAGTTTAGGGATACACACATATTATTACAATGAAACTGCGTTAAGTCTAATCTGGAAATAAATACGTAAGTCATAATATAGTATCAAATAATTTCACTTCATTCATTCATTTTACGGGACGATTCATCTTTTAATGTTTAATTGGCATGGTAATGGTAATAAGCATAATTTGCTCTTCTCAGGTAAATATAATAACAAACCACGTTCGAATTTCTTACCTATGAAATCCAGAAATTTTCGTTTTATTACAGCCCTTGGGTGACCGTAATTTAAAACATAATCTTAGAATTACTAGATGAATTTATACTACGAGAGCTAGATCATTCACTAAATCTACTTTTATAAGAGGCTGCTGTACGAAATGCATGGTAAATAATGTAAAAAAGAAACAATGACATTATTCGCTCCTTGTTTTCTTTAAACTATAAGTGGAATTCTTCTGACCCTTTCTTATTTTATTTCATTATTGTTTCTATTTATTTCAGTTTTATTTTTAAATTTTATATTTTGCTCCACATGTTTTAGGAAGCGCTCGTGGCGTAGCTTGCTTAGGCGTTCTTGATTGATCGTTAAAGTTAAGCAACGATATGCGCGGTCACAAATTGGGATGGGTGATCGCAAGTGGCATTACGAGCTGAGCGCTTCCGTGCTTCGGAGGGCACGTTAAACAGTCGGTCCCGGCTTTTAAGTCGTTAAGCCATGACGGAGGCCTTTAGGCGGCCTAAAAACTCCGTCACTAGAGTTGGCCACTAGCTCATACGAATATACATATACAGGAAACGCTGGCGTTGAATATACTTACGATAAGGTTATCTATTGCTCGCATTTCCACGCTGGATGCAACTCTTTCAAAAGTATGGGCTTCTGGTACAGGTGTGAACTAAAGTTGGAACGGTGCCAACAACGGGTACTTACCCCTGTCTGTAACTATAATAGGTAATTTGATGTATAATGAACGTAGTTTTATTAAATGGAGTGTAGATTAAAGTTTTCATTCCGATTTTCATACGTAATATGTTTTCTCATTAGTTTTATGGCTATGATTTTACTCAATTGATGGAACCTTTTTATTTGTCTTTGGCAGCAAGGAAAATTATTACGACCCAGGCGGGATGAACTAGGTATTTTCCGCCTGCTGCCAACCAGAGCCGCATGACTTGGTAAGAGGTCTGAAACGGATTTATCAGTTAACTGCACACAACTATTGAATGGAGTAATGCAGTTTGTGGAGTGTGATGAGATAGAGAGGTACTCAACAAAATAGTTAAATTTTTTTTATAATAATTATAATTTAAATATTGTTAAGCTAAATTGTATATAACTAGCATAACCGCGCAGCTTCGCTTCCGTGGCTCAATTACTTAGGAAATATTCATATAAAATTGTTGCACGAAACACGGTTTTATTAATTGAATGTTATAAATTGGATTTTTTAAATTCCAAACCCTCGAATGTTAAAAAATCCCAAACAAATATTGCGAATAAACGCAAAAGCAGAAAAGTGTAAGAATAAATACAATTCTTTAACAATTTGTCATTATAAAAAAATTTACAATGGGCAATTTTCGGTTAACGGACGTCGATGATTGTAATTTAAAAACGAAACAGTTCACCTTGCGAGCAGCGATGTACGCATCCTAGCCTAAAGCTGCGATTGCACCATAGGTATCGAAGTACCAGGACCACAGAGCATCACAAGAGAACATCTTATAGTGATCCAACCATTTAAAATGCTTATGTTTGTGTCAACTCCTGCTCGAAAATCTGACTTATAAAACAAAAATGCAGGTGAGTTTGTAACAAAAGTTAAGCTCAAATTACATCAAGTAAATGTACAAAATACTTCCAACTCGAAATCAAGCAAGGATAAAAAATGGTTCCGAGTAGTAATAGTATCTGAGAATTATTTAGTTATTATTACCTACATTCGTCTCCTAGTTAGACCATTTAATATTGTTGCGTTCGTAATACACACGCTTACGTAGACACATGGAAATTAGAAAGAAAATGATGGAGAAAAAGGGCACAGAGAAATAAAAAACTAAGTAGGTACTTAATGGATTCGGAGGACAAAACACCGACTATTTTATCTGTTTTATTACAAAGCAAATAACTAAAACAAAATTATGATAACTTTGAAAAAGACAAAATGCCACGTACGGCCTTGAATAAGGTTACTGTTAACTTATACATTTACCAGGGCAGCATACGACTGAGAAGGTTGAATTCGAAGGGAGTAGGGGGAAACTGGGCGGCAGCTTTGAGGGAGATACATCTAGACTGGAAAATTGAATGAACGTTGTAACCTGCAGCAGTAGCGTAGTATAGAGGATAGGGAGGGGGCGCAGTCCTGGGTGCAGAGTTGGTGTGAGGGTTTAAATATAGGAAACATGAATAATGGCATGTGATTGGAAGAAGCTATGTGTGAAACTACAGGAATACCGTTACGGAACACTGTCAATGTGTGCTGTTTTTCCATGCACTAAATATTTCCTCAACACTATGCTCCTGGTACGTGGTAAAATGCACATTTTAGGTTGCTGCACGTTGGATTTTCTCATTTTTTTGCAATGTAATGCTAAGTATATGTATTATTCAGGTGCAGTACCTATTTATTTTAGGTAATATGTGTGTGACTTTGAGAGACAGAGTGAGAAATAGCGTGATAAGAGATCGATGTGGAGTGAAAGAAGATTAGTGACTAGGATTGAGAACGGTATGTTAAGATGGTTCGGTCAAGTATGTCAGGATCGTAGCAAATGGAGAACCGTGATCCCTGCCTAATCCTATGGGAAACAGGCGATTTTATAATGTATGTATTCGTAACCGACTTCAAAAAGGAGGAGCTTCTCAATTCGGCTGTTTTTTTTTCTCTTTGTTACGCGGTTATTCCGCCAATTAAGATTTTGATCATGCTTTCACTGATATTATAGAGAATGGTCCCAGGGTGGTCCTATATAAATTTGATGTCTGAAGGATTTATACTTTTCAAAAAATATTTAAAGTCCGTAAAGTAAAATTCTGAAATGACAACTTACCTACTTACTTATTCGTTACCTTTAAGTAAATGTTTGAAAAAATCGAAATTAAATATGTTTAACACTTTGGTACTTTATTTCTTTTATTGCAATATCAGATGAGTCGATACTAATCTTAGATGGTATGAAGAAAATTTACTAATGAAATTGAAATTGATAGAGTCATGTAAGACAAACCTAACATACCTAGGCTTACAAACACTATTAACCAATATTTGTTAAAAATTAATGAAAATAAATATATCTATCTATCTATGTAGACACATTATTATTCATCTTTTTTGGTCACAACATTTTTTATACCTTCCTAAAGCACACTAAACAGGTAGATAGGTAGTTTTGTAAGCGTAGCGATATTACAGATTTTCATTATGTATTCCTAGTAGAAATCCAGGCGTGATAATTATAACATTTAGCTCGTTTACAAGTTTATCCTGAAACGCAAGTAAAAAACATTGTTTCGTATATTTTCTCAATTTCTTATGCTGCAGTGATTTGGCCGAGGATTACGACAGCACCTATAATAACAGTGTTTTTTTAAGTGGGACAATATGGGGAAATTTGAAACCAGAATAAAATATACAGAAAAAGTGATACAATAAAATGATTCTTACTTATAAGAGAAACTGAGTCGATCGGCAATAAAAAAAATATTATCAAGTAGTCACCAAGGTATTATTTTTTAAGGGCAACTCACGCTTGACCAAAAAACTACTATGCCAAAATTATGTTTACAAAACAAATCCTAAATTGTTCCTTAATTTTGCTTCATTCTCTATGGCCTCGGATTTCCCCATACTGTCACCGTACGAAACATTTTATTATATTTGATCAACTTTAGCTGTCCCGATTTTTTTCGTCCAATACAATGAAATTATCCTTACAAGCAACTCGCCCTTGGTCAAAAAAAAATACTATTTTAAAATTGTTTTTACAAAAAAAAGAGCAAATGGTTCATAAGACACCTTTTCCTGTATATCTTCTGATTTCGGATTTCCCCATACTGTCCCAGTTAAAAAAAATCACTCTGT